>RCWM02000307.1:0-1358001 GCA_003667255.2 Euschistus heros
AAATAAATTATCAATATAAATGTAATTATAATTATTTCTATGATCAACATTTACCTACACGAATGTATATTTCTTTAAAAAAATTATATTAACCATGTAGAGGATGTATGCCGTACAATACATAATATGAACTGTAAACTGTAAAAATGTAAATAAAGTATTATTATTATTATTATTATTATATGTATTCCGTTACAGATTTTAATTCAAATTAATTGTTATTAAAAATATATAACTTACTTTTTTGTTTTCTATGTTTTTTTTTTAAATTAAAATTTAAATATTTTCCAGTTATAATTATTAAAACAACTTTATTAATTTAATTTAATTAATTTCATTGTATAACATTTATTAACTAAGATGGACACCAGAAGATATATTTCGTTTAATTAGGAATCATCAATATTATTACTATGGTATAGGATAACATTTTCTTTTTATGTTAACTTTTTTATCAGTACTTAATTTTGTTCTTTATAATATAATATAATATTTTTTTTGTAATATAATTTTGCTTCTACCCTGAAGTATCCTTGATGTCTTAAATGATGATATTTGATTATTTATTTATTATCATATTATTATTTTCCTAGTTTTCAATATATTACTCCGTTCTTTCTCTCTAGTGAATTTAACGGAATTAGTTATATAGTGTATACATCATTGTCATCAAGTATACTTGTGTTTTACTTTTTAACACTGCATTTCTAATGTAGTTTTCTTACTTTCTTTTTATTCTTCTAGCTGTATTCATAGAAAATATATCAAGATAAGTTTCCAAAGTAAATCACTGGTGCATCACTCTCGGTGTCCCACCCCACCCTAAATTACCTTTAAAGAAGAATGACACGTTGCACGTAAAAAAAAAAAAAAAAAACCCTAATACTAATTTTAAAATACTTTGAAGAAGATCCAATGAAACTAAATTGGATCCAAAGAGCTTTAAAGAAAAAATCTACTTTGGGAGGTTATTTTAAGGAGTATATAATGAGTTCTGAGTTGGATCCTATAAGCCAAAAGTAAGGGGATCTCAGAAGCAAAATAATACATCTGAAAGTAACTTACAGAATATAAATATTGGATTAAAAAAACTTTTGATACAGCCGAGAAATAAGATGTCTCTAGGTTGTAGCCCTGACGAGTAAACTGTCAATTACAATTCCACTACGATATGATTAAAACATTCATATATTTAAAAGAACCTAATATTCTAATGTCACAATAATAATTAGTTTTGGTATTTACATCCATAACTATGTGATACGGTGATAGGTGAGAGTCAGGGTCAAGAAATCGTAGGCTCAGTTGGCCAATCTATTTCCAGGCGACCGGGGTTCCTTCAAGGCTAGCTGATATGTCCAATCTTAGCTTATTATTAGATGTAGTTATTATTCCTATGGAGCAACGTCTTATTCATAAATACTTAGCTAGGATACTAGCACTTATCACTTCGTTAATAAATTGCAGACAATTATTAACCATGTCGCCCTTATAATATGACTATACAGAATAGAATTTAATATTTTGAATCGCTATAAAAAGTAATTGAGACTCACAGAAAATCACGAAGATTTACAGAAAATCACGACTCACTAGTGAGTCGTGATTTTCTGTCCTCCCAGTATTTCTTCATCCTTTCTGATCTTGTCTGAAACCTCTTCAATAGTCTAAATTGATTATTAGTTAAACATTTATTAAATTAACCGCGATCTGAAACAACTCTGTATTTTTTTATCAGAACTATTATGTAACGGAACATGGAGTGACTTAAATAAATATATAAAAAATAAGATATGGTTTAAAAAAACTAGAAAACCCCTTTTTTATAGCAAACCTAACTAAAGAACTAATTATGGTGATAAATTTGCAGCATTCAGACCTTTTTTTAATTTAATTTTTTGAATTCAAGGTCCGAAGATAATTTCACTGTAGGTACTATTTGTGATTTGTTTGCATTTTTAACACAGTTTAGCCAGAATCAACCCACAATTTTTGTTTTTCAACATATTTCAGAGTAGTAATGGGCAAAGTTATACTTTAAAAATTCTTTCTTGCACAAACACTAATGATCACGTTTAGTAACATTCTTTTTATTGAATTAGCCATTTCTGCGTTATAGACTCTTAAACATGATCAAAACTAACTTTTTAAAATTGGCAAAATTCTTCGATGTTTGACAATCGATTGTAGATAAACGTCTAAATCAAATTCAGCTTAAGGTACATCTTTAGACGCACAATTTAATAAACTTTAATTTTTTAAATAAAACATTTTTTCAATTAAAAGCATTGTTCTATGTTTTTTCCCCAAAAAATCTGAAAAAAGTTAAATAAGTTTGCGTTTTTTTGCCCCCAAACATTTTTCCCTTATCAAATTCAGTTTCATTTTTGATATTTTATCCTCAGGACCCATCTGTATCATATAAAAACGTAAAACCTACTACTTCACTTTTTGCAAGGCAAACCCCCCATTTTGTGGGTAATTTAACTAGACAAAGTGAGAACATAAGAACAAAGTAGTGCAATTATTATATTGTCATAGGTCTTTGAAACTTTTTAAAAAATTTTAAGTTAAACAGGTTGCTGGAAATTAGTGAAGTAAGATTCCGTTACATACAGGTGAAGTTAATAAAAGCGTATTCAAAATAACTCAAAACTATCCGAGTCAATTAGCTTACTAGTAAAAAAAATAATTAAAGAAATATTAGTTTAATGAATATCCTAAATATATTGTAAGCACAGATGAATATACTATAAATATAGGGGAAAGTGGCATAGAGGGGTAAAGTTATAACCTAGCCGGCCAAAAATAATTTTCACGAAATGCATCGGAGGTGGGAAATCCCTATCAAATAGCCAATTATAATTTTATGGGATTCATGTTTTGGGCATAAATCATTTCCCTGATTGATCGCATTAGAGGAAAAAACAGTTTGAACTTGTACTGAATTGTATTGTACTACGTTTATTTTGGTATAGATAGATGGTAAAGAAGGATCAATACAATTAGAATTGTTGAATTAATTGCCACTTCTAGTGGAATTATTTGATTAGAATACTAGTTTGGAATGCTAAACATTCATCTTCAGTTCTCAGAAGGTCTAAGAAATAATTCTAAGTTATCTCTTAGACTTCCTGAAAACTGAAGATGAATGTTTAGCATTCCAAACTAGTTTTCTAATGAAATAATCCCAATAGAAGTGGCAATTAATTCATCAATCCTAATTACGTTTATTTCTTTCGCATCAAAAGTAAATTTCTGAGTTCATTATTCAGCGCTTCTTGCTACAGATCAAATTTTGATCAGACCAACTCATTTTGGATTATGATAGACCAGGTTTTTATTTATGTTATAGCATAATATTATTAATTTAAATACAGGATAAAGCAATAAAATAAAATTATAAAGATACTATTTATTTTTTGCCTTGTTTTTGTGAACTTCAGCATTCGATAAGGCTTATGTTATATTTCCCGAGGAGTACCGTTAACTTTTTTTATATGATTGTTTGGTCATTTGATGTAAATAAATCTTAAATTATAGCCGCCAAAAACCACCTCTATGGAAAAAAAAAAATTTTCTCCGGCAAATCTAAATAAAAATACAATAAATTTTAAAATACATTCTGAAGGATAAATGTTATTTTAGGACCTTCTGTGGTGAGGATTATGATAAGACGAAACCTTTTTGACATTATGGATAGCAAACAATTGCCTAAAGAATTAGAATATTTGGAAAAATTTTGGATACTCTGAATAGATTGTTTCTAAGTTCCCATCCGCTTCATCAGGTCTGAAGCCAGTACTGAAGAAAAAAACAAACCATTTTTGAACGAGACGTTAGTCCTATTTCTTTCTACTGAACTATCCAATCAAATAGCTCACCAAATACTCCTGAATTTTGAGAGTTATGAAAGTTTTGAATCATCAGATGATTAATCATCTATGTTAATTAATTAATTTGTCCAAGTTATTTTATTTTGCATAACTTAAATAGATTATTTATAAGATGAATTTATAAGATTTTTTTTTAACTTTAAATATAGAAAACTGTGTCAACGAAATTGTTGTTTAGAAACTTAAGGTTTCTTAACTTAAGCGCTGCAAAACCCGAACAAAATTGAAGGAATTCGTTAATATTTGCAAAATTAATGACATATTTCAAAACAGAGGTCCTACATTTTTGTCAAAATTAGCAGCCTAAAATAAATATAAAATAGTGATCAAATATTTTTTGCCGATTAGACCTGATAGTAATAGGATCCAGTTTTCCACATTGCAATACCCCAGCAATGGGTACTTATATTTCAATGCGTTCAATATCTCTACATAACGAGTTTTTAAATAAATGTTTTTAAAAACTATTTTTATAATAATAAATAAAATATTTTTAGAATAATACGAACATCAACAATTGAGTTTAGATTAAATGTAAAAAATGATTAATAGAATGGATTTAAAGAAAATAAAAAAAAATTAAGAAAGAAAAATTGAAGAAAACAAATAAATGATTGAATTATATAGACTATTCAGTTGGTGAGTTCTAAGTAATCAATGTGATTCACAAATTATCAAACCCCTCGCAATATTTGTCTATGAGATCCTTCTATGAAGGCGGTGATTGGTCTCCGTTCAGTAGGATTTTGGCTCCTGTTTGTGTCTGTATCTTTCCAATTTTGTACAATTATAAAGAAGAAGAACAAGCCTTAGGTTTGTTCACTGTAATAAATGTGGTTAATTTAAATCTACACTATGTCTAACTATGTCCTGTAAAAAATTTGGGTAGTTTGTATGTTATTCTTTTTTTCTATCGTCTATAGTTTTATTGAGTCCGTAAGTATTCCTACCTTTTGTTTACTTTGTCCATCTTTGGTTCCAGGTTGGTCAAAATGTGCTTGTATCCACTAATTAGTGCCTTATTTAGTAAATTTGGAAGATTTGTGCCCTTTGTCGCATTTTTCACCTCTGCACCAGCCAGCTCATTCCGAAGTAAGCTTGTATGTGCTTTTATCTATTTTCAGTTTATTCCTTGAAAGTAGCAAGTTATGATATATAACAGTGTGTATATATATATATATATATATATATATATATATATATATATATATATATATATATATACACATATACAACGACACAAATACATTGTATTACTATTCTGAAACCGAGATGTATACCTACAATGTTCATTGAAAAACTAACATTATATTAATGTAGTATTGCACTTTGAAGGTATTTGGATATATATAAATTTTAATTTTGTAGGTTTCAATCAATTGGTGGAAAAACCCGTTTTCGTAACATACATTTTCACTCATTATTTGTAGCCTAATACTAGTTTATTTAAAAACTTGGAAACAATGGAATTTGTGCATAAAATAAATATGAAAAATAAAAAAACCTATCACAATTTTTGCCTGAGCATTTTTTTTTTTTTTTTTTTTTTTTTTTTTTTTTTTATAAATATATAAATCAATTTGTTGAAATTTACAACTGTACAAGTATACATCAAGTAAATGTATTAGCACTTTAGTAAAAAAATAAAAAAATCTACACAAGAAGATCTCTGGGCCATCTTCTTTTCAGACGCTTCGGAGGATTATCGGGAATTGAATGTTCAGAAACTAGGGGATTTGAGTGGTTATGGAGCTTACAATGAAAGGATTGGTATCTGGTTTGGGCTAAATCAGCAACATATGGAACATTAAGATCTTTATGGATAAGTTTATTGGTGACAAAGTAAGGAGCATTGAGGATTTTTCGAAGGATTTTGGATTGTAAGGATTGGATACGGGATGAATTGGATGGTTTAGTAGAGCCCCAAAGCTCAACTTCGTACGTCCATATAGGTCTAATCACAGCCAAGTAAATGAGTCTTTTGTAATTAATTGGGAGCTTTGAACGATTTTTTTAGTCAATGTAGTATACAACATGCCCGCTAGAACCTGAAAAAGAAGAAAAAATTGAAAAAAAAGATATTACGTAAAGAATAGATGTTGATATAAATGTGATTGTACATATTATAATTACTTGCATTTTATCAACTAACACAAACTAAAATATCTCATAGTGTGAAAAATTAAAATTATACAACTTTTTGAATATTAGTTGCCCTTACCAGTGTTAAAATTTTAAATCATGTTTTAAGTACTCTTTTCCAGAATTCATAGCAATAATATTTCATATAAACTATATTCCGGAAAATATCGTTTAATTAGGTGATATTTATAGGAGCCAATATGTCAACAACCACAATTAATGAAGCAATAATTACAAGAAAAAATGTGTAATGGTTGGAATTTTCCACAACTTCAGAAGGAACTAGAGAACATAAGCAATCGATTCCGTATATAGGATTTAAGTATCTAGTTAAAAGTTTGAAATCGTAGAAAAAAAAATAAAAGCAGTTTGAAACATCTCCTGTTTACTAACGAAGTTCTCTTGACCGACATCAATTTGGATTCAGGCCACCGAAAAGAACTAAAGCTCTCTAAACGAACTGTTTGAACGGAACAATCAATAAATAAACTTCACCAAAGCAGGAACTTACTAGTTGTGCCTTCAGACATTGCGGTTGCATTCCACAACCCGCATTGTTGTGAGCCTGGATAATTTTAAATTATACAATAACCCAATAATGACCAAAAACTATTTCTTAGACATTTTATGAAGACAAACTTCCTTTCCATCTTCTAAGAATTTTATCCCCTATATTCAAGAAAAGGAGGGGCAGTAACATTGATTGTCTATTTTTATGGTTTTCTCAGATATGTATATAAAACTAACTCAAATTCATGCAGTAGTATAAGAAACGGTTGGAGATAAGATGAGATTTGAAAATTAAAGATATCACAGTACAGCTTCACTAGTGAAACATAGAAAAATTCAAATTGCAATTCGGCCCTTTTTACCTCGGTCAAAGTATTGAATAAATTGAAATTAATGATTAAGATCAAACTGGAATTTAAAAAAAAAAATCTTTTTTACAGTAACGGATCTAATTTGAAAATAATAAATTTTAAGATATAGAACGTATAAAGAAAAAAATGTTATTGTTTTTATGTTGGAAATGATATTTTTTGAAGTACTAATAACAATTACTATTGGGGGGAAGTCACTCCGTCCCTATGTCTTACGAACATTTTTCCTTACAAAAAAAGGCAGAATATTTTTTTTTTTTTTAATCAAGAACCCATTTTTATCCGATTCTGAAATTTAGCCCGCATGAATCCGGTTATAGTATCAATCACATTTTTTCTTTAAAAAATTCGAAGGGGTTGTATTTTGGGAATTTCAAAAACTGTTTTTGGACGTTTCGAAAAAATTCAAAAGATACAGAAAATATATTGAATGATACATCAAATTAAATGACATTTCAAATGTCTGACCTCCCTAGGTGCAATAGTGTTTTCATGACGTAATTTTGAATATATTGAGTGAGGACCGAAAACAGTAGTTTTTTTGGATTTTTAAAAGGTTATAACTCAAAAACCAATCGTCAGAAAAAAGTAATATTTTATATTTTAACTAGTCTTGGTAGGTACAACCTCTATACCAAAAATCATAGGAATCAGAGAGGTCAAGGTTCAGACCATTGGTTGATTTGACAGGGAATGACCCTATAATGTTTTATTCTTTAGTTTTGTTCAGTTTTTTATTAATAATTACTTTTAAGATATACTCCTATAACAAACAAATTATCTTACGGATAAGAAAACTAATCATTTTATTCATTCTCAAACTAATGTTTAAGAACTAATCATTAACATGAAACTAATATTCGAATACTTTTATTTTTATGATATTTTAATATTTCTGTAGTACAGAAGATTATCCATAAATCTAAGTTTTTCATAAATTCAAGCCTTTTGGACTTCTTCATTTTAAAAACTTCATATATTTAATTTATACCTGTCTTACAGTAATGACAATCAAGAAATTTGATGGGATACAATAATAAAAAAAAAATATATATAGAAGAACAAAGATATGTAAGATTTGATATTTTGTTTTATTTTTTTTAACATAATAGCTTTATTCACAACTGTACACAATGGACAACCAGTGAATGTGAAGTTACATTGAAACAACAGACATGATCAGGCATGAGGGAGTCAGCACCCAGTGGTACAATGTCCAGGCGTGAAACTAAATTATTAGGGATGAGACTAGGAGATCCCTCATCCACTTCCTTTTCAGCCTTCGTTGAGTTATGTCAGAAATTTGTATTGTTGCCATATTATGTATCTGTTTGTGAGTGTGTCCACGTAGTTTTTCATGAAATTGTCGATAAAGTTTACGGGTATAGGTCTTAACTGTCGGAATACGTAAGTCTGTATGTAGCGTATCATTTGACACATAAGGAGGGGAGTCTGTTATCAGTCTTAGGAATTTCGATTGAAATGTTTGAATTTTCTGAATATGCGTTCGTTTGGCCATAAATTTAAGATGCATACTTACAGATGTGTTTTAGCAAATAACTGTAAATGTTAAGTTTCTGTTTTAAACGTAGTTTAGAGCGTTTGTGAAGTACTGAGTATAGAAGTCGCATTCTTAACTGTATTGTCTGTTTATTTGTCTAGACGTGTGGGCCCCATGTCAGTCTTCTATCAAGCGTAAGTCCTAAGAATGTCATTTTTTCAGTTTTATTTAAAGGTTGGTTGTCAATGTAAACAGGCGGGCAGGTCTTACGTCGTAGTGTAAATGTAATATGTAGGGATTAAGGTTTGATATGGTACCCAGTACTCATCGGTAATTCTCGACTTGATTTTCAGTTTAATTTTTGTAATTTTGCTGTATGAACACTTTTTTTCAGAAAGTTTAATTTCTGTATTTCTGTTTATTTGTTTGTTTATTTCGTTTAACGTCACTTTATGCTGCTATGGCTAATCGGACGATGCAACGGTGGAAGTCCTCAATTTTGCCTATCCAGGTATAATTAGGATAGGGATCTTTAACATTTTAACATTTTACGTCCCTTCCGAAGGACAGCATAGCTAAGGATTTTTTACTCCCTTTAAAAATTCCTAAGATCATCTGTTGGGCTGCGAACCCACGAGCTTGGATTTAGTAGGTTGCTATGCTAACCACTACACCAAAGGTGACCCCATTTTCTGTATTTCTTTATTATGGTGGAGGTATGAAGTACCCCTGCGATAAGGTTGTGTCATCATATAAATCAAAATTTTTAGAAAATAACACGTTTCCACAAATAAATAATTGACGATTTTAAAGAAAATAACTCGCGAATGGTGTATCTAACCAAATTTAGTGGTACACTGCACGACTATTGGTGAAAAAAAAAAAAATAAATTTCTTTATTATCCATGTTATTTAATTATACCAAATAAATCTTGAATGTTTGTGTATGAGGTGAAGATTAGTAAGCATCGCAATTAACAAATGGCTCTTCACCGATGCAGCGAACTAAGCTGACTGTCAATCAAGAACATTTGCCTCATACCCTCCGATGATGGTTGAAACGTGCTTCCAGTTTAAATACTTAATTCTATTCACAACGTTATGCCATTTCTCGAACACGGTGAGGCCTTTAACATTTGAATCAAGAAATTCATATTTCTTCTCAAACGAGATGTATAAGATAGGAATGAAAAATATGTATTTTCGGAGGGGAATCGTTGAACATTAATCCCATTCTATGCCTTGGGGGAGTATTTCGTTGAGTTCTCCAAGGCATATGGAGCGAAATAAAATCCATGCCCGCTCAGCTTCCAAGATTGATTTTGACAGACAGTAAGTCAAATTGAAAAAAAAAAAGAAAATAAAAGAAAGATTAGGGCAAAGTTTGGTGAACTCTTACATGGTAGCTGGTGTTTTGCTTGTCCCTAACAGTTTAGAGATCACAGAAGTCATGAATTAATAAAATAATAAAAAAAATAATTTTATTATTTCAACAGAATTAAAATCTGAAATTTCAAATCTCGTTGTAAATATACAACACCCCACAGAATAATTAAATAACCACATAAAGTGTGTCACTCTTAAGAGGAAGGACTCACTCAGTCTCTCGCGGATCTTATCGCAAATTTTTTTGGAGGTTCCTGGTCAATAAATATTAGACACGTATTTTGCCGTTCCAGCTAATATGAAATAGTATTAAACTAATTTATTTTATATCACGAGTTTAAATAACATAATCGATATTATTCTTGCCCTACAATGTTTAATTTTTGAGTGCAGGTTTAAGAGATTCCAAGCGCATTATGAATTTTAAAATTTTAAACGTAATTAAAATTTTAAGTTTATCTTAAAATATGATTAGATTTTCTAGCAAACTACCTTTACAGATTTCTTTACATAAAAAATGACGTCAGATTCTAATTCAGCATACTAAAAAACATTAAAAATCGTTTATTCGATAAAAAAAAAATATATATATATATATATATATATATATATATATATATATATATATATATATATATATATATATATATATATATATATATCATTTTTTCACCCTCTTCAAGGGAATGAAATTTTTAAACAAATTATTGGTAACTTTTTATTAAGTAGCTATTACTTTGTTATACTCAACGCAAATTCAAATTGATTGGTATCACTGAAAAGAGGAGAGCCTCAGCTTTCCTTTTTCAGTGAAAATAGGATTTGAAAAGTTGGAACATCTGAAATATTTTGAAACTTTGATTTTTAACTTGAGTTTGAAACCAGATAGAAAGATGAAACCAAAGAAACCCTACCTTTTGGGTTACCACCATATATCTTGGGTACATATAATCATAGTCTAATCTGTAGAACCGAGCCAAGCCATAAAATCGAATAAAAAATTTAAAATTAACCAAGTTTACATAAATCAGACTGAAAAGTGGACGTAATCATTCAAATTTCAAGATAATTTTGTTTTTGACTTTAAACTGAATTTAATTTCATGCGAAAATTTTAGTTTTAATTTATCTGAAATTTATGTTCTTATAGGTTGGTCGATTTCTGCATAACGCCGTCTAGTTCATCGTTTGGATTAAGGTTTTAAGTGATTTAAAGGAATTTTTTTATATAATTGTACTATTTCTAATAAAATAATTTATGAAGTGTTGTTGATGATTCTTTTACCACAAAAGGATTTAAAGAATTGTTTTAGTAGCAATCTTAATGATATTTTGACAAGATTTCTCAGTAACTGTTTCAAAAGTGTTTGGGGTGCAATGGCTGGGGTTTCGTTTGCTGGTAGGACAACATTTCAGCATTTTATATGTGTATATATATAAAATATAAAGAATCAATGCTTTCATTAAATAAATATTACAATCTACGTTACTCGTAGGCAATAAATATAAATATAAGACCAACCAATGTTAATTTTTTGTTATATTAGTCGTGGATCAAATCTGGATTCGGAACTCTTGCGACCCTCAAGTATCTATAAAATCTATAAATCTATGAGTATCATTATTAGGTCATGACACCATTATTAGGTTGTCTATTTTTTTTTCAATATATTAATAAAAATATAATTTGATTTTACTTACGATTTACAATAAAGTGTTAAAAAAATCAAAAGATAATACGAATATACTAATGATATCTGATGATCTAGTAGAGAATAGCCAAGGTATGAAGGTTGAAAATAAATAAACTACGTTCAAAATGTGTTTATATAATTATTATCCTCAATAAAATCTAACTCTATTCAAATTTCTTTAATCAAGACTACAACGACAAGAAACTGCCCGCCGTTATATACTACTTCAACATTTAAAGGACAAACTTTCAAAGCTTCCAATTATTTACAAAAGACTCATATACATGACTGTGGTTAGACCTTTTTGGAGTTGAGCTTTGTGGCTTCACTAAACCATCCATGAAGATCTTAATGATCTATATGTTGCTGATATGGCCCGAACTAGATACCTATCGTTTCATAGTAAGCTCCATAACCACTTTAATCCGCTAGTCTCTCAACTTGCTTCTCACTCCATTCCTGATAATCCTCCGGGGCGTCTGAAAAGAGAGCCTAGAGACCTTCTAGTGTAGAATGTTTATTGAAGTGCTACTGATGAGTCGTTCTTTTCAAGTGTTTGCATGTCAGTTTAATCGTTATTAACACATTTACTTGATGTATATATTTTTTACTTACAACTGTAAAAAGTAATAAATTTCCTTAATAATTAACCATTGGATATGTTATTGCATATAACAGGAATAAGCTTTCGGAAATCACTTTTTTAAGTAAAATTTAATTCCGCATTATTTTTTCAACACAAATAATTAGTTCTAAAGTTTCGTAATAACTGGTTTGTAGGCTATGAGCCGGTAGGGCATGGAGTGTCAACTTTGTAGTTAATAAAGGTAGGGTTTTACAATCTGAGGTATAAGGTTGCACAAAAAGAATTAATTCGCTTTTCGTGAGATAGACTTTCACAAGGGGCAAGTGTTAAGTGATACAACAATATGTAGATGTCACGTTTTCCTACACTTTTAGATCAAGTAAAAATATGTTCGAAATTTAAAAGTTACGAAAAAAAATCTGAGCCCGAGAAGTTTTCAATTATAGAGCCTGTAATGAATATTATGTAATAACATGGCTAATGTTTAATACAAATCATTAAAAGAATTAAGCCTAATTTATCACCGTATCAAACTTAAATTACTTTTTTTATGTGGGACTATATATCCGCGTGATGAATTGTAGTTATATATATATTTTTTTAATTAAGTCATTAAAATATTTATCAAATTCATATTTCATCAATAGTAATGAATTATTGTTTCATTATAGAAAAAAATTTTCAATTTACAATATTATTGATATGTTTTCAATGTGTTCTAAAGGACGCATTTTCCCGATTTCTGATTACTGCCCATAGTCAAAATGTTCAGAAATCCAAAATGCTTCCTGAAAATCCACATTCTTGTCATTCACACACATATAATAATTTTCCAATCTAATGCAATGATCTAGGCACATGAATATTAATCATGTATATATCGACCTGAATGGTACAAAAAAATAAATAAATAAACGTGTACTGTTACAACCCATGAAGGGTATTGGGTACCGAGGTATTGTTTTGTGGCCAACGGTTGTACTACGAGAAGATGTGGTTACCAATCGTTCACAACCGCCAAGTTTTTCCCCAATTAAGAGTACCCACTTTATAGAGGCTGAGTGTGCCAGATTTTCTGGATTCAGCCGGTCTCGAACTCAGGCCCCGGAGCTTGAAGTTCAGTGCTTTACTCAATGAGCTACCCCGCTAAAAAATCAGTGAATCCATTCAATATCCAATTCCTTCTATCCAAAACTCTTCCCGATATCTATATTTCAATCGGCGTAATTAATAAATAACCCATGTCTCCACATAATGAACTGTAAATCACAATATTACCTGCCCCTTAAATAAACGTATTATTATGTATAGGAGATACAGTTCCCAATGGTCTTCCGATGTGATTCAAAAGAAAATGGTCCCGTATTTTTTAGCATATATCCATTGGAGATGCTACAAGTCGATAGCTATTGATTTATGGGGATAAGGAATCCGTTTAATTAAAACAGTGTTTGAAATGACAAAATATAGCAAATCACAAAAGTCAAGTTGCATATGACTTGGGAATGAATACTATTATTAAATATTTAGTTTCAAAATGGTGTATAGTAGTAATAAACAATCCTTGATTTTATAAAAAATAAATCATTATACAATTCAAGATATCCAATACCAAGGCATCTAAAAATTGCTAATTACATCCTTTCAATAAACTAAATTGATTTTCGAATGGATAAACTTCAGAATGTGTCGCTCTTTTCACAAATTGTAATAACAGTTTGATTCGTTTAATTTTCGTTTAGAACTTCAAAGCCAAATTTTTATATTTATGCCTTTCATTTTTAAACTTCACTGGAACACACGTCACACTACATATTTATAGATGTTTTGATAACTTTTAAATTAAATTAAGTAAATTTTAATATAAATTTCTAGATGTATATAACACAGTATCTTTGTGACCTCGCAAGAATGGCGCTCGCCACCTATCGTTCAATTTTGAAACTTCATTGCGCACCATATATTTATCGCTTTTTTAACAACAATTTAATTGAAAATAAGGAAATTTTATTATTGCTATACATTCCTCGAACGATAGAGATGATTTTGTTAAAATTTGGTACTGATCGGTTAAGTAGTTATCGCGGTTAGTTATCACAAACGAAAAATGGCTTGTCTTTTTATATACATAACAGTATAGATTATGCAATCTTTTTTATTATAATATTTTATTAAAATTCTTGTTCATCAAGCTACCTTTGAATTACTCGATCATTATTGACTTAAGAACAGCCGAAGACACTTAATCATGTGGCTACAGCTAGCTACTCCTGGGCAATGCCCCCCGAAGGCTGGATCCCAGGATGCTGTAGATCGGAGCGAGGCAGGATGTGTAACCCTCCCCTGGCTATTATCCCAGAAGTAAAATAATGCCGGGCAAGATGGAGATTGCTACCCGCCGTCACGAACACTACCAGCTGCCTTTGCGAAACTCCTTCACGGATCTCGGCGCAGATCTATGCTCAGGAAGTGTGGCTTTAGTCATCTATTTTAATTTATTACGCGCAAGGGCTGGTCTCACAGCGTACGAAATTGCTAGCTGTTGTGAGATGTGTCATGGTTGTCGTGTTGGGAGATGCATTTGATCCAGCGAGCTCAGTGGCTCATAAATATCAAAGAATTAACGTCGTATTTAATGATTTTTTTTTAATGATTGATTTAAAGCCCATTCAAACAACCAGAACGACTGTTTACAAACATGTTTAAGGATCATATATTAAGCAATTTGATGATGATATTCTGTGAACAATTAATTCTGGCTACTTAAAAACCATAAATGTTTTTACAAAATCATTAATGATCCGTGCTACCTTCTTTTGGAATCCCCTACCCATTCCTATTCGTAAAGCCTCTTTCCTTACTTTTTAAACATAATTCATCTTTTCACTACTTCGACAATCAACCTTCTGCAAATGTGTAAATAAACTCCCCGTGCAAAGTATCGCAACTTTTTGAAACATTTAAATTTTATAAAAATATTATTTTTTTTCATAATAAAGAAAGATTCTGAAGCCTATAATAAGCATTCCTAAACTAGACATGAACAATTTTTATAAAATAAATTACAACATTTCTTCGAATAAACAAAAAAGTTAGAAAACTTACTATTTAAAATTTTCATTTTTTACAATTTTAAAGATTAAATATTTAATTTATATTCAATAAGACTTATTGCCCCCTCTGGATTGAATAACTGCTTCCAATAGTCTTGGCGTACTTGTAAATAACGAAACGAATGATAAACATAGACTGAAGGAAATTTGTTTATTTTTTTTTATTTTTTTATTATTTATTAAAATTTATAACTGTATAGGCTGGGTGTTCTCGAGGAGGATCTCCAGAACTCGAATTGATCCAATGCCAAAATAACATATAATAAATATTCAGCCGTCAGCCGGAATGGAACTCGAGCCTGGGAACTAAACAAACTAGTAACGTACTGATATACCGCGCATGTCATGCACATTAAATACTATTTTGTAATTAAATGTTATTTTAATGAAGTCAAGGAAAACATTTTTCTTTGTAGCGGCATCTTTACAACCTTCTTCCCAACTCAAGTCAAAGAAAAGGGAGCGAATGATGAAAAGAATCTATGAACAAAGGGTTTTTTTCGGGCAATTTGATCAGAATTTCATTTTATTGTAATAAAAAAACAGAAGAATGCCACTTTAAATCTGAACTAGTAAGAGATTGAGGCTGTCGTTAAAAAAATTCATTAACTTTTTCGATAACTTTAAGACCGCAAAGGACAGCAATGGAATTTTACAATTGCAAGATATTTAGTCGGTTTAGTCGTTGTAGTACAATACATAATAATAGCTGAAATTCAAATTATTTTCCCATTATTCTAGAACGCTATTACAATATCATGTAATTACTTCAATAATTGCCTACGGTAAAACTAATAACTTTTAGCATTTATCGTAATAGATTATGAGTAATCCTATATCGAAAATATATATATTGCAAGTTGTATTTTGATCATCATATATAATCTGGATTTCATTCCAATCAGGATTTGGTTTCTTACAGAATCTCAATTATTTTAAATATTGTACAGTTGTTTATATTAAACTGAAAAAAAAAAATATATATCGCTCATGGGCACGAAAAGCGACACAACTCAAAAACATCAAATTTTTCAGGAGAGTCCAAAGAAGTTTTAGAAGTTATTATAATAATATCGCTCATGGGCAAGAAATCCGCCCCAACTCAAAATATGACACTGTCCTGAACTCCCCTTACAAGTTACCTTTGTGAAGGTCAAGACACAACTGAAATATGTCACTGTTCCTGCTTCTACTGTAACTTTAAATAAATCCCACATAGCTCAATTTTGCGGCCACCCGCTGAGATACCTTTATGAAACTTATCCTGTTGCAAGGCAAACCAGAAACGATCATTATTCTGAAATAAAACGTAAAATGAATTTTTTTGAGTTGTGTCACTTTTCTTGCCCATCAGCGATATATTTTATGCCAACTCGGGGAGTTTCTCGCACAATACCTGGAAGATGTTTTTTAACAGGGAAATATCAATGCTGAATTGCAGTAATAATAAATTTCACTATGATATTCTTTCAAAAAATATCCTCTCTTAACCACTGATCTCCACCCCCTAAAATGCGCTTCTGGTGCATAAAATAAACAATGAAGAATATTTCAATTTTTACAACCAAAGGGGCTTAGAGATAGAAAATAGCACTGTTAGATTCCAAGCGGCAATGCACAGTCAGACCATGCACCACATCAGGTTCCCTGCATATTTTCTCAGTTACTGGAGTTATAAAAAAATACTGAATTGTTAAAGATTTATAACTTAAATATCTATCTGGACTCAAGTGACAAAACCAATCATGGGATCTATTAATTTTTGAGCGGATTATAAAGGCTATTAATTGTTATAATTACTGTTGTAATAATTTTAGCCTTTATCAAAAAATACTATCAAAAAGTTTTCACTCTGAAAATTGTGTATATTCAGCAAAAATAGAAAAAAAGAACAATTAATAACAATTGCTCTTGATAATAACTATTGATGATTTTTATGATTTCATCTGGTTGGATTTTAATTTTAATTTCTAAGCACACAAGTATATATATGACAGTGTGACAAACCTCGTTTGTGCCACTCAATATTGAACATTTCAATTTTTATAATTATGAATTTTGTTAAAGCTAAACTTTCAACGACAGGATTCAATACAGAACTATAAAAATGATTAAGTTAAAATTTGGTAGAGATGGGTTTTGTAGTTTTACCATTATAAACTCTATTGTGAAATGATGCATATCGGTAGATTTTCAAACCATTCAAGAATTTATAAGTTTAATAATATAATTAAATATAAGAACATTTTATTATCAATTTTAAGCTCATTATAATACTGTACCTTTGTACCCTCTCGTGTAGAATGGCGATCGCCCCGTATCGGTCAGTTTTCAAACATCGCTGTTATCCTCATGTTATCGCTTTTTAAATACCAAATAATATAAAAATAGTATGGGTAATTTTGGTACAGATTGGTTCGGTAGTATTCGTGGTCAGTGATCAAAAACTAATAATGGCTTTTCCTTTGTAATAGTGTAGATAAGAAGATAAAATAAAAAAATCATGAAAAAGTAAGAAAAGATATATAAAGAAAATAAATTATTACTACATTGATAGGAAAATATATTTACACAAACGAATACGAATATATTCGTAGATAATAATCTATGTGAATATATTCGTATTCGTATTTACGAATAAACATATGCCCATCTCTGGTTGGTATTCAAGTCAGAGTTAGACATGACAAAGTATTATTTATTCCTTAATAAATCATGGTGCTTTCGTTCCACTGAATAATTTGTAATATTTTTATGTTTCTGTTTAGTAGTGCTTTAACTTTACGATGCTTAAAAAGCATCTACGGTTTATGTAGCCGCGTGTGAATCTTTTAATCTCAGCTTTCTTTTTAATTTAGATTATTCTCTGAATAGTGAATAATTCATTTTCAGTCTCATATTTAATGACATCCGTTTCATCTTAATATGTAGCATCATTGGAAAATTGAAGAATTGCCAAGGTAAACGGGAGGGCACGTTTATGTACATTTTATGATTAGGTCGAGTCTTCCAGAGTTTGCACCAGTCGTGTATCATTTGTAATTGCTCTTGTAACTTACCAAACTTGATTACGAAAGTTAAAGCCTGAGGTTTACTTTATATTAACAAAGCTAAGCTGTGATCTAATCTTTTAAACAGTCATGTTTTTATTTTATAATCTGTAGTAGTACATACATAATATCCAAAAAAAGTTCCTTATAAGGTATTCAATTAAAAAAATATCATATATTGTATCGCCCAAATTTTTTATACCGTAACCGCAGAAAATGAAACTCTGTCACGAAAATAAATAAAGCCTAGATTTTAAGAGTTTTGCAAGTTAATGGGGCCTAAAGCATAAGGTTTTAAGGTCAAATAATTTATTACAAGTCGCTTACAATATCTGTGGGCCACCCAACCATGGCGTTATCGTTGAATGAGACACGCCTTGCTGAATGTTTACTTGGTCGGAAGCTGGCTGCTCTACAATAATACATATCAGACTTAGAATAATTCCTGAATACAATGGAAAATTTAATCAAAATTTATTGATTAATCAAACCCTCCGTTTCACCTCTATTAGCATGGGCATTAATTTATTTGGACCCATAACTGTATCTTATAAACAATCTAAAATGATAAACCATTAGAATGAAGTCTTATTATTATTTATAATTTTAATTTATATTGGTTCATGAATTTTCTTAATTATTCTATATAATATAAAGAGTTTTAGTTACTTATAAATATGTTTATTTCTGAATTATCTAGTGTCAACTATTTTTTGATCAATTAATTTGTTCTACTCATTTAATTTATACAAATTTCATTTACCTTTTTTTGTATTATACTGCATATTTGGAGTCTTATCCATTAACGGAGGAATAAACAGTTAATATTTTTACCAATAGTTTTACTAATGATTAAATTTGAGTGAAACCTGTATTTTGAAAAATGGTTCGTTTGTAATGTTATTTTTTTATTTGTTTTTTTTTCCGCAATTAATTAAATCTTTTCTTATTTTACTCAAATCAACTAGTCATAAAGTGTAGTTAGTAAAAGGATGAAAATGTCATTATAACAGAATATATATTTATTCAATTTTTTTTTTCAAATATTATTCAACAGCCACTTTCTGGCCTAGGACTTTGGCCCAAACCTGTGATCATACAAATTGGGGGAAAAAAATGCTTTCAATATATTGTGGATATATATTTTTTTATGCATTTTATATACTTTTGTAGTTTAATATCCATTTTATAAGTTTGGGGAAGTATACTAGGTCAGTAGGTAAAGCACTAGACTCCTATATCTGTTTATTTCTTTTTCATCTATGTATTAAAATATACAATCGTATACGAAAAATATATCTAGCAAATGTAAATATAACGTTGATAATAACATTTAAATTCCTTGTAAAATTGCATAAGTCAGTTGTGCAGTTGTATTTAACAATTTAACATTTCAGTTAATTGTAACATTGTAACATTGTAGTTAAGAAGAAACTGGAAACTTTCACAGTAGGCCAAGATCAGGACGTCCAGAAAAACATCAAAGGGTTCATATAAGAGAAATTTTTAAAATGATTTACAAAGACCACCTAAATCGCAGTTATATTAGAAAATTATTATAAAATTATAGTAATAACTCAAACAGTGCAAAATATCATTTTAAAAAAATCAGGATATAACTCGCGGGTGTACTAGAAAGAAACCCTTTATAAGTAAAGTGAATAGGGTGAAATGACTAAATTTTACAAAAGAATTTGTTAACTTGCCAAATAGTTTCTGGGAAAATGTTTTATTCAGTAATTAATGTAGATTTAACGTAAAGTGTAGTTAGTAAAAGGATGAAAATGTCATTATAACAGAATATATATTTATTCAATTTTTTTTTTTTTCAAATATTATTCAACAGCCACTTTCTGGCCTAGGACTTTGGCCCAAACCTGTGATCATACAAATTGGGGGAAAAAATGCTTTCAATATATTGTGGATATATATTTTTTTATGCATTTTATATACTTTTGTAGTTTAATATCCATTTTATAAGTTTGGGGAAGTATACTAGGTCAGTAGGTAAAGCACTAGACTCCTATATCTGTTTATTTCTTTTTCATCTATGTATTAAAATATACAATCGTATACGAAAAATATATCTAGCAAATGTAAATATAACGTTGATAATAACATTTAAATTCCTTGTAAAATTGCATAAGTCAGTTGTGCAGTTGTATTTAACAATTTAACATTTCTGAAATTTAACATAACGTCACTAAATAGTGTTTTACAGGGGTATATCACTAATAGTGTTGTAACAATTTGCGGTCTACAAGGTCTACTATTAATAAAATCCACTGGCACAAAAAATGCACTTACAGGTAGTAAAAAAAGTCTGTGTACACCCATGATTGAAATACTTATTCATGTTTTTTTTAAAAATCGAGTTGCTTAATTTTGAAAATTTATTGATGGATTTAATTACAATTTAATTGCCAACCCGTACATATCAACCAAATTTTTTTTGTTGGCATAATTACGGAATTACAGTTATTTATTAAGAAAATGTATGGCAAAAAAGTCTGTGTACACTATTCCTAATCAGAAAATATCCAATCAAAACATGTTAATCCCTGGAAAAATTGCTTGCAATGTATTCTTCCCAGCTATGTTTAGTATTATATTATATTTTTTTCCTGCATGGAAGTTAGTTAAAAATTATATTTTCTCTCAGTATGGAAGAAGAAACTGGAAACTTTCACAGTAGGCCAAGATCAGGACGTCCAGAAAAACATCAAAGGGTTCATATAAGAGAAATTTTTAAAATGATTTACAAAGACCACCTAAATCGCAGTTATATTAGAAAATTATTATAAAATTATAGTAATAACTCAAACAGTGCAAAATATCATTTTAAAAAAATCAGGATATAACTCGCGGTGTACTAGAAAGAAACCCTTTATAAGTAAAGTGAATAGGGTGAAATGACTAAATTTTACAAAAGAATTTGTTAACTTGCCAAATAGTTTCTGGGAAAATGTTTTATTCAGTAATTAATGTAGATTTAACCTTTTTCTATCTGATGGAAAAGTTAAGATGTGGCGGAAACCTAAAACAGCCCTGATAACTAAAAATGTTTGCCCTACTGTTAAACATAGAGGAGGAGGAATTATAGTCTGGGGGTGTATGAGTGCATCTAGGGTGGGAAAACTTAAGATGATTGATGGAATTATGAATGAATATGTTTATGTGGACATATTAAGACACAACATAAAATCATATGCAACAAAACTTGGTATTGGATCAACATTTGTCTTTCAGCAAGCCAATGATCCGAAACATCGAGCTAAAAAAGTCAAAGTATAACTCTTCTATAATGTACCAAGGCTATTAAAAATGCCACCACAATCTTCAGACATGAATCCTATCCAGCATTTATGGGACGAAATGAAAAGAAGTCTAAAGAAAAGGAGAATTAAAAATAAAACACAGCTAAAGGAAACTTTATTCGAAGAGTGAGAAAATATTGAGCCTGAGGTAACAAAAAATTAGTCACAGTAATGAACACCCGCCTAAGGGAAGTAATACAAAACAAGGAAGAACCTACAGACCATTAACCTCAATTTTTGTTTACTTTTACAGCTTAAATAATTAACTTCTGGAATATGATTCAGGTGTACACAGACTTTTTTGCATATGAAAATAAATGTTTTGTTGTTTATCGCTGTACAATTCACTTTTTTTTTTAAGTTTCAACCTTTTTTATATGTTCTTCAATATCAAAACTCAGCAAAATAGCCGTTTTTTCCCCAATTATAGTCCTCTTTTAATAATTATTACACTAAAGTTATATACGAGTAGGGTGTACACAGACTTTTTTTACTACCTGTATATTAACAAACTCTGTGAGTTCATTATTGGCAATTGCTGAAGACAAAAGTAAAAATGCTTTAGTTAGGAAAATTACCAATTGCCTGCCGAGGGATGTGCTAATGTGGATACTTTCACATTGTAGCATCTCCGGGAATGAAGACAGTGCAGCGAATCTTGTGAGATTGAACCAATCAGGAACCATAAAGACTGACATTACAACTCCTGACTTAAAAAAATGTTGTAGAAAAAAGTTGCTTAACCAATCGAAAATAAAATGGAAACAAACACCCAGCAAAAATTCAAAAAATTAAACAAGAGATCCGGCCCTGGACAACATATTTAAGAAAATCAAGAATACAAGAAATAATTCTGACGAGGCTAAAATAAGACACCTTGCATTCACCCGCGGTTACCTGATGAGAAACATAAAACCACCGATTTGTACAACTTGCGAGACAGTACTGATATCGAAACCCACTATAACAGCATGTACACTATACTCTGACGCAAGAATAAAATACAATATACCCTCAAGTATAGATGAATCACTACAAGATACAGAACATAGAATCAAAAACATTTTTGTAATTCTGAGATTTTGTAAATTGTTTGACAAAATTTTATATGTGTATTAAGCCACTGATGACTCATGGGTGTAGATGCAATAAATTATAAAATAAATAAAAAATTCCTTGTAAAACAACCACCCAGCTTAATAGTAGGTAGTACTTTTTATAAAAGTTATAGATTACATGATCACGTCGCCACCTTCTTTTAACACGCCTAATAGGGCTATAGGGAACATAATTGGAAGATAAGAGACTGGTTGATTTGAGTGGTTGATCACTTTTTGTCACCAATAAACTTATCCATAAAGATCTTAATGTTCTATATGTTGCTTATTTATCCTAAATCAGATACCTATCCGTTCATATTACAACTCCATAACCACTCAAATCCAATAGTATCTCATCTTGCTTCCAATTCTATTACCGATAGACCTCTAGGCGTCTAAAAAAAAGATGGCCAAGAGACCTTCTTATAAGGAAAATATATTGAAATGCCAATTCTTATCCGCTTAATATGTCATTGACATGCCATTTAACTCACAGTTCCGCTAATTTCTTTGCTGTATTATTGTACAGTTTCTAATAAAAATAAATTAATTAAAACTATTTTTTTTAAACTACTATAGATTTCATTGATAAATTTTGATAATGTTTACCTACCGAGTGATTCTTTAAACTCAAAATGAATTCTTAATATGCTTTTAGTATAAATTAATATCCGGATTAAATATAAATGTTATTCATGGCCAATTTAACTTTCCACCTATTAATTATTCATATATTTAATATTATATTTTCTCTTAAATATTATATTCTAGCAACAATTTCTATCCTATTATTAAACAATTGGTAAAAGGAATTATTAAATACCCGTCGGATGTTTGTTCGCGGATTCGAGTTGAAATTCGGTGTGTATCTGTGGTTGGTTCAACATATAGATCGCGTATTTCCCTATTGGAATATTCTTTGAAATCATAGCAATGAGAATGTAATTTCGCTTATTAATTATGTTCGGAAACAGAAATGGAAATTACGAATGGAAGTGTATCATTTTGGTAATTGTATAGAATTATAGAATACAAAATGATGGGTATTAGACAGTAATTGTTTATTAATAAAGTGCTTCCAAGACCATAACAATCAATTGAACCATTATAAATGATTTTATTTATTTTTTTTTATAAATCATATTTTTCAATTTTCTCGATTTTTTTTTAATGCTAAAAGCCAACTCATAGGATTTTTATTAGTATGCATTAAAATAATTACAATTTATTACCGAATAGCAGCATCATTGGTTCATCCAAGTCATTAAAAACACTACAATTATAATTTATAAACTACATGAACAATACACAGAAGGTATAAAATAAATATTTTTATCCTCATACACATTTTCATAGAATATAGCAATATGCTCTATATTTATATATAGGGAACACCGCAGTTGGAATTGGATTTTAACCGCCAGAGGTAGATAGGATCGGAGAGTAAGCTACGCCTATTTCATCTATGTAGCAATGGCAGAGAAATATCGCTCGACGAATTTCCACGTCACGTTCAGTTTATTTTAATATCAGGAACGTTATGTTAAAAATTTTTAATCGATTCAAAGTCAATATGTAAAAAAAAAAAAAAGAAAAAAAAAATATGAAAATTTAGTTTTCGTATATTTCAACCATGTATGTAAAATAACAATATAACTGGTTTAAATTGAAGGGTTTTTTACAACTAGTATCCCTCGTCGGGGCTTCGCCCGCACCGATAATTTCTTTTAAATTTATTTTATAAAAACTTTTATGGAGTAATTGTTACGATCTGCCACAGATGTAGGGAATGAGTAATATAGATGACTTTATGATCACATTCACAAATTATTTACAATAAAATATTTTTTTTTTAAAATAACTAAGCTATACATAATTAACATAAAATATAGAATGTACATAAAAGTAGAATGTATGAATAAAAAAATAAATAAATTTAAAAGTTAAAAATACAATTATACTTTATTTACTTGCGAATTGTTAATTGTCACAGCAAAAAAAATTGAATCGGAAATTTTCATCGCTAGAATTAAAATGGGCAAAACAATTCAATATCAAACTTTCCAATCCAAAGTCCTCCGAACAATTGTCAATGCACCTTATTATGTTACTAACAAAACCCTACACGATGACCTAAAAATACCTTTTGTCCTTGATCTCATTCCTTCAAAATTCTCGAAATTTCATCAAAATCCATCCAATCATCCCAATCCTCTAGCCCAATCCATATCCAGTCTTAACCATCCCTATAAACCTCCCAGAAGGTTGAAACGGCAATGGCCCCGAGACCTTTTGTAATATAATGTTATGCTGGAGCCATGGTACTGACCAGCTTCTCCTCTCATGCCCTGAGCATACGTGGCTATAGCGCTCCCACTCAGCCTCCACTGGATATTACTAGTGATGCTGGCTGAGAGAGCAGCGCTGGGAATTCTACGGGTCTGGCCTTGACTCCCAATAAGTGGGGGAATAGGCTCGATGCGGGGTTCCCCAGGCTGAGCGTGTCTGTTTTGTACATATAGGAGTATGTGTTTTATTCTTTTTATTTATATATATATTTTTTTTTTTTTTTTTTAATTTTTGTCACTTGATTTTTATTATTTCATTTTATTCTTGATGATTGAATTTAGTTGTTGCTTTTTTAATTATTATTTGTTTTTATTTTTATCTTCTATTATCATTAATTTTGTGTGTATGACTACTTGTATATATTGTTTGAATACATCTTTAGCACTGTCACCTATTGCCCTTAATTGAGGCAGATTGTACATATATTTCAATAAAAAAGAATTAAAATGGTAGATTGATTAGTTCAAATCATTCGGATGCTAGAAATAAATGTGATTTCTCCAGTCGCTGGTCCAGTGAGAATTGTATCCTCAATGATATTTCCACGCATAGCTGTAATTTTTTTAACTTTAGTCATGTAATATTTAATTTTAATGTTATGAGTTGGTAATCTAGATGGACAGAGAATATTTGCTATATTTATCTCTTTTTAATAACAATTTAATTGAAAATAAGTAAATTTGATTATAAATTTCTAGCTCTCCATAACATCGTATTGTAGCCTCCCTCAGAAATTGGCGCTCGCTACTAATCGGTTGATTTTTAAAGTTCAAGGAATTCACATATTTATCGCATTTTTAATACAAATTTAAATGAAAATTAGTAAGTTTTATATAGCTAAACCTTTCCTGAACTACGAAAACGATGTTATTAAAATGTGGCACAAATTGGGTCAGTAGTTTTCGTAGTTAGTGATCACTAACAAAAAATGGTTTGTCCCATCATATAGTAGTATCAATAACTATTTTAGTTTTGTCCTTAGAACCTCAAGACGTTCTCATGTTTCCCGTATTTCTTAGACCGAGTTAAGTTGGCTCTCCACCTACTTCCGCTTAGAATATACGGAATATAGAATTCTATAATATAGAATTCCTTGATACATACCTCTTCCATGTTAACATCCGTCTCCCCTTTATTTGCAGTGCCCTACAATTCAAGTACTCAATCCAATGACTACATACAAGATCCTATTTTTCCGATCTCCATACACCATCCTATATAATTGTTACATTGCAATGTTTCCTCTTGCCCGAACCTATACTCTCTGGAATTCTCTTCCTCTTGTACTCGCAATGCATCCTCCTTCAGAACATTCAAAACATTCCTATTCCACGAGATTCTTTTACTCCATAAAAACACTCTCTAATTATATGCATACCCAATAATGAATGTCATTCTGTAATATAAGTCATAAAACGTTAACCTAGATTTATCATTTTTTTTATGATTATGGATTCATTATTTGTATAGATGATTTTTTATTTATATTATTTTTTTGGTTTCATTATCATTTCTTCTGACCCCTCTATACAATTTTGTTTATAATATTTATTTCTATACTCACTATTTTTCTTTATTTAGTTTTTTTTCACTTTTTTCTATATTGTTTGATTTTTAAAAATCTCTAGGCCATATTTTATTTCCTGTAAGTAATTTTTATTTATACTCTATAAACGAGAGGTTGTATAAATAGAAATATGTGTATGTGTTTGTGTGTCTGTGTATTAACCTCGAATTAAACATATTGGACCAATATACAGGAATTTTAGTCTGAGAAACGAGACAAAAACGAAAAATTTATTTTTCATTTTTCATTACTTTATTCTCATCAAAATAGATTATTCTGAAAATTCTGGCAGTTAGTCTAGGGGTGAATAACTGTAACTATATACCCCCTTCTATAGATGGCTTTCCATCAGAGGGTGTGTTGATAAATGTCAAATGGCCCGTGAACTTGACAGTAAGGTTTATAGCTTCCTTGACATTTATTGCCTCTTGTATAACGTTACTAACGAAGTCAAGTGCTGCGTTACCAGGTCATATTTATCTAATGCTGCTATTGAGTGTGTGGTGTGGGGATGGGGGTAGAGCATCGCGATCATCATAATCAGTAAAATTAACTTAACTGCTTTTATTTACCTGTATTTGTTCTCACGTGACAGGATAAAATAAACAAAAATTATTATATATTTTTTGTAGGATTAAAATAAACAAGCTTTTAAAGCATGTTTGGAAATTCTCTTCTGAAAATCTCTATGTAATCTCTTTGGAGCATTGAATGATAAAAATTGAATAAAGTATTAATGTTCTTAAAAGGTGGTAAAGAAAAAAAAAAAACTAAGTAATTTGTGGTGGATGGGATGATGAAAGAAACTGTACCAAGAGCAGTTTAATTTTTTTTTATTTTATAATTTATAAAACTTATTTGATTTCTGAAAACTACTATTAGTTATTATATTTCACTATAATTATTGATGATTCTAGGGAAAATAATACACCATTTGTGAGTACTATAACACTCAACAACAACAAATGCAAAATTTTTATTTTATTCTATTAATCATCTCTTTATCATAAATGATGATAATTCATAAAAAATTATATTTTTCTCTACATTCATTTGTTGACATAAAACAACGAAAAAAAATAATATAATATTCTGTACTTAAAGAATATAACAAGGCAAGTAGAGATACAATTTCACAAGGAATTGTATTAGAATATAAAAAGCATAAAGTTTGCACTTACATGAATCATTTATTATTACTAACGGAAGGTGTCATCGCATCCAATTTCCTTATAGTCATATCATTGTAGTTTTGGGCATATTCACTTCTTCCATAGTCTGTTGTTGTAATGAGTTCGCTTGTGTTAATCCTCAATTAGTTTATGCAAGTCTCTAAGTGCAGATTTGTAATTTAAGTACCAAGTAGCGTTTTTAATATTTTTTATTGAAAATATTAGAAATTTTGTGTCTTTTTTGCTAAATTTAATATTTTTAATATAAACAGTTTGGCTTCTACCTATTTGTGATTCAGTTTCGAAGTAAAAAAACAAAAACAAAAAAAACAATCTTAAATTATTCTTGATATCACCTATATAATCCGTAAAATTCATTGATTATGATATCAAAAGTACCTATGAATTATCTTCAAAAATATTGATAATACTGCTTTCACACTTAATGGTTCGGTACAGAATTTCCATGCCATTATCATTTGATCAATTTGAAACAACTGACATAGTTACTAGGAGAATATAAATTTGAATTTTAAAAAATGCTAAAGCTAATAAAATTAGCATTAACTAGTACTGTATCAAAGTTAATGTTCAAGAAAAGATTATCAACCCCTTAAAATAAAAACAAGAATGAAACACGAAGATGGCCAATAATCGACACTGTTCTATATGGCTTAATAATGAAGCCGCTATTTCAAAATAGTGACTTTGGCACGATTATCTCGACCAGAAAATAATTGTAGATGATTTGTTTTGTATAAAAAAATAACTTTAATGAATTTAAAGGAATATATGATACGACAGGATAACTTATCTCCTATTAGATAGCAGAAATAATTACCACCAAAAAAAACTACAAAAATATATAAAAATAAACACAAGGGGAAGGTGAAAGTTACAAAACCGTTCAAAGAATGATTAGAGATTATAAGCAACAATAGACAGGCCTATAATGGAAGATACGTAACTCGAAATAATAAATCTTTAAAGCTACGAAAAGCTGTTGATTTCTATCTAAGAATGTAAAAGGGAAGTTACAGACTGAGATCAAACAGATAATCCTATGAAAGGACAGGACTTTGAGGAAAACAGGGCTGGGTAAATTTTTGTTTTTTGTTAGTTGGGATTAATGTTCTTATGTGCTCCAAGTAGGGTAGAAAAGACTGGTTGGTTATTCTATGGTTTTCTAACCTATTCTAGCCACAGTTGGAAAGTGGAAATTCAAACCGTTGGACCACCACAAAGAATTCGAAGCTCAAGCTGATGTTAGGAGAATCCTCAAGTACTTGGCATAGTACCATGCTCGGTCTCAACTCGGGCAGGGTTTCGAAGGTGGCAGGCTTGAAGTGATTGAAAAAGGTGGAACAAGTAAATATTTTATGAAAGATAAAACTGGAATTGACAAAGTGATTATGCTAAGCAGATGAAGGAAGGTATAAGAAAATGTTTAATGACAGAAGACAGGATTATTGACAAATCTTTATAGACGGTCTAAAAGCATCTTGTAAAGGGGAGAATGAGGTTCGGCAAGAAAGAAGCACGGAAGAGAAAAAGGAAGAATGGAGGCTTATAAAGTAAAAGATTGTTTAGGAAATCAAGATGATGTTAGCCGGTTAGCAAACAAAAATAACAGTAAGAAAATAATTTAATGTCGCTCTTTTTGAATCAGAGCCAACAATTAAAAAATTCAGTAGTCTTTTCGATACATTCACTAGTTATTGAACTCAACACACTCTGCAACAACAGAGCTACATTATATTTAGAAATTAAATAGATCATATTCTAAGTCTTAGCATCCGAAGAGAATTGAAATTCTTATCACACAAATCTAAAAATATTTAAATTTATTTGACATATATTGTCACATCCTCCAAGTTGCAATACATGTGGGTATACTCGACTCACAGACTGTATGCTGTTTGTATTGAGGGTGAATGTGCGCTGAATTAGTGAGCTACTGTTGTGTTGGTGCATTGTATACTCAACTCGTGGCCTTAATATCGTTACTCAACCGGAGGTCTGAAGCTGGAGCTCGGGGATTATACACCCAATGGCAGCTCCATTGATTATAAGCTCTACTGAGAAAACAAGAAAGAATGTTCACTTTGACTAAGAACCCCACCCAGAGTGTATGTCCCAACAGAAAGTTCAAGAACTAGATGGAATTACTGTCGCATTCCGTGCTGGCACAGTAATGACAAATTACTGAGTAAATGACTCCAAAGGCAGTGTCTATTTGTAACCGAAATAATAAAAATTTATTAAAATTTTCTGGTTCTGTGAAATACGATAAATCTTTTATTTATCCAATGATACATATAGTTATTTATTATAAGCCAACGATTTATGCAGGATACACAATAAATATTTAAGCTAATACAATTTAACTGATACAATAACGCTCGATTGCTGCAACGACTTAACTCAAAAACTTCAATTTTGCAGAAGGAGAGTCTTATGAATAAAGTGCAGGACGATCTGTAGACATACAATGGTGACATATCCTGCTCTCTCTTAGTGAATAGTTAGAGCTCAAATACAACTTTCTACCGACTAAAACTTCATAGGTGAATGGTTCATTATACAGTCAAAAAGCTCAGCATAACTCGAAATTTTGTTTGTGTCGTTGTTGCAGCAAATGAGGGATAAACTAATTAAGTTAGACTTATAAAATAATATTAAAAAAAATTAATCTTTACACAATATTAAGGAATACCTTGTTAGATCCTAATATGATTATTAATAATACTGTAAAATTACAGGTGATAATTTAGTTTGTTTGTTGGGATTTAACTCTGTCTTATATTTTAAAATTTTCATTGTCATTTGCGTTTTGCTTATATATCACATAAGCTTCTATGGAGCTTCAAAGGCAAGCAGCAAGAACACAATACAAAGAGATATTCAATGAAAAACATTAATGTTAACTAGTTTTTATTTTTGGTCGAATATCCTGCTCCTGGATAAATATTTTAAAAGTGATAATAATCTTAAGGATTATTTAACATTTGTTTGATGTTATATCAGCAGGGATGGGTACACTATATATCGATATATCAGAAACATCGATTTTTTTCTTATGTCAGTCCAACATTTTTTCTTTGAAATATTTGTAATATCGATACTTACGTTACGATATATCGTTTTCTCTATTTCATAATAATGCAACATACAACTATATATATGGATCTTTTTCACATTAAGGTTGCCAGTTCTCAGCTCTGATTTGTAACTCACAGATTTGAATACCGATTTTTGTGAGGGTAGTAGGGACCTATAATAGTGCAAAACTAGAGCTATAGCCGCAAATGGGCATGGGAGAAAAAAATGAAATATGAAAATCACGTTTATTTTTTCTTTTTTTCATGTAAAATTGTAGTTTTGTATGCTATCTCTTTACAAAAACCAAAATCTGATAAATAATCTCTTTAACAATGATATTAGGTTTTGGTTTAAACATGAAATCCTGCATTAATTCCCGGACAACCTGTTTTGGTTGTGGTAAAGAGATAAGCATACAAAACTACAATTTTATGTATTAGTATATAAATAATTATAAAATTGTTTTAAATAAGTTTTTAATTCATATAAATCACTTTTAAATTTTAAACTTCCTATTCAGGTTGTGAAATAAATTATTTAAATCGAAAACAACAAAACCATATATTGATATTTGAGCTCAAAATGTAGTCGATATGGAATATCGTTATTTTTCTCACCATACCCATTCCTAATTATTTCAATTTAAAAAAAAAATCGCTGTAAATAAGAGCGTAACTCAAATAATAATGCCTAAATATGGAGCTCATTAAAGCCGAGAAACATTTAGTTTAATTAGAGACATAGCATGAGCCGTAACAGCAGAAGTAGCCTATAAAAGTTAACTGCTTCAGATAACAGCTATAGTATCACAATATTTTATTGCAGAATACACATCTTGCCTATTTTTTGCCTCTCCCCTCCCCCCTCCCCCCGCGGCAATAAAATGAAGTCGAAATGATTGCTTTTCCAATACGGCCTACTTTGCACAAACGGGCCCCCTCAATTGCCTCACTTAATTATTTATCATTGCCAGCTTTTATTTCAGATTTTTACCGCCCCTAAAAACCCCCAAATCAGTAGGTATTAAGTTTTTATAAATAGTTACGGTTAAAAGGTAGACACAAATAATGTTGGTTTTGAAATACTGGATATCCAAATTGAAAATATTGTATATATTTTTATAAACCATTAAAGTTTTATAGACAAGCAAAAAAAAATTTAATTATTTTTTTTATCTATTGATAATTTAAAATTATATCTAGAGCTTCTAAAATGTACCTTATAGATATATAGGGTAAAAATTTACCCCTTCAAGGACTGGCGGGTCCATATGATCACACCAAACTTACCCCCTCTCAAAACTTACTCCCTTCTCTTCCACCTTTATTATATTCACATTTACCTCTGCATCCCTTCTCCAAGAAGAAAAAGTGTTAATTTGTGACCGAAACTGTGACAAATCAAGCATTTCTCACATCACAATAAAAATGTTGAAATTTTGAAAATAGATTTCCACCAACGATAAGTGTTTTAGTTTTGTTAATATGTTTTTTAAACTAGTAGATTTATAGAGTCAGACTGTACAGTCGTATCATGCTTCAATGTCATTTTATTAAACAAAAAGTAATACTGACGGTTTTAAAACGGCCTTTACTATGACCGTATCGTATGATCATGCCCGTTCTTTCTTACGACAATTTTTTTAATTGTTGTTTAATTAAAAATTGTATTGCTTATTGAAAATAGTTAAATAAACATGCATTTATAAACATTTTTTAACTTTTTAGAACTAGTGTGTATTTATTTTTTTGGATTTATATAAAAAACATCCTTACACTAATATATTGTGGATTGTGAACATAGACCTCAATTTTGCCGTTAGCTTCAGAATGTAGATCGTGTTGAAGAATACCAATTTTTGAGGTGAAATTTATGGGCAGATGAGTCAGTTTTTACAGGGGAAGGCATTTCTACCTATCCATGTATATGGTTGGTTTATGTTTGTATTGCTTTCGAATAATGTGGAGGAGTACAATGGTGTTGGAAAACCTTATTTTGCCGAATTTCAGGTGGAATATCGTGATGAAGTTGTGGTAGGATATTTTGTAACAAATCTTGGTAATTCTCATCATTCAATCTGTTAGGCATACTATGATTTTTCAACACTATTCGACAGTAATACAAAGATGAATATACCAACGATACCCCTCATGAAAAGGTAGAAATGCCTTCCCCTGTAAAAATAGCTCATCTACCCATAAAATTCACCTCAAAAAGTAGTATTCTTCAACACAATCTGCATTCAGAAGCTAACGGCAAAATTAAAGTTTATTTTCATTATCATTGGATTTTAACATTACACTGAAAATCTAATAAAATAAATCCTAGATAATAATAAATGAATGTAATAATATAAGATCCTTTGTTCTGGTGTCGCTTTATTGACAGTTTTAATTTATTTCCCATTAAACAATAATTCTTTTCTTTGCTTTTTATTCCAATGAAGATTTTATTATGTATAAAATGCACATTTTTATTAAGGGATTATTATAAATGTTTTATTTACACAAGTAACTGATTAGTATGCCAAATGAGAACACCATTCTAAAAATAATTATGAGATCTTCAAGCAAACTAAGTTTTTAAATATTCTAACACAAAAATTACGTAAGATACTATTCCAGCATTCTAAAGAACCCTTAAAAACGAAATTCCAACCAAATAGAAAAATGAAAAACCTTAGCCTCTAAAATTGTCCTAACCTTTAAGCAATTTTTCTTTTAAATTAACAAAAACTTCAACAACGGTTAGACGGTTTAACGTATTTCATATTTTTACCTAAAATATAGGGCGGTGATACACTTGAAATGTCTTTGGTTTCCTATCTGGTTCCAACTCAAGTAAAAATCATAATGTGTTTCGGAGTTTCCAATTTTTCAAATAGGTTTTTGTTCATAGAATTTTGCATTTATATACATCAAAAGAAAGCTGAGGCTCTCCTCTTTCCATGGATGCCAATCAAGCTGAATTTCGTAAAAAAGTAACGGCAATTAAAAAAAAAAAAAAAATACCAATAATCGGTTTAAAAATTTCATTTCCCTTGAAGAGGGGATTTTGAATAAACGTTTTACAGTGTTTTTGAGACTGCGGAATTATAATCTGACGTCATTTTCGTGTGGGAGAATCTATAAACGTAATTTGCTTGAAGATCTAATCATTTTTTTAGAAACTATTTACCTGAACCAAAATCTATGAAGTGGCTGTGTTTTCCGTTAAATTGGTACTCAAAAATAAAATAGTTGGTTCAAGAATCATGTCGATATCATTTTTTAGACTCGAGATATTAAATTACTTAGTTAATGCTATTTCATTTTTTTCCTAGGCTTCTATGGCCAATGTGTCTAATATGTTTTGACCAGGTACCTCCAAAAATATTTCCAACAAGACCCGTGAGGGACTGAGTGTGTCTCCTCTCTGTCAGTTTTGTATAGGTCCCGATATTTTTTAATGACCCATTTTTCCATCTTAGGTAATTATCAACATATTTGAATTACTTTCCAATATTTTTAAAAATTTAATATATATATATATATATATATACATAGTCTATGTAGCAAAGTGATGATGTTTTAAATTTGTTGTATCACTTGAGGTACGCATGATGATATAGAGGGATCAATACAATTAGGATTGATGAATTAAATGCCACTTCTATTGAGATTATTTTATTTGAAAACTAGTTTCGAATGCTAAACATTCATCTTCAGTTCTAAAACATACAATAAAATTTTCAACACATCAGTACTATGTTACATAGATTAAATATACTAAGGTTTTTAAAAAGATAAGACAAGAAATCAAGCATAGGCACTCACCTTCGAGGTAACTAAAACACTGAATTTGTGAGAAGTAAAAGGGGGGGGGGGGCAGGTAGGTTAAGTTTTAGATTTACAACGGGGTTTCCCTTATGACTCATTGGGTTTTTTCGTTCCTATGGGAAATAAATTTAAAATGGGGCTATTGGATATGTTAAGCTGATCATTTAAACAAAAATCTGGATCGGTTTTAAACGATTTTATTATTTCTAGTGATTCAAAAGTATTTAATTTTAGGCTATTTTCTACTTGATGTAATATTTTTACTCCCGAGTCTTTATTAAATTTGTGGTTATTTTCATTTCGATGGATAGCGAAATTGGAATTTTGGGTCTTATTAGTGTATGCTCTTATATGTTCATTTACTCTTTGATTTACTGATCGTCCGGTTTTTCCCGTGTATTTTGCTTCACAGTCATTACATTTTAATTCGTATACGCCGCTTTTTTTTGGAAAGGGTCTATTTTGTCCTTCGGTGAAGGGAAGTATGATGACAATGGCTTATCTATTTTAAATGCAGGGTTTAAACCTAATTTTTTTAATTCTTTCCCGACTTTAACGGATATTGGACCGTAGTATGGTATCAAAATATATTTTTTAAGGGTAGCTTTATCCTCTGGGGGTGTTTTGTATATATTATTCATAGTTTTTTTATGTATTTGTTTTCTTAAAATATTATCGATTGTGGTTTTACTGTATCCGTTGTTGTTAGCTATAGTGTGAATCGTTTGTATTTCTTTGTTAAAATTTCGTTCATTTAACAAAGAAATACAAACGATTCACACTATAGCTAACAACAACGGATACAGTAAAACCACAATCGATAATATTTTAAGAAAACAAATACATAAAAAAAAAAACTATGAATAATATATACAAAACACCCCCAGAGGATAAAGCTACCCCTAAAAAATATATTTTGATACCATACTACGGTCCAATATCCGTTAAAGTCGGGAAAGAATTAAAAAAATTAGGTTTAAACCCTGCATTTAAAATAGATAAGCCATTGTCATCATACTTCCCTTCACCGAAGGACAAAATAGACCCTTTCCAAAAAAGCGGCGTATACGAATTAAAATGTAATGACTGTGAAGCAAAATACACGGGAAAAAACCGGACGATCAGTAAATCAAAGAGTAAATGAACATATAAGAGCATACACTAATAAGACCCAAAATTCCAATTTCGCTATCCATCTAAATGAAAATAACCACAAATTTAATAAAGACTCGGGAGAGTAAAAATATTACATCAAGTAGAAAATAGCCTAAAATTAAATACTTTTGAATCACTAGAAATAATAAAATCGTTTAAAACCGATCCAGATTTTTGTTTAAATGATCAGATTAACATATCCAATAGCCCCATTTTAAATTTATTTCCCATTGGAACGAAAAAACACCCAATGAGTCATAAGGGAAACCCCGTTGTAAATCTAAAACTTAACCTACCTGCCCCCCCCCTTTTACTTCTCACAAATTCAGTGTTTTAGTTACCTCGAAGGTGAGTGCCTATGCTTGATTTCTTGTCTTATCTTTTTAAAAACCTTAGTATATTTAATCTATGAAACATAGTACTGATGTGTTGAAAATTTTATTGTATGTTTTAGAACTGAAGATGAATGTTTAGCATTCGAAACTAGTTTTCAAATAAAATAATCTCAATAGAAGTGGCATTTAATTCATCAATCCTAATTTGTTGTATGTCTTTAGAATTCATGGTGAATGTTTGAACTTCCAAAATCGTCTTCGAATAATAAAAAACCAATAGAAGTATAGCAAATATTTCATCAATCCTAAGAATCAAATTTGATGATATGTGGTTGCATGCTTCTTCATGTTTTAAATTATTCAAAAGAAAATACTTTACGCTTTTAATTATTACTTTAACTAACGTCAATGTTTTTATAAAATGACAAAAAAAAAAATAGTTTCACAAGCTAGAATTCGTAGGTAATAAAAACAAAAGTTTTTGTGTATTTTTTTTTTTTAGATTTGGTGACAAGAGACCATCAGTGAACTGGTTGGTTAGAAATATGTTGCTCGGGTGTTATGAATAAAAACCTTTGTGTTTTGATTCAATTTTAAGAAATTATCCGCTTTTTATCCTGGCCCAATTAGGGAACTGTTGCATACATATGCATGGAAACATAAAAATTTGTATTTTTACGCAAAAAACTACGTTCAATATGCATTGAAAATTTTATTCTCTCTCCGGACCACCACTTCTCATACAATTTAGATTCTACTTTATTTCTTTGTATATATATTTTTTCTGTTGTACATTTATATATGTTTTAACGATTCTACATTAATAAATTGTGTTTCTTAAATTACTAAGCTCATAAATATTCAAATAACAATGAGCAATATAGTTCACACCAATCTTGAGTAATGTTTAAAAAAAAACACTCTTAATTCTTGCTTAAATTTAAGTTATTTAGGAATTATCCTATTGATTTTCACACACAAACACACACACACAAGTAGTAAGTTTTCCGGTCTGAGAATAGAAAACATGCGTTATTGATTTCCATTACATACATTCACCATATTCTTCGAAGACTTTTAATTGGATGCCTTTTTATATAGAAATACCTAAATAACCCAGGAACTTCCCAAACAACATCCTTCTCTTTAAATAACTCAGGGTAAACTGAAATGAAATCCTTTGATTTCATCCTGAAGGCTAATAAGATTCCTGCCTGAGGAAGGAGGAAAGGTGAAATAAAAACTGGTGTAATTGTTTTAAAATATATCATCCTCTAAGCTCTTCTATTCCGTGAAAGCAATTTTATTTCTTTTCCTGGAAAACGTTTTCCTCCAGTTGCTTGGACCTCTTCTTCCAAGTCTGATCAGTTGAGTGGATGAGAAATTTCCTTTGATGACGTTGCATCATACTCTCCATTTACTTTGGTGTTCCTTTCCTTACAATCAATTAGCAATATTCCACTAATAGCTCACTACAAAAGTCCTTGTGTATTAAATATAGCTTTACTCCGATTACATATTATAAATACTATTTAAAATCAATAGCTCCGTTGCAAAACAATTATTAGACTTTTTACGGCTTTTACACGGAGCCGTATTAGCCGGATTCGAGAATTTAACTAAGAACCCAACGATACCAATAAGTCATTATCGCACAATTTTTGAATTACTGCTTTTTTCCTTGCCAGTGCTGTGCACTCACAGTAAGACACATCTTTGAGGATACGCCTTGGGTGATAGTTTTAGTGATTTTAGTGATTAGTTAAAACTATATTTTTAGTATCATCAAATTCATTAAATATAATCGATTATGAAATGTATTTTAATGATTTTTCCCCGTTGCAAATATACAGGGTGTCCCGAATTTAAATGGCAAAACTTCAGGAATTTATAGGGGACTGAAAATCTAAGACAAAAAGTCCTTTAGAGATTTGTTCGTTTTTGCTTAGTTTTAGATAAAATCACAAAAAATAAACAAAACAAGTTTTCATTTTCATACTTATTTATTTGCCTTTATATTTATGTTATGTTCTTTTTAATGTAAATATTGCTCAAAATGTTGTCCTCTTGCACCAATGCAAGGATTACATCCAGCACTCACTTGATAAATTGCAGCTAAACATTGTTCTGATGATATTTGGTGCACTGCATCTATGATTCGGTCTCTTAATTGCTCTCTTGAGTTGATTGACACCAAATAAACTTTCTGCTTCAAGATTCCCCATACGAAGAAATCCATGGGTGTCATATCAGGTGATCTTGGTGGCCAAGGTACTACTCCTCCACGTCCAATCCATCGTTGTGGATAATTTTTATCCAGCCAAGCTCGAGCAACTCTGCTATAATGAGCTGGACATCCATCGAGTTGGAACCACATTTCAATCCGCTGCTGTAAGGGAATGTCATCTAAATAATTAGAAAAGTCGTTCTCCAAAAAATGTGTAAATGTTATACCATTTAATCTTCCAGGTAAAAAATATGGTCCCACCAGTAAACCGTTCCAAATTCCAAGCCAAACGTTAATAGCAAATTCATGGTGAAACCTATTTATTCTCTCTAATAGCTCTGGGATTTTCAAGAGCCCATACATGATAATTTCTTTGATTAACAATTCCTCCTCTTGTAAAGGTAGCTTCATCGGTCTATATAATTTTTAATGGAAATAAATTACCATCGCGAATTTTGTTAAGAAACCAGTTATTAAAATTCAATCTCTTGACATAATCTTGAGGTAATAAATTCTGAACTTTTTGAAGATGGTATGGGTAGCGATTATCACCTTTCAAAGTTCGCCATATTGCTTGCCGCGATATTGCTAATGCAGCAGATGCTCTTCGGATGCTAGTCTCAGGATTGTTATCGAAATGGCGTTAAACACAATATCTTCTCCAATAATCTGCTCTTATTGCTGCCTGCAATTGGTCGCCTTCATTACGTATTAAGAATGACACAGTCTCTCGTAGTCTATTAAAAGTTAACGAAAAGATTCTTCGATTAGGCACAATACTATTTGGAAATCAGCGCGCATACTCCCGCACCGCTTCTAAAGCATTACCTTTATAGAAACCATACACAAAAATCATATCAGCGTATTGTGGCTGATACTATACACACAAAAATATCTGAGTAACTGACTGAAGACTGATTTAGGAATTATAATCGAAGAAGGAAGCCAAAATGTAAACAAATAAAAGAATGTAAAGGATAGCATTAAGTGTTTACATATCTCACTGCATGTATAACATTTTTGTTTTGTTCCTTTTTTTGCGATTTCTCTAAAACTAAGCAAATACGAGAAAATCTCTAAAGGAATTTTTGTCTCAGTTTTTCGGTCCCCTATAAGTTTCTGAAGTTTTGCCATTTAAATTCGGGACACCCTGTATATGTAAATTTTAAATTTGGTTAATACTGTTATAATTTAGTCAGAAAAAATAAGTAGAAGTTCCTGTGATTGTAACAACGGAAACAATATAATTAAGTTCAAATAATGACCATCAGCAGTTTTGCCCTTTAAAGCCAAACCAATGCAATTATAATATTTCTGTTTGAGCCTTGGAGCCTAATGTCATCATTACTGTATTATCTACACTAATATATAAAAGGACAAGCCATTTTTCGTTTGTGATCACTAACCGCGAAAACCACTGAACCAATCTGTACCAAAAGTTAACCACATTATTTTTATAGATCCAGGAATAAAAAATACTGATTTCGAATTAATTTTATACTAAAAATACAATAGGATGTGGATAACAGTGAAGTTTGAAAATTGACCTATTGGTGGCAAGCACCATTCCACATGAGAGGTTACAATGTTACGGAGTTATTTAGAGCTTGAAATTGATAATAAAATTTACTTATATTCGATTAAAGTATTAAAAAAGATTTTAATAGGTGTAGATCCTAGTGAAGTTTTTTAAAATCGACTGATATGTGTTTATATGTTTCGATATGTATTCCACAGTCCACAGTTCGAGAAAGGTTTATCAGTAATAAAAGTTAATAATTTACAATAGTATAAATTTTAATGTGCAGAAACGGGGTTTGCCACACTGTCATATTTATGGTTAGAAATTTCAATCCAACCAAATGAAATCAATAAAAATTATTTCTGCAAATAAACATTATTACCAAATCAAAATACTTCAATTATTGATATTGTGTATAATAACATGATTCATGGGCCTTTAGTTGTAAGCACTGATAATGCAGTTTCTTAATAGTCTCTGTCCATCTGGATTAACGACTCATACATTAAAATTAAAAATTTTATGTCAAATTATGCTTTTACGTAATGTTCACACACCTATTCATTACAATTTCAATCAGGTTAAGACATACTGCTCTGCGTAAAAATATCATTAAAGAAATAGTATTCGATTGCATACTTCAATACAAGATTGTATTGTTTAACAAATACAACTTTAATTATTAGTTCTGTACCTCGGAGGTACAGAACACTATGTCCTTTTTTTTATCAAAAATATATTATTACGTCTTCTTATTCATCTTTTTTCACTTTATACAGAAGTATAGAATTCTATGTCCTATACAAATTAATTGTAAGGTAAGTTACATAAAAATGTTTTTATTTATTTGTTTTTTGGGGGGAGGGCATAACGTCCTACCGACAGGAAGGACGGGTTACCAACCTATTCTAGCCTGGATGGGAAAATCAAGATTTGTTTCGTACACATAAGTATGGTAAACAGTTCAGGAAATGAAAATTTTTTCCTTTAAACTGATCTCCTGTAAAATTACGGAAATGTGACTTAGTGTTCTGAACCTCCGAGTAGGGTTGATCGATAGTCGATAGTTAGCGCTATCGATAGGCCGATACTATCGGTTAAGAACTTTCGATTGCTATCGATATTTTTTCGATAGTTGCTTCCTTTTTCTCTAAATTTCAAATAATTTAATTACATTCACTTATTTACTTACTATTCGAAATTAGCAGGATTATAAATTATAAGATTATATCATAAAGATGAGAGAAAAAAAACTAATTTATTTGAATTTTAAAAAAGTATTTAATATTTGCACGGTTACAATAATAATGAACAAATCAAATCTTTAGAAAAGAAAAATAACGAAATAGTTAATTTCAAGAGTCAAGTGCTCCTTGAGCCACACATTTCCCGAAAGAAAAACTAGCATTTCTGCTTTCCTTAGGCTTAATCTTTGAGTGAACCCTCGAGCTCTAGGAATTCCGAATTCAATTTCAAAAGAACTCGACACTGGACAGAGACAGAGCAGCATAATTCCGAGAGTTTCAAAACTTGAGGTAGTAAAAAAGATGTATCGATAGTCGACACTATCGATAGTGGCCATCGATAGGCATGACCTATCGATATATCGATATATCGATAGTAACTATCGACTATCGCCCAACTCTACCTCTGAGGTACAAAGTTATAATTATCTAAGTTCTTTACTTGTCAGAGCATGCGAAGCCGCGACAGGGGATGCTAGTACATTATATTATATAGCTGAATACTTAAAGTTGTAATTAGGCTTAAATAAAACATACAGTTTTTATTTATAGAGTACATAAAGAAGAGCTGGTATTGCTAAAATAAATATCAATGCTGGATTTAAGAACAGTTTAATTAGCACCTAACAAGAAGAAATATCATCTCAGAGCAACACAGTCCATTATTCAAGAAAATAGGGAGAAGAATAAAGAAAAAGAGCGGTGCAGTTAGGGGGTGGTTGGGTAAAAAGTGTATGACTCCAAGTCATTACCAGTTTACTTCATAAGTAGATGGGCGGGGCGTTGTCCAAACGGAAAAACCACAACAAGAACCGAGCCAGGAGGGAAACTGACGCAGAAGAAAATAAGAAAAATGTTTTTCTTCCTTCTATGGAACGGGTAAATGTTCCCCCGGGGCTAATAGCCATAGCCGGAGGAGGTTCTTTAAGTGGCCTAGGGACCGGCTCCAGCTCTTCCGATGACTCCCGATTGCCCCAAACACTAACTATATCACTATTATTGCTTAGACTAAGAATAAAATAATTATTGTAGTAAAAAATATAAAAATATTCCTCTAATACATTTTTCCCTGCAGATAGATAGGAACCAATGAGCCTGATAACTTGCATCGATTCAAGACTTATATCATCAGAATCCTTAAAATTTCTCATTTTTAATATAATTTTAAATAATAATTAAAGTTTTTTATTTTTATATCTTCAATGATTCCATCAAGCATAGCATTAATTCCCATGCCATTCAACATTGTACATTTAAATTTAAATTATCGGAAATGAAAATGAAATGAAATGAAAAAATAATCTTTATTCCTCTAAGAATAACAAACATGTATAATAACAAACATACATAATAACAAACATGTATAATAGTCGGGCTATCTTAATTTCAAACGAAGATGATAATATGTATAAAATATGATATATGTATTTACAATTGAAAATAGAACTTTTTTGTATAAATATATACATAAGAAAATAAGACAAAAAAATAATAATAATTATATGCATATATAACAATTACAATGCGTGTAGGAAAAAGTAAGAAATATAGAAAATAATGAATAGAAAGGAAATGATATATAGAGAAAATATTTAAGAACTACTTGGATGTTGATAAGACAAAATATTTACAAATACATAAAAACGGATATTCACACATCTACTTCCATTTATGTAGATATACGTGTTCACACATATCTGTACATATATATTAATGTATAAAATAGCATATGTACTTGTATGAGAAAAAAAAAGCAATTGTTAGAGAAACAAATAAATAAATAAAAAAAAGTATATTTTATTTATAGAAATTTACTAATGTATTCGAAAACACATCTAGTAAATATGCGGTATACATGCGATATAATGATATGATTAAAACTTGAAGAGGAACAACACAGGTAGTACTCTAATGAATATCAACAAAAGAAGATCAGCAGGACATCTTCTTTTCAGACGCCTCATTGCCAGGAATGGAATGGGAAGTGAATTTGGATGAGTGTTAAGTTTATTATGAAAGGAAAGGTATCTGCTTCGAGCCAAATCGGTGACATGTGGGGTATTAAGGTCGTTGTGGATCAGTTCATTCATGACTAAGTAAGGAGCATTAAGGATTTTTCGAAGGATTTTGGATTGCAGTGAATGTATGCGTGAAGAAATCGAAGGATGAGTTGGGATATTTCAGTTGTATACACGGTATAAAGAATGGGACCCAAAAAAAAAAACAAATTTATTTTATAGAATGATATAGTTATTGAAGTAATTCATCATTAATTATGACTCATATTGCCTGAGTCTTGCTAGGATTTAAGGAGATATTGGGATAAGAGAGTTTCTAGAACTATAAAGATGATTCAGTTAAAATTTGGTACAGATGGGATCAGTAGTTTTACCATTGTAAACTCTATTGCGGAATGCAGCTGACCACAATCGGTTGATATTAAAATTTCACTAGGATCCACGTACCACACCACATATTTAAATATTTTTTAATGATTTAATTGAGTATAAGTAAATGTTATTATCAATTTGTAGCTCTATATAACACCGTAACTTTGTAACCTCATATGTAGAATGGCACTCGCCATCTATCGGTCAATTGGCGAACTTGGCAGTTATCCACATATTATCTTATGTGGAGCTTTTTTAATAACAAAATAATTAAAAATCAGTAGATTTTATTATTGCTAAACCTTTCTGGAACTATAAAGATGATGTTAATTGTTTTTAGAGATCGGTTCAGAAGGTTTCGTGGTTAGTGATCACAAACGTGAAATGGCTTGTCCTTTTATATAATAGTATAGGTGTACATATTTGTAATGAATTGGCACCAAAATTATTCTGGATACCTATAGCTTTATTTGAGAAACATTTCATGGTAACTTCATTACACCTTGGTTTTATGAAGAAATCTTAATTTTTGCAATAAATCTAACTAACTTGATTTTATCTCAATCTAATTGATGTCCTGGTGACAGGTAGTGGCGACACCGATGTGACTTAATTAGGCTTTGAAGTCCATTATTCTAATTAAGTAATTAACCAATTCCAGGTGAGCCGTACAAGAGAAATTAATATTTGCATATTATCGCCTATGAGGGATGATCAGATTCGTGTGATGGGTATATCATAGAGAATAGCCCTTGAGTTATTTAAGAGATATTCTTGTTTTTTATATTTTACATTTATACTTTACTAGCTGAAAGTACCCTGCTCCGCTACGGTTTAATATTATCAGGATTGAGTACAACTTAAATTAGTAAAAGTTAAGCTAAACGTTGATAATTATTATTACTTAAATAAACCTAAAGAATTGCATTCTTAGAATAATTTCAATAAGTGAATTTGACAATTTGCAAAAGTTAATTTTATATTATTTTAACAGTCCTCCAGTGAAGCTTCAAGGCAGCACTACCACTTTACCCAGCTCTCAGTCTCAGCTTCTCAACTTTTTTGATTTTTTCGAATAAAGTTTAGTCTTGCTGTTTCTATTTTTGCGTACATATCAAGCATAAATAGGTTGAAGACATTACGAAATTAAAGTAAATAAGATTTTTCACCTCCTCGCTCCATCAATATATAGGCGTAAAAATCAGCTCCAGGCACAGTTTTCTTAAGTGGTGTATTGGTGTTTGGGTCAAGCTGAGGGATGTTAATACTGTAACCATCTTCTCCATGGCAGAACCTGAAACGATACTGAACAGAATCATATGTTTGATAGAACTCACTGATTCTTATCAGTTTTTTGTCCCTGCTGTGGAGAACAATGTCTCGCTTTTCAAACACCTGGCCAACAAGCAAGACAGAAACTATGTTAGTGGTCGGAGTATTGTAACGCCCTCAGTGAGCATTTCAAGGCTTTTTGTTAGCACTGATAACTACATGGAAATGTAGATCTTTGGGAACAGACTCAACAGCAACTCTGAAGTCCTTGATATACTTGTTATGTTCATGAAGAATTTTCTGGAGTTGGCCTATGAATGCAGGCTTGACATTTAGAAAGTAACCACAGCGAATGTCTCTTTCATGGTTGTCTTCACCAACAAAATTTACTCCCTATTCTGTGATATATACCTGTCCTCGCACCGTGAATGTTAGCATGAAATCTCCCTCTTTTATCTCTTTTGCTAAAAACGATGTCATTTGGAAACAATCGTTCTATTTCTAAATATTATTTAAAAAATGCTCAGCCTAAGGATGTTCGTAAGTAAGGAGGCTATGCAAGTGTTCAGGATATTCTTGAAAGGGAGGAAGTTGGACTTTCCCGTCACTGCAGCACATGGCAGGGCTCTCGTCCTTCCATTTTACAGCATAACACCTATTTCAAGTAGACCTTTGGCCAATATCGACCTTTCCATGCAACATATTTTATCATGTTTTGTTACAGCTACACGTTTAAAATGAGGATTATTTTCTGAGTACTTTATTGAAGACTTTCTATGGATTTCAGGATGGGTTTTCTTATACTTCTGTTCAGCCCCTCTGAGTATATTTGGGTGATTCTCAGAATATGTGTGTACAGCATATCCTTTAACTTCGGGTTGGCTCTCTTTATGTTTTTAACACTTTTCTGCTAATTTCAGGATGATTTGTCATGTATTTCTTAACATCTTCCCTGTTGACTTCTACGTGTGCTTGAATATATTTAGCAGCCGAGTTCCTTAGTTGTTTGTTACGAACTGAATCAGTGAACCATTTCCTATGTTGTTTCCTTTTATATTGATGAGTTTACTTCAATGTTGTAATAAACTCATCTGAACTGAGAAAAAGGTAGATTTTGGGTTCAAGGAATGAAATTCAGAAAGGCTAGGTATAATTTGTCCAGATTCGAGAAATACAACTTGGGCCTGGTAGAGAAAAGCCGATTTGAAGAGGGCCAATTATAGTTCAGAACAATTATCTTGTGACCGGAAAGCTGACGGAAGAGTAGTTGGGGACGAAGCTGCTGGTGAAGCAAGGTTGGTGGGTTGCTCGTAAGGAATATGTACATCGAACTGGCCTTACATTTCATCACCAGAGAACCTAAATCTTTTAACCTCGTCTTTAACATAAGTCTTTAAAAGCTTCTCGTCACGAAACAACTCAACCTTGTAAGGGTGCACATCTGCAGCCACCATGAGCTCACAGAAAGTACCATATTATGAGGTTTCGACATCGATCGTAGTTAGTTTACAACTATAAGGAAGTTAATTTGTGGTCAAAGTGTGCGGCATTCAAAGCTAAGCATCTAACCTATTTTTTAACTTAGCTTATTTCCATATACCATATGATAATTAATCTATTGTTATTCACCAAATAAAAATTGTAATCGCATTTTTCACGAATTATGAATAGCCGCGATCCAGGCCAATTTTTTTAAATTCCTTTCTTAGCGAGCACCTGAGGCCCTAGAGGAAGCTGCATATCGAATTTCATTCCAATCCGTTCGGTGGTTTCTGAGATTTCGTGTTAAATGAGTGAGTGGTATTTGACAAATTCATAGTAGATTAATAATTAATATACACGATACATAATAGGTAAATGAGCGTTAAAATGATTAGAATGAAATGTAAATAACTTGTGAAGAACTACTCATTAGAAGTACTTCAATAACTGTTCTACAAGTCCTTAGACCATCCTCCTTCAGATGCCTCAGAAAGTTATCAGGAATTGAATGACAAGCAAGTTGGAAGACTAGTGGATTCTAGTAAGTATGTAGTTTATCATGAAAGGATTTGTATCTTGTTTGGACCAAATCTACAACGTATAGAATTATTTACCGTCCGAGTTTTAAATTTTAATGTTTAAAAATAAAAATGACAATGAATATCATTGTCTTTGGTTGTGATTTTTCTTATTAGATGGGTCACTTTTTATGTTCCAAAGTCAGTCTATGGTATTGCATACTACCTGTCAATAAAATCTGTGGTCTATCAAGGATAACTGAAGGGTTTATTTCATCGAAACATACATTTGTATACATTAAATTTCAATTTAATTTATTCCTTTATAATAATCAAGTTATTTGGAAAATAAGGTTGTGATGCATATGTTGGACTTGTGTATCTAGCCAGAACAGCTTGGAATGACAACTGAAGTACAATAGTGGAGAGAGTCTGGCACCTTGGGGCATTCCTGCCCAAGCCAACCAAACAGAATAAAGCTTCGATTTATGAAAAAAATTGATGAAAAGGAAAGATCATCGAATAATTAGTTAGGTGGGAGTGTCGCCGTTAAAGAGAAGTTCCAGTCCATTGTTTCAGTGGCAACAACCAGAGGTTGCTTTGAGAATGTAAGATTAGAGATAAGACATCTCGAAGAAAATGAGGTAATAGTACATAACACGGTTTATTTCTGATCAGCCCTTAAAGGAAGCTACGAATAAGTAAGAGATCGATTACGTATTGGGTCCGTTGTATTCGAGTAACAATGTGTTATAAAATTAATTGAATATTGTTAATGAGAACGACAACCCATAGAGTGCAATCTCACATCCCAATTTTCTATGGTTCTGAAACATACTAAGCTATCACTCCACTTACCATACAAGCATTATCTCGCATCTGTATCCTTTAATAATAATCCACTTATCCCCTTCGAACAAATCCACTATCTAGGACTTCATCCGTGCAAAAGATTAACTTGGAGCCCACATATGATACTTAAAAGACAAAAAATTGCTCAACGTATTTTCCTCCTCCTACATTCATACAATAATCCCAAAGACAAGTGTTCAACTCACAATTAATTACAAAAGGCTTATTTACATGACCGTAATTAGAGCTATTTTAGACGGCTCTACTAAACCTTCATCCTTCTCGTATCCAATTCTTACAACCCACGTAAAATCTCATGCTCCTAATCATATCACAAATAAACTTACCCATAACGGTCAAAATGTTCCATACTTATGTTTTCTTACTTAAATCTGTTAGGACCAACTAATAAGTTAAAGCCAAGTGACCTAAAATGACATAAGATAGCACTAAATTCTAATACTGCTGAACATACTGACCTAACGATAATTGTGGATTATGATCTATAACTATCCCCCGCGGAACTTTTCAAAAAAGGAAACTTGTTTACTTTCCATGGTGTTCTCCATTTTCTTCTTCTCTTGTATCTACTTCAACTATAAATAATTCTTTCTTGGAGGGCTTTGATGTAAAATTGACTAGTCCTTATTCATATATATATTTCTCTTAGCATGGATCGTTGATGCACTTGTTTATTCAAACTTGTATGCCGGGTTTTAAATGATCTCTAGAATTCTTTAGCCGAAAAATCCAACCACGAAAATTGGCCTTCCATACAGTAATCGGTTATAAGAACGTTCTTAGCTATGCTAACTTTACCTTCAAATTTAGAAACTCTTGTTAATAATATGAGACATTTTCATATGAGAAACGATTCGATTCTCAAACAAATGAATTAATAAATAAAGGAATGAAATTATTAAATCATCACCTTATAAACTTTATCAATTGTTATTGCTTTTGTTATTTGGTAGAGTTTATTTTTGACATTTTGAATAAAATTAATAGAGTAATGCCAGTTAAAACGTTTATAATTTACTGAATTAAGAGTGACTAAAATCTGAAAAAAAATGGACGAACAGATTAAAATATTCCACAGTGAGCCTGAAAATATTTAATGACATGTTTTAATGGGGTTCAAAGGGGGCGGAAATAAATGGAATCTTGGATAAATTTGTTGGCAAATTGGTTTATGATATGGAAATGAACGAATGAAATATCTGCCACCCCTTCTCTTTCTCCCACCAAAAAATGAATTCTTTCCCGTAAACAACTCTAGACATTTCCCTTATTATGTAATTGGGCTTGTCTTGTAGAGTTCTGAAGAATAAAAACTATATCTCGAAACATTTCTCATGTTTGAATATTTTTAAACTTAGTTCAATAATTAATTTATAATTAATTGCTCATCCTATATTGATTCACTTGGCGTTAATTCGAATTATATAGATGGTCGTTTGCCCGACGCACGGTCGAATGGCCTATTCTATATTGTGATAGGTGTATAGTTAAGTTTATTTTTTTAAAAAAAGGCATAACTCCCCATTATTATTTTTTATTCATTTACTTCGACATGTTTCAGAGCCATCAATTGCTCCATCCTCAGGTTCTTACCCTGTGATACTCTCACTTGGTCGTTCTAATTCGAATTATAAGACTTCGACATTATGCAACCTTTTTAAAAGTCCAGAGAGTAATTATTTCTTCATACACCGATGATTCCTGTGGGGAAGCCACTCTTCAATGTAGCACGAATATGTCAACTGCAATGTCAAATATTTTCAGATTTAAGGTTTACAAAAAACAGTTATATTGTTTCAAGTTTCGTCTAATATATTATATTCTTTATTGTTGTTACTTATGCGCTTTGATTTCACCTTATTTTAATTCCATTGTTTATGTAAATCAGGTTGCTGTGTCTATTTAAGTAAGTCAGACTTTTTTCCTCCTAGATTGGCCATTCGTCGCCATGTGCGACGGTTCTCGGAAATATCTTCCATCTTTTATCAAAATACCATGAACACTTTGATCATCTCTTAATTCAGCGGATATTCAAATTTTATAGGTTAATTTTTGTTTAAGCATGAAAACATTTTGTATTTATTTATTTTTTTATTATTTTTTTTGGTCGATATTCTAACTGAGAAATAGTTTTTCTTAGTTCGTATAGCTTCATAATATAATTGGATTAGAACACCGGAAACATAGCTTAACGTGGTTTTTCATTCATTACTTTTTTAAGATAATTAAAAATAATTACTGTATAATAATAAGCATAAATAATTACCCATTATGTAATCGTTAGAAACGATTTAACTAATTTTTATTAAATTAAAATGTCGTCCCTGTATAGTATTTTCCTGTGCGACGGCTCAAAACTTATGCTCAAAACTTATGTCACTTATTTCGGAATGCGATCATTACTAAGCCCAACAAATTTACATGTCCATGTTAACTGTTGCACTGCTATTACATGAACTATATTTATTGGATATAACTCGCACAGTTCTGCATTGTGAAGCCTTCTTAATTCTTCGGTTTTTTCATCCTTTTTTGGACCAAATATTCTATGCAGTACTTTATTTTCGAAAGCTTTAAGGCGTTGTTCCTCCCTTAACGTAAGCGGCTATGTTTCGCATCCCTTAGAGAACTGTTGGTAGTATAATAGTCTTATATATCCTAATTTTTTAATTTCTCGAGAGTAAGCTCGAACACTAATTACATTGGCAACTATAAATTTGATGCATATAAATGAGAAACTAGTGTTTAAAATATTATGAAATTTGTTTAATGTTGTGGTTGATTATAAATTATATATTAAAAATTCATCTCAGCGGTTGAAATAAACCATTCTACAGTTAACTCTTATTCCTTTATTCAACGCAATAATTTCTCCTAGCAATGGACGTTCGTATTTCTTTTGAATCCATTTCGGCCAAACCGCAATCGTTTTGCTTTTCAGAGCGGATAAAGTGGTGAAATCAACCTGAAAAATATATACATACTAAAGTCCGAATATAAAATAAAAAAACTTTTCATTTAAAATTATCTCAGGGCGGCTATGCGGAGATATCTGTTGAACTATTGCTAAGGATTTATTGAAGGTTAGCGAAACAACTGAACTGCCCTAATAGACCAAGGCTCGGTTATAAATATTGCACCAAATTAATTGAAATTTGCTCTAGATTGCCTCGTGTCCGCTGTGGAGAAAAAATTCGTGATTTTTCTAAATTGGTCCATGACTGGAAATGGGGTTACAAAACAGTGATTCATAAAACACGGCATTGGCCACAGGCATTCGCTTTCTCTTATTGTCTATTGTCCGCTCTGTAAAGGGGACCATAAAAATAATTATTTTTCTGTAGTTGATTGAATTTATAGATAACACGGTATCAGCCGAAAAAACTAGGCAAAAAAATCAATCAGAGGCCGATTGGTGGAGACCGAAAAAGATAAGCAAATATTTTTAATAATTATTAGGTCAAATATTTATTTTATGACCACAGCTCATTATTTAAGGTTTGAAATAATAAAAAAAATGTTTAAATTAATTTTGTGGTTTTTTTAAACCATTGAAAATAATACATAAGTAATAGTACAACTGGTTATTGTTCAGAAAGATTTATATATTAATTTCAGCCAAATAAGAGTTGCTATAATTAACTTGAGTGAGCAATTTAATGTTAAATTATACCCAAATTGCTTTAAAGCGTAAATATATAAAATAAAACACAAAATATATAAAATAAATAAATTAATGTAATTGTGATTTATGTGTGAAAATAGTGTAAAATTGTAATTTTTTGTTTCGTTGTAGGATTTTATGATTCAACAATAGTTTTCATCAAACAGTATAATTGTAGCATTTATAAATATATCTCCTTACCTATCTATGAAAAAAGAAAATTGTTAAATCTACAGGCCAATGTTGCATTAGCCACCATTCTCAATCAATCAATAATATTGATGCTACAACTCATAGTTACTCAAGGCCTCCTGTAGCGTCAACCGCCACACAGTGGAACGAACGTTAGGGCGGAATGGACATTCGTTAATATCTCCGCTTCTGCTTCTCCTAGAATAATGCTATTGGTACCGTTTTAAAGCTTTTTGAATGGACTATTAAATGATATGCTAATCATGATCAGATCGTAAGAGGAAACATGTAAGAATTCCTGATTTAATATTTCGATGTTGGATAATTTATCATCATTTACTTACCATTTATTGTACCTATATACTACGAGAATATATGCAATAAAATATTCTATGGAATGATAAATACATATGTATTAAATAAAATTACAAAATAAAACGTAACAAACTAAAATATTTAATTATTAAAAAAAAATAATATAACAATTGATAATTACTTTTGTCAGTTAATATCATAGGAATAATTGATACATCAAAATTATAATATATGTAGGTGCCTATATACAATTGTTTATTTAAATAACGATCAGAATTAAACTCATAACAACATAATTTTAATTAAGATTCTTTTTTCTATATTCTAAGTAACAATAAGTGATTGTGCTTCTGGTAATAAATCACGTTCAATGTTTATTATTCTCGGTCTAAGAGTCGAAATTAAGGGATCCGAATTTATTAATAAATTATTTAAAACATCTCGATTGTTTGATTGCCTCGATGATTTTCTGGCATGAAACAGTCTGAAATTTCGGAATAACTTGTGATTCGCTTTTTAAGCATCTTCTGACAATTGTCCTATAGATATTATAGCATTTTTGGCTATCAGTGTTCCGTGCACGAGCAGTTTGTGCACGGTGACTGGCATATAATACCAGCCATACAGAGATACATATAACCGTGCTGTCTCTTTCGTGTAGGCTTCAAAGTTATCAAGTTTTATAATTGACCCAGAAGAAATAGCTTGTAATATTATTGCAAAGCGTCTAATTAGATTTTCGTCAACCCCTGTTATAGCTGATGAAGTTTCTGGGGAGGCAAAAAATTTCCTTGCAGTATTTCCATCATTGCTTGTACCAAAACCTTGTCTTACGTGGTCTACACAAAGTCCTAACTGAATTTTAAAATCATGTTGAACTTGATTTTTTTTCCTTGCAAGTAACTCCTTTTGCTCTGTTGTTTTTGCACTCCAGGACTTGAAATCTAATCGGTAAAGAGATGTGAATTAAGCACTCAAAACACCTGATCAAACAATGCAAAGGGGACAAGCCAAATGAGTAATACTCATCATTAACTATTTCCTTGTTTGTAATAATTTTTAAATTTTTCATTTCTTTAGGTGTTGCATTGCACAAAAAACACCTCATAGCTGAAGAAGTTTCATTTTCTCCAGTGTGCACCGACGCCTTTCAGCGTGGTGTTAACAACTAGTAACTTCTCTTATCCAATTATATAATCCAAAATTCTTTGTCATATCCGCAATGCTCTTTTTCGTGTCACATATTTAAGTTTATTGACTTATCCATAATTTTATAAATGCCCCAATACTGCTGAACTGTTCTAAACCAGATACCTATCCTTCCATAATAAGCTCCATAACCACCCGAATCCACTAGTCTCCTAACTTGCTTTCCCTCGATTCCCGATAACCCTGCGATGATCCTGAAAAGAAGACCTTCCAATTTAGAACAGTTATTGAAGTGACACTAATGGGTAGTCTCTTTTAAGTTATTGACATGTAATAGAATAAATTAAAAAAAAATGGGTAGCAAACATCGATTCCAAGATCCTAGAACGGAAGAAGGATTGACAGGGATAAAAATTTAAAGAAGAAACCACTAGTTCCAATTTTGTGTTTGCAGACATTTGTCTTATTATTTAGTCTTTTCATTGAACTTACTTTGTATTGTATTTATTCTTAATCTTTTTAAAAATCTGCTAATTCATATCTTTGTACATTAATCCATGTACAATATAATAGTAAGCTTAAACTCTCAAGCAATTCACGTATTATGCATAATGCATGGAGCGTGATGTATTGTTACCAAATACACGCATCTTCCATAGAAATACTATTGAGAGGGAATAAAACATGTCATTGTAATCGTTCTTCGTTCAATAAATAAAAAGTAATTAGCAGGTAAAATATAACTAAAATAGTAAATCAATTAAATTGTCGCTGTCATTTGCATAACTAAAGAAGCTTAACCGTTGCACTCAGGATATATTTTTTTTTATTCGTTTAGTTTTTATTTCGAAAGGCTTATTTTTCAGAAACTTTGTTTTATTTTCAATCGTGCATTAATCTCCAAAGAGTCTTAAACGCTTTATCAAAACCATTTCTGATGTTTAGAAGAACGAAGGATCCTTACAATATGAAGAAAATAACAGGGGCTAAAGCTTAGAATAGCTTAATGTCTAAACCAGTACTTTAAAAGAACATAAGAGCTCCTCTGAAGCCGTCGAAAACCATTGTTGAATGAGCCAACGTACGAAGTAACAGTTGGCGAAACAAATGCACCAGATACTAAGAACACGTATGGGAGGTACCGCTCATGGTTATCACGAGCCTTCTGCGATATCAATCGCAGTACTTCCTCCATCTCTTTATCGCTTTCACCTAACCTTCACATTTAACGTCTACCGGCCCAGAGTCCATTAGAAAGGGCAGCAGGTGTCGACATCTGTCTTTGGATTCTGCCGCTTCCAAACCTGGCCACGCCGGGGGCCTGGGGGAGATATACTATCTCTTATCGCTATATCGCCGTATTAATATCATTCGTGAAAACAAATATATAGATAGTAAATCAAAAGTTAAGCTGGTAAGGTCTGTGATACCTTCATCCAAGAAGACTGGCGATCTTCGCCTTCTTGGGCTAAGGAGTATGTTAGTAGGGTATAATTCAAAACTCAAACAGATCAGATTATTATCTATATTGTCCAGAATAAAAAAATAAATATATACATCGAGGGGTGTATACAATTTAAATACTTACTTCAATCGTTATCGAATAGGTTGAGGAGCTCTTAAGATCTACCGATAAGGTCGAGCAAGAATAATTTATTCCCAATGAACAATGGTAGATAATTATAGCCAAAAATCAATTGATATTGAGTTGAAGCAGAAGTACATTATTTAATTTCTCTTCTCCAGAAGGTACCCTTAAATATTTAGAAGGAGAAAATAAACTTTATTCTGGGACAGCTTGTTCCCTAAGAATGACATATGAGTGCATGACTATTATAAAGAATACTATGAAGCATCTTTCAGTATTTTTTTTTTTCAAATACAATGACATATAAACAACTAGCAAATAGAGTGGGAAGCAAATTGGAAGACTAGTAGATTCGAGTGAGGGGCTTAATTATGGAAGGATAGGTTTCTTGTACATATGAGATCTTTATGGATAAGTTTATTTGTAACATATTGTGGAGCATTGAGGATTTTACGAAGAATATCTGATTGTAAGGATTGGATACGAGAAGAGTTTTAGTAGAGCTCCAAAACCAAACTGCTTATGTTCAAATAGGTCTAATTACTGTCATGTATTTATCAAATGAGTCTTCTGTAATTTATTGGAAGCTTTAAGCATCTGTCTAGTGGAGACTTGATGGCCGAGCGAGTTGGGGTGAGTGTCTCAGCGCACTCAATACTAAGATCGTGGGTTCGAATCTCACCTGGACGGGTTAAAATTTATTTCGTGGCGGACCCACGAAATGAATCTTGACCTTTCCACCATGAGAAGAATAGGTTGATAACCTGTAGGATAACTCGTCCTTCCTCCCCTATTTGGAGTACATAAGGACGTTAAACCCAAATAAACAACAACAACGGCTACCTAGTAAATGTTGGAGTAGTTTATAACGACGAGCAGTTTCTTGTCGGTTTAATCTTGAATGTGGAATCGAAGTAAGACGTTTGTCCAAATGGAGTCCTAGGTGCGGATCTGTTTAACAGGGGTTAGTGTAATGTTACTGAAGGATACATTAAGACAGGAAGTCGTTGGTTTATGACACAGTGTAAAGGTTATTTAATGAAGTGTTTTTGGATTTATCTTAATCCTATAATTTCGATACCATTTTAAAGGTTGAAATTTTATGAGACAATGCAGAGGATCCAGAATAAAACAATTGTGTCATCAGCGTAGGTTATGAGGACGATGCTAACGAGATGAGCAGGAATTACTAGATATTTATTAATATTGTGCAACTATAAATTAGCAGTCGAAACTTTTTGTAACTATACCAAAAGTAGTGAACTATTTTTCCTTAACCTGGTAATAATTGGAGTTTAGGTGTCATAGGCCTAGCAAAATAAATACTTAGAACAGAAACTCAATTTCAAGTGGAATATACATATTTTAGTTTACATTTATTTAACTTATAAATATATATTGTTTTTTCTAAATGATTTCATGCTCACAAATAAACTCACAAAAATGATTTAGATCTTATTAGATGAAATTCACTTTATTATTCCAATTTCAAGACCATTCTTTAAGTTTTTATTAAAGGAATGGAATGTTTAGTAAACAATGAAGGGGTCATTATTCACTGATAACAAACTTGTATCATCAGCGTATGTAGTTAGGACGGTGCTAGGACGAGTCAGAACTTTCATTTATAATTTAAACAATAAAAACTTCCAGTCTACCAAATACAATGATCAAAAAAATGGGCAAGAAAAAAAAATATTTTTCAAAAAAACAACACATGTTAGATAGTTTTGAATACTTTTTCCTGTTCTAAAAACAGTTTTACCCATGTTACAAACCGAATTGTCCTAGGCAGGTCCATTTATCATTTCATAATCTTGTGAATGTATTAATATGTATGTCTAACCAATTGAAAAATACGTTTTAGGAATACTGGATATAAAGTAATAATTTTAAAATCACGACATGGCATAGTTGAAGGTGTCACTCTGCATAACATGAGAAATTCAACTTACTCTATCATGTCTTAGTATATTCAACTTAGTATATATTACACTGACACGTCCTACGATAGTCAGGCGTAAGACAACCGAATTACCTGTAGTGAACAATTTACATAGTACCTAAGTGAAAGGTGGCTACCTGAGGTGGTTTAGATTAGAATCCAATCTAAGTCTAATATGAATTTAAATGAAACCGGACTCGGACGTAGGATAGACCACGGGAGTACGGGACTACGGGGGGATAAAGATCTGGAGGTGAATGTGTGACTGAAATTACATTATTATCTGCAAGTGCGTCGCTCGGATCACGATCTCGTACCACGACCTGCCCGCTTGTGAAATTGCCAGAGAATTTCTCCAAGGTACAGCCAAGGCCACTACGGTACTTCTCAGTGCCTACTTATCCCCCTCTACCCCCCCCCCCCCCTTTAGCTCAACCTTTCCCAATTAATAAGAACTTCATTCCAGGATCTCAATTGACTTATCAAGCATCTTCCTCGATAAACCTCCTCGAGAAGTTATTAAAATTAAAATTAGCTACTTTCCATTTAGCTGGTAATTACGGTTGTTCTCGAGTTTGCGAAATGTACAAAATTAATTAGCGGATCGCCCTTGGATTAAATCAATTTTGTTAAAGATCCACAGCGAAGATCTTGGAGTTGAATTAGAAGAAAACGAAACTTGAGTATAAAAGTTGTTTACGATCTCTGAACTAAAACACTTCAATAGATATCTTTAATCCTCACAAAGGATAGGTCTTTTATGAATCCCTGATATGGGTAAAGTGGTGAAATCGACTTAAAAATACTGTTTAAAGATTTCATTCTGATAACATCACCTTGAAATAGCACAATTTTTTTCTGTAGCTGAAATTATTTTTTAAAAAATAATTACATTCTAATCGTTAGCAATCCTTCATTCTAGATTATTCAAAACATGTTTCCTAGTTTTAGAAGAGATACAAACGCAAAAGAAATTTTAAGACCCCGCTAACTGTAATTCAAATTAGCGGAGAGACATGTCAATGCGACGGGTTCAAGAGCACTTCATGAAGCTACTTCAACGATATGACACGAAAAATGAATTTCTCAATGTTGACGACACGCGACCTCGCTACAATCTTGCTGAAAAGTATTGCTTCACAAATAATAAAACTTGATATTTTCGTATTCTCGTTCATACCTAAAACTTTAAACTATTTGTGAAACCTCCAGATTGCCATATTTCAGTCTCAAAGTTTTACACAATTTCGCACTATTCCCGGGTCAGGGTTTTAAAGATTCTCAGAGTTATTTATTTTATTTTTTTGGCCGTTTTAGCTTTACCCTAATTTACATTATAATGCGACTAACTCGCCATACATTTAATCACGTTCTTTATAACAGCCCTATTTTTGACAACAAAAGATTGCACATAATTCTAGGAGAAAATAATTGGCCGCTTCCAAATAAGGATCTTCTTAAAAGACTTAATGAAAATATTCAATGTAGATGAAGAAGAAGAAGAGAAAATAATAAACTTTACTATGGAACGACTTGTCCTCTGAGAGTGATATAAGTCAATAAAAAATGATACTGTTAATAAAAAAAATCGAAATGATCTGAAAAAATGTAGATAAATTATATAAAGATTAAGGAAATAAAAATAAAATGAAATATTATAGGATTAATAAACAATAAGAATTATGTATGTACACTGCATTTCTTTATATCAATAACTAGCTGTACCCGGCGTGTGTTGCTAAGCGCTTAACAAAATTTAAAAAAATCAGTACAACAATTATTGTAGTATTGTTTGATTTATTTTATGTAATTTTTTAATATTTTATTTGAATTGAAAAAGATTTCAAAGGATTATTTTTTTTTCTTTTATTCATTTTATTGAAGTGCAGATTAATATTGAATATTTTTAGTTTTATCTGTTGCGTATACAATTAAATCAGATGCTTTTATTGTTGTTGTTTTTTTTTTGCTTTTTATATGTTTGAATAATCTTTGTGTATTAAATCTGTAGTTGCTGTGATTTTATAAAATTCTGGTTACAATGTGATACATTGTGTGGATTGATCGATAGCCATTTTTCCGTTTCCAATAACCAACAACTGTTTTGAGAAACTTTGGACGAACGCGTCTTGTTACAGTTGTATACGCACATTTGTTTTTAAAATAACTTTTTTTACATGACAAATTGAGGATTTCAAACATTAAGCATTGACTTCATCAGCAGCTATTAAACGCGGAAAAGCTCCCAAAGTTTGAAGAAAATCAGCAGACAATAAAACGAGAGCGCCACCAAAAAGCCGTTCATTTCCTCTTAAATATTCAAATGTGCGATTAAGTACCTCAAGTGTCATAGTAAATTGATCTTACCATTTCAAAACCTATAACGGACACATATATTGATTGTTATATACAGGGTGTTCAATATTCGATGGTCACCCCCTTTTTTTTCCACAGTTTTTGAAATTTTGAAACGAATCTCTCAGGGTCTTAACTGTGTCAAATAAAGTTTCTTTTCAGGTTATAGTCTGCTCTCCAACCTTCTCCAGTTCTTCTCCAGTGACCCTGACTTTGAAATTCCCAATGGGATGAGGTATTTTTTACGACGGATTTCGATAGAAAATTAAATTTTGAATCGATTTTATACTTGTAAATTTTTTTATTCGTGGCACCGTTCCACCGCAAATCGCGAAAAATCATTTTAAGAAAATAAGCAATCTAAAACTGGTATTGAATGAATTTTTTTATCCCGGGATTATACCACATCCCAATGGAAATTCCAAAGCAAGGGTCGCTGGAGACGGTCGGAGAGCAGACTATAACCTGAAAAGAAACTTTATTTGACACAGTTAAGACCCTGAGAGTTTAGTTTCAAAATTTCAAAAAACTGTTGAAAAAAAAAGGGGTGACCTTCGAATATTGAACACCCTGTATATAACAATCAATGTATGTGTCCTTTATAAGTTCTGAAATGGTAAGATCAACTTACTTAGGCACTTGAGGTACTTAATCGCACATTAAAATATTTAAGAGCAATGGAACAGCTTGGTGGTGGCGCTCTCATTTTATTTCCTGCTGATTTTCTTCAAACTTTAGCAGCTATTCTGCGTTTAATAGCTAATGATGAGCTCAATGCATGTTTGAAATCCTTAATTTGTAATGGTCTTAACCTTGAGTGTTTCGTTTCAAAATTTCAAAAGATGTGGAAAAAAAAGGGGGTGGCCTTCGAATATTGAACACCTTGTATATAGATAATATGGTCTCTCGTTCTTATTTTTAATAATCTGGTTACTCTTTCTTTCACAATAAAAAACATGAGAATGACAGATGTTAGAAATATAGAAATACACTGATTTGTTGAAGCGATTTTTGTTAAATCACGATTTTTACATTTTGGTCCATAACTTGTAACCTATGCATCCACTCAATATACCAATAGTCCTATAATCTTTCCCTGAACATGTGGGAAAAAATGTCACCTCACATGGAGCATTACCTCTTACCGTTTCAAATCCTATAAAGGACACACACACATAAATTGATTTTTTAGACGCCTCAGACGGCGATCGAGAAGGTAATCAGGAGACTAGTGGATTCGAGTGGTTATGGAGATTATTATGAAAGGATAGGTATCCGGTTCGCGCCGAATCAGCAACATATTAAATATTAAGATCATTATGGATAAATTTATTTGTGAAATAATAAGGAACACTGAGGATTATACTAGAACAAATTTTAAATATATCTATGATATTAAATATAAATGTCAATAGATTTATTTCCCACAAGTGATACGACAGAAAGAAAAAAAAAATCAAAGCCAACAGTCATTGGCAAAGAGTTATTTGGCAAACAGTTAAATTCATTCACAAGAATTGATTGCATAATACATTTCGATTATTCGCTGAAATTAGTTTGAAACGGCCACAGTTTGTAATGGTTCCTTTCTAAAATATAAAGTTCTCATTCCTGGTCACGTAAAGATAGTAATGTCAGAAAATGGTTCTTAAATGGTGGGCATTAATGTGTCCCAATCCAAAGGGTTATAAATGTTCTCTATATTAACCTTACCTCACATCTTGAAAACAGTTTTTTTATAGATAAAAAAGTAAAACGTACCTTTCATGATGGCTATTAGAAAAGATTAAGGCTCTTAATCGATTCAAAAAAAAAACTAAAACAGAATTTGTATGTGTATATCTATATATGCTATCTTGTTTGTGTTTTCAATCATAGTTAATGTTTTTATATTTTTATCATTTCATTATAACAGGACTTTATTTTCTAAAAATAAAGTACTCCTACTACAACTCATGAAGGATCTCGGATTCAGTATTCCAGTAAGGGTGTACTGATTCCATACCACGCAAACGCCAGGTTTTTTCCTCCAATGAAGAGTACCCACTTACAGCCATAAAGGATGTCCCGGGAGGGCTTATCGACACCGAAGTCAAGCCACAGCTGAAAAAACTTAAAATTAATTTTCTGATAGCAGCGGACTCGAACTCGGGCATAAGAACTAGTAGTGCCAACTAAACTCAGCTCTTCTATTTTCTTCACAGGAGATATTTCAGGACATTTTTTGATGTTTTGCACACCTAGCAGAATTTAGTCATCCTTATTTATCATTACGGAGAAAGCGATCTGTCTCTGACTGATGCAAATATTAATAGCCTTAAAATATTAAGTATTGTTGATTCCCAATTCCACCGACTCTTCAGAAATGAATCTACGATCCGAATTCCTTGGAACCTATCGATATCTCCGAATAGTTTTGATATACCAAATTATGTAATTACTAAGCATTGATTTTTCTCCTTAGTAAAATAAAAAACAAACAATATTTTCCATCTTCAATAAAAGATTTTTTTTTTTATTCACATAATAATTTTATTTACAGCTGTACACATCATTTTACAACCAGTGAATGTGAGGTTACATTAAAAACAGTAGACAAGATCAGGTATGAAGGTGTCAGCAGGTACAATATCCATACGTAATACTACATTATTAGGGATTAGACAAGGACATCCCTCAGCTCCCGTTGAAATCAGCTGAGTTATACCAGAAATCTGTTATGTTGCCACATTCTTTACTTGTTTGTTAGAGACCCCGCGTAATTTGTCATGAAAATGTCTGTAAACTTTATGAATAAGTCAGCATGTAGCGTTTCGTTCGACTCGCAAGAAAGAGATCTGTTAACAGTCTCAAGAATTTAGATTGAAGTGTTTATATTTTTTAAATATTAGTTTTTTATCCGGTTCGTAAATTCGGGATGCGTTTGTCCTGATGGATTTTAACAAATAACTTTAAATGTTAAGTTCCTGTCTTTGAAGTATAGAGTATAGTAACCGCAGTCTTAGATATAATGTCTGATTTTTTTTCTTGACATAAGGGCCCCAAATCAGTCTTATATCAAGCGTAAGTCCTACGTAAGTATGTTGCTTACTTATTTCTATGTGAAAGTTTGTTATCAATGTAATCAGACGGGCAGGTCTTACGCCGGGAACTTATTCAATATTTTGTTTCTGAACATGGAGCAACAGTAAAAATTTGAAAATTTAATCAAGAGAGCAGCATAATCTTGTTCAGAACCCAGATCAAATATAATGAAGTTAATCACAACAAAATGGCACTAAATTCAAAGAAAATAACATAAAATGATATTCTAATTAAACGAAAAAATTAAATAAATAAAATTCAGTTTTTTTATGTAGGTAGATATATAAGGGATATAAAACTAATTACATATATAAGTAATAAACAGATGTTTATATTAAGCACTGAACAACATATAATTATACGAACTATCTGAATAGGTTGTTAACCACTTTATCGTTTCGACAATTACTAGTCCATTTTTATGAGAGAGTTAGAGGTATGGAAAGGTCTGTAAAAAGATAAAAATAGAATGTGTTTGTTAGAGAAAATGGATAGGGAGATTAAACTTAGAGAGAGAATGAGAGTGTGGGTGAGCGAGAACTGCTTTCAAGAGACTATTAAAACCTGTTCAATTTACCTCTATATTTCAATTTCGAATGGAATAAAACAAACAGAGGATCTAGGAGAAATGAAATGATAGTTTTTCAACTGAGGACAAAGGAAAACTTGACCATTGCATTGTATTAATGAAACTTCAATCTGTTACAGAGACCTTATAGCCGCCTCAATATATTACTCCTCCATCGTTCAAATACACACCTACGTTAGGATAAAATATGTGTTTAAAACCTAAGGCTTACCCCAGCACTCAGTGCTTTTCGATATCCAATAAACCATCTGTGGTGGTGGGTTGATTCAGCATATCGATGGACAATAGCTGACTCTCCGCATCAGAATGTTATAATGAGTAATACATTTTTATGCGTTGCTCGTAATTGCGTAAATTACTAAATATTATAATGTGAATTGTATAAGTTCTTTAGAAAATTCTACAAGCAGATGCCAACTGGGACTCAATGGCCGAGCGCTCAGCGTTGGTTGGGGGTCTCAGCGCGCTCGTAACCAGAAGGTCGTGGGTTCGAATCCCACCTGGGCGGGTTAAAATTTATTTATAATAAATTTATTTATTTATTATTTATAGCGAAAAAACCCTATTATTTTAGTCTGGTCAAAAAATATTAAAATTACTGATAAAGAATTAGTAAACGATCAAGAAACACGCATCTATAAGAATCATGACGATAAACCAATTTTTGTTTCATATTTGTAGCCTTCAGAGGCGCTGCACATCTCAAAAGCAATTTTTTTGTGTAACGTGATATTTATTCTTTTGTGCAGTATTGTGGAGAAAACTCAAAAAAAATTGGAACACTTTGTTTAAAATCAGTCCTTCTCAGTTCTCTTTGTGAAATAATATATCAGATAAAGGAAATTTATGATTAGCTGTTCATCACAATAGCGCTATACCGTATTAGATGAAAAAATGCATTTGAAAAATCTCGTTAGGAATTAGTTTTCTCCGCGGCATTCCGGCGATGAGATGTTTGCATATAAAATTGCATTAGAGTCCTGATTAAAAGATAAAATCATTTTCAGCTGCTATAAACTGCAATATTTCTTGTTAGAATCGTTCAAACAAAACACCGTTGTTAATCCCAAGGGGAGAGAGCGTCAGAATTATTTTAATCCTCCTAACCTTAGCTGATATTATTATTGTGTATACAATTCCAACCAGTTTCCTACTTGTTACCTGCCCTAGTGGCACCGATAAAATGAATTTTCAATTGTCATACCGCCAATAAGAGCAGATTAAGAAGGATCATTCCTACTTAACACCGGATCTTCTTCAAACAATACAAGGAAACATCCGAGAAAGGGCAAGAAGCACGAAATAAAGACTTACGACATTTTTGGTTAGATCATTCACAAATGCTCAAGATCATCAACAAATGAAGACGTGATGAATATGCTCCTAGTAACTTTAGATACACATATCAATACATACCGATTTCAACCGAAGAAAAAAACTAAAAAACATGAAGATGTAAAAACATTGTTATTTTAGAAATTTGAATAATCATTTCAGAAGAGGTAATTATTAATAATAATAAATGCATACTTAAAATGAATGAATATTTTTCGTTTTTTAATTTTTAAATTTCAAAAAACATTTAAATTTTAGGGGTATTTTTTTGAAAATATTCAATAAATATTTATTATTTACCCAAAATGCTATATATATTTTTGATCTGATATGCAATAGATTTAATTTGATGCATTGCTCAATATTTAAAAAAATATTTTGGTTTTTAAAATATCAAAATGGCGATTATTTTTTGAACAACAGAAAATGTTCAGTTAATTATATTTGGTTTATGACTGGGAAATAATATTCCTTTAAAGTATTAAATTTCAGGTCCCTATCGCATTTAAATAAAAAGTTATAAAAAGTTTTTTTTCGCAAAACAGGCTGGTTTGAACCACTGTGCGCCGGTGGGCCAATTTCTACTCGTTTTCCCAAAACCTTATCTTCGCGGTAAGTGGTCCGATTTCGGAACAGTTTTTTTTTCATTTCGTAGGTAATAATTCTAGCTATTAATATCCAAAGACTTTTTTCGAAAAAAGCTTCGTTTTCGTGTTATAGTCAAAATACCGAAAATAACCGATATTTAGAGCGGTTTTTTTTCGATTTTGGGTATGAAGCCGAGGTCTGCTGAGGTAGCAAACTTCAGATTCGGATTCAACACCCCAAAAACCATAAGGATCCGTTGAGAATAAAAGTTTGGCAGTTTATTCTTGAAAACGGACTTTTGGAGAAGGTAAAATAAGGATTTTACTGGACTATTCATGTACTCTACAATATGTTTATTGACTGGGCTATTAAGGTCATAAGGAATGGTTTGAAGGCTATGAAAAATATACTAATACAGTAGTGGTAGCCAATTAGACAACTCACTAGCGAACAAATCGGAACAGAGATCATCTTTTTTATTTATTTATTTATTTATTGGGCTGGACATGTGTTGAGATCTACTGACGGCAGGTGGTCATATACTGTAACCGAGTGGACACCATATGACAATAGTAGGAACAGAGGAAGGCAATTGAAGAGATGGAGCGACTTCTTCAAAAAAGAGGCTGGCTGGCCTAACATGGTGGAGAGAATAAAAATTCATAGTGGGAAAAGTGGAATCAGATTTCAAACCCCACCTTCCCAGTAGGACTGGTCGTCTTGGAAAGTGTAAGGCCATTACTCCTCTTAAGAGGAAGGCTAGTGGAAGGAAGATAAATGTCTATGTATTTATTGTTTAATTGTATATTTTAGTATTAGTAGCACAATAAAAGCTATTTTCATTTCATTTATTTATTAATAGAAATTTACAACTGTAGTAGAAAAATGCATCCAATAAATATGCAGTAGTTAAAATGCAGAGATAGGACATAATAAAGACTTGTAAGGAGACAACAGGAGATCCTGAGGCCACCTTCTTTTCAGGAGGTTCGGAGAAATGCTAGGAATGGAATGGGAAGCAAGTTGAGAAACAAGTGGATTTGGCTGAGTATTTAGTTTATTGTGATTGGAAAGGTATTTGGGTCAAGAACTGGCGCAATCAAATGAGGGGGCTTAGGGGCTGAAGGGATATTAAGGTCATTTTGGATAATTTCATTTGTTACAAAGAAAGAAGCATTAAGGATTTTTAAATATTTTGGATTATAGTAGTTGGATGTGGAAAGAAACAGATGGTTTGGTATACATTAAGTCCAAATAGTCTGGTAACGGTCTTATAAATGAGTTTTTGCAGTTGATCGAGAAATTTGAGCGTTTGCCAAGTAAGTGATGGAGCATCAGAAATCGACGTGCAGCTTCTTGTCTTCTCAGTGTTGTATGAAGGTTCCATGTGAGTCTTTTGTCTAGATAAAATCTAATGAATCTTAGCTGTTCAACATTATTTAACGGTATTCCATGAAAGGATACAGGAAGACAGGTCGAGATAGGTTTTCGATGCATAGTAAAGGTTATATTCTGAGATTTGCTGGGATTTATCTCAACTCTCCAGGCTCAAAATTTTCAAAGGAAGTAATATGTGACTGGAGTGTCTAGGATGCAGCAAATCGATGATCATTGACCGGTAATACGCTGGTGACATCAGGATAGGTTGGAATATCTCATCATCAACGTAAATTGGAAACAATATACAGGGTGAGTATCTCTTAGTGTAAAAAAAAAAATTTCTATTCCAATCCGTTACAGATATACGATAAATCAAATACTTTTTTGAGGAAACCACGTTTTTTTCCATAAAAGCTGTAATATCTCCATTTTCTTTAAATATTTTTCAAGTTTTGACCCCATTTTAGGATTTAGCATAACATGTTTTATAATAGCTGAGTACTTGTAAACTTGGATTTTACAAACTTGGTATCTAAAAATCTTCATCTTGATATTCACCTTATTTGAGGAAGTCACACTGTCATATATTACTTCAACGCTCACCGTTTTTCGAAAAAACTATCCACAAAACCTCAAATCTCACAGAAACTTTAATCAGCTTTCGAATGATATGTTAAACGTAATGATTTTGTTTCAATTTCATGGATAAACTTACTTTTGAAACCTAAAAAACATGGTGCTCTCATTTGGCATACAAATCAGTTGCTAGTGTAAATATAATATTATAACAATCCCTTAATGAAAATGTGCATTTTAAACATAATAACATAAATAAAAACTCTTCATTGGAATAAAAAGCAAAGAAAAAAATTATTGTTTAATAGAAAATAAAGGAAAACTGTTAATCAGCGACATCAGAGGATCTTATGTTATTACATTTATCCATTTATTAAAATTATTTAGGATTTATTTTATTAGATTTTCAATGTAATGTTTAAAATCCAATGATAATGAACATAGACCTCAATTTTTGAACATTGCCGTTAGCTTCTGAATGCAGATTGTGTTGAAGAATACTACTTTTTGAGGTGAAATTTTATGGGCAGATGAGTCTGTTTTTCGAGGGGAAGGCATTTCTACCTATCCATCTGGAGTAACATTAGTTTATTCATCTTTGTATTGCTGTCGAATAATGTTGAAAAATCATATTTGCCTAACAGATTGAATGATAAGATTACTAAGATTTGTTACAAAATATCCTACCACAACTTTAAGATATGAAAAATATGATTTTCCAACACAGGAGGATAGTGCTCCTCCACATTATTCGAAAGAAATACAAATATAAACCAACGATATACATGGATAGATTTTCAATGACTTATGATAACTTATGACTTATAGATGGAAGTTCGACAAATATGTACAAAATCAACTTTATAGAATTTTTTTTTAAACATATTTTTTCTACAGGCCACTGTTTTTGACGTATAATCGAGAAACCCAAGAATAGGACCTTCTCTCTCCCCCACCGTTTGCTCACCCCCTTGGGGCGGAGACTTTTAGTATGCTTGTCTTCGAACTACTCCTAACGATATCTGAGATCAAAAATATTGGCATATTTCATGCATTTTACACCCCTCATTTCAGCACTTATTGACTGAACTATAAGTATAATGATAGGATCTTTTGTTCTTCTTCTATATGACTTGTAATCAGTAGTGAGAAGCATGGTAATAGAATTGATAAATTAGCGCAGACTCCATTAATTAAACGTTTGATACTTTTACAAGATCATTTTAATTCAAAATAGAATTGAATAGAGTTGTTTAATTGTAAAGAGATTTTTTTTTTTTTTTTTTTTTATACGAAGGATGATGTAGAAGGAAACGGTGTCGCTTCGGCTGTCCTCACTCTACTACTTTTAATTAATCTCAAACTAATTAAATGCCCATCCACCTGAAACTTTGCCGCTGCCATCTCGGTCTCACTTCTAATTAGAATCCAGGGAACGTGCAACAGTTTATTCAAATTTATTTAAAAGACAAAAGAAACTTGGAAACATTGCCCGCCTATCCTAGCATTCGGATTATTTATCCAATTAATTAAAAATAAATCTTGTTTGCTGAGATTATTCGTGTCACGGTTGAAAATCTTCAGTTAGCAGAGATTAACTATGAATTTGTCGACTTTATATTGGATTTAAATATTGAGGGGTTTTTTTTCTCCAGTTGTTTCGGAAGGTACTTTTTTTTTAAGTTAGCTCTTAGAGCTCCAAATGGAAAACCGACTTGGAATCTTCATACAAGACTTAAAAGGCAAGAAACTGCTCGACGTTTTCGTCTAGACAAGCGTTCAATGCTTCCAAATAATTAAAAAAGACTAATTAACTTATAAGTAATTAGACCCATCTGATCATACGGAGTTGAAATTTGGGGCTCCACTAAACCTTTCTCTTGTATCCAATCCTTACTATTCAAAATCCTTCGCTCCTTATAATGTCACAAATGAACTTATCCGTAAAGTTCATAATGTTCCATATGCTGCTGGTTTGGCCCAAACCAGATACCTATCCTTTCAGTGTAAACTCAATACCCACTCGAATCTATTAGGCTCCCAACTTCCCTCACACTCAATTCCAGATAATCCTTCGAGGCGTTTGAAAAGAAGTCGGCCAAAAGAACTTCTAATGCAGAACTTTTATTAAAGTTCTTAACATTTTCTTGACGAACCATTGTAAAACTGTTCTCAAATTCACTTATTGTATATATGTATAGTCTTTAAAAAAGGGACGGCAGTACCAGGTATGCAAGTTTAAAATGTCGTTTATTTCTTAAAATATATACACTGTAATTTAAAAAAAAGTATAATATATTTTATTCAAAGTACTGACCCTCGCTTTCTACACATTTTGCCCATCTCTCGGGCAATATATGGATACCATTCCAAAAGAATGCTTCATATTTATTTGAAATCCATTCATCGAGCCATTTTCGTACGTTTTCGAAATTGTTGAAGTGTTGCTCCGCCAATGAGTGTCCCATCGATGAGAAGAGGTGATAATCAGAAGGCGCCAGGTCAGGTGAATACGGCGGGTGGGGTAGGAGTTCCCAACCAAGCGAAGAAATCGTTACCCCTTAGTCAATCTGGCTGAATGTGCAGGAGCGTTATCATGCTGAAGAATGACTTTGGCGTGCCTGTGAGCCCATTCTGGACGTTTTTCGATCAATGCGTGACTCAAATTGATCATTTGTTGTCGGTAGCACTCGGTATTGACTGTTTCGCCGGGTTTGAGAAGCTCGTAGTAGACTACTCCCTTCTGATCCCACCACACAAACAGCATTGTCTTCTTCCCAAAACGATCCGGTCTTGCACTCGATGTGGATGGTTGTCCTGGCGTTACCCATGATTTTTTTCGTTTGGGATTCTGAAAATAAATCCATTTTTTATCGCCAGTTACAACTCGATGCAAAAAAAACCCTTTCTTTCGTGGCGTAAAAGCAGCATTTCGCACACAGTTTTTCGTTTTTCCATCTGTCGTTCGTCCAATTCATGTGGAACCCATTTTCCAACCTTTTGAATCTTTCCCATAGCTCTCAGGCGATCGGAAATGGCTTGCCTAGTGACATTCAACTGTTCTGCCATCATTTGTTGGGTTTTGGTATTGTCTTCGTCTAATAAAGATTGCAATTCGAAGTCCTCAAACTTTTTTGGTCGATTTTCTCGTTTTTGATCAGTAACATCAAAATCACCACGTTTGAAACTTTGAAACCAACGTTCACATGTCCTGACGGTTGGAGCAACATCGCCATAAGTCTCAACAAGAATTCGATGACATTCAGATGCCTTTTTCTTTTGATTAAATAAGAAAATCATGACATGCCGCAAATGCTCTTTATTTGGCTTAAAATTAGACATTTTTAACACCAAAGAAAGGTATGATACGTCCACGTAAACGACTTAAAAACAACTGACTTTTGTAAACAAATGACTAACAAACAAAATAGCGTTTAGAGATAAGCAAATCCTTCAATAGGCTAAGAGCGCATTCTATTGGAATTAAAACGACATTTTAAACTTGCATACCTGGTATATGGTTTTTTTTTTGCTTAAAATTACTCATTTTAATAAAAATTGTACACAGTAAAATGCACTACAAATGAATGAAAATCTTCAAACCTTTTTTGTTAATGAAAGAAAACAAAATTTATAAATAGCATGTGTTTGCAGTGTTTTTTGGATGTTCATTCTATAAAATATTGCATACACTCATTGCCTGTTGATTTTATTTATTTATTTTACAAGCATCTACCCTAAAGGGTTATTAGCAACCAGTTGATTTTACATAATAAAATCGTGGTTATTTATAAAAAGTACTCACTGCTTTGTTAGTTTTTATTATGTTTGCAACTTGACCAATCCATGTCCACATATGATATACACATATTCAATACAATATTTAGAACAATAATAGATAATATTTCAAACAATTTTCGAAAACACTTAACCCTTTCTACACATTTTTAATTACAAACCAAGCGTCTTTAATTTGAATAGGTTATACAATTATAACGTTTTTAAAGCAAAGTTTTTGTAAATATAAAACATTAAACATAATAATAAAAACAAGATATTGTAATGCACAATAAAAAATTATTATACACATAACATTCACCCAGAATAAAAGTTATTTACAAAAGATACAAAAATAATTGAAAAGGTACAAAAATTTCCGTTACGTCCTTCACGATTTACTCTAGGAAAATATTTGTGTGTATATATAATATAACGTCAATAATAAAACATTACAAAACAGTGATTAAACCAGAAGCCTTGTATGCAGCTGAAACACTAAACTTGAATATCAAAGGTCATATGGAGAAACTTGAACTAAAAGAAAGGAAAATTTTAAGAAAAATCATAGGACCAAAATTTCAGGATAATAAGACAATACGAGGTGTGATAAAAAAGTTCCAGGACTGAATTTTTATACATTTATTCATACAACATCCAGGTTATTCAAATTTGTCTCCTTCGAAGTACTCCCCTTGCGAAGTTACACACTTTTCCCACCGGTGTTTCCACTGATCAAAGACCCCAGAAAACTCTTCTTTTGTATAGGTGTTTAGCAGCTCCGTTGTTTTTTCTTTAATTTCATCAACTGTTTAAAATCTTCGTCCTTTCAGGTGTCTCTTGAGCTTCGGGAAAAGAAAAAAGTCGGCTGGAGCCAGGTCAGGTGAGTAGGGGGGCTAAGGAATGACAGTCATTGCGTTATTTACACAAAAGTTACGGATAACTAATGCAGAGTGAACAGGAGCATTTTCATGGTGAAGGACCCAATCACCACTTTGCCACAGCTCAGGTCTCTTTCTTCTCACAGCATTACGCAATTTTCTGAGGGTTTCAAGATAAACAAAACGATTAATTGTTTGACCTTGACAACACCTTTACAGTCAAAGAAAACCGTAAGCATGACCTTCACATTTGATTTGACTTGGCGTGCTTTCTTGGGTCTTGGGTATCTTTAAACCTCTTGAACCACCGATGGCAAGCATGATCGGCTTAGACATTCTTCACCAAAAGCCTCCTGTAACATCAAAAAGGTTTCAGAAAACGTTTTGTTCAGTTTCACACAAAACTTCACACAAACACGTTGCTCTTCTTTCACATTCATTTTCATAAAATAGCCAAACGCTATAAAACTAACCTCAAACAAACTGTGCTAATGTTACTTTCAGTGATGTTATGATTGATCTGCAAACACAGCTGTGTTTCCTGTTGAGTCAGGCAATGCAATGCTGCCAACCGCATCGCTGTGAGGCATTGCATTCCCATAGTATATAAAAAGTCCTGGAACTTTTTGATCACACCTCGTATACATAAAGAATGAAACACTCTACAAGAAAATTGAAAAACTCTCTGATACTATGCGAAAAAGAAGAATCAATTTTTACGGTCATCTCAGAATGAACTCTAATAGAGTATCCAAGCAAATGTTTGACTTCTTACGCCATCAAATCTATTTTGGAGGGCTTGAATATTTTGCTCTGAGACTTGTAAAATTCAAGGTATATTATCAACAATTCAGCCATGGAACCTGAATGAGATTTTTATGATATAGTTTCAATGTGAGCTTTGTTTTCTAGTTCATCTGGAAACGAGCGCCTACAATTTACCCGATACCAATCCGCAGTGTAATGAAAGGATACAGAATTATATTTTTCAGTAAATATTATTCCTTAAAATTTATTAATCTGTGTTTGAATCATACCATATCATGAATCATACCGTATACTGACAAAAATATAAATTTATCTAGAGTTTAAATTTAGGCAAATGAACTTCCATCTAACAAAGCAATTCCATCCCGCAGCTTTATTACTATAGACTCCCCCTTATCCGGTATAAAAAGAGCCGACACCGAGTCGGATAAGGGGGAGTCTAGTACGACGGAATCCCATATCACCATCATAGCTTTTTTCTTTTCTTCTTTTTTTTCTAGAAAACATTTTTTGTAAAAGTTTTTTTTTTTTCGAACAAACTATAAATAATTAGAAATCATTAATTGTACTTTATTAAGTATATGTATCACCAGCTAAGCAATCCCTTGACACAAGTCATTTTTCATACTTTACGGGAGACAAATGATTTATTCATATTATTAATATCATCCAAATAAAGCGAAAAAACCAAAAAAAAAACCAGGTTTATTACTTTAATTTATACGAGAAAATTACTAGTTTGAAAACAGGTAAGATGTAGCGTGTAGTCAAAGCTTTCCATTTTAGAAATGTGGACAACACTGGCTGTAGCAGCGTTTATAGTTTCTTTTTTGGTTTTTTTTTTTTTTTTTTTTTTTTTAACGAAACCTCGGATTGGTACACACGAAATTTTACGTAAAGTCCAACTAATTATAGCCAAAATATGACGTAAAGCACGTGGTTGTTTTAGCGTAAATAAATACTTAATGTTAATTTTTTTTTATTTTTTTTTTTTATTTCAATAGAAAAAATCTTCAAAGAATTATTTTTATAACTTTTATTCATTTTATTGAAGTGCTGATGGATATACAATATTTTTCGTTTTTCCATCAACAGATGGACGCAACAGCGTATACCAATAAATCAAATGGTTTTCCACTGCGTGAGCAGGCCAAATATAACTGTTTATGAGAGCAGCATGGATTTTCCATATCAGAGCATGGTATAAGCATATCAGATATAAAAATAATCTTATTATGACAATGTTTTCTCATTCATTCAAATAATTTTCATTTTTATTTTTCATTATCATATTTTTTTTTCTGTTCCCTCTCTACAAATAGTTATCTTCATGCTTTACCACGTGTAACATCAGAAATCTATCGTTCAATGAATTTCTTATATAATATTTTTTTCCTTTACCGACTGTATATATAGTTTATGTATGTATATAGTGTGTATGTGTTAATATATATGTATAGGTTTTTTTTTTGTTGTTTTTTGTTTGCATTTTATTACCTAATTTATTGTAAACTTGTATTAACTTATAATTATCTTTTTTATGATTTAATTCATAATCTTTAAGCCAGACATAATTTATGATCTGTCATGTATTTCTTATTCTTAAGGGACTTTGTCGCAGAATAATTTTTTTTTTCTATTCTATGTCTTTTTGAATGGTGTAGTTAATGGCATTATCATTGTATAATAACTATAAAGGACACACACACATACATTGATTTTTATATATATGTGGTCTTCCGTTCTTATTTTTAGTCATCTGGTTACTCGTTCTTCCACAATAAAAAACATGGGAATGACTCAGCTGTTAAAAATACAATGATTTGTTGAAGCAATTTTTATTAATTCACGACTTTTACATTTTGGTCAATACCATGTCTCCTATGCTTCCAATCAATACACCAATAGTCCTATAATCTTCCCCTGAATATGTGGAAAAAAATGTCACCTCACATGGAACATTATCTCTTGCCGTTTCAAAGCCTATAAAGGACACACACACATATATTATATATTGATTAATATATAAATAGAAGATGTATCACAAAACGATCAGTTTATATGTAATTAATAGTAAATGTACAAACGATACAGCAGATAAACTAATAATTAAATATCATATTAATGTAGCAAGAGGATAAGCTTTGCCTCACATGACTCTTCAACTATGTTTAAGGTTGCTATAATACCAAATATTATGTATTCTTGAATGATCCCATTTTTGACATGAATTTATGTTTTTTGGTGGGAGGTCTATAGCTTGTTTTGTTTTGTATTTTGTAACGTTTTTTAACCCTAAAAAATGTAGCGCTCTAGAACTGTAGGTGCAGAAAATTCACCGATAGTTTCCTCATCAGAAATTTAATGGGACTTATTTTTTGTTGTATAACATTTGTTTCTAGATAGAATCTACCGTTTAATGGTTTTAGCTATAATGTTTTTGGATGAAAAAAGTCACGTTTTAAATCAATATTTTATCTCAACTTACAATTTCTTTCGAATCTTGGGTAGACATATCCAAGATCTATTGTTTTTCTCATTCCGGGAGCAATTGAATCAGTTGTAGGTATTGATTATTGGAGATACATTTCGATTAATATGGTGTAATATAAGTCATTGTATTAGTAATAAACAGAATTTTTATTGCCTCTTTTATTGCCTATTTAAGTTTGAACAAACTGTGATGCCGCCGTAGCGGTCGGATGGTTTAATACCGGCCGAAATGAATAATGAAGGGAGATCTCCCTTATCACCTGGTATCAGCAACAACACGGCACCGTATCTTGTCAGCTCCGTGTTTTATTACTTCCCAAATTATTATCTTAATAATTAATCAGCCTCCATTGTTGCTACGTGAGGCATAATTTCATTCCTAACGTGAAGTCAACAATTATTTTTGACTAACCTTTTAAAAATTATTAGTTACTTTAACAGTGATGTTTTATAAATTAAAAAGTACACAATGAAGAGAAAAAAAGAAAAAAACATGAGGAATCATATCCATAAATGAGCCTAATAATACCTAATAATAAGAGGGGAAAAAAAAGGGGGGGAGGATAATAAAAGTATAAACTATATGCCACAGAATAAACTATATAATAGGGCGTATAAAAAAAGAATGACGGTTTTATCACATTCCAGAGTTCAAAAGTCTGTAAATATCTTAATGCTATTTATTATTTATTAATACTTAATAATCCCTTTAGAGCATTCTCTAAGCTTGTTTACTAACACTGGACTTCTTAAAAAAAAAAAAAAAGTCTCAGTTCAGTTATTTATTTCAAAGAAGAAACATGACAGTGTCCTGAAATTCTCGTAATTTTAAGACATTACTGGAAAAAAAATTTCACAGCCGCTGAAGCGACTCGTGATATTGTTAAATATGAAGGGGAAGGTGACCTTGAACAACGCACTGCGCGGCGTTGATTTAAAAAATTTAGAAGTGGAGATATAGGCCAGTCAAATAAGGCATGAACATCGGAAAAAATGAAGAAGTTCTGATTTTTTGATATGTTGTTAGGATACATGAGAGTAGTGTAAAACCAAGTTTGCAACTTTCAAAGACCTGTGCTAGCTCCGTGGTGGTCAAAAAACCTCGATTTTTTTCCAACTTTTTCAGAATTTCGTAAATATCTCGAGAGCCATGCATCGTACGAAAAATATTGTTAACTTCTTTTTTAAAGAAGATAAAATTACCTACAATTTGAGCTTAAGATCTGCTCTGTAGCTCTAATAAGTTCGGAGATTCAGCTCGTCAAAAATCGGCTATTTTTTCCAAAAAATTTCCAAGTCCACTTAAAGTCATCTGTTCAATAGAATATCGGCTTCTATACTTATCCTAGGGCATTTTTTTTCTATTATAACTCTGTTGTAGAGAAATTATTACATTTTATTTATGCACTTAGATAAAAGGCCAATAGCTCTATCATTTTCAAAAACCTAAATTGGCAAATTCTGAAATTTTGCAACTTGAGAGTCTGATAATTAGCATGACTCATATTATTTCTATAGAAAGAGAGTAAAAAAAAAAAAAAAGACAAAAGAAAACACAAAAGATTTCCAATGTAAGTTTATTATTAATTTCGGAAAAGATTATCATTGTGATTGAAAGAAATAATAATAAATTAAAATAAAAAAATAATAAAATTGTGTATCATGATTGAAGCTAATTGTGAAATAATATCTAATACAAAAAATATTAACATTGAAAAAAAAATTAAATACGTATATGTTTAGGCGCAGGCCTGTGTTCTAGTCCTCATTGTCGGATTCCTGGATATCTACTGTAGGAGTATTAAAGCACGTCTTTCCCATACAAAAGCTGCATAAAGCAGAACATTTCAGCCCTGCTTTCTTGCAGCTGCAGCCTCCTCCAGATCATTGCTTACGACACTTACACGAGATAAATTTCAGCAAACTTTGTGAAGCAGGCTCTTTTGTTGTTGTGACGGGTAGCAGACACTGCTGGCTTCTGGTCCATCCCCACAAGGTGGGATCCTTATCCACTCTTAGCCATTTTTGAATTTGGTGGTACGTCCGATAGGAGCATATGAGCGGCAGCCTCTTCAGTTGGGGGCAGACGAGCCAGGTTGACCTTTGCATTGGCAGCTGCATGCACAAACAGCTTGTACCGCAAAGAGTGCAGAGTGTAGTAGGTGTCTCCTCCATACAGTGCTACAAGGCACTTGATGCCAGCAGCAGCTACCTGTTCTTGAGTTACGTCAGGCTTTAGGAACACGTCTATCTCGTCCACTAGACGTTGATTTTTCTCCAGAGTAGCCAGCATCTTTGTTTTTCCTTGCCCGAATATAGCCGATGTGGTGTCACAACCGCTAAATGCGTGGAGGAACGGGACGAAAGAGGGGGGGGGGAAGAACAGATCTCCATATCTGAACGATGTGAATGAAAATTGCTGGCAACCTGATCTGCTACTTTTCTGGAAGATGACGTTTTCCCTTTCTGACCCTAATCCATTCAGGAGAACCAACAAGTCGACATCCTCTCCAATTATCAATACATTTTCAAAGAAAGAGCTCTTATCGATTGCAGTTCTTACGATGGTGGAGTCTGCGTCCTCTTCTGCCTGTCTTGTTTCTATGCCCACTATTTGAGTCACTTCTTCAAAAATAATGTCGCTGCAGGATGAGGAAGCACGACGTAAACGCTCCGCCGATTTGGTGCTTCGTTTTGAATCATCCTCAGGGTAGCAATCGAAAACAACGGTTGCATTTCTTCCATAATTATTGGATGTGTAATTTACGTAAGACGCTACTATTTGACTTATTGTATTTTTGGGGTGCCAAATTACTCGATGTAGCAAGTAGCCACCATCTAGCACCGCAAATGAATTTGCTCCTATGACGATATTTTCAGGGCGTGGCAAGAATGCTGAATAAAATGTTGACTTGGTGCCTCTGCGCATTCCTTCTTCACTAAATAGTGACATCGGATAGGGAGCTAGTTCATACTCAAAGTGCTTTTTCAGATCATCGTCGGATTGCTTTGTAACACAAAGCCTTTGAAAAATGGTGATTGGATCAATATTAACTGTCTTTGCGTTTAGTTTAATGGTTGTTGTCGCCAAAGTCCGTACCTTTTCATTTCTTTTGATACCTACTTTCCCAAAAGATTGTCCACTGATGTTTCTAACCCCTTGAAGCACCAATTCTTGTGCCATGTGCCATAACAGAGTGTGCCATGTCTATAACAGAGTTATAATAGAAAAAATGTCCTAGGATGAGTATAGAAGCCGATATTCTATTGAACAGATGACTTTAAGTGGACTTGGAAATTTTTTGGAAAAAATAGCCGATCTTTGACGAGCTGAATCTCCGAACTTATTAGAGCTACAGAGCAGATCTTAGGCTCAAATTGTAGGTAATTTTATCTACTTTAAAAAAGAAGTAAACAATATTTTTCGTACGATGTATGGCTCTCGAAATATTTACGAAATTCTGAAAAAGTTGGAAAAAAATCTAGGTTTTTTGACCACCACGGAGCTAGCACAGGTCTTTGGAAGTTGCAAACTTTGTTTTACACTACCCCCATATATCCTAACAAAATATTAAAAAAATCAGAACTTCTTCATTTTTTCCGATGTTTGCCTTTTTTCTTGTCTTATTTGACTGGCCTAATAAGACGTTGGAAAGAAAGAAGGGCTCCGGGCGGCCATTAATAATAAAAAGTACTCGCGAAGTTGCCAGGGAGTGTGGTGTGCCGAAAGATACTGTTAGTCGTCATATTCTCTCCATGGGGAAGGTGAAAAGAACCTGTAGACTGGTCCCTCACGAACATACTCCTCAACAATCAGCAGTCAACAGAACTCGTGCCTCATCCACCATATAGTCCAGACATCGCACCTTTGGATAACTACTTGTTTCGATCCATGGCCCATTTTCTTAAAGGGAAAAAATTTGATAATTTTGCGGAAGTTGAAAACGCTGTCCAAGAGTTCTTTGACAGCCATCCCAAGGAATGGTATCAGCGTGGCATCGAGCAATTGGCTAGCAGATGGTTAATGACGGTAGATAACAATGGACTTTACTTTGAGTATTAATTGTATTTTATATCAAAGAAATAAAAATACAAATCTTTGTTTAAGAAACGGTCATTTTTTTTTTTTATACACCCCATTAATATATATCTTCGACACCACGTTAAACTAACGAAAGTGATTTTGTGTACTTTTCAGGAAAATACAAAAAAAAATTGAATTTGAATTTTTCATAAGACTACATAAGATTTTTCAAAAATACAATTAAGGATGCATCATAAGAGGCTCAACTCGAATCCTGGGTGGTTGCCTTAATTTTAATTATTAATCAACTATTTAATATGATTAATTTTCAATATTCGTTAGTTTACCGCGTGTGAAGAATTTGAGTAGGAACGCCATAAAATTTTAAGGCTCGAATAAGGCGTTTTTCCGTTAATTCGCTTGTGTTACATGCATTTTTATTTAAAACATTCGTTACTTTAAATAATGAATCGAGTCATTTAAAAAAAAAAAAAGTTGAAACAAAAGATAAATCGAAAATAAAATCTTCCTCGTATGACAATATACCAATATTCATTTATTGGCGAAAAATATGACATTGAAAAACGCAAATGAAATTTTCGAAATCAGGTATATAAAGGAATAAAATTATTTTTAACTTAACCAAATTAAACACTAGAAATTATGCAACTTTAAGAATGAAAATAAGGAAATTTAAAAATATGAAACATTAAACGTGAAACTAAATTTTAGTCTTCAGAATATGTTATTTTTTACTTTTACACAAATGTTTCTAATAATGCTGTGAATTTGTAAAAATGTAGTTGCTGATTCGAGTTTACACAATGAAACAAGATTCTACACTTGAAGAGTATAACTATAAATTAACAAATTTGAAAAATTCCGTTTTTCACATTCGTTATTTTAACATGGTGTCGACGATAATGTATAATTAAATAATTGGATAACTTTTTTTTATGACATTTTTCTAAATTACTAACGGAAAAACAAGTATTGAATTTTTTAAGAAATCGACACTGGTTGACGGATGTTAAAAGAGCTTAGTAGCCAAAGGGTTCTTGGATGTGATGGAGATTTCATGTTGAACGATATGGGTTTTGAAATGGTTTTTGATCTTTATAGTTGTATTTATTAATAGATCCATATCAAATCGATGTTTTACACAATATATTGGAATACTGTTTTGAGATTGCACGAATAAAACAATGATTATATATAGATAGGACTAAAAAATATTTATGATAAAGGAAATAAAAAATAAATGATATTTTGATAAATTTGTTGTAAGTGCATCCATAGTTCTGAGAATTAAAAAAAAAACACTATTATAATAACGACTTGCGAGAGTTAAAAGTACTTAAATAAGACTAATTAGACAAGCATGACCGAAACCGTTTGACAAAAAAAAAAAAAATCATTAGAAACTTCATATTACGGTAGAAATGTTCAAATGAAATGAAATGAGAACTCAGTTACATGCAAAAACGTTTTAGCACGTTTAAAGTCAACGTTCAAAGTCACGTTTAAAGTCAATTGTACACTAAAACAATGTTTTTCTCTTTAAATAGCAATGGATAAAATAGCATCTAAGGACGAACAGGATAGCTATAAAAAATGATAGCAACACTAGTAACATACACAATAATGATCTCAACTCTACACAGCTCTTAACGGAAATACTAAACTATTTCTTCAGACTCTTCTTTATTGATTGAATAGTCAATTAATTTATTAATTAGTGCCAATAATAATGAAAAGTTAGTGATTGGATAAGGAATAGGTTGCCTTATTAGAATTTTAGTGTTTGGAATTCCTATCGGTTTTCGCTATTTAGTTTTTTTCTGATTTGGTAATCAAAATGAACTGTCTGGAACATTATAAAACTTTAAAATACCATTAGAATATACAAATGTAGGAGTGAGAAGGAAGGGAAATATTGATGAAAATATTTAAAGTGAAAGAGAAGAAATGAAACAATATTATGTTGTCCGGAGTTGGATGCAGGTTTATGTTTTTAAAATGAAACTATGAAATAATGGATTAGAAAACTTTTTTATTGATTGAAATATGCTTCATTCCTCTCAGCAGTTATATACAAAAGTGTAGGATGTTCTAAGTAGAATTTTGAATCCTTATTACTACCTATTTTTCATTTATATCGAATTAGGATTAATAATTTTTATGTCGCTAAAAATTTCTTAAAATAATGTTAGTTGGTAGGTTAGATGTCTGCAGAAATGGGCGATAGAACAGACCCGTGTCTCAGCTGCAGCTAGGAATGGGTATTGAAAGAAAAATATCGATATTTCATATGTACAAGTTTTGGGCTCTGAATATCGATACACGACCAAAAATATTGATATATCGATATATCATGTTCGTTTTGTTTTTTATTATGTAACGCCATTTTAAATATTCCAATCACTTTACAATGATATTTCTGTTTATTTTACCGTTTTAATTAGGTAATTCAGTAACGACATCGAACCAATGCTCCACCAAATTCGTCTAACTCGCATCACTCTTGCTGAGTTGCTTTACTTTGAGTTTCACGTCATCGATAGTTCTTTCCTATAACTTCACCTGTAAACTTGCAAAGTTTTAAATTGGTATTGTTTAGTGTGTTATATTGATATTTTGTTATTTCTTCTATTCGAAGTTAACATCAGATTCAAAATGGATATAGTGTTTTACATATTAATATTTTCTTATTTCCTCTTTAATGATGTGAGAAAGTGTATCGCAAGTTAACAACACATCTTTTAACATGAATTTAGTGTTCTATATATTCATATTCCGTTATTTCCAGTTCCCTAGCATGAGAAATTTTTATAATGCATATTACGTGAATTGATTCTTTTTCATCTATATTACTTATTGCCTAAAGATAAATTGCAATATTAATTCAATAAAACACTTCTACCAAAAAAAAAAAAAAATGTGAGAAATTTTATCTGAAGTTAACTATATTACTTTCTACATTGATTAGGGTTTTTTTTCTATGTTGGTCAATAAAGGTATTTTGAACAAGAGGAGGGTTGGAGAAGTGGCTGGTTCGATGTCGTCAGTTTAATCATTAATTTGATTTATTTTACAGCTTAATAAAGGATCACAATTATTTTAAATGTTTAAAATTTAAAAGTAGTTTGACAATACTATGTTGTAAACGATTTAACTTGCTCATATCGTCATCAGTGGATTGTAGGAAAAAGTAACTATCCAACAATTTTTCCACATAATTTATTCCTTGTGGTGAGTTGGTCTGAAGTGGAAACAGGTGCGACTTATCTCCTAGCCAACCTACATAACATTTGAAAAGTTGCATTATAAACATTAAACATTAAAAATTTACTTTATTTAAAAATATATTGTCACATGTTGTACTTTTATAAAATAGAGAAAACAATTTATAGAAAGGTACTTAACGATATATCGATACATCGGAAGAAAAATATCGGATTATCGAAAGGAAAAAATCTATTTTTCGATATATCGTGTAATGATACCCATCCCTCCAACCATTTCATAACGACAAATACCTTTATAACGATGATTTTTTTTAATGCTTGAATTCATTCAATTCCCTAGAGGTGATCAGAACCGTTCGATTTGCTAACTGTCGATTCTCTCTGCAAGTCTTCAAACAGTCCTCGGATTATCATCCACAAAAGCTCCAAAAGCTTCGTCATCCATGGAAGAAGTCCTTGCACGAACTCTTTGTCTCAACTTTATTAAACCATTACACACCCTACATTTTGTGGTATTCTAGGGTTGTCCAATTTTCTGATCCATACAAGAGCACTGGAAGGAACAACAATTTAAAGAACTTAATATTGGTTCATCTAGTCACTTCCTGCTTGCCAATTATTGTCCTTGATATATAATAAAATAAACTATTAGCATTCATTACCCGATTTGGAACCACCTAGTGTATTCTACCATCCTTGCTTATGATTATCTCCAAATGCGTATAAAAACCCGATTTACCTCTAGATATATGGAACAGTACCGACAAGGTTAGTATAAAAAAACACACTAGCCATTTCATAAATTGATCTATTTACTTCATACACTGCTGTTAAATAAAAGCCCTGCCTTTGGTTATTAATGCTTCAAACAAAGTAGACCCTTCTGTAGGTCGCAATATATAATAGAAGCTGGATGGGAGCTTACTTTAGCATAAACTGTTTGGGAAAAGAGAGGAGAGAGATGCGTTATCAGAGGAAGAGGCTGGCTGATAAAGGGCTAATTTCACGGTTCCTGCGCATCCACCAGCTTATGTAGTCCTCTTTAAGCCGCCTCTCTACTTCTCCAGTCTTCTGCGTTGGTAATTACTACTTCTAATTTGCTTGTCGTTCCCTCGATTAGTAATCACTTGTTACTTTACTGAGAAGATCCAATATAAGATAAGATCTAATATAAATGCCAATATTTTTTTCGGATGTGGAACCCATGAGAATACATTTGTATTTCAATTTTCCTTCTTAACAACTTTTAATTAAAAACACATAATTTTCAAAAATGATTGTTATTTTCAATCAAACTTTCATCGATTAGGTATCTTTACTTTAACTATTTATTTATATTTACAACTGTATACATCATATACAACAAGTAAATTTGAAGAAAATGATTACAGTGATATGTCAATAACACGTAAATAACTACTCACTAGTAGCACTTCAGTATAAGTTCTACATCAGAATGTCTCTTGGCCATCTTCTTTTCAGACGCCTCGAAGGAATTGAAAGTGAGATAAGTTGAGAGAAAAATGGATTCAAGTGGGTTTGGAGTTTGCTATGAAAGGAGAGGTATCTGGTTTGGACCGAATTTGTGGATAAGTTTGTTCGTGACATAATAAGAAGTATTGAGAGTTTTACGAAGTATTGTAACGATTGGATACGAGAAGGATTGTAGTGTTTAGTAGCCCTAAAGCTCAATTCCGTATGTCCAAATGGGTCTAATTACTGTAATGTAAATAAGTCTTTTATGAAGCTTTAAACGTTGATTTAGTAAATTTTAGAATAGCCGTAAAAAACGACGAGCCCTTTCTTATGTTTTTTTAATTCTGGTAAGTGAAAGTACAAAAAAAAAATGGAAATAAAAAAAATAACAGTTAGCATATCGAAAAATAAAAAATAAATAAGTTGGGAGACTAGTGGATTCCAGTGAGAATGGAGTTGTCTATGAAAGGATAGGTATCTGGTTTGGGCCAAATCAGCAACATATGGAACATTAAGATTTTTATGGATAAGTTTGTTTGTGACATGATAATGAGTTTTGAGAACTTTACGAAGGATTTTCGATTGTAAGAATCGGATACAAGAAGAATTGGAAAGTTTAGTGGTGCTCCAACTCGCAACTCCGTAAGTCCAAATAATTATCATGTAAATAAATCTTCAGTTATTTATTGGTAGCTTTGAACTCTTGTCTAGTAAATGTTTGAGTAGTCGGAAACGACCAACAGTTTCTTGTCTTTTAACTCTTTTTTTTTTTTTTTTTTTTTTTTTTTTTTACTGACACCCCATCGTTAGGGTTTATTTAGGATGAAAAATATAAAGGAATACGATAAATACTCCGTGAGATTGTACAAAACATTGCTTTGTTTTCCTTTCAAAGCTTTTTTTGTGTATTTTTTTTTTCTTTTTTCGAATTATAGTTAATTGCAGATTATTTATTAGATATTATTAAGTACATGTGTATGTATGTATTCAAATATTTATCTACTGTAATATTTATAGAAAAAATAATCGATTATATGTAATTACTCGTAAATATACAGATAATATAATAGATAAAAATTATTTAATAATAATAATAATAAACTTTTATTTGAGCAATAATGGTACATAATCGTACATTTATTTATATCTAAACATACATTGTTTTCTATTTACGTTTGTACAAAATCAGCTAATGGCTGAGGTTTTTGAGATAACATTTACTACAGTAAAATAATGCTTAAATACTAAAAATAAAAATAAAATGAAATGAAATTCACAAAATCATGTCTGTAAGATTATGTAATGTGGAATAATATAATTTTAAAGCTTCGAGAATCGAATAAGGATAGACTTGTTGAATGCTTTCATACGGCCGTAGTACATAATTGAGAACAAAATTGAATAATTATTAATTAAGTAATTTAAATTAGTCAACGGTATTTAAACATTAATAAATAAGAATAATGTTGGAGTTCAGAATTGAGTAGGTTGATAGATAAAAGAAGCAAGAAAATGGTTGAAAGGACTTTAAACACTTCTCAAGTTAGATGAAATAACAATCCTTCGAAATTAGGGGAGTCGGATTTGATGGCCGAGAGTGTTGAGGATCATTCAATGGCATTCTCAATGTCTGGATTATAAGCCCATCTGGTTCAGAAAATTCATATTTCTTGGAGGTCCAGCGAAATGAAGTTTATCAATCACGCTCGTTATGGCTTATGGAAAGTTTTTTAAAGGCGTCAGGGATTGGTAAAAAAAGAACCAATAGATTCCCTTGTCTTACTAGTTTCCGCATCAATACCAGTATTCATCAATACCTTGAGATCCCAAAGATAAATGATTTTAGTAAGACAACATTGTTTTCTTTAAAAAAAAAAAAAAGTAATAAAAAATATATAAATTAAGGATACAGGATGATACAGTGAGGATGTATCACATTCTAATATTTTTGGTGATCATTATTAATTAAAAATTGTAAATGTTTAGGTGCCATTCGTTGGTGCAAATCGCTCTGATTTATGTAATTATTGATAGAAATATCACTGGCAATTTGAAAAAAAAAATATATATCGCCCTTATCTCCCCTGACATTATCATTCAGGGCATCCGCAATATTTCAGGGATATTTACTTTTACAGCAGTGGCAACTGTTAGGCTGTATCTGGCCTCCCCTTGTGGGAATTAGTGGTCAGCCTCTGGATGGAATATCAAATGAGCCCTCTCCCACTCAAATAATAATCTTGTACAATTAACATTGTATTTATTATTGTTATAAATAAGATATATTATATAAAATAAGTAATTATAATAATAAAATTATTCAGGTTTTATATATCTATACTGTTATATAAAAGGACAAGCCATTTTTCGTTTGTGACTGAACCAATCTTTACCAAATTCTAACTACCTCATCTTCATAGTTCAAGGAAGGTTTAGCAATAAATGTTCCTATAATCTAGACCTACTTACTCTGCGTTCCTCCATTCGCCACTTGAATACAGGATCCCAACCTTCCAACCTATATACCACCTCACATAGAACTGCCTTCTTTGAAAAATCCTTCGTCATCCATGCTACCTCTTTTTGGAATTCCTTACCTGTCCATCTTCGCAAAGCCCCTTCCTTCACTTCTTTTAAACATCTTTTATTTATCCATCTCCTCGATCTCGAATCTTCCACAAAAATGTAAACAGTATGTAAATGTACATAAGTGTGTTAAAATTTTTACTGTTGATTATTATTTTTCTTTTTTGAATTTTTTTTTCTTGTCTCTTCTATCTCCTTTTTTTTCTCATAATTTAATTTGTTATACTGATGTGCTGATTTGTAACTAATCTCAGCCAGACAATTGTACCTTTTATTGTGCACTTTAATTATTCGTAGGAGACAGTCTGTCCCTTAATAAAGTTTATTTTTCATCTCATTTCAATACATTAAAATATTGCACGATAAATATGTGCTGCGCAGTTAAGTTTGAAAATTGACCGATAGGTGGCGAGTGCCGTTTAAGAGAAGTTATAAATGTACAGTGTTATTAAGAGCTAGGAATCGGTAATAAAATTTGCTTAGTTCAAATAAATTGTTATTAAAAAAAAACTATAATATAAGTAATAAAAAGAGCTTTATTTTATGGAATTTAACAATTTACAATTTTGTAACATATTTGTATAAATACATGTTTTACTAATAAAACAATTCACACTACAATTTCACTTAGAATAAATTAAACTTAGAATATATTTTTTAAACTGTAGGAAAAACTAACAAAAAAAAACAAATAAAAAAATAAATAAATAAATAATAATAATAAAATAAACAAAGTAATACAAATAAATAAATAGAAAATATATAAAAATAAGCAAAATTTTTGAGCGTTAAAATTAATTACTATTTAAGAATAAATTAACTCGTATAATACTTTGATTTGCTAAATTCAAATATTACTAAAACTAATAAATTTTAAGTATGTCTTATTAAATAAATTTTATTCTAGTAATATGTGCCTAGTTCGTTTGTGTAGGTATCTTCTTAAGGTTAGCTTGTTCTATTTGCCGATTGCTTGTATTATGGGATTCTTTGAGTTTATTGTTGAGTTGAAAAAGTTCTCAGTCTGGGTGTAAATAAACTGTTTAATTGTTAAAAAATGTAGATCATGCAGCATGTCAGGTATTTAGTCGTTAATGATTCGCAATCATTGGTTTTAAATTCTTTCTATTTTTTTCTAATTGGAGTCACATGTGTAGGTCCATACCGTAGAGGCGTTTATCAATAATCGTCGAATGACTGATTTATATAAAATAATTTTGTTGTGAGTTGATACCTTTATACCTTTAATACCTTCATCTAATTCGAGACCTAGGTAGGTAATAGTTTGTGCCCAAGGGATTCGAATTTTATTTAGGATGATAAGATCCACTATTTTAGGCCTTCTTTTTGTAAATAAAAAACTATAAATATTTAGTGTGACGTGAGGATCCCAGGGATGTTTAATAATCTAACAATATGTGTTCAGGGCCATTCTGCAATTAAGTTCGTATTGGTAAAACTATCAAACCCATCTGAACCAAATTTTAACTAAATTATCTAGGAAGGTTTTAAATAGTATAGTTTAGTATAAGATAGGAAGGATCACTTATGGTTTCAGCACTTATAACTTAAAACGTATCGTCTAAGTCAGGCATTAGCTATTATAATCCAAAAACAGAAAAATAATCCAATGTATTACTCATAAATATTTCAACTCACAGACATCCATTATTGATAACTAAAAACAAAGCTAAAAGTAACTTAGTTCATCAAAAGTTAATTTGATATAACCAGATTTATAGTTTACTATAATAATAATTTAAATGAACACAGTTAAGAGGCAGAGGTTTGCCACACTGTCATTAACTTTTATTGTTTGAAATTAAAATCCTAAAACATTTCAACCACCTAATCATTGCAATAGTACCGGATTAAAATGTACAGCTTTGCGTGAAAATATTTAGAAATATTGTGAGAAAATGATTCTCAACTGCATGATACAGGAGAAGATATTTATTGTTGAAAAATTGAAGCTTCAATCAGTTAAACCAATCTAAGTTCTTTACTTATAAGAGCGGGCGAAGTCACTGGGGATGGTAGAACATACATCGCTCATTTTTGCAAAAACGACATAACTCAAAAACAAGCTTTTGACAATATAATGAACCATCCACCTATGTAGTTTCAGTCGGTAGAACTTTATATTTGAGTTTCAACTATTCACTACGAGACAGCAGGGTATGTCACCATTGTATGTCTACATACCGTTCTGTACTTTATTCAGAAGAGTGTCTTTCCGCGAAAATGAAGTTTTTGCGTTGATGCAGCAAATAAGCGACGTATGTACACATTTGAAATTCAAGAGGAAATAAAGGCGAGATTAAAAGCCGGCAGTGCTTGTTATTTTTTGGTCGCAAAACTACTCAGTTCGCGCTTTCTCTCCAGAAATTTAATTGTTAGGATATATAAGACTTTTATACTGTCAACAGTTCTCTATGTAAGCGAAACGTAGCCGCTTATGATAAAGGAATAAATCCTTTAAGAAGCATTAAAGTTTTAAAAAATATATATATAGTACTGCGTATAATTTTTAGCCCAAAAAAGGATGAACATACGGGAGAATTTAGAATGCTCCACAATGTGGGACTACGGGAGTTTTAGCCATCAAATATATCGGGTTCGTTCAAAAATTTTTTTTTTTTTTTACTTTATATATTTATTCACACCTGTCAATTAAAATTTGACAACCAGTGAATTAGCTGTACGAATTTAAATGGCTTGAAAGGCATGAGAGGGAGCAGAACCCAGCGGCACCTCCAGTCTTTATCTTATTTTATTATTTTAGTCAAGGAGGTCTCTCATCCAGCTCCTTTTTAGTCTTCTCTGTGTGTTGTCGGGAATATATGTTGTGGTCATGTTGTTTATTTGTGTATTAGGATGTCCATGTAGTTTTTCGTGGAATCGTTTGTAGTAGGTTTGTATTTGTTCCTTAACTGTTGCTATACGTAGGTCAGTATGTAAAGTTATGTTGCTTACGTACCATGGGGCTTTTGTAATTGTCCTGAATGTTTTTGCCTGGAAGATTTGGAGTTTGTTGATATGTCTTTTTAGCTGTCCCGTATATCTGAGAATCGTATGTCCAAATAGGTTTCAGTAAGTTAGTATAAGTGTTAATTTTTTGTTTAAGTTGTAGAGATGAACGTTTGGAGAGGAGTGAATATAAAAGTCTTAGTCTTTGGTTAAGCGTTTTACTTTTTTTCTTTATATGTGGACCTCATGTCATTCTTCGGTCAAATGTAAGACCAAGGTAGTGTACAGTGTCTGTTTGAGGAATCAGTGTGTTGTCAAGAAAAACTGGTGGGCATGTTTCAAGTCGAAGTGTAAATGTAATGTGTTGCCATTTGTCGTAATTTATATGTACTTTCCAAATATTTAGCCAGTCATGTAATTTTGACAAGTGATGCTGTAGAGTCAGTGAAGCATGATTCGGATTTTTATCTCTTGTTAAAATTGCTGTGTCGTCTGCATATGTCGCTGTAAGAATGTCAGAGCTAATTGGAATGTCGTGTGTGTATATGATGTAGAGTAATGGAGCAAACACTGAGCCTTGTGGCACTCCTGCTGACGCCAACTTAATAGAAGAAAGCTCTGAGCATAGACGGACAGAGAAAGATCAATCAGAAAGAAAGGACTGTAGAATAAGATAGTAGGTCGGTGGAAGTATCGTCTTTAGTTTAAAGAAAAGCCCTTGGTGCCAGACTCTGTCAAAAGCTTGAGCAACATCCAGAAATACTCCAGTTGCATACAATTTGTGCTCTAGTGCCGTGCATATGTAGTCGGTAACTCTGAGTAATTGATGTATAGTCGAATGTTGTGTTCTAAATCCAAATTGATGGTCTGGTATTACGTTCAGTTTTGTTAGTATATCAGAGAGTCTTTTGTATAATAAATACTCGAAAATTTTGGAACAGACAGGAAGTAAGCTAATAGGTCGGTATGATGAGGGGATATTTTTATCTTTGTTTGGATTGTGAATCATTGTAATATGTGCGTATTTCCACTGTAGAGGGAATTTAGTAGTCCTTAGTATTGCGTTGTAAATAGTAGTTAAGAACACTAGACCTTTCCTAGGCATTTGCTGGAGTACTCTAGCAGTGATCAGATCATAGCCAGGAGCTTTTCTTTTCGGTAACTTTTTTATTTGTTCGGCAACTTGAGCTGGTGTGAAGGGAGGTGGAGGTAATGTCAGTTGAAGGGGTACATCTAAAGTGCTGTGTATATGTTTGTCATGTTCAATGTTATTGCAGTTCGTATGTGGTGTAAACACAGTTGAAAGATGTTTAGCAAAAAGTTCTTATCTTTCTCCATCGGTCACGGCTCAAGAGCCATCCTCCTTTCGGAGGGGTGCTAGGACTTCACGATGCCCGGTAAGATTTCTAGTACGCCTCCATAAGCTTTCATCATCAGATTTGAGGTTACTAATGTAATTATCGTAATTCGCTCTTTTAAATTTTAGTATCTGTCGCTTGAGTTCGTTATTGAGTCTATTAAAAGTTCGTTTGTCTGACGGCAATCTGTCAGTCTGCCATATGTTCCGTGCTCTTCTCTTTGCTCTGATCAAATCCCTTATGTATTGAGGGTAAATGGGTAGCTTTTCCGACTTTCTATGCGTGAGAACTGAAGAAGACCACGCAGTTTCTTGTATGTTCTGAGTGAAATATTCTACTGCATCATCCAGTTCATTTTCAGTCTTGATAGATAAAGGAATTGAGAGAGAGTCGTTCAAAAAGGTTCTAAATGCATCCCAATCAGTTTTGCCGTTAGTAGGAGTCGGCTTTTTTTTTGCTTCACAGGGTTCTTCAAATAGTAATAAATGCACAAGGGAATGATCAGAACAAAGATGTGAGCTTGTACTTATGCTGTAAGGTATAGTTCTAAGTCCTCTGGTAATGAAAAAGTCTAGTAAGTCTGGTGTTTTTTTGTCTGGAAGTTGGCCAATAAGTAGGTGAGTCAGGTGATATTGTATCCAATGAAAGCTCATGGAGGGCACATTTTAGGTTTCTTCCTCGTGGAGTACTCAGTCGTGAACCCCAAGATTGATCCTTGGCGTTGTAGTCGCCTCCTGCAATAAAGCATCTACCAAGACGTCTGAAGAAATCACTGAACATAGTGTGCGTCAGAGCATACCTGGGAGGACAATAAACCGCAGCAAACGTAATGCTGTGTTGTCGGGTTAATAGTATGATGGCTGTTGCTTGAATGTCTGGTGTTATGGGTAATTGTAATGGATTGTGTTTGAGAGCAGTTTTGATGAGGATGGCTGTACCTCCGTGAGGTGTATTGTCTGGGTGATCTGTTCTATATATTTTGTAACCTGGGATGTAAAATTTAGTTCGGGGTGTTAAATGTGTTTCTGTTATTAGTGCAATGTCAATCCGTTTGTCGTGCAAGTATATGTCGACTTCAGTCCTGTGTTGATTCAGTCCGTTTGCGTTCCATAGTATGACAGACATGGAGCCCACAGTCATTTGATTAAGGGTCATATGCACGACGGAAAGCTTCAGTAATCTCAGAAATCTTTTGTAGAAGACCAAAAAGGGGCTGGATTAAGTTATTTAGACCATTAACCAAGTTTAACAACTCACCTGGCGGGTTTTCACTTGGAAGAACCGGTAGGATAATGCTCCTACTCATACCTGAACATCGCTGTTGTTGATGAGGTGCTGGTGCTGGTTGCTGCTGATGGACAGACGTAGGCATTTGTCGATGTTGCTGCCTCTGATATTCGTGTTCTGATCTTGAAGGAAGTGGGTAAGACTGAGAGATAGGCGGAAATTCGTGAAGAGCTGGGACTGCTTCAGCGTGAACTTTTGGTGGCCTTTGAAGCGTATCATTTCGGGAGTTCCGATTTCTTCTCAATTCTTTTAAGGTTTGGCATCCCCTATAATTGGCGGGATGTGACCCTCCGCAGTTGGCACAGGTAGCAGCAGTTTCTCTTGTTTTAGTGCAGGAGGTGCTTTCGTGATCTTGACCGCATCTAACACATTTTGGGGAATGGTTGCAATAGGTTTTAGTATGGCCATACTGCTGGCATCTTATACATTGAGGGATCATTTTTTTTTTTTTTTTTTTTGCGTGGTTCTTCAATTTTTATGTGTGTGTAATACAGAAATTCAATGTGGAATATTTTTTCATTGAACGTTGCTTTAGTTACGTCTACAAAGAACATAGGGAGAGGTGTTTTAAATCGTGAAACAACATTTACTATATTCGTTGCTTCGTATCCATGTTGGCCAAGTTCTTGCCTTATGACATCTATAGGAGTCGCAAAGTGTAAATTTTTAATAACAACTCGAGGGGTTCTATCATTCGGGAGTTGATAAGTGTGAAAGTCCGCTCCACATCTTCTTAAGCTTGTCACTAGTTTTCTATATATGTCTGGAGTAGCCGGGTAAACGCTAACACGTTTCATTAAAGATTTGAGACCAAAGCTGTTGGGACCTACTTCGTTATGAAGGAATGAAATAAGGGCTGTGTAATCCTTCACATCATTTATATGGATAGGTGGGGGCTTAGCATTAACGGGTCTAGCATTATTGGTTGGCTGTGAGTCTTCTGTTATGTTAGTTAAAGGTTCGTGTAAAAATAATGCAAGTTTTTATATGTGACAAAAAAATTTAATATAATTTTGTGTGGTTTACAAGGTTAAGTGGTCAACACTAACTTGTGATCAACAACAGAAGGCATACCGCGCCCGTCCCTGTATCTGAGATCAAAATCTCCAAGACGAAATTTTTGAAACCATCGCTGCACTGAACATTCACTAATGCTTCCTTCATCCCAAACAACATTGATTTTGCGCGCGGTTTGGGCCGAACTTCAACCAAGTTGGAACTCTTAAAAAGAAATTTTCGAAAATCTTGTCATGACATGGTGAATTTCAGAGGTCCCTACTCATAGAAAATGTTACACAAACTATTCTTTGTGGAATAACAACATTAATAACTGTGGTTTATAATCTGTTAACTAGACTGGAGGATTATCTTTGTTTACTTGGCAAGCACTTGCCTAAAATAAAAAACATTCAAAATCTGCATTATTTTTTAACCAACCCAATAGCTCAGGTAGTAGCAGCGAGACGGTTGAAGTAGTTGGATTTAATTCCAAAAAAGGTAATCAATTTCATGTCTTCAGGTAATCGGCCGAGCGGTAACCGAGGCGTAGATGGGAGGATAGTGTCAGGGCTGATCTCGGAGAGTTGGATTTTAATGGAGTGAATTAAAGGTGTGTGTTCTGGAGTTGGTGGTGTCAGCATTCAACCTTCGCATTCGCTAAGCCTTTTATGTATTTATTTATTTATATATATATACAATTTTGCTGTGTATGGGTATTTATTTTACAGAGACAGGAGGGGTGAGCTATCTAATTATAGATCTAATATGAATTTAGTCAGGTTGAAATTTATTCTATTCCCGTAAGATGTAATAAAGACAGTATCAATTACGAGGGCTAAACTAACACGAAATTAATTATCTAGTTTAATTACTTCTATACACTGGACCTAGCTACAGGCCATGAATATGTATATTGGATAATAGCGCAGGTAAATGCCGAATATTCGATTTTACAATATTTAAGGGCACTTATAAATTATATGCCTGATAGTAAATGTTCCAATATTGATGTTTTAGCAACAGTAATATAAAAACATGAAATGAAAAAATAATCTTTATTCTGGGACATATTGTACAATAGTCTGGCAATCTTAATTTCAAACGAAGATAATAATATGGATAAAAGGTAATAAATGTATATACAATTGAAAATAGAACTTTTGGTATAAATATATAAATATGAAAAAGCAGAGAGAGAAAAGAGATAATGATAATAATAGCAATTTGATGATATAATAATTAAATGCCTAAATAATTACAATTAAATAACACAAAGTAAGATCATAACTGGCCGAGAGGCTGTTAAAAATAGAATAACATAGATAAACAAGAATACAAATATGTATGAAAAAAAATAGAGAAAAACTAGAAAAAGAAAAAACTTTAAATAAAAAGAGAGTGAAAAAATAAGTATACATAAAACAGGTTAATATCGTAAACAAAATTGCAGAAGAGAAAAAAACCAATCAGAAATTTAAAGAAAAATAAAAAATAGAAAATCAAAAATTATCATTACAATAAATTAAAACATTATCATAATCAAAAAATAATTTATGCTAATGTTTTATGTCTGATGGTCTTAGTAATTAATAGACGATTACTTACATAGATCATACATCCTTATGATTAGAGAGCGTCGGGTTGAAGGGAAAGAAGATGGTGAAAGAATAGTGTTTTGAATGTTCCAAGGGAAGAAGCATTGCGGATACAGGGGGAGAGGGAATTCCAAAGAGTAGAGGATCGGACAAGGAAGGAACGTTGGAATGCAGTACTTCTGTGGGAAGGAGTATAGAGATCGGAAAGACGAGATCTTCTATGCAGTGATTTGATAGCAGACTTGAATTTCAGGTTACTGTAAATAAAGGGAGGGTGACGGGTGTTGATAACTTGGAATAGGTTGGTGCCTATGAAGTATTTTCTGCGGAAGGAGGGGAAAGGCCAATGGCATGTATATGTATGGTACTTATATGAGAAAAAAAAAAACAATTGTTAGGAAAACAAATGTCAAAAACAAAAACAAATTTAAATTTATACATTGTATAAATTTTACATTGTATAAGCATATTGTAGATGCTTATTAAGGCAAATTCATTGGCATCGGATATGCTGAGCTTGATTAACTTGGTTTTTGATTATCACTCATATTGGCGCTTTCTAACTGGAATTTAAGGAGATATAGGAATAAGAGAGTTTTGAATGCGTTTAACGAAGAAGCATGTCTAATTTCAGAAAGGATCGAGTTCCAGAGGGTAGTGGATCAGGCTTGGTTGGTATAATGCAGATCGGTGTAAAGGAGTATATAGGTCAGAGGAACGTGATCTTGTTGTGAGTTGGAAGTGGACGGAAGACTTGAATATCAGTAGGTTATAGATGTAGGGTGGGCAGTGGTTATTAATGGCATGGTACAGGAAGGTGTCCAGGAAATATTGTCTACGGGAGGATGGATAGAGCCACTCCATGCAGTGTAGAGGTGCGAAATATGGGAACGTCTCGGGGTTCCAAAAACAAATCTGATAAAACTGTTCATGATTCGTTGTAATCAGAGAGGCCCCCATACACCACACACCCATAATCAAACTAAGGAAAAATGAATGAGGAAACTAGGAGTTTTCGTGTGGATTGAGAAAGGAAATGGCGGGAACGATGAAATAATTTGAGGATTCCTATTGATTTGAGGGCTATTTGGGCGATTTGAGGGCTTCCAGGGAAAGTTTTGGTCAATAATGATTTCTAAATTTTTAGCGGAGGAACAGAAGGTGATATGTTAATTATTCAGGTTTAGAAAAGAAAATTAATTATGTAGAGAATTGTTAGCTATAGATGAACGCTGATTGGGGTGCGGTAAAAAATAAACTGATGAATTGAATATTATTATTATATCGACTTTTTGACAAATTTCCAAGCCGTCTTCAGGAGTTTGAAGAATGGATTAAAATTATTCCTAGTAAGAAGGAAAATAAAGTAATTTGAAATAATACACAAATTAAAAATACCAAAGTTTAAGTTAATTAAACATATTTAAAAAATATTAAAGTTACATACAACGAAGCATGGATATAGATTTGGGTAGGGATGTTGAATCTTGGGGTTGAAATTATGCTGCCAGCGATTGTTGGGTTATGTATCTGTCTGAAATAAAGTATAATCAAAATGAAAAATAATTTATCATGAAATGGTGAAGTGTAAGAAGGAGGAGTTGACAAGGATTGAAATAGAAGATAACACATAAAAAAAAAAAAATTCTCTTTGCCTAGAAAAACAATAGTTATGGGTTTTGATGGGATGGATTGGAAGAAGGGGTGCGGTCGAAGGTTAGTGTCATTTTTCGTTTGTGATCACTAACCACGAAAACTACTGAAGCAATCTGTAACAAATTTTAACTGCATTATCTTCAAATCTCAAGGAAGGTTTAACAATGATGAAACTTACAGATTTTAAATTACTTTGTTATGAAATAAAGCGATAGTATGTGGATAACAGGTTAGTTTTAAAATTGACCGATAGGTGGCGAGTAACATCCTACATGACAGGGTTACAAAGTTACAGTGTTATTTAGCGCTTGAAATTGATAATAAAATTTACTTATATTTAATAAAATTACTAAAAGAGATTTATATATGCGGAGTTTTAAATTCGACTAATATATGTTTATTACCAGTCACCAATAGAGTTTACAATGGTAAAACTAATGAGCCCGTCTCTAACAAATTTTAATATCATAATTTTTATAGTTCTAGGAGAGGTAAGCTATAATACAATTTAATTGTACAACTGAAACTGAAACTGAACTGAGAACTAAAATGACCGTGTAAAATGGCTCTTAATGCAGTCCATTAAGAGCTAGAGTTGCTTGAAAGTTTTTGTCCATCGTGATTACTAAATCATATGTTCATTAAAATTAAAAATTGGAATCACTTGAGGTACGCATGTTGATATAGAAGGATCAATACAATTAGGATTGATTAATTAAATGCCACTTCTATTGCCTTTATCTCAATAGATCTAATCTCAATAGAAGTGGCATTTAATTAATCAATCCTAATTAAAAATTGGATGTCCAACTATGCTTTTAGGTAATCTTCTAAAACATAATCAGCGCAAGTTTCACCAGGTCAAAAATTACTGTTTTGCCTGAAAATATTATTGAAGGTGGGATTGAGTTTGGGGTTAATACTAGTGGAATAACATTAAATTATTTAATAGAAAAATATATGAAAGAAGAGAATATTAATGAACCAATAATATTGGTAAAATATACTGATGATTTATCAATAATAACAAATAATGACAAAGAGGTGGAAGAAATGTTTAATAAATTGAATAAGATGCATAAAAATATTGAATTTCCAAGAGAAAACATAAAGGAAAATAAAATTAAATATTTAAATATGTTATTAATCAAAAATAATGATATAATAAACACAAAATGGTTAAAAAAAGAAGAATAGAGTAATAGATTATTAAATTTTTTCAGCCACCACCCCCTCCACCAAAAATTTAATACTATAAAAAATTATATTAAATTAACAGATGAAATCTATATAATAAGAAATTATTAATGACTTAAAGGATAATATGGTGCCAACTAAAATAATAAATAAAATGTGGTATAAGAATATAAATGGAAATAATATAAAAATTAATAGAACCAACAATGAAAGTAACAAAATAATTAATAAAATAAAAAATAGTAATATACTAAAAACAAACACAGAAAATAATAGAAACACCGAAGTTAAAGAACAAAAGAAAATAACCGAATATTATGGTAATAAAGAGCATAACGTAAATAAAATTGAAAAAGTTGATAAAAACGAAAAAAATAATGAAGAAATAATAAAGCATATAAATAATGCAAAATATATTTAAAAATTTAAAAAAGTAAAATATATCCCACAATTAACTCGAAAAATAATCAAAAAATTAAAGAATGAAAATTTTGAAATCGATATAGCCTTATATAACACAAATAGAATAAAAAATTTAATAACACATAATGAAATAGAGTGCATAAATAAAAAAGAAGTTATATGTAAGATTAATTGTTTAGATTGTAATAAATGAAACAAAACAAAATTGATATAAAAAAATAAACCAACATAAATACGATTGTAAAAATGCTAGTTATTTATAAATCAGATGTAAACTTCGCTTGTTTAAGAGGTAAACAAACAGTTTCTTTTTCAGGGGTGATCGGAGTCTTATGTAAGATATTGTAATATCGTAAGGTCACACAATCGAATATTAGGCCGCGTGTGTGATTACATGTGTGTAGCAAATACCATTGAAATTTATCATTTATAATAGAATAAATTTTCTGCACCTTTAAAGGAACTAGATTTTATCAATATCTATCGCACTATTGAGATATATCAAGGAAGGCAGGCATATCATCAAATCAGAGATCTGGTATACGGCTATATAAGATCTTATTTAGAGATTTGGATCGGATTAGCCGGCGAGGTGAGAAATAAAATGGTACTAAATACAAAGACAACATAACGGCCGATACAAATAAATCGAGGCTGAATATATGATGAAATATGAGAAGGGCATTAGAGTCAACAATGCGCCCCTCCCACAATGAGCGTGTACTGGCCACTTAGGGTACGCAGGTCGTGTACCAGCTTTACCAGGGTGTACCAGGCTTCGTGGCTGTCTCCTCCTCTTATCGGATCTTGGGATCTCCTCTTGTCCGCCCGATCTACAGCAACAATTATACATGGTTAAGCTTATTAGCTTATTGCAACAGTGATGTAAGATCGATATATGAAAAGAAAATGGTTACCCTTAGAACATACCTTTTGTTAAATATGTAATGCCATTAAATAAAAAATGAACTGTAAGTAGTTTTCTAACGCACTGATTAATGAGGTAACTGTTTGTGGGGTTTAAATGAATCGACCCTCTATACTATGATGTTGAGATGGATTATTCTGGAAATTCTGTCTTAGGTGAGTTCGTATAAGATGCCACCACGGTACCTTCAATACGCCACGTGTAGTCCAACCATTTCGGTTGTGTTAATCCTGTACCGTAACTGTTATTGCTAAATGTACCCCTTCAGTGAAGCGTTGGAAACAGTAGAATTTATTTCCGGATTTTCTCCGGAACGGAACGTCCGATTTCCAATCTGTGAAATTCTTTATGTATTTGATAGACAGAGGATTCACTCTACGAGGCGATTTTGTTTTTTTTTATGAATTCAATAATTAGGAAAACAGAACGTTAAATAGGTGTTAAATTTTTTTTTTTTTAATATGAGGTGATAGCCAGTTGTAGAAACGTTTGCTGAAACGAATGACACATTTCAACTAATTATGTCATACATATTGCGATCGTAAAGTGAAAAATACGAATTTTGTTAAAAAGCGGATGGAATTGGGTCACCGACTGAAACGGTCTCTTCTTCACCCAATTACTCTCACACAGATATTCCTCGATTTGTGAAGAGCCAAAGTAAAATTGTATGATTTGTTTTTTTGTCATTATATGTTTTATGTGTTGTCAGATTCAGTCTATGTAAAATTTCTCATTTTTAGAAGTAAGAATAAGGCAATAAAAATTAATTTCTTGAATTGATAAAAGCTGAATTAAAGTTGAATTATATATTTTGATAAATTTATCAAATGTTTTTATCTGTCTATTTATTATCAAATAAAAAAAAATTACATTTTGTTTATCGAATCTTTATTTTAAGTTATGATATCAGGTCCTTTCAATTTTTTTTAAGACTGAATCCCTTTCGCATCTATTTAAAATAAAAAGCATTACGGTGGTAATGGTCCTTCACCTAAAGATTGCAAGGAGATGTAACAAAATATCAATATTCCAGAGAGGAAGAAGACTTTCATTATTATACGTTACGTAAGCAAGAGAGTGCGAGGTATCCCGAAGTTGTTCCTAAAAGGGCCGATAGTTTTATTTTAATAGTAAGGAGTAAAAGAGATCCCAATTGTCTTCGAAATGAAGTATCAAAAAATGTGAGATGGTCATTTAGAATTTCCTTCTTTTCCTTTTTTTTCTTTTTTTAGAAGAAAATATTATATAGCCGAAGATATAAGTATATAACATGGAATCATTTTGGAAAGGAGCCATTGCTATAGGCCAAATCGAAATAAATAAAATTCATGATGACTTGTATTCGTATGTTATGGCTCAGTTATGAATACCGTAATAATAAATAATGAAACCCCATGACTCGATGCCGATACCAACATCTCTTCACACACCTTCAGTCCAAGCCTATCCAAATCCTCAAAATCAACCTTAATTCCTTCCATTTACGTCTCGGTCTTACTCCTCGGGCATTTTTCTGACGTTTCATTGCTGATTAATTTTTTGGGGGATGGAGATTATCTATACCTTTGATGTTCAAATATTTAAAATACATTCCTCTCTTTTCTCTGTCCCATTCTCCCCCATCAGACCTAAGGCATAAAATAAGAAATTATAGATATATATTACACTTAAATTAGCCGAGTAAAACTTGATTATTTTTTAAAACTTTATTATTTAATGACTAAGGTTATCTTAATCTGAACAAAACAAAACAGTACATCCGTGATATAAAAAATAAATAAATAATGGTAGATCAATTTTTAAAAATGTATAAATCCAGCCTATAAATAAAACAAGACATAGATAGTATAAGAATTTAATGAGTAAAAAAGTATATTAAAATAAAAATATAAAAATGATCAATCAAACGTCAAAACAAACATGAATAAATGGATAATATTATGAACTTGCTGGGTTCTGTCAATCTTGAGCAAGCAGAAGTCAGCTGTGTATCTACATAAACCAGGAAGCAAGTCCATATCACGTAGAAAAGCCCAACTTAAAAGAAAAGCGGGAGTTCTTAAATCCAATCGATAAATAAATAGCGCACAGTCCTTTCTGATTCTTTTACTTTTTTATATCGAAGTCAGTCAATCAATAATGAACTAAAAATATTACAGATTTTCAAAGAGATAGAACTGATAGTTAAATGTTATGGGCACTTATGGGTAATGATTGGATGGTTCTTAAAAGAAGAACGACGTTCAAAAGGATGCCCCAGGCGTATGTAAAATGAGTTCATAGAGAGATTGGAGAGGACACCGTGGCTGGAATGAGAAGAAGAGAAAAATACAGAGACCAGTAAGCAAGATGAAAGGAGACCAAGCTAAATGATTATATCAGCGAAAGAAAAAGAAGAACCGAGAGGTAAGGCTAAATAAAAGTAGATGGGTTTTGTTTCAGTACAGGGAATCGCAGACGTTATTCGCCTATCCATAAGTCTATCCTCGAAACAATTTTTTGATTTATCAATATGTTTGAAAGGGTATTGAGCAAAAAGGTACTTAATTTTTGAGTTGTGCATATATACTTCGGTTTACTATAGTTCAGCTCATCTTCGACTATTTTACAAGTTTCGAATTCTCCGATGTTCCAGGAAAATAATTATCATCAATAATCTTTTGTTTGTTCCTGAAATGTTTGTTTGCTCAAGTTTTAGAGCTTAAAACTTATAGGCTATCAACGCTTGATTATCCTGAAATTACTGATTAACCTGTTAAGTTTAAATAAATGTTTTGGCACAAGAAATGTTTTTTACTATTCAGCCAATCCATTTGGTTTAGCATTTTTAAATATCACAAGTATTCTGTAAAACGTAAATTTTCCTAAAACCAATTTATTTTAATTAAATTACAGTAAACTAATAGCGCCATAATATCCTCAAAAGCCCAATAATATCTATTTCAAATTCATATAAGGAATTATATTAAGCTGACAGATCAGAGCAACTCCTCCATCACTGTATTCAAACTTAGCAATACAATAGATTGGCAGAAGTTTTTCCATTTGAGCACGTGTGTTAGGAAAGATTTATCGTGAACCCTGCCAACGTTAGTACCTTCCGAGGCTAGATCCATCTTCCTTTATGAAAACCGATCACTGTTGCGATATCTGTAACAGCTCTTCAGTAATACACTGCCATTTTGTATCCTTATATATGAATAGAATAAACACAAATAACGACACATTTAGTGTAGCAGTGTTATATGTTTAATTTATTTTAGTTAATTTGGAGATTACTAATAAATTATTCTGAATCAATATCACCCATACATTTTATTTTTAAGAAGTATTAAATCTATTAAACATATTATAATAAAAACAATTTTATAATACATACGTAAATAATTTATAACCCAAGAGTAGACAACTATAAATACTTGACATAGAGTTAACATCTAAAGAGAAAAATCAAAAACTATAGACTATACATACCTCGTAATTAGAACTAAAATTAACAATGATATTTTGTAATTTTTTTTTAATTAAGTAAATAACGAGTGAAAACGATAAGTGGTAAACCAGCCAGTTATTGACACCTATAAAAAAAAAATGACCGTTTTATCAAATTACAGAGTTCAAAAGTCTGTAAATATCTATATATATATATATATGCCGGTTTATAGCGTTTGTCTACGCTGTCCGACCTCTAGACTCGTTCTCCATTGTTCACGATTCTGGCAATGATCATCCGTGAGGTTCCTTTCATTCATTGCTTTTCTTATTCTTCGCTTCGCCCCACGTTCTTCTAGGTCTTCCCCTTTTCTTTCTTTCAGTCGGTACCCATTTAAGAGCTACTTTTGGAAGTCTGTTTTCTGGCATTCTCTGCACGTGACCGTACCATATCAGCTGTTTCTTGGTAACGTTGTCGATAATAGTTTCTTTAATGTCGGCTATTTGCATTACTCTTTCATTTGTTACCTTTTGTCTTCTCGAGATTCCACAAGATCTTCTAAGGACATCCATTTCTAATGCTTTTATTTTGCTCTTATCGCTTTCTGTTAGCTTCCATGTTTCCGCTCCATACAATGCTATGCTTTTTACGACAACATTATATATATTCAGTTTTCTTTTTTTCGAAATCTTATTGTGCCACCAAATTCCGTTCAATCTTTTTATGGCTCTTCTTCCCTGTCTTAGACGTTCTTTTATTTCTAGTGAATCTTTCCCTTCATTATTCAATTGTACTCCAAGATAGTTATATTTATCACATTTCATAATTATGTCGTTTCCTATCTCCAAATCATCTGTGCTACCTCCCACACACATGTACCTTGTCCTGTGAATTGTACCTGTAAATATCTTAATGCTATTTATTATTTACCAATACTTAATAATCCCTGTAGAGCATTCCCTAAGCTTGTTTACTAACACTGGACTTCTTAAAAAAAAACCTCAGTTCAGTTATTTATTTCAAAGAAGAAACATGACAGTGTCCTACGAAACTCTCGTAATTTTAAGACATTACTGGAAAAAAATTTCACAGCCACTGAAGCAAATCGTGAAATTATTAAATATGAAGGGGAAGGTGTCCTTGAAGAGCTCACTGCGCGGCGTTGGTTTGAAAAATTTAGAAGTGGAGATACGACGTTGGAAAGGAAGAAGGGCTCCGGGCGGCCATTAATGGATATTGATAAGGTCCTGAAGGAAGCTGTTGAGTCAAATCCGTCCACAAGTACTCGCGAACTCGCCAGGGAGTGTGGGGTGTCGAAAGATACTGTTAGTCGCCATCCTCTCTCCATGGAGAAGGTGAAAAAGACCTGTAGACTGGTCCCTCACGAACTTACTCCTCAACAATCAGTTAAGAGGCTAGAATTTGTGAAAGTTTGAACTCCTGCCTCATCCACCATATATTCCAGACCTTGCATCTTTGGATTACTACTTTTTTCGATCCATGGCCCATTTTCTTCAATGGAAAAAATTTGATAATTTTGCGGAAGTTGAAAATGCTGTCCAAGAGTTCTTTGACAGCCATCCCAAGGAATGGTATCAGCGTGGCATCGAGCAATTGCCTAGCAGATGGGTAATGACGGTAGATAAGAATGGACTATACTTTGAGTATTAATTGTATTTTATATCAAAGAAATAATAATACAAATACTTGTTTAAAAAACGGTCATTTTTTTGTGACAATAGATGTATGGTTCACCGTATTTGATTGATCATATAAACTTTTAAAAAAGAAATTTTTTTCCGATTAGTTTTTCAAGGTATTGTTGTAGGAGACATTCTTGTAACAAGACATATTTCTCTAATCAGCGTTTCGATATAAAATTTTAAGTCACCTTCATATATAGGAGCAAAGAGTATTTCAAGTTTTGATGAAATGTTTCTGTGTCTGGCAGGGGTATCAGCGATAACATGGTGTCTAACAAATTTTCTGTCAGTTAAGTAATATGGACTAAGAGCTTGTTTCGATTTCCGGATAAATTATAATTCTAGTATATATGGTATATTAGCTTAATGATTATGTATTCGGAAAAGAATGGCATTGAGTACTTAATTCTATCATGAACCATAAAAATACAAAGAATAACGAGGATCTCACCTTTGGTTTCGACCCTCAGAATTCTAAATAATTTTTACGTCCTCGTAAACATCAAAGATGTGACCTTTAAAAAAATAAGTCAATGAACTAAACAAACCTTAATAATATGGTGAAATACTCAGAATGAGGGCAAACGTTAACTCCTTACATTTCCAATAATATTTCCTTGGTCGAACAAGGTTGCACATGAGCAGTGCAAGGACACACAAGATGCAAATAGCTTGGTTCCTGTAGTCCAAAGCGGGATACTTTGCACTCAAAACTGCATGAACTCAGTTTATCAATTCACAGTGAAGGTATGAGTCCTCTCCCCCACCAAGAACAAGTTCAAAATGCAAAATGCCTTCAAAGTTCTACCAAATCCGATACCCACTTTTCCCCTGAAACAACAAAGTTTTAATACCTATATTTTATCATATATAAAATATTATACAAGAGGTAATTCTATTTCTAATGCTTATTATTAAATTTATCGAAAGGCGTATACAAATTAATTCGAATTCCATTTCTAATAATTCTCCAAGGTGTATAAAATAAGATGGCTTTTGGATATTTTAACGTAAAATGTCTTTTATACGTAATTCAGCAGATATATTAGTGTGTATGGTACAGTTCTAAATTTCAATTAATAAATGAAAAAAAACAAGCTGCATTCCATATAGGGCTAAGAAAAAAATTACGTTTATATACAGGATGTTGGGAAGAGCGTTGGCCAAATCTTCCATTGGTTTTAAAAAAGTTTTTAATATGTCTTTCCTTAATAAACTATTTATTAAAATAGTAGAAAGATAGAAACTTTCAAAAGAACATAGCAGAGACAACGTACGGGAGAATTAAAGCGACAAATAAATTCCAAGTACCTGGGGAAAATTATATGTAGCAATGGGTCAGAGAAGGAAAGGATAAAAGAAAAAATAAGTAAATTGGAAAGACTAAGCTTCGCGACAAGCAATTTATAAAATAAAAGGAGACTGTCAATAAACGCGAAGATTAAGACACTACAATAAGGTCGTCAAACTGGTGATACTGTACGGAATGGAAACCGCTTTCCTCTCCAGCCTAAGGAAAATGTTAGGGATGGAAAGAAGAATTTACGGCCCAAAGAAGACACAAGAAGGCTACAGGTTGAAACCTAATAAGGAAATATACAAAGAAATAATGATTTGGAAGCGGGCATAAAAATAAGAAGACTAAGGTTCTATGGGCATATGGGGAGGATGCACCCAAAGAGATCAAATATAGAAATCTTCTATAAAATGAGAGGATACAAGAGTGCTGGGAGGTATATCAAACAAATGAAGGAAGAATCTGAGAGACTGAAAATAACAGACCAAAACTGTTTCGATAGGGATGACTATAGGAAAAGACTAAGAGAAATTAATGTTTTTGTGGGAAAGATAGATGCAAGATAAGGAATAGCGAGGACCGAGGACCGAGGAAAGAAGGAAAGAGTAATCGAAGTAATCGAAAAGAATGAGGAACAGGTGGGAAGAGAGAAGGAAGGAGAGAAGGGGTATGAAAAACAAAAAGTTATTGATATTGACAGCTGTATACATTATATAGAACTTGTAAATTTTATATACAAGTGAAAAAAAGTGATTACAATGGCATGTAATAGTATATTATGTAGAAAAACATGTAAAGAACTACTACAATAGTTCTGCATTATAAGGTCTTTTGGCCATCTTCTTTTCAAAAGCCTCGGAGGATTATCGGGAATTGAATGTGAGGCAAGTTAGGAGACTAATGGATTCGAGTGGGTATGGACTTATGAAAAGATAGGTATTTGGTTAGAGCCAAGTCAGCAACATATGTAGCATTAAGATCTTACGGATAAGTTTGTGGCATAAGGAGTATTATGATTTTACATAAGATTTGGACTGTAAGGATTGGATAGGAAGGTTTAGTGAAGCCCAAAATCCCAACTCCGTATGTCCAAATGGGTTTAGTTACTGTCATGTAAATAAATCTTTTGTAATTTATTGGGAGCTTTGAACGCTTGTCTAGTAAACGAGTAGCCGGAAGCTATGAGCAGTTTCTAGTTTTTTAAGTCTGTTATGTTCTTAATAAACTGAATATACGCAAAAATTAAAAGAAAATTTGGGAAAGATATAAAAGGCTAAGAAATTAATATGTAAATGCACATAGTTCCAAATAACCGTTACTCATGACGGTTAATGTTAAAAATAAACTTAGGCATACATAATAAGTAAAATGTATATTGTTTATTATAAATGACCTATTTTTAAATAAATGATATCCTTTGTTCAGCTCATTTTTAATTGGAAAAAATACCTTGATAGAAAATTTTCCAACATAAAATAAATAAATCAGAATAAAAGACCATAAAGTTCACTGGGTCAGGTATTGGTATGTTTATCTTATTGGAAGACAATTAATCAGTAATCATATTTCAAAACACAGTATCCATCGAGACATATTTTTTTCAAGATAATATTTAGAAAGTCAAACAAAGGATTCGAAAACGTTTCGTTCATAGTTCTTGACTACTCGACCTCAGTGTTGACATTAATCGGGTAATTTTTTTAAATTTATTTTTATTCGTATTAATTTAATCATGAACAAAGTATCCCCGTAGATATATTAATCATAGCAACGATTAATTATAGTAATCGTTATTCATTATTCGTTACCGCCGGCAGTGTTTCCTCCACACTCATCATGTAGGAGGAGTACCTTTAGACGACATGGACTCTCCAGGAATAACGAAGAAGACAGATCTTCAAATGTCTGAAGGCAAAACAAGCCCTTTATTACTTTATCCTTGTTTATTTGTTAGATTTTAACCCTCTGGTGCATAGTGTAGCATATCTGCAACATTATATTTATACTAATGGCAGCGAACTCTCTTTGCGTTTTCAGGAACCAAATCTTTTATTAGAGATGCTACATCATCCCTCTAGGCATGAGAGGACTTTGCATGCCCTAACAGGACCAGGCATGTCTCTAATTGTCACTTACATTTACAAGTCCTCAGTTGTGGAGACTCCTCCTTCCTTCCAGTAAAGTGTTCTTATTTTTTTTTTTTATAACATCCATTGTGTTTTTTATCAAATAAAATTTTTGTGGCTTTTCCCAAGATATGTAGTTTGTAAAATATTAATGAGGATAAAATTCTTGTTTTTTTATTATCGAGATAAATCACTTTTTAGTTTTGTGCAACATAATGTATATTATTAATTAAAATGGTTTGTAGGTGAAAAATATTTTTTTCAGTATTTTTCTATTAATAACCTGACCAAAAAATATTTTAAAAAAATTATTAGAATGAAAAGGAAAAAATCATGCACTAAAGGGTTGAAGAAAGTCGATGATTTGATAAAAAAAAAAAAAAAAATCAATTAAGCAAGCCGAAAAATATATCGTGTTTATGGATGTTCTTTGATAAATCTGTAATATGTGTGGATAGAAATATGTATATATATATATATATATATATATATATATATATATATATATATATATATAGAAATATGTATATATATATATATATATATATATCTTACATATAATTGTAAATAGCACGTATGTAAATTTCTAAAGTTTCCTATATAAATTATTATATAAATTATATCCTATAAATTACCTAAGTTCTTCATTCAGTATTAGTCCAAGAGCTGGTGATACATTTAGAGCACGGATTTGACCCAACTTGCTTTATTATTATCTCAAAAGTTTCGTTTATGATAGTTGTACAGGAAATGGCTAACCTGCCTGGCGTGGGACAGGTACTGCGTAAAAGGAAGATAAAATCTCTGTGATGAAAATATGATTGACCCAGCATGAAATAACATAAATTCTATTATATTATCAATAATATGCGTAATATATCAATTGCAGACCATTTGAATGGTGGGACACGAATCCAGAACACCTCGAAGACATTTTTTTATAAATAAAAAAAATATATCTTTGACTCAAGCTGAAAATTTAATAGCGCGTCAAGTACATTTTTTAAATAATAATCCCAAAAAGCCAGGTCATTTGAGCGGGGTATTACGAAATCATTTTTTTTTTTTTTTTTAATAATTTTAAATTCAATGAAAAATGCGTTAAGAAAAAGAAGATAATTCCAAATTGTTAAAGAGGTCAAAAATTTGTCATGTAAAAATGTTTGGTATTACTTATAATTTTGTATGTAATAATAAATAATAAGTTATTTAAAAAATACACTCGACAATTATCAATAAAGGTCATGTTTTCATTTCAATATTTTTATTTATTTATCGTTATAGAAGCAGCCGCTTATTCGGCCTTACCGACTTGTCGGTCCATCTCTAACTACGATTAATAATCTAGATTAAAATTTTTGATCACGATTGATTAATAATAATCGCTTATAAAAATAAACATCTTAATCGATAATTAGATTAATTTGTCATCATTGCTCCACCTCCCCTAATTATCTCTGTTATTTATGCTAAATAAAAATAAAAATATAAATATTTCTGTCATTTATGAACTATAATTTCATAACATTAAATATATACAAGGATAAAGTAAAGTGGTAGTTACTGGGAACTTCTAAACTTAAGACATAATAGGTTTTGGTCGATGCTCTCTGTTTTATATATACTCTCCCAGGTTACTGTTTCCTGAAGGCCGTTAGCTCATTTGTAAACTAGGAGTGGATCGGAAAAACCTCCTTCGTTAAGAAAAGCCCTAACGGTTAGAGTGAGTGGAAGGAAAAGAGAAGGCCCTTGCTATAAAAGCTAATTTTCTCTCAACTACGGGAAGAAGGAAAACCTATTAGCCCTAGAGGTTCTTCCTTCCAAGATCCCGGCCGGGGAAGACCAAATAGTCTCCTCTCACCGCCTCAGCGAAACCCTTATCCAGGCTATACTTGACCTATTCCAATTAAAAGATTGTACACGCTCTGATAAACACGGCTTGGAAGTTAAGGACACTTACAGCACGTTATAATTCATCGGTGGTCTGACATCTAAGTTTCTTACATTTTAATCATAGTTCACCGTAATGGAGTATTATCTATATTATTATATAAAAGAACAAGCCATTTTTTCGTTTGTGATCACTAACAGCAAAAACTACTGTACCAATCTGTACCAAATTTTGACTACAACTTCATAGTTCAAGGATGGTTTAGCAAACATTAGCAATTAAAATGTTATTAAAAAACTGTAAATATGTGGTGTGAAGTGAAGTTTGAAAATAGACCAATAAGTAACGAACATCATTCAAGAGAGGTTACAATAGTACATTGTTATATAGAGCTTGAAATTAACAAAATAAATTAACTTATTTCTCAATTAAATTATATTTAAAAAGCTATCAATATGGAGTGTGACATGTGGATACCAGTGATGTTTAAAAATATGCTATGTGGTTGGTGCCATTCTAAAACGAAGTTTTCTGTATATTGTATAAAGTTTGTATACACCGTCTACATAGTTTTAGGAAGGTTTACAATAGTAATAATTTTATATAAATATAATGGACAACCAGTGAATGTGAAGTTACATTAAAACAACAGACATAATCAGGCATGAGGCAGTCAGCACCCATTGGTACAATCTCCAGGCGTGAAACTAAATTATTAGGGATTAGACTAGGAGATCCCTCATCCACTTCCTTTTCAGCCTCCAATGAGTTAAGTCAGGTATCTGTACAGTTGCCATATTATGTATCTATATACCATATTAATGTCGATAACGTTTATGAATATGGGTCTTAACTGTCGGTATACGTAAGTCTGTATGTAGCATATCGTTTTAACATATAAGGAGGGGAGTCTGTTGTCAGTCTTAGGAATTTGGATTGAAATGTTTGTATCTTCTGAATATGCGTTCTTTTGGCCGGTCCATATATTTGCGATGCATACGTCCAGATGGGTTTTAGAAAGTAACTGTAAATATTGAGTTTCTGTTTTAAAGGTAGTTTTGAGTGTCTGTGAAGTACTGAGTATAGAAGTCGCTGTCTTAACTGTGACGTCTGTTTTTTTGACTTGAAATGTGGGCCCCATTTCAGTCTTCTATCAAGCGTAAGTCCTAAGTATGTCACTTGATTTGTCATAATTACGTTTTATTTTCCAATAGTAATAATTTAAATGTACAATGTTTAGTGGTATATACTAGGATTGACACACTGGCATATGTTTTTATGGTCAGAGATGACAATCCAACCAGATGAAATTAATGAAATTATTTCTGCTGAATAAAAATTATTACTAAAAATGTTGATCCTTTGCTTTTTAATAAGGCGTGTAAAAATATGATGCATGGGCCTTTAGTTTTAAGCACGGATAATGCAATCCATTATCCACAATAGTTTCTTAATAATCTTTGTCCATTTGTATCACCAACTCACATAAAATTAAAAATTGGATGTCTGTTTATGTTTTTTACGTAATCTTCAAACACCTAATCAGTGCAATTTTAACCAGGTTAAAATTACTGCAATGCGTGAAAATGTCATTGAAGAAATAATGCTCTGTTGCATAATTCAATACAATATTTTATTTTACAATATCGATAAACAAATAAAACTTGGGGGTCACCTGTGGTGTAGTGGTTAGGTTACCTACTAAACTCAAGATCGCGGGTTCGCAGCCCGGCAGATGACCTTAGGATTTTTTAAAGGGAGTAAAAAATCCTTAGCTATGCCGTCCTTCGGAAGGGACGTAAAATGTGGGTCCCGAGCCTGTGCGGTGTCAGGTACTCGTTAAAGATCCCTATCCTAATTATTCCTGGATAGGTAAAATTTAGGACTCCCACCGTAGCATCGTCCGATTAGCCATAGCAGCATAATGTGACGTTAAAGAAATCCAAATAAAAATTCCTAATCTTTACTTTTGAGAGCGAGTGAAACCGCGGCGAGGGATGCTGGTAAATAATAAAATAAAATAAATTAAATAAGATTAAATAGAATTCATAAAATTTTATGAAAAACTTCTTATAATACATTTAACTGTAGAAATTTCTGCATATTTATTCAACTAAAGTGCCAATTAATAATGACGATGGTTGTCCTGAAATTCAATATTCACAATACTAGGTTGTCCTTTAAAACTTTTCTACCAATTATCAAACAATAAATTATAATTTTTATAAAGCAAGATTGAAATTTTATTATACGATTATGATATTGTATATATCATGCCTATATTCTGATTGAGACTACTTAGTACGTTTCCCTTAATTATATTGTAATTACCGTGGATAAAAGTTAAAATCGGTACATCGTGGAAGTTAAGTAAGAGGGGAAGCTCATCCTAACAGTGACGAGTGGCAATCCTACTGATATCCAAGTTCCTCAAGGAGACAGCCATCATTAACAATTGTCTTTTCAATATGAAGGGCTGTTAACAGGGGCGACTCTTTAAAAATGAAATTACCATGAACGCTTTTATCTTAGGTAATTATCAGTCAATCACATTCATATTATTTCATCACATAAAGTTTGAATTCTTTATCGATAATATATTATGTATTTTATTGGGAAATTGGCGATCATCGAGATAATCGACCTTGAATCGTGAAATGTCATGACACTAAATACAATGGCAGGAAATTTAAAATTAACATGGGTTTTTAATAGTCTACGGTAATTTTGTTTTTCCGTTGTAATTACTGATTTTGAGCCTAAAAATCATCCATGCAATAATTATGCAATTTTCAAATTAGTAAAGTGGCTCCAAAAAACCTTCCAATTTTTCACCTATCCAACCCTACAACCAAAAATCCTCAATTCTCTTTATCCTGTCACAAATAAACTTATACATAACTATCTTAACGTCCCATATGTCACTAAATTGGCCCAAACCTATCCTTCCATGACAAGCTTCATACCCACTCGAACCCACTAGTCTCCTAACTTGCCCCACACTCAATTCCCAATAACCCTCAGAAGTGTTTGAAAAGAAGATGGCCTAGGGACCTTTTAATGTGGATTCTATTGAAGTGCTACTAAAGAGTTATTTCTTTACAAGTCAGTCTTGTAATCATATTTCCACAAGCTAGCACGGTAAATTTGTATATTTTGGCAACATTTTACGATTTTGACATTTGCAGTGGCCTTGCTTGGGTATATTACGGAGTTTAATCAAAATTTAATCGAAGGCCCTAATTGCAAATTTAACCAAGTTTTAGTTATTAAAAAATGAAAGTTCAGATCGGACAAATCGTTATGGAGCTACAGTGAAAAATATGCCGAAAAAAAACTTGAATTTCAAAACAGTAAGCGGTTTTGAGGGGGCTGGGCATAGATATTTTATAGGACTTGACCAAAGTTTATTATACAGGTTTTAATAGTAAATTTAACCAGCTTTCAGATGGAAAACATATATTTTGATACTGATGGAACAATCAGTTTCGGAGTTATAGCCAAAAGAGTGCCGAAAAACTTGTTTCCGCGGATAAGTGCGACCCCAGTGAGTGCTGAAATGAGGGGTGTAGAGTGCATGAATTGTGCTACTATTTTTGACTTCTCAGCTTCGTTAGGAGTAGTTAGAAGGTAAATATACTAAAAGTCCCGGTCCCTGGGGGTACGGGAATCCCCAGTTTATGGTGGGGGAAGGGGAGAAGGTCCCATGTTTAGGTTTTTCGATTATATCTCGAAAACTGTGGACTCTGGAAAGATAGTCTACAAATCAAAATTAAAGCTAATTAAATTTCCTAAAAAATGGTTTCAATACATATTTGACCAAATCTAAATGGTGTTCGAGATATACTAGGGTTGGACGATAGTCGATAGTTACTATCGATATATCGATAGGTCATGCCTATCGATGGTCACTATCGATAGTGTCGATTATCGATAGATCTCATTTACTACCTCAAGGTTTGAAACTCTCGGAATTTTGCTGATCTGTCTCTGTCCAGTGTCGAGTTCTTTTGAAATTGAATTCGGAATTCCTTGAGCTCAAGGGTTCACTCAAAGATTAAGCCAAAGGGAAGCAGAAATGCTAGTTTTTCTTTCGGGAAATATGTGGCTCAAGGAGCACAATTGACTCTTGAAATTAACTATTTCGTTATTTTTCTTTTCTAAAGATTTGATTTGTTCATTATTATTGTAACCATGTAAATTGTAAATACTTTTTTAAAATTCAAATAAATTAGTTTTTTTTTCTCTCATCTTTATGATATAATCTTATAATCTATAATCCTGCAAATTTCAAATAGTAAGTAGATAATTGAATTTAATTAAATTAGTTGAATTTTTTTATTGAATACCTTTCGAAAAAAAGGAAGCAAGTATCGAAAAACTATCGATAGTAATCGATAGTTCTCAACCGATAGTATCGGCCTATCGATAGTTCTAACTATCGACTACCGCCCAACCCTAAGATATACGTTATTAAAAATCGATAATTACAAAGAAAAATTATTTTTACCTCACTTTTTGCCAGACATTTGATTCAAGTGTTTATACCTATATAATACAATATTTCTGTGAAACGATCCTGGAAGGCACGTGTGTTTTTTCGGAACTGTTTCCCGCTTCTCCTTCTCCGCGCTATATCTCGAAAACGATTATTCCAAAAATAAAAGTGAATAATACCAAAATTGTAGAGAATTTTATTATCTACAAGTTTTGTAACCATTTTAATTGACGCCCGAGGAATAGAAATCGAGATATTTGAAAATTTTTATTTTTGTGACCTTTGACCTTGAATATCTAATGAAGCTTACGTGCTGAGATCGATGACTTTTACCACTTATTTAGAAAACCAAAACAAAGGTATATGCAAAAATTCATCTTCATTGGTTCATTTTCGAGGTGAAATCCTTATTTGACTGGGCTAAGATATTTAGTGATCCAGTGCCTCACCTCACAGCTGGCTCAATACCGATTATATATACTATATGATGAGATCAGTATTATATATACTTTTGGAGCATGTCTAAAATAAATTGTAAAATCGAAACATATGCTTTAGATGTATCAGATTTCAAATGTAATCCACTGACCGCTGAATTTTTAGTGTATCATATCGCTTCATCCGGTGGGACAACGACCTAACTGCGATATTGGATAAAACATATTACTAAGATTAATTTGTCATATGTACTCCTAAAAGCTTAATACATCGGTAGTAGCATCGCCTCAATGGTAGTCTGCCCAATATATACGTTTGTATGAATATTACTTTTATCTGTAACGTTGGTTGAATGCATTTTATTTCAATTTTTCGTTTTCCCTGTAAAATTTCAATTTTTACAGCTATATCTTTGTTCCACCGGGAGAGCGATATATTAAAATTTCCCATAAAATTATCAATATGTCAATACAAATAATTTGGAGGACCCTTAGGAGAAATCAGTAATCTTCTGTTATTATATGAAGAGTTCTGAATAATTGATTATTGTGACTTTATCCTATGTTTCTCATTGATCGATAAAACATTTCTTGTTACTGAATAACTGCGAGTACGTTTGTGATAAATCAATTCTAGAACCCGTCTAGGACATCTTGAAACCTGAATATAAATATTGGTACTGCATTTAAAAAAAAAAAAAATGGTTAAGACAGACTTAATAAGTGATTAGTAATCATGGATTGTATCATTATTATTATTATTATTACTAGCTGCCCCGGCAGACGTAGTTCTGCCCTATTTTCTCTAAAACAACACAACATTGATTTTTTATGTAAATAGTTCCTCCCCGACAGACTTTGTTCTGTCAAAAGTTATTGTCCCTTCGCAGTAATAAAACATTTCAGAGTGATCACTTTATTTATAGATTTATGTCTCCATAATAAACAACGATTGCTTACAAATATGTTTTCTATTTTGTACATTGCAAGACTTTAGTAGTGTAATCTGGTATTTTCATTGTAATGCCTTATGGTACACGATATTTTTTGTTTGATTACTTGGCGCATAAATAAATAAAGCTGTAAGTTTTCCGACGCGAGAGCAGGCAACATACAATTGTCCATGAGAGAAGCATGGGTTTTGCATATTGACGCCACAAACACTCAACGACTGACTCTGTGCCTAAACAAGAACGTTAAAAAAAAAATTAGCCGAATTGGTCGAGCCGTTCTCGAGTTTTACGTTTAGCAACACATTTGGCGATTCATTTTTATTTATATAGATAGATAAAAACCTTCCTTGTGCCTAAACATAACGTTAAAAAAAAAATTAGCAGATTTGGTCGAGCCGTTCTCGAGTTTCACGCTTAGCAACACATTTGGCGATTCATTTTTATTTATATAGATAGATAAAAACCTTCCTTGTGCCTAAACATAACGTTAAAAAAAAAATTAGCCGAATTGGTCGAGCCGTTCTCGAGTTTCACGCTTAGCAACACATTTGGCGATTCATTTTTATTTATATAGATAGATAAAAACCTTCCTTGTGTCTAAACATAACGTTAAAAAAAAAATTAGCCGAATTGGTCGAGCCGTTCTCGAGTTTTACTACGCTTAGCAACACATTTAGCGATAATTTTTATTTATATAGATAGATAAAAACCTTCCTTGTGCCTAAACATAACGTTAAAAAAAAAAAATTAGCCGATTTGGTCGAGCCGTTCTCGAGTTTTACGCTTAGCAACTCATTTGGCGATTCATTTTTATTTATATAGATAGATAAAAACCTTCCTTGTGCCTAAACATAACGTTAAAAAAAAAATTAGCCGAATCGGTCGAGCCGTTCTCGAGTTTTACGCTTAGCAACACATTTAGCGATTCATTTTTATTTATATAGATTATGTATTTTATTTTAATGTTTTATTATTATTATTTTTAATACTTTATTTTGTATGAAGCTTCAATAAACGAATATTTACAGGAACAATTTATTCATCCTGTTAACAAAATCATGGGTTCCAATTACCAGATAATGTGTAAAGTAAATTACTGCTTGACACGTTTTAAACAAAATAATTTAGTCTAATTACTGTTAAGTATATACTGCGTAGATTTCGAAACGATTAAAAACAAAGAACTTAAATACTAACAACAATTGAAAGAAAACATAAAGGTCATGATGAGTAATGATTTATTAAAAGTTTCAAATGTTTAAAAAGAGATTTAGTCCAGTCAATAAACACATTGTAGAGTGCATAAGATATGCGATAATTTTTGATTTCATAGCTTCGTTAGGAATAGTTAGAAGGTTAACATACTATAAGTCTCCGCCCCTGGGGGGTAAGCTAACGGTGGGGGGAGGGAAGTTGATTTTTTTTTGGTTTTTCGATTATATCTCGAAAACGGTTGACTCTAGAAAGTGTTTCAAATCAAAATGGAAGCTAATTAAATTTCTTATATAATTCATTTTATATAAATTTGTCGTAATTCTAACCGTTTTCGAGATATTCTTTATTGAAAATCGGTGATTTCCGGGAAAAAACAAATCTTACCACGCTTTTAGTCAAACTTTTACTTCTAGTACCTTCCACAACCGTTTCTCAGAAAAAATGTCAGAATCAAAATTGTAGAGCATTAGATTTACTTTAATCTCACATATACCTACGATTCTGGTATTTGAAGAAAATGTTTAACAAAAAGTGAGGTAAACATTTTTTTTATTTCTATAATTATCGATTTTTAATAATGTATATTTTGACAACCGTTGTAGTTTCCACAAATATCTATATACTTAAATTTATAGGAAATTTAATTACCTTTCATTTTGATTTGTAGCATATTTTTCTAGAGCAACCGTTTTCGAGATATAATCGAAAAACACGAAATTAGGACCATCCCCCCCCCAACCTTAGCTTACCCCCCAGAGACAGGGATTTTTAGTATGTTTATCTTTTAACTACTCCTAACCAAGCTGTGAAGTCAAAAATTATCGGATATTCCATGCACTCTACACCCCTCATTTCAGCACTCATTGACTGGCCTAATTTATACATTACAATTGTGTATTCTTCTCACTTGAGGTACGCATGATGATATAGAAGGATCAATACAATTAGGATTGATGAATTAAATGCCACTTCTATTGAGATTATTTTATTTGAAAACTAGTTTCGAATGCTAAACATTCATCTTCAGTTCTAAAACATACAATAAAATTTTCAACACATCAGTACTATGTTACATAGATTAAATATACTAAGTTTTTTAAAAAGATAAGACAAGAAATCAAGCATAGGCACTCACCTTCGAGGTAACTAAAACACTGAATTTGTGAGAAGTAAAAGGGGGGAGGCAGGTAGGTTACGTTTTAGATTTACAACGGGGTTTCCCTTATGACTCATTGGGTTTTTTCGTTCCTATGGGAAATAAATTTAAAATGGGGCTATTGGATATGTTAATCTGATCATTTAAACAAAAATCTGGATCGGTTTTAAACGATTTTATTATTTCTAGTGATTCAAAAGTATTTAATTTTAGGCTATTTTCTACTTGATGTAATATTTTTACTCCCGAGTCTTTATTAAATTTGTGGTTATTTTCATTTAGATGGATAGCGAAATTGGAATTTTGGGTCTTATTAGTGTATGCTCTTATATGTTCATTTACTCTTTGATTTACTGATCGTCCGGTTTTTCCCGTGTATTTTGCTTCACAGTCATTACATTTTAATTCGTATACGCCGCTTTTATGGAAAGGGTCTATTTTGTCTTTCGGTGAAGGGAAGTATGATGACAATGGCTTATCTATTTTAAATGCAGGGTTTAAACCTAATTTTTTTTAATTCTTTCCCGACTTTAACGGATATTGGGCCGTAGTATGGTATCAAAATATATTTTTTAGGGGTAGCTTTATCCTCTGGGGGTGTTTTGTATATATTATTCATAGTTTTTTTATGTATTTGTTTTCTTAAAATATTATCGATTGTGGTTTTACTGTATCCGTTGTTGTTAGCTATAGTGTGAATCGTTTGTATTTCTTTGTTAAAATTTCGTTCATTTAGCGGTATATTTAAAAGCCGGTATATCATGCTATGAAATGCTGCGAGTTTGTGTGTTAGTGGTCTCCTGGCATTGTTGTCTATAACTACATCTGTGTGTGTGGGTTTCCTGTATATATTAAATTCGTGTTGTTTATTGTTTATGGAGATTTCTATGTCTAAAAAATTTAAAGTTTTATTGTTCTCTAACTCCAGTGTGAATTTAATTGAAGGGTGGATTTCGTTTATTTCGTTTAAGAAACTATTGATTTGTCTGGTCGTCCCAGACCATAGGCAAATTATGTCATCAACATACCGATACCAGTATATGATGTGTTGAGCTAATTTTGAATGAAGGATTTTCTGTTCTAATTTATCCATAAAAAGATCTGCCAGAAGATCTTTTTTATGGATAAATTAGAACAGAAAATCCTTATTGTGTTAATTAAGAAAACAAATACATAAAAAAACTATGAATAATATATACAAAACACCCCCAGAGGATAAAGCTACCCCTAAAAAATATATTTTGATACCATACTACGGCCCAATATCCGTTAAAGTCGGGAAAGAATTAAAAAAATTAGGTTTAAACCCTGCATTTAAAATAGATAAGCCATTGTCATCATACTTCCCTTCACCGAAAGACAAAATAGACCCTTTCCATAAAAGCGGCGTATACGAATTAAAATGTAATGACTGTGAAGCAAAATACACGGGAAAAACCGGACGATCAGTAAATCAAAGAGTAAATGAACATATAAGAGCATACACTAATAAGACCCAAAATTCCAATTTCGCTATCCATCTAAATGAAAATAACCACAAATTTAATAAAGACTCGGGAGTAAAAATATTACATCAAGTAGAAAATAGCCTAAAATTAAATACTTTTGAATCACTAGAAATAATAAAATCGTTTAAAAACCGATCCAGATTTTTGTTTAAATGATCAGATTAACATATCCAATAGCCCCATTTTAAATTTATTTCCCATAGGAACGAAAAAAAACCCAATGAGTCATAAGGGAAACCCCGTTGTAAATCTAAAACGTAACCTACCTGCCTCCCCCCTTTTACTTCTCACAAATTCAGTGTTTTAGTTACCTCGAAGGTGAGTGCCTATGCTTGATTTCTTGTCTTATCTTTTTAAAAACCTTAGTATATTTAATCTATGTAACATAGTACTGATGTGTTGAAAATTTTATTGTATTTTTTAGAACTGAAGATGAATGTTTAGCATTCGAAACTAGTTTTCAAATAAAATAATCTCAATAGAAGTGGCATTTAATTCATCAATCCTAAGTGTATTCTTCTGTAATATTATTTTTGCACTTCATACACTATTCATAACTACCACAATATTTGCCAAAAATATAATGTCAATGAGTCAATGAAGTTATCAAACAGTGAAGAATATACATATAAAAGAGATTTAGGAGATGTAGATAGTATATACAAACTCTTGAATATTTACTCCAAACTTAAGATCCAACCAAAGATCCTATACCACTTCCTCTCCGTTCCAATGCCATTTACCGTATCCCCTGTTCCTTCCCTAATTGCAATTCCTCGTATATGGGTGAGACTAAAAACCATCTAAAAACCCGCATCTCACAACATAAACGCTCTATCACACCCCATAACCCGTTTGCAACAAAACTTTCTGAACATTCCTTATCCCTTAACCATAATTTTGACTTTGGAAAAACCACTATCCTAGACTCCTTTAGCAACTTAGAAAAACGATTAATATGCGAATCTATCCACATGCACCTAGAACCCTTACCGGTTAATCAAAAAATAGATAAGGAATACATTTCCCACACGTATTCCCAAGTTTTAAACCTTCTCAAAAAACCCTAAATTCCTCCCATTGTTTATGTATATATTTAAATGTTATTAATACGGTACTATCTTCCTTACTCCACTTTTTCTTCTCCCTTCCTCCCTCTCGTTTTATTGATACTTCAATTCGCCAGCTCAGTATCACTGTATTGTACTTCATAAACGAATATTTTCCCGCTCCCACCTTGGTCTGTAGTTTATATACCCGACGCTAGATCACTCTACCCTCATTTCCTCCCTTGTCAACTGACATCTACTTCCCCCTGTCTTCAGTTTGTTTGTTTACCATTACCTGAACGTAAGTCTTTATAAAAATATTTTTTATTTAGTTTTATTTTATTTTTTGTTTTTGTTGTTTGTTCTTTACCACTCAATATTCATCCTTTAATCAGTAATAAATCCTTTTCCTTTCTCCAATTTAAATGTTAGTGCACAATTTTTGCTAAATTTCATATTCCTCACATTTGCCCCTTATTTCATTTCCTTTCTCTTTCCACTGTACACACTTGTAATTACCCTACTATATATGTCCTAATATTTATCATATGTATCAATATATTTATCACTACTTTATAGCTGTGCTTTGCATAATTTTATTTATTATTAACTATCTAGTTAACTACCTACTGTTAATAGTAATTTTATTCTATATTTGTATCAACTCATTAGCTTAACCACTATATCTCATAAACTCTATATCTACTATTTCTTATATTTACCAATTATATTGTTATATATACTCATTCACTATCACTCCTGAAATATTCTTTTCAATTTTAATTCAATAGTTTACATTTAGTGTCTTAGCTTCAGTGCCTTCAGATATTAATTCAGTTATCTGTCCTCAATATCTCAGTAACTCTGCAGCTACTCATTAAGTATTAACTCCTTTAAGTATCAACTCAGTAACTTGTCCTCATTATCTCAACAACTTAGCATCTACATTGTTTATGTTCACCAATTATTTTGTCGAAATTACTCATTAGCATTTAAGTAACTATCACTCATTTTAATTTATTCTCATTTTAACCTCAATTCAAGTCTTTATTGGCCTTTTGGCCTTTAGATATTGCCTTTATGTTACTGTCCTTACTCTTATACAGTTATTTATTTTTCATTTTATGTTTATTTATTTTTTCTCACTCATTCCTATGTTTTGTGGTGTGTGTTTATTCATATATTTTTACAATGTAGTCATACCTTTTTGCTTGTTTTCTTATCTTCTAGCCCTGATGAAGACTTGCAATGCAAGTCGAAACGTTGGCTTTAACAATTAAAATAAAATAAACAATTTATTTTGGTCTGCTGAGTATCTATGACTGCCTACTGTAGCTATCTACATCTCCTATATATCACAGTCAACTATACTTTATGATTATAAAAGAGATTTATTTTACGGAATTTAACAATTTACAATTTTGTAACATATTTGTATAATACATATGTTGGTAATAAAACAATTCACACTACAATTTCGATTCAGTATCATAACTTAAAACTTGGAATACATTGTTTTAAGTAAAAATATAATAATTTACTATCTAACATCAAAGAAATTGAATTTAACGCGTATATTTCATTGCGAACGTTGAGCTTCGAATAGTGTAACTGACTCCCTAGGTTTTCTCCAGTTTATTATTTATATGTTTTTTGCATCATATTGTGATAAAAATAAAGAAATTACTTATTTTAATAGGATTGATAATTTTATTTTTCAATCTAATCATATATTATGTTTTCACATCATTTAATAATTATAAATATTTAATTATATTAAAATAAAACAGATCTGAAAACCCGAGCCTGTCGTCTAATCAAAATAAGTAATGACATATTATACTGTATGGAATTTGTACGTTTGTGAAAACGTGTTTTGTGGTTTTATAAAACAGGGTAGCTCTTTATACATGTTTATAAAATTTGTAACGGATTCTGGTATAGCAAACATTGTTAACAGTAGGGATCTCTACAACAGCTGTAAGTGGACTGTTCCAAGAAAGTTGCACGATCTGTCGGAGTGATGGACTTTTTGAGTGGCGCGATGGAGTTGGGGACCGGTTGGAATTCCAACCACCACTCGTCGCTCCAAAATCACTCGAATTTGCACACGCACGGTCGCACCACGATGCATTTGTCGTGGAGCGATCGTCAGTGGCTACCTTAACGTTTCGGTAAACGTCAGATACAATCACACAGTGGCACAGTAGTGCAAAGGGACGGTTGATATTACTTTATCTATACTTTACTATACAGTACTTTTTATTTATTTTATTTTTATTTTTATTTTTTTTTATCGTTTGTCTTTATTGTAAATAAATAAACATATCTGATTATGATTCAATCACTACGTGCAACCAAAATTAAATTAAATTAAAAAAAAATAATATTTTGTACCGATTATCAGAAAAAAAAATCAGATTTATTTTAAATTACAAAAAATTATGGTTATAAGATATAATTGTTTTAAAAAATAATAAACTTGTTTTTTGATAGAATCTCGAATGTTTTAAGAGGTCATGTAGAAAAAAAACATTAAAAAAAAAATAAAAAGACAAAGATTATATTTATAATCCTTTATCGTTTTTTTTTTCTATTATACTAAAAAAAAATCAACAAAAAATAGATTACCTGTTCTTATTTTCCGTCGGTTATAATAATAAAATTATCAATATTATGAAACTAAAACCACGACTTGAGCTCTTGAAAAGATTTAATCTCCGAATTCGTGAGCTGATATAGACTGAGAGAAGGGAACCGATTTAGTTTCTATTATTTTGACCCCTTTTTGTTCAATAAGAATTTATATGCAACAGTTATTTATAAGAGGTTTTCATTTAAGGTACATTTGTTTTCAACACCCTTGATTTAGTTACGATTCATTGACGAATGATAAATTTATTCAATTTTAAACTATCGAAATCTGTGGAGGCTTTTCGTTTTAAGAGTTTCGCGTAGTTAACTGAGCCCTTCGTGAAATTCTTTACCTCGAAATTATTTTCAAGTCAAAAAAGTCTTTAAAATTAAAAATAATAGGTCGTATAGTCATTTTTCTTCTCTTTTAGTTTTAAGAAAACATTTAAAATATTGTTTTTCTTACCTGAATAATTGAATAGATCCGCCGAAAAACGTTTTATGTGACAAACATACAACTTTTGAGTAATCAGTGAAAGAAAATCATAATCAAAAGTTTTTGTCGGTTATGAAGATTAGATTTTTTTATTTGTTATATTTACATTAATTAGTCCAATCAATAAACGCATTGCAGAGTGCATGGAATATGCGATAATTGTTTACTTCATAGCTTCGTTACGAATAGTAAAAAGAAAAACATACCAAAAGTCCCCGCGCCTGGGGGGCGAGCTAACGGTGGCGGGGAGAAGTTCATTTTTTTCGTATTTTCGATAATATCTTGAAAACGGTTGACTCTAGGAAAATACGTTTCAAATAAACATAAAAGCTAATTAAATTTCCTATAACATTTATTATACATAAATTTGTCGTAATTCTAACCGTTTTCGATATATACGTTATTGAAAATCGGTGATTTTCGGGAAAAAACCAAAAAGGTCACTTTACTTTTTGTCAAACTTTTGCTTCTATTACGTTCCACAATCGTTTCTCAGAAAAACCGTCAGAATTAAAATTGTAGAGCGTTAAATTTAATTTAATTTCATATATACGTTTCTGGTATTTCCTTCAAATGTTTAACTAAAATAGGTGAGGTAAATATTATTTTTATTTCTAAAATTATCGATTTTGAATAACGTATATCTCGATAACCATTGGAATTTCGACGAATACGTATATAATTAATTTTATGGGAAATTTAATGAGCTTTAATTTTGATCTGGAGCATATTTTTCTTGAGTCCATCGTTTTCGAGATATAATCGAAAAACAAAATAGGAACCTTCTCCCCTCCCCCCAACCTTAGCTCATCCATCACGGGCGGGGACTTCTACCATAGTATCTTTACCTTCTAACTACTCCGAAAACTATCTAACGAAGCAATGAAGTCAAAAATTATCGCATATTTCATACACACTACACCCATCATTTCAGCACTCTATATCTGAGAAAACACGTTTGTTGGTACTCATTCCGAAACTAATTGTTCGATCTAAAATTTCTATTTTTTATCCGAATGCTCGTTAAATTTACTATAAGAACTTATATATGAAATTTTGATCAAGACCCATTAAATACCCATAGCAACACGTTAAAAACCGCTTACTATTTAGAAATCCAAGTTTTTTTGGCATAGTTTTCACCATAACTGCTAAACTATTTGTCAGATCTGAAATTTATTTTTTTCAACTAAAATCTGGTGAAATTTACTATCAAGCCCTATATATGAAATTTTGATTATGTCACATAATACACCCAAACCTGAACACTAAATATGTATGTTTTGGCAAAGTATGACGATATTGACAAATTCTGCTGACTGGTTTAAGTGTATAACGTGACATAATCAAAATTTCATATATACAGTTAGTAAAAAAAGTCAACATACACCACAATATAAATTCATTTATGAATTAATGTGCATCATTTTTGTATTAATTAAAGTTAAGTTTTTTTATTTTTTAATAAAATAAGATCTATAGAAGATTAAATCGTGCTTATAATATGATTTCGGAATTGAATACCTACAAAATGTTTCATAATAAATGTTTGCCACTGTTTATTACAACTAATAAGTCTACATACACCTTAGTGTAATCCTTTGAATGTAAACAAACATTTAATTTGTTTACATTTATAGAGGTTTTCTGTAGTCTTACTTCCTAATTTAATCAGTTAGAACCAAAGCCAAGTGAAAGCAACAGCTCATAATGGAAATTCCTCGCGAGATTAGGCAATTAATAGTGAATCAGTATATATTTTAAGGAATTTTGAGTGGGCGACATACGGGACTGCAAAAGTAGGGGGGTAGGGGTGGGGGGGAATGGTAGGATGGGGGGGGGGGGGTTGTAGGGTGGGGGGATAGGGTTGTGTTCATCATGCATTGGTACATAACATAAAAATAAGATTTACTTACGATTTTCGATCCATTTTTGGTAAAAAACGGGAAAGAATGCACAGACTTGAAGTTACCACTAACTTGACCAAACACAAAATGGGACTGAAAACGATTGAGCACCTCTACTATTGAATTACTTGAACCAATAATTTAATTAGGTTCCATAGATGGTGGCAGGCAGCGCAAAAAAAAACATAAACAGGAAACAGTACAAACACGATTAAAAGTGTGGCACCTGAAGGTGCCGTTGGGAATTGGCGGGTTAAAAGCAAAATAATTTGCTCGAGGCCATTTTTTTATTGTTTTAAAAAACTGTATTTAAATTGAAATTTTTGCTCCCGTAAAAATTTGCCGGTACCTGCTACGTTCACTGGGCGACAAAGTCATGGAACTGGGCGACACTTGTGTCGCCCAGTTTATATGTTATTTTATGCTCTGTAGTGAATCATAAGACCGCAGGAAAATCATTACGCGAAATCGCGAAAATTGTCAATAAAAGTGTTTCGACGGTTTAGACTGTAATTAGAAATTATAATGCAACATGTTGGATTCCAAGTAGGCCGAGATCAGGACGGCCAAAAAAGCTCCAACGTTGTCATGAGCGTGCTATTTTAAGGAGTGTCAACGAAAACCCTAAAATAAGTGCTCCTACATTAGCCACTAATTTATTGCGGGATTACAACACTGAAGTAACACCTCAAACGGTACGTAATTCACTAAAAAAAAAAATAATCTTAAATCGCGAAGGGCACTCAAGAAGCCTTTAATTAGTTAAGTTAACCGAACTAAGCGTTTGGCATTTGCGGAAAGTTACCTTGATAAGCCTACCAGTTTTTGGGACAAAGTAATTTTCACAGATGAGTCCAAATTTAATATTTTCGACCCTGATGGCAACTTTAGAGTGTGGAGGAGAAAAAACGAGGCCATGAAATTGAAAAACTTGTGCCTGACAGTTAAGCACGGAGTATGGATCATGGTTTGGGCTCTATGGCTTCAGCTGGAGTAGGCAACTTGAAGATCATCGAGGGAATAATGGATCAATATGTATACATAGATATCCTAAAACAAAATCTGCGACCCAGTGCTATCAAGTTAGGCCTAGGATCAAATTTTGTTTTTCAACAAGATAACGATCCTAAACATCGTGCCAGAAGGGTCAAAGAATGATTGCTGTACAATGCTCCACGCCAGTTAAGAACACCACCACAATCGCCTGATCTCAACCCCATAGAGCACCTCTGGCAGGATCTTAAAATGAGGCTGCGGCGTCACGAAATAAAAAATAAACAGCAACTCTCAGAGGCCCTTAAGGAGGAATGGTGAAAACGGGTCCAACTTTTACAAAAAAAATAGTTAGCTCGATGAATAATCGCTTAAGAGAGGTAATAAAAAATAAAGGAGGTCCCACAGACCATTAGAGAATTTTTTGTTAGTTGATTATGTTGATAATTATTTTCATTTGCCGTGTATACAGACTTTTTTGTGATAACATATCGTTACTTTTTCTATATTATTTTTTTTGTGTTTATAAAATTTTTAAACAACTTTAAAATGTACCAAATTAATCAAAAGGGCCTGTATTTAAGAGGAAAAAATAAATAAATTGTTTCACTGTTTTTTCTCTTTTGCTTTTAACCCACATATTCAAATTAATAATAAGTGTATGCAGACTTTTTTTACTAACTGTAGGTTCTTATAGTAAGTTTAAGAAGCATTCAGATTTCAATCATTCAGATTGTTTGATATCAAACAAATCATAGATATTTACTTTTAGTTGATTTAGAAGCTGATGCTAAGCTCCACTAACTACATGTTATGTCTGTAGATATAAAACATAGCAGTTTGTAACTTTAAATTCCATAATGCATAAAAACAGAACCAGGGAAATAGTGCTAGTGTATCATTGCAGCAGCTTCAGTATTCAATTTCAATATTCTCTTTATGTATGATAGTAGTTGAGGATTTAGAAGAGAGCAGTTAATGCACCTTAGGCTGCCTTCTTAGATCCACCTCTAGGGCAGCTACATAGGAATGGAAGCAAAAGGGCCTGAAGTGTAGTTTTGTAAGTATAATTATGAATTAGTGTTAAAGGGAACTATTCTGGTAGTGGTGCAAGGTGAACTTAGTTGTGGTTTCAGTGACTCGCCAAATGGTTTCATGCACAGACCCTTCTACGAAATGAATGTACTCAAAAGTACTTTAATACTGTATTGAGGTCTATGAATTTTTATGCATATTGCACTTTTATTTTAAAATAAAAACAAATTATACATGAACTACCTTGACCCTTCAGTGGGCACTAGTTGATTAATGTCACCCACCTCCCTATGTTTATATAGAACTCTACACCCTCAAGGCTAGGCTATGGTACCTCTGCTTTTTAATGCCTTTCCAGTTGCGATTTCCAAGTAACCACCTAAGCATAAACCATCACAATTCGGAGTCGAAGCAATCAACTGAGGAAGATGAAACTGAATATCAGGGTGAAAGCCAAGATTTATTTTTTAAAGGGAAAGATAAAAAAACTAAATGGTCGTGAGAAAGTACTGAAAAAAAATGTAAGAACTCGTAAAGAAAATATTATGACTCACCTTTCAGGACAAAAAGCTGCCGCATCAAAAATTATCTCCGAGGACAAACTTCTTGATCTTTTTTTAGACAGCAATGTTTACAAAATTATTGTAGATTGTACAGAGATTGATTGATGAGAAGCAACCAGAAGCAACAGGAAGAGAAGGTGCCAGAGGTCATAGCCACGATTGTGGAAGTAAACGTGACAAAACTTTTATTAGATGGTGCGAAAAGTGCCAAAAGTAGATGTGTAATGAACACTTGAAAAATGTTTGTGATAATTGTTATATATTTGTTTTCAAGTTTTTCAGAAAGAAAGAAACTAGAAAAGAAAAGTACGCACAATTTAATTGTAGTTAAATATTTGAAAACTAATTTCCTGAAATCAATCACCTTATTTAATCATGATTAAATATTTAAGTTGATTTTTTAGTGAGCTAATTACAGATTATTTGACTGAAAAATCTACTGAAAGATTTTACAATGACTGAATGAGGTGATTGATTACAGAAAATTAGTTGTCAATATTTACCTATGATTAAATTGTGTCTAACACTAATATTAGAAACTAAAAAACAACAAAACATGTCTGAATTAGTAAATCTATATATGCTTATGCAAACTAAAATGATGTGAAAAAGTCAACATAAAAAATAGGTCACAGCAATATATTCATTTTAAGAAACAATTACAAAAATAGTTAAATGTGAAAATATTTATCTATTTACAAATATTTTTCATAAAATATGAATATAGAATACCCATTCTTTTAAATGATAAAATAACAATGAACATAATAAACAAGATACATAAAATATTACATAAAATGAAACATAAATTAATAAAAATAACATAAAAACGCAGAAATCCAGTTTCTTTTGGGGCAAGAATCAGTTGGTTAGTTCAGCGATAGTTTTAGATGTAAAGATTTCAATCCAGTAACCGTCTGGATCTTTTATAAAAGCAAGTCCCTTCATTTTTCCTGTTTACAAATAGATAACAAAATTTATAAATATAAATAAATATTTAAAATTTTATAAACTTATATCCTATATAAACGTATTTTCTATTTATATTTATATATGTTTAATATATGATAAATCTACTTGTAGTGGAGACTGCTCCAATAGTGGAGTGGTAGTGAGGGATATTATTTATTATGTTCATTTATACACTTATTTATATAAATATAAGTGCTAATGTTCAGAAGTAACAAACCTTAAGTTAATCGTAAGTTGAAGTATAATATAATAAGAAAATATTACAATTATATATATCAAATAATAAAAATTTAGACTTCAAACCAAGACAAAATAATAAAAATGTTTTCCCACTACTTATATACTAAGATGTCCACTATTGATTTTTCTCGAGGTCAAAGTGTCAATAAATAGAGAAAATTAATTTTTAGAAAAAAAACAAAACTGTTCTCACTTTTAATTAACTATTTATGAATTAAATTAAAATAATAAACTTCATACAAATTTCAAAATAAAAAAATCTAATAAGTTGCAAGGAGAACCTTTGGCTCAAAAAAAAAGAATACAAAGTTTCTAAGATGTGTCTACTACTAGTATATTTATCTAGTTTTTTTTTAGACAATTACAATTTGTCACCCTAAAGGGAAATTAGTAATGGTGATATAATACACAAAGTCCTTTTATATAACAGAAAATCAAAAAAATAATAAAATAATAAAGATATATTTATAAAGTGATAATAACATTTTTAAAATAAATAAGACAAATAAAAAACACATTACAACATATTCATGCTTTGTAAAATATTAAAACTTCTGGACCAAATTCTTTCCCCACATGTGAAACAGAGCTCAGGTGATTTGCAATAATGCAAAACAACTTCATTAAAAAATTTACTTAATAATAAACAAAGACTAATAAATCTAGAATAATTGAATTTTCAATTAAAAAAAAAACGGATCATTGTAATTTTTCAGCGTTAGTAATAAATAGATGGGAAAAATAAAGTTGATAATGCAGTTAGAAAAATATTTAAAAGTAGCAAAGGTTCCGTGGTGCAGCACAGAGAGGACCACAAGCCACTGATAATTAAAAAAATCATTATCAACTAAGGTTTTCTCAATATTACTCATGAGAATTTACAAATAGAAGTTTTATAAAACATTTCTGAGGATTAAAGAAAAAGTTTTTGGAAGCAGCTAGTTTGAAATTATTGGTTATCTCAACTTGTACAAAGCAGTTATTTCCATTACTATATGCAGAATAGAAGTGTTGAATTTTTGACTGTAGATTAATACAGATGTGTCGGATTTAAGAGGGATTGGTTATAAATCATAAAAAATATATGCTCAGTGATAAGTATTAAAGAAAATTATAGCAGTTTCTAATAAAGAAATGTGTTTGCAGTCAATTCAATCCTATATATAATTAAATTTTGGGAAAACCAACAGTACTCGTTAATTGATCATTGGAAATTCTTAAAAAATAGCACTTACCATCATTGGGCTTTTTCACAAATTCAACTCCAAGTTGTTCAAATCTCTCACAGGCTTTTTCAACATCATTTACATGAATTCCAATATGGCCTAAAGTAGAAAAAAGTATGAGCAAATCAAAATAAGGATAGTTTCATAAAAGAAATTCAATTATGTTTTGTATAAATCTAGGACGGATTTATTGAAATAAAATAATTAATTATATTAAATCTGTAGCAATTAAGTACACAAAAAGTATAAATTGTGAATAGAAATTATATCTTTCTAAACTTCGATGACTAATAACTATGACTTGAGTCAATAATTATTTAAAAATTGAACTTATTTTAGGTAAAAAAAGTTTACTTATAACAGGTAAAGAGTCAACCAAAACTACAAATCAGGCAAAGCTCAACAGGTGTCTTAACAATTCAATTTAATTGATACAAGATAATAAAAGGTAAATAATGATTAAACATAGTAGTAGTAGGTTGGTAAGGATCAGTTACTTGGATCACAGTATAGTGGGTACATCCTTACAATTTTACAAATGTATACCATAGCTCGGCTGTTGTTTACTGAGAGCTTTCTCAACATGAATTGAATTCAGCGAGTTTTTTAAGTGAAAACATTCATTATCTAAAAACCATAGTGTCAGGAACCCTTGAAAATAATTATAGACACTTCAGGAAGGTTATTTCTCCAAATAAAAACCTTCTGTTTAATCACTAAATTAATTAAAAGCACTATATAGCCTTTTCTTTTTGTCATCATTTTTACAGCTCTTAAAGAAACTAATCTAACAGACTGGCAACAGATATTTCACTTGTGATATGTTGTGCAATTGAGCGACTGTGAACTTCTTTTATCTCCTCCCTTGAGATTTCTCTGTCTGTAAGTGACACGTATTGTATATTGCCTCAGTGTGAACAAGACCTAAGGATTATTTGTTGAATCATCAAAATTAGATAAGTGGAATGAAAGTAAAAACAAAAAACTAAGTTTAGAGCAATAAGCAGCTAATAAGTGTAATAGTTATAGCAATATATTTTATGGGCTAAAGGAACAGTGACTGACAGAAAGATTTAAAAATATGAAGTGTCCATTTCTGATTTTTTTTTTTTTGTTCAACAGACCTTGGAGATCTTTTGCCATGTGAAACAATCCACTAAAGACATTCACTGCTTGGAGTGAGCACAGGAGGGATAGCAGCCTCACATTGCTGCTAATTATGGTTTCAGTAATTTAGTGGCAGTAAACCGGGGCTCAATTATTGGTCCCTTAGGGGCCTATTCACCAGTTCCCTTCCCACTTATTTCACAATTAAACAAACTTAAATTCAAGAGCAGTGAGAAATAGGTCTAAATCCATGCGTTACAATACGACAGTCAGTAGGCTAACTTGGACATCTTTTCCCAAAACAGACCATCCATAGAGTGTACCTAAAAAAAGTTATCTTGCATCCAGAAAAACCACAATATGACTCACAGGATAGGATCAACACTCCAACAATCAGTAACTGAGAGATACCTCCAGCAGGCAGATGGGCCTCACATATCCAAGGAATAGGGGAAATTTCTTAAGAAGCAGGACAACCTGGTCTTCCTCAAAGAGTAGCCACTCATTTCGGGAAGACACTCATTCAGATTCTTACAATACTTGATTTCACTTAACTTTGATTACCTATTGCCCACTAAGCCATCTGTACCTCGAATCAAGAATTTATTATACTTAGTAATTTGATACATAAAAGATACATTGAACTATATAATGAATACTTGCATACTTCGTTCAATATTAAGTCTTATTTAAGTAATTTCAGATTTGGCATATTGATTACACCTCCCATCATTTCTCCTATTCAATTAGTTATTATTGTTAGGTTAAAAGAGAAACAAACTTAAGACGAAATTATAGATTCTCGGCTTTTCTTGACCACAAATAGGAGATGTTTGTAAAAGTGAAACCATCTCAGAATATCTTAAATTTGTTTTGTCTAAAATAAGTTTTGTTATCATATTAAATAATTTACCCTAGCATAAAATCTAAAAAGAGATAATTCTTATTAAGTGTGTTTCACTCATATTCCCTATATATCATTTTTATTATCAGTAACTAATAATCATGTACTATTGTCAGTTAAGTAGGTAAATAGTAAGGTATTATATCTGATTGATTTTTAGATAAGAAAAGAAGTGTACTACTCACCAAATCCCCTTGGCTCTGAATTACCGTTGTGATAATTGCAATCTTGATCATTCTCAGAACCCCAATTACTGAAATAAATAAATGAAATTCTCAACAAACTAGTGGATTTTTAACTCTAATGAAAAAATAAAAATAAAAATACTACATAAACTATTTTTTTACAGAAAATTCCAAAGGACTAGGTATTGAAAGAAAATTTATGATGAAGACAATTTCATCATAAATCAACAAAAGAATCTGAAATGTGATAATTTTCTTGGACAGTATAGGTGATAACTTCGTACATGTAAATTGATTGTCTTATGAGCATCATAGTAAAGCTATGAACATAAAAAATAGCAAAACAAAACAATATTGCAACTGATACAAGAAAAAAGATATGACTTTAGATTAACGCAATCAGGAATTTGATGATGGAGTTAAAACTAACAATTAAAATAAGCAAACCTTCTAGTATAAGTAATTTAATTAAACCATTACATAAATACTTACTGAGTTAATTCTATTGTCGCTTTCCTTGATAAAGCCCATTTAGTCCTTTCAATATTATCAGAAGGAATATCATCTGAATTCTCATATCCCATGAAATATAGAGTGAATTTCAAAGGAGCAATATCAATTTTCTGCAATAGCTTCATACCTAATACTCCAGTATAAAAAGGTAAAGTTTTTCTAGGATCCTTGATCCGATACATTGTTTGCTGCATGATAAAATCCTGCCAAAAATAAAATTAATGTTTTACTACCAAAAAATTAAATCATGCCAAAACCAAAATCCAAGTTTATTACTTTAGTAGACTCATCAGAATTTTTACATAACGCTAGGGCTTCTTCATTGCTCAAACCTACAACATCAGCCATGGTTTTCAATAAGTATCTCAATAAATCAATAAATTCCAACAGAAATAACACAAACCGGCTTTAGATTACGTAACCAATCAATGAGCGGAGATCAACTATGAAGAGATCGATATTTTAGTTAGTTTTAAAATAACTCAATTTGTTAAATCGTTTGTTTTACAAAGAAAATTAATTAGATGAAGGTTCAGAACATGAACTAACTCTATTAAATTTCCTACTAAAGATCTTCTAACCGAAAGTTACTTATTATAAAATATCTTTCAAAGTTCTTGCATATTTAGAAGTTGAAAACTGCAAAATCAGATTTTCTTTCTGCTTCTTCTTTGGGAACGTAATTATTGGTTGAGCTAACTGTAATTCTTCCAAATATTTTAAATTAGTATAATTCAATTCTTCATTCAGTTTGCATTGTTACGCAAATATTTCATTAACAGGTTTTAAATACAACTTGTAAACCTCTAAAGCAAGATACACCACTCTTACAAAATCCTGATTTCTGTCCAAACAATCACGAAGCTTTGCAAGCATTGTTTTACAAAATTCCTTTTCTGCATACACTAGCTATTTCTCCTATTCATAAGATAGTCATCAAAAGACTTACATTGTAAAACCGTTTTATACATTTTCCTATAAGAGGAGGTGAGATGAAAAACTCGTTCGTTCCATTTTGTTTTTTTAAATTGAGATGGTAGTGGATTCTAAAAGATATTAACTATCTTTTTATATTTATCAATAAATATTTTTATATACATATTATCTTTCTAATCTAATAATTAATATATCTTTATCTATAAATATTTTTATATATATATATATATATATATATATATATATATATATATATATATATATATATATATATATATATATATATATATATATATATATATATATTATCTTTCTAATCTAATAATTAATATATCTTTATCTATAAATATTTATATATATATATATATATATATATATATATATAATATATTTTAGGCGTAGGGAGGTGGCGATCCCATCGCCCGGTCTTTGGACTGCAGTCAGCCACTGGCCCTCCAGGTTGGGGGAACAGCACACTGACACACATACAGTGCACTAAATCAGCACACTACAACACCCCTACACTACAGACATAGGACACTAACAGTACATACCCTAGGGTCTCCTTTCCTAGGAAGCCGCCCCGGAAGGGGAACCGGTCAGGAGGTTTAGGAGGCAGCCCCTCCACCTGAATCGGGGGACGTGGGTCTGATAAACCCACTCTCCCTAAATTTTATTTATCACGAAAGCAACACAAAGATTAGCCGGACTGGAATTCAGGAAACAACACAGCAAACGTCAAACGGACTTCACACTTGCCTCGTGGAATATTTTATCACTTTATAGACCTGGAGCACTTCAAGTGCTTCTTAACACTCTTGACAACTACTCCATAGACATAGCTGCCATTCAGCAAATCAGGTGGACAGGGCAGAGTACCTTCAAGAAAGGAACATATACCGTCTATTACAGCTGTGATGACCGCCTGCATACTTTTGGCACAGGATTTATTGTTGGGAAGAAGATGTCACAACTCGTAATAGGATTTAAACCAATTAACCCTAGGCTATGCACACTACGGATAAAAGGAAAGTTCCACAACTATAGCTTAATATGTGTTCATGCTCCACCAGAAGTATCAGAAGATGATCTTAAGGATGAATTCTACGATCAATTGGAAAGGATCTACAATGAATGTCCTCGGTTCGATGTCAAGATTGTGGTCGGTGATTTCAATGCCCAGGTTGGTAAGGAAAGGATATACCAACCTACTATTGGCCAATTTAGTCTGCATGAAGTCTGTAATCAGAATGGAAAACGACTTGTGGATTTTGCAGCATCGAAGAACCTAATTGTTGGGGGTACATGTTTCCCTCATAAATCAATTCACTTGGGAACATGGCGGAAGTTTGGACCCCTTGGACAAGTAACAACATCCCAGATAGACCATATCCTCATGAGTGCCAGACACAGATCTTCTCTACTGGATGTCAGAGCATATCGAGGGGCAAATGCCGATTCGGACCACTACCTAATTGTTAGTAAAATAAGAAGTAGAATCTCAAACACTAAAATGCAGCATGGGTGTGGAACAACTAGATTTGACATCGGTAAACTGAAGGAGCCTGAAGTAAGTGAAAATTTCGCTCGCTCTCTAGATGTGAAGATTAGAGAAATTAATGTTAACAAAGGAATTGATAATACGTGGGAAGCATGCAAGGAAGCAATGTCTGTAACAGCGAAAGAGATTCTGGGAACCAAGAAACCTGAAAGGGGGAAAGGATGGTTTGATGAGGAATGCCAAGCAATAACGGAGAGAAAGAATAAGGCCTACAGGACCATGGTAAAGAAGACATACACGTAGATCGGTGGATCATTATAGACTAGCCAGAAGAGAAGAAAAGCATACTCATAGAAGGAAGAAAAGACATTGGGAAAATAAACTGCTAGAAGAGGTAGAACAGTCTTTTAGTGAAAAGAATAGCAGAAACTTCTTTCAAAAGGTAAACATGGGACGAAAGCCCTTTAATCCTCATAGTCAAGCCTATAAAGCGGAAGATGGAAGCCTGATTACCAACAAGCAGGAGATCAAGGATAGATGGGCTGATTATTTTAGCCATCTTCTCAATAGAAATGGAAAACCACAAGAGAGATGGGACTTACAGGAAGCAACTAGCAATGAGGACTTTATTGAGCCACCTGATGAAGAAGAAGTACTGGAAGCTATAGATAAATTAAAAAATCATAAAGCGCCTGGTTGTGATGAAATTCCTGCAGAGCTCATAAAGCATGGTGGTAGTGAATTGATTAAGCTACTACAGGAACTATTAAGTGAAATATGGAAAGAAGAAAGACTGCCCATGGAATGGAAGAAAACGATTATTTGCCCTATATATAAAAAAGGTAACGCACTGGACTGTTGCAACTACCGAGGCATATCCCTACTTCCATGCGCCTACAAGATCCTTTTAACTATCTTATATGGCAGACTACTACCTCTTGCTGAAAAGGAAATTGGAAAATACCAAGCTGGATTCCGAAGGGGAAGGTCAACCTCTGACCAGATCTTTACCCTCCGGATACTACTGGAGAAGGCGGCAGAATACCAGATTCCCACGCACCATGTCTTCATAGACTTCCAACAGGCCTATGACTCCATAAATCGTCAGGAAGCTTATATAGCCATGTTAGAAAAATGAATATACCCCATAAACTTGTTCGACTAGTAAAAATGACAATGGAGAACAATATCTCTTATGTTAAAGTTGGTGGAGATTTGTCTAGAGGGTTAACTACAGAGACTGGTGTCAGGCAGGGTGATGGCCTGGCTTGCCTTGTTTTTTAATATAGCCTTAGAAAAGGCTGTGAGAAATTCAGGAATACAGGTAGTAGGGACCTTGTTGAATAGATCTGTTCAGCTTCTTGGATATGCCGACGATTTAGACCTTATGAGTAGAACATGGAGAGATGTAGCTACATCATTCGAAGCACTAGACGTCTCGGCTGCAAGAATGGGACTCACAGTGAACAACGAGAAGACAAAGTATATGACTACATCAAACCAACAACAGGAGCAAGAAGGAAATGTCGAAATAGGGATTCACAAATTCCAGAAGGTACGAAAATTTGTGTACCTAGGGGCCCAAGTCAATTCCCAAAATAGGATCGCAGAAGAAATAAACAGACGCATATTCTCAGCAAATCGATGCTATTTCTCACTACAAAAATATCTCCGAAGCAAAGCTCTGTCCAGGGCTGCAAAGCTTAGAATTTATAAGACGCTGATCCGCCCAGTCCTTACCTATGGCTCAGAAATGTGGACAATGACAAAAGCAACCGAATTGTCACTCCTGAGGTTTGAGAGGAAAATTCTCCGAAGAATATTCGGACCAGTATGCATTAATCAAACCTGGCGAGGAAGGACAAATAATGAGCTAAAGGACCTTTATAAGGATGTTGATATTGTGCATGTCATTAAACTAGCCAGATTACGATGGGCCGGTCACGTAATAAGGATGAACCATGAAGAAATTCCAAAGAGGGTGTTAGGTGAGCGGGTGTACGGAACAAGAAGAGTTGGTCGTCCGAAGCTTAGATGGGAAGATTCCGTAGCTACTGATGCCAGGATTCTGCTTGGTACCCGAAATTGGAAGGCAGCAGCACTTGATCGGGAAAACTGGCGGTCGATGTTGGAGCGGGCCAAGTCTCAACTTGGGACGTAGTGCCAATAAATAATAATATATATATATATATATATATATATATATATATATATATATATATATATATATATATATATATATTATCTTTCTAATCTAATAATTAATATATCTTTATCTATAAAATATATATATATATATATATATATATATATATATATATATATATATATATATATATTATCTTTCTAAAAGATAATTTATATCCAACTTTTCAAAAAAATGGAACGAACGAGTTTTGCATCTCACCTCCTCGTATGTATTAAATCTATCTCCGGTTCATTTAGCTTTACACTGTCTGTCGATTCATCTAGATTTCCAATTCATTTGGAATTCTTTTTTACATTCCACATTGTATCGACTAAATAAAAATTTAAGACTTCAGTAGGCTTTTACGTGATTTGACATACTTATTATTAAAAGGTCTGTTAAATATGTATAATGGCGCCTTGCAGAATTTTATGATATTTCACATCGTCGTCTTCTGGCAGTTATAATTTTTTGATTTTGATAATGCCAAAGCTTTACCACGGTATGGACTGCGTCAAGTTCAGTATTGGAAGTATCAACACTACTAATAGTAAATAAGAAATGCAATTTATAAATTTAAAATTTCAGATGGAGATAATATGGTGATAAAAGTGATAAAAGTTATTAAAAGGTTATATTTTCTTAAAATTACTTTTTTTCTGGTAACAACTTTGAAATTGGTCTTTTATTAGTGAAAAATGGATAGTAGAAGATACTAGTGACCTTCTGAATAAGTTTCCCCCCCCCCTTTTTATTGTGTGATAGGACACTTTAAAAAAATGACTGAAGCAGCGTCGTCATCAACAAACATTTCTAATATGGAAGCTACGGATAGTATAGCATAGAACAATTCTCAGAATGAACAAGGTGTCTGGGAAATAGTTACAGATCGTAAGCGTCTCTCAGAAATAGAAAGAGATACAAGGAAGCAAAAGAAGCCAAATAACCTCCCATCTACCACCCCTGTTCACAATGAATTCAGCATTCTAAGTGAGAACTCACAAAATTTATCAAACCAGTCTGAACAAAATATTCCAACAGCTAGACCTCCACCGATTTTTGTAAAAGGAGTAGAATACTACCCAGCGTTTGTTGGGTTTTAGAACAAGTAAGTGGCCAATCTACATTTCAATTAAAAATCACAGCAAAAAATATTTTTATCAACCCAGAAACGCCTGATTCATACCGTGCTATAGTGAATTCACTTAAAATACAAAATGCCAAATTTCACACGTTCCAGCTACCACAAGATAGACGTCCAAGAGTAGTAATAAAAAACCTACATCATTCAACCCCAAAATCAATTATCATTGATGCCTTAAAAAGTAAAGGTTATGAGACAACTAATGTTACTAATGTGATATCAAGGATAAAACTACCTTTACTAATGTTTTTCGTTGATATTACCAAAGAAACTTACAATGATAATATCTACCAAATTAAAATCATTTTCTGCACTCGAGTAATAATTGAAGAGCCACGAAAGAAGAGGATGATACCTCAATGCAATCGGTGGCAACAGTACGGTCATACTAAGACCTATTGCAATTATGCACCCAAATGTGTATGATGCGGCACGCAAGTTCCTCATGTCAGAAAACGCAGGATACCCCAGCTACATGAGCAAATTGCCAGGGCGCACACCCAGCGAACAACAGAGGATGTCAAATCTAAAAGGAGTTAAGAAACATGAGGAATTCACGAGTTCTCCATCATCGAAGGTCTGCAACCTATCAATCTACCGCTATCTCTATGAGTCCACAATACTCTCCTCCATTGCAGCAGCACTCACAGCAACCTCAGCTCGCTCAACTAGGTCCAAGAATGCAGCAGGACTCACAGCAACCTCAGCCCACTCAACTAGTTCCTAGAATGCAGCAGCAAGGACCTCCACACACTTGTCCAGCTCCTGAAGGAAGACAACAACAGAATGCGTTCATGTCAGGTATGAGGCAGAACATTGCTCAGCCGGTAGCCCCAGCTGATAATTATCTTCCCCAAATATTAAATTTGTTAAATGGTTTGGATAATCTCATCGAACTTCTTTTTAGTTTCCTCCAACAACTTACACAAATCAGACAATCCTTCAACCTCGCTTATGGACCCTAATTATTTAACTGTGGGTTCCTTGTCCATCCTTCTTTGGAATACGAACGGACTTCTTCAACATAAAACAGAACATGACATGTACTTACACGAGAAACGTACCGACATCACTTTTATTACAGAAACCCACCTCACTTCACGTCATAAAATAAGCATACCGGACTATACTATTTACAGGACCGATCACCCAGACAATACTTCGCACGGTGGGACTGCCATCATCATCAAAACATGTCTCAAACACCACTCCAAACATATACCAATTACACCAGACATCCAAGCAACAGCCATAACTCTACACAGCACAAATAACACTAACATTAGCAGCAGTGTACTGTCCTCCTCGGTATGCGCTGACCTCTGACATGTTTTGTAGTTTTTGTTAAAAAGCTTGGAAGATGCTTCAGAGCAGGAAGTGACTATAATGTAAAAAATCAACTATGGGGGTCACGGTTAACTACTCCACGAGGTAGAAACCTTCATTCTGCTCTCCATAAGCTTTCTATAAACACTATAACTCCAACTTCTCAGATATACTGGCCTACATCGAGCCGTAAGACACCAGGCTTACTAGACTTCTTTATCACTAAAAGACTACAGTCCGTACCTAACACAGTTAGAACTAGTTCTGACTTTTGTTCTGATCATTTCCTTATTCAACTGATTTTGTTTGAAGAGCCGTGTATGAAAGAAAAACGCCCCACACTCATCCAAGGAAACATTAATTGGGACTGCTACGAAACAATTTTAAATGAAAAACTCTCAGTTCCACTTTCATTGAAAACAGAAAAAGAAATAGAGGACGCTGTTGACGTTTTCACAAAATGCATTCAGGAATCTGCGTGGTCCTCATCAGTTCCCAAAACCAAGAAAAGTTACCAGCCAAACTATCCACAGTATATAAGGGATTTGATCAGAATCAAGAGAAGAGCTCGTAAGGTATGGCATACTAACAGACTACCATCGGACAAACATACATACAACCAAATAAATAACGAATTAAAACGACAAATCCAAAAATTCAAACAGACCAACTATAAATCTCAATATTGACGATAGAAGATTATGGAGGCAAACAAAAAAAGCTTTTAAAGCATCGTATGGTGTCAGTACCACTCCGAAAAGGAGATGTTACTTGGGCAGAGTCGGAAAGCGAAATGTCTGAACTCTTCGCCGATCATCTATCGACTGTTTTCATACCTCATACAGACCTCACTGCTAATGAACACGAAATTAACGTACAAGATACCCTTGACAACCCCTTACTACTAACGTTGCCCCCACCAGCCTTTAAGCCATCTGAAGTAATCCTAGAAACTCAAAAATTATCCAAAAAAAAAGCCCCAGGACATGACTTGATTACTGCTGAGCTACTCCAGCATATGCCCAGAAAAGCTATAGTCTTTCTTACAACACTGTTTGATGCAATACTCAGGACAACTAAATTCCCATTGCAATGGAAATATTCACACGTATTAATGATACAAACACCAAATAAAGACCCCAACTCTCCTTCTTCGTACTGACCCATCAGTTTACTTCCAATTTGCTCAACAATTTTTGAAAAATTACTGCATAGACAAATTCTACTCTCGGTGGAACCTGCCCACTAGGGAGCGCGTCCTCCAGGTGGCGGATGGGGGATCCCTCCTAGGAGGGGTGGTCAGAATATACTGAATAAAGACCCGTGGACCAACAGGTACCCAGTGCTGGGGGGTATAGCCCGGCCACCCTTTCTCCTGAGGGGATACAAATATTTGGGAGGCCAGTTGTCCCGAGTATACGGGGCCTCTAGCATCGGGCCAATCACCCATCTAGAGTAAATTGATTCAAAGAAACATAAGCAGCCTCGGATCCGGACAGTCAAATGGGTACAGACACGGCAGGGAAAAGGACTTACGATTTGGTAATTGGAACATAACCTCACTTACTGGTAAAGAGAGAGAACTGGTGGAAGAACTAAAAAGATGTAAAGTGGATATTATTGGGCTGAGTGAAGTGAAGAAGAAAGGGAATGGATTGGTAAAATTTCCAGAGGGGTACAGTATGATATATTCAGGAGTTGATCTAGGACAAAGAGCCAGAGAAGGTGTTGGCTTTGTTATGAAGGATGTGCTGTTTGATAGAGTAGAAGCCTGGGAACCCATATCATCAAGGATTATTACTATGGATATCGTGCTCTCCATCGGGAAAGTATCCATGGTACAGGTATATGCCCCTACTGAAGATTCTGCCACGGTAGATAAGGACCAGTTTTATGAAGACCTGCAGAGAACAGTAGACAACGCAAGGAACCGAAATAGAATGATCATAATATCTGGAGATTTAAATGCAAGAACAGGTCGGGATCATCAAGCAGCCTTCGGAACGATGGGTATATGGGGAGGTGAAGACTGTACCAATAACAATGGAATCAGGCTGATTGGGTTCTGTGTGGAAAATAATATGCTTATTGGAAACTCATGGTATAAACATAAGACGATCCATAAGATCACATTTGAAAGAGGCAATGGGATAAACACCAGAAAAAGCATCATTGATTATTTTGTCATTGATAGGGAACTCAGGCAGTACTTTACAGACATTAAAGTTATACGAGGAGCAGAATTGAATACGGACCACAGGCTGTTGGTGGCTGACTCCAAGATACTAAAACCGCGGAAAAAGACCGCCAAGTCATATAATAGGATATCAATTAACAAGCTAAGAGAAGAGGGAAAACGGCAGGCTTATGTAAGTGGCCTTCAAGACCAACTTCAAGAAGTAAATGGGGACACAGATGTTGACACCATGTGGGCGCAAATCAAATGCAGTATTCTCAAAACAGCAGAGGAAGTATGTGGCTTGCAACAAATAAGACCTACTACTAAGAAAACTAGGTGGTGGAGTGAGGAAGTGAAACAAGCCATATCTGCAAAGAAAGAGGCCTGGAAAAGATACTGTAGAAGCAAGTCACCAGGAGACTGGGCAATGTACATAGAGAAAAGGAACGACTCTAAGAGAATAGTTAAGGAAGCTAAGAGAAAATCATGGGAGGAATTCGGGCTAGAGCTGGATAAAAACTATAAAAAAATATAAGGAAATTCTGGCACATCACAAGAGCACTAAGGAACAAGAAAGCAAAGCCTGTGAGAAGTGTAAAAGATGAGCATGGCATATTGGTGACAGAGGACAGGAACATACTGGAAGTTTGGAGGAAACACTTTCAAGAAAAATTCAGTATGGAAGAAAGACGGAGGAATTTTCGAGATTGCCGTAGAAGAATTACAACATCTGAACCAGAAGTCCCCGACATGGATGACGCCATAGAAGAGGAGGAAGTCGAAACAGCCATTACTAAAATAAAGATGGGAAAAGCGGCTGGGCCAGATGGGATTGCACCCGAATTTATAAAGTATGGGGGAAATGACCTTGTCAAGTGTCTCCAAACATTGTTCCAAAAGGTTTGGGATCTCAAAAGGATACCAATAGAATGGGAAAAAACAACATCATTATCCCAATCCATAAGAAGGGAAGCCAGAGTGTATGTGATAATTACCGCCCCATTTGTCTGTCATCGGTGGTATACAAACTATACACTCGGATCTTGGAACAAAGATTAAGGAAATTGGTGGAAAAGGATTTGGAAGAGGAACAGGCAGGTTTTAGGCCCGGTAGGGCAGACACAGGATCATATCTTCTCCTTGCGAATGATTGTAGAGAAGGCATGGGATAGAGGAAAAGTAGTATACCTCGCTTTCTTGGATTTACGGTCGGCTTTCGACCACGTTCCTAGACAGGAAATATGGGCTGCATTGGAAGATAGGAGAATCCCACAAAATCTTATAAGTTCCATCAAATCAGTTTACCAAGACCCAAAGGGAGTAATAAGGCTAGCCGGCACTGAGTCCAGGTCATTCCATTTCTATAAGGGAGTCAAACAGGGTGATAGCCTGAGCCCTCTACTTTTCATAATTTTTATGGATTCAATTTGGAAATTCTGTAAAAGGAGGACACCCAGAGCAATAGTGGGATATTGGAATATGATTCCAGTGTTGGTACAGGCATTGTTGTATGCAGATGATGTAGTATTGGTTGCGGATACTGCTGAATCTCTCCAGGTCGCTGTAGATGAGTGGCAAGAAGAACTGCAACTAAGAAGCATGCAGATCAATGCCTCCAAAAGCAAGGTGATGTGTGTTGGGCGAAGGAACAATGATCTAAGAATCACTTGCAATGGAGAGACCCTTGAGCAAACCGATACATACTGCTACCTGGGAACAATGATCTATAAGGATGGAAGAATAGACCAGGAGATTATGAATAGAGTCCAAAAGGCCAACGGAATATTCTACCAAATATCCATGACACTTATTGGAAAACAGGAGTTGAGCAGGAAAGCAAAGATTCTGCTTTTCAAATCAGTTTTTCTCCCAGTACTATTGTATGGATCGGAAAGCTGGACATTCTTGGACCGCCATGCTAGCAGAATAGTATCTGCGGAAATGAGATTCCTACGGAAAATATTAGGAAAAACCAGGCGAGACCGAATAAGGAATGAAAGGGTCCGAGGTGAACTAGGAGTTAGATCCGTTCTGGATACGATCAAGGAAAGACAATTGAAGTGGTTTGGTCATGTTAACAGAATGGGAGATGACCGTAAGGCCAGATGGCTATTAGAAGCAAGACCGGGAGGAAGGCGTCCTCAAGGCAGACCAAGGCTCATGTATGCAGACTCGATTGAGAGAATTGGCGCAGCAAGAGGAAGCACCATGCCGGAGATGAGAAGGCTTACACAGGACAGGGACCGTTGGACAAGATGGTCAGAGGATGCTACTCCACGCTTAACAGCACTCAGGAGATAGTGAGAGAAGAAGAGAAGAAGACAAATTCTAGACATACTAAGGAACAAAGACATACTACCTGAACACCAGTTTGGATTTCGTTCACTACACTCAACCATACACCAGCTTCACAGACTACATTTCAGTTGCATTGGAGAAAAAATTATACGCTACTGGGGTATTCTTGGATGTAGCTCAAGCATTCCACAGAGTTTGGCACAATGGACTTCTATTTAAACTTAAATCATTCCTTCCTTCTACTTACTATGTTATCCTTCTCTCTTTCCTTTCCGACAGATTTTTTCCTGTTCTACAAGGTTCGTATACCTCTTCTATTCGACCAATTAGGGCTGGAGTACCGCAGGGATCGATTCTTGCACCTCTGCTATACATTGTTTACATACACGACATACCCACTTACCCTAACACGATAATAGCAACATACGCAGATGATACTGCAATTCTGACTAGACATCAATCAGGCATCACTGACTCTCCAACACTATTTACAACAATTACAAGACTAGTTTAACAAATGGAAAATCAAACTGGTACGGCAAATCAAAGCACGTAACTTTTGCACTTCGACATAATACCTGCCCCATCATTTACATTAACAATGGTCCAATTAAACAGACTGACACTGTTCAATACTTAGGCCTAATGTTCGACAGAAGGATGACATGGGGCCCACATGTGAAACAGAAACGTCTAAGCCTTAACAAAACACTGAGACTATTATAACCAATTCTACATAAACAATCTAAATCGAAAATGACGCAAAGACTAAATACATATACTTACTTATTAAAACCTCTATGGACGTACGCCTCACAAATTTACGGAACAGCTAAAAAAAACACATCCAAAAAATATAGAGTTTCCAGTCAAAAACTTTAAGACTCACTACACAATCACTCTGGTATGTCAATAACAAAACTTTACACACACACTTACAGATACCCATGGTACAAGATCACATCCAGACTTTATATAAAAGACTTCACGACAAGCTTCACGGACATATCAAAAATTTAATACAAAGTATGGCCTCCATAAGCTAGCCAGATAATACCCAAAGGAGACTAAAAAGGAGTTGGTTGAGGGATCTACTCCGTTAAAACTGATTATATATCATGTTCATGTTAGGAGTAAGTACCGCTGGATGCCGTCCACCCTCATGCCTGACACGCCAATTATCTTGTATACAACAATTTATCACATCTGCATGTTGTCACATGATAAGTGACAGGTTATCAAACAAATAAAGAGGAAAAAAAACTTTTCCGGAGCCGATAGCACGAAAATGGTCCAGTTGTTCGTAAAAATGTTTATGATCAAACTTATTGCAAATTTGATAAGCTCTAATTTTGTACTAAACCCCTTTTTCAATGCAACGCACCATTTTCAAGTTATAAGCGAAAAGCTTATCCAGCGGGAGTGGGATTTCGAGGGACTTAATTAGTTCTTGTTCATTGGACCCTACACATTCCTGAAAAAAATTGAACTAGTATTTTTAGTTCCTCTGACTTTTACTGGACTATTAGTTCAGTCAATGAGTAGTGTAGAGTGCATGAACTCTGCGATAATTTTTCTGTTTTTGCTAGGAAAAATGTTAATAGATCATGATCTATTGTAAAAAGAATATCAGCTGACATCTCAATGGTCTATCAAAATACCTCGGGATAACAAAACGAAAATCCACGAATGTAAGGCACTATCACGTCACACTCAGAGATGACCTAAGGTTTTGAAGTTTGGGGAACCATCAAGACAAATGAAGGCAAGCTTCTTACATTCCAGTGAAGAATTCTCATTAAAAATTTTGGACATGTAAAAGAATGGAGCATATAGCGCCGACCGGTAACTTAAAGGTCTCATTAACGAAATTGAAGTCATTACTTTCATTAAAATTGGAAGACTACACGAGAAGCCCATGTCTCAGAAAAACGAGATTCCAAAATTAATTAATTTTTTCTTAATATAAATCAATATTATCAAAATATATCAAAATTAATTATGTTTCAAGAACTACATAGAACAAGAAGAGTGTGAAAACCTAGAAGAATGTGGCTGTACAGACCAGCATTTACAGAATTTGATTCTGAACACAAGAGTAACTTTTGTCAAATTGGCAAACTCGTCCCTCACCCACAACCCAATCTCAAATTCTTTGCTAGATTACGAAACAGGATCATATAGAGTAACTAACTAAATCACACTACTCAAAAGATTTAAATAGACTTACTTCCCACTCCAATAAGGAGTTTGATGTTGCTGAAACCTATGACTGTTCATTTTTCAATGGCAAAGTTAAACCTTTAAAATTCAACCAGAGGTTTCCCAAAAAGAAACATACAATGTCAATTGTGGTAAGACACTGAATATTTCTGGGTGTAAAACTAAATCCAATGATTTGCACAAGTTCTGCAAACCAAAAAAAATAGTCGTAGATCTAAACCTCCAAGCCAAGCTCTCCATATTTGCATTTCTTATTGATGAGTTTTAGCCGTTTTCCTTAAATAGCTTGCTTCTATTACATTGGATGTCGACCATAGGTAGTCAAATAAATGGTTTCGCCAGGTTCATTCATGCATTACCTTTACATGGTCAAATATTTGACACATTTGTGGGGTTTCTATAGAATTCCATCACAATCTTTTTTGCACATTAATGTCATACATAATCCATTTTATATCACTCATAATCAATCAATACAAAATGGCTTAATTTTGCTTTGTTTCAGCAGCGAAGGAAAGTGGAACCTTTGAATATTTCACTGTTAATTCAGGTGGAATCCATTTATCCAGATTTTTTAGGTACTATCTTACCTATATGCTTGAAAACTGTTGTAGTAGGCATAGTTTTGTAGCTATAATACAATATGAAATAAGCTGGTTCACCTAGATTTTTTTTGAAAAATTTCAACTGGCAAGCTAGGATGAGGATTTTCACTAACATCAAAATTTCTGGAATAAAAATAAGCAATTTTGACGATTGCATTCACTTAACCACTCATTAAACACCACTCTATGTTCACCTAACTTCATTCCTTTTTTGAAAGTGGAAAATCAAAATATAAAGAAAATAATAAATCATAAATAATATAAATATCTTATACTAAGTAAATCAACGACATGATCTTTTTTAGTAGAATGTGCTATGGACTGTGATCTTTCAAGTGCTGGAGTATGGCTCCATTGAATAATGATTACTAAAGATAAGCCACCTGATGGGGTAAAACAAAATTACTTTTTCACCAACCCAATGATAACAGGCATGGTACGTACAATCATGAATTTATGTTCTTAAAACATCTGTATCATAGTGATAATTAAGGTTAGCTAAAAATAAATATAAATGAATTATCCTCAAATTATAACCAAACTACTGTTGCAAATACTTGCAGCTTTTGTGGTTAGGTTGTTAATAACAATTTTAGAAAATACCAAACTTGAGTTGATTTTTTTCCCAAACATTTTCAACAAGTAAGTTTTAAGATGAATCTGAGATTTGCATAAATAATGGCATTAGCTTTAGCAGTAGTCCTTATTGAGATGATGAAAAATTACTAGAAAACAATTACTATATTCCAAAATACCATTAAATAAGAACACTATAATTACATGAATAAATGGTATTATTCTTTAGCTATAGGACTAATATTAACATGTAATACAAAAATATTTTTTGTTCTTTAACATTAACAACCAATTACAAATAAAAATAATACATTCATAAAATTTCTAAAACCTAATAGAAAAATATAACTTCTTTCACAGAATAATTCATAAGTAAAATTACCAGTATTACAATAAGGAATGATGGGAAGGAAAAATACAATAGATCGTGTTTTTGGGTTTTTATTTTAAATATTTTTCTTAAAGTACACAAAGGTAAAATACTCTTAAATTCACACGTTATAACTTAACAATTGCATTATCATCGCGACTCAAATATTATATATATAATATATATTATATATATACTTTATATAGAAGTCTATGTACACAAATTTATTTAATTTAAATATTTACACATGACTTGAACACAGAAAAAGGTCACTAATTTTAGCCATATAAACTCTGTCTCTATGCATGATTATTTCAAGTTCTTAACTAGTGTTTAAGCATCTACTATAAATTTTTAGTCATTGTTTCATATCTTAACAAAATTACTATTCTTCCAATTCATTCTGTATTTATTAATTTTTTTGAATAAATAATTTTGTTTACCTTTTTTAAAGATGCAATTATAAAAAATAAGTAAAAAATTAATTTTATTATGAAACATGAGGAGGCTGATTCTCAATTTCATACATACTGCTTTAACACATGATTATAATCACTTTTTTTTTATTTAAATATTTTTTCTTTTTTTTTAGCCTATACACAATAAGAAATATCTCCTATCTGATAAGAATAACAGGATTGTTATTTAGCACAAATTAAAAAAAAAAATAAATAAAACACAATGTGAGCGGCAACTTCTTTTAAGTACCTTGTTAAGATCTTTCACATTTCATTTGGTTAATAAGGGAATCATAAATAATTATATTACATGAGATAATTTAAAATTTCACAAATCAACAAGGTTGAGGCAGCAATAAAGCAAATTAACATTAAACTGAATGCAACAGGAAAAAAATATGACAGAAGCAAATATAACAATATAACATTAACTATTAGTCTTTCCCTCGTCTTATCAATATCATAAATAGCCAGTACGGAAAGTACATGATCAAACAATTTCGTAATTACTGTTACAGAATTTTTTCTGATATTTAGCCTTTCGACAGCATCATCGTTAACAGAGCTTAGACAGCAATGATTCAAAAAATAATACAAGTAATAAAAACAAAACAGGAAAAAATTAAAATAAAACAAAATTTACAGTAATAATAATTAATAAATTATAATAAAAGTTGATTATTAGTCTTTCCCTCTTTTTACATATTATCATAAATAATGAGCACAAAAAGTACTCAATGTTCTATGCTAGGCCTCTGTCTGTGACAGGTTGCAATTTGGTAAAACAAAAAAAAAAATCACCTACTGGCAGAGATCTATTCATTTCGACCCACCCCATTAACCTAACAAATCGATATAACAATGAGAAACACTTTTAAAAAGAAGTTTTCCCTAATAACAAATTAAAATAATGATTTCAAAACACAACAATTTTTTTACAATTCCACATTTTTATAATACAGATAATTCTCATTTATATAACATGTCAACAACACATGCTGACAGCTTTAAGAAATACAAAAACCGTCTTATCAATAAGGAACTTCTATTTCAAACAGAAGAAGGGTTAACGTTTAATATCATTTGGTGTTTATCGACAAGGTATATAAGCCTAGGAGAGGATATATCACACTTTGTATACAACTTCATGGGAATTCATTCACGAGTTAAACCGTGACCAAATAGATCAACTAGAATGAGTGCTTATCGTATTTATAAATATTAAATATATTTATTTATATATACCTATTTATATAAATTACAACGTGGGTTATGTACAGAGATTGGTTGGGGGTCACTTATCCGTAGGAACGTGTTGTTCGACACCACTTGTTTTCTGGTAACCCCCACTATAGTCCAACCTATACTGGCCTGAAAAAATAAAAACTAATAAACATACTGTGATAAAATTATAAATATGTTTATACATTTAGATGGCAGTCAAGAAAATATATTGCAAATACAACATACAGTGGGTTAAAAGACTTGTGACCATAAAATGTGCAAAAAAAATAAATAAAAAAATAATAATAATAAAATACATAAATAAATTGCTATGAAAAATCTTAAATATGCTTTAATTTTTTTTACTTTATGTAAAGGTATAAGAAGCTTCAATAGCAAAATACACATTACAATTAATTTCGTAAAGCTTTTTTGGGATCACTAACACTTCTGTCACAAACCTCTTTTAATTGTTATTTTGGGTTGATTATAATGTGATTATTTCTCAAAATAAATCTAACACTAATATTATCCCCAATAATTCATACAGTAACCTTTTTTACTTTGTAATGAAAAAAGATGATAAGTATAATCAGAATTATAAAACTTTCAAAGATGACTGGTAGAAAACATTTATTTTAAACATAGTACTGGTATTATGTTAGAAATAGATCTATGAAGTTTACATTTATGCTGTTGGGAAAAGTTAAGTCTCTTTGTTCATCTTGTGTATAATTTACTGCTTCATTATATTTAAAACAGTAGACCGATGACAAAGTAAAATGAATAAAAAATCAACTAAATATCTCAATAAAAATGAAGCAATAAATACCTAGTTTTGTCACTTCTTCTATTGTTGCTTCAGGACAGTCAATAGCAGAATGACTTTGTGATCCACAATTATAACACGAAATTGGGGGAGGCTGATGAGGCTTAGATGGAACCTGCGGCTGCTGTTGTTGCTGTGGAGGAGGTGGCTGTTGTAAGACTTGGCTTCCTTGAGGTATGCTGTATCCAGCTAAAGGAAAGCCCCCTGGAGGTGGTGGGTATGTATATACAAGCTCACCATTGGGTTGTTGAAATGGCGGGTATGGTCTCATGAAGCCTGGGGCAGCTCCACCAGGGAAACCCCCAGGGTACGGTGTCCTAACATATTGATGAGGCAGGTACCCATGGGGTGGGTAAAATCCAGTAGCTGCTGGATCAGCATTTCCATTACCACCAGCACCATTTGACATATTAACCTCTCTCCGCCTAAAAGTATAAAAATTTATTCAACTAATTTTTATAACATACACAGCAAAGTTCATAAATAAGAAACTGTAGGACCTAAGGCGTAACTGTAACTGATCAAAACAGTTAAATTTTGAAATAAATAAATTTAACAATTTTAAGAAAAATAAAAAGTAATTAAAACTTTCTTAGAAAGTCTTTTACTCCTAATTTTACAACTTAAACTTGAGGCATGGCATTCCAAAACTAGTCTAGTATTCAAGCTAAGTCCAATTTTCAGATTTTTTTTTTTTTTTTAATTTTTCAACTAATCTATCTTTAGGTGAAAGGTTTTCTAAAAAAAGTAGTTAAATCACATTGAAAATGGCCATAAAAAAAATAAGGCCCTTACCTATCCAGTCTGACCTGACATTTACCGTTATCGACCAGCAGCAAAATATTTAAAACAATGGACTTAGCTGGCTGGTTTTGGAATTCTACGCTTCTCTTCAATTAATAATTTTACTATTCAAATAAAATAACTTAATCCTTTAACAGGCGATGTATCCCGGAGGATACACATATTTAATGTTTGTTCAAGAAATAAAGTAATCTCTGACGTATAATCCTACTCATTATCGTCTAATATCCTTTATTTAACTTTAAATTTCATGATGCATGAGTGGGGGTTTGCGTGGCTATAGCCATTCAAAGAGAAAAAAAAGAAAGGGATGTATTCAAAAATCTCAGGCCTGCCCGTTAAAGGATTAAGCAGGCAATTGTATGGTAGGAGTATGTCAAAGATTTTGATCAACTAGTCTAACAACTGAGACTGATAACATTCTTAATAAATAAATAAAAAAATGTTTCTATAAATGACTATTTAAATTGGTAATAAAATTAATAAAAGAATCAAGATAAAATAATATTTAGTTTATTAAATACAAGTAGTGATCTGTCAAAAAAAGATGGTGGTGATCAAGATGGCAGTAATAAATAGTCGCTTAAATAAAGAAACTGTTACGTAATACAGTGAATTATGATTTGCGACAAAGAGGCAAATATATGATTGAACCAAAGAAGAAAAAAAAAAGTTGAACTATTTAATTTAATGTCAATAGTAATTTTAGTTAAAAAAAAACTTTTAATGATCAAAAGTGAATGTTACATTTAAATATTATTTCACATTAGGGTCAAATATTCTTTTAAAAATGTATAGTACTATTCAATATAAAAATGGTTGTTATAGTAATTTAATGTAGGTTTTATAGGAAATTTCTTTTGCGATCAAATATATATATTTTTTTATTTCATATTTGTTTTAATTCAAATAAAAAAAATATTTTTTTTCATACATTGTAAAAATGTAATGTAACATTCCAACTGAATAACAATATTATTAGACACTTTTATCTTTTATTTTAGAACTTATAATAATAAAAAAACAATCATTTATACAGCACAAGTTTTTTCCTTCATGGATCAGTGAAAAATTATTATATAATTTTGGTGGCCATCATCCAGCCTATAATACTAATATTTATGACGAGTTGATTAAATTGTTTATATCTACATCAATTTATTTATATAATATGTTTGTCCTTGTATATTTTTATATCTTACATTTAATTTTATTTTATTCTTCCCTTTTCTAATTAATTTAGTTTTCCCCTAAATCCATGAAGAATTGTATGATTTATTATTTCTTGTTTTCCCTTCCATAGTATCCCAATGAAAAGGGGTATATTTGATAACAATACATCACGCTCCATACTTGAGCTTACTATCATATTGTGCATGGAGTAATAGTTAGATATGAATTAACAGAATTTAAAAAAATGATTAACAATAAATAAAATACAAAATAAGTTCAAAGAAAAAACTGAGTAGTAAGACAATTGTCTGTAAACACGAAATTGAAACTAGTAGCTTTTTCTTTAAATTCTTGTTTTCGTCAATCCTTCTTCAGTTCTAGGTTCTGAAAATCAATAGCTGTCACCAACTTTTCAAAATGAGAGCAGTTATAGTGTATGTGGTTAAACGTTTGTGTTGTTAATCTGTCGCAGAAACATACATCGTATTGAATGAGGTGAAAACATTTGAAATAATGTTTATTCTGACCATGTTCAGTAGGTAATTGTGTTAGTTTGTAATGTGTACTTTTGAGTTTGTCGTAATTGTTTACTGTAATATGTGGAATAAATTTATATAAAGGTCGAACTTTTTTTGATTGATTCCAAGCTTTGTTTCACTTCCTAATTATATCGGTTGCAATAGACTTCTATATGTCAGTCAGAGGAACCAAAGAATAGCCTGATGGTTAGGAATTATTTTTTGATGCTGATTTTGTTAAGGCATCTGTTCGGTCGTTGACACTTATACCAGAGTAACTCTTTAGCCAAATTAATTTAACATTAGTGTCTTCATCAATTAAGGTTATTAAGTTTTTTCTGATATTGAAAGTTAGTGGGTCTTGTGATTTTGGGTTTCCCATGCAGTCAATGATTATTTTATTATATATGTAAATTTTAAAGATTGGAGTTGTTTTGTCAGTATGTAAAGTATAATTTGTCGCTTCTAAGATAAAAAGTTTTTTGGCTTGGTTGTAAGAGCAACTGGGGGCAAGTTGATATGATTCCTAATGCTGTCTGGTTATCATGACCGTAGTCAGTGTGCAACCAGTGTCGTCTTCATCTCTACTTCTATCACTGTAGATGTCAGCGGCAAAGTTTAAAAAAGTTATACGATAACAAAGAATGCGTGCGGAGATTTAAATTACCGTTACGAAAGATAAGTAATGCAGGAAAAAGTATTGTGACAGTTACGTATAAAATGTGGCTGCTACAATCAAGGTTACTTCACCTGTTTCCCCTGTAATTATAAACCTGTTACACAGTAACTGGGCTAATAACTGTAATCAGAATAACAGTCATTTAAGTTTCTTTTGTATGACTTATCTAAATACAGTTATATAAACTTCAAATATAAAAATATGTGTTTCATATTGATTTATTTATGGAATAATTTATTATTTTAAACGAGAAAGCTTAATTTCTATGGTAACCATGGAGAGGGGAAAAAGGGGAGAGCAGAAGGGAGAGTTAAATGTTAGGAGACATCTACGAAATAACAATCGACTCCTTCGTTCAGGCCAGAATAGGTTTGTAACCTGTAGGATAACACGGGTAATATTATTGCCATTTTAATTTTTCCACTTCCAGAAATGTCCCTCTAAAACCTTAAATTTGGTAAGAAGTGGCGATTGGTCCGGTTATAGCAATTTATATCATAAGAGTAAGGATCACCCATATCATTGATGCGCTCCGTTGTGAACACTTCATATTAAAAAATATCAAAATTTCATATGTCCTAGGAACAAGGTATAGAGGTATGTTGTCGGGTAAAGCCACGTACAAACATTGTATAACTTTAGCATGTAAGGATGGATGGATCTACTGTTTTGAAGCCATATCTAGCTCTATATTTTCATTTGTAAAGTCTTTATAGTTTAATTATAGTTTTTTAATAGCATATATTGAGGGGATTTCAAAGGATTTTATATTCTGTAGGCATTGCTCCAGCAAGTAAGTAGGTCAAATCGTACGATACCAATATGGAAAGTCCTAGAAATTCTCAGAGCTATTAATCTTTGAACTCTTAAGAGTTCTTTAAGGTTTACTGGTTTTAATGCAGCTGCTTCCCATACCGGTATGCCATACAGCAATCATTTTTAATGCTGTAATTGGACTGGGATATGAAAACAAAAATATAAATGATAAGATATGAGGAATGAATAGGGCCAAGTACTCAATTTTTGTAAATACGCTCTGTAAAGATGTTTTGATAAACTATAATTTTAATCATTTTTTATCATTATTTCATTTTATTGTCTTACAGTACTTCAAATTTTCGACATTTTTATCAAGATGGTACTGCATATTCGTTTTTATGCCATCATTATTATGTGCTTATTTTGATGTAACTTGAATGACTTAATTTTTTCTTCATTGCATCTTCAATTTTATAATTTTCTCTACCTTGAATATTTCTATATTTTGTCTACTTTATTATGAATATTTATCTAGCAGATCTGTTTAGTAGGCTATTATTATCAAACTTTTGCAGAAATCTTGTACATCATAAATTGTACAAACAATTCAAATTATTTTATCAGAAATATTCATTAAGTTCTAAAAGGAGGTAATAAAAAGCTAAGAGGAGGTGGCTGGAACACAAAACAGAGCAGAAATGGACAAACTTTAAGAATCGACGACAACGAGCTACAAAAATTCTAAGGAATATAAGAAGACAGCACCTCAAAACGCAGTTAGACAATATAGAATCGGCTTTCTGCATGAAGAACACAAGGGTTTTTTTACCAAGAAATTAAGAAAAGGATATCAGGATACCAAGCATCAAGTCTGAGTTTTCAGGATGAAAGTGGTAGGAATGCATATGATGACCAGGATAACTGCGAAATATTGGCCAATTACTTTGAAAAACTACTTAACTGTAAAGAACCAAAAGAGAGATTAATTTTCCAATTGACACAACAAAACCCGAATAGAGAACCACCAGATGAGGAGGAGATAGAAGAGGCAATTAAGACTCTGAAGAATAACAAGGCATCAGGTAAAAGCGGAATCATAGCAGAAATTTGGAAAATTGTAGATGAGCGGTACATCAAGGAAACAGTGAAGCTTTTTCAGGGTATTTGGGAAAAGGAAGAGATACCCGAGGATTGGTTGTCAGCTCTTATACACCCACTCCATAAGAAGAACTCAAAAACTGATGTTAATAACTACAGGGGGATATCACTCCTGGAAGTGACTTATAAAATATTCTCCAAATTGTTACTAAATAGGCTAGAACCGCAGGTGGATTATCTTATAGGTGAGTACCAAGGAGGCTTTAGAAAAGGATGATCATGCCCAGAACAAATATTAAGTCTCAAACTATTAATGCAATATTACAAACTCAGGAACAAAGGGCTCTACATTACTTTTGTAGACTTCAAAAAAGCCTACGATTCGATAGATAGGGAAACGCTGATCAAGACGTTGGAGGAACTCGGAGTTGACAAGAAAACGGTAAAGCTGATCCAACTTACCCTCACAAATACTGTGTCACATACTAAATTCAGAGGTAAATTAAGCCGCCCTTTTGAAATCAAAACGGGTTTGAGACAGGGCGATGGACTATCACCAATTCTCTTTAACTGTGTTCTTGATAAAATAATGAGAACTTTTAGGGAGCGGAACAACTCACACGCAAAATGGGGAGTAAAGAAAGATAACTTAATATTCCCATGTTTCGCTTTCGCAGACGATATAGCTCTTCTGGCAGAAACTAAGGAACAGGCCGAGAAACAAGTGGAAGATCTAAAAGAAATCGCGGAAAAATCAGGACTACAGATATCCTTCGAAAAAACAGAAATGATGGCAAATAATGTAACAAAGGATGAATCAAAAGAGATCAAAACCAAGTACGGAAAAATTAGAATGGTCAAAAGGTTCAGGTATTTGGGAGAGGTAATAACAAATAATGCCATTGACAAAATTCCGATTGAGGAGAGAGCCAAGAAGCTGGAAAAAAGCTTTCAATACAGTAAGACACGTCTACAATAAAAAGAACTTGTCAATGAATGCAAAGATAAGACACTACGCTACGGTAATCAGACCTCTGGTTCTGTATGGTTCAGAAACGTTGGCTATGAACAAGGAGAACAAAAACTTAGTTCGAATTGAGAAAAGAATCCTAAGAATGATATACGGCCCAATCAAAACAGAAGATGGAAACAGAAGGAGCTAGTTAGAGCTATATAAAATCTTGGAACCCATGGACTCAGCTATAATCAGGCGTAAACTGAACTTTCATGCACACATAATCAGGATGAATAACCAAAGATGGGTGAAACAGATTTATACTAAAGCCCTGAGCATGAAAAATAGCAACCATGTGTTTGGTAAAACAATGAAACAGTTCCTGGATAGGTACAAAATTACAGAAGAACTGTGCGAAGACAGAGAAAAGTTTAAAAAACACATGCAGAAAATAGAGGTCTTTGAATGCCAAAAACCTAAAGGAAGAACGGGGACCAAATGGACCCAAGAAAGAAAAGAACGATTTTCTTCCCAAATGAGAGCGTACTGGCAGCAAAGGAGAATGAAGATTGTCAACAAACCTTCCTAATTAATATTTGCGTAGTCCTTAGAAGGCTGGACCGCAAAAAAAAAAAAAAAAAAAAAAAAAAAAAAAAAAAAAAAATTAAGTTCTAAACAGTAATTTAAAAAATTACACTGGTAACTATGACATCTGTGAGTAGTGTGTTAAAAAGTGAAATTTTGGGTTATGGTTATCACTTAAGTCATGCAGCTATTACAGAAATGAATATTCATTTGTGAATCATTGTGGAAAAAGATTCCAAACTTTCCTAAAATACTATTTGTGCACTTAACAAACTATTCACAGATGCCACAGATATGAAAATTAAATAAACAGTTATACCTTGAAAACGAGCAAAAATATAAACATGCATTAAAGAAACTGTATGTTAATAAACTTAAAACCTGAATTACATAAAGCAGAAATAATAATATAATAATTCAATTCAGTAAGAGTCTAAAAATCAATAAATTATAAAAGCTAAATACATAATTTGATTGATTTTACTTTGCGTTATGCAATGCTGTTCTTAAGGGAATTTGTAATGGTCCTCAACTTTAAAATTTGATTTAACCATCACAGTTAAACATCATTAATTGATTTAAAAAAACGTTAATTAAAGTAATGAGTTCAGAATAAGGTCAAGAAAAATTTGAAAATCTTGTACCCGTACCTCATTTTGATTAACTGATAGAATAAATACCTTGAATCCGGATGGGGACCCCTTGCTCTGGGAACAGCTGGCCTACCAGGAGGGTGGTGTCTACTTCTTCCCCGGCCTCCTCCTCTCCTTTCCTCGTTACCTCCTCCTCCACCACCACCTCCCCCTCCCCCTCCAACTAGGCGCTCATCCTGAACTACACCTTCAACTATAACAAAAGAAAAAAAATATATACATATGAATAATTACTAATCACAGAAAAAAAAAAAAAAAAAAAAAAAAAAAAAAAAAAATCAAATGGCCAAATAAAATTAACTTTTACCCGTAATTAATCACTTGTTTCACAACCAAATCAACTACATAGACATAGTATTCATAATGACATTGCTGACATAAAAGTAACTATTAATCTTTTAGGTTACAAAAGCCTTCTATATAAAAGAATGTTGACCTACAGAAGCTGTACCATTCTTGTTTAGTTTCAATATCTAATGCCCTAGTTATAAGAAACAACAAACATTGTTTGTTTTAATTACAAAATAAGCAAGGAAAAATTTCAGGAAACTTATACAATTTTCAACCAACTCCAAGAGTGCATTCACCTCAGCCCATTAAATACTCTACAGGATACGAGAGATTATTCCACAATCTGAGTTGTCGAAACTTGAACATTAGTTCTGGCAAAATGTTGAGTGTTAGATTGCGATGTCAATTCACTACCTTATAATTAGAAATATGTTGTAATTAAACGAACAAGTAAGAGGTTTGAGTTTTATTAAGATGAACAGTTGTTGCATCAATACGAAAAAATAAATAAAATTAAAATATTAAAAAACAATGTGAATCAGTAATAATAAGATTTCATAATAATAACAATAAGATACAGCAATTTTAAGATTTCATTTGAATTTTTATAAAAAATAACTTGCTTATTAAAAATAAATAGATCTTAAAATACTCTTGGATTCAATTAAGCAGTATTTTTGGAGTACACCCATCTAGTCAAATGGTGAACAGACATATGAGCTTTTTTTAAAAAGAACATACATTTTTCCTTCTTATCTGTTAAGATGACAGCTTACATTGAAGTTTTCACAAGCCAACAGGTCATTGTAGTATGCATTCATTCAATTTTACCTTCATTTGAATAAATAAATCGGTAGGCAAAGATATAATTTTGGGTCAAGCAAAAAATCAAATAAAAATTATTTAGTGATTGATTTAAAATTGAGAATTTTATTTTTCTGGTTTATGAAGCAGAACTCTTTATAATCATAACTATTACAAAATGATAGATTGGCTTGAATTTATAGCAACAAAATGTAGCCCAATATACTGAAGGTAAAGCACTAATTTTTACACAACTCTTTCTAAGATTTTTACCAATATAATGGATAGATAAGTTTTCCATGTAACTTTATATTTAAGTCAATAAACAAAGATTTTAAATGGAATTCAAGAACATATAATAGCATGAAAAGCTAAACATAATGCAATATATGTCTCAGAAACAGGGAGACAGCAATCAGCTTTGCAAATCAAATAAATAATAAAAAAAAACTGTTTCTTATGTTTACCATATATAACTGAGTTTACAATCATTTATCAACATTTGAGGATAAATGACAAATAATTACCATCTTAAAACATAGCACGTAAGACCATCCCATTATGTACACTTACTTACACAGGGTTATTAAAAATCATGACAAAAAAAACAAAAACAAATTTTTTTGTTATTTTTTGTCTGAGGCATTTTATCAAGGTGTTCTGTGAGGGTAAGTTTAGACAAGGGTTAATGAGTAATTAAAATTTAGTAGTGTAATTTAATATAATTATTAAGTTGAGAAAAAACCAGGAAAGGAATCAGGAGATGAAAAACAAACCAATAAAGGTTTTTCAATTTATGTTTGTTTTTCACGCTCCCTTAGCTATATCCTAAACCAATAATAATGATCGATAGTTTTAATTCTACGGTCAACAATATCCACAAATAATAATTTAGTCCACTGAAATTTCAGAGCTTTATTTTCAGGAAAACAACAAAATTTTCAATGTAAACTATTAATGTTTGTGATATAAAGAGTTAAAAACGATTTTTCCTTTTTGTAAAGAAAACTAGAACAATTTAAAAAAATACTGTGTAAACCAAATTTAATTTATAATATAACAAAGCTCAAGCCTAAAATAGGAAAAAGGTATGTAAATAAAATCTATCAACCATTCCATGAATTTTATATGAACAATTTTGGTATTAGCATCCTTCTTTAATTTAATCCCGCTTAGTAAACAAATAACTAAAGGTATTATTTAATAACAAACATTATATTTTAAATTCCATAGTCCATATCAACCAATCAGTTAATTGAATTTAATCAAAAATTATATTTGAAATAGTGAACTCTAATTACAGAAAAAGTATTATGTGGCTTTGAGTTATTTTAAAATTTTATAGTAAATTAATGAAATCTCAACTATTTTATGTAATATTTAAGTTTTAATATACCATAATTTTTATTATTTTTTTAAATCTTAGGTATAGATTGGAAATTTTTGTCGGAACCAGAATAAAAATACTAATACTGAAAATTAAAATTTAATAAAATTTGAATAATTCAAACAAATTAAATTAATGAAGATTGAGTTTTTATTTTATAGCACATTTTTAGTTTATTTTTTATTTTGAAATTAATAATCTTATATTATAATCTCTAATTATTAATTTTACTCAATGCTTTTTTTTTAATCTTTTTTTTTTTATCAGTTTACAAAGATGGCTGGCCCCTGCTCCCGCCCAGAATACCCTTATCACCAACTTCTAACCTTGCAGCGATGTTTTCTTGGCCTTTCTCAGACCATTTGAAGGGGCATTAGCTGTTACCCTCAGTGTGCCACTGCTGTTGACTACCGTCGGGGTTTTTACTAAAATCAAGCAGAAAATATACATTTCTTATTCTTTACTTCCCTATCAATTTGGAACATCAAATAAATACATTATATTTATATGTTATTTATCCAGCCACCGCTAGCTATTAACGACCCGTCATAAATTTTATTACAATTAACAATGTAATAATATTTCATCACTTTTAATGAAATGCACATTAAATTTCAGTTACATCATTCTCACACCTTGCCACTTATTTATGAATTCTCAGGGTTTTTACTAATGTTAATTACTGTTAATTTTATTTAAATACTGATCATACAAATAATAAATTTTTAAACTTCTATTAATTTGTTTTCTGGATATTGTTGACTCTACTTTTTAGAATACCAAGAGTATATAATATTATAACAGCAATTTCGTATTTATTAAAGCAAACAAAATTTAAGAAAATGAAGTACAATTTAATATAATATTTTTATAATATAATATGGCTAATGTAATACTATGTATATATTACATATTATGTACATTGCTTTATATACTGATACCCTTTTTTTTATTGCTAATAGTATATGGGTCATAAATAATAATATGAATAAATAATATTTGCAGTTAATTGAGACTTATATACTATTCGACATTGTGAATTTATTGTGTGTGTGAATTTTAATAAAAAGCAAATAGTAATTAATTTTTTTAACTGTTTAAAGTACATTAATAAGTTATTAAGTAAATTAATAAGTAATATTAATTAAAACTTTTAAATATAGATACAAATTTTTGAGGTTTTTTCCCTGGATCTTTCTCGAGCTATGTCAAAAGTGCTGTGATAGAAAAATGATAAGGAAAGGGATCCAATGATTTTTTTAAATGATTTGAATCAACAATCAAAACCCACAAAACCCCAATTTGCAGTAATATATAAAATACTGTTAAGAAAATGAAAAATGTCTTCATTAAGTTTTTAATGGCACAAATTTAATGGAAAAAGAGGCCATTGGCATTCACAAATATTTTTTCTAGAGTTATCAAGGTTTTGAAATGAAAGTGGAAAGAAAAGAAAAAAAAAAATATATTGAAACTATTTTAAAGGGAAAATATATTTTCCAATTATTCTAAAGTACAATATTGTACTTCTATATTTAATTATTTAGTAACAACTAATTTTAGTTGGTAATTAAAGTCGAACCTGTAAACATTGAAATTTAATGATTCCTTCATAATAATACTAAAATTTAAAAAATAACTTACCCACATTTAAGAATGAGAATAAAAAGAAATCAATCACAATTAAATTTTATCAAAGAAATATTAACAATCTAAGATCACATTTAAAATTTTCAATGGCATATATCTAAAAATGCTAAAAGAAAGTGTCATATATAAAAAAAGTTAAATGTATCAATTAAATTTAAAGTTAAAAATGAATATAAATATTAGAAAAAATAGATCATATTATATGATCTTTTAAACCATTGGCAAAGATTGGTAAAGCCTACTATACCTTACCATTGCATTGGCTAAAATTTAAGATAAGACAATTCACAATTTAAATGTTATAGACATTAAAAAGTAAAAAAATAGAAGAAAAAATGGCTAGAATATAGTCAGCAGTTGTTTTAAGGCAAGCAAAAAAAAAAAAAAATAAATAAAATAAAAAAAAAAAAAAAAAAAAAAAAAAAAAAAAAAAAAAAAAAAAAAAAAAAAAAAAAAAAAAAAAAAAACACTTTTACAACTAAAAATAAAACCATAGTTGGGTTGAATATTTTTAAAATTAAGAACTATTACTTAAAACTTAACTCCATTTTTACTGCTTCCACGAATGAAAATAAAATAAATACTCTTAAAATTATAAAACTACATATTTAATTACATGAGTAATAAATAGTTTACCATGTGGTGGGGGAGTGCCTGGTGAAGATTCATCAGATGAGCTTGGCTCTGATATCCTCATCTGTCTCAGATCGAGTTGCTGATGTACAGGGTAATAAGTTGGGTATTTTCTAGTAGTCGCAGTAGCTGGAATAGTGTAACACGAAAAGACTCCAGGGAAAAGTGGCAATGTTTCGGCTGGATATCTTCTGATTGTTTGGGTCTACAAAAAAGATTGAAGGATAAGTTGTTAAGTTTAGAAAACAAAATATTTCTGAATTAGATAATTAAATTTTCATGATGATGATTGTATTGTTGACTGGGAGTTGTAATTAAGGTGATGAAATGGTCAGGGGTGCAGTCAGGATGAATAAACACGTAGTTTTTAAACGAAAAACTTATATTTTGGCGTGCCGACGTTTTGACCTGCCTTGCAGGTCATCATTAGGGCTAAAATAACAAAAATTGGATGTGACCAAGATGATACAAACATTAAAAAATAAATAAATGATAAAAATAATTTAAAAATGAAAAAGAAACAAGAAAAAATATCTGTAGTTAATTAAATAATTGAATATAAAATAGTAGCAAAGTCTAGTCATTGATACAGTTGTAATCAAATAATCAAATAATTTAAATTGAATAATACAAATTTTAAATTGTGCAAACTAATTTCATTTAAAAACTTGATGTTTATTCATCCTGACTGCACCCCTGACCATTTCATCACCTTAATTAATTATCAAGTTAATATATTACTGATTAAAAAAAAGTTATTCTAACATTGTAAAAATTTAAAACAGTAAGAAAAAAACTTGATTATAATCACATGATAGGATGCTATATGATATTTTAAATTTTTCAGGCTTGATTATTGAAGTAAACAATTTCAATCATCTTAAAATCAAAGACTGTTCATGCACATATTATTTTGGCCAAATATTTAAAAAAAAGTAGCAGGAAAATGTACTATAGAAATAAATTTAAACATATAACTAGTTTACATTTTCCATCAGGTTTCTCATTAACTTTTTCTTTTCAGTAACAGTTATCTGCTTCATACTTTCAAGTTCAATCATTTATACTAAATCATAATTTTTATATTTGGTCATTTTATTTTTGTGTTTAAGCATGTTAATTTTTAACTTTTCTCTCATATCTATTTTGTATCCATTGCAATAGTCAAAATTTGGCAGAAACATTATCCTAAATTATAAAATAATACCTGGTTATACTAAAAATATCAGTACTGATTTCTGGAAAAATATATTAATGGAATTTATCTTTACTCAAATAACCTCTAATTTCTGATGTTATAGTTGCATTAAAGATATCTCAATAAATGTTCCAAGCTATTGAAATAGTCGCTAGTAATGATTTATGCTGACTAATCATTATCATAATAGACAGTATTTTAATGTCACAATTGATCAATATTTGATTTTTAATTACAATTTATAATTTAAACATTCAATTTCATTCAAAATCTTTTCCAAGCGTAAACGGCTAGAAACAATTATAAATATCAATAAAATACCTGTTCAAGATCTGAAGGTGGTTCCATCTTCTTCTTGACATCAGTAGACCCAATACCATTAGTCTGACGACTAAGGATTGCTCTAAGCTGGGCAACTGCATCTGGACTAAGCCCCATATCCCTCAAGTCACCATCTCCCATCCGTGACAACTAAATTGAATTAAATTAAAAATATTTAGTACTGATCAATATACTAAATAAAATAGATTATGATAGTATATTACTAACATCAACAGGGTTTTCTTGTAAATGTTGAAGTATTTCGATTACACTATTTGATAATATACTAAAATATTAATTTTTTTCATTAAAAAAAAAAAAGAAGATAAATTTAGAAGATGGAATACTGTATAAATTCTAGAATTCTGTAAAAAGACAAGTTAAAAACACAAGAACATGTCTGGATGATAAGTCAAATAAAAAACAAACAAAATATCCTGGCTACAAAGTAAATTCATAAAAAAGTACCAAGTATACTATTTGTATGGTTATACTATTTTTTATTTTTTTGTAATAGTTAAAACATAAAACTAAATACAAACAGTAATAGCAAACATGCCAGTTGACCAACTATACCTGCTCATAAGAGAATGGACTTAGAGATGATGCAAAGGCAGGCATTTCTTTGGATATTAAATCCCTTAGCTGATCCGATGATGGAGGCGGGTGTGGCACACGAGGAGGAAATTTCACTCGGGATGGAGGAGGTGACCCAGAATTAGGTGATGAATTCCGAGACAATGGAGAATCTTGAGGAGGTAAAAATGGCCAAGTAAATGACACAGGATACCCTGCCACAGTGGTACCATCCGCTGTTAAATAAAAATCTTCAATAGTTAAATATGCATTCAAAACATAAAGCTATTTCTGAACATTAGTAAATTATCAATATACTAAAAATAAAAGATGCTTAAACCAGACATCTTTTTGGATAACTTAACATTAAATAAGACCTCAATTTATTTCTAAAGATATATAAAATTAGAAAAGTGTTCCAATTCTACATAATCAATATTTTTTTTTATTTATTTTTTTTTTTTAATTATATTTATGATTATGCACTGAAACATGCAGGTAAAATTCTAAAAATTATTTTTTGGAATGTTATCACTTTCAGAAAACCTTAAACTTTTTTTTTGTTTATTAAAATAATAATAGCACTATGTTCACTAAAATACCTTCTACCTTCTGATCTATCAATTAGCTATCTTAATAACATAGCCAAGTTAATAAACTTTCTATAGGATTTATACAACAATATTGATTTCGCTATATTACAGGTTTATGAATATTAATGAAATTTGTTAAATCATCAAAATTAAATTACTAGGTAGGTAAAAATGATTCAACAGTAATTTTTTTGCTTCAATTTAATAAATAAGATACAAAACTAATAGCATAAGTATAATTGACAGCTACAATAGCATTATTTTTGTAAACCATTCTTAAACATCTTTAATTTTTATTTGATAAGAATTCTAAGTTTACTTGACAATATTTCACTACTAGAACTACATACTTAAATAAATGTTTTGCTATATTCCAATAATTATATAAAAATATATTATTTCATTGATAGTATATCGTAATGTACTAGCCAACCAATCTAATAGAAATGTTATGCTGTTTAATTGTCAGGCTGTATATAGTAAAAACACTGTATCTTCTTTAACAGCAATGAATTTTGTGCCTTTCATAGATCTATAAATCAAATACATTGAATAAAACTATGATATCTTGATGGAATTAAGCTCGTCAATCAGCAAGTTGGTTTGTTAACATTCCGGTACGATTTACAGATATTAAATATTAGTAAAATAATTTATATTTTACAATATATCTTAAAGTTCTGACAAACATAAAGTGTTGATTGAAGCCATGCAGAGCTACAAAGGTTGAAAGAAAAATCGATAAATAGCAAGATGAAATTGTTAAGACATCTTAGTTTTTTTTGTGTTTTTTTTTCTTTAATCTAGTAATAAATTTTTACTATAGAATAATTTTCTTATTTTTACTTTAAAAAAGAAAAACTAAAAAACATCTGATTACAAAAAAACAGATGTTTGTGGTAATAATGCAGCACAGACAATATAGATTTATCAATGGTTATTTATTATATTTTTAATAATACATTTCAAAGCACTTATCAAGTTCAATGATTAAATAATCACCAAGAAAACTGCTAAATAATTGAAGGAAAAATATTTGCCTTAATTAAATTTCAAATATGACTAAATAAAAAAAAAATTGAGTATAGATATAAATAAATAAAACTACATACATATAATGTTTTTTTTATGTATAAAATAGTTTTTAAATACCTCCATAATGGTGGGGATTAGGAGGAATTGGAGGGCACTGCCCAGGGTTGGTTGTAACTCCAATTAGGTGATCATCATAGGTAACACAAGAGTGATGATAACCCTATAAATAAACAAAAATAGATGTTGAAAACTTTAAACAGTATTTAATTTATTTTTTTTTTTTAAGTTTAGAGGAATAAGTGTAAAATAATAATAAAAAACAAAATAGTCACGAATAAAACATTAAGAGTTTAGAAACAAAGAAGCTATCTCATCTCCCTATTATGAAAAAGAACAAAAAATTGCATTTTTTTTATTAATTACAATTTATTAATTGCCACTTTAATTGAACTATGCAAACTTTATGAACTTAAGACAATGCTTCATAAAATAAAAATACCATTGCTTAACTGGATAATATCTGCGAAAATTACTACATCCAAAAATTATTTTAAATAAGGTAATTTAAATGCGATCGCTTACTAACTGTTCTTTAGGACTAAATTAATAGTATCGTAATATTTATAAAATAATGTGTAAAAAGGTTTATTAATAATATAAAATATACATAGGAAATTGATAGAAGAATAAAACTTGCAATCATGTTAAATAATACCAATAAATAATAGGTAATGTTAATGTTAACCATTGAGATAACTAAATTCTACAAATGTAAATGTAAAAGCTACACAAATTCTTTGGAAAAGCCTCTGAAGAAAGTAAAACAGATTAAAGATGGACATATAAAATACTATATTTTTCTGCAATAAATGCCTTTAGCAAAAACATTTAATCTATAAGATATACACAGTCTTAGCACAATAGGATGTATATAAAACTATGGTAATGGTTAGGTAAGTAACTGAACAGTCTCAACATGCCTTTTCAGCATGTACTACAGCATTTGAACTGATAGTTGAACTAAATTAATATCCCTGTAATGAAAATGTAAATAAACATTCAGTATTTTGTATTTGATCAATTTAATTACTACAATACTTCCTTCATAAAAAAAAAAAAAAAAAAAGGAGCAAATAAATTAATTATTATAAAAGTATTGAATAGAACTGTAGGTCCATGAATAATAAAACCAGATAATATTTAATGAAGAAGGGACATACATATATTAATATAAAACAATATTCTTTACAGGAGCTATACCTGAATGGGAGGAGGTGGCTTATCCAGAACATTTTCTTGAGAATTCCCAGCAACAAAGTTAGACTTATTTCTACTGGCGGTCTGGGCACTTATCCTACGTTCTTCCTCTTGAAGTTGACTATAAACTTTTTCTAGGTTCAATTTCTGTTCATATGAGAATCCAGGGTGATTTATAGCTAAGGTATATATAAGGAGAAGATCATCTAGGACTGATTCATCATTACAGTTCTTTAATATAGGATGAATATCTTCATTCTTTGTCAAAATTTTATAAATACTATTGGAGCAGGAATAATTACATGAATGTAAAAGTGACACATATACAGCTAATTTAGTCCTAACCTGCTGACTACTCAAACACAGCAGATCTGGTGAACTTAAATCAGATAAGTTATTAGCTTCATTCTCTGATTGTCTTAACTCGTGGAAATCTCGTTTTCCCAGGTGCTCCAAGCATGTGCCAAGAAACCGTAGTTCAAAGGGGAGACACAAATTCAACAATGTGCACATTACATCTGTACGATTATAACTTTTTAAACCTTTAAACCATGTAACAACATCTTTTTTACAAACCATTGCCAGAAATCATTGATGTTAAATAACAATCAAAATCCTTCTTTTATCCCTTATCAATTAACCCCACTGTCGCAGGACACTCCTGCTACACAGAGAACTTAACAGAACAACTATTATACCGCGTTAAAATAACATCAGAATAAACAGCTTAAAAACAGCGGCATTGTTTATAAAAACACTAAAAACACAAAATTAAAAATTCTTATTGTAATATTTGGCTATAGTAATTCTTTGACCAACTGACTCCTCAATGTAAAGGCCTTCTATATCTAAAAGCCGTTCAATTCTAGCCCTCCCCTGAATACTCACTGTCAACTGAATACAGACCAAATTCTATTGTATACTTACACTTTTTGTCTCTTGTTTTAACCTTTTGTCCTTAATTTTAAAGAACAATTGATTTTTAATATATTTCCTTCTTAATATTATACAAAAAAGATCTTTCTTAAATTTAGGAATCTTATAACCATAAGTAACTTTCCTGTCTTTGTTATCACAACTAATTTATTCAGTTTGATAAAAATGTTGGTCACAGCTACGAGAGCTAATAATCGAAAATCTAAATGGTCCTTGGATTATAATACAAGGTATGTTCTGATTTTTTAACAGATTTATTAATAATTACTTGATTTTCTCGACTATTATTTTTGTTCAGGAATAAATTAGATAGGAATTCTGAGATCGCTTCTCCTCCAGGTTATAATCCATCTCTAGTACAAATTCATACTGAAACAAATAAAGAATCAGACCCTAATCACCTTATAATTAAGAAATCATGGGATCTTGCTTTAGGCCCTCTAAAACAGGTATTTTTTTTTTTGTAATGATTTCGTTTGTAGAAGTTATTGAAATGCTAATTAATTGTTATTGTTTAGGTGCCAATGAATCTATTTATCATGTACATGTCAGGAAATTCAATTTCCATTTTCCCCATCATGATGGTTGGCATGTTGGTTATCAGGCCAGTCAAAGCCCTCTTTACCATGCAACATAGTATGTAAAACAATTATTGTTCTTAGCTAAAAGTGTATTTTCTGTATCTTATAACATAATGTTTCTTTCTTTTTAGCATTTAAGATGATTGAAGGAAGCCATGCAGCAGGTCAAAAGTTTGTTTACTTTCTTGGTAATATTGTCAATATAGCTCTAGCTTTGTATAAATGTCAATCCATGGGGTTATTACCAACTCATGCATCAGATTGGCTGGCGTTCGTAGAACCACAAACACAGCTTGAGTATTCTAGTGGGGGAATAATGTTAACGTAAATTATTTGTCTAATTTATTTTCCTTTAAGTTCAACATAAACAACATGGATGTAAGATATTACAATGATACTGATAACAAACATAAATTATGGAATATTATGTACAGTTTTTTTTTTACAAATTAAAATACAGGTTATAAATATCTAGATGGTATGATTAATATAATTTTTCATTAATTATTATTTCTTCCCATTTTCTTTTGCTACATCTTCTAAATAAAGTTTGAACTTGTTCAAGAGAGTTGCTGGATCTTCTACTTTTTGTACCTGTCAACATAATTGCAATATATGAAAATGCTTCAATATCAAAGATTTATATTGAATTAATTTTTAATAAACTATGTCTATTATAAGAAGTAAAGAATTTGTTTTATATAATTTTGTGAACTATTCCTTAATGAGTTTTCCTTTCTACAATATTCTAGCCTTCAGAATTAGAATGTTTTTGTAATATATGCAAAATAAGAGTTAAAGAAGTTTAAGAAATAGAAACATTTTTACATGGATTCCTTTTATCATGTGATGATGAATAAATTGTTAATTCTATATTCAGTCTAATTGGTAAAGTTAGTAGGTAAGTTGTAAAATTGACTTAAATAGCCACCAGAAAAAGAAAAAAAAACAGTGTTAAATTGTAAATGTTTCCCTAAATAGTAATTTTTTAAAACTAATCTAATTTTAAAAGTGTTTCTTTGTAAAGTTATGAGTTTTTGAGTTCAATAATTAGTTACCATGGCTTGAGATAGACACAAGCAGCAGCCAAATGATTTATTTTTTAGATTAATGTAAAATCAATATTAGCCTAACATGGTAGTAGATTTTTGAAGGGTTAGTCAAAGTAAAACAAAAATTGTTAAAAATAACAATAAATAATTACATACAGAGAACCTTCACACTTTTCATTTTTTTTTTTTTTCGTGATTTTCAATGCCTTCTTTTAATTTCCTCCCTATTTTAATATATTTATCAAGTTCACTTTAAGGATGACAAATATTAAAGTGATGTCAAACTTGGTACCATTTTAATTGTGTTGTTCATTAAAAATTACAGTAAAAAAATTTTTTTTTCTTTTAAGTTTTCTCTCAAAACTACTGTAAATCAATAAAATTAGAGTTCACCCAGGCCATAATGTAGATGTATTAAAATCAGATAGTGTTTATAAATTTGATTACTCTTAATAAATTTATTTAGATTTTTTTTTATTAAAAACTGAAGAATTGTTATTTATTGATTGTTATTGGTGTATGTAAAATTATTATGATAAACTATTTAAAATAAAATAATTAACTATTTAAAAGAAAATAAACAAAATTAAAATGTTTGGTAATTTAGGTAAATGCTCAGATAGTATTATTTCCTTTATCGTTTTTTTTAGAAGAATATTTTATTTTAGACAAAACTTTTGACAATATTATTATACTCCATTGGACTTTCTGATGAATTACAGTGTGATAATGAATCTTTTTACATTTTTTTAAACCTTGAAAATCTGCAGACCTTTTTACCAGTTTAATTTTTTAATTTGGTATATTACCATTTACAACAGTGATCATAGAAACTGTGGCTGTAGACTAGGGCACTGGGCTATATTTAGAATAAACTTATAAATAAAAATAAAAGAGTCCTGGGTTCAGTAATTTCGTAAGGATACACAGTTTTCAAGTCATAGGTGAAAGTAGGAGATTTTATGACCCACTTAATAAAAGCTGGGTTTGCCTTAGGAGATCTCCTGTCACTAAAGTTGAACCACGGCTGAAATAACAAAAGAATTTTTCTGCCTATAACTGGAATCAAACTCAAGTCCAAGAGCATGAAGGCAACTGCTTTATCCACTAGACTACTATACCTCTCTTACAGCACATATAAATTTCAATAAACCTAAAATATCTGTAATCAATACAGCACTGGCCTGTGTTATTGAGATAAATATATCAATTTAATAAATTAATTTTTCACATAATTACAAACAGAATTGATGGTGGACAATACAACAGTAAAATTTTAAATAATTAATTGGTTCATTGGTAAAAGTATTAAAGCAATAAGTACATTTCATATTGTCTTCTTCCGTAATTTTAAGTACATATATTTTATAAATTTGAAACTTTTTCACCCAATCAAAAAGAAAGTCATTAAAATGATTTCATATTATCTATAGATTTTGGTCTTAAAGAAATTGCAGGTTTCTCCACTTATTAAACTTTATGGATGCAACAGCAAGTTACTTATGTGAGAATTTAATATCTTCAGCCTGACTTGATAGCCATTAAAAAAAAAAATATATAGAGACTGAAATACTTGTCTATAAGATGAAAAATAAAAAAATATTTAATTTAAACCATAGAGAGATAGTAATGTAGAAAAAAACAAAACAGAATTAACATAAAATTGGAATATGTGAATGCACAAAAAGTGATATAAAGAAACTAAAGCTTTATTGAAAAACTATTACACAAAGTACAAAATATTCCACGGCTTTCAAAACCTGATCAGTCATTAGCCTAACTTGAAGTAAGTAATCAAACTTGGGAAAAAAACACCTGAGTAAAATCAGTGTTAGACCTGGGCTCAGGGAAAAACAAAATCTCCCTTTTCCAGCACGCTGATGTAATTTAAAAAATCAAGGAAATGGACATCAACATCAATTGTTACAATAAAATGTACTGCTTTTGTGACCTGCATTAATATTTTTATTTGTCTATCTTTGACAAATTCTTTCCCAATACCCCAATATTAAGAGAGCCCAGTTTACCATTTGCATATCACTACCTTGTAATTGCAGTATGAAATGAGACATCAACATTTTACTTTTTCCTGGGTTATATAGTTAAAATATTTAGCAAATAATTACTGACAATCGTGCTTGCAGTTGTGATTAGTTCAAATTATTTTCATATGGAAAACATTTAAAAACAACCCATAAAAGACACATTTTTGAGAAATATATTTTATTACTGCTATTGGATTTTTAATCCTAGGTAAATGAACAAATATAAGTGAACCTATGCATGATTTCTTCTGGAGAAACCATAGCTTTAGAATATTAACCTTTTTTTTTTTAATTTACACAAATTAAAATAAGATTTGTTTACTGTTCATTAAAAAACAACAAAAGAATGGCTAAACTTCATTCTGCGTATATATTTCTTAACTATAGCTGTCTAAAAAAAAAAAATAATAATAAAAATAAAATAATTTGCCATATGCTCATTAAATTAAAGCCTTGTGAATTTAGATACACTTTTTAGTGTGAATTAATGCATAAATTATTAGTTTTTACATTTTATTGTAAATTATGTAAAGAATACTTATAGTGCCATATCCCTACATACCAACCTATAGTGCCATGCTGAATGCTGTCCTTCGGAAGGGAGTAAAAAGCCTTTAGGGGTCACCTGTGGTGTAGTGGTTAGCATACCAACCTACTAAACCCAAGATGTTAAACGAAATAAACAAACAAACTGAAGCAATTTATGTCAATATAATAATTTATTAAAAAAAGTCTATACTGAATAAGAAATTACTTTGTTTATACAGCCACACTGAAATCTGAAAAGGAACTTATATTCTCTATTGAAATACGAGACCATTCAGGATTTCTCCATAGAAAACTTAGATAAAGGTGGCATCAAAGATCTTGATTATTTAAATAAACAAGATGTTAGCTTCAAAGTTTTAAATAATAAAACCATCCTTGGTAATACATATCAAATAATATAGTCATAAGCCAGATATACCACCACCATAAATTGGGCTAATGGGAAAGAAAATGTCCAAGTTCGACAATTGAAAATAAATAAATATTAATGCAGGCCACCAAACTGTACCACACTATGAGCGTCACTGGTGTTGATATTTATTTCCTAGATTTTTCAAAAAGTTGTATCAAACAGTATGAAAATTTCATTTGGCTTTGCCCATGACCAACAATGCTTTTAAGTTGACACCCATTTGTTTTTTCTTATTCCAGACTACTCTTAAGTTAACTATATTTTAGATTTAAAATATTTCTAAATTCATACCATAGTAGATACATACTAGTAGTTTGTATGCCATTTTTTTCACATATTCTAATTTTTAATTTGATATATATATATATTTTTTTAAAAAAATTTTTTTTTTAATGTAAAACCTAAACAGTTCAATTCAATTTGATTTGATTGGATTTAACTAACAAGGGGACGTTTGCAGTTGTAACTCACAGATTTGAATGCCGATTTGTGTGTGGGTAGTAGGGACCTATAATAGAGCAAAACTAGAGTTATAGCCGCCAATGGGCATTGGGAGCCGGAAAAAAAAATAAAATATGAAAATCACGTTTTATTTTTTTTCTCAGCTCTCAGTCAAAAGATAGAGAAATGATTCTTTCACGTTTAATTGAAGTTATGTAAGGTATTTGATATAAAAATACTTTCGTTATGCTCAAGACACCACCCGGCTTTAGGGTGCTCAAAAACTCTAAAAAAATGACAAAATTCCAAGGAAATCCGCTGTAAATCAGTGGAAACTTTTTTTTATGAAAAACTGACCTCAAATCTCGATTTAACACACCATAAAACTCTTATATGTGAAATTTTATTAAAATAAAAAAATATTGATTTTTTACCCCTTTCGAGGAGGTTAAAATTTTGAAATTGAGATTTCATCAACATTTTCTACCGGCCATAACAACTGCTGTGTTCAACCGATTGCAATAGTAATAGCATCACTAGAATCAGCATACATTCTGCTTTTTATCCATACCTATAACATTGGATTTACTCCCGATTTTAGTGGACAAAAACTGATGTGAATGAAAAAATCCAAGGTCAGCTATAACTTGAGATATTTCAATAAGGGGAAATCCTACAACCTCCGGATTTGGGCTAAACTATGCAGTTTTAAGGCTTCTAGATGACCTTAAAATTTTGTCTTAATCGGTTGCGAAATATGTGAGATAGCGCAAATTATTTACATTTTTTCAGAAATTGACAGCCCCTTCCCTTCTAAAATCCTACACAATTTTAAAGGTAAAAAAAAATTATTTTTGATTTCGACAAAATTAAGTTTCTACATGTTTTTTGAGATGAGGAATCTGAAAATAATATCAGTTTTTAGTTAAAAAATTTTCCTCACCTATATTATATAAATAAGGCTGATATAAAATGATCTTTTTCTATTATTATTTTAGTTTTTACACAATAAATTTCAAATAAGACCATTTAAAAAATATATACATTTTTTTAAACCAAAACCTGATATTAATTTTAGATTATTCATCAATCTTAGGATTTCTATGCAATTTGAAATAAAAATATGTCATTTTAAAACGTTTTATTTATATAATATAGGTGAGGAAAATTTTTTAACTAAAAACTGATATTATTTTCAGATTCCTCATCTCAAAAAACATGTAGAAACTTAATTTTGTCGAAATCAAAAATAATTTTTTTTTTACCTTTAAAATTGTGTAGGATTTTAGAAGGGAAGGGGCTGTCAATTTCTGAAAAAATGTAAATAATTTGCGCTATCTCACATATTTCGCAACCGATTAAGACAAAATTTTAAGGTCATCTAGAAGCCTTAAAACTGCATAGTTTAGCCCAAATCCGGAGGTTGTAGGATTTCCCCTTATTGAAATATCTCAAGTTATAGCTGACCTTGGATTTTTTCATTCACATCAGTTTTTGTCCACTAAAATCGGGAGTAAATCCAATGTTATAGGTATGGATAAAAAGCAGAATGTATGCTGATTCTAGTGATGCTATTACTATTGCAATCGGTTGAACACAGCAGTTGTTATGGCCGGTAGAAAATGTTGATGAAATCTCAATTTCAAAATTTTAACCTCCTCGAAAGGGGTAAAAAATCAATATTTTTTTATTTTAATAAAATTTCACATATAAGAGTTTTATGGTGTGTTAAATCGAGATTTGAGGTCAGTTTTTCATAAAAAAAAGTTTCCACTGATTTACAGCGGATTTCCTTGGAATTTTGTCATTTTTTTAGAGTTTTTGAGCACCCTAAAGCCGGGTGGTGTCTTGAGCATAACGAAAGTATTTTTATATCAAATACCTTACATAACTTCAATTAAACGTGAAAGAATCATTTCTCTATCTTGACTGAGAGCTGAGAAAAAAAATAAAACGTGATTTTCATATTTTATTTTTTTTTCCGGCTCCCAATGCCCATTGGCGGCTATAACTCTAGTTTTGCTCTATTATAGGTCCCTACTACCCACACACAAATCGGCATTCAAATCTGTGAGTTACAACTGCAAACGTCCCCTTGTAAGTTAAATTTAGTTTAATTCTCACTTTCTAGGCAATTACCTCATCCCAAGAATTTAATACACACACAGGTGTGTATACATAACATTCAATTTTAAAAGAAAATATTATAAGGCTAAAATTGAAAACAATTTATTTCTAGGAGAGGAAACAAACTCACTGGATGAAAGTGGAGTAGGTTATTTCCAAGCTTAGCAGACTATAGAAGTGAATTAATGCATGTTTCAAATTAACAGGGAAATATCTAATTAACACATATTACAAGTTAACAGGGAAATATTTTTCTTAAAAATTAATCCTACAATTTTAATGAGAACATTATTCTTTTCTTGGGCTACTGCTTTAGTAATAAACTTTGTATTTTGTTACATTCTGGTTTTATTATCTTGTGTCCTAGGAAGGATTGTTTTAAATTGTTTAAAGGAAACAAACATATATAACTATGTTTACTATTAGTTAGCAGTGGGCTGAAGGTTATAATACTTAAGTAACCTAGAGTTTTCAAAAGATTGGGGCAGAGGAATAAATACATAACTTGTATATTGATAATTACACAAATTAATGTGTATCATGGATCAGATTGAATTACAGATCAAAACGTATTTAAACAATAAAAGAAATAAAATTTATTTTTTTTAATTAACAAACTGTGTAAATTTACCTCATAATTTTGTGCAATATATATTCCAGTGTAAACTCCTGCTCCAAAAACTAACTGAAAATAGAAAATAAAAACGTTTTTTATTTAAATTAAAACAAATAACTGTGTTTATTTCATACTGACCAGTCCTCTAAGCATTATGGCAATGAAATAAATCACTAAGTTGTTTTAAAATATTACAAGAGACAGGATCATTCAAAGGTAAATTTAAATCTAAGTTCAGGAGTTTGCAAGGAAGGTTGAGAAGGAAGGTTGCAACGATCTGTTGTTACAATGTTGATCAAGGCAGTCGAAAATTTCTGGATTTAGAATCGAGGTTTGAGTAGATCTTGTCGTATAATTTCCTTAATTTCTAGTTTAGTCATGTCTTTATTTTAATTTTTCGAAATCAATTCATTAATAATGGCTTATACTTGATGCCTGTCCCTCTCTATCACGTTAACAGTACGTGATCTACCCGAAGCAAACAAAGGCGCCGACCCCCTGTAAGGTCAAATCAGTTTTCAAGACAGCTATTCATAGATGTAATGGATTTTAGTTATGGCTACAGAAGTTCTGCGCAGTCAACTTAGAAGGAGGTATTCATTCTTCCCTTTCTTTAATGATTGATCAGTTAATCATGAATTATGTGGACTGATTATAAAATAATATTATTTTTGAGTGTAGACTCTTTGTTGTCAATGGAAACAAGGTCTGTTTTGAAAAGGAATATATCAGACACCTTTCTTCAGGAGAAATTGCAGCTGCACTTAGACCATTTTATTTTTCAGTTCACCCTGATCTGTTTGGAAAATACCCTTCGGAGAGGGTAAAGTTTTTTAACTGACAATGGCTGTAGTTTTTATATTTATTGTTATTCTTTAATGCTTTTTCATCTTAATGTAATTCTTCCTATTTCTTTAGGCTATTAATGAAAGTTCTCTTCAATCATTAAGCTCCTATATACAGAATCTACAACAAAATAAGTACCCAAGACCAACAAATCTCACATTTTATCTTAGACCTCATGGATCTGCTACAACTAATAAGGGTATGTTCTAAATTCGTATTGGTATTGGAATATATTTATGATTGCTTTGACTAATTTGATGAAATTGTTTTGACAGGAACATTTAAAACTGTCAAAATATCTCTAGGGCAAGCAGATATTAAGAAAACCGTTGTTTCGATTCTTTCTAGCTGCAATCTTCCCACAACATATGTGGATAACCTAACTCCTTCTAATAAAGAAAATGTTACTTTTGAACAAGAGTTCCGGGCCAAGGCTTACCATTATGGAGAACAAGGAGGTCATGGAGGTGGCACTGAAAAAAATCTTAAAAAAGTCAAAACAGAATCATTATTGTAAGTTAATCTCAAATTATCAGTACCAAAAATATATGTTATGCCACAACAGCTCTAAATTATCAGATTCACTCTAATAATGTCAAGATTATCCACTTATGTTTAGCTGAGACAAAATAAAAAAATCCCTCTTACTACTAAGGCTTAGACAATTATAGTTCTGTACAATGTACTATCTATAATATATAATTCAATGAGAATGGATAGTATATGTCTTAACCTTTGATTGAGGGGAGAGTTGCATCTTGGATTTTTTGTTGACTCAGTGAGATATGAATGGACAGGCTTCATATGTTAGTTATGAGTTCAGACTTAGACTTCACTTACTCCAACAATTATAGGATTAATCCTGAATTGGGTAAAGGTCGGGTTAAGAGGAGGCAACCCCTACGAGCGCTCAGAATACCATTGATCGATTCTCACCTTCTTCTGATTTATTTCGGTGTTTTAGTCGCTCCTTTTCGAGGGGAAAGGTTATTCTCATTTATTTACGGAGAAACTTTAAATCCCTGTTCAAAGTAATATTGACTTCTGTTTACCATAAGATGATAACATGAGAAATAAAAAATAATGAAGTGGAAATAAGAAAATGTCAAAATATAACACTAAATCAATTTTGAATTAAATCAGAATTAATATGGTGTTCAGGTCACACTGAGGGATGTTAATACTGTACCCATCTTCTCCATGGTAGAACATGAGATGATACGGAAGAGAATCATACACTTAATAGAACTCACTGATTCTTATCAGTTTTTTGTCCCTGCTGTGGAGAACATTGTCTCGCTTTTCAAACATCTGGCCAACTATTAAGACAGCAACTTCGTCAGCGGTAGGAGTATTGTAACGTTCTCAGTGAGCATTTGAAGGCTTTTTGTCAGCACTGATAACTACCTGGAAATCTTGTAGATCTTTGGGAACAAACTTAGCAGTAGCTCCGAAATCCTTGATATGATACTCGTTATGTTCATGAAGAATTTTCTGGAGTTGGCCCATGAATGCAGGCTTGATGTTTTGAAAGTGACCGCAGCGAATGCCTCTTTCATGGTTGTCATCACCAACAAAATTTACCTGAATAAAAGACAGTCGCTGTTGTGTTCCAGGCATCAAACTCCCTATTCTGTGATATATACCTGTCCTCGCACCTTAAATGTTGGCATTATATCTCTCTCTTTTGCTCCAAATGATGTCATTTGGAAACAAATGAACAGTCTCAGGATGTTCGTAAGTAAGGAGGCTGTGCAAGTGTTCAGGATATTCTAGAAAGGGAGGAAGTTGAACTTTCCCGTTACTGCAGCACATGGCAGGGCTGTCGTCCTTCCATTTTACAGCATAACACCAATTTCAAGTAAATCGTGATCCAATATCGACGGTTTTGTCTTTTGCATATTTAGTTTTTGTGTCCTACTGGCTGTAACCTTTCCATTGAACATCTTTCATCGTGTTTTGTTACAGCTACACGTTTAACATGAGGATTATTTTCTGATAATTTTTTTTTGAAGACTATGGATTTCAGGATGGGTTTTCTTATACTTCTGTACAGTCCCTGTAAGTACAGTTGGGTGATTCTCAGAATATGTGTATACAGCATATCCTTTAACTTTGGGTTGGCTTTCTTTATGTTTGTTAACCACTTTTCTGCTGATTTCAGGATGATTTGTCATGTATTTCTTAACAGCTTCCCTGTTGACCTCTACATTTGCTTGAATATATTTTGCAGCCGAGTTCCTTAGTTGTTTGTTGCGAACTGAATCTGTGAATCATTTCCTACATTGTTTATTTTTAGATTGATGGGTTTACTTCAATGTTGCAATAGACTCATCTGAACTGAGAAAAATATTCTGGGTTCAAGGAATGAAATTCAGAAATGATAGGTACTACTTGTAAAATACAACTTGGGCCTGGTTGAGAAAAGCCGATTATCCTGTGACTGGAAAACTGAAAAAGAGTAGTTGGGGACAAAGCTACTGGTGAAGCAATGTTGGTGGGTTGCTCGTAAGGAATATGTACATCGAACTGGCCTTACATGTCATCACTAGAGAACATAAGTCTTTTAACCTCCTCTTTAACATAAGTCCTTTAATAGCTTCTCGTCACGAAACAACTCAAACTTGTAAGTGTCCACCTCTGCAGCCACCATGAGTTCACAGAAAGTACCATATTATAAGGTTTCGACATTGATCATATTTTTGTTTGTTTACAACTATAAGAAACTTAATTTGTGGTCAAAGTGTGCGGTTTAAACATCTAACCTATTTTTTAACTTAGGTTATCTCCAAATACCATATGACAATTAATCTATTATTCTCCCAATAAAAATTGTAATCGCATTTTTTGCGAATTAGCTGCGTTCCAGGCCGATTTTTTTGAATTCCTTTCTTAGCGAGCACCTACGGCCCTAGAGGAAGCTACATATTGAATTTTATTCTAATCCGTTCGGTGGTTTCTGAGATTTCATGTTAAATGAGTGAGTGGTATTTGACAAATATATAGTAGATTATTACTGATATAATAAGTTATTCTAAAGCTTTGATATTGTCAAATCTTAGTAATCTGTGCATTTCTCTCTTAGTATTGATATATCATGGTAGTAGTGTAGGACTGACCAGGGCTTTTTTAAAGTGAAGCCAGTGAATAGGATACTTAGATATGTTCATAGCATGTTCATCAGTTTTTATCCAATGCCTTCCATGGTTTCCAACCATCTGAGAAAGGGTTTCTCTTCTCCTTTCACCTTTCAGTCCACCAGTAAGAAGATCTTCTTGTTTGATTATCACAACTCTTGATTCTATTATCTTAAAATTATCTCTAACGATTATATGATTGTTAATTATGTGTTGTTCTTTAAAATGATATAATAAAACAATGAATATAAAAAGCACGGCGACCTGGTTTCATATGAATTAATGTTTCTGGTAAATGTTGTAATCCTATTCAGATTCTAGGAACAGTAATGTTTTAAACTCTTTCTATGAAACTCTTATTGGCTGTTTGCCTACAAAACAAAATTATTTACTCAGTTTTGCTTATTATAACGTAATAAACATATTTAAAACATTTGATTGTTTATAAAAGCAATTTTCTGTTTGGAATGAAGACAAATTGTCTTCCTAGACTAGAAAAGTTACTGAAAATAGAGAGAAGGGTCCTGAGGAGAATCTATGGGCCCAAGAAAACTGGAAAGCTACAGGTTTAGACCTGACCAGGAACTCTACAAGGAGATAAAAGACCAAGAAACCAAAATAAGAATCAGGAAACTAAGATTCCACTGGCACATGGAAAGAATGGACCGAGGGTGACTAAACAAGAAAATCTTTGACAAAAACTATGCTAGGAGGGTATGTAAAACAAATGAGAGAGGAAACTGAAAAATTAAAAATAACACAAAAAATGCCTAGATAGAGAACAATACGGAAAGAAATTAAAAGGAGTCAAGGTATTTGTGGAAAATGAAGAAAAACGGAAGGGTACTGCGTGGTCAGAGGAAAGGTAGCAAAGGCAAGCAGAAATGATGAGAAAAGTAGGGCAAAAATGAGAAAGGAAAAGTAATGATAGTCGCTTGGTCTTAAAAAGCCATTTCGTGGGGGGGGAGGATAAATAAAATAAAAGCAATTTTCATCGCTGCGAATTTTTTTTTTTTTTTTTTTTTTTTAACTAACCGTCTTATCTTTCACATTAAATCAATAAAATTTTGTAATTCGATTATCCTTATACCAGGGGTTCTACTGTACTCTCATATATCAGTATTGATATAATGTTAAATTTTATTTATTTATTTATTTGAGAGTTTTGTGAGCATAAAACTTATAGGTCATCAATGCTCGTCTGTTCTTGATAGAAAATTATCTATATTTTGTAATATAGATTTTCTCTATAAAGGAGGGGTATATTATAATGTTAAATTAATTTTATTTAATTACTATCAAACATTTATAATTAAATTTGAAACTTGATTTTCTTTTTTATTGAGACTATCAGAGATGACTTAGAGTGTGAGAGAAACACTTTATTTAGTTAGGATTGATGAATTAAATGCCACTTCTATTGAGTAAATATATAATTTTAAATTATCTCTCACTGAGTACCAATGGTTAATTTCAAATCTTACCCATTGACGTCTAGCATGGTGAGTGGCTTTCGACGCTGCTCTTGTTTGTGCTCCGCTTCTTAGTTGCACGTATCTGGGAATGAGGTCTTCTCTTGAGCACTTCTGGTTAAACCAAATATTTTTGTTAGCGATGGCGTATTTGAGTCGTAAGTTTGGAAAACCAATAAGCTGCATCCTTCCGGCTTGCAGTCTTCAGTTCTGCAACAACTTTTTCTGATAATGTGTTGAATCTTGATATGCTGAGTTTTGATCGATTATACGTAGTAGCCTGGCTGGCTTCAGAATCACTTGAGGTACGCATGATGATATAGAAGGATAGAAGTGGCAATTAATTCATCAATCCTAATTGTATTGATCCTTCTATATCATCATGCGTACCTCAAGTGACTTTATTTAGTGATGTTTCCCATTTCAAATTGGTTACTACTCACTCAGCATACTTATCAGTCTAAATAAACATGTGATAATATTTGAATATATTAATAAATAAAGAACAAAATTTATTTAAAACTTGCAAACATTGGCTTGAAGAGAAATAATCAGAGTTCAATTAAATATTTTTTTTTTTATTATTTTTACTCCGACTGTTTGCTTATAACTGCAAACTTATAAATTCTTTTTGTCATACTATTTCATAAATTTGATTTTGAATTTTATTGTTTTTAATTTCTAGGGAGTGGTTATCAGAAAATGCTGAAGCATCCAAGGACAAGTTATTAGCTTTAAAACCTGTAAGAGAAGAAGTAGTTCGGTTGCAGAAAAGCCTTTGTGAGAGGCTTCACTTGAAAGCTATCCTTTGGGAATGTGGTTGGAATATATCTCATTTTAGAGGTTGCTTACTTGCTTTTCAAGCTCTAGCTCAACATCATATTGATGCCATGACTGTTTTAAAGGGTATGTCAACAATTTTATTAATATAGGAGATACTGTTGGATAAACTTTTGAATATTGTGAACAATATTGGCTACAATCATGTATTTCGTCTGGAATATAATTCTTTCCTCTTTTAAGTGTAATTTATTTTTGAGGTCAATTCCTCTTTGAATTTTAACCTGTTCAAATATTCATTTTTCATTACTGGGGAATTTCTATAATGTGCATTTAATAAACTTGAAGGACTGGCACCATCATTAAGGAACCCTTAAAACTATTATTTTTTTTGTTTATCCCCACATTGATCAGATCAGACAAGTTACCATCCTTACATTGACACTTAAGTTTTATTCTTTGCTTGCAACAGTTGTTGGGACATTATTTCATAAATAATGTTAATATACTTACCTGTTCTCTTTATAGCCCATCTAATAAATACTGGTAATTTTAAGTATATTATGAAGTTAGTACAGTGAAACTCCAATTATCTGGATATCCGGATTGCTATGATACAATTATTACATGCAATTTTTTTTTAATAGTTTATGAACAGATATTATAATATGATAGGTCCCATCTTATTAGTTTTCATTACACAATAAAAGACGTAAAACTTAATAGATCAAATGGAAGCTACCGGTACTGTGTCTCAAGATTAGGGGCAGAGCCCACACACCTCATAACAGTCAAGTTCTGAGTAAACATACTTAGTAAATTTCTAGATAGCACATCCATCCTACGTGGGTTTTACCCAGTACTGGCCCTATTGCCCTCATGCGTTGTGTCTTTATAAACTTAAAGAGTTATGGCACCTAGAAGAAAACGTGTAGTCCGAAAAACTGTCCATTGTAGAATGTCTTAGGAAAGGCGAATCTGGGAAAAAATTGGAGGAAGAGTTCAGTGTTGGAATATCTACGTTTTTCTACATGTCAACTAAACTTTATTGTTACATAGATATAATTTTATAAAGAGGTCACATTTTTAATTATTCAATAAAATTTTTATTGAATTTTAAAATATTACATATATCTGTATTTTTTATTTCAATACTCTAATTCAGTAGTAAATCTGATTATTCGGATTTTTGGGTATCCAGATCAATTTCGGTCTCAATTAATCTAGATAATTGGAATTTCTCTGTATTTTGAAGAACTAACATAAAAATAATAAGGATAATCAGGTTTACTATATCACTTAATGATTTAAACTGAGCATTTAAATTTAGCTTTGTCTTGTTATTTAAAATAATGAGAATCAAAATCTGAATGCTTTAGAGGAGTTTCAGCAAACTATTTGATCTTGCATGTCTTAATAAAACAGATTTTATAGAATTTAGTTTTTTAATTTTATGATATATAATGTCCTACAAAATAAAGTTTCATCTAAAATATTTTATTTTTAAATTATACCTTTCATATCACCACTCGTGGGCTCTAATAGCTATGGTTTGTTATAGGAAGAACTCTTGTGTTTGGTAATGATACTGGAGTGAGTTTTGATGGCCAAATCTTGTTGAATATTGCTGAAGTTCGGAACAACTGGTTAGATGTATGCTTTTTCCTTAAAATTATCTAAATTGAGTATTTATTATTATTTTCTTTAAAATATTAATGATAGTTATATAAGGTATTTATTATTTTTTTATAAGAGGTTACTCTCTACTGTTCAGCTTGATACAACAACATATTGCTGGAACCTGCCCTGTTCTATGAAATTGTTATCAATGATTAATTTTGATTTTAGACTGTATCTGTTCTTTATTTTAGTAATCTAGTTAGTTGCCCCTCAATAGATTGAATAGATTCTGTGCCTTTCCTAGCAGGTCTCAAGATTTGAACTCATTTCCAATAATTCTAGAATCTTGTTACCAGGTATGCAAGTTTAAAATGTCGTTTATTTCTTAAAATATATACACAGTAATTTAAAAAAAAGTATAATATATTTTATTCAAAGTACTGACCCTCGCTTTCTACACATTTTGTCCATCTCTCGGGCAATATATGGATACCATTCCAAAAGAATGCTTCATCTTTATTTGAAATCCATTCATCGAGCCATTTTCGTACATTTTCGAAATTGTTGAAGTGTTGCTCCGCCAATGAGTGTCCCATCGATGAGAAGAGGTGATAATCAGAAGGAGCCAGGTCAGGTGAATATGGCGGGTGGGGTAGGAGTTCCCAACCAAGCGAAGAAATCGTTTCCTTAGTCAATCTGGCTGAATGTGCAGGAGCGTTATCATGCTGAAGAATGACTTTGGCGTGCCTGTGAGCCCATTCTGGGCGTTTTTCGATCAATGCGTGACTCAAATTGATCATTTGTTGTCGGTAGCGCTCGGTATTGACTGTTTCGCCGGGTTTGAGAAGCTCGTAGTAGACTACTCCCTTCTGATCCCACCACACACACAGCATTGTCTTCTTCCCAAAACGATCCGGTCTTGCACTCGATGTGGATGATTGTCCTGGCATTACCCATGATTTTTTTCGTTTGGGATTCTGAAAATAAATCCATTTTTCATCGCCAGTTACAACTCGATGCAAAAAAACCCTTTCTTTCGTGGCGTAAAAGCAGCATTTCGCACACAGTTTTTCGTATTTCCATCTGTCATTCGTCCAATTCATGTGGAACCCATTTTCCAACCTTTTGAATCTTTCCCATAGCTCTCAGGCGATCGGAAATGGCTTGCCTAGTGACATTCAACTGTTCTGCCATCATTTGTTGGGTTTGGGTATTGTCTTCGTCTAATAAAGATTGCAATTCGAAGTCCTCAAACTTTTTTGGTCGATTTTCTCGTTTTTGATCAGTAACATCAAAATCACCACGTTTGAAACTTTGAAACCAACGTTCACATGTCCTGACGGTTGGAGCAACATCGCCATAAGTCTCAACAAGAATTCGATGACATTCAGATGCCTTTTTCTTTTGATTAAATAAGAAAATCATGACATGCCGCAAATGCTCTTTATTTGGCTTAAAATTAGACATTTTTAACACCAAAGAAAGGTATGATACGTCCACGTAAACGACTTAAAAACAACTGACTTTTGTAAACAAATGACTAACAAACAAAATAGCGTTTAGAGATAAGCAAATCCTTCAATAGGCTAAGAGCGCATTCTATTGGAATTAAAACGACATTTTAAACTTGCATACCTGGTATAGTTATTATCAGTACACTTTTAACTCAGTCATGTTTTTCTTAGTCTCTATAAAATGGACTTAAATTATAAATAATTTATAATCTAATTAATTAAAATAATTTATAATCTATAAATTATAGAGTTAAAAAATAATGCTAATTATACATTATCTGATTTGTTGATCTTTGTTTGTTTTATTAATTTACAACTATATTGTTGAATCATGATCAGTTCCATGTTGTGTGTTATATGTTATACTAGCATCTCCCATCCTGGGCTTCCCCCACTCTCATAATCAAAGAACTTGGATAATTTTAACTAATAATTGAAGTTTTGTTTGTCAATCTTTAAAAATCTTGCATTGTAGTTTGCATTTGAGCAATATTTCTTCAATGATATTTTCATGCATAGAGGTAATTTTTAACCTGGTTAAAATTGAAGCATAATTGGTCTTTCATTTTTTAATTTTAATGCATGAGTTGGTAATCCAGGTGGACAGAGACTATTAAGAAACTGCATTATCAATGCTTACAACTGAAGGCTCATGGATCATATTTTTACATACAATATCAAAAACCAAAGGATTGGCATATTGATTTGGTAATCATTTTTATTAGGTAGAAATAATTTTATTAATTTCGTCTGGTCGGATTTTAATTTCTAACCATAAAAGTATATGATAGTGTGGCTCACCTTGTCTCTGCCACTCTACATTGTACATTCAAATTTTTATTATTGTAAATTTCATTATTGCTAAACCTTTCTAGAACTAAGAAGTGATTTAGTTAAAATTTGGTACAGATAGGTTCAGTCGTACGGTTATAAACTCTGTTCCAGTTTGGTGCTAGCCATATATTGGTCGATTTGCAAACATTACTGGGACCCACATGTTATCCCACATATTTAGATCTTTTTTAATAATTTAATTGAATATAAATAAATTTTATGATCAATTTCAAGCTCTATATAACACAGCATCTTTGCAACCTCTGGTGTAAAATGGCACTCCCCACCTATAGGTCAATTTTCAAACTTCACTGTTAGCCATATATTATCGCTTTTTAATAATGAATTAATTGAAAATAAGTAGATTTTATTATTGCTAAACTCTGCTGGAACTATAAAGATTATGTGGTTAAAATTTCGTACAGATTGGTTTAGTAGTTTTCGTAGTTATTGATCACAAAAGACAAATGGCTTGTCCTTTTATTTAATAGTATAGATAACATGTGAATGACATATGGGGATGCCTCCGATTGATAGCCCTGTAAATTACTGCTGAAAAAACACTTTAAGACCACTTGGCCATTTTCTTTTCAGGTGCTTAAGAGGATTATCAAGTTTAGGAAAACGAGGTATATTGTGGAAGAATAAATATTTCTGGACAAGTATGTAATATAACGGATTTTAAGGTGTTTGTGAATTGTTTTAAACATTTTAAGCAGTATTTTATTTAATTATTATAATGGATGGTTTGGTTGAAAGCTTGTCTAAATATCCATAATATCATATTATATCTTTTAGTAAAAGGTATTTTTTAATATTTCTGTACAATTTTGTAGAAACTTTAAAGTATAGTGAATCTCGATACAGTTGATATTTATCTGAATTATTTAATTTTAATATCAATTTGTAAGAAGAGAGTAGTGTAAGAAAATTATTTAAGTCCTGTGACCTTTAAAAGTATTTTTAGTTCTTTCTAAATGATTTTGAATGTTCACATCATAATTTTTTCTTATAAAAATTTTGTTCTTATTTGTCTTTGATGTCTGAATATTCTTTAAAGCTTTTTGTTAATAGCCCTAGAGGTATACAGTAAGTGACAAAAGTTTCAGGACACCCGTATTTCTTATAAAACAATCCCAATTTCGAGTGTTTGTGATTTACTAAATTAATGCTAAAACAATTGATTCCTTGGATATTTTTTCGGTGAATGTTTTCCTAATAATAATTTTAAAAAATCAAAAGTAGGTTTAAAATCAATAGTTTTGGTTTTCATGCAACAAATGATTTTGAACACTTACTTACTATTATTCTTCTAGGATTAAAGAGTTGAGATACAAGGTTATGACTGGTTCTCAAATAATACCATAACTAATTATTCTCAGTGATTTATTGCTTCTGTGCTCACTCTTTTTTTCCTTATGACTCACATAACAATTCAAGAAAAAGAAATAAATAAAATAATAAATAATTCAATTGTATGCTAAATGAATGAGAATGCCAGCTAAAGTGATACAAGCTAGAAGACAGATTTAATTTTAAAGTAATTTCTAGAATCAAATGTTTTAGTAGAACTGAGAAAATAGTGCATGCTCAAAAATCAAGAATACTATAAAAACATTACTTCCATGGGCATACACCTGAAAATTGATTATCAGTGAATCAAATAGGAAGAAGAGATTTCAATTTAAAAAAATTGTTTTGAATATTGAAAAGATGTTATATTACTTATGAGTCAAACATTCAACCTATTTAGGTCCCATTGGCAGCAAAACAATTAGAGAAAGAAAAATAAGCTCGACAAATAAAACATTTATAACTAACCTTGAAAGATGGAGGAAGCTCTTGGATCATGTGTTGTTCGAATGTTGGAGTATTTGCTTTAATTGAGAGAAAAATGAATTGATGAATGTACTGTGGTGTTCTAAGAACAAATTTTAATAAAAGGTGCTGCATGTTACAAACTAAAGGGTGTTTTATATTTATCAGAATAAGGGCCCTAAACACACAAGTCTCATTTCTGGAACCTAGTGCCTTTACATTTGTATAGTGTCCTTTATTGGTTAATCCACCTTCTCAATCTCTTACAATGAACCTCATTGAATACCTGTAGGGTCAATAAAACAAAAATCTCTTAATTTATTTGTTTCAATAATAATTAAATCTTACATAAATATTAAATTTATTAATAATATTTTGAAAAAGTGCCCAAAAATGTTTATTTTATTTCTCTTTTTTTCTTTTTTTAATCATTATTTACATGAAAAATTAAGTTAATTACATTACTGAACTGAGGAATTACAGTTCTTAGTGTTAGTACTTCTTTTATTGTATAGACAACACTTCCAGTTCAAACTGCTATCTTCTATTTCCAAAGTTCGTGAGTGCCCAGAAACTTTTTTTACTAACTGTACCCTAAACAATCAATCTTTTAAATATCTTGATTCCATGAGTACATTTGTTATTTTAGCTCGGTAATTTGAATAGATTTTTTTTGTTTTGTGTTTTAGTTCATAAAGAATGTTGTCCGTGAACAAGATGTTGCTTTGAAGACTGTACCTACATTTGAAAAGACTTTGTCTCGAGTGTTAAGGGATATTCAAGTTGTAAGAAGGTATCAGAACAATTCTTACTATTAATCATATTACTATTATTTATTATTTTATGTTTTTAGGTAGAGTGGATAAATTTTACTATCTGGACTAGGTTGTTACAAAAGTCCTTGTGCATAAGTATAGCTTTACAGGGGTCACCTGTTGTGTAGTGGTTAGCAAGCAACGCACTAATCCCAAGATCGTGGGTTCGCAGCCCGGCAGATGACCTTAGGATTTTTTAAAGGGAGTAAAAAATCCTTAGCTATGCCGTCCTTTGGAAGGGACGTAAAATGGGGTCCCGAGCCTGTGCGATGTCAGGTACTCGTTAAAAAACCCTATCCTAATTATACCTGGATAGGCAAAATTTAGGACTCCCACTGTAGCATCGTCCGATTAGCCATAGCAGCATAAAGTGACGTTAAACAAAATAAAAAATAAAATAAAAAAGTATAGCTTTATTTCAGATTACATATTTTAAACCTTATTGAATACTACTCTGCAAAGTAAAGACTATTGTTTTCAATTACTTTCACCCATCTTTCTTCCGGTAATCTCTCCTTAGTTTTTTTTTTTTGAGGCAAAGAACTGTTCACATTCAATTTTTTTGTCCTCTTAATTTTCAAAGATCCGGCTTGTAAAAAAATGTGCAATTGATCTAAAAAAAACCATAATCTGACAGTGCAATATCTGGGCTTCATACAGGATGAGGCAAAACATTTACTTATTGCAGTTCTAGTAATTTTTTATTTTTCAAATGATAACAATGAACAGGGATATTGTGTTACACAACAGGTTGGTTCCAGTTGACCAAAGCAGTGTACTTTTCTATCAACACTGCATTAACCCTGTCTAGCTAGCTACTCACAGTAAAAGTTTGAGTCCACTACCTGACCACCAGAAACCAACTCAAAATACAAAACGTCTTCATGGTTCCACCAAACACAAAGCATAAATTTTTTCCCAAATGAACCAAAGTGCTGCAGAATTTTGATTGATTTTTGAACTTTCCTTTTATGTTATACATTTTTTTGGTGGTTGCCTCTGTGCTTATACCTTTATTCTAGTAATGCCTCAAAAGACCTGGAGCAAATTTTATGGGTAAATGAACCCATAAAGCCAACTTAAGTCCAAAAGGAATTGAAGGATAAGTCAAAGTAAAAATTGGCATAAATAGTTGAAACAAAATAATTCTTGTAAAATTAATTTTTTTTTTCTTTTATTAATTGAAATTTATAACTGTATTAGAAAATACATCCAGTAAATATGCTGTGTACAATGCAATATGATAACATGATTAAGACTTGCAGAAGAACTACCCATTGGTAGCACTCTAATGAAATTTACAAAAGGAGAAGATCCCGAGGCCATCTTCTTTTCAGGCGCCTAGGAGGATAGTCATGAATGGAATGGGAAGCGAGTTGTGCAACAAGTGGATTTGGATGAGGAGTGAGTTTATTATGAAAGGAGAGGTATCTGGTTCGTGCCAAATCAGCGATGTATGTGATATTAAGGTCATTGTGGATGATTTCATTTGTTACTAAGTAAGAAGCATTAAGGATTTTTCTAAGGATTTTGGATTGGAGTGATTGGATGCAGGAAGAATTCGATGGTTTGGTGGATCCCCATAACTCTATGCCATAAGTCCAAATAGGTCTGATAATCGTCATATAGATGAGTTTTTTTGTAGTGAATCAGGAGATTTGAACATTTGTCAAGTAAGTGATGTAACAGTCGAAATCGACGTGCAGCTTCTTGTCTTTTCAATCTTGTATGAGGGTTCCATGTAAGTCTCTTGTCAGATAAAATCCCAGGTATCGTAAGCGACAGAATGAGACAGGTTTTCGACGGAGATTAAAGGTTATTTGCTGGGATTTGCTAGGTCCAGTTATGACCATTCTTCAAGCGAAGTGATGTGTGACTGGAGTGTCTGGGATGCAGCAAATGGATCTTCATTGACTGATAACACGCTGGTGTCATCAACATAGGTTGTGAGGATAGTATTAGGATGAGTTGGGATATCAGCTTTATACACTGTATAAAGAATGGGACCCAGGATACTACCTTGGGGAATACCAGCGGTCTGGGGGAAGATGGATGAGTATTTAGAATTGTGGTTAGCTCTAAATACTCTTATAAAGCAGTCCTGGATGCCATACCCGATCGAAGGCCTGTTCAACGTCAAGAAAGACACCCGTGCAATACATCTTGCGCTCCAATGCAGATGAGATAACATCCACCACACGATGGCTCTGCTGGGTAGTGGAGTGAAATTGACGAAATCCAAACTGGTGGTCAGGAATAATGTGATTGGAATTGAGGAAGGGATAAAGGTGTTTCAAAAGATCTTTTCAAGGATTTTGTCCATGATAGGTAGGAGAGAAATAGGTCTGTATGAGGAAGGATTTTCTGGCGTTTTTTTTAGGTTTTGGGATCATTTTAATAATTGATAATTTCCAGGAATCGGGAAAGTATCTAGTATGGAGGATAGCGTTATAAATATAAGTTAGGAGTAATACTGCTTTCTTTGAAAGACATTTGAGGATTCTTGTGGTAATAAGGTCGTGTCCAGGAGCTTTGTTGGAGGGCAATCTACGGATTATGGATATTAAATCTGAAGAGTGGAAGGCTTTAGGAGGAAGGGTCGTTTGGAGAGGAATACTCAGTTCTGCTTCAATATATTCTACATGGTTAGGATTTAGGATGTCAGAATGAGGTTTAAAAGTATTATGTAATTGTTCACCAAATACCTGTGATTTTTCTGAATCAGATTTGGTCCAGGTTTGAGCTGGAGTAAGGAGAGGATGATTGAAGGTTTTGAATTTTAAAAGTTTTCTGGTCGTGGTCCATAATGATTTGTTAGAAATAGATTGTTGTTCAGTTTGTTTCTGTAAATTTTCAAATTTTAGTTTTTTAAGTTCTGATTTAAGTTTGTTAGTTAATTTGGTATAATTGGTTTTGTCAGATGGGCATCAAGTTCTATGCCATTTGGCTCTGGCTCGTCGTTTTTCTACAAGTAAAACCCAAATATATTGAGGCAAGACCATGCCTTCTGAATGTATTATTTTATTTTGTGAGGTATTTTCTGTTATGCTAGTTTGTATTGATTTAGTAAGATGTTCTATTGCCGCATCTATTTGTTGACATGTTTTTAGAGGAGTTTTTAAGTCTATATGGTTTTTTAAAGCCGAACGGAATTTGTCCCTATCTACTCGTCCTGTTATCAAGGATGGAGGAGAAGGTTTGATAATAGGAGTAGAATGTAATGTAAGCAAAACTGGGCTATGGTCAGAGGAAAGGTCGTCTAAGGAATCTATTGTAGTTTGTGAAGTAGGTATTTGAGAGGTATCGAATATGTCCAGAATATCTGGGCGTTTTTTTAGGGATGTAGGCCAGTAGGTAGGATTGTTAGGTGAAAGGATAGGTTAATTGTTTAAGGATGATACACGGGAAAGTACACTACCTCGGGTATTGAATGTTCTACAGCCCCATCGCTGGTGTTTAGCGTTGTAATCCCCACCTGCAATGAAGCGCCGCCCAAAGGATTGAAATAAGAATTGCAGAATAGTTTGAGAAAGGCTATTTCCTGTAGGACAATATACAGCTGAATGAGTAAGGTTAAATGGAAGGCAGGATTCAGGTCTAGTGCGGTAGACTGAATGGTGCCAGTTGGAGAGGAAGGAATCAGGGTGTGGGTAAGTGATCTATGGATGAGGATACAAGTACCACCATGGGCTGTTTTGTCGGGGTGGTCAGATCTGTAAGTGATGTAGTCTTTGATGTGGAAATAAGAGGTAGGCGTCAAGTGAGTCTCGGTAATTAAGGCAATGTGAATGTTATTGTCGTGTAAGAATATGTCTAGTTCATTTCTGTGATTGAGCAAACCATTTGCGTTCCATAAAAGAACTGCCAAGGAGTTTCAGTTCATCGAGGAACAATAGGCGTGATTTCTGTCAGGGCTCTTGTGAGAAGGGTAATTAAAGGTCTGATCGTTTCTTGAAGTTCGAGGAGGAAGGAAGAGAGAATCGATGAGATATCACAAAAACCTTGGGAGGAAATAGGATAGGATTCTGACATTTGAGGCGGAAGGTTAAACTGTCTTGACGACGGTACTTGGAATGGAATTTGGCTAGGATTTTGTCGAGGTATGATTTGCTCATAAATTTGTAGTGGAGTCTTGGTATGTTGGTTTACTTGTTGTGGGGTCTGTTGGGTAGTTGATGAAGAGGGATTGATTATTTTGGGAGGTCGGGATGGAAGGTATGTTTGAGGTGCCTGATTCTGTGGCCGTCGATTTCTTCGTTCTACCGTTGTGAATTTATTAATTGGTTGGTGAAGTTGAGAAGACAACGTTGCTGAGGTTGATGGCTGGGATTCTGCAATTTGAATGGCTGAATCGATGGGTTGTTGATTTTGAAAGGAAGTTACTATTGTTTCGGATGTTTCAGGAACAGGATTTTTATTTGTAGCGGATATGGAGGCTCTTTGTTTTTGCCTATGTTTGTGTACCTGGCAACCTTTATAGTTTGCAGGATGACTCTCACCACAGATGACACACAAAGCTAGCGTATCTCGTGTTTTTAAGCAAGTTGCTGTTAAATGCGGCCCTGCACATTTAACACATCTTGCCTGACGATTACAATTCGTTTTCGTGTGGCATAGGTTTTGAAATCTGATTCACTGTACAATTTCTTTTTTGACTCGAGCTACTTCAAATTTGACCATGGAGTACACCAGTCTTTTGATGTTGAAAACCTCCACATTGTTATCTGCTGGCTCCTTATCAACAAAGAACAATGGGAGTGGGCGTTTTTCAGAGCAGTGGAGTACATTAGAGACATGCCTGACGCTATGGCCTAGCTGCTCCAGGTCTCTTTTGATTGCATCGGGAGGCACTGATTGGTGAAGTCCCCGTAATACTACCCTGTTGCCCTTGTCTTTTAATTGATAGTAGTGAAACTTAATGTTTTGAGTTTTTAGGTGGGCTACCTGTGATTTATAGTGTTCTTTCATCTCTGTTTTTTTTTTTTATGTTGTGGTATCTGGAGTGACATTGGAAATTTGTTCGGCCAATTAATTCAGAAATTTTAAGACAAAATTAAATGTAGTTATCTACGCCGGTAACGCAGATAGGAGGTGGCTTAATATCTGTTTGAGGTTTTGGTGGTTGTTAAACTGAGCTATCCGAAGGCATGTTAGTCAATGGCTGAAATCTGTTTGGATAGGTATAACTGCTGCGATGACAGCCTTACTGTGGTGGAGTGGTAGGTTGACTCTGCTTTTTTTCTTTTTGTTTCTTTTTCTTCTTTTTGTTTCTTTTTCTTCTTTTTTTTTGTCCGGAGAGTTCCCAGGGGACTCAAGTGCAGTATTTCTTTGTCTTTTTGACAAAGTTCTGCCCTTAAGGAATTTCGAGTCCGATTCATTGAAGTCTGAACACGGCATTTCTTCATCGGAGTCGAAGCAGGATGATTTTTCACACTCCATGGTATAAATAATTATTATTGCTAATAGTTATTAAACAAAAATATTATTTAAAGAGAGAAAAATAATAAAAACAATATACATATATAAATAAAAACACATCTATAAAATTAAAAAAAAAAAATCTATTCAACGAGCTACGAACTCGGGTGTTTGAGTATAGGAGACGAGTGCTCTACTCACTACCCCACCTTGGATGATAGTTCAAGGTAGGCCTATGTAAGTGATAGCCAGTCACTGCCGTCAGCAGGTCGAAACTCTACCTACGTTGTGCCCAACTATCCCGTCACACACTTAAAGTCCACCTTTATAAATTAGTTTCTAGGGACTCACCTAGCCGGAAAACTTCACTAATTGTTCAATTATGTATATACACAATATTTGTAAAGTGCCGAGCTGATACATGCGCTAATACCACTAATTATTAGAGTTAAAAATCAAAGATTGTGTTCATGCACATGGATGTTGTAACAACCTAGTGTTTGAAGTTACTTTTATTTTCGCTTCTCTTGTTTTATTATGCTAACATTTATGTCGTAATGATCAAAATTCACTCCCATTTGTTAAGCTGTTTCACTTCTGTCAGGGACTTCTAAGACTGCCACTCCACAGACCTAATGCTATCCTCTTCCCTATTTCTGGATTTAACATTTGGACTTGACTTAGTATTGATTATTTTGGCAGATGTTCATTTCGTACCCAAACCTACATAACCCATTTCAATCATTGGGTTAAAATTACTTCAATTTATGTATTGTGAGCTGGTACCACAAGTACTCATTGTGTAGTCTTCCAATTTTCCATTGGATTAATCTTTATTCAGGTCATATATTCAGTATCTGTATTTTTATGAGGCTTTAAAATCTCTCTTCCAATTGTTGTTTCATTCATGGGATGAAGTGAAATGCCCAGGTTTCATCTCCTTTGACAATTGAGCCAAAGAAGTCTTCGACAAGGACAGCGGTGAGCTGGTATGACATGGGAGTACAAAAGCTGCCACAGCATCTACAGAAATGCCTCAACTAAAATGGGTATTATGTAGAAATGTAAATGTTCGACCTTTAAAAATTTGTAAGGATTATTGAAAATAATTTTTTTTTTAATGAATAAAAATAAGAGACCTTACTTTTGAGATTACTCTTGTAGCATGGTACGAATACAAACACATACTTGAAGAACTCTTCTAGTGAATGCTCCTTTATATTTTCACTGTTTCTACAAATAACATATTCCAATTTCAATTAACTGCAGCATTTAAACATTCCTTTCTGGTCCGGTCCATGCTTTATTCCTTCCATGGCAGTACACAACAAATCCATACAGATACAGAAGTTCTCTTGTATGATTTAACTATTGAAACATGTTAATTGGTGCACAACCTTGTGCAGATATGCATAGTTCACTGTCCACACCAAATGTTCTGCTCTGCGTAGATAATTTCTGTACTGTTGGGCTCAGTGCTGCACTTTTGCTTTGGACCAACCTTTGCATTGTTAGTTCCTTTTTGTAAATTAATTATTATGGGAGAGATTAATTGATAAATTTCTTGTGATATTATTATGTTATCCCTTCATAATCTTCATTTATAAAATTACTAGCATACCCCTTCAAGGCTTACCCCACTCTCACAAATAAATAATTTAGATTATTTTAAACTAATAATTGAATTAAATTTGTTTATCGATAAAAATCTTGTATTGAAGTATGGAATTTAGCATTATTTCTTCATTGATATTTTTAAGCATGGTAGTCTTTTTTAAGCTGGTTAAAATTGCAATGATTAGGTGTTTAAAGAGTACGTAAAAGCATAATTAGTCATCCAATTTGGCAGAAATAATTCTATCGATCCATCTGGTTGGATTTTAATTTCTAACCATAAAAGTTTATGACAGCTTGGCAAACCTCATTTCTGTCACTCAAGGCTTACATTTTAATTATTATTATGGTAAAATTGATTATTATAAACCTTTCTAAAACTATGAAGATTGCAAACTCTGTTGCAGAATGACACATATTGGTCAATATTTAAACTGCATTGGGATCCACTTGTCGCTCTATATATCTATAGCTTTTTTAATAATAGTGGAATTGAAAATAAGTAAATGTTATCATAAATTTTGAGCTCTACATAACACCATAACTTTGTAACGTTTCTCGGATGGTGTTTGCCACCTACCTGTCGTTTTTAACTTTACTGTGCACCACATATTTATCGCTTTTCTATGGATATATAATTGATAATCTTTAAATTTTATTATTTCTTAACCGTCCTTGAACTATGAATATGATGTGATTAAAACCTAGAACCTCGAATCTATTTTTTATTTCTAAGGCGATATTGCTTCTTATTAACGTATCTTTTAATAACTCTAGATTTAATTTATTGGACGATATGTTATTTTATTTTTTCTTGCTTATTAAAAGCTTTTGACGTACTTTCGCAATGACGAGTTCATGATCTGACCCACATTCTGCCCTACGGTGTGTTCTCACAATAGTTATGCTGTTTTGCCATCTCCGTTGTACCAAAACATGATTGATTTGATTTCGTGTTTGTGAGTCCGGTGATGTTCACGTACACTTTTGAATATTTTTATGTTTAAACGTCGTACTTTTGATTATCAAATCCTTCGATATGGCAAAGTTTATAAGTCGCGTTCCATTTTCATTACTGTATTCGTGTAGACTTTCTTTTCCGATTTTTCTTCCCTTCCCACTTTAGCATTGGCATCTCGTAATATTATTTTCATACAATATCATGGTAGTTTATCGTAAACTTGCTCTAACATATCATAAAAATCACATTTAACTTCATCATCACTATCCTCGGTAGGAGAATGAATATTAATTAATGCAATCTTGAACCATCTACCCTGAAATATGGCCACCGATATTCTATTATTAATAAACTGTTCATCCCTCAAAGCAGAAAGAAATTTATTCCTTATCAGAAACCCAGTTCCTAAACAATAATTATCGCTCACCTCCATACCAGATAGTATACTTCCCTTCAGTTAGCGATCCCTCCCCCGGCCACCGAATCTTTTGCAATCGTAAATCGTACCCCTTAACTTCATTTGTTACCTATTTTAACCCACCCGCTGTATTAAGACTATGAACATTCTATGTCCCAATCCTTAAATCCCTAATTTTCAACTTGCGCCATGAATCCTCTGAAGTAGTCCCCACCCAGAGACCCGAATGGGGGACTAGTTTACTTCCGTATAATGAGTGTTTGACTGTTTGGTGTGTTTTTTGAACAAAAGAATGTGTGAGTAGGGTGTTCAAACCTACGCCACCCCCTACAGCAAGCCTGGGGGGCCACCCTCATTTGTTGGTCAGCGAGTCCATCTGACTTAGCTGGGAGGAACTTAAAAAGAAGTTCCACCGACCATTCCCACATCAACCACCCGTGGGACGCTCCCCTACGCGGTAATGAGATCCATGCGAGGTATATAATAGTATGGATTGCAAAATTAAGTGCACTTTTTTAGTTTTTAATTTATAATATTATTTGAATTCTCATTTTATTGTCCATTTACAGAAAGTTTCAGCCACGTACAATGGCAAAAACATATGAAGCCAATTTGATTCGAATGACAACATTACTCAGTGATTATCAAGGAAGAAGAGGTTATCCTAAATCATGGCCTGATAGTCTTTCAAAGTATGAACTTGTTGTTGAAGCGTAAGTATCCTCTTTAGTTTTTCGATTTATCTGTTATTTCTGTGAAAAGTAGTTTTTAGGATAGCCAACACAAATTGCTGTTTTGTTTTAGTTCCTGATCCTGGCTTTTAATAAAGGGTTCACATTTAAATAAGGAAACCAAGTTATTGTTTTGTTTTTTTAGTTTTTGTAAGAAAGAGTTATGATTATTCTGTTTTTACTGTTATGTTGTAATAATAATAATTTATTTTTTAGGGAATCTGGGCCAATGATGGTGTCACCTACTGGTCAGTTTATATTGCCTTGTTCTTGTCCTGCGTTTTTGATAGTAAGCTTTATTACTGACAATATTAACATAGCTACGGAGCTCCTAGACAAATACCAAATGTGAGTTCTAATTCCGTTTAGCATGATCAACATTAATTTTCTTGTCAATTTATGATCTATAACAAATTTGTATTTGTATTCATCTGCAGCATGAAAGAAGTTGAAAAAACGATCTATGAAGAATGCATTACTAAGCTAGGTCTATTATCTTTGAAGAAAGATGACTGCATTACACCAGAGCCTATGATAGCATGTTGTTCTAAACTCTTGCAAAATAGGTTTGATATATTTAAATATTCTTCTAAAAAATTTTACATATTTAAATATTTTCATTAATTATGAATTAGTATCTATTTCATTTTATAGGAATGAACTACGGCCACTGTTAGAAGGGACTGCTCTTACTGTAACAAATTACTACTCAGTTATGTCTGATGGACAAATGTGTATTCCTTGGAATTGGAAAATATGATTTTTTTGGTGAAAATCAACTCATTAGTTTAAGTACAGAAGAATTTGGGTTAGATATTCCCAATTAATACCTAGTCATTCTTGATAATAGTTTAACGCTAGTCTGCTCAAAATAGTTTTAAGGGAAATTAGTGACATGCATATTATTTTACTTTTTTAAATTGATTTTCATGATGGATCTGTCAAGTTCCTTATGTGTATATTTAATTATCTCAACACATTTAATGAAGTCATATGAAGAATGTCTAGTATGTTCCTGTCTCTCAGAATACAGTGAAACTTGTTTGCAGTTGATACCCATTGTTTAACTGATTTGGTCCATCAGCCTGCTTTGGTATTCTTTAATTTTAGAAATATCAAATTCGAACTAAAGAATGTCATTATAGAATTTTTAATAAAATATGTATAATAAAAGATTCTTTAACTTCTGATCCTCATTCTGCTCTCTCAACAGATAATAACAGATCTCTCACTGGTCTTTCTCAGCGGAGATCAGGTCTTTATCATCAATTTAGTTAATAATAATAGCTTTTGACTTAATACTTCAAAATTAAGATGCTCAGATTGATCAAAACATCATGATGTCAATATCATTTAAATGAACATTAATAAACTGCTATTAATAATAATAGTAATAATAATTAATAAAATATTGTTAATAATAATCAGTTTACTATTATTCATTATTATAACTTTTGTTATAGCAAAAAACACTTGTTTATAAATGATTAATATTAAAAATGAACATTTTCTGGTATTGCTAAAAAAATAATTCAAATAAAATAGGTAAGGTCATATGAGAGGAACATATCGAAATATCAAACCCAAGAAGCGGCGTTGATATGTGGAAGCATTGTAGGTGTGGCTGTTTGAGGAGAGTCGAATTATATTAGCTTATCTTGTTACGTAGTTCTCTAATAAATTCTAAGTTTATTCTTTAATTTAATATTTACTAACTTCCTAGCTCTACAGGTCAGTGTGACCCATGGCCTTCCAAACTATATCCTTCCATTTTTCTAGATTATCTGCGGTGAGTCTCCAGTCTACGAACTTTGCCGCCTCTTTTATCTCTTAGTCCATCCATTGGCTTCTTGGTCTTCCCTTTCTCTTCCTCTCCAATATTGAAAATATCCATTATTTTATTTTAAATCCTATCATCATCCATTCTCCCAACACGGCTGGTCCATTACAGTCTACTTGATTTTTTTTAGTTAACAATATCCTCATTTTTTCAGTATTCTGCAATTTATGCATTACTTTTTTTCTCTCCAGCTTCCATCAACCCATGCTACTCCATATATCTGTCCTATTATTTCTTTTTCAAAAACCTTTAATTTCTGGTAATCCACTGCAGATATCAGGTTTCTGATCCATAGTTGACCACAGGTTTGATAAGGGAGTGATAATGATTGTTCTCCTTGAGATGATTTTAGATTTGAATAGTTTGACATACATAATGCGCCCTTTTTCCAATCATTCTATTTTCTATTTCAGGGCTATCTTTATTCTCTCTATGAAGTTAAATTCCACACACTTTCAAATCTGAGACCAAGAAAAGAGTATTTGATTTCATGTTACTTGCATCTGGCAACATTAACATTTATTTTATTTTATCACAGTTCAGGATGAGACCTACTCTCATGCCATTTTTAATAATTAATTTAATGGCTTCCTTCAGAGCTGTTTCACTTCTGGCCATTATTACAAAATCTTCTGCTTATGCACAGAGCGGCTCAGTTTTGTTAGCCAGTGTTCCACTTTTCACATCTTTCATTACAGCTCAGCTGAGTATAAAGCCAGGTTGAAAAATGCGGCAGACAACGGATCCCAATTTAATATCCTTTTCCATTTTAACTATTTCTTCAATTATTAACTATCTTCAAACTTATACAAAACATATAGAATGTGTTTATTAATTCAATGTATTGTTGACTCTTGTTCTAATATTGTGTTGTATAAAAACCATTGTTTCTACTTATTTTTATTTCATGTTTATTTGATCAAACTCATTAGCCTTAACAGTTTTGGAAATCCATATTTATTGAAAATGCCAATTAAATGTAATAAATTTGAAAATTTGTTATATTTTCTGTTGTTTCAGTATAATTTTCAGTAATAGCATGAAATAATACAGTTTAAATTATAAATCTAGTGTCCCATGAGCACAAAATTAATATACCTTCCAGCTCAGTGGGTGAGGGTATATAATGATTCACCCATAAATGCTTGTGATAAAAGGCAGTCCTTCTACTTTCACATCAACGCTAACTAAAAAGCTAAACTATCTGTGATTATGGACGCATCAGAAATGCTTATGAAAGTCATAAATATTATAGTATATGGTACTATTTACTTAACAATATTACATTTATTTGGAGAAGCTGACTGACTGACAATGCATATGATCCATATAATAAACTTTAATGGCCAGAACTTCGCATTGATTTTGTTTGAGAAGTGATTGCAAATGATTAATAGCTTACCTGTGCTCCATATTAGACATAATTTACATTTCCCATGTGGATAAAGTAATGAGTTAAACATCTCCAATTCTTTTATAGGTATGTGTGTGGATATATTTTTGGAATATAGGTTTTAAATAGAGATTTTGTATTTAAGTTTTTATAAAATATGATCTTTTTTTTTTCGAAACGGGTGATAGGTTATAAAACTATGTACTTTTGTAATTCTGGGGAGCAGTTTTAAAGGGGCATGAATTTCATACTACATTAGTGAGAATCTTGACCAAACTCAACTCTTTGGGAAAGGGATTATACTCCCAAGAGATGTCTGTAGAAGTTTCACTGTATTTATTTTGTCTCTCTGTTAATAAATGAGATTTGTAAAATTCTAGACTTTCTTACCTTTAGCTGATATTATTAATGACTTCTTCCTACAGTTCCTTCATTTATAAAATGGAAATTTATGTAGTACAAAAATTCATTTTTTGGTGTTTATCATATAAGTTTGATATAAATAAAATCATATTACTATTTATTGTCCATTTATATTTTTATTCAAAAAGTTGTTTTTACTTTTTTTCAAATCATATATTTTTGTTAAAATGTTAAGGTACATTGTAATATAACTGAACTTGGAATATCAAATATTCAAATAGAATATTCAAATGTTAGAAGAAAAAGTAAAATGAAAAATTAATGGAAAAATATAATTTCACATTCCATATCCATTAATTTCTTGATTTATTTTTTATGTAAAAGTATGGTTGTATATTTGTTAATAAAATACACTGTTATGTTGTTTCATTGTGAATGTGAACATTTTAACTCATTTCATTTTGTTACTTATTTTATTTTTACATTTACAGCATTATTGAGGTATATTATGATTTTATTCATTAATTTTATTCATTCTTCAGCAGCTTTTATAGAAATATAATCAAACGGCAAAAATCAATCTTTCCCCACTAAAAAGAAATATTTGAGAATGCGTAATCAATTCTTTTTGTTTTATTATTAATTCCACTCTGAATATATTAATTTTTATTTTTTATAAATAGATGAATTACCTATAGAGTATATCGAATATTGATTGATTTGGGCTCTTCTTTCTTTGTATATTAATTCCACACTTAAATTGGATCTTGGATTATTTAGGTATTCAAAAATCATCTTCACATGTTAAAATAATTTTGTAATATCACTATCTGCTGCTAGACAAAGCATGATCTGTGACCTGCTGACATTTACATACTATTCTTGGTGAATATGTATGTTGCAAAGTTAAGATTCAATTTATATTGACAATTTCTATCTTTTACTTTTATTTTTATTATTATTTTTTATCATTTTTCTTGTGTCCAATTCTTATTTATTCATCAGTCTGATTTATGATTATATTGTAAACGATTCTTTTTAACTAGTTTTTTTATTACTTCATGAGAAAACTTCAGATTTCAATGTTTTGTTTATTTATATTGTTGATACATTTTAGTTCCTGTTTACATTAATATCATTATCCAGGAGTTATCTTTAGTATAATTTTTCTGTCATAAATTAAAATTCTTTTTGGTGAAACAATATATGCTTCTGTCTGTCCTCAAATTTTTATTTATTAATATGCCAGTACTTTCATTAAAATATACCTAAATTGACAACAAGCAACGCATCTTTAGAATTAGAATACATAAATTATTTACTACTTTTATCTGATTTTCTTATTCAAAGAATAGTTTCGAATGTTAAATCATTTCTAAAAACTGACAAAAAAAAAATCTAAACAACAGCACTTTAGTACACATATTAATTTTATTAATACAAGACAAGAAATCAGTTATGTTTTACTAACCTAAGGAGGCAAAATGGAAGGGCTTCTTGCAGCCATCAATTTCTAGAGTAAACTGGGAAATAATACATAAAAGAGGGTTTGGGTGTCAAAAGAGTGAGGAAATATTGTTGTTAATAGTTATAAAAAGTACATGGACGTTAATAGTGGTGAAATTCAATATGAAAATAATATATTAATTTGATGTTTCAAAGTGGCAGGTAAGTGATAAAGAATAAGAAATGAACATTTTATGCTTTATCTCAGTTAAAACCCCAGTAGTAGACAGGGCCAGGCTAAGGTTACCACTGTCTTTGGCTCTCGGCGGCCCTGACAGTAGTAAACTGCAGTGGGACACTTACAGTAAAAGCAAGTGCCCCTCCAAGAGAGAGTAGAGAATTTTCTATAATTAATTCTATACTGGGTACTCCAAATGTTCTGAGAAACAACGGGAAAATGTCTTTGGAAAAGTTAGAAGTTGGTGTTCAGGGTATTTCTGGCGGGATGTGGGACCAGCCTGCTTTGTTTACTGATATCCTTTATTCGAAGTTCAATAGCGATCTTTATAATTTTATTCATCTTAACTAACGCACAGGTTAGTGTCAGCACCATCAGCCACAAAGCTGTTCATTGTAAAAAAATCTTCATTTAAGTACTTGTACTTTTCAATCGCCGAGTTACTAATTTTTTTTTATCGGATCCTGCCATACCCACTTTTGTGCCATCTCAGTCTTCTCGACTTATATATCTAAATATTTTGTTTTCTAAAACGTTAAGTCTCTACTCTAATCTTAAGTAATAATAATACCCATTCATAGGATTACTGAAATGCGGTTAAAGATTTTATATCCACTACTTTCCTTGTTTTCTTTATTGTTGTTGTTTATTGGGGCTTATCGTCCTGTACTCAAACTAGGGCAGGAAGAACGGGTTATCGTTAAGGTTACCAACCTATTCTATCCAGGGTGGGAAGGTCAATATTAATTTCATGGGTTCGCCATAAAATTAATTTTAGCACAACCAGGTGTGTTTCGAACCCACGACCTTCAGTACCGAGTGCGCTGACACCCACGCCCTAATTCCCTCGTCCATCGAGTTCCGGTTTTCTTTATTTGTCAAAGGAATTCGAATTAGTTGATCATTAGTTACCCCCTCCAGTCTCCAAAACTACCCAATAATGTTATAATTTGGTTATACGCTGTTATAGACGAAATGTTCTTAAAGGATTTTCTTTCCAAATTAATTGATTAAATTATTATACAATGCCGTTTAATTGGGTATGTATGGTGATGACCAAACAAATTTATTTGTCCTTCCTACCATGCGAAACGCAAGTGGCAAGATGACATAACAATTGTAGCTGAATTTGAAGTTAACTTAGGTAATCCTCTCCGATTTCAAACAATGCAGTTCTGTACTAAATAATCCAAATTTCATAGAAAAAAAAATAGCTGTTAACTTTGATCAACAACTATGTTTCCTAAAACATACAGGTATCTATCAATATCAAACAATTTCTCAGATTCCGTGATTCCTTACCTGACAACAGCTACCATATATCCAAAGGTTCTCTTAGGATTGACCCTTCTATATCCCCATGCGTACCTCAAGCAAATATTCTCTACTCGTTTCCCTCACATTGGGCCTTTAATCCGTTCCTGAAATACAGAAGATTTTCTGTTAGTCGTTAAATGAGACTGAAGAAACACTTGCATTTTTTCATCAAAGTTCTTTGGCGCTGTTATGTATTTTAGTATGCTGCGGGAAGATAGTAAGATCTATTTTGGCGGACATGCTTAGTTGATATTTTTCACTTATATACTTTTTCAAACTAAAAATCTTCCTATTTTCGAGATGTTCCAACCCATAATTTCTTTTTTCACTCTTTACACAAGATCCCAACTTACTGATTTGTTCATCCCCTCCCAGAACCGGTGCGTTTAGTTAAACCTACCTTGTGCTACCTATTTCTGGAATTCCATATTCCTCTCAGTTCATCTAATTATTTCTAAACATGCTTTGTTACGCTACTTTTAAGCTTAATTTGTGACGAAACTATCGCATTGTTATTGAAAGACCGAATTCCCGTGCTATTGCTCATTTTAGGTTTAAAGCGCACTTTTTGATATTTCAATAAAAATATTGAAGATTTTTTATCTTTCATTTTGAGAAAAATTGTGATTTATTTTGAAATTAACATTTATCTACATTTAAGATTTATTTTTAAAATTGTTGTAACAGGTGGTATTAGAACCCACGACCTGGTTACGAGGATGCTGAAACCCACGCCCCAACTCACTCGGCCATCGAGTCCTCGCAACAGAGTTTTTAAAACAACTAGACGTTGTTCTTTGCAAATGTACAGGAATGTGAAAGTGAGGTTAGGATGACAGTAAACAAAACATTAGATGACAACAGAAAAACGTAATGAACCTTTTTTTGATTTTTCATCGTTGGCCTGTGTTATTCTTTAAGCAATACTTTCTTTATTTTGATTTAAAGATATCTGCCTACACTAATCCAATATGGACTAGATCTAGTAGGAAAGAACATCAACTTTGAAATAGTTGTCAGAAATTTAAAGAAGCAATTAGATTTCTTTTTTAACCTTAACATCAACCAATAACTTGCTTCCTTGAAACTTCTTTAAGTTGACTTGGAAAGAAAGTCTTTCATCAAGTCTGCCTCAGATGAGCTGATTAATTTCCCCACTATCCTGGCAGTAATTCATCAAATGGGATATTCAGAAGAGGGTGACTTTTAATTTCCATACCGTAGCTTGAGGGGGGCCCCCTAAATCACCCCCTGTCTAGATTTATATCTGAGGAGGCGTCTACGTCTACCACCAGATATTTATTCATTTATTTATTCTCCCTCTTCGCCCTTGAGGATTTATCGCCTCTGCCCGACGAATAAGAGCAGAGAACGATTTTTTTATTCAGTGTGGGAAATAAGTTTTCGTCAAAGCCAAAGTGGTCGTTATTCTTTTTGCTGGCAGTTAGAGAATGTAGTCTGCTGTTCGGAAGTGTAGCGGTCTCGGTTCTAATAAAACATTCCAAGGAGCTGTGTCACTGTCAAGCTTTGCAAGATGTGAATGTCCAACCGGCAATCGTAACTTTCTCACAAATGGTGAGTTATTTTCGCACTTTTTTTTTTGTCGTAGGTATTATTTGGAAGAAAAAATCCTTTTTGACTATGTTTAGTCACGTCCTTTGCATTATTGTCAATGACATTATAGTTTCCGGATGTGATTTAGATCATATTGCTGCGATCATTCTAAAACTTGAGATTCATTCAGCCTGTTTTATTACTTGTATTTGGATTTACGTGTTTTTCAAGAATCGAAATGTCTTCAAATTTAGATAAGGGATTTCTTGCCTTAATAAAAATTTGTATATGAAATTCGGTGTTCAAAAAACCGGTGGATATACTTTACCTGATGCTCATTATTATATGATTTCATTTTTAATACATGGAAGTTGTTTCCTCGTTGTGAAGATATAATGGGAAAATTAGTATTTAGGTGTGAAAAGCGAGAAGAAAAATGACTTAGTTTGTCCTCAATAAAAAAAACTGTTTCTCCCTAACTGGAAAAACTAATAGATCATGGATTTACCTTTCGATAATCTACTGATTTTATAACTGCTGTATCTAATAAAGAATTGGTTGGCAAATTTTCGATCCGATCTACACCAATAGAGCTAATTAAGTTACTTTTTTTTCCCCAGACCAGTAGAGCTCTTAAACGGTAGGTCCTAGCGACAAATGTTATACAACAAAAAATATTCTCCATTAAATATCTGACTAGGAAACTGTTTTTCGATCCGGGCAACACCAATAAACCTAGGGCGTGCCAAAATGTTACATTTTTTTGGGTAAAAAAAATGTTATACCTAAAACGTATAGATCCCCAGCCAAAAGACATAGCCATTTCAAAATCACTTACAAGGGGAGGGCACACTCAGTCTCTCACGGATCTTGTTGGCAATTTGTTTGGAGGTTCCTGGTCGAAAAATATTAGTCACGTATTTAGCCGCTTCGACTAATGGGCCCAAGCAGCCGAGAAAAAAAAAATTAAATAGTATTAAATTAATTTATTTTATATTTCGAGTTTAAAAATCGAAATATAAAATATCGACATGATTCTTACCCCAAAATTTTTATTTTTGAGTGTAGATTCAACTAAAGTACAGCTGCTGCACGGATTTTAGTTTAGGCTGATGAAATTATAAAAAAAAAAAAAAAAAAAAAAAAAAAAAAAAAAAAAAAAAAAAAAAAAAAAAAAAAAATATTAGATATTCGAGGAAGTACCTTTATAGATTTTTTATCTTAAAAAATAACATAGGATTCTCATTTAGCATTCAAAACAACATTTAAATTTGAAACTTAACCCTAATATAAAAATAAAAAATCGTAACCTTCAAAATTTGCTTAACAAAAAAAAGCATTTGTTTTTTAAATTTACTAACAGCTGATTGCAGTTAGACGGTGAAACTTATCAATTTCATATTTTTACCCAAATGTAGGGTGGTAATAGGCTTGAAATTTCTTTGTTTTCACCTTTCTGTCTGGTTTAAAATTCAAATCAAGAATCAATATATACAGTAGGTTATCCGAACCTCCATCATCCGAACTCGCAGAGGTATCCACAATGATGTAATAAAAGCCATTGATGTAATATTTCAATGGCTTGAAAGGGAAAAGGAAGCAACTGTAGTTCAGCTGCTTCAACTCAAAAAAATAAAGGGCTTATCACTGAAAAAAAAAATGAAAATGCGGAAGCAGACGCTCAGAAGATTTTTTCAAACCAACCGAAATAAAAAAATGAGGCCTTTTGTATGGATGTATGTAGATAAAACATAATATGTACATATTTAGTTTGAATGTACATTGTAATAAATGATGAAGAATTTACACGTATTTATTGAATTTTTCATACTTTTTCGGATTTCATTTAACAGACCGATGTTTTTTTTATTTGCTTCTATGTACAATTTTCAACCTTGATTGTCCGAACCATCCCTGACACCAATTAGTTCGGATAATCAAGGTTCTACTATATGTCGGATTTTCCAACTTTTCAAAAAGGTTTTCATTCATCAAACGTTGCATTTATTTACATAAAAAGAAAGTTGAGGTTGAAAGAACCTCTTTCCAAAGATACAAATTAAGTTGAATTGCATAAAAAAGTAGTGGCGATTTAAAAGTTACTAATAATCGGTTTGAAAATTACATTCCCCTTGTAGAGGGTGAACAATTTTTTTTTTTTTTTTTGTTTTTTTGAATATACGTTTTTCAAGTTTTTTGAGGGCGCTGATACTTTGAAGATTTAATAATTATTTTTATAATTTAATTGACCTAAACCAAAATATATGAAGTATTGTTAGTTGAATCTGCACTCGAAAATGAAAATTTTGATGTGAGAATCATGTCGATATAATTTTTTAAACTCGAGATATTAAATAAATTAGTTTAATGCTATTTAATTTTTTTTCTCGGCTTTTAGGGCCCATTAGTCGGAACTGCAAAATGCGTGACTAAATATTTTTTTATCAGATTCCAAAAAAATTACCAAGATCAGTGAGAGACTGAGTGTGTTCTCCCCTTGTTATTTTATCCTAATTAAAAAAAAAAATGTATTAGTTTCTTTAAAAATGTTTGTTTGATTTAGAATACTTATTAAAAAGTCTCAGTTATTATGCATTCTTCAGCAAGCACACGCTGTTTCCATCTGAATCAGTTTAATCTAAAATGAAGATGATAACGACGGATTACCAATTTTTATACTTGAGATGATGAAAACTAAAAGAAAAAAGTGGTAAAACCTATAAATTAAGTAAGGTATAGAAAACTATCAACCGACTTCAAAAAAGAGGAGGTTCTCAACTCGTCTGTACTTTATTTTATTTTTTGTGTTTGCTACGCGATTACTCCGTCAATTATGAATCGATTTTGATGATTCTTTCTTTTGATCGGTAGGTCATTCTTCAGAGGTGGTCTCATAGAAGTTTTATTAAATTCAACTCAGCTAATTATAAGAAAAAAAAACAACTATAAATAAGAAATCACTGTTATACGTATAACCTTCCACTATAAACATGTTTCTCCATAGTGACTAAATCTAAATTATTAACAGAAAATCTAAATTATTAACAAAAATAATTTACATATACAGTTAACTCTCGATGTGTCGAACTTAAAACATAACTAATGAAGACTCGTGAATTATTTGCATTTTATGATGATGCTCAATTAATGAGAATTTGTGAAGTTTTTTTTATTTATTTTTTTTATATTCCGTCCTGGCAATCTTATTTACTTTTTTAATGAGCTTTGCTGTCGTGCTGGTTTGACAAATTGAAATTTTTAAATGACATTTCGTCCAATTAAACGTCCGTGTGTCCGAACTCTGCTTATAAAATGTAAAAAAAACAACAAAAAAACAATTAAAAAAAAATAAAAAAAGGAAAGAAAATATCATTTGATTAAACAAAGGTTTTCAACTCCCTTTTTTAACTAATGATGAATATTGCCGATTAGCTGACATAAAAACATTTTTTTTTGTATGAGCTGCACTTCAACACCACGTCAAATATTGGGAAAAAAGTAAACGGTTTAAAAGAGAATGTGTATTTAAACAGCAATGAGTTTTTTTTAGCGCTTCGCAGGTTCGTTTTTTAAGTAGATAATGAGTGGGAAGGGAGGGGCATTTAAAGCCAGAAAATAATACGCTTATTTCTTGCGCTTTAAATTTTTTTATTAATAACTGTTACACAGCACATCGACCGATATGTGATTTGCATCATTCTGCAATAGAGTTTACCCATCTGTACTAAATTTTAGCTACATCAATTTCATAGTTTTAAGAAAGTAGAACTTTCTTAATTGTATATTTAGCAATAATACAATTTACAATAATAACCATTTTAATGTACAGTGTTGAGTAGCAGATACGAAGTTATTATAATTTTATGGTTGGCAATTAAAATCCAACCAGATGAAATCAATAAAACTATTTCTGCCTTATAAAATTTACAACCAAATCTCAATGCCAATCCATTGTTTTTTAATATTGTATGCCAAAATAAGATTTATTGGCCTTTTGTTATAATCACTGACAATGCAGTACATTACTCTCAAGATTTTAGTAGTCCCTCTCCATCTGAATTACCAACTATTACAATAAAATTAAAAATTGGATGTCAAATTATGCTTCTATGTAATCTTTTAACGGCTAATGTGTTCATTTTTAGCCAGCTTAAAAATGACTGCTTTGTGTGAAAATATCATTGAATGCTCAATTGTTAACTTCAATACAATTTTATACCGATAAACGAATAAAATTTCAATAATTAGTTAAAATTATCTAAGTTCTTTACTTATAAGAGCGGGCGAAGACGTGACGGGGGGATGCTCGTGTATGTATATTTAAACATCTTATAAGTGTTGAGTTTTATTATCTTATTTCTAGAAAAAAATAAACCCATTAATTATAGATTGCCATATTTAGAATTATGAAGTTGACCTTGATTTTATTGTTTGCTTGTTGGGGTTTAACTCCCTTAAGTACTAGGGAAGGAAAGATGGGTTAACCTATAGGTTAACAACCTATTCTATTCTGGATGGGAAGATGAAGATTCATTCCGATCAAGGTTTGCTCCGAAATAAATTTCAGAACGCATACCTAAGTGGGATTCGGATCCACGACGTTCTTTCTAGGTCGCGCCAAGAGTATCTTGGCCAACGCGCTCAACCATCGAGTCTCTTGAATCTCAATTTAATTCTGTTTTCAAGAAAAGTGTTTTAGTCGCTCTATAATTATTGGTATCTTTCTTGTATATTTATTCAAGGCAACATAGTAGCAGTTTTTATTTCAGTTTGTATTATCAAGATTAAATTACAGAAATGAACCTTTGGAAACTATTCTATTATTCTGGCCTGAGTTGTTGAATGCCCTTTCATCAGCAATTCCATTTCTGACCTCTTGGCAGGTTGGTCTCGGCGGACAGAGAGGATATATAGCTGCCTGCCGATTTGTTGCTCGACCTCTGCTTTTCAAGGGGTTAAACTGCTTCCTTGGGACTCCTACGTCTTCCCTCAGCGGGGACTCTGTGGCCCAAGTCTTCTGGGAGTCGCTATCATCTGGTCAAGGGGTTCCTTGCTCCATAACTCTCCTTGTAAAAGAGTGTCTGTGGATTCTGTCGGCACTTCCTCGAAATCCATAAGTTTTCTAAAAGCTTCTAGTTTTATATATGTTTTTTCTTAAAAAAAAAAGGAAATGTTTAAAATCTATTCCCCTATTAGGTGTATAATGTTATCTAGATTATCGTTGTTCGTGTTTTTCGCTTTTCAAATGTTGATATAAAAATGAAATTAGAGTACAAAATTATTAGACTTCTTTATAATATTTGTAACCTCATGTGGTTGTTTCAAATATAAAATATCAAAAAACGTATTCGAACTGCTTGTTTTGTTATTATTTTATCTATAGGATTTTGAACTCAAACAATAATATTTGTTGTTTTTACTTTTATTTATTTATTTGAGATTTTTGAGCGTAAAACCTAAGGGTCATCAACGCTCATCTGTTTTCGATAGAAAGTTATTGTCTGTATTTTATGATATAGCTTTTCTCTATAAAGGAGGGCTCTCACTTTTTCCATTATTTTTTCATCGTTTCCCAGCGCCTTTGAGATGTCTCGAGGTATTCCTAATTCAGTTAACCTTTTGGTGTAGTAAAGGCACTCGGTAAACATATGGTATATTGAAAACCATTGCCACACATTTCACATTTGGGAGGAGCCTCTCTTGTTATAAGGTGAAGGTGTGTAGTTCTTGAATGACCAATTCTTAATCGCGTTAGGATAACTTTTTCTCTGCGATTAGTTCGGCAGGAACTACTCCATAGTTTTATATCTTTCTCAATTAACTTGAGTTTACTTGGTGGGCTGTGATCCCACAATGCCTGCCACTCTTGGGATAACGTCTCTCCAAGTGGGCGTGCAAGTTCTGATGCCATTAGAATGGTTTTGCCAGGTCCTGGGAGGGCTAGAGGTTCTTTTGCTGCTTTATCAGCTATATCGTTACCTCTCATACCGATATGACTCGGTGGCCAAATGAATTACACCGATCTTCCTCCTTCATACAGTTTCTGGACCAGATCCAGAATGCAATGTATTCCTAAGTAATCTGAATACATGTTCTTCATGGACCTTAAAGCGCCGAGTGAGTCTAACACCAGGACATATTAAATTTACTTAAATTTACTTTTACTATTTCTTAACCTAAATCTTTAAACTATATCTGGATATAGATTTATGGATTATAGATTTAAAGATATATCTTTAAACTAGATCTGGAGGGGTTTGAACCTTTAATAAACTCCGTAGAAAATTAAGTCCACATTGGTAAGTTTAATTTTACATTCATTTAATGAGATGATAGTCCACTTAATTTTTTTGGAAAATAAATCAGTAATAAGTATTTTGCCACTTAAGAGGTTATCCCACAGCCGAGATTGGTAAATTTAAAAGTTTAATATCTTTGTGAAAAGTAAATGCATTTAAAAAAGTCCAATACAGTTTTAAAGTCAATGCCAAATCTTTCGAATGAAAAAAAAAAAATCAGCTTCCTTAAGCTTAATTAATTAGTTGTTTTAATTTTTATTAGTCCCCCCCAAAAATCTCTACGAATAAAAATAGACATTTAAGCTTGGATACTATCTAAGAGGAATTTGTCTATTACTTCTTGATGATTTAACCCTTTTAATTATTGAACTAGTTTTCGCAACTTGATCAGTATTTTGATTTTTAAATTTCGTATTGAAAAAGATAAAAATTAGAATATTTTAGCATTTTATATAAACTAATGCAAATTCTTTAGGGTCATTTTCGAATTTTTTTTTTTCATTCCTTAGTTTTGTAAAATATCTGAAGGCCGTCTATATGGTATAATTATGTTCCAGTTGATAAATTCTGCACTATCTAGATTTAAATATAACTGGAAATATTAATTGTATGTTTGAATAATGTAATAGTCTTGAAATCCGAAATGAATGTTATGGATAAACTGTGCATGGTTGAATCTCCATACACGTAATCTTACCAATTCTAACCCGATATGATGGGTGGTGAGTAATGAATTTATTTGATATTAAGAACACAACACTTGTTCTAATTTGAATAAGATATATTCAACTTATTGAATATACTTATTCAACTTATTGAGATCCTAAGTGTATTAAATCCGGATATTTACATTGCTACTTTACTTAGGAATGACATAGAGCTTTTAATTATACGAACCTTGTTGGCTGGAAATCAGCACGAAGAGAGAACTGCTCAGAGCTGGCGGAGGTTCCAGGATTACAAAAAATAAAAAACACGGCCGATATAATTGGACAGGGTTGGTCTCTGACGTGTTATTTTCCTAATTGAAGCAGGAACCCCAGAAAAATTGTACAAGTTTTTACCCAGGTGGGAGTAGAGGGTTGAAGGGGGGGGGGGTAGTGCCCTTCCTCTGCCAAACTGCAAAAACTCTAAACTTGTTACTGCTAGCTAACGCCCTCTAGCTTGGGCCGTTGTCAAATTTTTCTGACAACCGGATCACGCCCGCCTGGTTTTTCCGTTTTTTTTACCCATCCCTTCGGCCGAATCACCTCCCCTCCCCTCAAACCTTGGCCGGCCTTCATTTTTACTGCCCGTGTCAAATTAAAAACTGGGAATTTTTTTTTCTCGCTCCATTGGTGCCAGAAAAAACCTTTCCAATCGGCCATTCTCCCAGAGGAGAGGCTTAGAACTGTATCAATTTATTCAATTGTGATTCCGCTAATATCTTTATATGTTGCTGAAAAAATATAATAACAAAAAGTTCAACATTTTAAGTTCTTTGGAATATTTTTCAAAGTAGTCGTAACTTTATTGCGTTGTTATTCACTTTTCATCTCTACTAATAGGGCATATACAAAAAAAAAGTGACCGTTTTATCAAATTCCAGAGTTCAAAAGTCTGTAAATATCTTAATGCTGTTCATTATTTACCAATCCTTAATAATCCCTTTAGAGCATTCCCTGAGCTTGTTTCTAACACTTGACTTCTTAAAAAAAAAAGCCTCAGTTCAGTTATTTATTAAAAAGAAGAAATATGACAGTGTCCTACGAAATTCTCGTAATTTTAAGACATTATTGGAAAAAAAAAATTCACAGCCGCTGATGCAACTCGTGAAATTATTAAATATGCAGGGGAAGGTGTCCTTGAAGAACGCTCCGGGCTGCCATTAATGGATATTGATGAGGTTCTGAAGGAAGCTGTTGAGTCAAATCCGTCCACAAGTACTCGTGAACTTGCCAGGGAGTGTGGTGTGTCGAAAGATACTGTTAGTCGCCATCTTCTCTCCATAGGGAAGGTGAAATAGACCTGTAGACTGGTCCCTCACGAACTTACTCCTCAACAATCAGCAGAAAAGTTCACAGTACTTCATGGGTTTGAACTCCTGCCTCATCCACTATATAGTCTAGACCTCGCACCTTCGGATTACTAGTTGTTTCGATCCATGACCTATTTTCTTCAAGGGAAAAAATTTGATAATTTTGCGGAAGTTGAAAATGCTGTCCAAGAGTTCTTTGACAACCATCCCAAGGAATAGTATCAGCGTGGCATCGAGCAATTGGCTAGCAGTTGGGTAATGACGGTAGATAACAATGGACAATACTTTGAGTATTAATTGTATTTTTATATCAAAGAAATAATAATACAAATATTTGTTTCAAAAACGGTAATTTTTTTTTGTACACCCCATGTAAAAGGACAAGCCGTTTTTCGTTTGTGATCACTAATCACGAAAACTACTGAACTAATCTGTACCTAATTTTAACCACACCATCAATATAGTTGCAGGAAGGTTAGCAATATTAAAATCTTCAGATTTTTAATAAATTTGTAATTAAAAAAAAACAACATGTCGATAACGATAGGTTTGAAAATTTAGCGAAAGGTAGCGAGCGCCATTCTACAAGAGAGGTTACAAAGATACGGTAATATCAAGAGCATGAAATCTATATAAATAAAAATGAATCGCCAAATGTGTTGCTAAGCGTAAAACTCGAGAACGGATCGGCTGATATGCCAAATTTTTTTTTTAAACGTATTTGTTGTCACAAGGAAGGTTCTTATGTATATAAATAAAAATGAATAGCGAAATGTGTTGCTAAGCGAAAAAGGCGAGAACTGTTTGACCAATTCGGCTAATATTTTTTTTACGTTTTTGTTTAGTCACAAGGAAGGTTCTTATCTATATAAATAAAAATGAATCGCCAAATGTGTTGCTAAGCGTAAAACTCGAGAACGGCTCGGCCAATTCGGCTAATTTTTTTTTGTTTAACGTTTTTGTTAAGTCACAAGGAAGGTTCGTATCTATATAAATAAAAATGAATCGCTAAATGTGTTGCTAAGCGTAAAACTCGAGAACGTGTTGGCTAATTCGGCTATTTTTTTTTTCGTTTTTGTTGTCGCACGAAAGGTTCTTTTCTATATAAATAAAAATGAATCGCCAAATGTGTTGCTAAGCGTAAAACTCGAGAACGGCTCGGCCAATTCGGCTAATTTTTTTTTTTAACGTTTTTGTTAAATCACAAGGAAAGTTCTTATCTATATAAATAAAAATAAATCGCCAAATGTTTTGCTAAGCGTAAAACTCGAGAACGGATCGGCTAATTTGCCTAATTTTTTTTTAAACGTATTTGTTAAGTCACAGGGAAGGTTCTTATCTATATAAATAAAAATGAATCGCCAAATGTGTTGCTAAGCTTAAAACTTGAGAACGGATCGGCTAATATGCCAAATTTTTTTTTAAACGTTTTTGTTAAATCACAAGGAAGGTTCTTATCAATATAAATAAAAATGAATCGCTAAATGTGTTGCTAAGCGTAAAACTCGAGAACGTGTTGGCTAATTCGGCTATTTCTTTTTTCGTTTTTGTTGTCGCACGAAAGGTTCTTTTCTATATAAATAAAAATGAATCGCCAAATGTGTTGCTAAGCGTAAAACTCGAGAACGGCTCGGCCAATTCGGCTAATTTTTTTTTAAACGTATTTGTTGTCACAAGGAAGGTTCTTATGTATATAAATAAAAATTAATAGCGAAATGTGTTGCTAAGCGTAAAACTCGAGAACGGCTCGACCAATTCGAAGCGCGAGCAATTCGAAAGCGCCTAATCGCCAAATGCATGACCCTTTTAATCAAGAGTTGCAACTTAAAAAACTGTTCGAACTCTATGCTTTGAGGGAATCGGTTCGAATATATGTTTCGCTGTTGTATTTGAACCATCAACAAAGTATATCTTTGATACAATTACGAAAGTTGTAAATGATGGAGGGTTTTACCTTTTGGAAGCTCCTGGTAGTACAGGTAAGACATTTTTAATTTCATTGATTTTAGCAACAATTCGCTTACAGAATGGAATTGCACTTGCACTTGCTTCCTCAGGTATTGACTACATTGTTGGAACGCGGCCGAACAGCCCATTCAGCGCTAAAATTACCATTGAATATTCAAAGCAACGAAACTCCGACTTTGGCAAAGCTTTTACAATAATGCAAGTTGATAGTATGGGATGAATGCACGATAGCACATATAAGAATTTGGAGGCATTAAACAGAACTCTGAAAGATCTACGAAATATCCAAAACCGATTCGGTGGTGAGATGATTTTCTTAGCAGGAAATTTTCGTCAAACATAACCAGTTATTCCACGGTCTACACCAGTGGATGAACTGAATGCATGTTTGAAGTCCTCCATTTTGTGGAAATAAATTAAGATACTAAATTTGTGCAAGAATATGCGTGTCGAATTGCAAAATGATCGATCTGGAGAAATATTTTCAAAACAACTCATTGACATTGGTAATGGTAAAATCCCTGTAGATGTTATGACAGGCTGCATAACATTTCCTGTCAATTTTTGTCAGTTTACAGAATCCAAAACTGAGCTTATAGAAGAGGTGTACCCAAACGTCGCTCAAAATTACAGAGATCATTATTGGTTGAGTGAACGAGCTTTATTAGCTATCAAAAACACGGATGCAAATGAAATAAATTTCAAAATCCAAAATGAAATTGCCGGTGATTTAAGGACCTAATAATCAGTTGATTGCGCAACTAACCAGGATGATGTCGTCAATTATCCACCAGAATTTTTGAACTCGCTGGTTTTGCCAGGATTACCTCCCCATAATTTCCAATTAAAAGTAGGATCAGTGGTCATAATGTTACGAAATATCAACCAACCGAGATTTTGTAACGGCACAGGGCTAGCAGTGAAAAAATTACTGATGTGATCGAAGAAACCATTCTAAAGGTGAAATATAAGGGAGATGATGTGATGATACCCCGCATCCCAATGGTACCAACTGACCTACAGTTTGAATTTGAACGAATGTAATTTCCAGTGCGGCTTGCTTTCGCTATGACCATAAATAAATCACAGTGTCAGTCGTTGAGTGTTTGCGGCAGCAATCTGGAAAACTCATGCTTCTCTTATTGTACAGTTGTATGCTGCTTACTATCCAACATAATTACTCTCGCGTCGGAAAACCGACACCTTTATTTATTTTCGTGCCTGGTAATCAAACAGAAAATATCGTGTACCATAAGGCATTACAATGAAAATACCACATTAATACTACTACTACTAAACTCTTGCAATGTCCAAAATAGAAAACTTATATTTGTAAGTAATCGTTGTTTATTATGGATACATAAATCTATAAATAAAGTGATTACTCTGAAATATGTTTTATTACTGCGAAGGGCCAATAACTTTTGACTGAACAATGTATGTCGGGGAGGAACTATTAACATAAAAAATCAATTTTGTGTTGTTTTAGAGAAAATAGGGCAGAGCAATGTCTGCCGGGGCAGCTAGTTGGTAATAACTTTAACTCACTTATATTCAATTAAATTATTTTAAAATATTTAAATATTTGGTGAGACATGTAGATCCCAATGAAGATTGAAATCGACCGATACATGATTAGCACTATTCCGCAATATAGTTTACAATGGTCAAACTACTGAACCCATAAGTACCAAATATTAATTACATCATTTTCATTGTGCAATAATAAAAGAGTTAAGCTAATAGTATATATGCAATAATAAAGCTAAGAGTCTTTAGCAATAATAAAAATTTAAATTTACATTAGAGTGGCAGCGACGGCGTTAACCAGGCTGATTTTTATCGATTATCAAATAAAATTTCCATTATTAGTTAAAATTATCTAACAATAAGTTCTTTAATTATGAGAGCGTGTATTATAACTATTTGACATTAACAAACTTATAGTTGTGGTATTTCTTAAACTAAATATATGTATTCACCTATCTTTATTGCCGGAAAAAAATTTATTGACTTTGGATCACGCATTCTCGCACGAGGTACGTCAAAACCACTCGACCCCAAACCTGGACAGACTTCGTTGTCTTTCTCAGCTGGTTAGAAATTCAAACCACAACTCATTTAATGGAATAGAACAGAAAGACAACTTTATTATGGGATGATGCCCCGAATAACATATAATCAGAATAACATTACATAGCAGAATGTAAAATCATATCTTACCATAGATTACATTTGCTACATTATTTAAAAAAAAAAAAATTGTAGAAAGGATATAGAAATATAATAATAAAAAAAATAAATAAAAATTATCTATATGTTTTAGAAGGACATTCACCATAGGACATCCATATAATTAGAGAGCGCCAGTCTGCAGAGAAAAAAGGAGGTGGAAAAAGATTATTTTGAATGTTTATATGTTAAGTAATAGGTTCTAATTGACGTGATTTATTTCAACTGAAGTGGTTATACGATTTTTAGAATATAAGTTATTTGATGAAAACACCTATTTTGTTTTTGTTTTTTAATGACGTTTTTACACAGTTTTTTAAAGACACCAGAATGATTAAAATCAAGAATATAATATCAATTTCTTACGCCTTATGACTTCGCTATCACATGGGGGGCTAGGGTAAAAAACGTTTATTTGAGTTAATGGTTGCATTTGACCCACTTTCAACTTTAGATCGCAAATTCGTTTCAGGGAAAGAAACCAAAAATAATAAGTTTTCATTTCCCTATGCATTATAGTCAGTCAATGGTAAACTTTATTTTCCTGTTTTCACAAAAGACATATCTGAACATAAATTAAACAGTTTTATCACCATCACAATATTTATTACACTCATCGTCTTATTTATCTAACCCCCTCCTAAAAATGAACCCTCGTGGTTTTATAAACAATAATAATAATAATTTTATCATTCAGACAATAATTGTTTCTTGCCCTTTATCATTTCTACCATCATCAGTGTATTTATTACAATTATGTCTTATTATTGTATAGAATATTCTGCTATATTACAATTTAGGATTAGTATTTAATATTATGTGTGGGAAGTTACACCAGTCACTTTAGCTGCTAAAGTTGATTTAATTATTTAATTAATTATAATATTTGCTAAAGTTTAGCCATACAATGATTCAATAATTTTGTTTTTCATTTTTTATTCACTGCAGATATAGTTTTATAGTACTTATTTTGTATTATTATTTTTATTTTTTATTTATGACCAATGTTTATTTGTCATACAATTGCTGCAATCTACAAAAATTACATCTCTACCAAAAAAATAGACCAATCTCAAAAAAAAAAAAAAAAAAAAAAAAAATAAAATAAAAAAAAAAAAAAAAATAAAAAAAAAAAAAAAAAAAAAAAAATAAAAACATTGGTAAATTTTAAATATATCTACATGAAATCATAATATTCAATGAAAGAAAAAAATAATATAAAAAAACTTAAAAAAAAAAACAAAAAAAAAAACAAGAAATCAATAAATGTAACATTCGAAGTGAAGCAGCACAATCGATGTGCTGTGCAAGCTTGACGAAATCTGTGGAACTGTGCTTCGATGTTGGTATCCCATATTATTTTAAATATATTTTTAATAGGTACAAATATTAGTATGATATTTATAAGGAAAATGATCAATGATATCCCCCAAAACTAATTTATTAATCAAAAATATTTATAATCATATGGGTGACGTTTCATGGCTTTGCCATATTTTCAAGCCCTAAAAACATAGATAATAATATAATAAAAAATTTTCTCATTTATATATTTCTTTTTTACATATTTTACGCCCACATTGGAGCACTTAAATCAATACGTTTGAGTATTCTACTTAGACTTCTTCTTCTTCTTCTTCTGCTCCCAGAACTTTCTCATCCTCTCCGACCTGGCTGCCCTTTGTGTGTCCGTTATAGTATATTGTTTCCGTTTAACTGTTTTTAGTTTGAGAATTATACTTTTATTCTTCAAAATCCTCTTCTCTTCTCTGTCTTTGATTTGTTGTTGAGTTATATCTAATTCTTTCAAATCATCCTGAACTTCTTTGAACCAATTATTATTTATTTTATTTTTCAAAAAGTATCTGAACAGTTGTTTCAATATCCTGGTTTCCGGTAATCTTGATATGTGACAAAAAAAGGAAATTCTTCTTTTACGCATTGTAGTTATTATTGACTCACATTCACTGTAGACTATGTTGTTAGGCAACAATCTCCACTGTCCATCAACTTGGTGTTTTTTGTTAATAATTGTTCTGATAATTCTTCTATCAGTTTTCTGTACTTTGTCTGTTGTAGATTTAACATTTAATTTGAATAACGTCCCACTAGCATAAGTTGCCTCTGGTTTAACTGTGAATTATAGTGTTTCAACTTAGCATTTATCGAAAGAGATTTCTTTTTATAAGTTGGACAGGTAAGTCTTTGTGATTGCTTCAATTTAGTTGATTTGTGTTCTATTGCTGCTTCTCATTTATATATAATATATACAAATAAATATTATACCATACCGTAATTTGATGCCACTTACAGCCAATCCATATTGAAATTGATTTGTATATTTTATATATTGGATGTAAAGGTTGGTTAGGTTCATATTATGTTTAGTTCATCTTTAAAATGTTTTTCTCTATTACATCCCTCTATTCTATTTCTTTTCATTCATTATATATTTAATTAGTTTATTAATAGAGCATATAATGTGATCTAATTTTTGTAATATCTGTTTTAAAATGTATTGCTTTGTCTATGTTTTTTGTGATGAAAATTGATTCTACAATGTTTCTATTGCTTTCATAAAATAATATATTAGTTGTTCTTTTTTAATTAAATGAATGGTTGTAATTTTTGTATAAATTTACTCTGAAAGAAGAAAGCCACAGAAGGGGATCCTGTTACGGTCACTTGGCTCCATTTCCCAAGAGATCCGAAGGTAGGCAATTCCCTGCCCCAAGGAAGCGATTGTGACTGATGTTGTGTCCTGTGTACAGCTTATTGGTCCTAGGAACGACAAATGTCTTCGGCATCAGTCAACAAGCACCGCCGCGGAATGCTAAATACCCGCGCAGTGCCTTTGTGTGAAAGAAATTGTTGCTACAGCTCCTGAGTAGACACCGCAAGACTATTTTTTGTATCAGAATAAATAGAGATGATAAAGAAAATGAGTGGAATATATTTTACTGAGATTGAATAAATTAGATAATTTAGGTTACTGATTGCTAAAAAGTTTATTTCAAATGAGTTATATTTAATGGTTTTCAAAAATGAAGACATCCATGCATAATAATTTTTAATATTATTAATATTATTGCATTTATTTAAATAAATTTTGAATGATCAATAAATTCGTTTAGATTGGCTAAATGGTAAAATGAAAAAAATATTAAACAATAATTAAAAATTATCTAATAACTCGCAGCCTCTGTTGCAGCTTCGCCCGCTTTCACATGTAAAGATGTTTAATTGAATTATGTAAATTTTATCATTGCTAAACCTTCCTTGAACTATGGAGATGCGGTAGTTACAATTTGGTAGAAATTGGTTCAGTAGTTTTTGTGGTTAGTAATCACAGACGAAAATTGGCTTGTCCTTTTATATGATAGTGTAGATAATTGAAAAATTACTGCATAACTTTTGACATAATCAGTGGATATATAGCATTAATGATTTTGTTTATTCTGAAAGATGATTCCATGAATGTTAGTGGTAACTTTTTAAAAATTACATACTTTTTACAATTTACTACATTTTGTCGGAAAATACCACTTTTATCGTAGAGGTTTTTTGTTTTCTTCGGCCAGAGGTTCCTTGCAAGTCCTTCAGCTAGTTGTATTTAGTCACTTTGGAAGGTAAGTATGAACATAACTTTGGTTGACTCCTCAAGAAAGTAAGGTTATATGTCGAAATAATACTTATTGTATATGCAATAATAAACTGCATAAGTTACATAATTACATCTATCTGCCGCACAGTGGGAAAAACAGCGATTCTAGGAGAAAAAAAAAGTCAAAAATTGAAGGTACGATTATGAGCCAGAAATAATAAGGAATGTAAACACTAGTGTCTAATTGAATAAAAACAACAATCCCCTCTTGGAATATTTTATTTATAGTTAAGTGTAAATAAACTATTTCTATTTTTTATATCTCAGTTATGTTTGTAGCTCCCATGAGCTGAAGTCTAAATTTAATAAATATTGTAATAAATTGATAAAGTTTTCCTGGAATAGTTTAATAATCCTTTTAAATATACTTTCTTTTTTTTTAAATTAACAATGACATGTTCAAGCGAAGGTAACAGATAAAATAAACTTAAAAAAATAAATTACATAAAGATTTTATAATTTTCCTTTAAATTTAATTTCACACTCACTATAAGATTCGCCTGCTTTCGCTTTGCCGTTGATAGAAACATATTCTAATTGATGCAAAGAACAATATTTACTAGAATTAGCTTTTATAACTTTTAAAGTTATGTATTTGATTTTTCCAGAAAAACGATGTTTCTCCAAAAGGGAACTTCCTGAAGTTTGGTGAAACACATCGCGTTCCAATAAAAATGGCAGTGTGAGAGAATTTATACTCAATTTGTTAAGGCAATTCGGAGATACGGAAATAGAACTTTCGAATGAGCTGTAAAAGGCTATACAAACAAATTTCACAATTAAGCTTTGAAGTAAGTCGGAAAAACATTGCCGCAGCCCCAACATTTTTTTTTTCGTTGAGAATTACTGGCTTGATGGATGCATTAAATTGAGTGAATGCTTTCATCAAGCAAATCACACAAACCCTCATGGAGCTAGTGGTTGGACAACGATATCCTTTAATGACTTGACCAAAGCGGCGTAAAATAAAGCCACTTTTAAAAAGCAGGTCAGTGGAAGAGCTAACATTCGCTGCAAGCTGCAGCCTAAACTTGGCTAAAAGAAAACGTGCTGCTCCTCTGGTGTATTCTCTACCACCATTAGGAGCCATAGAATATAGGCGTTATTCTCCAGAAGAAGCTTTGGCTTTTTACATTGACGGGCGTTTCTCTAAAGTGGAATCTGCAAAGAATATAGTCAATACTTTTTAAAAAACATCGGTATTTGAAAAGTATATGAAGACATTTTACGAAAGGAATTGGACGAATATGAAGATAAATATGATGGTGGTGATTTATATTGAAATTGTTTTAAATGTTTATTTTTTTTTGGTTATTATTTAATTGCTAATCATACAATAATAGATACTTTTAATGGTTTTGTTTTTAAATTATTTATTGCAACAATAGATGAGACGAAAACTGACGACCTACATATAAAAGACATTTACACAGTCGGTAGTAAAGACGGCGAAAATACTGGATCCGCATTTACTCTAAAACTACAACACGCACAATATGATGAACAATACCGATTGAGCAAATGCCGTTCAAATAATCAGGCCGAAACACTAGCCGTACTGATGGCCTCCGATTATATCATTAAGTGTTCAAACCAATATTCCTCAAAAAGATTTAACATTTACACTGACAATAAAATTTTGATAGATAATATTAGAAATCCCGAATCTCATGACTCACTGACGGAAAAAATAAGACAAAATATTTTGAAATTACTGGACATGGACTTAAAATTAACAATCAAATGGATTAAAGGCCACAGTGGGAACACAATAAATGAACTAGCCGACGAGTTGGCTAAGGCTGCTTCGGTAAACAGTTTCCTCCCAATCACATATGACAAAATCCCTATATCTTATTTAAGAGATGCATTTTGACTGACGTGATAAACGTTTGGAATCAAAAATGGCAAAGTACAAAAGGACGACCTCTGCAGCACAACTTTATTCCAGATATCACACTTACTAACTAATACAGAATTAAAAGTACACATCACAAACTGACCCAATTCTTGACCGAACACGGACAAAGTAAAGCCTATTTGAACCGATTCCATCTGACTAACTCACCTACATGCCACTGCGACAGACAGGCACACCAGACTTTTCATCACATTCTATTCGACTGCCCTATATTTGATAGCAAGAGAGCACAGCTTATACAGTGCATTAAATTAAAAGGTGACGATTGGGCGCTTCCAGAATAATATATATATATTATACAGGGTGTCCCGAATTTAAATGGCAAAACTTCAGGAACTTATAGGGGACCGAAAAACTAAGACAAAACGTCCTTTAGAGATTTGCTCGTTCTTGCTTAGTTTTAGAGAAAATCACAAAAAAAGAAACAAAACAAGTTTTCATTTTTATACTTATTTATTTACATTTATATTTATGTTATGTTCTTTTTAATGTAAATATTGCTCAAAATGTTGTCCTTTTGCACCAATGCAAGCATTACGTCTAGCACTCACTTGATAAATTGCAGCTAAACATTGTTCTGATGATATTTGGTGCGCTGCATCTATAATTCGGTCTCTTAATTGCTCTCTTGAGTTATTTGACACCGAATAAACTTTCTGCTTCAAGGTTCCCCATACGAAGAAATCCATGGGTGTCATATCAGGTGATCTGGGTGGCCAAGGTACTACTCCACGTCCAATCCATCGTTGTGGAATATTTATATCCAGCGAAGCTGGACATCCATCGAGTTGAAACCACATGTCATCTAAATAATTAGAAAAGTCGTTCTCCGAAAAAATGTGTAAATGTGATACCATTCAATCTTCCAGGTAAAAAATATGGTCCCACCAGTAATCCGTTCCAAATTCTAAGCCAAACGTTAATAGCAAATTCATGCTAAAACCTATTCTCTCTAATAGCTCTGGGATTTTCAAGAGCCCATACATGATAATTTCTTTGATTAACAATTCCTCCTCTTGTAAAGGTAGCTTCATCGGTCAATATAATTTTTAATGGAAATAAATTATCGTCGCGAATTTTGTCAAGAAACCAGTTACTAAAATTCAATCTCTTGACATAATCTTGAGGTAATTAATTCTGAACTTTTTGAAGATGGTATGGGTAGCGATTATCACCTTTTTAAGTTCTCTCTTCTCTTTGGAAATCGGCGCTCATACTCCTGCACTGCTTCTAAAGCATTACCGTTACAGAAACCATACACAAAAATCATATCAGCGTATTCAAAATTAGAATATGTATGCGGCATTGTAGCTGATGCTATTCACACAAAAATATTTGATTGTGAGTAACTGTCTGAAGACTGATTTAGGAATTATAATCCTAGAAGGAAGCCAAAATGTAAACAAATAAAAGAATGTAAAGGATAACATTAAGTGTTTACATATCTCACTGCCTAGCCTGACGAACTTTGAAAGGTGATAATCGCTACCTGTAACATTTTTGTTTTGATTCTTATTTCCCTTCCATAGTAACCCTATGGAAGGGGCGTGTATTCCTGATATTTTTACAAGTTCCATGCAAATTAGCATACTACCTGTAATTAGCAGGTGTTATATTTTTATTTTTTTTTTTTAAATTAGATAAATTACAAAAATAACAAAGTTCTTGATTGAAGTTAAAATAAACACATAGGGAAAAGAAAAAGAAAAAAGATAACAATAATTTAAAGACCAAAAGGCAGTAATGCCATAGTTAAACAAAAAGAAATTAGAATAAAATTCAACAAGATAAACATACAATAGAAAAAGAAAATAGATTGATAAAATAAATAAAAAGAAATAGAAATATAACATGCAGATATTTTTCAACAGATGTCTTCTATTGTTCATCTTGTTTTGATGTGGGGCAGTCTTCTTTCTTGATCTATATGGTCTATTTTTCAGTTGCTAATGCGAATTCTGCCAACTGTTTCTTGTAAGTTTTGTATAGTTTTGCTTCGGTGGGAGGCCAAGTGTCCCCATTCATCAGTACTGCTTTTATTAGTTTTGATATTTTGTGTTCATAAAGAATGCAGTCATATAGTAAGTGATGAAATGTTTGTGGAGTCGATCCGTCACATTCGCTTGTATCTGTATTTGTCAAATGAAACCGTTTCAAGTAGTGGTTAGTCTGTCCATGTTCCGTTAACAGTTGTGTAAGTTTGTGATGAGTACTTTTGGGTGTACCGTGATTTTGTAGTGTGATGTTTGGGATGTATTTGTGCAAGGGTCGTCCTTTTGTCGAGTTGTTCCAAAGTTTGTCCCATTCAGTAAGTGAGTCTGTTTTGATACATTTTTTAATAAATAAAACGGGAACTCGGGTGTATTCTAAAGTAAGTTCTAAATCATGAGCAGCTGATTTTGCAAGTTGATCTGCTCGTTCGTTACCTTCGATGGCACTATGACCTTTGATCCAGGTTGGTTTAGTTGGTATTCCGCGATCCATTATTTCAATTAAATTTTTCTTCAGTCGATGTGTCAGTGGGTCGTTGGATTTGATGTTATTAACTGAATCTATTACAGTTTTATTGTCCGTATAAATGTTGTATTTATTTTGATGAACGTACGTCTGTCTAAGAATATATTCTGTGGCCTTAACTACAGCTAATTTCTCTGCCTGATTATTTGAGCAATTTTGGCCAAGTCTGTATAGTTCGTCGTAGTAGCAGTTATTGTGATATAGAGTTAGTGTAAATGTCAATACTTGCTGTGTATGTATCTGCAGCTCCTGTGTCTGTTATGTACTGTGTTAGTTTAGCGTGTATAGCAGGATGTATCCAGTGTTTGGTTGTTAGTTTTTCTTCAATGTCCCTTGGCTCCATGTCCTAGTAATTTAGTCGTTGTTTTTTGTTTTGTATAATGTCGTTAGTTCATTAATTTTCAAATGTATTGGTTTTATCCCTGCAAGGACACAGGCAGCGTCGTAAGAGATAGTGCGATATGTTTTACCTTTCCTTATTCCCATCAATCTCTGGACCAACTGAAGTTTTTTCAGATTGATTGGTTTAGCAGCTCCTGATTCCCAGACGGGTATGGCATAAACAAGTTTTGGAATGGTGGCTCCTTCATATATACCTTTTAGTGCCTCTGTTTTTAAGCCCCATGTGTTTCTTGCAGCTATAGTGAGTCCGTTTACTGTTTTCAGTGTTTTGTTAACAACGTAGTCTGTGTGTGCTTTCCAGTTTAATTTCCTGTCGTATGTTAGCCCTAAATATGTCATGGTTTCAGTTTGTTCAAGAGTTTTGGAATAGAGTCTAATGATTAAATTTGGAGCAATTCGTTTCTTGCTAAATATTATGTATTTTGACTAGTCAGTGTTAAATTCGAGTTTATTATTTTTAACCCATTTTCCAATATAAATAGAGTGTAATTAGTGATTGATTGTAATTGGTAAAATCGTTTTTCAGTGACAATGAGTAAAATGCCGTCTGCCTACGTGATTATTTCTACGTTCTCTGGAAATACTAAATCGAATAACGAGTTGATAAAAACATTCCAGAGTGTCGGTGAGAGAGAAGGACCTTGGGGTTAGTAAAAAGTGAGTGAGTAGGTTGTTAATTAGTTTGTCTAAGACTTTGCTCATTATTGGGAGGATTGTGATTGGACGTAGCTTGTTAGAGTCTCTCTTAGGTATTATATGTGAGAGTCCTTTTTTCCAGGTTATCGGAATTTTTGTTTTGAGCCAGATCTGTTGGCAAATTTTAGTAATTAAATTTGATATGTGTTTTTAATTTGTTGTATGATGTCTGTATTGAATTTGTCATGTCCCGGTGTTTTCTTTTTATTTAGGTTCTCGATACAATATAGGATTTCTGATCGTTCCAGGAGATAGTAATTATTTGAATCAGGGGGTGTATTTACGTTTACCCTAATTGTGATCTGTTCTTGAGTATTGTCAATGGAGTTACCTTCATGTATCAAGCTGTCTAATACGTGTTTGATTGTTTCCGTATAGTCTTTCGTTAGTTCGTTATTGTTTGAGAGTACAGTTCGTAGAATGTCTTGGTTTTTCAGTTTGTTTGTTGCGTATTAGTATAAGTCCAATTCCAGGGGTTAGTTTCTTCAATAAAGCAATTTTTCCAAGAATCAATTTTCGAAGTTTTTATAAGTGCTTGATATCTGTGTTTGCTGTCCAAATATTCTTGTTTTTGTAGTGTTCTCAGCTCAGGTCTAGGTTAGTAGTCGTTTTTTAATAAGCTTTCCTAAGTTTGTTAGTGTGTTTCCTTAGTTCAGTTAGTTTATCGTTCCACCAGGATACTGTTCTGTGAGGTCTGACTTTTATTGTTTTAGAGTTAGTCAATATGAACGTCATGTTGCAAGTTTTAGTGATAGCTTTGTTGATGATTTCTATAATTCTGTTGATTTCGTAATTGTTGATGGTGTTAACGATTTCTGACTCTGTATCTAGTGTATTAGAGTCCTTTTCGAGTATCTTAAATTGTTTTCTCAGCTGGAATGTCAAATTTTTCTCGAAATTTTCCGAGTTCATGCTTTTGGTTATGTAGTGTTGCCTATGTAAACAGTTATAATTTTGGTGTTGTCCGTTATTTTGCCAGGTAATTTCGTAATAAATAGAATTGTGATCCGAGAAATTACAGTCATTTAGTATCGTCCAATTCTTAAGTAATCTTTTCGTTTTGTTACTGCAAATAGTCAAGTCAATGTTACTCTTTCTTCTAGAACCGTCGAATGTTGTCAGCTCAGAAGGTTTATTGATTAAGCTCAAATTTTGGGTAATGATAAATGATTCCAAAGTTCGACCTCTGGGGTTAATTTTAATGTCGTTCCAGAGGAATGATCTGATGTTGGAGACTATGCCTAAAATAATGTAATGGTTGCTATAATAATTTATAATTGGCACAATTTTGGCGAGACCGTTGTCAATATCTAAGGTTTCATTGAAATAAGCACTGATAAATAAGAATTTGTATTGTTTAATAGTAATATCAACTGTGCAAAAGTCCTGGTCGCTGTGTTGTGTAAGATTGCATCGATGTATTTATTGTTTATTAATATAGCAGCTCTAGATTTGGAAACATGTGTTTGGTAGATCTGAATTTGATGGTTATAACCTGTAATATTGTTGTTTCTAGTATAAGGTTCTTGCAGCGAGGAGATATACAAATTGTATATCTCCTCGCTGGGTTCTTGTATGAGGGTTATATCAATGTTTTTGACTTGAATAAAGTGGTTTATGTTGTCTGTACAAATTTACAAATTTTCTTGTAATTTTCATGTACAAATTTTCAAGTCCTTATACGAGTATGAATGAATGATGAAATGTATTAAGTCTGCAGTTTTTTTAATTTAGTAGTTTGTGTTTTGAGTGAGTTCGATTAATTCTCTAATGTATGAGGGTGTATATATGTAATATATATATATATATATATCGAATATCTCGATTGATCGAGTCCCGAGTGTAAATAAATAAAATAATTTGTATCCAAACTGTTAGGAGGAGGATCTTCGAAAGTAAATAACATTTACAAAATAAAAAGGCTCAACCCTTCCTTGGTCATCAGAAAAAAAAGCAATAGTCGAGAGGGTGAAATATTTTTTTTGGTGCTACGTGACACTGCTCCTCATTTAAAGCTAAAAATTAAACTAATTGCCTGGCTAATTGTGCCTACAAGGATAAATCGAGGAGGGGCAGTTCTTTATTGTTTCTTTCTTTCCTTTAACTTTTCCCCGAGTCGTGGTGAGGGGGAGTTTTCGTTTAAGTCTAAGCAGGAAAAGACGAATATCTTTCGGTGACAGATCATTCCTTGCCTCTATTACCTATATTGAGGTTTTCCCTTTCCCCACACTTTTCACTATTCTTGTACCTGAGTAATTATCATTTTTATAAGTCAAATAATGTCAACATAATTAATAATGCTCGAATATTAAGAGAATAAAGAAATGATAAAATTTTTAGTAAAAATACCAATAAATATCCATACAGACTCACACTTAAAGAACAAAATCACCAAATGGTTTAGTATAAATGTTCCAGCTTGAAAAATGTTCACGAAATGGAGCTTGAAAGAATAACAGAGGAGTATCCGATACATTATACTCTAAATTGGCGGATTTTTAAAAATATAAACTTTCTTGCAGCACATGGTTAATTAAATATATATATATATATATATATATATATATATATATATATATATATATATATATATATATATATGTTAAATAAAATAAAACCTGTACCACTAACAACCTGTGAAGGGTCTCGGGTTCAGTGTTGTTACTATGCCAACGGTGAAAGGAGGAGATTTGGCCTCAATCACGCTCAACCATCAGGTTTTCCCCAATTAAGGGTACCCACTTTATAGAGGCTGGGTGTTCCCCAGGAGGGTCTCCCAATCCCGAAGCCGATTCACAACCGAAATAAAAGAAAATTAATTTTCTTCCTCCAAGTCAGACTCGAACTCGGGCCTGGAAGCTTGGTAGTCAAATGCCTTATCCACTGAGCTACCTCCATATATGATATATATATATATACATATATATATATATATATATATATATATATATATATATATATATATATATATATATATATATATATGGGTACATTTCTTGACTGTTACTATTAAATGTTTAGTAAGGTTCTTGAGGTTTAGTCAATAAATAAAAAACAACTATTTTGGCGACGTTTCGAGAAATGTCATTTTCCATATCCACTAGTAACATTTCTCGAAACGTCGCCAAAATAGTTGTTTTTTATTTATTGACTGAACCTCAAGAACCTTACTAAACACACACACACACACACACATATATATATATATATATATAAAGATGTTATTAATAGGCAAGAATTCCCTAACAAAATTAAATTTTTTTTTTTCATTTATTGATATTTACAACTGTACAAAAACATATACATTAAGCAAATGTGTTGATAGTGAATAAAATGGCATGTAAATAACTTGTGAAGAGCTACTCACTAAAAGGTCTCTAGGTCATCTTCTTTTCAGACGCCTCAGAGGATTATCGGGAATGGAGTGGGAAGCAAGTTGGGAGATTAGTGGATTGGAGTGGTTATGGAGCTTACTATGGAAGGATAGGTATCTGATCTGGGCTAAATCAGTAACATAAGGAACATTAAGGTCTTCATGGATAAGTTTATTGGTCACAAAGTAAGGAGCATTAAGGATTTTTCGAAGGATTTTGGATTGCAAGGATTGGATACGAGATGAATTGGATGGTTTATTAGAGCACCAAAGCTCAACTCCATACGTCCAAATAGGTCTAATCACAGTCATGTAAATGAGTCTTTTATAATTAATTAGGAGCTTTGATCGTTTGTCTAGTAAATGTTGAAGTAGTCTGTAACGACGAGCAGTTTCTTGTCGTTTTAGTCTTGTATGTGGATTCCATGTAAGACCTTTGTCCAAGTGGAGTCATAGGTATCGGATCTGTTCAACAGGGATTAGTGGAATATCATTAAAGGATACTGTAAAGCAGGAAGTCGTAGGTTTACGACGAAGGGTAAAGGTTATTTGTTGGAATTTATTTGGATTTATTTTTATGTTCCAATTTCGACATCATTTTTGAATGTTGGTAATATGAGATTGTAGTGATTGGGGGGCAACGAAAGGATTATTATTTACTGATGACACACATGTCATCCCACTGGTGAGGACAGTGGTAGGATGAGTCGCGATGTCAGCTGTATACACGGTGTAGAGGATGGGACCTAGGATACAACCTTGAGGAACTCCGGCAGATTGGGTAAAGAGGGAAGAATAGGAAATTTCGTGGTTTACTTTGAAGGTTCTGCCACAGCGATAGGATCGAATAATAAGGAAATATGTAGAAGGTAGGAATTGACGAAGCTTACACAGCAGTCCCGGGTGCCAGAATCGGTCAAACGCTTGTTCTACATCAAGAAAGGCTCCAGTGCAGTACATTCTGTGCTCCAATGCAGACGAGACAACGCCCACCACACGATGACTGCTGGATTGTTGAGTGTGGTGTAATGAATCCAAACTGGTGATCTGGGATTACGTGATGGGATTCTAGGATAGCATACAAACGTTTTATAATGAGTTTTTCTAGGATTTTACCCATGATTGGTAGGAGAGAAATAGGACGGTATGAGGATAGGAGCTCAGGTGGCTTTTTGGGTTTAGGTATCATTTTAACTATTGACAATTTTCAGGAGTCGGGGTAATATGTGGTGCGGAGTACAGCATTATATATGTAGGTTAGGAACAGGATGGATTTCCCGAGGAAGGAGTTTAAGGATGTGGGATGTAATTAGGTCGTGTCCAGGGGCTTTGTTTGAAGCTAATCTGTGAATTATGTTTAATATTTCTGAAGGATAGAATGCTTTAGGGGGAAGAGACATTTGGAGTTGGATATCAAGTTATGATTCAATATATTCTAGGTTAGCAGGATTAAGGATATCTGGATGTGGTTTAAAAGTTTGGAAAAGGTGCTGGCCAAAAATGAGTGATTTTGCTCTACGCCTTTATATTATTAAGTCGCGGTGTGGCAAGTTAGTCTGAAAAGAATTTGATTTTTGTCTGTGTAATTTGAATCTTTAAATTCTAAAATGTAAATTCGAAAAAAAAGTAGTAGATTATAGAAAGACATATCCATGATCTCTTGTATTTCCCTGTTTGGTAGAAATTGAGTTTTTTTTTTAATATTATGTTTAATTATATTTCTGATAAGTTTATTATAATTGTTCGTTAAATAAGTGTTGAACACCATAATTATTTACACTGGGCCTTACAATTTTATAAACAAATGGTGGATCTGAAATTTATTTCGAGTTGTACATACATAGACATTAAAATATCAATCATACATACATACATAACAAAATGAATCGATAATTTAAATATTATATTCATAAAAAAATAGCTATTTAATAAAGTTAATCGAGACACTGAAACACATAATAAGTAGACTTTTTCAGTTATATAATTTTTATAAAATTTATTTTATGCAGACTGGAAGATACAAAAATCAGCAATCATAGTAATGAAAGAGCTAATAGTTTTAACTGCTGCTTGTGGTTACTGGTACGAATGGTATCAGATTTATCAGAAAAGTAACCATAATCAGCTTCTTATGTCCATAAAAGACTGAAGAATTTCTACTTTTCATTGAATTTATTGTTCCGAGTAATTTCAGTTCCTATCAGTAGAGTGAAGCGAAAGCCTGTTCTGAAACTGATAAAAGTTGATCATTCGTAAAGTTCTCTTGAGGGTGTTAAGACGTAGGATGAGATGTAATGTTGACTCAATAGTCTACAAAAAGTGATCTTGAAACTTGGTGGCAATGGAGGAGAGCTTGGCGTAAAAAACACGTTTGGCTTTTAATGTATTCGGTTCCTACTTGATTTCACAGCTCTTATTTCTTTAAATTGATACAAAATCGCTTTAAAAGCAGCACCTTCAAGAGAGGTATCTTAGACGCTGATTTCTTCAGCTGAGCGACAAATGTCTCTTTATCTGGTTCACTTTCATATATTCAAGACTTTCCTTTTATAGTCATTAATTCCACCCATCACTTGCGATCCATTTCCTCATCTATTTGAGTTTTTAAGAACCTATTGGTAAAAACGATGACAGTATTTAACATACTCTATCTTGGTTAAATTGTAATCTTGATACATATTTTTTAGCTTATAAATGATTTTTATCCGTCGCATCCCGACCAGGACTCTAAGTACGTCTAGAGGTAAGACTGACATATTTCATTTTTTTCTTCTTAGTAGGTTTCAAAATTTGAAAAGAGCAAATCAAATTTTTATCTACAGACATCATTGCACCTGCGTTATCAAACTCACCGCAATAGTTCGGTGCTGAAAAAACTGTCACAACTTGCCTTTTGTGGAAAAATTGATAACCATCTTCAACGACCTGATGTGCCCTGCAAATCAAATCGAAATCATGTTTATGTAAGAATTTATCTACAACATCAGAACCAAATGTAAAAGATACTCCTCTTTCGTTTTCTCCCCAACCCATGATCTCATAGCTTGGATCTGACCACAGAAGATCGCACAACAATCCCTCATCTGGAACATCTGTTGGACGTATAATCTGTTTGATTTGGTCCATGCTTTCCAAGTCCGGACCTAAACCACCATGACAGCAGAAGATTTTTTCATTAACAATGGCACATACTGGTAAACAGTTAAAACAATCCATGAATGTTTTCCATAGTTTAATGTTAAATTTGCGCTTACATTCATCATAAAATCCATAGATGCGACTAATACTGGCACACTCATGGTTACCCCTCAACAAAAAAAAGTTTTCAGGATATTTGATCTTGTAGGCTAATAATAGACATATTGTCTCCAAGGACTGCTTTCCTCTATCGACATAATCCCCCAGAAACAAATAGTTCGATTCTGGTGGATAACCTCCATACTCAAATAACTTTAATAGATCACTGTACTGACCATGTATATCACCACATATTTTTAGAGGAGCATCAAGCTCCAAAAGAATTGGCTGTGACAAAAATAATTCTCTTGCTTTCAAGCACAAACCTCTGATCTCATTTTCTTGGAGGTAAAAATTTCCTCCAGTACTAGAAGAACGGACGGCTAACAACCTAGTAATAATATTATTTATGTTTAGATCGGTGAATTGTTCCATTGAAAAAAAAAATACTAAATAGAACACAGTTCTTAAAAAGCACTATTTGCAATAAAATCCTACAAAAAAAAAAAAAAAAAAAAAAAAACAACAAAAAAAAACAGATGATACTAAAAATAACTAAATATAAACTTGACGTTAAACACTTAATGGTGACTTTATAGTTTGAATATGGTGTCTGGAACTTGTGTTGTTCTACACAGTGTCTAAAATGTAATTTAATATATAAATATTTAATTATTTAACAGCAATAATAAACTGAATTAAAACACAATTCTAATAACAGAAAATATCTACTGAAAGCACTATCTTATCCTTTCGAAAATTGCACTATCACCCCGTTGTTAATGTATAAGCATAACAATAATAACCTGAAATTAAGGTTTTGTTTTTTTAACATGGAGCATGGAGCAATAGTAGATTGAATTAGTGAGGTTATATTTACAAACACTGTTATATGACTTCAAATGACGTAAACAATTACTGTAACACCCCTTCTCTTTTATTAAAAGCCACCTACATTATAATCCATCCGTTCTTATTAAAACTTATATTTAGATAAGGCTTGATGCACACTCCCAAATAGAAGAAAAAACCTTTTCTTACAAACCTGTTTACTTATTTTCGTTCCATTGTCATTATCTTGTGCCATTTGATTCAAATTTCCCTCATGCTAATAGCAGGACCTAGATGTTTAATCTCATCTTCAAAAATACCTTTCACTCTGTCCTCTTTGTTCCCTTCACAAATACTTTTTTTCCAAGGTGGAATGTTATCTTTTTTGTTTTTATGAGTACTTTGTTAGAGGATGAGCTGCTTTTAAGTTATCCTTGATGGGAAGTATCCACTCTCTGCTCTGTCATCCGCTAAATCTAATGTAGTTCTTATAGTTTTCTCAACGTCAATTTGTTTGAGTTTCAATCAGTTGAAAAATGTTTAATATTTAGATATGTTAGCAAACATTTTAATATAACTGTGTCTATGAGATCTGATACTTTCGCTATACATTTCTTGATAATTGCGAGTATATCCTTGTCTGTTAAGTTGTTTAGAGCACCAGTAATATATTTAATACCATAATTTTGGAGGCGAATCAGCTGGGACCGAAACTAATTGTATGTATAAAACATATAGTAGAAATACTTTATTAAAACAGCTTCTGCTTATAGCCGTACGCAGTATATAGTCAATTATTTAATTTAATTGAATGAATCATATGTAAATAAAATTCAGGCTTTGATAAGTCAAGATGACCGTTCTTACCGATGAATATCTCTTATCAATATTCAAAGGTGATAGTGACCCTCTTCTTAAAACCCATCTAATTCTGGATAACAGAGGGATAAAAGGAATAGCTGAACTGAACATCTTCTGCAATTTTCAAGTAATCGATCTTCGGAATAATTTCATTTTTTCAACCCAGAATTTGTCAAATCAGTCTTCATTGACACATCTATTCCTCCAAGGAAACGAATTGAGGGTAATGACTGGATTCCGTGGCTTGGTTTCTCTTGAGGTGCTCTACTTGGATTTCAACAAAATAGAAGTAATCGAAAACTTGACCAACTGTCCTCTGAAAACGTTGAGTGTCAAGGGACAGATTCTACAAGCAGGTCAAATGATAGCTTTCGAGCCTTTTACCATCAAGGCTTTGCAAAATCACCTAAAAGTGCTAAATGTATCTAAAAATAGAATGCGATCAATCAAACAACTTAGTGATCTAAAGTTACTCGAAGAACTAGACGTTTCAAGCAACGAATTCAACAATCTCGAAACGTTTGTATATGATATAAGTAAATTCTTGTGTTTGAAAAAGTTGAATGTTACAGATAACAGGATCGCTAAAAACCCTTCCATGTTTAAAGAGATCGTTGCAGTATGCCCGAGATTGGAAAATATCAATGGTAAATGTATTTCCATCCAAACGCGATCTTGGTGTGAAAATATGACAACTGGCAGAACTGATGATAGAAGTTTCTGGAAAGAATGTTTTAACAATAGTGTTTCGTGTCTTCCAACATCATTTAGACCAGCTATGGACCGGGAATTCGCAAAGGAAGTTTACAGAAAAATCACGATGTAAAATTAAAACAGTTCTTGAAAAAAGGCGGAGACTTTTAATATTTAATTATAGTTAACAATGAAATTGATTTAAGAATACAATCACCTGGATAATAACTTTTTAAAATCATTTAGTGTCTTTCTCGTTTTTTGTATTTATGATAGTGCAGTAAATAGGTAGTGTGGACAGCGATGAAAAAAACAAAGTAGTTTATTTTATATATCAAATAGATTCAAATGACTTGCGTTTGAAGAGAACCAAATTACTATTTCAGGAGAGCAGCTAAAATAGCAGCAATAGTTTGCTAAAAACTCATTTATAAATATGAGCTGGAATGTTTCTTCAGAGTTTTCTGTTTTCAATTATTAAAAACCAACTAATGCCCCTTCTTGATTATAATAATTCAAACTCTAAAAGATTTAACTTAATGAGAGACTCTGTGTGTGCGCCCAAGTTGACGGTACAACGAAATTTTCTCAGTGGTTGCCAGAATAATGTTTAAAATAGTATTAAATTATTTTTCATTTCATTATTTTCTGTTTTGGAGCAGGCTTTCCATAATTCTGATGTGATAGTTGTTTGCGTGAGAATTCATTATTTGGTACATGCTAACAGGGTTGGTTCCTATTAGGCATTTCGTAGATGAAACGTTTTTTTCTTTCTCAGTATATCCCAACGAATACCAATGGTTGTGAATATAGATGGCCTATTTTTTTTTTTTTTTATTTATTTTTTTTTTTTTTATTTTATTTTTTTTTTTTTGGTAAAGCAACGTTCAGTTCATAATTCATTTTCATTGTCATCCCAATTCTAATTTTTCCAATATGTAGCATTTTCTTCAAACATAATTAATTTATCTTTTCAAAATAAGGTAGTTACACATGTTTTTGTCGGTAATTATAAATGAAGGTAATTTTTGAAAACCTTTGGCGTCATCAAGTATGGGCCTCAAAGCTAAAGTTTCTTTAAAAATACCTAATTTTTTTAATTATCTACGTAAAAAAACATGAAATCTATCATAATATTGACAATGCTCTCTTTAATTTAATCAAAACATGAAATCTATCATAATATTGACAATGCTCTCTTTAATTTAATCGAAACAGTATGGCTCATTGTATGAAGAAAATGGTCTGGGGTGGAGCCAGGAGTAAGAAAAACACATCTAGTTTAATAAAACTTTTTTTAGAGTTCCTATGTTTCGACTTGTAGGCCAACTTCAGCGCTAAAAATGGCAAAAACTATATGTGACCAAATGATAACAAAAATTAGCAAATAAACTAGATTAAATTGCATATGACTGTCAAAAGTTGCAAGTTATTTTTCATCATATTTTCTTATCATTTTAATTTTGTTTATTGTGAATTTCAAAACTGTCATTGTTTACATGATAAAAGAAGCTCTTGTAAAAGTAAAAGTGAAGGCATAAGTGGAATTCCTTTGGGCATAATTAAGATATTGAAAATTTCAGCAACAAAGATATAGTGGAATCTGGAACTAACAAAGGCCTACAGGGAACATTTTAGTAGGAAGACTTCTAGAATTCATAATATTACGGAAGTTTTTAATTGGCTGTTAATATCTTCCGATCTATTGATAGCTAACCTCAGAAAAATTTCAACATAAAAGAAAGAAATATGTCGACTTATATATTTGTGGCATGTTAACAATGAACTTGGACCATCTAGCTGCGACTTCATATCACGGATTCGGATAATTCAGATAAGAGCCATGATAAACTTCTTTTTTTTTTGGCATGGAATGTCTTTTGGCTTGGGTCTATACTTTTTTGTTGTAACCTTTTTTTTCCACATTCATTTTGACATGCTCTAACTCTTTTGGAGTTGCTCGATCAAAAATTTGCCGACAGTTTCCTAATCAGAAACTTAATGGAAAATATTTTTGTTATATAAGATTTGTAGTTGGTAGCTACCGTTGAGGAGTTTTGATTTAAATGAAAAAAGTCACGTTTGCCTACATTATTTTAGTCCAGGGGCTTTTTCGGCAAGCTGGTGTTGCTCGGATTGGAAATTTGACGAGTTTCTTGGTCTGGAATTTATTAAAGAATATGTTTTGTTACATATCGTTTGTCGATAGGATCTACCGTTTAAGAGCTGTATTGGTTTGAATAAAAAAAGTCACATTGTAATTTCACCCTCAAAAATGTTAAATTTTAACACGCTATATCTTTGTTGGTGTTGCTCGGATCTAAAATTTACAGTTTCCTTACCAGAAATTTAATGGACAATATTTCTTTTTTATAAAATTTGTCACTAGAACTATCGTTTGGTATGAAATACCGCTACGAATAAAAAAAATCACGTTTGAAACCGCTATTTTCTCTCAATTTTTTTTTATTTCGAATAATCATTGATTGTTAATTTAATTTAATTATCAATTTAAGAATTTGGTCCTTTTAGTTCTAAAATGTGAATAGGGAAAAAAGTAGATTATAGATAGAAATTTCCTTGATCAAAAATTCCTATTTTTTTTTCCCAGCCAGGGAGAAATTGAGTTTTTTCTTTTTTTCTTACTCTTGACTGCATCCCGACTATGGCTGTATTATTAGATGTAAATAGATACGTGGAAATTACTTTATTCGTGATACATGACAATAAATAGATATATTGAACTGACTCTATAAATATTTTCTAGATAGGAAATCGTAAGGGGTGAGAACCATGGTTCCCCGTTGTCTGTACCCTGGATATAGTTTGGAGGTTGAATTGAATTTTGTTTGTTTGAGATTTATAGGAGTAAATCATTTAAGCCATCAACGCACGTTTAATCTCTATAGTCAATTAAAGAAAAAAAAATCGGAATAAAAATAAAGTTTAAGATTTACCTTCATTTTAAAGGAATTTTCTGAGTTCATCAATATTTTTTTCATCGTTTCCCAGCGCTGTTTCAGTAGCGTTTTACTAAATAAGGACTTTTACTAAAGAATTGAATATTGTGAAAGAAACATTGAAGACGTTTACTTCAACTTGATATGCCATTATTTCATGGACTAATCATGCAGAAAACATTGCTGATTAGCAGCATATTTTGACAGGAGCGTACAACGCAATATATATCATTAAATCAGAGATTATAATGATACATATTGCGTCATATTGTAAGGCATAATTAATAAAACAAGTTTCGGTAAAGTAATTCACACCATTAAAAAACGTACTGTAGTTTTCTAAAGAGGTTTTTTATAAAAATAACTAACCCCTTCATTATAAAATATAAGCAACTATCTCAGATTTCACAAACCAAAATTATACTTTTCGATCGACTTTCCTAAACGCGAATCATACAGCCTGAGTAGATCCCAATAGAGGTTTGTTCTTGGAGAGCAAAATCAACCAAATTCAGGTTTAACATGATCCATTGTGACAGGAGAATTAATCCTTCTTTTCATAAAATATTGTAACGGGGGTCACCTGAGGTGTAGTGGTTAGCATAGCAACCTACTAAACCCAAGATCGCGGGTTCGCAGCCCGGTAGATGACCTTAAAAATCCTTAGCTATGCCGTCCTTCGGAAGGGACGTAAAATGGGGGTCCCGAGCCTGTGCGATGTCAGGTACTCGTTAAAGATCCCTATCCTAAGTATACCTGGATAGGCAAAATTTATGACTCCCACCGTAGCATCGTCCGATTAGCCATAGCAGCATAAAGTGACGTTAAACGAAATAAACAAACAAAAATATTGTAACGACATTGGCGAGAGCAGCCGTTGCTAGGCAACCGTAGACTCCTCTAGAACGTATAGCTTCTCGTTGCTATGCAAAATGGTTTTAAATATAACAGTTAGAATATTGTGAAACTTCAGAATAAAAAGTCGTGTGTGTTGCGTGTGTAGTAATAAACCAGTGTGTGTTCTAGTAGTTAGTATAGTTAGTAGTGTTGCTTGGTCTGTTCTATGTGTACGTAATTGTTTTATGTCATATTTAATTGTCAATAAATCTTCTGTGTTTATAAACCCCCCCTGTCCTGCGGGATGGCATGTAAAGTCGTTAGGTTTAGTAATGACTAAATTTAAAAAAAAATTAATAAGTTTTAAGCTGTCGGGTAAACAGGAACGTAAACGGGGGGGGGGGGGGGGGGGAGATTGCGACAGGGCTGATCTTGGGACCTGAGTTTTAATGGGGTGGGTTGGAGATAGGTGTCTAGTCAACGATTGGTGGTGTCAGCATCAAACCTTTGGGTTCTCTAAGCCTTTTATTTATTTATTAATAAAGCCCCTAGGAAAATAAAAAACAAATATTATACAATAAAACGATGAGTGGACATCATTGGTATACAAAAATAAATACATTTTGTTTATTAATGTTGTTTTGTGAATTATGTTTCAATTTTAATGGAATTTAGTAATGAACTTTTATTACCACATTTCTTATCGTTTCGGTCGGAATCTAGATCGTTATCCTGGATAGGATAACTTGCTAAAACTGGAAAGTAAAAAAAAATAAGTCTATTATATCTTTTTCGTTTCGATTAACTACAAAATGAAATTTCACTTGCTGCAACGTGGCCTGCCTGGATGATGGGTTGATGGAGGTGAGTTCTCGAGACGACGTGAAGAAGGTCGCTCGGATCCGCCCTCGTATCCTCAGATGCGGGGGACACAGACGGATCAATACAAATTGCCGGGGTTTTTACGCCCACCAAAAATTGGATCGGGTACCAGTGATTGGTCGAGGGATCAGGGCGAGGTGCCCATTTCCATAGCTCGGCAATTTTCCTTTATAGCGGGGAGGGGGAAATCTTTCATTGGCTGGTTTTTGATATTCAGGTTTGATACCTAGGCCTGAGGCGGCTCTATCCAGACCTCTTTTGCATAATTGACTCTCCCTCTCTCTCGCTGCCCCTAAATCCTTGCCTCCCTCCGCTACATTTGCTTCAAGTGCCTGTCCGCTCATCTTCAGCTTTCGCAAAATATATTCACTCTAATATTGTTAAGGTTTATATAAAATAAAAAAATAAAAGTATCAGCCCTCTGCGAAATCCATTTTATATAATAGCATACATAGGGTCTTTCAATAGGAGTGTTGGTTTTCAAATAGAAATTTCTCGGTTTCTAATATATATATATTATTATCGTTACATCCCAGTTGAGAGAGCGTTGGAACTTGACGTCTATGATGGTTACTTTTCCCTATTTTTCCTTCGTTCTTCCCAAATTATCTTTATGTATATATATATATATATATATATATATATATATATATATATATATATATATATATATATATATATATATATGAAGGGTACAGGGAAAAAAAAACAAGAATAGTCCATGATATTCCGATTTTTCGTTTTTTTTCGGCGCATTCTGTTGGTCTTTACGAGTACTATCAGTTGATAACACTGTATTAAGGCTAAAATAAGGAAAATCCAGAATGAAAAACCAGTTTATAGGGAAAAAACAAGGAGAGTCACAGATGTAACCATGCCAACAGTTACCTGTTAGGCATTTCATACTTTGTTTTCATTCTGTTTTCGACTTCCTTAGTCATTGGATTGTTTGGCGATAAAACAATGTTAAATGAGAGTGATGAAGACAGAGTTATGAGCGATCCAAGAATATCTAAGAAAAGAAAGAAAACGGGAAGAGTAGCTGATGTAATGAAGAAATTGCGGCTACAATCTCTTCCAAAACATCACAGGTTTTCACCAAAACATCACAGGAAAGGAAACATATTATTGGTGCCTTCAACGCTTTGCTATCCGTTGATGCTCAGAATTGCTATTCAGCGGGATTACTTACTATGGTTCCTATTGCTAGACGCAGACCACGTCTGGCTGTTGAAGAAGCGATGTTCAATGATAGTTCAGAACCAGAAACCAAAGCCGTTTAAAGTTGTCCCTGTTAGACAGAAAAATATAAAAAATTGGACGATGTTTCTTGAACATAAAATTCAAAAAATGAGGGAATTGAGATTGTCTTAAGTCAAACCAGGTTTCGTTTAGCATCGTAGCACTTATAATGGTGCTTGGGAGAGCCACTCTATCATCGTTAGAAACAAGAAAAATACATCCTTGAAACCACAAGGAATATTAAAATCGGGAGAATTTGAGATACCAACAGCGTCATACAAACTTCTCCTGCAGTTATCTAAACCAAAATATGACGATCTCCAAGTGTTGAAAGAATTTTGTCAACCAAAAAACCAAGAATTTTACCATAAGTTGCCTCATCAGTGATATTTTCTTCACTCATAACAACAAATATTGTTTTGATTAGTGCATACCAACAATGAATTTTCTATCATAACAGCTAGCTAATCAGGTTCTTCGCGAAAGATGGAGCTAATGCAAGAAAAATATTGTATTAAGCCAACAAAAATATCTGACTTTCCTAATTTTATTCCTGTAAGTTTGTAGTTTTTGTGAAAAATGATTATTTTATTGATAAAAAATTTTAATTTGTACCTACTTTGTTGACACTTACCTTAAGAAATAATAGTGGTTCTAACAAAATCTTAACAATTGAAAAATATGTTAGGTTACAATTTTCACAATGTTTCAAACTTAAAAATTAGCTTTTCTCAAAATGATCAATTTGTGACTATCCTTGGTTTTTTTTTTTTTCCTGTACCCTTCATATATATATATATATATATATATATATATATATATATATATATATTTTTTTTTTTTTTTTTTTTTTTTTTTTTTTTTTTTTTTTTTTTTTTTTTTCTTCTCTTCCATAGTAACCCTATGAAAGAGTCGTTTATTGAAAAAATGAGCACATCCCATGCATGGAAGCATATTGTGTGCTTAGCTCATTACAAAGGCAAAATTTAATTAATTAAATCATTGTAAATTATTTTGAAGGAATGAAAATACTAAAAACCAAAAAAAAAAAAAAAAAAAAAAAAAAAAAAAAAAAAAGAAAAGATACTAAATTAATGAAATAACTAAATAAAAAAAAAATGAAATAAAAATAAAACGAAACGAAACAAAATAAAAATGAAATAAAATAAAAATACACCAAAAGTTGATGTTTAAGTATGCCCTGTGATCTTTTTAAAGTTCAATGCTTTGAACAAATTTCTTAAATTCATTACTATAGTTTTTGATGGGATTCTTTTCTGACATTGGCCATTGTTCTCCACTGATTATAATATGTTTGATTAAAAAAAATCTGTCCTTGTCAAAAAGTGGGGCAGTTATATAATATATGATTAAATGTTTGTGTTGTCTGTCCGTCACAGTGGCAAGTTTCGTTGTCCGAAAGGTTAAAACGTTTCAAATAGTATTTGGTTGGTCCATGCTCTGTTAGAAATTGTGTAAGTTTGTAATGTGTACTTTTTAGTTTGTTGTAGTTTCCTAAATTAACGTCTGGTATAAACTTGTGAACTGGTCGTCCTTTGTTTGATTGTTGCCAGTGTAAGTTCCAGTTTCTTATTGTGTCGTTTCTTAAAGTTTTCTTGATGTATGAAATAGGCGTTTGAGAGTATTCAAAAGGTAAAGAATTGTTAGTCGATGCGAATTTAGCTAGTTCGTCAGCCAGTTCATTTCCATAAATCCCAGCATGCCCCTTGATCCATGTTAATTTAACTGAGATTTCCTCATTTATTAATTGATGGAAATTCTGTTTAATTTTGTTTAGGAGTGGGTCATGTATGTTGGGGTTTTTTATAGAGTCTGTCAGTATTTTGTTGTCTGTAAATATGTTAAAAGATTTTGTCATGTTTTTAGTTCGTTGAATGAATTCGGTGGCTTTCAAAACAGCTAATTTTTCTGCTTGATTGTTTGAGCAGTTTGGTCCTAATCGATATTGTTCGTCGTGTCGTTTTTCTTGTTTCTCTAATGTTATTAAGGCACAGCCTGTATTCTACTCAGTTTTGCTACCGTCTGTGTATATGTCTGTGCTGTTCATATCGTTTAGTTCTATTTCGTCTAAGTATTGTACCAATTTTGCATGAGATGATGGATGTAGCCAAAATTTTGGTGTCAGTTCCAGTTCAATGTTGTCAGCCTGAATATTTCTAAAAGATAGTCCTTGTTTTTTAATCTTATAAATTGTTGATGTCTCGGTTATTTTAAACTCAATGGGTATTAGCCCTGCAAGTACACATGCAGCGTCATATGATACAGTATGAAAAGCTTTGATAATTCTTAGTGCAATTAGCCTTTGAACTCTCTGTAATTTTCTCAAATTAATCGGTTTTAAGGCGGCTGCTTCCCATACTGGAATACCATAAAGAAGTCTGGGCAATATGGCCCCATCGTGAATAACCCTTAGAGCTTTAGAGCCGAGACCCCAGGTCATTTTTGCTGCGTTAGTTAGTGCGTGTATAGTTTTTAAATTTTTGGAAGTTGCTACTTCAATATGCGTTTTCCAATTCAGGTTCTTGTCAAAGTGCAAACCTAAGAAAGTCAATATAGGAGTCTTTTTTAATTTGGTTGAACTTAATTGAATGTTTAATTCCGGAATTTTTCTTTTTTTTGTGAATATGATGTAATTAGATTTATCTAAGTTAAAAGTAAGTCTGTTTCTTTTTGCCCAGTTATTTAAAAATATTAGTGTCTGGTTTGTCGAAGATTGAAGTTCCGTAAATAATTTGTTAGTAACTAGAAGTATGATGTCGTCCGCGTAAGTAATGATTTGTGTATTTTTAGGTATCTGTATGTCAAAAATGGTGTTAATCAGAATATTCCACAAGGTCGGTGAGAGACAGGAACCTTGAGGAGTACCTATAGTCAATTGCCTGGAGGTTGTATAACAGTTGGTTTGAAATTCAACAGACCTGTCTTTGAAGAAATTAGAAATTAATCGATAAATGTCATTAGGGCATCTGTATAGTCTCAGATTTTCTAGAATTATAGGCCACCAAGCACTATCGAATGCGCCCGAGATATCAAGTTTAAGCATTAAAATGTTGGATTTAGATTTCAGAGAAGATTCTATATGATTGGTTATTTTATAAAGTGCGTCGATGGTGCTTTTTTTTGTGGCAGGAGTCCAAATTGTTGGTCATGTATGGTTTCCGATGACATTAAAAAATGTGTTAGTCGTGTATTAATCAGTTTGTCTAGTACTTTGGCCATTATAGGGAGAATAGTTATCGGTCTGAGTTTGTTTGAGTCTTGTTTAGGTATAATTTTAATAAGTCCCTTTTTCCATATTTTCGGTATGCTTCCATTTAGCCAAATTAATTGGTAAATGTTCGATATCAAATTTGGATAACGAGCGGTCACATGTTGTAGTATGTCTGTTGTGATTCTGTCATGTCCTGGTGTTTTTTTCCTGTTTAATTGTGTTATAATGTTTAAAATTTCCCACTTTTCTAATGTACCATCGTCTCCAGTCTTTGGTGACATATTCAATCTGTTACGGATTTCGCTTTGTTCCTTAGTGTCTCTTTTTGGGTCGTCTTGGTAAATTAACGAGTCCATTAAATAGTCAACTGTTTCTTTAAAGTCTGAAGTAAGTTCGTTTCCTTGGATTTTAACTGTTTTTAGTGCCTCTTGTGTTTTATTTTTTTCCCGCTGCAGATTTGTAAATGGAACTCCAAGGGTTATTTTCATTTGAGCAGTATTCCTTCCAGGTATCTAATTTAGATTTTTTTATCAAAGCTTGATATTTGTGTCTACTGTTTAAATACTCTGTTTTGCGTAGCAGTCTTAGTGCGTTGTTGTTCTTAGTCTTTTGGTATACGTTTCGGAGTTTATTAGTTGTCTTTCGTAGTTCTGTAAGTCGGTTGTTCCACCATGGGACTGATCGATATATTTTTTTTTTTTGTGATTGTGGATTAGAAACTTTGAAAGTTAAATTGCAAGCTTTAATAATAGATTTGATTAAACAATTTACTGTCCTGTCTATATCGTAAGAAAAAATTGTTTCAATGATTTTAGATTCTATTTGCAATGCAGTCAGGTTAGTCTCGGTGAGTAAAAACTGTTTTAAAAGTTGTATGTCCAGATGTTTTTCGAATTTTTCCCAATCTGAGGTTTTAGTTATGTAAAATTTTAGCCATGATTCATTTTCTTTATGAATTCGTGAGTTATCGTTGGGTTTTGTAGAGATTTTGAAGAAAATTGAATTGTGATCCGAGAAGTTGATGTCATCAAGTATTTTCCAGTCATGAATTAAGCGCGCAGTATAAGATTTAGTTAAGGTCAAATCAATATTACTTTTACCTCTCGTTCCATCAAATGTCGTTAATTCAGAATTTTCATTGATTAATATTAAGTTCTGTGCCATTATGAACGATTCCATAATGCGTCCTCGATATGTCGTTTTAATATCGTTCCAAAGTACCGATCGGCAATTTGAATCGATACCAATGACAATGTGGTGATCGAAATATTTTTCTATAATTTGTTTTAATTTAGATAAGTCAAAATTTTATGTCTTTTTTTTCGTCAAAGTAAGCACTGATTATTATTATAAACTTATAATTGTTCTTCAAAATTTCAATAGTACATATGTCCGGGTCGGTGAATTGGGTAAGTAAGATAGCGTCAATACAGTCGCTATTAATCAATATGGCAGCTCTTGGTTTTGAGTCATATTATTGAAATTTTTTTATTCTATGAGAATAACCTGTTAGTTTGCAATCTCTAGTGTATGGCTCTTGTAATAATAAAACGATATCAATGTCTTTGTTTATATATATATATAATATCATATATATATATATATATATATATATATATATATATATATATATGAACGGGATCCCAACCGGGGTCAAATCTTTTCTCTTAAAAATAAAAATTATATTTAAAAAATATTTAATAATCAAGAATTATTTCATAATATATATATATATATATATATATATATATATATATATATATATATATATATATATTTTTTTTTTTTTTTTTTTTTTTTAAGTTTTCTACAGTTTGATGATGCAGCATTAGACTTCCCTCGATTGGTTGGAAGTAATAAAAAAATATTACCAAAATACTCAGTTGTGGATACTCAACGTTCATACATTCGAATTGGGTCCCTCGATAATTGGTTTGCGCAGGTTATACGCCGCACTGTGGATTACCCAGTCTAGAGATAATCCTGGAATCACTTACTTTAAGATAACTTTTTTCAGATTCTTCATAGGTTTGTGTTAACAAAGCATTTCTGGTTTTGTTCAATTTTTAATTATTGTATATTTATATATTCAAGAATTTGCCATTAATCTCATTATTATTTTCTTCCTCCAAAACATTTTTTTGCACCTATTGGGTTGTCCGGAAATTAATGCAGGATTTCATGTTCAAACCAAAACCTGATATTATTATTGAAGATATTATTTATCTCTTTACCACAACCAAAACCTGTTACATTACTTTTACTCTACGTCGTAGTTCATGCCCAAAAGTCCTATGAAATAAGATCCCACTATCCAGATCTGATACAGTATGATATCTTGGTTTCATCTTCAAAGGAGACGTTTTGACTTGTAAGTCACAGATTTGAATGCCGATTTATGTGTAGGTAGTAGGGACCTATAATAGTGCACAACTAGAGTTATAGCCGCCAATGAGCATTGGGAGCCGAGAAAAAAAAAAAAAAAAACAATATGAAAATCACGTTTTATTTTTTTTTCTCAGCCATCAGTCAAGATAGAGATATAATTTTTTTTACGTAAAATTGTAGTTTTATATGCTATCTCCTTACCACAACCAAAACTAAATAATCTCTTTAATAATAATATTAAAGGGAGTCATTTATAGTCAATACAATACTTTTAAATATATTCCTTTTTGTATTTTAATTTCCGTCCCACAGAAGCAATTTATCTCAATTAAGCTTCCAAGATATTTGAAGTAATTAATGTGTTTTAATATTTCCCCAGGACTATAAGGATCCTGGAAGAGAGAAAAACCCTAAACTGTAACCGAGGTTTACAAAGAATGTCCGATAGAAGGCTATCGTGGAAAGTATGTAGGAGGAGAATAGAAAGAAGACTAAATAAACCGAGATAGGCCATGAAAACATGAAAGTAGGAAATGGGAAAATAGGAAATCTCACATCTGATCTTCAACACTTGATTTGTTGAGAGTGGAGTATTGTGAATTGTTGGTAGTGTCGGCATTGAATCTTCTAGTTCGCTAAGCTCTTCGATTAGTTTATGTATCAATATTTTCAGTGCAAAAAACTTATTCTATTGAATAAAAAAATATTTTTATGTTGCTGACACGTAGCCTGGTTTAATCATATTATTTGATATAAAGGTTTGATTCTAATATTCAATAAATTGTTATAGACTCAAACCTCCACCCCCCGCCCCCCTCCCCGGGTTGTGAGAAGAAAACATTTAAACAAAAAAATTACTGTCATATTTTACTAATATGATTGCAGTTTTATTCTGCCCATTTATTTATTTTTGTATATTATTCCTCACATTTACTCTACGAATTGTCTATATGTTATATGTTACTTGTGTCTTCAGCAATATCAATTCATCGTAATTTAGTTTATAAATTAATATCAACTAGCTCTATAACACACCTCTTCATTGAAAGGAATATTGCCCACTCTACTTTTGTATATTAAAATAAGTATAACTGCTCTATCATTGATTGCAAAAATAATTTCATAATAGCTTTAACAAAGTAAGGTACCCATTGAGGGTATACTTTTTTCTACTATGATAAATGTACATATTATTTAAACGATTCATTACTAAGCACATTAATTCTCGCCATTGCGATAGGCGAATAAGAAATATGGATAATATTTTTTCAACAAAAGTAGTTTTTCTAAAAATATATATATATATAAAAACAAGTTAAATTGGGCAGAAATATCATAATATTTTGTTTTTCTTAGAATTTTTCCAATAGATACCAGATATAAAAAAAAGAAACTGCTCTCGTTTCCTACTACTCCAACAGTTAGTAGACAAGCGTTCAAAGCTTCCAATAAATTGCAAAAGACTTATTTACAAGGCAGTAATTAGACCCAATTGGACAAACGGAGTTGAGCATTGGGGTTTCACTAAACATGCTTAGTCACAAACTTATCCATAGAGGTCTTAATACTCCATATGTTGCTGATTTGATCCAAACCAGATACATATACTTTCATAGTTCACTCCATACTCCTGCGACTCCACTAGCCTCCCAACTTGCCTCTCACTCGATTCTTGATAATGTAACGAGGTTTCTGAAAAGAAGATGGCCAAGTGAAGTTCTTTACATGTTATTGAAAAGTCATTTTAATCGTTTTCCTTAAATTTACCTGTGGTATACAATGTACACAGTTGCTAATATCAATAAATACCGTACACCGTCGCCAGTATTACCTGACATCCTTTCTCTTTCAAACCGTCCAATCCCATCATCCACCTTACATTTCCGAACTCCTTCAACTCAAATCCTGAATTCTTACCCGCCAAACCCGTTACCGTCAATCAGATTTGTATACTCCTGCTCATTGCTCAGCCACTTTCGATAGATCTTTCTTAATCCGATCCTCTTCTCTCTGGAACTCCATACCTCTCAACATTCATCATTCAAATACCACTTCTTTAACCACCCAGATCCTGTCCTCCAAAAACTATCAATAGCGACTTTTAAGTTGTTTAAAATATGAACAATATATATTCAAGAAATCATTTTTTTTTTTTTATAAAAAAAATTATTTTAAATTTTCAGTTACTTTTGTTGTTGTTTTTTTTTGGCTTAACGTCCTTATATACTCCAACTAGGGCAGGAAAGACGGGTTAGTCTACAGGTGGTGGGAAGGTCAAAATTTATTCGTGGATTCGCTACGAAATAAAGTTTAACCAGCCCAGATGGGATTCGAACCCACTGAGTAGTTCTTTTCAAGTTTTAACATGTTATTATCGTTGTCAATACATTTACTTGATGTATATATTTTGTACAATTGTAAATTTCAATAAATGTAAATTAAAAAAAAAATTAACTATAAAATATTTATATTTATATTAAGTCAATTCAATATTCCACTGGATTTCATATTTAAATTATTTTTTCGAATCTCCGAATTTCTTGAGTAAATTAATGATAAAGGTGAGAAGAAAATTTTGTAATTATTCCTGTTGCTTGAGAAAATATTTTTATACTTAGACTGCAACCGTGATGTAATCAAAATTATTTTTTTCACGGAAGGGAATAATTTATTTTGTTATTTTTTAATTATCTAAATGCATTTTTAATTTTTTATACTTTAAGCACTTCTTAGTTAGACCGTAAGGAATTCAAAATATATTCAAATGAAATTTAATTATACAAGACCTCCGGCGGTTATGTTCGAGACTAAACGGCGCTGGAGGTAGGAGTAATAAAAACCTTGTAAATTATTCTGTAGATAGTGTTTACCCTGGAAAAGAGGGAGGATTGAGATAATTTTATGTAAAAGGCTGAGACAAGTTAAGAAGAGGCTTGCAGTCTGCAAGGAGATGTCCTGATTACTGTAATAGGAAGGGGATGAGGAAGCTAGCAGCAGCTGTAAAATTATACTCTCCGAGGAGGGTCTCTTAGCCAGTCCCTAACGAAATAATTATCGTGTACATCTCTTCCTCTCCTCCCCTTGTCGTCTTACCCGCTACATCTGTATTTCCACCTACCGCTGCCATCTTGTCACATCTTGAATGGTTTATTATTGGATGTAGAAGCAACTCCGTTATCGCTACAAATCTGAAAGTTATTACAAATAATAACAACCCTTGATTCCCTTGAACTCTTATAAGATTGCATTAAGTATAACACATAATTTTGTTTCTACATGTTTTTTGAGATGAGGAATCTAAAAAGATCAGTTTTTAGTTTAAAATTTTTCCTCACCTATATTATGTAAATAAAATTTTTAAAATGATCTAATTCTGATACTATTTTCTTTTTTACACAATAAATAATAAATAAAACCATTTTAAAAAAATATAGAGAAGGGGAGTTTTTTTTTTTTTTTTTTTTAACTAAAACCTGATATTGATTATTCATCAATCTAAGGGTTTCAATGTTATTTTAAATAAAAATATAGGTGAGGAAACTTTTTTTAAACTAAAAACTGATATCATTTTCAGATTCCTCATCTCAAAAAACACGTAGAAACCAAATTTTGTTGAAATCAAAAATTAATTTCTTTTACCCCTAAAATTTTATAGAATTTTAGAAAAGAGTGTCAATTCGTGAACAAACGTAAATAATTTGCGCTATCTCACGTATTTCACCACTGATTTGAAACCAAATTTTAAGGGCATCTCTTTATTGAGATATCACAAGTTATAGTTGACTTAGGATTTTTTTATTCACTTCAGTTATTGTCGACTAAAATCTGGAGTAAACCCAATGTTATATGTATTGATAAAAAGCAGAATGTCCGCTGATTCTTGTGATGCTATTACTATTGTAATAGCGGTTGAAGACAGCAGTTATGGCCGTTGGAAGTTGATCAAATCTCGTCTTTAAAATCCTCGAAAGGGGTAAAAATAAATATTCTTTTGATTTTGATAAAATGTCACACATAAGGATTGTTGGTGTCATAAATCATGATTTGAGGTCAGGTTTCCTTGAAAAAAATTTCATTGGAATTGTGTCATTTTTTTTGGAGTTTTTGACCACCCTCGTGTCTTGACATAACGAAAGTATCTTTATTTCAAATACCATACAAAACTCCAATTTTACGTGAAAGAATCATTTCTCTATTTTTACTGAGAGCTGAGAAAAAAAAATACATATACTAATAATAATAATGATACTTTATTTACATTTTTACAATTTACAATACATATTAAGTATTCATGTTCCGGAATACATCCTCTACATGATTAATATAATTGTATTTAATAGTAAATAGGCTTACGATTCCAAGTTTATCTTTAAACAGTAGGAAAAAATTAGAAAAAAACTCACATAACAAAAAAAAAATAATAAAATCAATTAAAATAGCTTATATGTATATATGTTACATTTTTTAACAGTATAAAAATTACTAATTAGTACGTACAATAACAAATATTGAACAAAGCAAGCAAGAGATGAGTAAATTAGTTTAAGTGAGGAGTACATGTTTAGTTCTTTTGTGTGTTCTCAGTGATGTTTTGTTGTAATTTCCGATTTTTCGGACAAGAGAATTTTCTGAAATTGTTGTTTTTCCAAAGTATATTTTGGTTTGATCGGAAACGTGAAATTGGATAGGGATAAGGTTGAGATCTTGAAGCATTGTTGATATTTTTGTATAACCAGGGTAATCATTGATTATCCTTATTCACAAGTTTTGTATCCTTTCTAGTTTACGGTAGTTGGTTGTACAAGTTGAGCTCCACACTAGTGAGCCATATGTAATCTGGTGGATATTTTATTTTGTCAATTTTATTGTTTATCTGGTATGTGTAAGTTAAAGATCTGTCTAACGTTAATCCAAGGTATTTTACTGTTTTGGACCAAGGGATATTTTCTCTGTTTAAAGTAATTTGTTTGTCTATAAGAGGCCTCCTTTTTGTGAAGATAATAGCTTCTGATTTAGATGTATTTATTTTTAGCTTCCACGTTTGGCAGTATTTATTAATTTTTTTGGAAGTTTTTTGTAAACTGATTACTATTGTGTCAATGCGGTAAGAGGCTGTGTATAAACCTGTCATCTGCGTAAAAGGAAATAAAACATAATTTTCATATAGCTCTGCACTATTGTAGGTCCCTACTACCCACGCAAATATCTGCATTCAATTCTGTGAGTTACTAGTCAAAACGTCCCCTTGTTCGATTCTTTTGTAGATTTCAGATAATGTTTTAACCATTTTTTCTTCCCATTCCTGTATATATATATATATATATATATATATATATATATATATATATATATATATATATATATATATATATATATATATATATATATATATACAGGGTGTTCGGAAGATCGTTGGCCAAAAACTTATCTTGGGTAGGGAGGTTCATTTTGAACCTATTTAAGGTCACTTACCTATATACAAAGTCTTACGGGGTTTTTTTTATGAATTTTTTTGTGTAAATGGCCAAATCCAAACATTTATGCCTTATAACTCCGTTGTTTACTGATATATCAACGCTATTTTTTTTCTGTAATTACTAATACATTGTCCATGTAAAATAAAAAAGATATGGTGCAAAAAACAAGTACCAAAAAAGCGGGAGATCGTTAGATCTTGTCAAAGGCAAAAATAAAAATTATGAACTTCAAGTTTAGGTTCAATAAAAAAAAAAGTAAGCGCAACAGCCAAATCCAAATTATTTTAAAAACGTCTCTATTGAATACTCTTTAAAAAAATACCATTTGCAGATTCGCAGTACATCTAGTTTTTTTTATTTTTTATAAAGTAACAAAAGGGTGCCACCAGCGCACATTGACAATAATAATGAATCGAATCATATTTTTTATGCAAAACGTAACAAATAGTTGTGTTTCTTTATAGGATAGGTTAAACTGCATATTTTCTCTTTCTTTCTCGGAATTTCGATTTTATCAGAGTAAACTTTATCTACATTTTTGTAAACAATAATCAGGGAACAAAATTAAACTAATTTTAAATTATTCATAAATTTAATTTGTTGAGTATCACAGGTATTGCTCAAAATGATCTCCACTATTTCTAACACAAGCACGATATCTTTTTCTTATTTCTGTGGTGGTTGTTCTAAAAATGAATTCTTCCTTCATTATGGTAAACGCGGCATTGATTTTTTAAATAAGTTCTTGTTTTGAAAAAGCCCACTACAACTTACCTGTAAGAGAATGTCTAAACAATTGTTTCCCACAATCCTGGATAGGAAGAGGGGGTCCAATTGAGTGGCCAGCACGGTCTCCAGACCTCATGCCGCTCGATTATTACGCCTGGGACCGTGTCAAAGATTTGGTTTATAATGAAGAATTGTTTTCAAGACAACAAAACCGTAAGACTTTGTATATATGGTAGGTAAGTGACCTTAAATAGGTTCAAAATGAACCTCCCTACCCGAGATAATTTTTTAGCCAACGATCTTCCGAACACCCTGTGTGTATATATATATATATTAATTTAAATATCTAATTTTTCAAATATTTTGACAGTGTAGTATATGTTACACTCATATGAAGCTATAGATAAATGATACCTAATAAATAGTAAGAACATTTGAAGAAGACCCAAGGTTCCCAGCCGATAACCCTGTAATCTTCAATGCCTAAGTTTAGAAAAAGTGCTCTTTAAATAAATATGCTACTTTTAAGTAGATTATAGGGCGGATGAACGGAAACCGTATCCAAGGCGAAGGGCAGAGTTTGGAACTCCTTAAGTGGCCCGGTGTATTATTGAAGCTACTGGAGCAAAGCACGCCAGGGCGACATGAAATATATATAGTGGCATGTGGTCTCGGGTTACAGGGAGCTACCTAATCAGATTTGCAACTGGTTCGGTAATTAGATTAATGCAGTTAGGCCGCAACACACACACACATGGTGAGGCGCACGCATGGCCCATGGCCTACGCACCCTCCTCCCTTCAACTTATTATAACTCCGGACAGCTTCATAGGATGGATAGGACTTTAATGACGTGATCCAAGGATCTATCACTCAGCTCATTAGCTGTATACCTGCGTGCCACATTACCTCAGGTCATTTTTATTTTAAATTTGGGGACAGTAGTATTTGTCAAGGAGGGTCAGGCTGTACTATTTCCTTGGAAGGTGACTGTTAATATATAAGATCAATTGAAGCTTTTTATACCTGAGCTGGTGAAACATATTTATTAACCTGAGGAGCTGCGTATGTAATCCATTCTGGTTTTTAAAAGGACAAGCCATTCATTCTATTTTTTCAGTATTAACAACGAACATTACTGAACCAATCTGTACCGAATTTTAACTATTAGAGTTTATTAATAATAAAAATTAATGATTTTTAATTAATTTTTTTATTGACAATGCGAAATTGAAAACTTTATGATTGCAATAAAGTTTGAAAATCGACCGATATCTGGCAAGCCCCGCAAGAGAGAGCACGTACATAAGTTGTTAAAATTGATAATAAAAATTACTTATTTTTTTTCATCAGAGGAACTTATGCTATTACATTTATTTATTTATTAATATTATTTAGGATTTATTTTATTAGATTTTCAATATAAGGTTTAAAACTCAATAGGCAGAAATGCCTACCCCTGTAACAGACTCATCTGCCCATAAAATTCACCTCAAAAAGTGTTATTCTTCAACACTATCTGCATTTAGAAGCTATTGGAAAAATTGAGGCCTATGTTCATTATCATTGGGTTTTAAACCTTACATTGAAAATCTAATAAAATAAATCATAAGTAATAATAATAAATAAATAAATGTAATAACTTCAGATCCTTTGACCTGGTGTCCCTCATTGACAATTTTCCTTTATTTTCTTTTAAACAATAATTTTTTCTTTGTTTTATTTTCCAATGATGAGTTTATTATGTTTGAAATGCATATTTCTGCTAACGTAATGTCATTGTTATGTTTACACAAGTAACTGATTTGTATGCCAAATGAGAACAACTTGTTTTTTCGGCTTCAAAAGTAAACTGCGCCATGAAATCAAAACAGAATCATTTCTTTTAACATATCATTCGAAAGCTGATTAAATTTTCAAGATTTTGTGAGATTTGACGTTTTGTGGATAGTTTTTTCGAAAAACGGTGAGCGTTGAAGTAAATACGACATTGTGACTTCCCCAAATAAGGTGAAGATCAAGCTGTTCTTTAGATACCAAGTTTGTAAAATTCAAGGTTACAGATACTCTACTCTTATCGAAAATTTAATGCTAAATCCGAAAATGTGGTCAAAGTTTGAAAAATATTTAAACAAAATTGAGATATTACAGCTTTTATGGTAAAAAACGTGGTTTCCTCCAAAAAGTCTGATTTATCATATATCTGCAACGGATTGGAATAGAAAGGTGAGGTCTGCGACATTTTTCTAGATTTTTGATCTAGTTTCACCTAATTTTTTTTTACGCTAAGAGGTACTCACCCTGTATATGAATTATCAATTCATATAGTAAAATTAAAAATAGGATGCCCAATTATAAAATCACATTTGTTCCTAGAATCCCAATGGTTAATGCTGAGGTACCATTCCAATTCAAACAATTAAAATTTATTTTGATATTACAATTAACAAATTGCAAGGCCAGGCTTACAAAAACGTTGTAGTAGTATAGATCTTTGAACTGACTGTTAAATAAAATCAAATTTAATAAAAATCACATTACAAATATTTTATAGCATCTGTCTTGTTTGAAGTGTTCTTTAATGAATTTTTCTCTTTCTAATGCTTATTGAATTCAACTCTGTCGTTTGGGAGGATTTATTTTTTTTAAAAGTTCCCTTAACCAGAGGATTTCATTTTATTTTGTTTTATATTTTGCTAGTATTTTTCTCTTTACATAGAGTTTTTATTTGTATCTATTAAAAATAATATTCCTGCGCTGTAAACAATATGATATTGGCAATTATACATCACTGAATCCTCATAGCCGTTGGCTCAGATGGACCGGAGTGTGCCTTGTCCCTAGGGAGGGTGACAGGCCTGATGCAATTGGGTAATGCCTCCTAATATCACTTACTTATATTATAATAATTTTACTTATATTATACTTATATTATAATATTAGATTATATTTAAAAAATATAAATCCCCGGTTTGGCTGATTTGGCACGATATGGATACATGGATGGCCAAATATCTTTCATTTCATAATAATCTAAATACTCACCCAGATCCACTTGTTTATCAACAACAAACCATTCCATTCCTGGCAATCCTCCGACCCGTTTGAAAAAAAGATGGCCTTCTGGGGTACAGGTGTTAGGCTAAAACATAGACCATTATAATAACTCTAAAAATAATTGGGTGAAATAATGGTAAGAATTACTAAAAAAATATCCAACTTTGATACCATCAATTTTATTTCATTTAATGAGCAAGAAAGAAACCATTTAAATTTTTATTTCTTCATTTATTAATAGAACTTTGCAACAGTATTACAACAATACGTCAAGTACACCAACAACCGTTGACCATACACCATCCTCTAACCCACGGTAACTAGAACAAGACGGTAGGGCTCACGCGAATCTGGGTGTGAGGCCGTGACGTCATCTGAACCAAGCCGGCCGCCTCGATTTTATCAAGCTTATGGTTGGCAATTCGTGTTCCAGTACTTAGACTAATATTATTCTCAATAACACTGACTTACATGCCAAGCAATTTATTTTGAATTTATTTATTTTATTAAGTTTTGTTGGCTAAGTTAATTTACTACTGAAGAACTGCTTATTATAATTGATTTTAATATCTTTAAACAAGTACAATCGAACTCAATTTGTCTTCATAGTGAAACGTCCCAACAAAACTGTATTTTAAAAAAGTTCAGGGTTTAAATAATAAGAAAATGATAATCGATAATTAACTCATTATTTTTTTTTTCATGTTCTTTGATTTTTTTTCGTGCAGTGTCAGAAGTTTTTTCTTTCTTCACTGCTCTTTTCAGTTCTTTCTTCTTGTTTAGTTCTTTCATGCTTATAAAGGATCGAGTTCTGACATATGTTGCAATAGCAAAACCGTCCACTTCACTTAACTTTCCTTTTATTATACCGATCAGCTTCTTCATCACTTGAAGACTGTTATTCAAGCCATCACCGTGAAATCCTTGAAAGTCTTTTTCAAATTCTAAAACAATGCTTCACCATTTTGATGACGGATTTATTAGGGCACCTCTTGACAAAACCGAAACCCATCCAGAACTGTTTGAGTTTCCAGTTTTTTCATTATATTGAAAATCAGTCCTAAGGCCTTTTTTATTAACACGGTATGCTACATAACCAGCTGACATTTTCTGTAAATCTGTATTCTCTTTGGGCTAAACTAGTTTGTTATTGGTGATTTCAGTCAACTGATCAACCAGTGATTCTGCAATGAAATTCTTCATTATGGACATCGTTCATTTCCAACTTGTCATCTTTCAAGTCTGAAGTTTCACAATCTTGTACTGGTTCTGCCAAGTCAATTTTTTTAAGAACTTCTACACTTAACGTTTCATACTGCTCAGCAATACAATTATCTGTTTTTAATGTATCACATGCACTTTTGCTGAATAACAGATATTTTATTCGATGTGTCACCGCTGTGGCGAGGGGGTGGTTGTCAAATTTTCCAATTCCTCAAATTAGAGAAAACTACGATTCCAAAACATCTTGATTACACTTTGCTGCTGATACATATTAATTACCTTCGGCTTCTAACTCTTGAATATGCCCTGTAAACTTCGAATTGAAACCATAAAGCCTGCTCGAAAAGGCAATAGTTCTTTTTTACCTATTTCTCTGGCAGAAGAACAAAGATCATACAACTTATTTAAAGTAACACCCTGGTCCTGTAAACTAGTACCGTACACACTTTTTAATTTATTAGTAGGATGGTGAGGGAAGTTTAGTACATCAAACCCGTAGTTAATAGTGTTGATAAAATCAACAACATGGTCATTACCTGGGAAATTATATGATACTGCTTTAGCCACAGTTCTGGACAATAGATCAGCTGCTTTTCTTACATTTTGCCTTTCACTCCCCGATACTAATAAATGATGTTCGGTTATTTTATATGCATACTTTAAATCTCATTCTTTTTGTTTGTTTACTAAATCAAACAAAATATCCTTAGATACTTGCTTAACATGCTACTCAAACGTAATACTAAATCCTTCGTCTAAAAGATGGTTTATATAATAATAATAATCCCGATTTCAATTATCTTTCATAATTGCTTTCCAAGAAATGTTCCGGGCTGTTTTAATATTGAGCTCATCTTTTCGCTTGTAAAAATGCTGCCATTGTTTATGATCTTTGCTTTTGAAAAAACGTGAAATGACAATTTCAGTTTCTTCGTATTATCTGAATGGTTTGTACAACCGGCAACGGCACAACATGGCAGTTTAAAGCGAGATGAATAGTCAGTATCGATAAAATCCGAACATTACAAACCCAACTGTCGCGTCGTAGTGACATACAGAACGGACTTCAAATAGCTAACTATACTAGAGCGCTGTGTCTCGTACAGGAAAAGTCGGTCCACGTGACGTCATCTGACCGGCAATCCCCTGCGCATCCACCTCGTGAGCACTACCGTCTTGTTCTAGTTACCGTGCTCCAACCAAATCCCCCCAAACCCCTCGATCGTTTACCCGACGGCACAAAACTAGTCACTTTTTCCGGAATTCGATCATTACTAAATCCAAAGACTTTACATGCCCATTTTAGCCGTCGCGCTGCCATTACCTGAACTATATTTACCGGATATAACTCGCGCAGTTACGCATTGTGAAGCCTTCTAAATGATCCAGTTTCTTCATCCTTTTTTGGACCAAATATTCTAATACTTTATTTTCGAAAACTTTAAGGCGTTGTTCCTCCCTTAATGTAAGCGGACATGTTTCACATCCGTAGAGGACTGTTGGTAGTATAATAGTCTTATATATCCTCATTTTTGAAGAAGAGCAAACTGAGTAGTTTTGGGACCGAGAAATAACAAGCATTACCGGCTTTTAACCTAGCCCTTATTTCTTCTTGAATTTCATTTTTTCATGATATAATCGACCTTAGACATCTGAATTGCTCAACGTGCTTAAACTTTATCCCCGAAATATCTACATCACTAAAATGTTCACCCTTTCTACTACCAACCATATATTTCGTTTTTAAATATAATCTTATATAATAATTTGTATATGTAAGTTAATTCATATGATTATATTTCGTTTTTAAATATAGTCTTATATAATTAAAAAAAATATTTTTAATGTTATTGTAAGGGTCTACTTTTTAGGCTAACACCTGTACCCCCACCCTATACACTTTGCTGGTGGAGTGGAAGGGACCCCCAGGGCTGTGGCTGTCAGAGCTGACTAATGCCCCTCATAATGGCGGCCCTGTGCCCCAGCTCGGACCAGCTATGCGCAATCATCACTGGATTTAATTTGGCCTGGCTGTTAGCATCCTATATATGAGCTCCCATCAATCCTCCGTCCAATCGTCCTTCAGTGCTTCAGCTCTGATTCAGTGAGCGCTAAATGCTCTCTTAGTTGAAAAATCCCTTAGCTATAGTAGAATTATCCTTCAATAAATATAAGGTTAATATACTACTCGTGGTATAAACCCGTTCTATTATATGTGGTTTCTATTGCTAATAATAGAGTTGAATTCCGATTGATAAATTTATTCTGAAGTCACATGAGGTGCGCATGTTATAAAAGGATCAATCAATCAATTAGGATTGATGAATGATTTGCCACATTAATGAAATAAATTTAAGGTAATACAGAAGGATAATATTTATATGTATATTGAAATAAAATGAAAAAATAATCTTTATTCTGGGACATATTGTCCCCTAAGAATAGCAAGCATGTATAATAAGGTTGTATAATAGTCTGGCTATCTGAATTTCAAACGAAGATAATAATATTCAAAAGGTAATATATGTATATCCAAAAATAGCACTTTTGGTATAAATATATAAATATGAAAAAGAAGAAAGAGAAAATAAACAATAATAATAATAATAACAATATGATGATATAGTAAGCGTGATATCATCGATATCATTATTATATGCCTATATAATTACAATGTGTTCGAGAAAAATAAAGAAATATCTAAAATTAATCAATAAAATAAAGTAAAAATAATGAATAGCAAAGAAAAATATATAGAAAACATTTAAGAACAACTTGAATGTTGATAAAACGAGATATTTACAGATTCATAAAAACATATATTCACACATCTGCTTCCAACTTATGTTGATAAAGTTGTTCACATATATTTGTGCACACCTATTAATCTATGCAATGGTATGTATATACAGGGTGTCTCAAATTTAAATGGCAAAACTTCAGGAACTTATAGGGGACCGAAAAACAAAGACAAAAAGTCCTTTAGAGATTTGCTCGTTTTTGCTTAGTTTTAGAGAAAATTGCAAAAAAAGAAACAAAACAAGTTTTCATTTTTATACTTATTTATTTACATTTATCTTTATGTTATGTTCTTTTTAATGTAAATATCGCTCAAAATGTTGTCCTCTTGCACCCAATACAAGCATTACATCTAGCACTCACTTGATAAATTGCAGTAAAACATTGTTCTGATGATATTTGGTGCACTGCATCTATGATTCGCTCTCTTAATTGCTCTCATGAGTTAATTGACACCGAATAAACTTTCTGCTTCAAGGTTCCCCATACGAAGAAATCCATGGGTGTCATATCAGGTGATCTGGGTGGCCACGGTACTACTCCTCCACATCCAATCCATCGTTGTGGATAATTTATATTCAGCCCAGCTCGAGCAACTCTGCTATAATGAACTGGACATCCATCGAGTTGGAACCACATTTCAATACGCTGCTGTTAGGGAATGTCATCTAAATAATTACAAAAGTCGTTCTCCAAAAAATGTGTAAATGTGATACCATTCATTCTTCCAGGTAAAAAATATGGTCCCACCAGTAATCCGTTCCAAATTCCAAGCCAAACGTTAATAGCAAATTCATGCTGAAACCTATTCTCTCTAATAGCTCTGGGATTTTCAAGAGCCCATACATGATAATTTCTTTGATTAACAATTCCTCCTCTTGTAGAGGTAGCTTCATCTGTCCACATAATTTTTAATGGAAATAAATTATCATCGCGAATTTTGTCAAGAAACCAGTTGCTAAAATTCAATCTCTTGACATAATCTTGAGGTAATAAATTCTGAACTTTTTGAAGATGGTATGGGTAGCGATTATCACCTTTTAAAGTTCTCTCTCCTATTTGGAAATCGGCGCGCATAACCCCGCACCGCTTCTAAAGCATTACCGTTACAGAAACCATACACAAAAATCATATCAGCGTATTCAACATTAGAGTATGTATGCGGGATTGTGGCTGATGCTATTCACACAAAAAATATCTGAGTAACTGACTGAAGACTGATTTAGGAATTATAATCCTAGAAGGAAGCCAAAATTTAAACAAATAAAAGAATGTAAAGGATAACATTAAGTATTTACATATCTCACTGCCTAGCCTGACGAACTTTGAAAGGTGATAATCGCTACCTGTAACATTTTTCGCTACCTCTTTGTTTTTTTTCTTTTTTTTTGCGATTTTCTCTAAAACTAAGCAAAAACAAGCAAATCTCTAAAGAAGTTTTTGTCTTAGTTTTTCGGTTCCCTATAAGTTCCTGAAGTTTTGCCATTTAAATTCGGGACACCTGTATACTTATATGAGAAAAAAACAAAAAATAGTTAGGGAAACAAATGTCAAAAAAAAAAAAAAAAAAAAACGAATTTAAATTTATTCAATGATATACTTATCGAAGCAAATTCATTGGAATCGGATATGTTGAGTTTGATTAACTTGACTTTTTATTATCATTCATATTGACGGCATCTAACTTGGATTTAAGTAGATATTGGAATAGGAGCGTTGGAATGAGTTTAAGGAAAGGCAATTTTTCAAGGGACTTGAGTAGTTATTGCTTAATGTAATATAAAATTCTACATATAATGGTGCAATAATCTGAAAATTGTAAAATCTAGACTTAGCTCTTCTGGTTCTGAGGTACAAATATGGCAAAGACTTGAAACCTCTCCCATATGATTATGAATGTAATATTTGAATAATAAAATTAATGTTGGGTGACACCATTGCTTATTTTCCTTATATGATCTTAATCACCTTATATAATTATACATATCATATAACAATACATATCATGCCACATTAAATTTTATTGGCACATGGATTTACACATGTCTATCGTCACAGAAGACCTATTACGATAGATTTCACATCAGACTTCAAGGTAAATAAGCCCATACATCACCTGACCACAACAATGATGCCCAGAAATATCCGCAGATGGTTGAAAAGAAGCTGGATTAGAAATCTCCTAGAATAAGAAGTAATATTATTAACCAGAGAGTTGGAGCTGCCACCGGCAATGCTCTTCATCTCGTACGCCAGAACCTTTTTATTTTTTACAGTCATAAAATTAGCTGGTTGCCATTTTATATGTTTGACAGTTGTGAATTTCATAATTAAAGAAAAAAAACTCTGTTATTCTCACATTTCTCAATTCCTTCTCTCGCACAATCTAATTGTTATATCATATAATTTTATCATTATTTTTTCTAACTACATACTCTATGGGGTACCATTATTTTAAAACACCATTATTTCAAAAATAGGAAAAAGAATAAATAACTAACTGAAATCATTTCAAAATGGAATAATGAGAAAAACTTTTAAAAGTAACAAAAGGCAAGTTGAAACATCTAAAATATATGAGGAACTAGAAGTTTAAAAAATCAAAGAGTTTGTATACCCTAATTGGTTGCTCATCTGTATGTACTTCCACTAAGGGCACTAGCTAGCCAGCCCTTAAAACCTTTCCAATGTAATAATAATCAATAATGTTTATTAATGTGGCTTTAGTTGAATATATTGCATAGAATCCAAGCGATTTTTTGGGTCTCATTTGTTTATGTCTCATTATTAAATATTATAAATGGATTTTATGTTTTGGGTCATTCCATGTCAAATCAACAAATTATACATTAGATTTGGACCTTGACCTCTCCGATTTCTATGATTTTTGGTATAGAATTTGTACCTATCATGGCAAGTTTAAATGTAAAATATTACATTTTTTTGATTTTGGTTTTTGAATTATAAGCTTTTAAAAATTAACTGTTTTCGGTCCTTCCTTAATATATTCAAAATTACGCCATTAAAATACTATTGCACCTAGAGAGCACAAAGTTGCGTCATTCTTTTTTATTTGAAATGCCATTTAATTTAATATATTTTATGTAGATGAATCGTTTTAAAACGTGCAAATCTGTTTTTGGAATTCCTAAAATAAGTCTCCCTCGATTTTTTTATATTTGTGACTCATACTATAACTGACTACATGCGGGAAAAATTTCAGAAATGGACAAAAATGTGTTATTGATAATATATATTTTTCCCCCTTTGTTTTAAGGGATAGTGGAAAATTTTCAAAATCTAGGGGAACTTATTTTGGGAATTTCAAAATCAGTTTTTGGACGTACCGAAACAATTCAAAATGTACAGAAAATATAATACCGCAAAGTTGAGCTTTCTAGTTTCAATAGTTTTTAAATGGCATAATTTTGAATATATTAAGTGAGGACAGAAAACAGTGTTTTTTTTTTTTATTTTTAAAAGCTTATAACTCAAAAACCAACCGTCAGAAAAATGTAATATTTTACATTTTAACTAGTTTAGGACAAGACTAAAAAAACAAGAAACTGCTTGTCGTTACAGACTACTTCAACATTTACTAGACAAACGATCAAAACTCCCAATTAATTACAAAAGACTCATTTACATGACTGTGATTAGACCTATTTGGACGTACGGAGTTGAGCTTTGGAGCTCCACTAAACCATCCAATTCACCTCCTATCCAATCCTTGCACTCCAAAATCCTTCGAAAAATCCTAAATGCTCATTACTTTGTGACCAATAAACTTATCCATAAAGACCTTAATGTTCCTTATGTTGCTGATTTAGCCCAGACCAGATACCTATCCTTCCATAGTAAGCTGCATAACCACTTCAATCCACTAGTCTCCCAGCTTGCTTCCCACTCCATTCCCGATAATCCTACGAGGCGTCTGAAAAGAAGATGGCCTACAGACCTTTTAGTGTAGATTTTATTGAAATGCTACTATTGAGTAGTTCTTCACAAGTTAAGTACATGCATTGTATTCACTATCAACACATTTGCTTGATGTATATGTTTTTGTACAGTCGTAAATATCAATAAATTAAAAAAAAAAATACTAGTTAAGGTAGGCACAACTTCTATACTAAAAATCATAGAAATCGGAGTGGTCAATGTTCAAATCATTGGTTGATTTGACATAGAATGTCACTTTTCTTATAACCATTACTAAAATATAAAATCCATAATTAATCCATACCTTTCATTCAAAATCAATGACCTACCTTGAAAACTGTCGCTTGATTGGCCGCGAGCTTTTAATAGAAGTTTCTGATGATATGTGAACATCTGCCACATTCGCTCCTTACATCCTAAGACAACTTTATTAGATATTTTTATCAGGATTAGTAAGGGGGTATCATAGACTGTGTAGGCAGAGGAGATTGTGCATGACGGTGGGGGAGGGGGGCGTGAAAGATTTTGGAGGGAATGCAAGAATCCAGAAGGGACACGGGTCGGATTCCTGGCTAAAATGAAAACTGGCCGAGGGGCAGAAGAGTTAATAACTTGCCGGTTGCATTCCTCCTCGAGATCAATAGGTCCGCCACCGCAGTTCTCTCCTCTCACTCCTCTATTTAGCTTCCTCATTTTTCATTTCCCTGGAGGAAAGCTTCCAGCCTCCTGTTTTTTACTATGGCAGTGTTACGAGTACATACTTTCAGGAATCGCCGTGCTCCAGAAAAGCCTGTTTTAAATCTCATGAATGCCAATATTGTGGAAATATTATCAACCCACAAACAAAGAACTAAAATCAGTTGAACGTAATATGAGCCTTTCAGTTGACAGTTGAATAACTGCCATTTTCATTTTTTTTTTCATTATATGAATATGCTTATTAAATTGAATCAAATAAACCTATCAAAACTATTTGTGTTGGTTGTTTAGATAGGAAAATTTATTTATTTATATTGTTCAACTTTCAACCTGATGTCATTTCGCTTAATTTCAACTGAATGTTTTTAAAATCAATAATCCATTTAAAGATGTTTATACTATTACCTCAACTCAGTTTAAGTTGAGCAACGATTAGAAACACAGAAAAGTTAATCAAATTAATTGATTATAGTTACTACAGTAATTCTTCAGATTCGTTAAGTTTTGCTCACATAAAAATACAATTAAGGCATTAAAAATCATGGATGACAACTCCTTAGCAGAAGAAAATGTTTTTGATAAACCATTTACATCAAAAAGTAAATATCATTTTTATTAATTAATTTTTTTTTTTTTAATAATTTATTTAAAATAAATCCCTTACTGGATCTTAAGAGACATAAATTGTTTTTAGCTCTAGTTAAATCACATAATGACTCCAGCCACATTGTGGTTTAAGTCAAATTTTAAAAGGGAAGGCAAAGCGTACATCAATCGCAGTGGGAAAATGATCACTCCAGAAAAATTTAGTTCTAAAAAAATTCAATTGAAAATGCATTTTTATAATGTGTGTTAACAAAGACTCAAAATTCTATTCACAGGGGATAGAAAAAATTTATTAGCTCTTTGGCAGAAATTTGTTGAGAGTACTGGAGAGGATTTTGATTAATAAAAATTATATTATTTTATTTTTGAAGAGAGAAAATAAAATAATATATTTAATAATATTGAATTATATCAAGAAAAATTACATATAAATAAAAATTATAGTTTAAAAAACTAAAAAAACATGCTTCAATAGCAAACCGAAATAAACCTAAATTAGAAAAAATCTAATGAGCCTCAACAGCGATGTCTTTTAATAAATACTCACAATTTAATAAACTTTAATTTTGTAAATAACACATGTTTTTAGCAAAAATCTGAAAAAAAGTGCAAATATGTTAGGTTTTTTGCACCCCAAAAATTTTCCCCTAATCAAATGTAGTCACATTTTTGATATTTTATTCTCAAGACCATATGGACGATACTGGATCTTAAAACCTTCTACTCCACCTTTTGCAAGGCAGATCCCCTTTTTTGGGGGTATTTCGACTGGACTAAGTAAGAATATTAAAACAAAGTTGTGCAATTATTGTATTGCCATTGGTCCTTGACACGTGTGCAAGTTTTCAAGATAATCAGATAGCTAGAAATCGGTGAAAATTTCGATGCAAGATTCCATTACGTTACCATTAGGTGAAGTTAATAAACGCGTATTAAAAATAATAATAATAAAAAATTAGAATCTTTATTTACTAAACGAACAATTTGTTTCAGTTTTCAGTTGAAAAAGAAACTAACTCGATAAAACTACTGTCTCTTTCTTTTCAATATTGATTTTATGAATATTCATCATTGAATAAATGGTTAAAAAGTACAATGGATATTTTAATAAACTGCTTTCCTAAAAATGTTGAGTTTGGAGTTAGTCATTCTGTCGACTGAAATGGTCATATATGTCTGTTTTTTTGGAGGCTAAGGACAAAATCAACGTTGAAAATCCGGCTGATTATTGGTGGTATTAGACCTAATGATTGATTTAGATATTGATTTGTCTACTAATTCCCCTGTTTGGATTTCGCCAAAATTAAGAACTCTAATAATAATATTAATTTGAAGTTCTTGTTATTTTCTTATGTATTTTAAATAAATATTTTTTCAAAACTATTTATTGATATCTATAACTGTGTACATTATATACAACAAGTAAATTTGAGGGACGCAATTAAAATTACATGTCAATAACGTGTATAGAACTACTCACTAGTAGCACTTCAATTGTTCTACATTGCGAATGTGGAATAGTGGAACTTCTGAGGTTTGTATTTGAGTCTTGAGGTTTTAGGTAAATCCACGATTCTGAAAAGTCTTTCAGTGATACGTCATCAGCCATTGCTAACCTAGAGAATCTTGAGGCCCATTTTTGACCATGCTGAAAATGTAATAGAGTATCAAGTACATTTTTTAAATAATAGTAAAAAAAAGACAGATCATTTGAGTGGTGGGACACGGAAACAGACCACCTCAAAGATATTTTAGATTATTATTTTTAAAATGTACTTTTCAATCTATTAAATTTTCGGAATAAGTCAAAACTATTTTTTTTTTATTTTAACGCAGACTACTAGGCCATTCGCTATGCAACTATAGAAAACGAAGCTTTTGAGCTATAAAGCAAGTTGGGTCAAATCCGTGTTCTAAATGTATCACCAGCTCTCCGGCTAAGATTTATCCGGATTAAGTAACAGGTGAGCTATAGTTTAAGTTCATAACCCATATAAATTAACAAGTATGATTATATTTGCTATAGTGTATAAAGTCGGTATATTGACTCAGTTCAAAATTATTTACGTATTTAAGGATATTGGAATGTTAATTTTAATCTTATCAGTAGAATCATCAACTATAGAATCTGAAATATGTTTTCTCCATGGAATTAGCATCCGGCTTTGAAAATCAAAAATTTCTTGAATAGTCTCAGTGATCGGCATAATTGGCTATAAAATAAAATATTTTATAACAATTAATTCTTCGTTACTGTAGGCGGGGAAGTAAAACGCAAAAGCAGGTCAGTTAGCAAGAGGAATTGCCAGCAATGAAAAGTAATAAAGGGTTTTAGTAGGGCTGAGGGCCATTAAATCCAGAGCTGGAAGGGGTTGCAGCTGCCGAATGACATAATTAGAGGAAAGGGAGGAAGAGTGCGGGAGATGATGAAGGAGAGGAAGTAGGAATGTGGAGGTCTTTAGGGCTTGGAATCCGACAGGGGGATATTGCCGGAGTGGCACAGATCTTCCAGGATTCGGCCTCAACTATTTAATACGTTCAGATATACGCCCGCTCTCAACCCTTTCTCCACAACTTTATCACTCACTTATTCCGAGGGGTTTGGATCTTGGTGTTCTCCTGCTAATGCTTGTTTTCACCGTAATGGAAAGGATCGATAAACAGAATAATGAGGTCACAAGTCTCCCTCAACGTAATTATGACTTGATCTAAGAATCATAGATATCATATTTAATTTGGAGTATCAACCTGGAGCCGAGGATCAATCGAATTTTTATTTAGTTATAAATACTCAAGAGAGTAATTTCAGAGTAAAATAATGGGAATTACGTATATTGTAATTTTTATATATTTTTTAATTATCACTATTTTTTTAATGTAAATTTTTCTATCAAAAATTAGGTTTATTTTTATGATTATTTGTTTTATATTTATTTTTTATTAATATTAATTTTGTGTGTGTGTGTGTGTGTGTGTGTGTGTATTTGTATATATAGTATGAATGAATGCATTATTATCTCTGTACCTATTGCCCTTTACTGAGGCAGATTGTACATTTATTTCAATAAAAATACTTGTTTTTTTTTTAAATTAAGTAATTATACAAAAAAAAAATCATATTATTTTAAAATTATAAATAATTTATAACTAATGTTTCCACTCTTTGAGACCATTATTTGAAGTAGAGAATATTTCAAAGTATTTTTCTTAAATATTATTTAATTACTAAATAATCAATTAATATTAGTTATTGAAGTTTTGTGATTGAAATCTATAATGTACAAATTAGCTTGTTATTATTCATTATTATTATTAATTTTTTTTTTCCCGTTGAATGTTTTGTTTGCTTGAAAATATGATAATTGAAATATTTAATCATAAGGACTAAAACAATCTTGCAATATTTTTTAAAAATATTTTTGTACTGAAATTTAAAATTGTATGGACATAAATAAAAATACAAGTTGAGAAATTCAATACATATATATTCAAAATATCTAATACACGGATCATTTAAATATTTCGGTTACATTTAGGTAGTTACTTTAATTAATTGGATCCTCCTCATCTTAGAAATATTTATAGTTGCCTTTTAAAGTTACTTATTTGAACATACGTAATCTTAACCAAATATAAAATATTCTGAAAAAAATAAAAATAAAAAAATGCGCTGTTAGAAACAAAAAAAATCTAGAGAGTGAAGTACAGGTCTAGGAAAATAAACAATTTTGTACTTGAAATTTTTATTACAACAATAAAACCTATTTCATAGAAGAATGAAAGAATAAACAAACTTCAAATTAAAAATTACTGAGCTTACAAGATCCTTTTTTGTAGTTCACATGCCATTTCACGTTATGACAAAAACTAGATTAGATTGAATTGATTGAAATTAGAAAATTTTAAATTTCATTGAAACATCTTCCGAGATATTTGCATTTTCTATTGATTGAGATTTAAGCCTGTCATGGGAGCAAAAGTACACTATGTCAAAAATTATAATTAATATAGGCATATCTTTTTTTTGTTTTTTGTTTCACCCTACTTTAGGGTACGTTGGGTTGGACCAATTACTTCCGAACGCTCTGTGCCTTTCTTTTAGCCCAGTCTTGCTTTCCTCTCCTTTTGATTTGGATTGTTTCATTCGTTTTGCTTTTGAATTCGAACCTCTCTTTTTAGTCTTTGTTATTTTTTTTTTTTTTTTTTTTTTTGCATTTTTATCTGTGAGCATATTTTCTGTAATACGGAGTTCGTTTAAATCCTTATCTGTTTCCTTATACAAACAAGTTTGTTTTGTTTATTTGTTTAAGTAAATTACTTGTTGTGGAAGTATTCAAAAACATTTCCTGGTTAGACTATTTGTGTTCATTCTGAGGATGCGTCCATAGAAATCAGTCTCATCTTTATAAATGAAATAAATAATACACTGGAGAATGAAGAAAAAAATACTACAATACTTTTTACCACCTGAAGAGGAGAATGTCATACTTGAAGGGCCGAGTATGTTTCTTAAAAAAAATTAAGATGTTAGGTTTCTTTTTTCTTGCAGTAAGTAAATGTTATTGAAACCTGTCAACTGACATTAGTTTTTTTTTTTTTTTTTTTTTTTTCAAATAATTATCAAACTTTGTTTTAAAAAACACATCGTCGTTTCCAAACGATGATAGCTAATTTATTTTCTTATATAGCGAGTTATATCTGTTTCATTTCAGTACTTTTATGTTTCTCTCCACTTCAAGATTATTCCCTTGAATTTTAAAATGTCTATTCTTGAATGCTTCAGACAATAAAAGAAGGGCGGTCGCTGAATTTTTATTAAATAATTATGAAGAGGGCGTTTATTCTCTTATACCTTAATTGTTATCGACCGTTTTCAAAGTAATCAATTAAACATAAACTTGTTAGCACCAGTATCGCAGCACTTGCCACTTTCTTTAAAATCCAATAGATCTTATATTTTAAAAAATCTAAACTAACGTTTCTTTTTTTTGGTAAAATTATGTCAAAATTTTATTTCCTAAACCTTGTATCTCAAATCATTTAGCTTAAGAAACCTTTAACTCGTCTCCAAATATAGATTTTATTTTTATTTAATTTTTTTTTTTTTTTTTTGGACCTACTATATTACTTAACGGATCGATGAAAATCCTAGATTTCATAAAGTAAATTTTGATTGCTTTCTAACTGTTTACTGACTAATAATTGAGAGATCGAAAAGGTATTTACAGTCGGCTGATTTTGTAGTCAACGACTTGTCAAAAAGATTTTGATGTCAATCGGCAAAAAGTGTCGACTAGTCGGCCATTTTATTCATTTATCCAATTTTGAAAGTCGACGCCTCCATTAAACTTTATCCTCATCAATGGATTGTTGGAAAAGTAACTTTTCCACTAAATTTATACTTTGTGAGTAAGGTGGCTCGCCCTTGTTGTTAGGAAAAGAACAACTCTGTTGACACTGAAGTGGACAAAAATATTTTGTACTTTTAAAATATATATAAAACTATATATCGTAACCTACCTCGCCATACTTCAACTATATGAAAGAAAAAAATATAATGTATTTTTATATTATTTTGATTTTTATTATTTTTGTTAATTGTATGGTGTAATAATTCTATTTAATAACAAAATTTAAAAATGTTTATATTAACAAAAAAAAATTGTATTTGTTATTTTGGCATATGGATATCACGGAATGGATCACGGGTCTGTAAATCACTTTCGGTAAGGTCTCCTTCTTTAAATCGATCAGAAATAATTTTGTCAATTTCTTATCATTGAATTTTGATTTCTAACCATAAAGTGTAGCAAACGTCTTTTCTGCCACCAATACTTTAAATTTAAATTATTTTCAGAATAAACTTGGCTATTAAACTAGTAAACCTTACTAGAAAAATTAAAATTATTTAGCTAAATTTTAGTTCAGATGGGTTCAATAGTTTTACTATTGCAAACTCTTATTAGTTTGCAATACGTTATTAGTAATTTCTTAAGTTTCACTAAGAGCCACATCGTCATCCCAGAATTAAGTTGTGCTATATCCCAAAACCCTTGTTTTGGAAAATGAGATTTGAAGTTTATTTCTTAAAGTACTTTTTTATTTTGGGATAATATGCAAATGCATTTTCAGTTAAATATTCTCAGTTTATTAGATAATGTTACTACATCAAACTTACATCCTGATTGCATTGATTTAAAACTAAAACGATTTTATTCATTTGGATATAGAACAAAAATGGCTATTTTTGCATAACCTTAAAGAAATACGGGATATAGATTTTTAGATTAATGAATTGTTCTACATACCTTTGAACTAATTTCTTTTCAATTACTCCTTTTTAATAATTGGGACAGTGTATTGTAATAAAAGCTCTTTTATTTTATATAAACTTTATTATTACAAAAAAAGTAATAAAGAAGTAAAAACAAATAAGCAAATGTAAATAAGTGTAAGTATATAATTTTTGTTATCTCTTTCGGTTTTGCCTTCCTTCACTTTGGAGTTGTTTCTGGTTTATTTTATGGATATAGAACAACAAAATGAAATCTAACGGTCTATAGAACACTATAATTCCTCAAGCTATCAACAGAACGAGATAATTCTACAAAGTAAACACAAAACCTGGGTTATAGAACATTCATTTACTTAATACTCGATTATGGGCTAAGATAATACTGTTACTTAAATTGATATAGAACAAGAATTTTTTTTCTAAATTTTTGGTGTACATAACTCTATAAACCCTAAATATGGACTTAGAACATGATAATTTTGTGATGACGACATATCGCAACACATTTTTTAGTAATCTAATTGAATATATGTAAATTTCAATATGAAGGTATAAGCTCTATATTATACCGTACCTTTGTAGCCTCTCATGTAGAATGGCGCTCGCCACCTATCGGTCAAATTTCAAACTTCACTGTTATCCACATATAATCGCTTTTATCAATAACAAATTAATTGAAAATCAGTAGATTTTATTATTGCTAAACCTCTTGGTTGAAATTTGGTTAAGATTGGTTCAGTAGAATTCTTGGTTAGTGTTCACAAACGAAAAATGGCTTGTCCTTTTATATAATAGTATAAGTTTATTATATTATATTTTTAATTCAGTTTTTATTCATTTTCTTATTGAAAACAAAACCAACAAAAACCCTAGAGAAAAGAGAGAAATTTAATAAGGATTCAGAGGATTTTTTATTTGGTTTTACAGCTGAGAGGCAATCTCCCTTTGAGGCATATATCAAGTTTTAGTGTAAGAGAGCAGTTGGCTAGGCGGCGGTGACTCGGGGTGGACATATAATGAAATAGAAGCCGAGCCACGGTGGCGGCTGGTTTTATAGATAGGGACCCAGTCATATCCCCTTTACTTCCCTCTTTTATTTGCAACCATTTTAGCTTTAGTGCGCACCGGTTTGCATTAAACATCTCCCCGGTGGCGCGCCCGTGCTTGAGGCCACCCACCATACTCCTCTCTTGTCCCCTCTTCATCAATCCACTCCCTTCTGTCCTGATACGGATAATTGCTGCTATAACCAGTCAAGTAGTAGGGCAGTTAGCAGCACTGCTAGCTACCTTAGCTTTCGACGAGCTAATGGAGTGCTCATATATATTGTGATTATTTATTTATTTTTATTTTTTCTTGAATGAGTTTCATTCTTCTATATACTTTAACCAGGGCGTATAAAATGTATAAGGTTTATTAAAAATATTGAATAAATACAGTATTATTTACAAATAAAGTAGTATTATAAAACCTACACCGCTAACAATCCATGAAAGGTCTTTGGTTTAATACTTAAGTAAGGATGTACTGTTAATAGGCCAGCGCACAGAGGGACGAATGACCGATCTAGGAGGAAACAAGTCTGAATCACTTAAACAGACCTGGCAACCTGATTTACATAAGCAATAGAATTTAAATAGGGTAAAATAAAACCACTCAAATCACAACCATAAGAAAAATACTATACAGTAAGCCCCCATTATCCGTGGTTCCGATTTTTTATTTTACTTTATTTATTTTATTTTATAAGGTTTAATTTTTCACCATTTATTTTATATGTATCATATTAACTTAATAAAAATAATGAGTTAGATCGTTTCTAACTATTACGAAATGGGTTATTATATATAGTTATTATTATATAGTAATTATTTTTAATTATCTTAAAAAAGTAATGAATGAAAAAACAGGTCAAGCTGGTATGGTATAAATGAGACGTTTCCTGTGTACTAATCCAAATAATATTATGAAATAATACTGTTTTCAAATCTTTCTGTGATACACTTACTTACCTGTTTGCCTACTAAACAAAACTATTTACTCAGTTATGCTTTAATCTCCATTTAAATAGGAACTATCAAAATGTCACAAAAAATAATAAAATAAATAAATAATAAATTCAATAATCTAAATGAAAATTCAATACATACAGTTAAAACATTCATTCTTATATATTTTTGTGTATTGTAACTTAATAAATGTATGTAAAACGATTTTTTCTTATAAAAGTGATTTTCTCAATCCCCTTGATGATCGGAGTCAATAAAATGTAATTTGACTTTCCGGGTTTTTCCAGCCTCTTATTATTTCGTTTTAATTTTTGTAACTACCGATTTTAAATATCTCTTCAGTGCAGCTGAAGATGTTGAAATAATATCTTCTAATTTTAGTGTTTCAAATATAGTAATATGTATTAAATCAATGCCCTTAAAGTTTTCCCAAATACAAAATAACTCTCTTCGCGGAATTGAAAATTCGTTTTCAGACAAGAAAGCAGATAAAAGCAGCTAAAAGCTTCATGGTTATTTCATATACCTTCTAAGACACCTCTACTATGAATTTCAGAGAGGCACTTTGGGGTACTTTTTAGTAATAGTAGTATATAGTATATATATAATATATAGTATATAGTAATAGTAGTATATTTTAGTATAGTAGTATATTAGTAATTTAGTTTAAAAAATACATTAGTTTACGGCACTTTAAAAAAAATTATTTAATAGGTCACATTATTAAACAATTATTTTTAGAATGGCTTACTGGTATAACGATCATCTATATTCACTAATTACAAAAGAATAATGAAGAAATATCAATACGATGATACACACATTTCGATTGAAATAATCAATAGTTTTAACAAAATTTGACCTGTCGAGTTAAGTTCTACTTTCATCGTTGTTTTTACCTTGAAATCCACCTCCTAAAAACGGAAGAACCTTAAATAATGCTCTATAAAATAATTAACTAATTTATAAATAATTAATAAATACACCTATCACAATAGTTTCATTAATTTCGATTATGACTTTTTTCCTCCTAGATTGGCCATTCGTCCCACTGTGCAGCGGTTGTGAAAGGAGGAGATATTGCTTAAATCACGCTCAACCGCCAGGATCTCCCGACCAGGAGGTCTACCACAACCGAAATAATAAAAAATAAATTTTTAGCCTTCACAGTCTGACTCGAATCAAGCCCCAAGAGTGCCTTACCCACTGATCTACCGCGTCTCCCCATTTAAAAATATTACCAAGCAAAAATCAGGGATGCAGTCAAAGAGGAACACCACGTCTAAGTAGAAATACTTTAATATGTGCCAACGTTTAAAATTAATAAGCTTTATATTCGCTCGCGTTCATTACATCTTGCAATTAAAGGGGCATAGACCGAATATGATTTTGAATAAATTCTTGAGAGATACGCTTATATGATTATGCAAAACTGTAATAAATCATTATGATTTAAAATTCTGTAGCTTTAATTTTTCATTAAAACCGCTTGTTTTTATTAAGTTTGCTTGATTTTAAATAAATAAACGGTTAGCGAACCCGAAGGTTTTTTCTTGAACCTTCACAATACTTTACTCTATTCCATGACAAAAAATATGGAAGGTTCTTGAGGAGAAGCGTGTGCCAGTGAATCTCATCAACGCTATAAAATCAGTTTATAGCGACTCAATAGGAATAGTGCGGCTTAATGAAACTGAATCAGAGTCATTGAAGTTATTTAAGGGTGTCAAGCAGGGTGATAGTTTAAGTCCAATTTTCTTTATAATAATTATGGATGAAGGATAGGATGTTTACGAGTGAAGAACACCCTAGAGTAATCGTTGGTTACTGGAATCTCATTCCTGTTTAGTCGCAAGCTCTGTTATATGCGGGTGACGCTTTTTTGTTCTCTGATATATAAGAAAGATTGCAGGTTGTTGTAAGTCAGAGGGATTAAAAGCTCCTTAGGAAGGGAATTAAAATAAATCCAGAAAGAAGTAGGGTTATGCTCATTGATTGAGGAAATTACAAGTAACATTAAGCAACTAGAGAACGGTTTTCACTAGAGAGGGTACAGAGAGTCCGGAAAGCCAATGGTGTATTCTACTTCATACGCTCCACAATTATAAGCCAGCAGGTAATAAGCAGGGATACAAAAATATTAATATCCAAAACAATGTTCCTACCTTTTTTCTTTTATAGTGCAGAGAGTTAGACAGTCCTGGACAAACATCTCAGCAAATTGAGCCGCATAAATGAAGTATTTTAGAAAGGTTATCGGAAAGACAAGAAGAGAGGAGCTTGGTGTAAGGCCGCTGAAGCATACCATTGAAGAACGACAGCTTAAATGGTATAGACACGTGTACCGCATGAGTAATGACGGAAGGCTAGGTGGTTCCTTAAAGCCAAATTTGTGAATGATGACCCAGCGGAAGGCCCAAATTGAGACTCTTCAAGTCAGCGTTTCTCCCAGTGCTTTTATATGGATCTGGAAGCTAGACAATCCTAGATAAGTAAATTAATAAGATAACTTCAGGAGCGACAGCTTAACTGGTTCGACCTCTGCAGAATGGATGATGAATTGAGAGCTGTCTGTTGGAAGCACGACCGCGGAGCAGCGACCAAAGCTTACATATAATTGTTACGTAGAGAGGTCGGGGGCCAAAGAGGCTGCTCTCCGTTAGAAATGAAAAGAATGGCCCAGGACCGAGAAAAATTCAGGAGATGGTGTGAAGCTCCATGCCTTGATTTACCAACGAGGTAGAAAAGGATGTGAAAAGTAAATTTAAAATTGCTTGATATATAAAAAAAAAAAAAATTCTTGCTTGATTATTTGTTTTGGTGTTTCTAATATGCCCTGGTTAAAGTTTATAGGGACATAAAATCATTAAAAAAAAAAAAAAATTTAACCCAGAACGTGAAAAAAATCAAATTTGTTCCTGCCACTGTATTTACCTCTTTGAATCTAGATGGAATAGAAAGTCGAGATTGAAAGTATGGTGTAGTAGAAGTTTCATAACTGTTGGACAGGAATGATTAATTGGAGATATATCAGAAAGCCCGGTATTTCATTATGACAGGGTTTTACGATATGGAATGAACTACCCCCTTTAAATGGCCCTTCACAGATAATAATTACTTGGTGCCTATAGTAAGGCCATTACTGTTCCTAGTGCTGAACGAGGAGGCCAGAGATTTAATAGTAAACTTCATATAGCGCACACAGGGAGCCTCTCTCCACCTGCTATGAAATAATAGCCAGGACCCTGGCCCCAGGGCGGTTAGCTCCCCTTCGAAGGATTATTGCCGCAATAGGATGGTCATTTGCTATCATCTCTTACCATCATTTATCGTCACACCCCTCGATACGATGAGTGGCTCTTCTTTTTTAAATGCAGTTCGGATGCTCCTATGTGAATCATCGTTTTAAGTTCATCTGCTGCTTTGCGAGGTTCATCAACTTCATGAGCCCAAATATATGTTTATACAAAATCAATAAGTAATAACATCCTGCCTTAGTTCTTTGTTCTCTGAAAAATGAAACAAGAAAGAAACAGAATTAGTATTTAATGAATTTTCTTTTTTATTTAGCAAACTGAGGCTTTGTTAATGTCGAAACCAATGGCCTTTATCTTGTCAGGAGTATGCAGAAAATAGAACCAGTTGACTAGAAACATGGAAAATCTTCTCGAAACGCACTTTAATTTGTATTTATGATGTTTTTTATTTGACGGAAACACAATTAAATAGTTTTAATTTATTGTATATATATATTTATATACATGGATAAATTTCTTGACTTTTACTCAAAAATAGTATCATTGGTTGTGTGAAAGAGCAGCTATTTTACTATAGCAAAGAAAATAAATATCATTATTATTGAAAAAGTAAATTGTGACATAGAGAATTTCTCATTCTCTATTGGTAGGGTTGTGAACACTGATAATGCAGTCCATTATCCTTTTAGTTTTTTCCTAAAAAGTTCAGATTTCATCTGGTTGGATTCTAATTTCTAACTGTAAAAGTTGGTTAGTTATTGTAAATTTAAATTTTTATTACTGTCAATCCGATTATTGCTAAACCTTCCTAGACCACGAAAAATATTATTTAAAATTTGCCACTTAACACTGTACATTTAGATTATTATTATAGTAAACTACACTATTTTAAACTTTCTTAGAACTATGAAGACCAAATTTTAAACCAAACTTGGTACAGATGGGTATATTGTTCGATTATTAAACATCCCTAGGATCCACACGCCACACTAATTATATACAGTTTTTTTATAACAATTTATTTGAATTAAGCTAATTTTATTATCGATTTCAAGCTCTATATAACACTGTACATTTATAAATTCTCTTAAATAGCGCTCGCCACCTATCGGTCAATTTTCAAACTTCACTGCTCACCATACATTTATCGCTTTTTAGGACAATTTAATTGAAAATATGTAAAAAAAATTATTGCTAAACCTTCCATGAACAATGAATATGATGTAGTTAAAATTTGGTACAGATTGGTTCAGTAGTTTTCACGGTTAGTAATCACAAACGAAAAATGGCTTGTCCTTTTATAAACAAGTATATATTGCCAATGCCAGACAATAGTATCATAATTTGTAGCTTGTTATTATTTTTAGGGAACAGATGTCCCAGAATAATGATTGTTTTTCATTTCATCTCTTAATTGGGTTTATAGAAAACCTATATTATTACCGGTAAATGTAATATTTTTATAAATAGTATTTAAATATGAAATAATCCAATATGCAATAGTTAAAATCGAAGATCACTGATTCCATGCAAACTCAACATGCATCCCCCCTTTTGTTTATTAACTAAAAGATGCCGTTGCCAATTACATTGTAAATACAATTACACCGCATTTGAGGAAGAACCGCCCAGAACAAACAGTCAGTACCAAAATATACAGTAGATACTATTCCCCCAATTAGGCATTGTAAACTGATGCGACCCCGGCCGAACTAGGCGAGAAAAGCTGGAAAGCAAACATTGTGAGACAATTATATGTCTGTTCCCTTATTATTGGATAAGTTTCTCTATTTGTGTAAAGGGAGGCCAAATTGAACAGGGAGGAGGGAGTGGATAGTGGATAGAGAACATTTACATTGTGGCTGCCCGGGGCTGTCCTCTCCTCAGCCGGCCATGACAAACGCAGACTGATTGACTCCTACAAACAAACACTGTGAGCCACCAACAATGGGATATAGCCTCGCTTTGAGCCACCACACCAAACACTATTAGCCCACCTCCTTCTGACTTCTCTTATTCTCCTTTTTCTCCTTATCAAAGTCAAACACCTAATTAAAGCTAATTTATCATTGATTTTCTGGCCATTGAGATTCTTAGAATATTTTGGATGGATGATTTATTTGACTCTTCTTTTGTATTTTATCTATTTGAAGGCTAGTTTCGAATCTTAGACATTCATCATCAGTTCTGAAAAGATACAAAAAAGTGCAAAACATTTGCACTTTGCTACATTTTAAACTCCCCGTCAAAAGTATCGCACCACTTTGAAATATTTGAATTTTATAAAAACGTATTTTTTTTTTCATAATAAAGAAAGGTTCTGAAGTTTGTAATAAACATTCCTAAACTAGACATGTACAATTTTTATTAAAATAATTTACAATTTTCTTCCAATAAACAAAAAATTTAGAATACTTACTTTTTACAATTTTAACTTTTAAAATTTTAATTTATATTCAATAAGACATATTGCCTCCTCTGGCTTGAATGGCTGATTCCACTAGTCTTGGCATACTTGTAAATAACGAAACGAATGATAAACATAGACCGAAGGAACTTTGAAAAAAAATAATTTATCCATCGTTTGTTATTAACATTGAAAAACATTGATGTGCCTAAACCTTAATGCCTCACATTTAATAAATAGTATTAATATGAATATAAACCAAGTATGGATTAAGGTAGAAACCAGGAACATTTCGAGAATTATGGGTGTTGCAATACTTCATACACTCAACAGCAAAAAAACCGGACACTCAGATTTTGTCTCATGATTTTGTTAAATACGTTGTGAAACGACACAGAAAAAAATGCTTTGTGATAAATACATATCTTCCTGTCTTGAAAGAATGTGGAATTGATTTTAAAAATAATAATAATAAAAATAATTCCTATAACTGAAATTCCGCAAATTCTACTTCTGTGTTATTTATTGAATTGTTTTAATTTTTTTTATGCCTGACAGGATTAGCGCCTTTGAAGAGGGGAAAACCCCGCTATTAGAAAACATCCCTTGTCAAAAAACCCGATAAAAATGAAGAATAAAGTTTTTTAAAAATGTGTTAATTTCTTATTTTTCTTTATTTTATATTTTTTTGTCTTGAAGTAAACTGGAAAAAAGTAGAAATACAGGGGAGCCGAGAGTCAGGTAGTCAGCTAAATAGTAAGGTAAAAAATGGCTATCCATTTGAATAATTCAAATAGTCTTTACGAATCATTTTGTAATTAATCGGTTTGAACTTTTTTTCAAGTAAATGTTGAAGGAGCCGAAAACGACGGGCAGTTTCTTGTCAATTTAGTCCTGTATGTGGTTCCAAGTAAGACGTTTGTCCAAATGAAGTCCTAGATAGCGGGTCTGTTGAACTCGGATTATTCGAATATCATTAAGGGATACTGTATGGCAGGATGTCTTAGGTTTACGACGAAGGGTAAAGGCTATTTGATGAGATTTGTTTAAATTTATTTCAATTTTCCATTTTTAGACTATTCTTGAAGGTTAATGATATGAGATAGGAATGTCTGGAAGGCATTGAAGATATCATTGTTTATTGATAACGCACAAGTGTCATGCTGGATTAATATTCATTTCCCCAGACTTCCTTAAATCTCCTGCTTGTATACCAAATTATGGTCGCCTTATCCTGATAACAATATTTCCTTGGAGCTTTTATATTACTAGCCATAAGAACCAAAAAACCTCACTACATTCACTGTTTTGGATTGACAGGGGATTTATTTAGTTGTTGACTGATTACTATGGAGGTTGTTTCAGGAATTTTTATTATGGTAATAATAATATTCAAGCAAATACGAGAATATGAAAATCCTGATATAGGAAAACTTAGATAGTTAAAATAGATAAACAGAGACAGCACTAAATTAAATTTTGAACTCATAATAAAAATGTAAACAACACTATTAGGTACCGTAAAATGGGGTCACATTAGTACGGTAGGGTGAAAATAGTACACAATTGTTTCTGTGATGATTTCCTTCTGGCAAGTTGTTTTGTCGACTTTTACCAAATGAGAGCCCACGAAACGACTTATTCATGCGCTCTCATTGGTAACAGTCGACACAACAACCTGCCAGAAGGAGATCACCAAAGAAATAATTGTGTACCAATTTCACCCCACGGTCTAATGTGACCCCATTTTACGGTACATAAAATTCCATTTTTCGTTTGTGGTCACTTAGCACTAAAACTACAGAAGCGATCTGTACCAAATTCTAACCACATCATCTTTATAGTTCCTGGAACATTTAACTATAATAAAATCTACTGATTTTCTGTAAATTTGCTGTTAAAAAGGCGGTAATTTGTGGATAACAGTGAAGTTCAATATTGAACGATAGGTGGCGAACTCCATTCTACATGAGAGGCTACTAAGGTAGGTGTTATATAAAGCTTAAAATTGATAATAAAATTTACTTATATTCAATTAAATTTGTTATTTTCTATATTCAATTAAAAGATTTAAATATGTGGTGTGCAACATGTGGATCTCAGAGAAGTTTGAAAATCGACCGTTACGCGGTTAGCACCATTCCACAACAGAGTTTATATTGGTAAAACTACTGTACCTATCTGTACCAAATTATAAATAATCTTTTTCATGGTTCTAGGAAGGTTTAGCAATAATCGAATTGACTGTAATAAAAATTTAAATGTACAATATGGGGTGGCAGAAACGAGGTACTTATATGGTTAGAAATTAAAATCCTATCAGATGATATCAATAAAATTATTTCTACCGAATAAAAATTATTACCAAATTAATATGTTGATCCTTTGCTTTTTGATATTGCGTGTAAAAATATGGTTCATGAGCCTTCAGTTGTAAGCACTGATAATGCAGTGTCCAGTCTCTGACCACCTGGATTACCGACTTATGCATTAAAATTTAAAAATCGAAATCTTCTTCTACCTAATCAGTGCAATTTTAACCAAGTCAAAAATCACTGTTATGGGTGAAAATATCATTTAAGAAATAACGCTCAATGGCATACTTCAATACAAGATTTTTATTCATAAACAAATGAAACTTCAGTTATTAGTTAAAAGTAACGAAGTTCAAAGCGGGCGAAGCCGCAACGAGGGATGCTAATACGTTATATATTTACGACATTAAATTGGAACAATAACAATACCTTAAGTATGATAACAAATATTTTAATCCTTGGAAATCAGCTCTTGATTGCCGGATACTTTATGAAACTTTATTCACTAAAACTTAATACGGAAGAAATATACACCAAGCTCCAAAGAGCCACCTAAAAGTCCCCGTGGATCATGCATAGTTGATCCGGCCTGATGTAATTGATAGGAAGGTGGCTGCGGGAGATCCTCCTAAATAATTCACTGCCACCTCGATCTGCATCCTCCCGCCATAACATAAATCTATCGATATAGATCGTTACTTCCTGTCCCTCGCTTGGTCACCGATCTTTTGATCAGTCTCGTCTCATCAAATATGGACTCCTGTCGGTTTGGGGTATCTCTCATAAGCTGACACGTTTCCTGGATATAGCTTTCTACGCCAATCATGCTTGACCCCTGGAGAAATAAACTACAGCTTCAGAAGTGGGATCGTAAGAGATGAAAACTATCCAAGGCCTACTAAGTTAAAGTTTGGTTCTGTGGTAAATAAATTTAATTAGGAATAGTACAAACTATGATTAAGAGTATTTAATATCCAATTAAAGATAAAACTCGATTTTTTCTTTTACGAATGATTTTCTATAACTCACTATATTATTGTATATATTCCTCAACCTGGAAGAGTCATGGAGTACGTTCTTATGCTATGTATTAGAGATGTGTCAATCCTCGATTCCACCGGTTTTCAAGAAAAGAATCTGTATGGATAATCCATTATCCAAAGTCAACACCAAGGAACCGATCGACATCGCTGACTTAAGTGTTATGTACCATAATGATAAAAAGAATTGCAACCTATGGTTTTTGTTTATTGTCCTATGACTTCTAGGGGACACCCCCAGACCCCGGAGTTAACTCAGATTAGATCAAGGATCGAAGCAAGTATACATGGTATATGTTTTTCGAATAGGTATATATTTACATTAGTATGTACAATCATTTAATAATAATAATCTATACTGTTATATAAAAGGACAAGCCATTTCTCGTCTGCGATCACTAACCGCAAAAACTACCGAACTAATTTTTCCCAAACTTTAACTACATCATCTTCATAAGTCAAGGAAGGTTTAGCAATAATAGAATTTGCATATTTTATATAAAATTGTTGTGAAAAAAGCAATAAATTATGTGGTGCGCTGTGAAGTTTGAAAATTGACCGATAGGTGGCGAGCGTCATGCAAAAGAAGATACATAGATATAGAGCTAGATGATAATAGAATCATCTTAATTTACTAATTGTTATAAAAAAAACTATAAATATGTTGTCTGGCGTGTGAAGTTTAAAAATCGAAAGGTATGTGTTTAGGGCTATTCAGCAACAGAGTTTTAGTACAACTATTGAACCCACCAGAACCAAATTGCAACTACATCATATTCATAGTTCTAGGAAGATTAAAAATAGTAAAGTTTGCTATAGTAATAATTTTAATGTGAAGTGCTAAATGACAGTAACGAGGTCCGTCACACTGTCATTAGCTTTAAAGGTTAGAAATTAAAATCCAACCAGATGAAATCGATAAAATTATTTCTGTAAAATGAAAATTGTTACTAAATCAAAATGTCAATCCTTTACATTTTCTTTATTTGATATTGTGTGTAAAAATATGATCCATAGACATTTAGTTGCCGGCAAACTAACTAACTCATATATGAAAATTAAAAATTTGATGCCCTATTCTGCTTTTATGTAATCTTCAAACACCTAATGGGTGAAAATATAATTGAAAAAATAAAGCTCTATTGAAATGTTCAATACAAGATTTTAATCAATCAAAAAAATAAATTTTAAATTATTAGTTAAAATTATTTAAGTTTTTTACTTATGAGAGCGGAGAAGCAGCGATGGGAGATGCTATTATATAATTGTTTTAATTTTTAGCAGGGAATACATATCTTCATCAATTTAACCTTTGGCTTGTAGCAGCAATGCTTGATTTTTTAAAAGAATATTATAATTCTTTGTCGTGCAGTGTTAATGAAGTATATGAAATGATGTCCTCTTACACTGTTCTGCATCAAAATACTCCCTTCAACAAAAATGTTGTTTCTTATGTTTGAAGAGTGCTGAATGCGGATCCGAAGTCAGAAAATCTCGATCAGACACCATTTTGTTTATCAAATTTATGTTTTAGGTCAAAAAATGAGTTGTTTTTTTTCAACATTTCGAGCATTCTTTTAATCATTGAAAGATTTAACAACAAATAAAAAACCTATTTGATTTTGAAACTTTTAAAATTTATTACAAAATGAAAAAAAAATTGAGAGCTTAACTATAAGGCTATGTTGTATAACTGACTTTATTGAAGAATTGCTTTTATCATGTAAGCCTATGGGTTGCAATATGTCCTGAAAAATTCATTTTTTGGAATTCCATTTGAATTTCTTCCCTCCCAACTTGGGAGCAGTTTTAGATGAACACGGAGAACAATTTCATCAAGAGATAGCCCAAATAGAAAAAAGGTGCAGCTGTTAATGCAATGAGAAGATGCTTGCCGACTACTGTTGTGCATTACAACGGAAGACACGTGATGTAGAGTACAAAAGGAAAATATATACACAATAATTAGTTCACTATTAAATATTATTATTTTATATATTACTGTTTTCCCAACAAAAAAAAAGAAGAAGAAAAGATATATAAAATTATATGAAAACAAAATGCTATTTCAGTTGTTTTTTTGTTGTTTTTTTTTAAACAGCCTCCAATCTCTAAAAATGGTGCTTAATGGATTTTTGTTTTGCTGTTGATTCGAATTCAGCACACTTGTAATTATAAAATTCACAGAAAATATTTATCGGAGTGTAAAAAAAATAAATGAAATTTAAAAAATATGCTATTTCCGGTTTTTCAAAAATAAATAAATAAATAAAAAAGTTCTTTATTTATTCTGGGACCTTAAGTCCCTTAAGAATAAAAAATAATGTACAATCAGGGGGCCTACAGAGCCTCAAGATGGTTATAATATATTATTAAATATAATAAAATAGTAATTAATAATGATAACAAATAAAGATTAAACTTAGAAATATTGACATAAAGAAACAGAAATATTTTGATTCATTTTGTGAATTAATTGTGCAGAAACAATAAAATTTCGTGTACATAAACTTTTATATTTTATATGATTATTAAGTGGCTAATGACAGTTTTCATGGATTTGGATGGACAGTAGGTGATTGAATAAGTGATATTTGAAAGTGGAAAGGGTGTTTGAGTGGTGAATGGTGTAAGGGATAGAGTTCCATAGGGAATCTGATGGGCGGGAACGGTTTTGGCAGGTAAGAACAGAGGATTTGAGCTGAATGAGTTGAGGAATGTAAGACGTTGAGATTTCACTGTCTTGTAGAGAGAGGATGCCAGAAAATACTGGCGACTGTAGGAAGGAAAGAGCCACTTTAATTCCGCGTAAAATTGTGAAATATGGGCGTTCCTGGGGATCCCGAAAATAAAATGAATGCAGTAGTTAAACAATCTTTTGAGTCTGGCCTCGAGATCACCAGAAACACCCCCATACACAGCACAGCAATAGTCGAAGTGAAGGAAGATAAGGGAAGTAACTAGTAATTTGTGGGTTTCAAAAGGAAGAAGATGGCGAACGTAATTGAGACGTTTTAGGATTAGGATGGTGCGACGGGATATTTCGGATACATGGTTTTTCTAGGATAGGGTTTGATCGAAAATGACTCCGATATTTTTACAGAGCCTCAAGATGGTTATAATATATTATTAAATATAATAAAATAGTAATTAATAATGATAACAAATAAAGATTAAACTTAGAAATATTGACATAAAGAAACAGAAATATTTTGATTCATTTTGTGAATTAATTGTGCAGAAACAATAAAATTTCGTGTACATAAACTTTTATATTTTATATGATTATTAAGTGGCTAATGACAGTTTTCAGGAGGTAACTTGAACCTATTACAAGCGCTTTGGTTTTTTCAGTATTTAAATTCAACTTGTTCGTCACTGCCCAGTTATAGATTCGATCCAAGTCTTCCTGGATTTTTCTAGTAGCTTGCAGTAGGTAAGAATTGGGAAAGGATAAATAGATTTGGAGATCATTTGTGTAAAGGTGATACCGGCAGTGATGGATGGAAAGGGGAAGGTCATTAACGTATATTTTCTCAAAAATGATGCTAGATTGAATTTTTTTTTCCCCTTCAGATTCGAATTCAGCACACATGAAAATATAAAAATCATAAAAAATATTCATGGGAGTGAAAAAAAATAAAATAAATTTTAAAAAATAAAATAAAAACATACACTATTTCAGGTCGTTTTTTTTTAAATAAAAAAAAAGAAGTCTATTTTCTCAAAAATTATGCTAGATAGAATTTTTTCGTCTTCAGATTCGAATTCAGCACACATGAAAATATAAAAATCAGAAACAATTTCTCAAGGGAGCGAATTATTTTGGAACTGTGTTTTTTTTTTTTTTTTTTTTTTTTTTTTTTTTTTTAAAAATTCTTTTCTTAATAATCGGTATACACCTCTATACTGTAACATTAATCTTTTACTGACTTCTTTATTTATGTGCCTCTAAACTGTTAATATCGATTTATAGATAATTTATCTATATACATTTTAACGTTTTCTTTGCATTCTATGTTCAAAAAATAATATATAATTTAATTGTACCGAGATATAAAGGCAGGGATTATTCGAATGTTGGACCTGCCCTATTCAAAGCAGACCGAGGCCAATTATGTATTGTAATTAAGAGTGTAGGGAATGGGGATCGATGGCAGGGTATCTCTCCTATTTACATCGCTCAAATGATTACCTCTCATGCAGCATGCTACGGCCATTAGCTCAAATCATTTTACCGCTCTCAACTTCACACTGCTCCTCTTCTCAATACCGTATTAACTTCCCATAGCAACTACTGGAATCAATTAAAATAATAGGACGTTTTTAAACAAACAGTTAATATATTTTTCTTTTTAATCTATACTGTTATATAAAAGTATAAGCTATTTTTCGTTTGCGATCACTAACCGCGAAAACTACTGAACCAACCTGAACCTAATTTTAACCAAACCATCTCCCTAGTTCAATGAAGCTTTAGCAATAATAAAATTTAAATATTTTCAAAAATATTGCCATAAAAAAGCAATTTATAAGTGGAACGCAGTGAAGTTTGGTAATCGACTGATAGGTGGCGAGTACCCTTCGAGAGATATTACAAAGGTACGGTTTTATATAGAGCTAGAAATTCATAATAAAAATTACTTTCTTTCAATTCTTAATAAATTAATTGATCAATTGTCATTAAAAAAGCTATAAATATATAAATCGACCGATATCTGACCAACAGAGTTTGCAATGGTAAAACTATTAAAACTAACTGTACCAAATTTTAACTACAACATCTTACAGGAAGGTTTATAATAATAAATTTTACAATAATAATGATTGAAATGTATAGTATTGAGTGCCAGAAACGAGGTTAGCGAAACTGTCATATGCTTTTATTGTTAGAAATTAAAGTCCAACAAGATGGATCGATAAAATTTCTATCAAAGTGAATGTCTAATTATGCTTTTACGTACTCTTTAAAAACCTAATCAATGCAATTTTAATCAGGTTAAAAATTACTGCCATGCGTGAAAACAGTCAAGAAATAATCCTTAATTCCATACTTCAATAGGTACACATTTTTTATTGATAATCAAATGAAATTCAATTATTAGTTTAAATAATCTAAGTTCTTAATTTATGAGACCGGGCGAAGCACCGACAGGGTATGCTAGTGAAGAATAAAATTAATAATCAAGATCAACTTTTTTGGTGCACTGCCAGTCCCCTATCTTTAAACCAGTTGCTTGATGCCTCTTTAGGATGGCTATTGAAAAATTCCTGAACCTTAGTTTCTATTTTTTGAAATGTATTAAAACAAATAATACGTTTAGTATATGAAGGGATTTTTACATTATTTATAAAATACAGTTTAGTTCATTGGTAGAGGAATTTATGTAAAGAAGGGCTAGGTAGCAAAATCTGACATTGTAAAACAACTAGAAAAAATAATGGGAAGGAGATAAAGAAGCTATGTGACATTTTCCTGCTAAAGGAGAATATAAAAAAAATAATTAAACATAAATTACTCAAAATTGTGTTTGTTTACACAAACCCTTCATCTACTAAACTCTTCAATTTTGACTAAGCAAGGTCCGAAACATACTGTGGCGTGGAAGAAGTTGTCTACCTTTAAGATTTTTAAACTTTTCCTTGGTCTTATGGGAAGTATGTGGCAGGGGTATCGTCATGCTGGAACAGAACTCCTATGCGATTGACCAAAGCTGGATAAAGCTGCTGTTTCGAGTACATTCTATCTAACTGTTCGCAATAGAGGTTCAAGTTTATTGTACGTCTATCAAGAACAAAACCACGATGGATTACTATTTCGCAGTTCCTTCTTCTTTTCCGAGGACGCGTGTAGAATGGAAAATATTTGAAACCAACGCTTGTCAAGAACACCTTCTTGTTCAGTTTTGTTGATTTTACGAACCGATTAGGTGGCTGGGCAAGATTTTTTCGAATATCTTAAAGTTACATGAACTTTCATGTTGCTTTTTCAATCAAAGGTTTTGAACTAATGCTTTATCGAGGAAGTCCATTGTTGATAAATAAACTTAGATTAGTGTTATAAAGAGAGAATAAATTGTTGGTATTTTTTTTCACAGCCACTTTTTTTATCTTTTTATGTTAATCGAATATAATACAAATGCCTTGGGTTCAGTACTTCGTAAGGACGATACTTCAACAATACTTTGTTCAGTACTTCCTTACGAAGTATTGTTTCGTGACTAATGGTTATGGAAGGAGGTGATGTGGTCAATAATCATGTTCAACCGCCAGTTTTTCCTCCCATTAAGAGTACCCACTCTATGGGTGTGCCCCCATGAGGGTCTTCAGACCCCGAAGTACCCACGACCAAAGAAACTGAAATTACATTTTCTGACTTTAGCCAGTCTCGAACTCAGGAACCGTAACATGGTATTCTAGTACCATACCCACTGAGCTACTCTCCCCGCTTTGCATTATTGCAGACCAATATTTAAAAAAAAAAAATGTTAAAGTGTCACCTACCGTTCTTGTATATGCGATTTTTAAAAGTGTAAGTAATGAAACACGTTTAACCAAACCTTTCTTTACCAACCATATTTCAATCTTCATATTTTTCGTTTATTTTAAATAGGAACTTTTTATTTCATTATTTTTTTTTTAACCCACGAAGATTGTAAAGCGTTTTTAAAAAATAAAAACTAATATTTTTTAAGTTAAAACGTGCGACACGTACGTTTTTATGTGTTTTTCATAAGTGGAATCACTCTGTGTGATTAGTTTTCAAGGAATCATCCCCTTTTCAGTGTAATTGAGCATTTATCATCATTTCATTAGCTATTGTACACGGTTTGTTTCATTTACTTCGTATATTTATTTACTTTTAACTATCCGGTTAGACGAATGTTTTAGAACAGAGAAAAAATAAAGATATCAAACAAATAAACACTAAAAAACTTTACCTGTTAGTGATAACTTTATCTTGTTAGTGATAACTAGAAATAAGCATTCACTAAATGACCATTGAGTGTTTACTGAGTTGTGTTCGTTTTCAATTAAGAATCGGAAGGGGCTAGGTGAATAAAGTGGTAGTTAGGATGGTACTAGGGAACTATAAATTGCAAGGATAAGTAATCTATATTTCGAAAAATTAATAATTAATTTTTTTAAAGTAACTAAGACCACAGGTGTATATAAATATATATGTATATATAAATGTATATGCATACTCAGTAATAAAAGCAACATTAACAACATTTTCACACAATAACGAGTATAAAAAACAAAAACGTAAATGTTATATTTATTATATAATTGTGTTATTAAAGTCTATATGACGGTACTGCCACTTGGACAATTACTCCACTCCATTAGGAAGCTTGGTTTTCAGTAAGTATCAAACTCATGGTCATGATGAAGGTTACATCGAATAGTGACAGTTTATGGAAATTAAGCTTCTCTCGGTTACCATGGGAACTGCTAGTTAGTAATTGAAGAGTTTGGTGGATCTCACCATTCTTTAGGATGGTTATTAAAAAATATAAACCGTTGTTTCTATTTCTTGAAATGTATTAAATCAAATAAAGAGTTTGGTGGATGGAGAGGTTATTTCACACTTACGAAAAAATGAAATCTAGCTCATTGGATGGAGAATTTATGTGCAGACGTGTGGAAAATCTGAATATTTAAAGACAACTAGAAAAAGATAAATGAAGAATATGAAGGGGCAATGCAACATTTTTCTGCTAAACGAAAATGTAAAAACAAAAAACTTTAATTATAAATTACTCAAAAGTGTGTATTGTCACATAACCCCTTTATCCACCAAACCCTTCAATTGTATATGATGACTTCTGTCATGGTGCCTGTTCTAGTAGAATGTTAACCTTGTTAAGGATGTAAGTACAAATTATAATGTTTTGGGGATATGAGGTTTATAAAACACTTGTTGAAGTACTGAATAATGAAATTGAATTTCACAGATTTTCTGAGTCCAATATTATCCTTTATCAGTTGTTTACAAAAAAATAAATCAAAACTATAACTTACTTTAATCAAAAATTTACTTAAGTATACAAAGGGAAGTATTTGGTGTGTAAGCTTGGTATTAAATTGCCTAACTTATTATATTTACGTATAATATATGGAATTACATTTACCTATACAAAACCCTTGCCTCAGCAGAAATAATAAATATTTTGTTGTGTCCACTATTGATAGATTTATTTTGGTTAAATGTATTACTTTTGTATAGACAAAATTATTGAAATAAAGATTTTATTTCAAATTATTGTTTTATGTTACAGTCAAGTTGCATATCAATTTTCACTGCTGCAGGTTTTAATATTAATTAAAATAAAATTTTTCGGTGACAAATTACCACCTAAACATAAGTGAGATTTTCTCATCGTTTACTTCATGTTTTCACTCACCAATTTTTAATTATTTTAAAAAGGACTATAAATTATTCTGAGGTCGATGAGAATAAAATATTCTTCCTAACGTATTTTACACTTCATATTTTTTATCAATTTATCAATTCAGGTGGATGGTTTGTTATAATATGGTAGCCAAGAGCCTAAAAAATCAATCAAACCACACAAAGAACTGTTATTGCCTGTTAGTTGTGATTCCACCTCATCCTATGAGAATGGAAGTGACCTTCCAAATTCCAGACTGACCAAGGCCCATCTCTTTGATCTGACATGGGCTAGTGGTTCAATATTCTCAGACCAATCTTCACCCTTCTCAATCCTGTCAAAGATAGCAGAAAATAAAAATAAGGGCTGTTCATCTAATACACGTTAGACTTTTACATGGATAACATGGTTTAAAAAATATATATATATAAAAATAGTAATAATAAAATGCATGAGTTATAATGAAATCAGAAGTGTTAAAGCTTTTAACGATTATAAAAAAAAAAATGATCGAAATGTCGAAAAACACCTCATTATTTGACCTAAACACCAAAATTTGACACAAAATGGTGCCTGATCGAGATTTTCTTACTTCGGATTCGTGTTCAGCACACTTCAAAACATAATATAATATTTATAATGAAGGGTGGATTTTGATGCAGAACAGTGTTATTATTAGGTAGAAATGCCTTCCCCTGTAAAAAGAGGCTCTTCTGCTTATAAAATTCACCTGAAAAAGTGGTATTCTTCAATATCATCTGCATTCAGAAGCTAATGGTGAAATTAAGGTCTATGTTCATTATCATTAGGTTTTAAACGTTACATTGAAAATCTAATAAAATTAATCCAAAATAATTATAATAAATAAATAAATGTAATAACATAAGATCCTTTCATCTGGTGTCGCTTTATTGAGTGTTTTCCTTTACTTTTTTTAAACAATAATTTCTTTCTCAGCTTTTTATTCCAATGAAGAGTTTATTATATCTAAAATGCACATTTCCATTAAGGGATTGTCATAATGTTTTATTTACACAAGCAATTGATTTGTATGCCAAATGAGAACACCATGTTTTTTCGGTTTTAAAAGTAAATTTCTCCATGAAATCGAAACATAATCATTATTTTTAACATACCATTCGAAAGCTAATTAGATTTTCAAATTTTCGTGACATTTGACGTTTTGATCAAGCTGTTCTTTAGGTTACAAGTTTGTAAAATTCAAGCCTACATGTATAAAAAAATACTTTTATAAAAAATTTAATACTAAATCCGAAAATGTTATCAAAGTTGAAAAAATATTTCAACAAAATAAAGATGTTACAGCTTTTATGGTAAAAACGTGGTTTCCTCAAAAAATGCTTTGATTTATGGTATATCTGCAACTGATTGGAATAGAAAGGTGAGGTCTGCGGCGTTTTTCTTCCAAGAGGTGCTCACCCTGTATACAATAATTTATATCAAGTTTATAATAAAATATAGTCATGTCAAAGAAATTACATTGATTGACCTAATTGTTTATTTATTGTCTACAATATCTGGAATAACAAAATAGAGGTGATTGTTTTGTTATAAAAAATAAATAAGCATTACGTAGTTCGGGTTAAATTTTTACACTCTCAACAGAAAGAAACTATACTTCTATCAGGATCAAGTAATAATGCAGCTTCCAATTGGAAAGTAATCCCATTGAAAAACACATTAGCTATAAAATATGAAAGAGAATTTGTTGTATATAGAGGTAAGGAGAGGGGGGTAGCTATTGAGGAAGGAAAATCCCTTTCCTTTCACAATCCCGGATAAAGAATTCATATAAAAGCGGTGCACGGGTAAGGAAATAAATCCACCCAAGAGAAGCCTGAGAGAATCCAGGATCCTGTGCCAGCCTGTGCCTGCCCCCCAACTTTTTATAAATGTTCCGTACACTCCCAGTAATTTCCCAAATGGAACTTTGCATATTCACTCTGGCAGAGGCTCTGCACCAAACCCTCTGCCTCTCTACTGTCTTTTATACACTTTCCTATAAGAAAATAATACCATCTTCTAGTATCAGTGCGCCTTAGATTGTGTTAATATTAAAATAATGTACGAATATTTTAAATTTTCAGCATTAAATGAGTTATCAAACTTTCCTGTATAAAACTATTTTAACTGGATAGTGTCTAGTTCCTAAGATTTACAATGCAGTAACAATTACAACTTAATTATTAACGTAGATTAAGTATTAACCATCCCTCCAGATGCAGTAACAGTAGCAATCGATCGATTAATTGTTGAGAACTATCGATTCCTTCGGTCCTAGGGTTTGAGGAGGGGTATTTCTTATTATAAAATATTTTTAATGATTAGAAATTTAGTTGTTGAAAAATCTTCTCAAGTTCTGAATTATTAATGAAAATAAAACTATCTAAATCTATACTATTATATAAAAGGACAAGCCATTTTTCGTTTGTGATCACTAACCGCAAAAACTACTGAACCAATCTGTACCAAATTTTAACTACATCATCTTCATAGATCAAGGATGGATGATTGTTTCCAAATCGATTTATTTTATGTGAATTAATGATATTAATTGAATTTATTTGGGATATTAGTATTTTAGGGTAACATTTTTAGGTTATACTACGTCAATTCACATTGTCGTGGCTTGTCCCTATAATTGGATTTAGAATTATGTAAATAATTATTACTTGATAGGGCGAAAATTACTCAACTAATTGGTAGTAATATTAAAATATAATGGTGGAAGGAAATGAAAATGTGTTTTTCAGGATTATAATGTCCAAGTAACCAATCTCCGATTTATTTTATTTTCGTCCCAGTGATTTTTTAACATAGGCATGCCATTACTAAAAAAATTGCTAAAAACTATTCGGAGGGAATTTTTGGATTTTTTTAGTTTTTATTAGCAGTGGCAGACAGCAGTTTCTCTTGGACGTATCAATTCGTAACCATGCAACCATTATACGACGGAATATCCGAGTGCAAAGACCAACTCTGACTGTAAGTATATTCCTTATTCACAATGTCATGTCCACTATAAATCAGTTTAACCAAATATTTATTTGTAACGGGCCTCATGCGTTTTTATAGTAGATACGGCCCTCATAGTATGCTCCCGAGAAAATGCGAAATAAATGGATAGGTTTTCGGCTATAATATTTTTAACCTTATTTTCACATTGTTGTGGCCATACATAATTTCAGCAATACTATGGCCAAAATGACTAAAATAATTATTTGGCCTCTTGGCGTACGTGTATTCATATTAATTTTTTTTCTTTTTTAACTATTAACTTAGTTTTTGGTTTTATGGACATTGTCTATGAAGTACTTTGGTCAAACTTTTAGTAATTTTAATTTAGTGCCATTGCGTCATGCAGTTTATTTTTTAGAGTCATAATGGTGCGTCAAAAAATGTCTGATGCAGAACGCAAAGCGAAAAAACGAGAGGCGGTTATGGGTTAAAATTATTAACTGAAATTTTAGATAAAGTAAAGTGAGTCATGTGTTGCTGCACCAGTTACAATTCTCAAAATGAAATATCAAATGTTTGCAGCAAGATTTATCAAAATTTAAATTTAGAGTTTTTGAAGCTAGAAATTTGCCTGTAGTTTGAGAATCATCTATAAAAAAGCTATAAAGGTATGGTGCGCAGTTGAAGTTTGAAAATTGACCAATAGGTGGCGAACGCTTTTTAAGAGAAATTACGATGATAAGGTGTTATTTAGAGCTAGACGTTGATAATAAAATTTACTTATATTCAATACAATTAAATTATTAAAAATTATTTAAATTAGTGGAGCGACATGTGGTTTCCCGTGAAGTTTAAAAATCGACCGATATTTAGTTAGCACCATTCCGCAATACAGTCTGAACCCATCTATTATATACTAAAAAAAATTTTCATTTTTATAGTTCTAGGAACTTTTAGCTATAATGTCATTTAAAATTATAAAAATTTAAATGTACAATGTTGAGTGTCAGAATATATGTGATATACTTTTATGGTTAGAAATTATTACCATATCAAAACGTCGATCCTTTGCTTTTTGATATTGTCTGTAAAAATATGATTCATATGCTTTAAGTTGTAAGCACTGATAATGCAGTCCATTATTCGCAAGAGTTTCTTAATGGTCTCTGTCTATCTGGATTACCAACAGATAAATTGGACAAATTGAAAGAAAAAATTAGACGTGCAATTATGCTTTTATGTAAATACCTAACTAATGCAATTTCAACTTCTTTACTTATGAGAGCGGTCGAAGCCGCGATGGGGATGCTAGTACATATTATAATTAAAGTGTAAAATATTTGAATTACACAAGTCCATATGTTAACACTATGACTTATCTTATTTTTCCAATTACCCATTCACTTTACCCATACTTACGTTACTTAAAATATATTATTATTTTGATGCAAATAATTTTTGATTGAGTCATAGGCTTTTTATCACTTCTTTAATTATTTGAAAATTTTTATCTGGATATTTTACTTACATTTTTAAAATTAACGTCTGATTTCAGCTTATTTTGAAGGTGTTTTCTTTGTCATACTAAATTTTAAAAACTGTATTTTCTGAAAGTTTTTATATTTTTTCTGAGCTCAATTGTATTTTAGTTTCTGAACAGAAAAGCTTATTTTTCATTTTACACTACGGTTCGTCTTTATCACCTGTGAGTGCGTGCTATTGATTACACCACTTTAATTTGAAAAAAAAAAATAATAAAACAAAGTTTTCTGTTTAATTTTAATATGGTGTACCGATCTGTAATACCTCAACATTGTATTTTGACATTAGAAAATTGTTCGATGATTGATCAATTGATAGATGTCATAATCGATTGGAAATGACTATCGACAATCGGTCACCTCAACTGTACGCTACTTACTTTTTTAAATTATTATTTTTTATTTTCATTTTTTTTTAGTGTTCGCTTTATATACCCTTTTATTTTCACCTTCTACTTTGACGTTTGTCTAGTAAATGTTGGCTTCTTTAATATTTACTAGACAAACGCTTAAAATTTCTGATTAAATTTACAACTAACTTTAAAAATAACTTTACAAAAGCCTCATCCACACGACAGTTATTAGGCCTACTTGAACATAAGGAGTAAAGTTTTGGGGGTCCAATAAACCATCCGATTCATCGAATCCAATCCTTACAAACTAAATTCCTTCGAAAAATCCTTCATGGTTCTTACTATAGTACAAATCAACTTATCCATAAAGTTTTTTATGTATCTAATGTTACTGATTCAGCTCAAACCACGTATCTGTCCTTTGATAGTAAATACCATTCCATTTCAGATAACCCTCTGAGGCTATGAAAATACACAGTTATTTAAGTGCATATTAAACTGTTAAAATGAATGAAGGTTAGTTTTTATTGTTTGTGTGAATTACTCCATCTAATCTAAGGTTTTTTCTTTTGTTAATTCCTTTTTCTTTTTTTTTTTAATTTATTTTCTTTTCTTTTTTCGTCAAATGCTGCAATTTGTCACATCAAATTAAAAAAATAAACTAAACAAACATGAACTTAAAAAAAAAAATCTGTTTAGTTAACATTTGTAATTTAAAAAATAAAACAGAAAGACACATTATAAACTTTCATATTTTCAGTCTAATACTTTCACAATAACTATAATACCATGGCACATCAGTAACATAAACATACACTACAAAGAGTATGGGATTTGGCACATCGGCTTGATTTTAAAAATTAAGAACCTTCTTACACAAACCTTGTACCTCATACTACGAGAGTGAATCAAATATAAACGGTAATTTTCAAAATTATATTTATTGAATAATATTATACAGAAACTATACCTTCAACATTTTTCAATGTAGTCTCCTGCATTATCTACACACTTCTGCCACCGATTTGGAAGCTTGAATATTCCCTGTTCATAAAAAGACTGAGGGCGAGTTTTTCACCATTCGCGCACGTGCTTTTCGACGTCTTCGTTGTTTTCAAATCGTTTTTTCCTCCAAGTGATTCTTTCAGGGGCGCAAACAAAAAATAGTCACAAGGGGACAGGTCTGGACTGTAAGGAGGGTGTTCGAGAGTTTCCCAGCCCATTTCTTCCAATTTATCCCTTGTCAACAATGCGGTGTGAGGCCTTGCGTTGTCATGGAGAAGGATTCCGGTAACTGGTTTTTGCTGACTGTAGCACCTGGCAGTAGTAAGCCGCATTCACTGTTCGTTGATCGTGAAGAAAATCAATGAGTAGAACTCCCCTTGAGTCAAAAAAAATTGTTGCAAGAACTTTTCCGGCTGAGAGACGAGTTTTGGCTTTCACTGGGGAGCCTTCATCCTTCCTTCGCCACTCCTTACTGCCATTTTCGATTCGGGGGTGTAATGGTGGACCCACCCTGAAAGAATCACTAGACGTCGAAAAGCACGTCCGCGAATGGTTAAAAACTCGCCCTCAGCCTTTTTATGAACAGGAATATTCAAGCTTCCAATTCGGTGGCAGAAGTGTGTAGATAATGCAGGAGACTACATTGAAAAATGTTGAAGGTATAGTTTCTGTATAATATTATTCAATAAATATAATTTTGAAAATTACCGTTTATATTTGATTCACCCTCGTACCTTCCTATCTCACAAATCGCTCCTTCCGAGACTGATGCGGCTCTGAATTTTGTGACTGTTATCCTATTCGAGCTGCAATCTTCGCGGATGATACAGCTGTACTATCAAACAGATCATGATCCTAAAACAGCCTTTTACAACCTGAGAAATCACCTTTCACCGTTCGAATAATACTGCAAATGATGGAGGATAAAAGTTATTGAATCGAAATGTACACAGATAACTTTTTCTCTGCGACGTAATATCTGCCCAACAGTCCTATTTAATAAGATTCCATTACCCAGATATCTTGGTTTCAGCCAAGTCAAAAGATTCACACGGAACTCACATTCAAGACTTAAAATACAAGATTTAAACCGAAGATTCATCCAATTATACCGTATACTATGCAAGACGTCACAACGCAACGTTGTTGCAATAGATAACAAGACTACCTGGAGTCATCAAATGTATCCAATCCTTTCCATCCAAAGTCCCTAGAGCCATAGCCAACCCCCTCACTAAGTCTCCAGCAAATCTTACATAATGGCCTTAATATACCTTTTCGTCCTAGAATCCATAACTGTCCAATTTTCAAGATTTCATCAAAAACTTTCTCATAATTCAAATCCACTAGTGCAATCCGTATCCTGTTCCCCTCACCCCTCTAATCCTCCTCGCAGGTTAAAAAGGTAGTGATCTATTATAAAATTCGACATGGAGTCCTTGAGATGGCCGGCTTCTTACTCATGCCCTGAGAGATAAATATACTATACTAGCGCTCTCGCTCAGCCTTTACTGTGTTGTTTTTACACCAGTGACGCAACTGAGAGAGAAGCGTCGGGATCTCTTTAGACTTGGATTATGCCTCCACAAGTAGAGGGAGAAGTCTGGTTGGAGAATCCGTAGGATGTGTGTATATTGTAAATAAAGTATGATTGTATTTTTAACTTTTAATTTAATACTATTTTAGTTTTTACTATTATTATTGTTTATATATGTGTAATTCATTTTATAGTGTTTTTTAAGTTTATATATTTTATAGTTTGAGTATACATATACATTCACAATCACTAGATTTCATTATTGCCAAACCATTCTGGAACTATAGATCACAAACGAATAATGGGTTTTCCTTTTATACTCCTACAATAGTATAGATGAGTCAGCTCTTCTGCTCTGACACGACAGAACTCGAGCTATCCAGAAAACTAATAGTAAATCTGTAGAACGGACCTTTTTTTTTAATTCTATACAGCGATGCCCGCGGAGAGAAGGAGTAAGCTCTCAGTTGAAAGGGTTCATGAATCCACATGAGCTGTTAGGAGGTGTAGATTGGGAGAGTGGTTTTAGAGAGGAACTCCCCCATGTATTGAGGTGTATCGGTAAAGGAAAGGCTTTTAATAAAAAATGAGTATCCGGTCAGATCGGACTGGGGAGAAGCGAACAATTCCCAGAAGGACTGACAATTCAGAGCAGTATTGAGATGTCAGGGAAATTGAGTTGGCGGAGGGAGCTCGCTTTAGGGAGACACTTTACCTCGAATTTATATAAGCCCTCAGCCCCCGCCCCCCACTCTTCGTATCGAGTTTTCCACTACGTGACAGATTAGCATTCTCTTTTATCCCTCTTCTTCGTCTCCTTGATACTTTTCACGGGAGCGGCTAAAGTGAACAAGTGGTCAACACTTATCACATTTCTCCTTTAGGGTAAATAAGAGAAACTGTTTTTATTGTCTTCGACATTGGTTTTCTCTTGACAGAATATTTCTGACTTACTAATTCTTGTGCACTTTAAGGAATAGCAACCATGTCTGTGTGTTGCGAAATCACTATTAAATAAATGAACAATAAATTAAATAGTGAAAATAGTATGGTTGACTGTATGATTTAATGGTTGAGGAGACGGTTAGGGATGCAGTCAGGTTGATAAATTACATATCCAAGTTTTTAAAAAAACTTTTACATTAATTTACTAATAGAAAGAATATCTGAAATGTTAATTACAGAATTGAATATGAAATATTGTCGTCTAGTTGAAAGATGCAATATGTAATTGAATTATTTTTAGTTGAATGCAACAAATTTTAAATTTCGTGAACTGATTGATTTATACAATTTCAATAACAGATTTTTTAAACATAAAAATATATAAATAGGTATTTAAATATATATATATATATATATATATATATATATATATATATATATATATATATATATATATATATATAAGAAACATATATGAAAATAAGAAGAGTAAGAAACAAAGAAAGAAAATCAAGATGGCATAATAATAAACCAAAGGGGTGGCTGAGGAAATATGAGAAATTTTAATAATTTATATTTATATAAATATAATTATTTATTATAATTTTTTAATACCGTTAATATTCAATTCTGTAACTGACAACTCTGATATTCTTTCAATTATGTAATAAACTCATTCGATATTTTTTTGTAAATTAATTTTCTTTGTTCGTATCGTATCATTTTGGTAACGTACAGGTATGGTTATTTTTAGCCCTAAAGAAAGCCAGCTAGGCACGTCGAAACGTCACCACTCCGGATATAAAGCTTTTTTTTAATTCATCTACCTGATTGCTTCCCTCGCCATCATCTTAACCAATAAATTAAATATTTGTAAAAATATATGCATGGAACATGAAGGTAGATTTCAATAATAATTATTCTCTTATTTTGAATTGTAATACGTAAAGCTGTTTAAATATCGAGTCATAGGTCAACAATATCAAGTAAAAATTAAATCATAAATTAAGAAAACAATAGGGAGGAGCTCCTTTGGAGGAGAAAACCCAGAATTTCCAATTAATTTGCTAAAAAATGTAGATGAAACAGAATACGATGACAATTGCTATATAACTGTAAATAAATAAGTTGGTAAGATATTTACTATGGTATATGATTTGATTTCCGAAATTCATGTTAAATTTAAAATATTATATATTTATTAAATAAAACGTATAAAATGGGTGGTGCGGAAGAGCTATAATTCCACCTTCAAATATTATGGGAGAGAAAACAAATACATTACTATTGAAAAAGTAATCTATGACAGCCGTTTACTCTATATTAATAGGGTTGTAAGAACTGTCAATGCAGTCCTTTATCAGCAAGAGTTTCTAATTAGTCTGTGCCTACTAGATTACCAACTAATGAACTAAAATTAACATTTGGATGTCAATTATTATAAATTATTTAAGTTTTTACTAATGAGAGCGGGCAACGCCGCTCTATGCTAGTAAAAACTACTATGCTAGTTTTTTTTGTTGTTTTTTTCTACCTCGTATCGGCCTGCTAAGGACCACGTCATTATTTTTTAAGGACAATCGAAATTTCTTTGGATTTTTAAAAAGACATTAATATCTGATGATCGGAGTAGAGCGACCAGCTCACAGATCGGCTGATGAGTGTTTGCCGTGGTGGTGGACATCTGATAACTAAATAATCCACATAACGAGGTCAATCCATTAGGATCCGTTAACCCGCTGCAGTTAAAATCCAATTCCACCCTCTCTTATCTCTTATCAAATGGAATTGTCTATGTTACCTACTGTTTTCCAAGAGGGCCATAAGTACCTCTCATTTGGTGTTCTTCCATTTCATTAATTCTTTACTGCCACATTGTGTTGCCAACAAGGCCAGTTGTCAAATTATTCTATTTCCGCTAAGTTATGATATAGAAATGACGTCTTAAAATTCTGATAAATACTTTTATCATAAGTGAACTTTAGGAAACCACCAAGATTTCGGATGTTGGCCCCCATTTTTTAAGATGGTTCATTTAAAGTTTTCAATTCTTCAACTGTGTAAAGTCTGGGAAATATTTTCATCAGCAAAAAAATATAATCTCTAGATGTCATTTACTTACCCTTAAAAGTTTTTTAAAAAATAATAGTTTAGATTGACTGACCTATATAGTGGAGAAAATAGATATTAAAATCGATAGAAACACTGTAAACGTTATTGGTTGATAGTATCAACGTTTCGTCTTGGCATTCCAAGGATTATTAGGTATTAATTGAGAATCTGTGATTTCAAATTTATACACTGGTGAAGAATTATTACTAAGAAAACTGTAACGTGGCAAAATAAATTTAAATTTATTCTGTGTTTCTATCTACTGCACCCTCAACTACGAGTATTTTCTTCACTAAAAAAAAGTTTCTGTTTTAGTTGTGCCCTATTGCGTAAGGATCCTTCTTCTCATAAACTACTAAATATTTGTAGATGATAAATTATAAGTATGTTATTTTTAGTTCAGATGGATTGAAAATATTACGTTATAAGATAACATCCTCCGATGAAGCTCTTTACTGTAATTAGTGAAGGCATGTAATAAGTAGTCCGTTCCATAATACAGAAAATAAAACTCGAAATTAAGCTGGTTTTCTACTATACCGTCAAAAAAAAAAAAATTATTTATTTTATTTTTTTCAATCCTGTCATAATTTCATTTTTTGAACTCCCGAATTAAAATATTTTCTAGGCGTCAAATATGATAAGGCTCGAGTTAGATTCCGATTGAAAGTAGAAAATTTCATTTCTATTATTTTAGCCGTGAATCGACTTCCTGGGGTAAATTCATCCAACCCTTTAAAGCGGTTTTCCTTAATTGGGAAAAAACCTGGCGGTTGAGTGTGATTTTATAAAAACGCAGGGATTTTATATACATAAAAATAATTATATCAATAAAAAATATTTTAATGCTCAAGCTACAATATTTAATAAAAAAACAAGATAATTGTTTTGAGAAATTTAAACTTATTAATTATTAGTATTAAAAATATTAATTTCTCAGTTTATTTTTAAAAACCGGATTCCAAAAAATATAATAAAATAGAATATTTACTTTAGTTGATATCTTGATAGAGAGCAATAATAAATAAAGGCTTACCGAAGCTGAATATTAGGGAATTATTAATAAGCCGTATTTGTTAAGAATAAACAAGTAGAAGGCTCAGCGAACTTGAGGGTTCGATGCCGACACCACCAACCTTCAGCTACTGACCTCCCTCCAACCCACCCTATCAAAACCCAAATCCACAAGATCAGCCCTACTTTATTTTTGGTCTTGGTAGAGAGTAAATATATAAAAAACAAAATCATATTATCTGCCACTACAAAAATATTCATTAGTTATCAAGATGCCTGCTGGCTTGTCTCTCCATAAGTGTAGGGGCAAGTCTGGTTGTGGGATCCCTAGGATGAGTGTATATTGTAAAGAAATTACGTTTGTATTTTTAACTTTTAATTTAATTTTGTTTTATTTTTTACTTTATTTTATTTTTTTATCGTATCGGCCTACTAAGGACCTCGTCATTTCACCTGTTTTATTTTTATAATTACTAATATTTATTTTTTTAAATATATTTTTTTTAAATTTTAATATTTCATTTTATATATACATTTTTTTTTAATTTATATATTTCACCTATATGTATACTAAATATATAATATAATATTTATTATATTATATTATATATTTATAATATTTTATATTGGTTATGTATAGCATAGTTCGTTTCAGTTCTCTTTTTTTATTTTTTTTATTTTATATATTTTTTTCTTATAACGCATAATGTATGAATGTAATTATTCACCATCTATATTACTTATTACCCACATTTGTGGCAGATTGTAGTAGTTACTCAATTAAAGTTTACAAAAAAAAAAGTTATCAAGAAGACCGGTTTTCAAATATCAGTTCTGAGTGATCTAGTAATACCACAAAAATGATTCTTCAAGATCTTTCTAATGACCAACTTGCGATAATAGTGTTATCGAGATATAAAGAACGATACAAACGCACTCTGAGAAACGAAAATTTTCAATTATGGAAATTTTTGCTGGAAAGTAATAATTGGGCATTTTAATGCCGTAAATAAAGTGAAACTTTGAGATAGAAACCGGCAGAGTACAGAGCAATCAGCCCTCCTTCCACCCATCCAGTGCCAATCTCACACTCAAGAAGGGGGGTAAAGAGGAGTCGAGCCTTCGGTAGAATAATGAAGGAATAATCCTGTTTGCAAGATACCTTCCTTATTCATCGCCATCGAGGTAAGTAGCAACAATTTGCATATATTAACTGCCGTAAGCTGGCAGTGTCGAGTTTTAAACTGATAAAAAGTTGGCTGGAAGGGAGAGATAGGTTTTGCATTCAGGAATTCGGGAGTGGTAACGAGGTATCGCCCTGCCTCCTTGAGAATACAGATCAGCCTCGTCCCCTCTTCTTATATTACACTTTAATGGAGTCTTCCCTCTCCCTATCTCCACGAAATTGACTATTATCTGTCTTCTTCAGTATATTTCAGACTGATTTCCCCCTTATTTTGCATGTGAGTGTATATTACGTTTTCTGACGCCCGCCTTCGGGGAGATACTTAATAATTTTCAGTAATCTGGAAGATAACCACATATCAAGTAATAATTTCAAAACAGAATCATATTATATATAATATAACACAATCTTATTATAATAAATGTTACCGTAAGTGATTTATGACAGACAAAATTTACAAACCAGTATATACTAGTATTGTTTAACATTTACAGAAAATATACCGTTCTACTAGTTAAACATGCTTCAATAATATTTAATTTTGAGCTCTGCTCTCATTTCAGAAGAGAAAAAAAATATCTATACGGATATATGGCTAAGAACGTAGCAAAGCCATAATAATATAAAGCATTTTATTCATATAAAAATATATCCATGATTGAATTTCTTTTAAAAGAAAAAAAATCACATGTTCCTTTTCATGATTTCAGAAAATTTTAGAACCTAAAATAATTAGTAACCAGATCATTAAATTTATTTTTATTTTCACTTCATTTATATCATGTTGTAACCCATTTGTTAATCGAAGGGTTTGGTGGAAGAAGGGGTTATGTAACAAAACAGTTTTCACTAATTTATATTGAAAGTTTTTTTTTTTTTTTACATTTTCCTGTTAGCAGAAAAATGTAACACAGCCACTTCACCTTCTTTATATTTCTTTTTCTAGTGGTTTAGGAATATTCAAATTTCGCTACCTAACACTTCTGCACATAGCTTCTTCATCCACTCAGCTAGATTGTATTTTTTTATAAATGTAACATAACCCCTTTGCCCACCTAAACATATTATATCTACTAATATTGTTACAGATTTGTGGAAAATATTCATTTCTACTAATTAAACTTCTACTTCATTAATGTTTAATTATTCCTTCAGCTATTCATGATTTCGGAAAAGTCACAAGATGTTTATATGGATTAATTTATATGGATATATGGATTAGTAAATAATAACAAATAACGGAGGAAGGCAATAAACATTATTTAGCTAATGATATTATCAATATTCATGCTGTATTTTATCATGAAAAATTATATCTGTGATTGAATTACTTTTAAAAGAAAAAAAAAAACACTTTTTGTGATTTCGTAGAATTTTGGGACCTAATAAAACTAGTTATTAGTTCTATATATAACTAAACCTAAACCTATTTTCATTTCATTTATACCTTGTATCCCATGTGTCTGATTTATTAAATTATCGTTAAAATGTGTAAAATCACCATACGAGGACAAAATGACACTATCAAATGATTCACCGATTGCAAATATGATCACTCAATGATTTCAAACAATTTCTTGATCCTAAGATGCCAAGAGTTATGAAAATAACAAATTGTATGAAAAATAACAAATTGAATTGAATTGTAATCGAAAACTTGCATCTATTTCCATGATCCATATTTCATAACCTAATTCCAAATTCATAAAAGTAAAGAGTAGTAAACACTAAAACTCTTATTAATAATACAAAAAAATGTATTCCATAAAATATTAATTTTTTTTTTTTGAAAAACCCCTATTTTTCTGCTTAGGTTCCATTTTATAATTGAGAGTTTTGCTTTTTTCTCTTTGTGCTGTAAATCAATTTAATTTTAAGGAATTTATAAGTAAAAACTTAAGATTTGTAAAATTTCTGATTGAATTAATTAAATATCAGATGATATTTGTTTGAATAGGCTAAATTAAAAAAAAGTTAAGGAATATATTTTTCCAACTTTTGGGTATAAACTTGCACAATAATTTTACTAAAAGTGTTATTCCCATAAACTAGAGATTTTGGATAAAAATTTAAATGTTTTAAATTAATGGTTTCTGATATTGTCTGCATTTGGAGCTCTTCACTTTCTTGGATATTTTTTTTTAAGCTGATATTCCCAAAATGTTTTCACTCACAATACCGATAAGTACCTCGGTTTAAAAATAATTTATATTACTAATGGTAATATGTGGCCTTAAAAAACTAATCTAATTTTCTAAAAGCTAAACAGTAGATGGGACGGTGCTAAGAGTATTTCTCTGACTGTATTAATAGTTATTAGAGCTAGAAAACCGGAGTATGAAATGAAAAATAATCTGTATTTAGAAGTAAATAAAAAGAAAATTGTGCTATTGTCAGATTGCATTTTTTTCGTCATTACTTCAGCTTCTGTAGTTTGAAATCTTAATTTTAAAATAACAAACACAAACATATTTTCATTAATTTGGCATTTCCTTTGCTATAGTAATATTTTATTTTTGGAGAGAATTGTTTTTAATTCTATATCAAGCAGTTTTAACCTATTTAGTCTATACTAAACTTATTTAGTCTATCTAATATATAATTGGATAAGCCATTTTTCGTTCATGATAACTAACCACAAAAACTACTGAACCAATCTGTACCAAATTTAAACTACACCATTTTCATAGTTCTAGGAAGGTTTAGCAATAATAAAGTTTACAATTAAAATGTATAATTTTGAGAGGCAGAAACGAGGTTTGCCACAGTGTCATATTCTTTTATGGTCAGAAATTAAAATCCAACCAGATGAAATAAATTAAATTATTTCTACTAAATCATAATTATTACCCAATCAAAATGACGACCCTTTTCTTTTTCATATTGTTCGTAAAAATATGATTCATGGGTCTTTAGTTGTGAGCACCGATAATGCAATCCATTATCCGCAGGAGTTTCTTAATAGTCTGTGTACATCTGAATTACCAAATCATATATTAAAATCAAAGATTGGATGTCTAATTATGCTTTTACGTAATCATCAACCACCTAATCTGTTCAATTTCAACCAGATTAGAAATTACAGCTATGTCTGAACATATCATTGAAGTCATAATGCTCAATTGCGTACTTAAATACAAGATTTTTATCGATAAATAAATAAAACTTCACTTATTAGTTTAAATTATTTAAGTTCTTTACTTATGAGAGCGGGAGAAGCCGCGACGGGGATGCTAGTGAAAAATAAATCTATTATTAAATGGATAAAAAAATTATAACAGTTATATGTCTTTTATGGTTATCGAGAATAATAAATGTATAATAATTACTTAATTAGGTATCACAAAACTATTGTCTTCAGCAGTTATCAATCGGTATGTATACCTATTGTTTTCAAGGATCAACAAATCCGTTGTTATTAAAGTTTCCAGAAACGTAGAGTAGAATTAGCAATGCAGTCGACTTACACCTGTACCAGAATTATTTTGGTCGTACCCTCAATGTTCCCAAAGGAATCGATTTATATTGGATCGAGATTAAAGGCCGAAGTGGATGAAATTGGCTGCAAATAGAAGAAGAGATGAGATTTAGAAGACAGACAGTAATTGGGGAGGAATAAGGGCTGAAAGGCAGGGCCCTCTAATCGACGCGGTGGTTAGAGGATTACAATCTGAGGAGGATGATGAAAGAGGTTGATGGTCAGGGGCCATTTAGCCTTTTGTGGCCACCTTAGCTTTGGATCCGCTAAAAATATGTTAATTCAAACCCTATCAGCTGCCCTTTCATGTCGTTCGGCTGTCAGCATTGTCCTTCCTAATAGCGTTTAGTTCTGCTCAAAATATCTCAGTAAAGGGAGATTTCGTCCTTTGTTCGCAATGTCGATCGATTAAAGGGTTGTATAAACGGACCGGCGTGTATCATGTTATACAGATATTGTTATAAAATATTAGAATGATCTATTCACGAATTATATTAATGGCCTTCTGAATCTGTTGCTGTGAATACTATATATACACTGACAGGAAAAAAAATCTCTTAATTGATTTATTCATTTTCTCGGCCTACATTTCATTCTTTTTTAGGGTTTAAAATCCCCATTTACTTTAACCAGTACTTCATATGAAACGAATTACGATTAATAAAAAAAAAATTAATGAAATCAAGCAATATTAAATAAAATTACAAAGCCATTTTAAATTTAGGAAATTGGTATTACTAAGGTTCGACGTCTTGCATTCGATATAGATTAATTGATTGCATTAATTGCCATCTTATTCAAAAATATAATGAATAGTACTAATTTAAAATTTCTTGGTTTTAATATTAAAAAAAAAGTTATAACTGTTTGCTTTTATTTAATTAATAAAATAGTTTTTAATACGTTTTATATGGCTTGATAAAAGAATAAGACATAAATATGTCGCGCCGCTTGCTATAGTTCTAATTATTGTATTAATGGTTTATTGTTCAGTTATTATTATTTTCTGTATATTATCATTATTTGTTGTAGAAAACGTCGTGTTAAGTGCTGTTGTGTTAAGAGTTGTATTTAGTGTGTTAAGTGCAATGTTAAGTGTACATGGCAACACTGAGTGCTGTTAACATTTGGTAACCTGGCAACACTGAGTGCCTTACATATAAACTAATTATAACCTCCAAGTTAAATTAATCTAATTATAGACGTTTTTGTTTTTTGTATTATTTTGTTTTGTTTATTTCGTTTAACGTCACTTTATGCTGCTATGGCTAATCGGAGGATACAACGGTGGGAGTCCTAAATTTTGCCTATCCAGGTATAATTAGGATAGGGATCTTTAACGAGTACCTGACATCGCACAGGCTCGGGACCCCCATTTTTACGCCCCTTCCGAAGGACGGCATAGCTAAGGATTTTTTACTCCCTTTAAAAAATCCTAAGGTCATCTGCCGGGCTGCGAACCCGCGATTTTGGGTTTAGTAGGTTCCTATGCTAACCACTTCACCACAAGTGACCCCATTTTTTTTTTGTATTATTTTGTGATTAAAACTGTGAAAACATATTATTGAGTTTTGAGTCCACTTATTCAGTGTGTGAACTGTTAAACATTACAATTTAAAAAAAGGTCTGTAGCGAATAGTCACCATTAAAGAGAACATTCATAAATATCTAAAGAAAAAATGAAAAATAGAATTGGGTGAATACTTTACCTGTGTGTATTATGTATAAACAATAATAACTGCTATATACAATAAATAGTCACTTTGGCAAAGCAGATTTATTTATTAGGAAAAATACGAATAGTATAGCTTCATTTAGTATTGAAGCAAGCTTAGTAATATCTTCATCAATTTTCTACTATGTTCAATGTAAATAGCATTCTTTGACCTTGTTGTTATGTATTTAGACTTCATGTTATATAAATATTGGGTTGTCCCACGTGAAATATATCTTTATGGGAACCGTAAGTAAATAAAATACCTAAAAAACAATGGAATATATTTATTTGAAATATTTACCTTTGTTATTAACACCCTTTTCACGACGAACATGTTTTCAATGCTTAGATTTGATTATTTTTGAGTCACGAGATGAAACAAAGTGAGAAAAGCAATTTTCAATGTCTAAATCGTTTGTAAACAATTTTAATCACATTTAGTTATCCAGCCTATGAAAAAAGTTGTAGCTTGAAAGGAACGGATCAGGAGAATGTGGAGGATGAAATAGGACTTCATAGATCAACTTCTTCAATTTATTTGCTGTCTGTATCGAAATGTTAGGTCATGCATTATCATGCAACAGGATAATACATTCCCTTTGCATGAGTGAACAATATCACTGCAGGCTGTTTCTATATCAAAATTTGACGCATTTGGTCAATTTCTTTGCAGAAAGATAATTCAGTATGTTAGTTTGTTTATAATTCAGTATAAATTTTTTTTTATGAAGGATCTGTTTTGGCAAGTCACCAAGTGGCAGATTGCCATCTAACATTTGTCCTGATTGGCGTCGATCGTCAGTCATTCATCCATGGGAGCGGAAACGCCCAGTTTAAACTCATAAAATACAATTATTCGAACATCGCGTGTTTCTATTTTCACGTTAAAAATGAAACTGAAATATATATGCCTAATTAAGGGGGGAGGGGGAGGGGGAACAAACATTGTAAATAAAAATCAATTTCTCCCTGACTGGGAAAAACAATATGTCTATTAATATTCTACTATTTTTCCCAATTTACATTATAGAATTAAAAGAATCAAATTACTTTCAGCAATTATTAAATTAAATTTACAATTAATGGTTCCCTACGCTGAGAGACACTGAAGGGAAATCGTGAAAGGAGAAGAAGTACACTTAATGGTTATTCAAAATAAACATAGTTGAGAGAAAATAGCAGTTTCAAACATGATTTTTTTCATTCAAATCAATATAGCTCCTAAACCGTAGGTTCTAGCGACAAATGCTGTACAACAAAAATATTCTACATTAAATGCCTGATTAGGAAACTATTGGAAAATTTTCGATCCTAGCAACACCAAAGACCTAGAGCATGTCAAAATGAATGAGAAAAAAACGTTTCACTAAAAAAGTCAAAACCCCCAGCCAAAAGAGATATCCAAGTAAAAAAAAAAAAAAAATAATAATAATTATATTTAATAGTTGGGAAAATATATGCTCTTAAAATTTTTAAACTTTGTGGTGAGAAAATGATTGTCTCCACTCAAAAAGGTTCCATGATTGCCATGATTCAATAGTTCATCATAAATTAAAATTACTTTGTTGAAGTGTTTTAGCTACATTTTTGAGGGGGGAAAAATTTACAAAAAAAAAACTATTGACCGCCAGCCAAAAGACATATCTATGTCTAAATAGGATAACTAGGTCTTATTCATATAATGTAAATGCTTTGCCAGGAATCATTAAACTAAAAATTAAGATTTAAAAATTCGGATATTTCATAGTAATAGTAATGTAAATTGATATATTTCAGTTTAGGAATGTTTTATGCAATATATAAATACTCAAAAAATAAAATGAAAGTGGTTTTAAAAAATATTTTAATTTTATATGGTCCTCTATAGAAAACCATAAGCCCATAGGCTATTTGATGATTACAAATTCAAACAGGTTTTTTTCACTTACTTTTACTTGTTTTTATTATGTTTAGATATGTATTATTATTAATTTTAGTTATAGTTCATAATGTACTATAAGGAACTTTAACAGATATCAATGATATCTGTTAGCTTTCCTCAGAACTGAAGATAATGTTTAGCATTAGAAATTAGTATTCTAATAAAATAATTCCAAAAGAAGCTGCAATTAATTTATCAATCATAATGTACTGTCACCTATTATTTTCTCTTGCTCAACGACTTAACCCTTTTCCTGGCAAAAACAGAAATTTTGGGATTTTTTTGAAAATCACTTGAAAACACCGAAGTTTGGCCTTCACACATACTGAAACGACTATCCAACACGGCCAAAACTAATTTTAATTACTTTTATGGTCATTTATAATAAATGGGAACTGTAGTTCCCCTTGCCAGGTTACCGTAATGTTGCTCTTGCAACAAAAGGGGAACTGTGGTTCCCTTTGCCAGGTTGCCGTATAGTAAAATTAGAAAGGTTAAAAAATTAAAAATCAATAAATGTGTAATAAAATTATATATTATATTAAAAATAAATATCTTTTGTTTTCTGAGATTTTGTCACCCTACTTCTAGGAGATCACAGCACATTTTTAAAGAAAAACAAAATTCAGTCTTTCAAAATCACATTAGTTGTTATCACTTGAATGCCACATTAACTAAAACAAAACATTTTAAAGAATAATAAACCCAAAGTCTTAAATTAAAAAAAAAATAAAAATACAACTTCTTATGAAAATAAAAAATACTAGAAGGACGACTCCTTACGTAAATGAAAGAAAAAAAAGGCCTATTGTTTACTTGGCATTAGTGGTACTGGAGGTGATGTGGTACTGTAGGAAACAATTTCTTTTAGGAACGGGACCTTTTATCACATTTTGAGTAGTTGAAAACCGTTTTATTGATTTGACACAGGCTTGACTGTGAACTTCGGAAAATGATCACCTCCTGCTGATGTGTCATCCAAATTACAGGAGACACTTCATGATTTATTTAGTTGATGTTTGCGAATGAAGCGCGACGAGGCTCTAATCTTGGATCTAGCACAACTGCGGCTCGGATGACCTGTTGGGTGATGTCGGCTTTAAATTCTTTGAGGGAAAGTTCGCGTCCATCAGTATTTGTTTTGAATTCTCTCTTTTTTCCAGCTAGTGTTTTAGTAACATTCTTTCTTTCTCTATATTTTTTTTTTCTGTTCTTTGGTTCGACCCATTCCTGCATTTTCTCCTATATTTTGCTCGAATCCTCTCAGTTCCTGGAGTTTAGATGCATCTTCCATGGGCGACTTATCTCAGTTTTCAAATTGTTGACTTGTCCGCAATCGCCTTTCTTTGCTCCTCCTTCATTAAATTTTTTTCTGCCTCCTTCTTTTCACTTCCATTCCTTTTATTTCTCGCAGGTTTTTCATATCCCTCTTGTATAATAACCAAGCGTTGTTGGTGCAAATGTCGAGCATTTGAGCAAAGTACCACCGGTGGGATCTGAGAGGAGTACTATAAAGTGCAATGTTCTTTGCTAAATTGCGGACATTGATGCTGTAATATGAAATAATACACTATTCGACAGTATAATAATAAAATAATAGTACAATATTAGCTAATTTGTTTAAGCAATTAATGAATAATTAATTAAAAGTATAATTTTAGTTAGATATAATATATAATTTTTTTTTTTAATCTAGTCAAAAAAGGTAAACGATATCCAAGCAACGATATAAGTCCACAGTCTAAGTACAGTAAAAGATACTTTAAAAAGATTTTTATTGGCTATAATTTCATAGCCTGTTAAACTGTAAAACTTCATGTGTCAAGTAAAACTCATTGTTAAGTAAAACTGTTTTTAAGATATAAGTAAAACAGTTATAAGCGTAAAAAATAATTTCATTTCTAAGGGTTCATAATAAAATATATAACAACTAGCTGAAAGAACCCTGCTCCGCTACGGTTTAATATCATTAGGATGATGGACAACTTACATTAGTAAAAGTTAAGCTTAACGTTGATATTTATTATCACTTAAATAAACCTAAAGAATTCCATTCTTAGAATAATTTCAATAAGTAAATTTAACAATCTGCAAAAGTTAATTTTATATTATTTTAACAGTCCTCCAGTGAAGCTTCGAGGCAGCACTACCATTTTACCCAGCTCTGATTCCAGACCATCAGCTTTTCTTATGGCATACTTTAAGTGAATATAGACTCAACTTATCAACTTTTTTGATTTTTTCGAATAAAGTTTAATCTTTATTTTTTCTATTTTTGTGTACATATCAAGCATAAATTGGCTGAGGAGGTTACGAAATTAAAGTAAATAAGGTTCTTCATCTCCTCGCTCCACTAACATTTAGGCGTAAAAATCTGCTGCAGGCACAGTTTTCTTAAGTGATGTATTGGAGTTTGGGTCACGCTAAGGTAATCACTAGGGGTGTTAATACTGTACCTTTCTTCTCCATGGTAGAACATGATACGATACTAAAGAGAATCATACACTTGGTAGAACTATTGATTCTTATATCTGTTTTTTGTCCCTACATCGAACTGGCTTTACATGTCATCACCAGAGAACATAAGTCTTTTTAACCTCCTCTTTAACATAAGTCTTTTAATAGCTTCTCTTCACGAAACAACTCAAACTTGTAAGTTGTAAGTAACCTCTGCAGCTACCATGAGTTCACAGAAAGTACCAATATTATAAGGTTTCGACATCGATCGTATTTTAGTTTGTTTACAACTATAAGGAACTTAAACGGGGGTCAAAGTTTGCGGTTTAAAGATCTAACCTATTTTTTTAACTTAGCTTATCTCCAAATACCATATGATAATTAATCTTTTATTATTCACCCAATAAAAATTGAAATCGCATTTTTCACAAATTAGCCGCGATCCAGGCCGATTTTTTAAAATTCCTTCCTGAGCGAGCACCTACGGCCCTAGAGGAATCTATGGTACATATCGAATTTCATTCCAATCCGTTCGGTGGTTTCTGAGATTTCGTGTTAAGTGAGTGAGTGGTATTTGACAAATATATAATAGATTATCATTAATAAATATAAATCATAGTTATAATTTATAAGTTGTTATATGTTGTTTATCTTTTATTATTTATTTTTTTACTGTTTCAAAAATATAATTTGTCTCGCTTTTTAAACATATTAGTGTTCAATATGGCACTCCGTGAACGTTATAAGTTTTCTGGAAAGGTAACGAATATAAAAATTACTGTTGCAAACAGAAAAAATGTTTTTAAAATTTTATTAACAAATAGTGTATCTATACAGATATAATTAACACATTGAACAATGTACAACCATGCAACAAGGCAAACAATAGATAGAACGCTGCTGTACCAAGAGCTTCATTTAAGTTAGAAACATTTACAATAATTTAAGGAATAACAATTAAACATTATATACAATTCTGTATTAAATAATCTTCTTAAATAGAAATTATGTTCATTCACAAACACCATTAGGTAAAGTTATTGAGAGTTTGACAAACATTTTTTTTTCTGGATTGTATGTCATATTAAATTTTAACTGTCCAAATGTTATCAGTTTTATTTGTATAATAACTACAATTTTGTTTATAATGATATTAAACTTAAAGTCTACTTAACGCTACAATAATCATCTCTTCTTAATCATATCACATATAATGCATTGTATTATTAATTTGTACATTTATTACAAGTCCCAATATATAATTACTTACATGTGCGGTAACTGATACATACATACAAATTTAAATAGAAGCCATGAAGGTTTAAAAGCACTAGATTGATCATTTGTTAATCTCCAATTTATTCACACATTAGACTAATATATACATTGAATTTATAAGAGATCTCCAAGAAGAAAAATTAGTATTAGATATTTACATGAAATTTTCTTTGGTTTCTGAGACCATTATACAATGATATATACTAAAAATATAATGAAATAAAATATATACTGATAATATATTAAAACATTGATTAAAATCGGCATAGTATTTACTTAAATACTCAACTATTTTTTACAATAATTAGCTATCATGTTTCGCCATACTATTCAAATATGCTGATTATATATTTTGAACAATTGATATTAATCAAAAATACGCATTATGAATTCCCGCATTAAAACAAATTTCTACATTTAGGTTCTGATTTATTTTTATCAGTCTGCAAAAAGAGGTAAATATTAAGTTATTATATTAAATTATATTTTATCTTATTTTTTTTTATAAATTCATTAAAAGAGTACTTCCCGGTAGAATCTTCATATTAGTTGGAATAATTTGAGTTAAATAATAATAGCATACTGAGTTCATTTTTTATACATTTCGACAGTTTTGATGTTCGAAAATGTTTTAATGAGAGAAAGATATTGAGGAGTGTTTCAATCACTTAAAATTTTTATTGAGACTGGAGTTTATGCAGAAAAAACATAAAATACACCATAAAATATTCAGTAAACATCAAATAAGAGAATAATAATCCATTTCAACGCTATACTGAGTAAAACATTGAAAGCCGTATTAGTAATTTAATTAGAATTATTTTCCAAAACAAAATTAAATGTTTCATGCCCCATTAATGAAGTATAAAAAAAAAATTACCTATTTATGATTGTAGTGTCCCTTATAAATATAAAGGAAGCTGTATGTTAAAAGTTGAACAAACTTATGTCCAGTCTCTAACCATATATAAAAAAAGTCCCATTAAATTTTTTTAACCTCCGAAACATTGTTTTGTTATTTAATATTATTATTATTTTTTTGTTCTATTGCCATTATTTATTCAATTAAAAATTTAATTTGCTTTGTATCTAAAACATTCACCAACTAATCAATGAAATTTTGACAAACATAGTACCGAAAGAATCGGTTGTTATATTTATTCCTAGATCTGTTAGAAGTGGGTTCTTAAGACAAAAGCGAAATCACTACAGTTCTAACAACAGTACGAAATTTTAAAAAATGTATAATTTTTTTTTTTTAATATCATTGGGGAAAAATAAAGAATAATTAGTTAAACATTATCAAATAGGCAAGAAAATAATACATCCCCGACAAGTGATACAGGCGTATACATATCCACAGTAATGCTGGCATATATTTTTCTAACGCTAGATTTACAAAACGATAAGTACAATGACAGATATTTAAATATATTTTTGTTCAAATGTCTTCTCTTTTGGAATTCTATGATACATTTGGTAAGTTAATAAGACAAGAATTTCAAGCCTCATGTATGGCAATTTGTTCTAACTACACTGGAGGAGGCTGTGGACTGTACCTGCCCTGCCGCATTTCCGTGTGCTGCGTTTCTTTGTGCCGCCGCAAATCGACCTTGCGCTGAAATGCGCGTCCACAGAGATCGCATGCGAACGGTTTGTAGCCGGTGTGCTTCCGCGAGTGGGTGATGAGGTTGGAGCTCTGGGAAAACGCCTTTCCGCACACCTGGCATTTATGTGGCTTTTCACCTGAAAAAGAAAATTGAAAATAAAACTATGGTGGTATTTATAAGATTAGATAATGGATGTTTAAAGATCTAAATGTTTCTGTAAATGTCACCTGAACATTATTCGAAAAAAAAAATCGTTCCATCAGGAGAAATTTCACACATTTTTAGTTTTTTTAATATTTTACTATCATATAAAAGCACTGAAATATCAATAAACTATATTTACTCATTCAAGAAATAGCTGCAATTCCTTTCGGACAATTTTTTTGTTGTTTCAAATGAAATAAAATAAAATTTGTATTTGTTTTTTTAATGAATAGTAATTTTTGTTTAATGAAAAACTATTTTGTAATGTCACTTATAGATAACAAAAGAAAAATTAAGGAATGAGCATTTAATACAATTTTTTTTTTTTTTTTTTTTTTTTTTTTTTTTTTTTTTTTTTTTTTTTTTTTTTTTTTTTTTTTTTTTTTTTTTTTTTTTAGACTTTTATATAATCATATATTTTAGTCACAGCACATGAATATGAAACGTATTGGCATAATTAAAAATAATAATTAAATATAACTTAGCAATATTAAAAAATAATAAAGTTTAATAAGTTTTAATCAATATGAATTATTACAGTTTTGCATTAGATCGGTCATGCCCTTCAAGAAATTATTCAAAGTCAAATTAGACCTATATCCAATCGAGTACAAGATGTAAATAATGCTTGGGATGGATATAAACCTGAACTTTGGTAAATTTAAAATTGCTTATTGTCATTTATAAATACTGCTGTCTTTTATTGAATAATATTTTTAATAATCCTAATAGGTTTGGTATACCACGCTTTAAGTATACAGTAACGTAAACACATAAAAAAGAATAAAACTTTAATACAAAATAAAAAAAAAGGATATAAATAAATTGGGTGAATTTTTTTCATCTCTGTGTATTAATGAAAGCAGGTATATTTTCTATTTCATGAAAGAAAAGTAGTTTATCTTGATTTTTTAAGATAAATAAATTTATGTTAACACATTTCTAAGACATATTGTTCATTTAAAATTAATTTGAAACAGGTTATAATGTATACTAAAGTTTACAATATTAATTTTGTTCTTCCCTACACACAATTTAAAATTTATAATTACCATATATTCATTATTGATTCATCAAATTTAATAGATACTTCATTTAGGCTCTGCTGGATAAGAGAAATATAATTTCAAAGAATTCATTAATATTTATCTAACAAAATCTTTAGCTACGGGAACTAATTGAAAAATAAATGGTTTACTACAAACTTAGAGCTTCCTGAAAAAAAATAGTCTTGTTTCTAAAGAGAATATAAGACGTGAGCTGGAAAGAGGGAAAAGTATATTGAGTGATGCGGCCGTTGGTGGGGGTAAGATGGTGGGGTTGTCCTCTGCACTGATTGGGGGAGACCGCGTCCAGTTGCCATGGCGACATGCAGATCTAACCCCCACCCCTACGGAAAATCCAACCACCCTTCCTCCCCTTATTCTTTTCTATTAACTCTTATATTAATGCTAGCCTGTACTCCACGATGAAGTCTTTATCCACATTATTCAACGATGATATTGCTGAATCGAATATTATAATAAATTTTATTATAAATAATTAGTATTTAAAATATGTAATAACATTTTTTTAATACGTAATGTATCATATTAAGTATTAATATGAATTTCCTAAGCTCGTGTGTAACCATAAATAAACAAAGAGTTTATTTCAAAACTCTTACTATGAATAATAATATTTAGATATTGTAATTTTTTTTTTTTTTTAATATATATATCATGCACAATTTTTAATAATAAATAAGTCAAAAGATAATTTTTCAAAATATTGTATAGAGGAAATCGCATCTCAAAAGCAAAAAAAAGATAGATTAGTTCTTAACTTGACAATTAAAGTTTATATTCCAATATATATTAAGGGAAGCGTATATGTTTTATATGTTCATATTATGATTATATTACCACTAACAAATATTGATATATTAATGTAGTTTATTAATAGATTAATATTCATTTATAAAAATTATGTAATTATTATGTACATCCAGAAGAAACGTGAACTCATCTTGCTATAGAATATGGAGTAACGAGAAATAATTATCAGAATCTTTGAGTTAATTAATAAAACTGATAATAGCATTTTTAAGTTATTTCTCAGGTCAATAAGCAATATATATACAATATATATACTTTATTTCGGTATAAAATATAACTAATGTTTATACGGTATTATTTTGTTTAAAAAATACTGGAATCCTGCTTCTATCGACACTTGTTTCAGAATTTATTGAACTGAATTTTATGAAAGTTAGTTAAGTAATTTCACAGTGTTTACGGCCCAAAGCTATGATTGAAAAATGATTCTACATTTTTACTGAAATAATTTGATTTTATAGATTTTTTTTTTTTTTTTATTGAAATCCATTACTGTTTTTGTAAATTTAATTGCAAGTATAAAAAATAAAAGAAAATATTTAACAAATTATTGGGAATAACTTGTAGCAGTGGTCAATATGCCTATAATACGTTGTATTTTTTCGAATGAATGATTTTTTTTTTCCACACTATCACCGAATTTGCTACTTTTTTTTTAATTCTTAATATTTAAAGTATAATGTTCAGAGAATTTATTTTTTTTTTTTTGTTATTATTAGTGTTTTGTATCTTGTACTAATACTATTTTAATGGAATACTATCTCAGCAAGGATTTAATAAATTAATAATGATCATATTGTTTACTATATAGCTGGTAAAATAACCTTGTAGAGGCAAAAGAAAAAAAAAATAAAGCTATATTTAGTGAATAGGATAGCTATTTTAGAAAATAGTGGTCAATAGTGTTGTAAAATATATTTCTGCTAATATCATCAGGCAGTCAATTTTGAGTTATTATTTATTGTGGTTATAACTGGACTCAAAGATGGTGGGCGTAAATTAAAAAAAATTATAAGTTAATTATAAATGAAATCTTGGGAAGCGAGGTAGCTCAGTGGGTAAGGCACTTGACTATCAAGCCCCCTTCCCCGAGTTCGAGTCCGACTGAGAGCAGAAAATTTATTTTCTGTTATTTCGGTTGTAGCTCGATTTAGAGGTCCTTCCTGGGGCACACCCAGCCTCTATAAAGTGGGTACCCTTAAATGGGGAAAAACCTGGCGGTTGAGCGAGATTTAGGACAAATCTCCTCCATTCACAACCGTTGGCCTAGAAACAGTACATCCCTACCTAAGTACTGAGCACAAGACCTTTCATGAGTTGAAGTGGTATAGGTTTTTTTTTTTCTTTTTATAAATGAAATCTTATATGAACACGATAGCGACGACAGCGTGATAGTTAGCACTATAGTTAACAAAATTCTAGAAGGAGAAAAGGGGGCTCATGACAGGACATCGTTGATTATATTTTGTGAACTTTATTAGATTTTAATCCCAGAACTGTTCGAATACTTATAAGAAAATAACAAATAATAACACGTTATTATTACGAAAGCCACTGAAGGTCACTGTTTTCAGATCTACCAGGATCTGACGATTTTTGACGGCCGACGGACATCTTTGGCCACTCCTTTCCACATTTACCTTATAGGTTTGGAATTGACATTTAAACTTTTTAGAGGTAATCATTGGCGGAATTGGTGTGCGCTAACAATATGATGAAATGAAATGAGAAGTGATAAGAGTTCTTTAAGAAAATAATTCCAACCGCCACTGAGGGATACTGGCTTCAGATCTGCCAGGATCTGACAATTTTTTACGACCGAAGGACATTATGCAAGGTAATTAAAAGATTGAAAGCATAGAATGGCCACAAAAAAAAAAAAAAAAAAAAAAAAAAATAAAAAATAAAAAATATGCGTGTTTCGATTAATGAAAATGTTTCCTAATCATCTATTTCATATTTTAATGTTAAAAACATAAACCTGCATTAATTTCCCGACATCACAATTGGTAGGACAAGCATATTTTAAGATAGATCCTAAAAATGACACGGAAATGCGAAGATAAGTCTTACGAAACATTGCTTTATAACACCGGGACGTGGAAATAAAAATAATTTTTATTTCTCAATATCCTGCAGTTCAGTAATTGCACTTGTATTTGCATTCCTCATAAATACTGATAACATTACCCCCTTATTCCCTTCGGTTTCCGAAATGAGCTCAACTATCTAGCTGGTGATCTCGTTGAGTGAGTTGCTGAAGTTCTGCTGGTAGAAATGGCCCTCCAAGTTGTAAAACAGAGCTGTGTGTAGCATGGCGGGAGGAGTAATGAAAAGCGAAGCCCGTAGAGAAATATAAAGACGGTAGTAAACCAGGAGCTCAGAGATTGGAGTGACCTCTACCCTCCCAAGTATAAAGATTCTATCTTCGTCTTGGCCAATCTCTGCCCTCTCCCCCCTCACCCCTCCCTCCCCCACCCTTCCCACGCCCCGCACATTCTCACTTCGCCCTTATAACCTTTTCATATCAATAACAATAATAAAAGGATAACTAATAACAATATAAGCAGCTGCAATAAATTCAAAACAGAGAGGCTTTGGTACCCCAACTATCAAGTCCACAATCCATAAACCATTAGATTTCTATTGCTAATATGAATACATAATGAATAAATATGAAAAAATGAATAATTTTCCATTATTTTTTATGTTTTATTTATATTATTATAAGTCTGTGATTGTGATGAAGAACTGGACAAATCAAGTTACCTTAAAACTTTTTATCTTCAAAGCAGGATTTTTAATATCTCTTTTGTAAAAAAATAGATTAAGTTATGCTTCTTTATAAGGCCTATAGGTACTTAAGGTACCTATTACTGAGCTTATTCTAATTATTGTACATTATATTTTTATTAGGTAAATACTACATCACAAGCCATGTTTTACATTCTGCGTTATTCAGCGTAACACTTAACACTTAAGACTACATGGTTACATGCAGAATCTTTTTGAATTGGATATGTCTTTTGGCTGGGTGTCTATACTTTTTTGGTGTAACGTTTTTTTGACATTCAAAAATGTAACAATTTGACAAGCTCTAGCTCTGTTGGTGTTGCTTGGATCGGAAATTTACGAACGTTCCCCAACAAGAAATTTAAATGAGAATCACTTGCGGTACGCATGATGGTATAGGAGGATCGATACAATTAGGATTGAACATTTTTAACACATCAGCAATATGTTACATGGATTATAAATAGGTTCTAAAGTTTTCTAAAATGTAGGACAAGAAATCAAATATCGGCACTCACCCTAGGAGATCTAACACGTATATAAAATATATCCATCGTGAAAAGTGGAAGGGAGCAGTTGGGTTAAATTTTTGGGGTTTACCATGGGGTGTCCCCTATGGCTCATTGAATTTTTCCGTTCCAGTTGGGAAAAAAAAAAAAAAAAAAAAAAAAAAAAAAAAAAAAAAAAACCTGCCACTTACAACCCATGAAGGGTCTCGGGTTCAGTTCATGGGCAGGCTTTACTGTTTCTAAGCCAACGGTTGTGAAAGGAGGTGATTTGGCTAGAATTCACGCTCAACCACCAGGTTTTTCCCCATTTAATGGTACCCATTTTTTTCTAGAGGCTGGGTAAGCCCCAGGAGAGCCTCCCGACCTCGAATTCGATCCTCGGCCGAAATTACAGAAAATAAATTTTCTGCCTTCAGTCGGACTCGGACTCGGGCTCGTGAGCTTGGTAGTCAAGTGCCCCTTACCCACTGCGCTACCGCGCCTCCGGTTGGAAAGGAATTTAAAATGGGGCTATTGGAAATGTTTATCTGGTAATTTAAACAAAAATCTGGATCGGTTTTAAACGATTTGATTATTTCTAATGGTTTATATATACAGTAGAAACTCGATAGTTCGTCATGAGTGGGGGTGAGAGGGTGACGAAATAACGGAAATGACGAATTACAGAATTTTGCTTGTAAAGTAAAAAAAAAAAGCGTTTTAAACAATATAATTGTAATTGTTTTGAAATTTATTGAATGTAAAAACGAACAGATGGACATTATTCACATTGGACCTGATGTGATATAACCTGGAGCAGAAGTTGCTGAGTCAAATTCTAATTTTTTTTGTAGGGAGAGCTTTCCAGTATTATCTGATTCCGGGAATTAATCAACTTCACTCATACTTCCTTTTATCTGTCACTACAATCAATGGAGGGATCGACTCCGGGCTTGTTCTGTTTGTTTTTTTTATGAAATGATTTACAAAATGTATAAATATAGGCGTATTTTTTAGTGACAAATGAGGCAGTTTAGGGATTAAATAAGTAGCAAGGGGAAAAAATGAAATACATACCTATTTAATATTGTTATTTATAGTTGCCAATATAAAAAAAAAATAATAATAAAAACCTGACGAATTATCGAGTGACAAAATAACGAGTTCCCACTGTATCTAATTTTAGGCTATTTTCTACTTGATGTATTATACGCCCGAGTCTTTTGTATGCTCTTATATGTTCTATTACTCTTTGATTTACTGATCGTCCAGTTTTTCAGGTGAATTAAGCTTGAATTTCTGCCATTCGAAACTAGTATTCTAATAAAATAATTCCAATAGAAGTGGCAATTAATTCATCAACCCTAATTAAATGAGAATATATTTGTAATATAACATTTGTCGTTAGGTCCTACCATTAAAGAGATATATTTGCTTGATAAAAGTCAGGTCTGCTTACATTTTATAAGTGTTGGGGCTTTTTGAAAGCATTTTTATGATCGGCAATTTAATGGAGAATCGTTTTTGTTCTATAACATTTGTCACTGGGACCTACCGTTTAGGAGCTATATTGGTTTGAATGAAAAAAGTCACGTTTGTAATCTCGCTATTTTCTCTCAACTTTAATTTAAGTAATTTGATTCTATAATTCTTAAATGTATATTGGCAGAAGCAGTAAATCATAGATAGACATTCCTATGATCTATTGTTTATCCTAGTGTGGGAGAAATTGAGTTTTTTTTTTTTTTTTTTTTTTTTTTTTTATATGCACTGTGACAAACCTTTGTTATTTTTTCATAATATTAATTATTATACAACGCATCTTTGTGACTACTCCATCATCGAATTCTGAAGCTAACTGCCCAAGTGAATGGAAACTAACTTGCTGTAGCATTGTACCCAGAGTCCTAGCCGACCCTCCGGTACAAAATGAGTCCGTTCCAAGGGGGCCCTAATTTATTGGGGGCAGCCCAGCTGGGTCAGTACCACTTGGGCAGGTCCCCAATGGCCGCCTCTCGCTACTCGGCTCAAATTAATATTCGACTCCTTCCCGAAGGACCAGGTATTTGTTATACCCTAACTACCCCTCTCTGGATTGTTCAATGCCTTCGTCCATATGTTCAATACGCTTCAAGATCTAAAACCACCTTGTTAATTGTTTACTCAATATACTTCAATATCTGAGTAAATAATAAAATTTGTTACTTATCTGTACTATTACATAAAAGGCAAGCCAATTTTTGTTTGTAATCACTGACCACGAAGACTACTGAATCAATCTGTACCAAATTTTAACTATATCATCTTTGTAGTTCCAGGAAGGTTTAGCTATAATAAAATCTATTGGTTTTTAATTAATTTGTAATTAAAAAACCTATACTATTGGAGCGATGTGAATTTGAAAATAACCCGATAGGTGGCGAGCGCTATTCTATATAAGAGGTTACAAAGGTACGATGTTATATAAAGCTTGAAGTCAATCAAATTTACTTATGTATATTCAACTAAATTCGTAAAAAAGATTTAAATATGTAGTGCGACATGTGAAGTTTCATAATTGACCGATGTATGGTTAGCGTAATTTCGCAATATGGTTTACAATGGTAAACTATTGAATCAATCTGTTCCAAATTTTATCTATATCATCTTCATAGTTTTAGGAAGACTTACTATTGTAAAGTTTATCATAATAATAACTTAAATTTACAGTGTCGACTGGCAGAAAAAAGGCTTGCCATACTGGCATAAACCTTTACCATATAGTTAGAAATGAAAATCCTAACAGGTAAAATCGATAAAATTATTTTAGCCACAATAAGAATTATTGCCTAATAAATATATCGATTCCTTGCTTGGTGATGGTGTATGTAAAAATACGATTCATGAGCCTTTCGTTGTACGCAGTGAAAATGCAGTCCATTATCCGAAAGAGTTTCTCAATAGTTTCTGTCCATCTGGATTACCTACTTATACATTAAAATTAAAAATGCATGTATAATTATCCTTTTTCGTAATCTTCAAATATGTAATAAATGCGAATTTTACCAGGATAAGAATTACTGCTATGTGTGAAAATATCATTATAGAAATAATGCTCAATTGGATACTTCGATACAAGATTTTTACCGATAAACAAATAAAACTTCAATTTTTAGTTAAAATTATCTACGTTCTTTACTTATGAGAGAGGCGTAATATAGCTAGTATAATATATGTGCAACTTATTTACCTTTTACGATGAAATGGTGAATTTTATTACAACTTACGAGATATTACTCATGTGCAAATTTAAAAGACTGACAACTAATTTAATACCATTTCAATGATGTATTATTTTTTTCAATTTTTCTAATTGTGTTGTGTGTTATTCAAAAAAACTTAGCAAAATAGCATATGTAATTAATATAAACGTTACACCCCACATCTTACCACCTAATCGCTCCAAATTGACTTCACTAGTATCAATGCTACTTTGACACTCCAATAATTAGTTGTTTAGTCATTTTCATATTGTATTAAAATCAAGGAACTGCGGAAGTCATCTAAGCTCAAATTGTGTAATTATACACGTATATAAGATGCTACATTTGCGATATTTTCATTTTCTTTCCCAATATTCTCTTTTTATCAGGGCCAAAGAGAGAGGGGGACAGGGGAGCAAATTCCCGGGGCCCGGGCTATGGTGAAATTTTACAAATGTTACCTTACATAAACGATTCTATAGCGATTTATCGTATTAGGAAATTAATCAAACATTGTAGTTTATTAGTAAAAAAAGAAATTTTATTTTTTGGATGATATTAAGGCGGGGGGAGTTAGGAGGCCCGGGCAAATATAATTTCTTCTTGAAAATAATTTTCTTTCACGTCTATGAGTTTCTATATAAGCCATGAATCATGCAATTATTACATATATAACAACACATGGTAAATTAGTCGGTTCCTCAGTAGTGGTATTTTGGATGAGGTTTTCGTCCAAGACCAATACAATTATTCAACTTCAGTTTAAATTGAAATTGAAATTTCAAAAATAAATAAATGAAATATATTTTTTGTTTTTGTAGAGGGCTCAACGTTCTCACGTTCTTCCTCCTGCACGCAATTACCGTACAAAACAGAACTAAGCAGGGCTTAAAAATATTTCTAATAAAATTTATGAGGAGATATTATTTGGTCTCTTCTTCTTCAGCATATTATAACAAATTACCTAGCCAAGCAGTATATAATATAAGGTAACGGTTCGGATCGGCGACACCACCAAACTAGGTTGAACCGCGCTACACCGACCAGTTCGATCCTTACGCTTCACTTCATGTTTACATTTTTCGATAGTTCATTCCTATAACCTCACATGTAAACAATCATTTCTACAGTTTCAACTTGGATTGTGTTGTTTAGTTTGTTATATTGATATTTAGACTTCTTAAATGTAAATAAGTGAAACAGAAGTTCACAAAATGAGTTTCATAAAGGATTAAGTGTTTTATGAATTCATGTTTTCTTATTTCATCTAATCTTATGTGTAAAAGTGTTATAAAACTTAAGAAGATTAATTTGTACATGGATTTGGTGTTTTACATATTTATATTTGTTCTATCAATTTAAGTGATAAAATTTACAACTTGTAAAAGTGTTATGAAACTTAACAAGATTTATTTGTACATGGATTTGGTGTTTTATATATTTGTATTTGTTGTTTCAATTTCAGTGATAAAATTTCAGTATACATATTTTGTGAATGGATTCTTTGTCATCCGTATTGCTTTTTGTGCTAAAGTGAGACAGATTGTATAATTAATTCAATAAAACATATCAGTTTATAAATAAATGTGAGAAAGTATATCACAGGTTTTTTATGTTTTCTTATTTACACTTCCCATGAGAAAATATAGCAGAAATTAACATCATCACTTTCAACTAGGATTCTGTCTTATATTATATAATGGCTTATAACATGGAGAATTGACAATGTGAAAATAATCACAGATTAAGAGGTAAATGACACATTACTATATAATTGTAGAACTATTGGTATAATGTTATAGATTAATGTTTTTTAAAAAAAATTAGAAGCCTGATGATGAAACATTATCTCCGAAACATGTAGCTACAAATGTTAAATAAATAGGAGTTATGCCAAATAAATACTTAAGGATTCTGTCTTTTTTATATTTATAATTTGTTATTTTCACTTCTCTGACAGAAAGTTCATCAGGAATTAACTTTACTGGTGGTTCAGTAGTATATTAATTGTTGATTAAATTAATATTAATTCAAAATTGATTTAGTGTTTTATATTTCGATATTTCCTTATTTCCACTTTAATATTTCCTTATTTCTCATTTTAATATTAGAAGGTAAACAGAAGTTAATATTACTTTGAACAGGGATTTAGAGTTTCTCAGTAAATGTAGGAGAGTAACCTTTCCCCTCTAAACGCAGCGACTAGAACATCGAAATAAATCGGTACAAGGTTAGAATCGATAAAAGGTATTCTGAGCGGGTTCAGGGGTTGGTGTCGCCGATCCGAACCATTACCTAATATAATAATAAACTTATTTAGATGCGGCTAAGAAACGAAGTAATCTGTTGTACAATTTTGCGGATTTCAGTGGTGTCTAATGTGATAGGGCTGAATTTTAAACGAATTTAAAATAAAAATAAATCAAAGATAAACCATCAAGAAGCCCCCTCCCCCTAATTTAAGTTCCAACTTGGTAACGAACTTACATTGCTAAATCACCTTACTTTTAATTTTGGGGAAAAACGAGGAGTTAACCCATAATTTGGGTTCTTTTTTGTTTGAAGTGTTGCAAGCTTAGGCCATGGTTAAGAAAAATTTTATTTAATGATATAAAATAGTATGAAGTGACTTCTTGTGTAGATCTCAATTGTATGATTATATTACAGATTATAAGTTTATGAATTTATGTCTCCATCATCTAATAACACTATTTTGACCGGCAAAGACCGGTCAGGACACGTGCCTCACAGTCACTACCTGTATGCTAGTGCAGACTTTGAATATGCAAGCATGGGGCGAGTGGAAGGTAATGCTTTTTGGCCATTTAAAGATTAACCAGGCGAGCCATGTTTGTTAGGAGAACAAAGGGCGGACTCAGGTGGGATTTGAGGGAGCACAAAGAAGGGAAGAAGGGTCAGCGCTGTATTATTAACCCGAGCGAGGAGGCTAATAAAAGGATGTGATTAAGCAAATTGCCCCCTCCACACCCCCAACAAGGACCCATAACCGGGAGGATTAAAATTTAACCCCTCGCCAGGATTAGGGTGCCCACCATTCACTCAACACGTCTCTTCCCTACTAATCCGTTAGTCCTCGCATATCCTCTTGGAGGACCTGTTGACTTAGCATCAACAGAGTTGAATACAATCGTTTGATCAGGCGCTAACTGAAGGAACTCACCATCTCTTCTATTCCTTTACTAGCACCCCATGTATTAGGACACAATGTACCATATGTATGCTGTGGCAAATCAATATGTGTTGGGGTCCATGGGTACTTTTCCAATTAATATAAATAAATAATTTCGCCTCCATAATATCTCAGCCATATATTTAAACAATTTACATATCTAAATATGCCAGCGGTCCTAACGGGAAAATAATTAACAAAACCATCAGTATTTATACAAACATATTGTCCTTATTATCTTAAATATAATACAATAAAATATTAATTATTATGAGAATTTTTACCATTGGGTATAAATATCTGAGTCACAATGACATTGAGCTAAAGCAGATTTTATTCTATTTATTTTATTCACCATCAGACGGGGTACGGAAGTAACATTTGGACCACCCCACAAGGCTAGTGGCGGCCGATGCCTTACCAACCTTGACTACTAATAGATTAACAGCTGAACCAGTTAAGTTATGGGAATGAAATCTGAATTCAAGATATTATTAACAACGCATGTAGCTGGTCAATTGATACGAAACTATTATTATGCCAAACTAATTGTAACGCAGGGCCAATGAAAGCTAATCTTTTTATAAAAAAATCTGTATTTTTAAAATAAATTGAAAATTTGCACACGTGTCAAGGACCAATGACCATACAATAATGGCACAACTTTAGAAGTTCTCACTTTGTCTAGTTTAATTACACCCAAAATTGGGGTCTACCTTGCAAAAGGTGAAGTAGTAGGTTTTACGTTTTTATATTGTCCAGGTGGGTCCTGAGAATAAAATATCAAAAATTAAACTAAATTATATAAGGAGAAAATGTTTGGGGGTCAGAAAAACCCGAACTTTTTTCAGATTTTGATAAAAAAGATTATAAAGAAATGCCTTCAATCGAAAAATGTTTTATTTACAAAATTAAAGTTTATTAAATTGTGCGTCTAAAGACATCCCTTAAGCAGAATTTGATTTAGGCGTTTACCCAACATCGATTGTCAAACTTTTTCCAACTTTAAAAGGTTAGTTTTGGTCATGCTTAAGAGTCTATAACGCAGAAATGGCTAATTCAATTAAAAAATGTTATAAACTAAAAGTTTTAGATCGTTACATTTTGTCCAAGATAGAATTTTTAAAGTAACAATTTGCCCATTCCTACTTTGAGGTATGTCAAAAAACAAAAATTATTGGTTGAATTTGGATAAACTGTGTTAAAAATGCAAACAAATCACTAACAGTACAGGGACATTAGCTTCGAACCTGGAACTCGAAAAATTATTAAAATTATTTTGTAATAACAAAAAGCGAAACGTTTTATAAAACAAAAGCAAAAAAACAATGTGCAATGCAAATTTCGAAAATTAAGGAATTCTAGTTGAAGATATTGATTGAACCACTTGAAACTTGATTGAGGGAAACTAAATCTCAATGTTTATGAAGAAAGAATAATTCTAATTCTATATTTCTTTTATTTTAAATATTATTTTAGTTTCAAAAATACGAATTAAATCATAGCAATAATTTTGATCACTGAATAGTTATAAATAAAGAAAATATATACAACCTATAAAATTAGAGTCTTTAATAAAACTAATTATCGCGTCGCACAATCTTTTCTCACAGAACATCCCGTTCTCATATTAATCAAAGATGAATCTCTCGGATCCCTACGCAGTTAATGATTGGTGACGATATCATTGGGATCGGGATTATGATAGAGACATATAGCGGCAACGTGACACCGCCCCTATGTGCCCAGGCATGATATACTGTCCGGAAGCCTCCGGTAATTATATACTCTTCCACAACTGTTATGTCCCCACTTATGTCTTGCCTCATTTACTCCTCTTTCTCTAATAAAAAACATCCCTTCTCTCCCACCGTGAAAGGATCTAATGGTTATTTTCTACTGTATGGAGGCACCCCCTCCCCCTACCCCAATAATCATGATTGCCTTTCAAAAGCGACCACCCGAACGTTAATTGTGATGAAGTAGTGAGAAATGAGCCATCAGCATTGGGCAAGTTCCCCAGATTTTCGTGCTTATACTACAGCTAGACATTCTAATTTAGAGAGATATTGATAACCTTTAAAAAAATAAAAAAATAAAATTTTAATAGTTTGTCTAGTATTTAGTATTAAGTATATTATTCTAAAATTATAATCAAATTATAAATATTATGAATTATAGTGTTATCTTTGATTAGATAGATAAGTAGGGTGTGTGAGTAGCAACCAAATGAAGTTGGGCAGCAGTATGTTTTTTTTGTATCAATAAAGCTTATATCTCTCAGATATTTTCCAATAAACTATTGTCATAAGCTATGTTAACTACTTCGAAAATTGATGATGCTAATTTATCATTTACAATTGCATAACCCTTTTTTTGAAGTAATCATTGTATATCGATAACTAACTTATGAAAACTTAATCTATATCATCTTAATAATATCAAGTCACAAGATGTTTTTAGGGGTCACCTGTGGTGTAGTGGTTAGCATAGCAACCTACTAAACCCAAGATCGCGGGTTCGCAGCCCGGCAGATGACCTTAGGATTTTTTAAAGGGAGTAAAAAATCCTTAGCTATGCCGTCCTTCGGAAGGGACGTAAAATGGGGGATCCGAGCCTGTGCAATGTCAGGTACTCGTTAAAGATCGCTATCCTAATTATACCTGGATAGGCACAATTTAGGACTCCCACCGTAGCATCGTCCCATTAGCCATAGTAGCATAAAGTGACGTTAAATGAAATAAACAAACAAACAAGATGTTTTTATAAATTTTTATTGAATACATGTTGTACTCCCATAATTATTAATTTAAGTTTCAAGCGAATATATTTAACAACCTTTTAAATTGAAATACATCACAAGCTAAAGGTCTTCACGGAATTAATATTCAAAACATGAAAATTGTAATAAGTTAAAAAAAAAAAAAATCTCATTTTTAATTATTAAACATATACCATCTCATACTGGTTTTATGTATATTTAGGTATTTGTACTCGATCGTATCTGACTTTGGTATGTTATCATCGTATATATCTGTTTCTATTTAAAAAAAAAATTAAAACCTAGCGTGTCTAATTTTACAGTAGCTACGTGAGCTGATAAAACAAAATAATGAATATAAAATAACAAAAATATTTATCAACATAACTGCCAAATTATTAAACATTCATAGAACTCAAAGCAGTTATTATTTTTGATCATCGATGACATTAGAGGCAATAAACATTTCTTTGATATTTGGGAAACTATTTTTATTGTTTGAAATATATTCTTTTATTACTGTATTATAAGAAACAGTAATGTTTAATAATATTCTAAATTATATTTTTTTTAATGAAAACGAAATGTTTAAATTATTAATTTCCATACCAAACTTTTTTTCGATTCGTTATTTGAATACCGATAAAAACAAATCGATTCTCTTTTCACAATACCGATTAAAAATAAATTGATTTTACAAAAAACGATAAGTTTGATAGACAAATCAATAGCAAATAAAATGTATTAACATACATTAATTACACAGGTCTGCGACTACACTTTCTTATAGATTTTGACCTCCCAAAAACAGGAAAAATATTCAAAAATTTCTATCACATAGGTTTTTATGTGTTTTGTAGTGCTATGTTTATTATTATATGTTATTAATAATCAGGCATGCTATATAAATACCCATGCTTCTTATGCTTTTGGGTCAGCACAGGCTAAAAGTGACTATAACTTTAAAAATACCCATGCTCCCCCCTCTCCATATGCAAATTGGGGGAAACAAGTTGTAAAACTTTTAGTATTAGCAAAAAACCCTTAGATAGAAAAAAAAAAGCACAGGACTAAAAGTGATTTTGGCCACCCCGAGTTAAAAATCTCATGCAGCTTAAAAACTTGTGTTAGAGAAATAAATTAGTCACTTTCTGTAACTAATAACATGTAAGTTAATTCAGACAATATTAAAAAAAAAAAAAAAAAAAAAAAAAAAAAAAAAAAAAAAAAAAAAAAAAAAAAATTAATTTAACGATTCTTTTTTTTTTTTAAGAAGATAAATATTCCAAATATTCTGGATACTGGTATAACTAAAACTTTGACTAATCACTATTGACGGGAGGGTACCCTTATTCCTCTATTTACACTTCTGTCATTTCTCTGGTTATTGTTGAAATTATTATGGCTCGAAAACCAGGAGAAGTTATGAAAGAAAAATAATCTCTATTCTGAAATTACGAAAATCTTCTAAAAATAATCAAAAGATATAATAAATAAAACGATTCCATTGCCTAGCAGCATTTCTTTCCATTATATTTCAGCTTCCGCAGTTCAAAATCGCAATACTAATTCTTCATTCTAGTTTAAACTTAATAACTATGGTTTAAACCAACTACATTAAGTTCCTTGATGGCTGCTTTCATCAACGCTGTTATAAACTATTGTTCTCTCTTGAAATGAAAATGAAATTAGTTTTAAAAAATAAATATTACAGGGACCCCTTTGTTGATGACAAGTACTCACACTAGATCCAAGTATGAGTAAATATTGTTTGTAAAAACATTAACTGAAGCCCCCCGGTTTGGTGTTGGATGAAAAGACTATTGAAGAAGACAGCGAGCACATCTGTGCTGGGAGAGCACTCAGTTTTTTAGCGCGCTAACAGTTCTTTATTGGCCGACTGGGGAAGCTTCGTCTTGCCCCGCCACGCGACCGGACAGCTCCGGTTGGTAATTTTGTTAGGGCCCAATCAGCCTTGATTTGCTTTTTGAAATATCAATCAAGCCGTGATACTAACAATGTACAATGTATCTTTATTTTATTTCAGATAAATGTGATAAAAAAAATGTATTTAACGAGTGCATATGAAAAATTAATATGCTTCATTTCAGTTTTCCATAAGGTGGGGCATATCTTTCATGATTTTATTCACAATACCATCGAAAGGAATTGGTGATGAACGCAAGGGGATATAAACCTTATTAATTAAACATTTAGTAAATTAAAATTTTCTTTGTAGCTTTTTTTAAATACTGCTTGCTTTTATTTCACAATTTTTTTTTAATGGTCCTCAAAATGTTTAATGTAGCTTTTAGCAGTATAAAACGAAAAATAAAATTATAAACATACCTATAGTACAGCAAAAATTTATTTTAGTCGTCCCATGTTTCATTTTTTAATTCTAAAGATAACAAGTTATTATATAATTAATTTAGTGTTATTTATTTATATGGTATATTTTTCTTCAAAATGCTTACAAAAAAAAAAAAAAAAAAAAAAAAAAAAAAAAAAAAAAAAAAAAAAAAAAAAAAAAAAAAAAAAAAAAAAAAAAAAAAAAAAAAAAAAAAAAAAAAAAAAAAAAAAAAAAAAAAAAAAAAAAAAAAAAAAAAAAAAAAAAAAAAAAAAATTAAAATGAGTAATGAGCTCCTTAAAGGACTTTCTAGAAAAATAAAACCCACGACAGCTGATTATTTTTACCAATATTTTTAATAACTGTTGAACAAGATTTGCTATATGAAAATTTCATAATTTCATAATGAAATAAGCATTAAGGTATTTAGTTAAACGTTAAAAAAAAAATAGTAATAAATAAAAATTTGAACGATACAAATAAAATTTTTAAGATATAATTCTTAACACATTTTTTTGTTATTTATTTTTTTTTTTTTTTTAAAGTATTATCTTATGAGTGTTGAGAAATGGTCTTGAATAATCACCAATCGAAAATAAAGAAAACATGATTTATCTTGAAAAGAAAAAACTATTATATAAAAGCTAATATGAAAATACGAAGATAATGTTTTCAATAATTAATTTTAATTTCACTGAATAATTTCATAATTTTCTTTTTAGAACTGAGGTGGATATATTTCTACGCGTCCCATCTCTCGACATAATGCTTATTATCATCAATATTTATGGAAACATGGCTAGTTAAACATATTCCGAGGTCTTTTAAAATAATATAAGAATTAACATTGAGTGAATATGAAATATAAACAATAATTAATCAATGGAATTAGATGGAAGTTAATTAATAAAGAAAAAAAAAATATTGAAAAGAAAAAAAATCAAGTATATATATACACATATAAGCAGAGGTAGAATTATAGACAAACTGTTCAATTGTTAGCTCTATATAATCAACATGATCGATCCGCAAATGCATCAAACTCATCAATGTATTATGTATTTATGAGATCCTTCTTTGAGCTTTATCTTCTTAAAATAAATAAAACCTGTTCAAATATGTTGTTTGGTTTTTTTTTTCTCAAATTTAATTTGCTATTCTCTGTTAGCAATTTTGAAGATGATCTGCGGATTAGCTTATCTACATGGAAAGGCGGTACTCGTTTCTGCGTATAGTCGAAAGTAAAATATTATTTATTTGATAATTACTGTATTTCAATAAAACTTTAAATAAAACCAACAAACAAAACGATGTTGTTGCGATGAAGGAAAGTTACAAATGACCAGAGCAGGGGGCTCCGCAGTGGAGGGGAGAGCGAGTGGAGGGAGCATGACGACTCCGCAGCCTGCGCAAGAGCCCAATTCCGCTCCGTCCAGTATCAGGATGTCCTCACCCAGCAGGAGCTAACTCCTTTATCTGCACTCAACGCATCATCTGCTTTGCTCCTTCCAGTTTCAATCAGTCCAGGCCACCTTCCATAGCTGGAGGATATCTTATTCCTGTCCCGTACGGCATCTAGCAAACGGAACAGATTCTGCCATGAATCTTTCGCCTACTTTTGGCACGTAGGCGTCTATTGATCACAAGTGTGCAATTAATGAAGTCGTATTCTGTATAAATTTCGAAAACATATTTCACAGAACTCAGTTTTATTAGTTAGTTAAAACATTTATTGCATCCCTAATAAACTATTAGCATACCCAGCGGAATATCATCTTCATTCTCTCATCTGCAGAGAGAGAAAACTAAAAACTACCATGAAAGGTTTTACTAACATTAGCGATACCCTTGGTTGTAAATGAAACCTAGAATAAAAGAAACTATGATATTTATCTTCTTAAATAAGAATTAATGAAATAAATAATTATTTTGTTAATTGTCTTAAAGATTAACTTATCTAATATGCGAATCCTAGAATTCTGACTCCAGCCAAGCCAGGCTGAATTAGGAAGGTCTTATTTTTTGTAATGCCGTTTTCAATGTGATTTAATTAATTTTGAGAGATAACCTTCCACCAAGATATAATCTAGAAAAAAACTTTAAAAAAAAAAAAAAAAAAAAAAAATCATCTGGAAATTGTGTAGGGCTGGTTTCCAGAAAAAAAAAGTTTTCGAACCATTATTTACACAAACAAAATCCGCATCAATGAAGTGAGACAGCATATTCTACCTGATCAACAGAAATGAGTTGAAAAATGTTCTCATTAGAGAAATAATAATTCAAATTTCATATAATTTTATTTTATATTCAGTTTTTGCTCCTGTTATAAAAGCAGTATTTTGCAAATACTTAGGTATCACATATTAGCCGACGATTTGCTGTTTCTTAATTTGGTTCTTGAATAATTTTAATGTTTTGAATTGATGAAATATAATTTATCTACTCATGAGGAGTAGAATTACAAAAGCTTCAAGTGCAATTTCCAAATTTTTTTTTTAATAATTTTTTTACTAGATTATATTTTGGTGAAAGGTTTTCTCTCAAACATAGTATAAGTACATTGAAAACGGCCATAAGTTATTTATTTTAAAGAAAATTTACAAAATATTACTAATAATAATCAATACATATACTGATAGTTAATTAGGGCTCGAAGACCAGTATCAGTCTAGAAATGAAAAATAACTTGTATTCAGGGACAAACAATCAAAAATCCCCTAAAAATATCAAACGTATATGAAGAGGTGTTTTATGCCTGCATTTCTTTCGTAAGTGCTCTAGCTTCGATAGTTTGAAATAGTAATAATATGTCATTTTCCGATACAAATGCATCTACTGCAATCTTGACGTTTTACTTCCAGTTATTTAAAAAAAAAAAAAATTTAATTCTGTAGCAGTGTTGATTTTGTAAATGGAAATTTTATTTATTGCTACAGATGAAAAAAAAAAAAATGTTTCGCAACAGTTATTTTTTACATTAGAGAGAATAATTGATGTATAATAGTATCAAACTGTCAGCGGTATATATTGGCTCCTAGGCATTATTACTTATTATTATTATTTATATTATTTAATTAAGAACTGATTATCGATTCTAGATCGGTGGAATCAAGAATCGAATTCAAAAAGTGTTAAGTGACAAAAGGAGATATCGGGTAATCAGGTATATTTTAAATTTGTTTTCAATAGGAAAAAAACCGACCAGTCATAGGGAAAACATAAAGGACTGCCCCTTTACCTGACTAATTAGAGTAGAGATCAAAATGTATTAACCTAGCTACCCAACTCCCCGCTTTCGTTTCTTTACACTCAGTTTGCTCTATGATACCTGATTGTCCTGATACCTTTTTAGAAGCCCTTTCATGTTCTCCTGTTGTTGGATATCTATATGTTTGATTTATTTTATTGTTTATTTAATGTTTTTATAACTGATCATGAATTGAGTTTGACATTTGAAACTATTCTTTAAATAAAAAAATAACAAATCCGAAGTGGCAAATAATTCATCAATCATTTATCTTTTATCTTACATAAAAGATACTATAACTTTTATCATACATTTTATGCTACCAAATTTGTTTCATTATATTTTATTTAGTAAGTCTAAGATGTTGATTGAAGTATACCAATGATAATATTATGCCGATATATCCATTCATATGGAGCAACCTTAAACTTCAAGTTAATGTTAATTTAACCCGAGTAGGAAGAAATATGGAGTATCATAGTTGACAGATATGACTGAAATGGATTAGGCCTCACTGTTGAGAGGGACCCAGTTGGCTGACACGTGCCCTGATCCCAGATCAGCTGATGGTACAAGTGGATTACAATCACAATGAACCAATCTACAGATTAAGGGAAGAGTGTCATGTTACAGCTAATTTCCACCCTCCTCCCTCCCTCCCTCTTCCCTGTAATCCTAACCTCCGGGACCTCCACTTAAGACTAAGGAGTAAGCGGCACTGCCCACTCAGTTTAGGGGAGTATTCCGTTTGATTATTTATTTCCACTTGAGATTTATTTCTCCTTACGTTAGGATTCCGTATGGTGAGGAACGCTTTATACTGTCTTTGAGAAATATTTATATGATAAGATAGGATAGAATAAAATAGAAAACCAAATTCTGGGACCAAGTGCTTTAAGAATAATAAATAAGTATGTATATAAATAAAAAGAATTAGTTACATCAGGTAAGAGACACAATAAAATTAAAAAATTAAAGAAAAAATAATAATACATACATAATACTAATTAAATAATAAGAGAGGAAAATATGAGAACATTATATAAATGAAATGAGAAATATATTCTTTTGGTACAAAGGTAAGTGTTGTACATACAATATAAGTACCTAGATATTTTTTATATTCAGAGTAAGAACAATTTAATTGAGTGAAATCTAAATTTCAAGAATTCCTTCAAGAGAATGGAATAATTTAATTGAGAAGGTAAATCGTTAGCAAGCGTCGCCTGAGATATGGGTTAGATACTGAAAATAGAGATATTTAAAAGTTTTCTAGGATTTCGCATGTCTGATATAAGGAGGAATAGAGTTCCAGGGGATGGTTGAGCGGAAGGAATGCAGTAGATCTGTGGGATGGGATATACAGATCAGAAAGAAGGGATCCTGTGTGCATTGAACTGACTGAAGATCTGAATTATAGCATAGTGTATGATGATGGGTATTGATAACTTAGTAAAGGAATGTTCCAAGGAAATATACTCAACGGATAGTGCATTGCTTCATGTGAGCGCCTCAGGATATCGAAGACAAATCTGGCAAAGTATACATATATATATAGCACTTCAGATATAAATATTCTTTCCAAGATTGATAGATCAATTAATTTCTGATATTAAACTAGCAAAATATGAAAATAAATAATATTTGTTGAGTGAGAACAGATAAAATAGTTATAAAAAAGAAATAAAATAAAGCTATCTAAAAAAATTGAAAATATTGTCACAAGAAGATTGTTAATCGAAAAATCCTCAATGCTCCTTACTTTTCACCAAGAAACTAATCCATAAAGATATTAATGTTCCATATGTTGCTGATTTAGCCCAAACCAGATATCCATCCTTTCATAGTAAGCTCCATAACCACTCAAACACACTCAAATTTCTCAACTTGCTTCCGACACCATTCCCGATAATCCTCCGAGGCGTCTGAAAAAAAGATGGCCCAGAGACCTTCTTGTGTAGAATTTTTATTAAAGTGCTACAGATGAGTCGTTCTTTTTAAGTTTTGTCACGTAATTGTAATAGTTAATAACACATTTACTTAATGTATATATTTTGTACAGTTGTGAATTTCAATACATTCGTATAAAAAAAAAAAGATTGTTTATACATGTTAAAATTATGACTAATTTTCATTATGAAGGATCCATATAATTAGAAAGCATCCGTCTGGAGAGAGTTGGTGGAAGAGAAGTGTTTGAATGTTCTGAGGGAAGAATCATTACGAATACAAGGATGGATAGAATTCCAGATACTGAAGACATACAATTTAATTATTCTTGAAATGCCTGAAGAAATCCACGTCTAAGAAATAAAGAATAGCGTAGAATGTTTGGACTGAAAAAGAATGAGCACATTGGATGATTTAAAAGGCTACTCAATGAACTTGATGCATATTTTTTTCGGTTAAGACGGGCCTGGATTTAATAATAACCAAATCACTAAGATTATCATCCTTGAACCCGCAGGTATACCAAGGGATAGACCGAGAAATGGGTTCAAGAACTGTTTCATGTCTGATCTAATGGGTTTTGGGTATTTATGAGGTGGGACGGAGGGTCAGAGATTACTGGTGTCAGTATCAAGCTTATAGGATCGTTAAACCTTTTCTTCATCAATTTATTTATTTATATGTCTATAAAAAACCATTCAATAAATTTTTTATTGGTTAGTAAACAATAAGAAAATGATAAATTTTTATCTAGTATAACACTTATTATCACAATTAAAATAAAACTGCATCATTTTACAGAAATGCTTCTTTGTACGCATTCTTAGCAACGAAGTAGGATATACTCTTTTATCATTTACTACCGGGAATGCATATCCAACATTTAGAAATTGACTCAAAGATAATTAAGATGTTTGGATTAACTGTCCAATAAAGTACCAGTTAACAATCTTGTAATTGAAGGGATGGAAGCCTTTCATAGAGATATGCTCAAGTGAAATCAATAAAGGAGATAAAATTTTTCAACGCTGAGTGTGGGTAATAAAAATTATTGACGCACGACATCAAAGTATTCTGATTAAAAAAAAAATGAATTGCCTTCATTTTAAATGATATTACTCAAACGTAAACATAGATCGTAAACAAATATTTGCCAAGCACATTGTTATCTATTGTGTCAATTTATATTGGAGAACTGCAATTAATAAACAACATTTGAAAGAACGTGGGAATTATTTTTCATGATTTAACGATTTCACATTATTTTATTTTATTTTTTATTTTACTTTCCCGAGATATTGCAGGCTTCAGATACAGAAACTCCTCTTAATAGATATATATAGTTTTTTTCTAATTAATGACAGGAGTGACTCCAGGGTTTAAATAAATCAATCTTTTTTGTAAAGTTAATTGAAAATATATTTTTTCAAATAAAAATTCAAATAATTTTTTCTTGTTTACAATTTAATGTTATTTGTACACAATAACAGTACATATGGTTTTAAATAAAATTTAATAATTATTTCGATGGTATCTTAGAACTAACAAAAACATATTACAAAATTATTTTAGGTAATCTATTTCTATCTGCAGGAATGTACATTTAGATCAAGCCTTATTTACGAACTAATTCAAACTTATCATGATTAAACAGCCATCAACGCGGGTAATAGAATACACCCGGCAAACATAGCAGAACCGAAACCTATGTTTGCTAGTGTTATTCCAATGCTCATTGTTAACTATTTAGTTTACCTCTATCCAAACAGGTTGGTTCATGTTGGAACGTATTCCAACTGAAGAGGAAGATCATTAAACAACTTCAGGCATTAGTGTCCTAACGTCCCACACTAATTTCCAGTATCTAGTTTAATTCGAATATTTTCATAAATATTAAAGTATCATTTGCTATATTGAATGCCGGCTAAGAACCAATCACAGCTGACGTTACAAAAATATTTGATTAAAGCCAAATTAAAGAAAACGTAATTTATTTATTTATTTACTCGGCACAATAAAGAGGAAAATATTTCATGGAACTATATTTAGCAAAAGAAGAGTAGGCCGACTCCCTAGTCGACGGTTCAAGATCTGGAGGAGGATCTGAGGGTTTTGGAAGTTACAAGATGGAAGACGAAGACAAGAGGCAGAAAAATGTTGAATAACATTATGAAAGAAGCCAAGTCCCGTCCTGGGTTGTAGAGCTGCTCAGTAAAGTAAAATCAGAAAGTAAACATAGAGAAAGCTAAGGCTTAGATGATCTAATATTGGATTTTATTGAAATAACTAAGGTTGAAACGATTTAAAAATAGTTAAAAATTAACTGATCAAAATATTTTCCCTAATTTGTGTCTCCCTCTCATTCTGTTTTTTTTTTTTTTTTTTTTTCCTAGTGTGTAATGTGTAATATAATCTAAGCGGCTTATAGCATAAGGAATGTTATAATACATTTTTGTTTGGGCGTGACAACGCGGATAACACAATCCGATGAATAATATATAAAATGAGACATAAATCAATTAATCATAATTTATATGACATAAAATAAAAAATAAAAAATTGTTTTGTTAATTTTCTTTTTTAGTACATATACACATAATATTTTTTATTTATTTTATTGAATAAATATCATAAGCTGCCACACTCAAGGTCAATAATTAATATGGATAACAATGAATCCATTCATATGATACGAAAAATTAAAAGTAATAAAAAATAAAACAAAGAAATGAAGTTAGAAAAATAAAAATAAACAGCCACATGAAATTAATGACAAGGATTTATTTAAAGAAACTTCGTATTAGATTGATTCAAATAATTGATAAATTATAAATTATAAGATCGCGAAAACATTTTCTGTTTACATTCCTCGGTTGTTATTTACAGTCGCAATTATTACAAAATTAAGTAGAAGATTAACAGCATATTAAACCTAAATTTAAAGATTTATACATATATAGGTACGTATACATACATAAATGTATATTCAATATTTATTTATATGAAGCAAAAGGTGTACAAAGTAAGACCAAAAACCCGAGAGGAGTTGGTCGAAGAAATTTATGAGTGCTGCAATACAATGCCGCAAAATCATGATGAACTTCGCCTAGCAGTAGATGCAGTCAGAAGAAGATCGGTGCTGTGTTTGAGAGAAGGGGGAGGACATTTTGAACAATTATTGTAAATTAAGTATGTAAATTTTAATTAAGTTATCTTAAAAGTTTCTTAAATTGCAAATATTAGGATAAGATAAATATGTAACAGTGATTAAATTACTTTTCTATTAACAAAACATAATAAAACTATTTAACACTTCTGATCATTCTCTCAGTATTTCCCAAAATGCCGATGTTGCATCTCCCTGTTTTTTGTAATTAATAAGTGATTTCAGTATCAATTGTAGAAATTATCACTATTCATAGTATACCATTCGAAATGTGTTTGTGTGTAGAAGTTTTTTTTGAGTAGTGCACGTTTGTAACATATTTAATATTTTTGAGAAAAATGCAGTCAAAGTTTTGGAACGGAATTAGAAACTTGCTATTTCATATGTTTGGATCAATATGTTAAATACTGGACGCTGGTATGAAGTCTTAGTAGGTTTATTTTAAAGGAAATGTGATCTTCTTTCTAATGAGCCTATTGAAATTGCTCTAGGTTTAATAGTTAGGGAAATATTATTTGTCAAAAATTTGAAATTTCTTTAAAAAACATAAAATTAAAAATATCTATAAAACGTATGAGAATTGAGCTATAGTTTATATGAAATTTTTTGTTGCGAATGATGCCTAGAATCGCCTCTCGAAGTTACTGCAATATTCTGCTGAAAACCCTGTATAATAGCAAAAATAAATAATATAATGGAAAAAATGTCTATATCTATATTTATCAATATCTATAATTTTATAATTATTGATTATAAATCATATATAATTATAAACACCACTAATATTTATTATGAAACCTTATTATTCATCGTTGAGTATTATTTTTTTAAAAATTAAACAGTAAGAATTGCAATGCTATTAATGGTTGTCGAACAAAAATAAATTACGTAATTTTTTTTTTTTATTACTCGTGATCAGAAGCAACACGCATTCATACAAGCGGAGATATAAACCTCCGAAAAAAAAGTTTACAGACCAACCTAAAAAGTCAAACAGATAAGAAAGTTTGAGAAGTGTCGGTTAAAGATGTGAAGGATTTGACCGACATTGTTGACAGACTGCCAGATTAAACTGTGACAGCTGACTTTATAACAGGGCTCTTGTAATGGCTTTATAATTTTACTGCTCAGATGTGATGAGACCTTATCAGCGATGATATCCTCTGTGATATTACGGCCCTGATTTGATCTGGCCGCCTTTTTAGTTAATAATACCGCTCTCTTAAAACTAATACCTGGATTTAGATTAGGCACGAAACTTGGGATAGTGAGGGACCGTCAAATGTCTAAGTATCTAGCAGTATTTCGGTATTCCTTGCTTGTGCTCCAGTAAGACTATTCCAGAAAACATACGATAGTGACTAAACCAAACTAAATAGATGAAATAATATTTAGAAAATAGGTGATCAGAATAAATAACAAAAATATATTAGTTATGTAAATGATTTCTATATTCCAAACATAAAATTCAAAGTTAAAAAACGTTTAATTAGTATTGATGAATTATTTGCCATTTTTTTTTATTTCAATTTTTTTTATTCGAAGATTTGTTTCTAAAAATATGAAAAAAATTCAAAATATCAGCTCTTTATTTTCAAAAATTCAATGTATATAATCTATGTATTATATACATTGAATTTTTTAAAATCTAAGACAATAAACCAAACATGTTGATCCTCACCTGACAAATTGAAGGGCTTCTAAGATATATCATAACCAAAAAAGACTGAGTTTAAAGAGACTAAGGGGGGGGGGGGGGGGTAATTGGTTGAATACATTCCGATCCAACATTCATTTGTCAGGTAAATGGACAGTCCTTTAGGTTTTTCCTATGACTGGTCGGTTTTTCTGTTCCTATAGGACACAAATTTAAAATGGTACCATTGGAAATATTTATGTGGTGATTCAAACAAAAATCTGGTTTTAAACGATTTTATTATTTCTAATGATTCTTAAATATTTGATTTTGGACTGTTGTATTTTAATTTTAATTTACTACGTGTTAGTTTTACTCCCGAGTGTTAATTGAATTTTTGGTTATTTTTAATAAACTGGATAGCAAAGTTGGAATGCTGCCTCTTATTATTGCATGCTCTATTACGTATTTTCTTTTAATCTTTGATTTACTATTCGTCCAGTTTTTCCCGTGTATTCAGCTTCACATTCATTACATTTTATTTCATATAGACCGTTTTTTTTTTTTGTTTTTTTTGTTTTTTTGGAAAGTTTCTGTCTTAACGTGAAGGGAATAAGATGACAATGGTTTATCTATTTTATTCCTTATTTCCTTAATTCTCTTCCAGCTTTGGTAGATATTTGACTTTAATAGGAAATCAAAATGTATTTTTTCGAGGTAGGTTTGCTCTCTGGGGGTGTTAAGTACATATTATTAATAACTTTTTTTAAGACTAATCGGTTAATTTGATGTTGGTTTTCTGGGGACTTCATTCCCTTATTTAACAGGATTAACAATCTTATGTCAATCACCACCGATTAAATTTATTCCAAAAAATTGTTCTAAAAAGACAATATTCCCATTTCTTTTATTTATCGAAGCAGACAAAATATCTGACATTAAGGATTTTCGAAAGGAAAGTTCTTCGTCGAATCCTTGGAACGGTGTGTGTCGGAAATGAATGGAGACGACGCACAAATGCGGAGGTGTACGGACTCTATGGTGATCTTGATGTGGTCTCAGTCATTAAGGTCGGGAGATTCCGATGGGATGGACATGTGGCACGTATGTCTGAAGGAGACATTCCTAAGAGTGTCCTAACCGAACAAATTGATGGAAAGAGAAGAACTGGAAGGCCCAGGCTGCGGCGGACTAACTGCGTGGTTGGCGATGCAGGATCCTTCGGCGCCAGGAACTGGATGGTCGTAGTACAGGACATGGACGCATGACGCTTGTTTTTGGAGGAAATCAGGACTCGTGCGCGGGTTGTAGAATTCAGTTAAAAAAAGAAAAAAAAATTATCTAGGCAAAAGAATGCTCGCACAAACCAATAATATTCTGATGAACAGTAAAACTGATATAGATAATATGGTTAGTTTCGGTCATTCAAAATATAATAATTGTTACAATCACGTTTGTATTTATAAAGGTATGGCAGAGACCTGCACTATATATGTCAACCTAGATAATATAAGGATTTTTACTAGTTGTGTTTAACCAGAAATCAAAATATCCGTCGCATGTAGGCAAATTATTGTGACCTTATATTTTTATTAAATTCAAAAAAAATAACATTACCTAAGGTATAAATAAAGATGCTCATAACGAGGACTATAACACGGATATTTTTTATTATCATTCCTACAATGGGATTTAATTGCATACAGCAGTTTCTTTAAACAAAAAAAAAAAAGAAAAGAAAAAGGAGATAAGAAAAATTCAACTGATTAAATTTTATAAGTGTCATTGTGGTATTTTACATCGTTAAACACATTTTTTTAATAATTAAAACCAATGAAAATGTATTTAATAAACTGATTTAAATTAGAACAACCCTAGAGGCAGCAATATTAATAAAAAACAAAAAATAAAGAAGCAAATTTTTTATTTTAATTATAGTTTCCTATACTTTTACAAAATGGTTTTAATACCCATGTAATGATCAATTATTAAACACGAAAAGAAAATTTCATATTATCTTAGAAGCAATATACCATATAATAATTATTTGAGATATTGGTAGTCATACGTGTTACCATTACATACGTGTTATATACCATTCGGATATATAAAAAAGACTATTATATGTACGACCAATAGTTCTCTATGGATGCGAAATAGAGCGATTTTTTAAATTTAAAATTAACTATTGTTGGAGTTAAAATCACTGTTTTGTTCTCGGCAGATTTTAGTTTTACATTTTTTTTTTTTTTTATGCCTTCTTTTGCTCTCTACCTTTTCTTCAACACAGGATTTTCCTAGCCTGGAGTGTAGAGGACGAAGAATCAATTTGAGTTGATTTTACCTTGTTCGGATTCGACCTCGAAATTACGGAATGTCTAATTACCGATTTAGATACACAAATGTCTGGCTTAGTAGAGAGGATACATAACGAATTTGGTGATTTTCATTGGTAATAGTAGAATTTCAGTAAATAGTTTAATAAAAAAAAATATATTTTTCTAGTATTTTTATTAACTTTTCGTAATATATTTATCATAATTTATCAACGATTCTAAATTAAAAATAAATGTTACATTATATATCATAATTAATTTTCTAATAACATTGAATACTATTAGTTAAAATGTTCGTAGTGCCTCTATTATCGATCAGACTGACAAGCATTAGACAGTCAGAATGAACTGGAGTTATAAAGAGAATACACGCCAGTCACCCTACAAATACAAACAGCCGAAAGGAACATCAAACAAAAACCTTGGAGGTTAACGTTGGGTAAACAATGTACAACAATCGTAGTGTCAATATTTTCTATGTCAATCATAACATTGATAACTAGCCTGGCAAACCTCTTTGCCGCAATCCTAGGAAGTTGGCCCATGTCACAGCTTGGGCAACTCCCTCCTTCCGTTCCATAATTTAAGTAAATTCTACACTCTGTTGTTATCTCAAGGCACAGTTGTAATCTTGCCTTCTTATCTCGGTTTCAAAAATAGAGCTTGTTAAATATATTGACGTTATTGTCATGGCAGGTCATCCCAGGTTAACATTAGGCAAATGTTTTAACAAAACACTGGTTTGAGAAAGCAGTAAACCTTACTTGATAAGAATAAGGAATGATAATTGAGAGTGCAAACAGAGCCAAGATCCATTTAAAATAATAAAGAAACAATTAATTTTTGTTAATATTATGTCTATTATTCAATACTTAATTTTGTGGGTCTTTCGTTGAGAAAAACTGAACCTGCAGGAATGACGTTTACACGTCAATTAACAGACAAGGTTGGGACCAAAATAGATTCGGATAACAAAATCCTCTGTTAATCGAGATCACAAAAAAGTAAGAGAAATACGTAAGAAAAAATAATCTACTAAATTGATGTAAGTTATATGTATATATATAATAAAAAAATTACACTTATTATGTATGCGATAATAATATACATAAGTAACATTATTACAGAACAAATTAAGAGATTATTTTTCGGTTTATGGCATCAAAAAATCACTAACTTTTTTTTTGTTTAATTACTCTCCTTTGTCCATATAAGGAAAAACGTGTGATTTTTCCATCAAATTGAACGATGTTGCATCAGCTCTGACTTTCAGATACTAAAGTGCCTTCTCCAAAACCCGTACTAAGATTAACTAGTGTTCTGCAATCGTATGTTTTGCGGAAAGAAATATAATTTAAAAAAATAGAAGGGTTACTTTATCGAGACTATGATTGATCGAGACTCCTTTAATGAGTTCCGAGTATATTGTCATGAGGAATTTAGAACCGAGTACTTAAAAGGTACATGTCAGATATGCTAAGTTCAAGCGGGGCCAGTTCGGATCACATCTCGGCGGGTTGACTAGTTTCATGACAGATCCATGGCATAAATCTAGACTTTCGGAGAATTACGACTGATCGTGTGTCCAATCAAGAAAGATGGGTTGTACCAACTGAGAAGGAACAACGAGATTTACAACCTGTAATGATCTCCAAGCATCTTGTTACAGACAATTTCAGCGAATGAAATACCTGGGTCATATAATCAGAATGTATGATGGAAGAGCAGCCAAACCACTGTACTGTGGAACGTCATATGTAGTCAGACCAAAAGGAAGATGGAAGGACTCGTTGACTGAGGATCAGAAGACATGCCACTGACCTGGAAAAGACGGTTGTGAGAGCCCAGGGCAGTTACAAGCGCTTGTCAAGCTTTTAAAACAATATCCCTCTGAAGTATATGGCAAAAAAACCTCCACCTTTTCTCCCATTATTTTGTTACATCATCTACCAACACGTTCTTTCTTAAGAAACCATGAATCCTAAGTCTTTCAAATAAGATTTTTTAATAATTAGGTCTAATTGAGTTATTTACCCCCCACGAACTTTTCAACCATTGATCCTTCCCATATATTTTGTGTATATCAATATACAAACTTGTTTATTATTATTCGATGATTTCATCCAGAATCTACGGTAGCAAGCTTTCATTGTGCTAGCTAATTATACCTTATACTGTGGATTAATTTTATTAATGAAGGACATTAAGCTGCAGAGTGAAATTACATTTAATTTTTAACTGCTTCTCTTTTCTGTTTATCCCACTTGTCTAAATGTTACCATTCTATAGTATATAGTCCATTTGATCGGATAACATTATATAACTAGTATTGTCCAGATCAGGGGATGGCCCAATGACAATAGGGCGCGCAGCGGGAGTTATTTTGATTCCGTCAGATGGCTGATGGACGCAGATGGAGGGGGGGAGGGAGAGGAACTAAATTGACAGAGGAGCCACTCGGCGGTTATTGCCACCCTGCCCAGATGCCCTAACAGAAACAAAGCACATTTGGCCCTCCACTCCGCTCCTAATTCTTATTTCGATTGGGCCTTAGGTAAACTACCCATGCCAAAACACTGGGGCCAAGGTAAGAGTGCTCCTTTAGGATATTGCCGTCCTCGTCCAAGGTCTCCTCAGGGCTCCCAAAGTTGTTTTAACGCTTATTCTCAAGCTGTAGTGTAAGGGAATTTACTATGTTAAACTACAGCGATGAAGGGACCTGTTATTTCGAGATAAAGGATTAATGCCGCTCTTGAAAACTTTGTTTTATGTTGTTCACAAACCTGATACCTATCCTTTCATAGTAAACTCCGTATAGGTTCAAATCCACTACTCTCTCAACTTGCTTCCCTTTCTATACCCAACATTCTCCTATAGAACTTTTACGGAAGCACCACCAATGGGTAGTGGATTCACAAGCAATGGGTATGTTGTAATCACATATGCTAAATGTATTTTTTTTGTTGGATGCAGTTGTAAATGTCAGTTAAATAGATTAAAAAATAACCTGTACCACTTAAAACCCATGAAGGGTCTCGGGTTCAGTACTTAGGTTGGCTGTACTGTTTCTGAGCCAACGGTTGTGAAAGGAGTTGATTTGGCCTGAATTCACGCTCAACCACCAGGTTTTTTTTCCAATTAAGAGTACCCACTCTTTAAGAGGCTGGGTGTGCCTCAGGAGGGTCTCCCGACATCGAATTCGATCCACGGCTGAAATGACAATTTATAAATTTTCAGCCGTTAGTTAGACTCAAACTCGGGCGCGGGAGCTTTGTAGTCAAGCCCCTTACCCACTGAGCTATCTCGCCTCCTCAGTAAATAGATAAAAATTTGGAAAAGCTGCATATCTCTGATACAAGCTATTGTGTTCAAAATGAAACCAGAGAAAGAAAGAATGTCATATCTATATAGTAAATCTTGTTTAAACAATTGTATAAGAATGTTTTTTCACCCAAAAGTAATTTTTTTTCTTATTTATTAATTGAAGTTTAGAACGGTACAAAAAAAGTAAATATGCGGTATTGTGATAATAATGACAACTGAAAAAAAATACCCATTGATAGCACTCATTGAGAGTTTTACATTGGAAGAAGAACCCGAGGCCACCTTCTTTCGGAGAATTGTCAGGAATGGAATGGGAAGCAAGTTGAGAAACAAGTGAATTGGTATTTTTCTTTGAAATGATGTTCTTCGCTATTCGAAGCTTCTTTCAAGCAAACTCCTCCCTCAAATGGTTCCTCCACTCATCTCTGTCCATCGCTTTTTCTTCCGTTAGTCCTCGACCAGCCAAACTTTCAGCCACATCTTTGCATCTTTTACTATCGATTCTTTTAATATGTCGAAACCATCTCAGTCTTCTTCCCTCCAGGATGTTCCTCTTAACTTCCATTCTTTCTCTTATAATATCATTTCGGATTCGTTGAATCCTTGAGATGCATGCTGATCATAGCTGAATCCATCTCCACAGCCAGAAAAAATTTGCCTTGCAAAATTGACATCAGATAGGAACTCTTTTGAAAATTGTATCCAATAAAATGTATATAATTTTTAAAATGTATATTTTATACATATACACATTTTTTAAATATTTTATCATTTTACAGGTCTGTTTTTTTTATTTCTTACACCCCTTGACCGAATCTAACATATTAGATTTTTGATGGACATGTTTCACTGGATTATTACAATTCAATTAAGTCATTATTTTTATTTTCATTTCAAAAAGTTAAAAAGCAATCATGTTCCATGTTGAACAAGGTAAGTTAAAATCCACCAGTCTGGAAAAAAAAAAAACCTTGAAAGGATTGACATCAGAGAGGAACTCTTTTGAAAATTGTATCCAATAAAATGAGGTAATCCAGTTAAATTTTTAACGGGGCCAGAGCTGAGAGCCTGGGAACAATTTGTTTGATTGTTTTTTCTCACGAGGCGGGGGGGTGGCAGGTTATGATTACAGTAGCCCCTGGGGGAGGCCCCATGTTAATTGGGGATAGGATTTTTGCCGCCCCCAGGAAGGCTAGGGCGGAGCCCCTAGGGACCTGCCCCCCATGGGCTCGGCCCATTGATTAGGGAGCCCACTTACTGCCCATCCTAAACCAGCCCTTATTAAATTTATTTTATTTTTGAAGACCAGACCTACTGTACTAGAGATATATTATTGATCTGCTTCTAGGTAATAACATAAATCGGTATTGTTTTATCAGTTTTAGCTTATAATGATCCTAGTAAATATTATTATAAATTTCTATCACAGTATTCGCTGTTTATTCTTTGGTAGTTTACATATTATGGTGATAGAACACCTCTACTAGGACGTAATATTAAATTGCAAAAGAAATCGAATCCTCGCATTCGAAAAGGGTTGGTCAAAGGTCTGATCTTATGAATTGAAAAAAATAATGTATGTAACGTTATAAATCATAATATACCTACCTACCTTTTATCCTTAAATCTATATCAGTCAAATTTTCAAAATTATTCTAACCATCCAAAAACACTATAATCCCAATCCAATTCAACACATACGTATAAATCAGAGTTGTCAAATATTTAATCATGATTAAATTTTGCCCAACTCTGCCTATAATCCTCCTCACAGGTTATAAAGCCAGTGGATTCGAAATCTATTAGAAAATTCGACATGAAGTTCTGACAATGACCAGCTTCTCACTCATGCCCTTATTGACTTATACTATAGCGCTCTCAATCAGCCTCCAATAGGTTCTTTATCGCAGTAACGCAGCAGAGAGTAACTCTGGGATCTCTTTGAGCATGGCTTGTTCCTCCATAATTGGCGGGACTGGTTTGGTTTGGGTATCCCTATGCTGAGTGTACAATTTGTATAGAGAGTATGTATTTTTAACTTTTGATTTAACATAATTTTTTTTTTTAATATGAATTTATTGAAATTTACAACTGTACAAAATATATACATCAAGTAAATGTGCTGATAACGATTACAATAACATGCCAAAAATGGAAAAGAACTACTCATCAGTAGCACTTTATTGAAAATTCTACACTAGAATGTCTCTAGTCCATCTTCTTTTCAGACGCCTCGGAGGATTACTGGGAATGGTGTGTGAAGCAAGTTGGATAGATATCTGGTTTGGGCTAAATCATCAACATATGGAACATTAAGATCTTTATGGATTAGTTTATTGGTGAAAAAGCAAGGAGAACTGAGGATTTTTCAATGGATTGGATAAGAGAAAAACTGGATGGTTAAGTGGAGCCCCAATGCTCAAATCCGTACGTCCAAATAGGTCTAACCACAGTCGTGTAAATATGTATTTTGTAATTAATTGGGAGATTTTAATGTGTATCTAGTACATGTTGAAGTGGTCTGTAATTGTCATCCTTGCGCAGTGACCATACTAATCTTCTCTGCATAGTTTGAGATTCCTTATCCTTTACAAAAGTTAAAAAAAAAAAAAAAAAAAAAAAAATGAATACCAACACTCCGTGAAGTATCTAGTGTAATATTGACCTAAATAAATCACCAATCTGCTCATTAGGTTTGAAAGAATTATTTATGGGTGATTTTCAGGACCCTTGTTTATAATTATCACTTATAAGAATCAACTGTACAAGCTCTGTACTAAATTGTACAACTAATTTCAGAGGCCAAAGCGTCCATCTCTGACTTGGAGTCTCTATTGCCAAAACTAGATGCAGAGGTAGGACGGCTGTTGTTGAGCAAGCTTAAGACTGCTTTGGATGGCAGTGGCCCCGAGATTTATTGTAAATATTTACTATAGGAGTTCTGGGAATGGCCAGCTTCTCGACTCAAGTACTGTGCGACTGTGCCATAGCGCTCTCTCTCTCTCAGCCTCTATTGCATTCTGCTTCTGACGCAGCTGAAGGAGCACCGCTGGGATCTCTTTGAACCTGGCTTTCCCTCTCATAGTGGGGAACAAGCTTTGTTCCCCACTATGCATCTAAAAATTTAATAGATAGTATGATTGTATTTAATATTTTTTCTTTCTAGTTCTTGTTTAGTAGTTTCAATAATTACTACCTCTTTTATATTACCATTAATTACATTTTATTATATATATTTTATAGTTGGAGGCTGTTTATTCTAATTTTCTATCTTTCTTTATTTTATATCATTGTACATATTGTACGAATGAGTCTTTGCCATTGATATTACTCATTGCCTTTGAGTGAGGAAGCTTGTAATTATTCAAAATGAAAATATTAAATAAATAAAAAATAAGAAAACAGCTTTATTATGCTGCTCTGTCTATAGCTGGAGAGATCATATTTCTCCACTGATAATCATCTGCTGATTGACAGTTTGTTATTCCCTCCTAGACATAGCTACTGGGAATATAGGTTGGAGAAGAATTGGCTATAATGCTACTTAGTATTCTTTTATTATTATTATTTTTCTAATTTGGTAAGCTAATTTAGTTACTCAAAATATAGGCATAACTTTTATAAATTATAAAACATGTTCCTATTCCTTTTCACTATTAGGCCAGTGTTACGGCTTTAGTGGACCGTAATTTTAATGTAAACTTAATTATTTATCCCAATAGTGAAAAATTATTCATTACAATACTCTATCATACTTAGAATAATTTTAATATATATTTTTTATTTTAGTAGCTTGGCTAGATTTCATGATAAAAAAATATCTGACTTTTAATAATACTACAATTCTTAAAGATGCTATTTTATATATGTATTATGTAATATTAATTTATTATTTATAATTCCATTATGCATATACAAATGATATGATAATCTAGCGGACGGGATTTGGTGGCAGCTATCTGTCGACGGTGGGACGGCCACAATCACAATCGACAAACAAACGAGTACTCGAGCAATTAATCAGAGAGCCGACCTGATTGGGAAATGACCTGGTCCATGGCAGCCCTTCTCTGTAATTAAACAGGCGAGTCCTCTCTTCTATCCTTTTTCTCTTTATCTTTTATTACCCTCCACTTTCATTAAGCGGCTACGTGACGTCGATCTCGAGGAAGTCCTGGCCTTTTCGCTAAAGAAAAAAGAAGAGAAAAAACAGGGGCGGGTTAGAGGAGGAGCTTCACCCCTTCCTTGCGAAGGAATTTAAAAAGCAGTTGGAAGATGGAAACCTTGGCTTAATTCTTGACAGTTTTCTTTTAAAACATTAAAATAAATGAAAGGGGGAAAAAAACAGCAGATAAAGTGGAGAGGTCTAATTTATTTCATTTAATTAAAGTTTCGGCATCTAATAGCTTTGAAGGATGAGTCAATAGTGGGGATTTGATGAGTCAAATCAACACCAACGATTTTAGTATAGACGTTATTCTTAAATACAAGTTCCATTCTATTAGATCTAAAGATTCATATTCATTAAAAACAATTAATAAATTAATAAAAATCTTAGCGAACCCGAAGGTTCGATGCCGACACAACCAACCGTTTACCAGCCCCACCAACCCACTTCCTCGAAACCCAAACCCCCAAGAAAGTCCCTGACGCAATCCTCACATCTACGTCCCAGTCTACCTTTCGGTCGTTTATCCGAACGGCTCAAAACTGATTACCTTATTAGGGATTGGTCATTACTAAACCCAACGACTTTTCATGCCCATTTTAACCGCCGTGTGGCAATTATCTGAATTGTATTTACCGGATATAACTCCTGAAGTTCCGCATTGTGGAGCCCTCTAATCCTTTTTTTTTTGGCTAAATATTCTACGCAGTAGTTTATTTTCGAAACCTTTGTTCTTAACCTAAGCGGCCATATTTCGCATCCATAGATGCGTTGCTAGTATAATAGTCTTATATATCCTAATTTTTAAATTTCTGGAGAGTAAGCACGAACTAAGTAAATAAAATCCATCAAAAAACATATTTCTGCAATAATATTTAAATTACCTATTGTCCATATGATCATTACTGAGTTTGCAAAAATTATTAGTATTGTATTTACCTTATTTGATAAAATATCTGAAGTATTAATTTAAAAAACACATTATAATGTGATGCGTTAGTTGTCCATATTGAAACTGATTTATATATTAGGTGTAAACGTTGATTATATGTTTCATTTATTTATCAATAGTGCATAATGTACTCTAATTTTTGTAATATCTGTTTTAAAATTTACTGCTATGTCTATATTTTTAGTAATGAAATGATTATTATTTATGGCGTGTTTTATTAATGATTTTTACATTTGTTATATCCGAAGTATGTTGTTTAATCGTATTTTCCAGTTTTTGTTTTGTATCGCCTATATATATATTATTGCATGTTTTACAATCAATTTTGTTGTTATTAATAATCTCCTTTTTTTAGTGCTTTCCTTCGAGCAGTAATCCTGTTGGGAGGGATTTTATTTTTTTCTGTACACACCATACTTGTACAAAATATACAATGTACATGTAATTATTATTTTTGATAATGAACATATTACCGATTGAATATAAAAACGGAAAAAATTGATTTTGTTACTTAATGACTTTTACCTCCAAGCAGACGATAGTTTTCTTTTTTCTCACTACGCTTTAATTTACCTACTATTATGCAATAGATTTATCATTTAATAATTATAAATTTTGTAAAGAGAGTATTGTGTTAGGGCGAGTCCTGTTCGACTATAAACATTCATTATATTTTCCGTCTAAAATAAAATTTTTATCTGGAAAAAAATATTGTTCTTATTTCAGTAATTAGAAGTTAAAATTGTCGGATTACTAATGCATTGCTAACATTTCCCTTGAAGGTACACTTTAGTCGCAATATTTAGTGAAAAATTATAAACATTTCATTAGGGTAAGGGAAGGGGCAAAGAAAAACAGAGGCTACAAGTAGGGACTACTCGATTAGTTGGGAAGGTAAATAGAACCTGGTCGATCCCAACACTCAAATCCCACCGCCCAACCCGCACAATCCTTCTTAGCTCTCCTGCCCCTACATCTCAATACTCCTTACAGTAATATCTTTAGGGATATGTGCTAAATATTTAAATACCATTTATACAAATAAAATTCATAAATAAGCACTATTTTATTAATTAATACATTAAATATTATAGTTTTAAAAAAAATAGAAAAACATGCTTTTATAGCAAACCGAACTAAAAAGCTAATTGCGAGGGACAATTTGTAGCAGTCAGACCTTTTAATTTTTTGAGTTCAAGGTTCGAAGCTAATTTCGCTGTACTGTTCGTGATTTGTTTGCTATTTTTAACAGTTTATCCAAAATCAACCAACAATTTTTGTTTTGTTGATATCTCTGAGTAGGAATCGGCAAATTTTTACTTTAAAAATTCCTATCTTGCACAAAATTTAATTAACTTCAACTTTTAGTATATAACATTTTTTGATTGAATTAGCTATGTCTGCGTTATAGACTCTTAAACATGACCAAAACTAACTTTTTTAAATTCTTCGATGTTCGACAATCGATTGTGGCTAAACGCCTAAACCAAATTCAACTTTAATTTTGTCAATAAAATGTTTTTCGATTGAAAGCATTTTTTTTTTCAAAATCTAAAATAAGTTTAAAAAGTTTTTTTGCCTCCCCCCCAAAGATTTTCCCCTTATCAACTATAGTTTCATTTTTGATATTTTATTCTCTCCCATCTGTACCATATAAAAACTTAAAACCTACTAAGTCACCTTTTGCAAGACAGGCCCCAATTTTAGGGGTAATTTAACTAGACTAAGTGAGAACACTAGAACAAAGTTGTGTAATTATTGTATTGTCATTGGTCCTTAAAAAAGGTGTGCAAATTTTTAAGTTAATCAGATAGCTGAAAACAGGTAAAAATTACGATGAAAGATTCCGTTACAGGTGAAGTTAATAAAAGCGTATTAAAAAGTATTTAGGATTGATGAATTAATTGCAACTTCTATTGTAATTATTTTTTTAGAAAACCAGTTTCGAATGCTAAACATTCATCTTCAGTTCTAAAAAATTCAAAGATTTCATTATTATTTCTGAAATCATTATGAATAATGAATAAGTTTAAAACTGATACAGATTTTTGTTTAAATGGCCAGATAAACATTTCCAATAGCCCCATTTTAAATTATGTTTCCAATAGGAACGGGAAAAATCCAATGAGTCATAGGGGAAATTAAACCTACCTAGCCTTTTCCCCCTCCACGATGGATATATTTAAGGCATCTGTTAGGTCTCCTCAGGTGAGTACCAATATATTTGATTGATTCTCTTATATTTTGAAAAACATTAATATATATAATAAATGTAACAGACCAAAGTGGACAGAAGAGAGAAGGCTTGCTCATAGCCAGAAAATGAAAGCTTTCTGGGCTAAGAAAAACAGCAGACCCATATAAGGAGTCGAAACGAGCCCCGTGATCTTAAGTAGGCCCAAACGAAAAGAAAAAAAAAATGTAACAAAGTGCTGAAGATTTAAAACAGTTGTATGTTTTAGAACTGATGAATGTTTAACACTGAAATCTAGTATTCAAATAAAATAATTCCAATAGAAGAAGCAATTAATTCATCAATCCTAATTCTATTGATCCTCCTGTACCATCATGCGTACCTCAAATAAAAAAGATTTATATGTATTTATTTAGTTATGTATTATGTTAGGTCTATTTATCCATTATAATCAATAATTTACTCATGATAATGAAATTTCTCTAGCATTTAAATTTTTATCTCTTGTCAAAATCAATAAGTTCAACCGTATTCATTTCACAAAAATCCAATCTAGTGTTTTGAATAATCTTCCTATATACTATTCAATACAAATGTTTAAAATCGGAATCGTTATTAGATAAATATTAAATTTAATGCAAAGTCTAGTATAAATCTAATAAAGCTGTTCTTCTGTAGTAATATAAGGTTTACCTGTACCCAGAATAACGTTAGAGTAAACTAATTCTGCATCGTAAACTTAAACTAACCCAAAGTCCAGAATTAAGCTTAACTCATAACCCTGCAACTCTAATGGGCTGGGTGTGCCCTAAGAGTGTATCTAGACACCGAAGTCGATACACGGCACAGAAATTAAGAAACAGATATTTAATTTCCCACCGTCAGCCAGAATGGAACTCTGCTCCTGGAGCTTGGTGTCAGGTGCCTTACCTACTAAGCTTACCCGCCCCCTTTTTTGTAGTTAATACATCTAACAAAACCTAATTTTCATCCAAATTTGGCTAAGACCACAAATGTCTACAATCATTTTTCATCATAGTTTAACACTGCAAAATGATTTGTATGTTGCTGTAATGTTTCAACCAATTCATTGAAAGATAAATAAAGCGAATGAGCAATTAGAAAAGTTTACTAATTAATCATAATTATGGATTATATTGCATATATACATATACATATTCATTACAGGAAGTGTCGATTTGAGATAAAAATCGGTATCGAGAATTGATGATCCATAGTCAAATCCTAGGAACTGATCGATACCGCCGACATAGGCGGTAGTTTTTTCATACCTAATTATTTGATAATATTTAATTATAAAATTAAATAATAATTCAAATTTAATAATTACCTAATTATTTGTAATACCTAATTAATTTATAATTCATCGATTTTTCTCCCTAATGATAAAATAAAACAGTTAAAGAATACAAGTTTTTTTTTATATCTTTAATCACAAACCCATATTTCATGTACTAGATCAACACTACTTGGTTGTAGGTACAGAATTTAAAACAATTCTCTTCAAAAATCAAGCATTCACTATTACTGCATGCCAAACGTCAATTTTTAAAAATATACTTTCGGTACTGGAAAATGAAGAGGTGGGATTACAATTTCTAACTGCCGAAAATAAAGCAGTAATAAAATAAATGCAGCTAGACAGTAGCAACATTTTATTATAGTTTTCGGTTATTCTTTGAGGATTTTCATCATTCCAAAATAAAGGTTATTTTTTATTTTATCACACGTTTTCCCTGTTTTTGTCCCAATACAAACATAAATATCATTTCATCATCTCATCTACAGAGTTTAGTGAAAAGTTTAGTTGCTTAGGTTTTCAATGCTTTAATTATAAAATAAAACCCTGGAATATCTATCTTCTTCCTTTATTCTAAATATGAACTCGAAAAATTATTTTTTGTTTGTTTTTTTTGTTTTGTTTGATTTCCTATTAAATTATTTATTTTATGTACGTTGAAGGTTTTAAATGCTATTTGCAGTTTAATAGTTTATTTCTTGAATAATTAATATACAATTAAACAGATTTGTTTTGCTTATTTAGATCTCATAAGAATCGCATGATAAGCAATTCATTATGAAACCGAGGTACAGGTATCGAAAATCGATAAACGAATTTTTGATGCCGGTACTGGATTGAAAATCGAAAAACTTTAAAAACTTGCATATGCCTATATTAAAATAATTAATTACTATCATAAAATTAAATATTTTTTCAATAATATAGCGTTGCATTGTACTGTTCACAGTCTGAACAGTAAAGACACATCATTACCAGTCTGCAATGGCCGGTTCGGAATTTCAATTATTTCACCAGTGGCTTGTTGAATAAAGGACCTTGGGAAAACAAGATAGTTATTTAATATAAAAGCTGGCTAGATAAAGATGGGAAGCTGTGAGATGGATCGGTTGGGATTTGCTCTTAAATCCTGACCTGGTCTGGGACGTGACCGTGTGGGTCACGAATCAACTTACCCCCCTCGAAGCACCTGCCTGTAACAGGGTTAGTATCGACACCAATCACCTAACCTCCGCCCGGGGCCCGGACGCCTGCTTCGCTTCAGATTTCACACCCTTACACTAACTAGTGCCTTCTCTTCTGTTTCCCTCCTACAATCCTTCACTTCATCCACCAGTCTGATACTTCACAATAGAGTGAGAAGAGGTAGTCTGAATACCTAATCAATTCGTGGAAAAGGATTAAATGAATTTAATAATATTGATTCAATCCAAACATCGAAATGTTGAATTGAGTAGAAAGCACTTGTGATTGTCAATCTAAAGCAATTTTCGGCATATTTTAATGTAAATATTTTTATACTCAATGTACGGATCAAAATAGAACATTATCTAATGCTTGTTGAAGTTTTGACCTACACAGATGGCCTTCTTAAAGGCTACAAGCAAAGTACAAATAATAGAATTGAATAGAAAAATAATTTTACTGTGGAACAAAGTCCCTTAAGAATAGCAAATGAGTTTAGAAATAAATACAATTATATCTGGTTAAAGACAGATAATAATGAAAAAATAATGAGATGGAAAATAGACAGGACCTACTTTCCCCAAAGAATAAGAATAATGTACAATAACAGGTACGATTGTATAGCCGCATTATTTACAAATCAATACAATAGAAATTACGAATCATTGAAAGAATAAATAGAAACCAAAATAAAAAAAAAAATGCAATAATATATGAAAAACATATCCAAGTATATACATAATTATTTACATATTTGCGGTAGAGTGAATGTCTAGGAGGTGGGAAAATAAATTATGTTTAAAATAAGCTAGGGAAGAAGCTTTACGAACTGGTATGGGTTGGGAATTCCAATAGAAGGCGGTACGATTGGTCAAAGATTTTTCAAAGGAAGCTGAACAGCTAGAAGAATGGGATGCGGAGTGTATGGTTGGGATTTTATATTCAGGAAGTGGATAGAAGAACGCGTAGTTATTATGTCAAGAAAATAGAGAGGGTTTTTGGTTTTTAATGATTGGAATAGGAAAGTATGGAGAATGTATTGTCGTCAGAATTACGAAAAAGCCAATCAAAAACAGAATACCGGCACGCAGTTTGTGAACGTCTATGGATCCCTAAGATGAATCTAATGAAACAGTTCTTCAGTCTCTTCAGTCTCATCACGAGTTTACCCCGCAAGGAAAAATAAAAGAGGGAACTAAAATAATTATATATACATAAATACTATAAAAGAAATAATAAGGATAATATATACCTAAATATTATCCAAGGAGAGGAAAGAGAAAATAAAATAACACTCCGCAAATAAAATTTTAAAAAACGTCCTATGTTACAATGCTCAGAATAGTCCGAAACATAATTATAGTATCTAACTTAAAATAATAAGAAAAATTTGTATTTAATGAAATCTAAATTATAAACATTGTTACTTATATGACCCAAGAAATGTCGGAATAAAATGAGTAGTTAGATAGTTAGAAAGTGTCACCTTGGATAAGAATGAGATGCTGAAAATACAGTTGTTTGAATGTCTTAAGAGATTTCACCTGTCTGGTATGAGGAGGGATAGAATTCCAGAGGATGGTTGAGCGGAAGAGAAAGGAGCGTTGGAAAACAGAAATTCTACGCGATTGGGTATATATGTCAGAAAGATTATATGCTACAATAATATTAATAACAGTATATAGAAAAATTCCAAATGTAAATATTAAATCGAAGAATACAAGAAATGAATAACCTAAAATTGAAAGTATTAAGATACTAAGATACGCATATGGAACTATTAATACTTCACACTTCGATTATATATGTATATATATCCCATTCAGACTATCGTTTCTCAAAAAAGTATTTTTAGTGGTAACGACCATTTTTTATGCTTCTACCATAGTCGATATACTTTGTAATACACGGTATATGAACTGAATGCTTTGTTGTATGACTTGAGGATATTTACGATTTTCAATTACAAACAATTGATGCAATTATATAATTGAAGTTCCAGAGATAAGAGCCGATCAATAAATCAATAATCTCTCGGATGACATTGATTACGATGTAAAAATTGTTATTGATAATGTTTCAGAATGTAATTAATAACACATATAAATGGAAACATTGTTGCATTTATTGGCTATTGAAGTATATTGAACGATTTGAGCCCCTGCAAGATAATGCTCATCCAAAGGCTTTGCTTAATCTCGCATTGTACCAATAAATGCATTCATAAGACATTATGTCAATAATTTACGAGCTTATACAGTGATATATTGTGATAACTGCTGGGTGGATAAAGGTGAATATTGGAAATCCCTGACTAATAAAATTGTCATTTTAATATCAGATTGATAACTTAATTCTCGTTCTTCAAACATTTCTACATTTATGAGATGCATTCGTTAATCGGAACTTTTTCATTGATACATATAATTTCATTTGTACATAATTTCTTATGACAAAAAATCAAAGATTTTAAATGAGGTAATGGGATCGGTCTAATGATTATACCGATAAAACCATATGTTTTAGGAATGATGAATAGTTTCTATGCTCTAAAAGATTTTTGGGTTGCTACTAATTTAGCTCTACTGTCCAGAAATATATAAATTAGGATTTACAAGAATATTATCTAAGCAGAATAGCAGGATATTTATTACAAGTATTAGTCATGTTTAAGTGAATTAATATAACGAATAAGTGTTCTTCATGGTAAAACTGTACTTGAGGATTTAAGTTTTGACGGGGTGGAATGGAGGGACATTTAACGACAGAGTTATTTAACGTTATTTAATGAACTGAATGAATTGTTAAAAAATAATTTAATGCATCCAATAAAATAATGCACAAGCATCGAGTTTACATTTTAATATAAAGGTTTACGTAGAATAAAGAAGGTCTTTAATATAAATTAATTCACTCCATCAATACAAAAATTGTCATTTTCATATAAGCTTAATATCCATTAGATTCAATAATGCCAAAAGAGGTTCAATTATATAACGCATGAATAAAGCATATACTCTAAATTTATTTATTTCCACGACATCATTTCCAATCGTCAGGTTATCTTAAATCAATACTATTTTATAGCTACCGTCACTATTCAACTCATAATACAATCCCATTGAGATGAACATTTAATTTCTCACATATTGCGGTGTTACATTATTAGCAACTTATTTAAAAATGTTTAATAAGACGGTGTTTATAAAATTGTATAAATTTAAGGTCTGTCCAGAGGATGGGAGTGTAATTTTCTTGAAACAAGTAGTCAAAAGAAATAAACTTATAAAAAAGGAGAATATGCTTTACTTAAGTGTTATCCTTTAGTTTGCGCAACACAATAAAATGAAGTTATAATAAGATTTACGTTTAAATAAACCAGAAAAAAAACAACATAATAATGGAAGCGTCCTTAACATATTCCGTAATTGACAATAAACAATGAATTTTTAGACTAATGTACTATCAATAATAACTTTAAAAATAACAGTTAAATGTCGCACTAAATGCAACGATGCTTGATAAAAAAACAATCTCTCAATTTCGTAGATGACGTTTATATTAAAATGTCACCCACAAACCATGTGTTTTCCTCTAATCAAAAGTTCAGAAACCCCATTAAGAAATTTTAGCAAAGTCGCGATTCTAGTAGTTGCAATATTATAAGTAAGTTAAAAATATTTTTTAGTAATAGATAATAATTTTAAACTTATATGAATTTATTGCCCTTTCTTATTGTTCAACGATATATACTCAATCTAAAATTGCTTAAATCTTTAGCTACACAGTTTGGGGTAAAAACAACGATACTATACTAGAAGTAAAAATACATATTGAGTGATCAGCGACCTCTCATTTTTTTAATAATTCATTTATTATATTTATTTTCTTCAAAAATATGGTTCGACATAATCATCGTCAACAAAAGATCATAATAATGGCAGAACAATTATGAGATTTGTTTATCAGAAAATATTATGACATACTGGAAATAATATATCACCTTACAAATTTAAAAAAATAATTGACTAGTTCCGCAGTTTTAACTAATTTATTCTTTGTTAAAATTTTTCGTTCAATTTTTTTAAAAATTGCTTCGTTTTTTTCCTATTAATATATTTATCAGTTTAAGTGCAAAGGATAAAAAGATCCATACAATTAGTAATTGAAGAATTATTTACCACTTTCATGTTTTTTAGTTCATTTTAATGTTAGTTTCGTATGATAAACGTTCATCTTCATTTCAAAAAACATACAAAAATTTAATTTATTAAAACCACCAATTTAATATAAAAAGTATATTAAAATCAAATGCACGTTTGCGCTCCTCTATGGAAGAAGGAGAAATTGTAGTGGGTTGTACTGAAGTGAAATGTGGTTATAAAAAGGAAATGCACCAACATGTATTTGATTTGTTGTTTCACATTTTTCTTTAATATCATAATAATAATTTCTATATCACATTGTTGATGTTTGGAGGTATTTTATATTTGTTGTGTTGGATATTCTAATAAAAATAACATTCCAAACTGGCATTGAAATACCGTAAAAGTGGCAAATAATTTATTCTGATTATGATCATTCTGCGGTACTTGAACGATTCATATTATGTTTTATCATTCTGCAAGTATAGTAAAAATAATCTACAAATTAAAAATATAATGTATTGATCAAATTGCACCACAAAACTATATGTTTGCAAAAGAACAAAACCTTTTCAATTATTTTTGGTTTGTGTGGATTAGATAAATATACATTCGATCGATAACCGTTCGATACAAAAGAGTTTAAATCTACGTGTTCAAGCACCGATATTTCACTGCACATCAAGAGCTTCCCCCAACATGAAATGTAGGTCGAAAGTAAACAAAACCTTGAGATAAATTTAATGTGTTCAAATTATCTGATTGCATGACTTTATCATTTACTCTACAGATGAATACGGGTAAATGAAGGCAGGTACTTCCCCTTTATCTCAACCAGTAAATTACTTAGATAAATTGTAATTACTAATGACAATTATGAAAAAAATATTTAGGGTACAATTATACGAAATTAAAAACAATCCTATCCCTTCTGCCAACTCTGTCATTATTCTGTTTCTTCATTATGTGAAAAACATGGTAGAAGCATGCTGTTATTAATATATCATGTAATTATAACCATAATGCTATTTGTCACACAAATTAAAAAACTTTAAAATGGAATACAATTAAAACATCTAGGGTAAAATGGATTTCGGTAAAACTCTCATACACTTAATATGAGTTACTAAGTTTTCTAATGTGGATGACTATTTAATAAATTTTTTTTTTTATATTGAGTAAATTACAATCAGCTTCATTTAAAAGCAATAAGTAATATGGAGGGTTATGAATCTCTTCATACAATATGAACATATACAATAAAAAATAACTGAAAAACAAAACAAAAACCTCAAGTTAACAAAAAAAACATAAGTCAATAAAAAAAAAAAAATAGTAATTGTAAAAAAAGATTTTCTCCCCGACTAGGAAAAACAGTAGATTATGGATATGTCTATCCATAATCTAATATTCATATTCACTGCCTCTGATAAGGAAACTGCCTGCAAATTTTCTATACGAAAACACCAACAGAAATAGGACGTGTGAAAAAATCTCCAACACTATAAAAATGTAGGCAGTACGTTACTTTTTTCATTCAGACCAATGTAGCACCTAAACGGTAAGCTCTAGCGATAAGTTTTATATAACAAAAAAATATTGTCATTAAATTTCTGATGAGGAAACTGTGGTCAAATTTTTCGATCCGAGCTACACCAACAGAGCTAGAGCGTTTCAAAATGTTACAGTTTTGAGTGTGAAAAAAGTTACACATTTTTTACAAATTTAAAGTTAAAAATATAATCATAAACAGTATAAATCCACATATTTCAAAGTTGTGAAAATCCAGTGGACGTTTTAAAAATATTTTTCCCAACATTACTGACGACCAATTAATCAGCAATTTGATATCTATCAATTAATGTTAAGTTAGCAAAATAATAGTTTTTCAAATTTCATTTTATTAGCAAATTTTCGTTCTATACATATTCCAACTGATAAGTTTATACTCCTCCATGGTATATTTTATATATTTAATGAAAAAATATTGAAAAAGAAGAAAGAAAGCTTAAATAATAGTTCCACAAATATTAAATGTAAACTGCAATTAACATGAAAATGACTCTGAAAGCTGAAACCTCTCAAAATAAAGAATAGAATATCTTAATATTCAGTTGTTATTTTGTTGAAGTAATTACCACATCTACAACTTTATCAGGCCTAAGAACGGGTTTGGCAATCTATCATTTAAGAAGTAGGAAGTATACTGTTAGAAGTAACATTTATTGGCATTTTAGTTTAATTTTTGTTATTTATTTATTTTTTTTTTATTTAACCCTTTTCTTGGCATGGTATCCATAGAGGTAGCATCCCTTTTTGTGTGTGTTTTTCAAAAAGTTGAGGTATATCCGGATGTATTTCTAGGTCCCCTGCCAATATTCCACTATCACTGAGATACTCCAAGAGATAGAGAACCTTAATCTTGGTTTAGTATCTCAAGAGATACCTTTTTTTATTTAAAAAAAATAAATAAATAAATTTTAGTCAAATGTTTTTATATCAACGTCGTATTTGATCTCTTTAAAGGTATTTTACTGGGAAGAATTCTACTTTTATTGGATATAGCTTCACAGTTCCAATTAATTTTATTTCTATTTCTTTTGAAATATCTTAGTGTATGGAAGCTCCATAATCGACTTTGGTAACCACTGCCCAACAGTTTTTCATTATCTTAACTAGTAATACTTTTGCAAAAAATATGTATTAAAATATTTACTAAATCATAGTTTTTGCTCTTTACTTATCCGTAATTTTAATTGTCCAATGATATCTGAGTTTAAAATAAAAGTTTAGATTTTGTATATGAGATTCTTTATTTTTTTCTCTTCTTTTCATTTATTTCTTATTGTAGATATTGTGCGAATGAATCCATAAAGCCATCCATATTACGTTGAGGCGCATTGTGATACTTTCTCAATAAAAGATATTTTATTGAAGTAAGATTTTTTACGATACTTCTAAATGGTAACCTTCAGTGAAACCAGTAGCTCAGAAAGAAATAATTTGTTCGAAATTTCTTAATCTTGCACTTGTTAAAACAACCTTTTCATTACATTTGTAACCAGCCAACGATGAATTTATTGACAAACGTTTGACGTTAAATGTTACGACCAGTAATAGTTGGGTCCTTCTTGGAATGTCACCATTTCATGATATAACCGAATCCTTTACGATATGATCAGTTCAATAACCTGATAATGTTACAAGGATGAGATTAAGTTTGGTGGCCATATTCTTCGTTTCCTATGCACAGAGCGTAAGATCCTCCAGCTACCTGAGGACGGGATAATATGCAGAGATGTTGGGGGTACAGCCGATACTAAACACGCAATACAGGGCCCTAAAAATGATTTCTCCCCTCAGCAAGACCACTCGGGGTGGGGTGGAGCGGAACGCAGTAAAAATAAATATCAATTTCCCAACACTTTCCTCCCTTACAGCCCGCCAACTGACAATCTTTCCCGCGTTAATTTTAGTAATTACCAGCCTAAAAGAGCTCTTTTATTCTTCTTTCTCCCTTCTTCCTTTTTTTTTCTTTTTTTTTTTTTGTTTCTTTATTTAAAATTCAGACCGTTAAGAAGTATCGTTGGACAGGCTTTCAAATTATACTTATCTCAAAGGCGGTTATAACAAGTCTTATTAAAGAACCAAGCTTGTTTAAAAGCTACAAAACAGCGATTGTGGTATTCCTTGGTTTAAAGGATACAAACGTTATTTTTATTTATTTTTTGTTTTTCATTTGACTACTGGTAATTAATAAATAGTTCTTACGTGATAAAATATTTAAAAGAAAAAACTTTTGTTTACTCCCTATTAGTTTTTTTATATATATATATATAAAATGAATTATTCAACCAAATTAAATCAGTTTCTATTTAGAACACAAAACCCTGGTATAGTGCTCTGCAAAAATATGATCTGCTTTTACTTTACCCACTCGATTCCAGATAACACTCTGCCTCTGAAAAGAAGATGGCCTAGGGACTTACAAATATAAAGCCCTTTATTGAAGTGCTCCTAATGGGTAGTTCTTTAAAAGCTATTAACATGTCATTGTATCCATTTTACCGTACATTTACTTATTGTATTTATTGTTTACAATTATAAATATCAAAGTATATTTTATTTCGTCTTAGTAATATTTCATATCAGACTAATATGCGTAATTGAATATAAGAGATTGACGAAAAAAGCAATTTGAATTCTTCTGGTATCTACCAAACAATAAAAAACTACCTTTAAGTTATAGAGAGTAAAATTATTCACATTAGACTACTTACAAGTGCCAGCTATAATTACTAATAGCCTCAATTGTTAGAAATTTAGTATACCGCATCCATTATATTTTATTTATGTATCTTTTATCGCCTCTAATAATTTTTTTTTTTAATCAATTTATCGAAATTTACAACTGTACAAGTATACATCAAGTAAATGTGTTTAAAAAACGTTTACAATAGCATGCCAAAACTTGAAAAGAACAACTTATTAGTAGCACTTCAGTAAAAAAAAAATCTATACAAGACTCTGGGCCACCTTCTTTTCAGACGCCTCGGAGGATTATCGGGAATTGAGTGGGAAGCAAGTTGAGAAACTAGGGGATTGGAGTGGTTATGGAGCTTAGTATGAAAGGATAGGTATCTGGTGTGGGCTAAATCAGCAACATATGGAACATAAAGATCTTTATGGATAAGTTTATTGGTGACAAAGTAAGGAGCATTGAGGATTTTAGGAAGGATTTTGGATTTCTGAGATCAAGATTGTATTGTATTAGTAACGTTGCCCTAAGCGATTCTTTCATAATAATAAAAGTTTATTTTGATAAAGTTATCAAGCTATTATCGATTTTTTTTTACTTATAAGCTTCTGACAACAGTTGGGAATGTCGCCCTAGCAGCTGGCAGAGACGCAATCGATTCATATCTATTTAGAAGGAGTTAATCGACAGGAGTCGATAAGTTTACGGTCCCATCCCACTCCAGCCTCCTCAACCCGCTAGAAAAAATATTATCTCAAGTCTTCCCCGTCCTCCGTGCAATCTAAATTTCTCTTCCGCCGCCTCTTGTGAAATAATGAAAACAGATTGCACCGTAAAAAGAAAAAAAAAAAGTGGCAAAAAAGAATAGAAAAAGGGAAAAGAGAGGAAGGGGATAATTAGTTTTCCCCGCCCTCATGTTTTCTTTTGGCTTAATCAAGGGCCGTGTTTTCTTTCTGTGCTTTCTGGAATGGGAGAGAACAAGAGGGAGGTAGCTAGGGGCGAAAATAAATCAATTTACCCTTTTTTCAATATTTCTCATTTTTAAAATTCATTTTATGTTAAAAGAATTTTACTTAAGATTGTTTTAACGTCAAAATTAAACCGATTAAAATAGAACCCCACTTAAAAACTCTTGGTAATTGCTAAATATGAATGAAATATTTTTTTTTTTATTAAATATTTATTGAAATTTACAACTGTATATACAATATAAAATATAATAGATCAAGTAAATGTGATGACTTTTTCTAAGGATTTGGGACTGTAAGGATTGGATACGAGATGAATTGGATGGTTTAGTGGAGCCCCAAAGCTCAACTCCGTATGTCAAAAGTTGTCTAATTATTGTGATGTAAATGAGTCTTTTGTAATATATAATCAAATAAATAAATTAACTCTTAAAATAATGTATTGATTGATAAGGAGATTTAATGGTATGATGATAATGATTGCAATATTATCTCCTGAAATATATTTATTTATAAAAAAAAAAAAAATTACTATAAAACTTATAAACAAATATTTTCAAGGAGATAAAGTTGCAATCAATATCATAAAAATTGACTCACACTTTTAATTTATAATTTTCCTGGCTTGAAAAAAGCATAGATCCAAATGTCTTATGTTTTTGTAACAGTCAAATTTTTATTAGCGCTCTTCCTAATAAAAATGTACTGACGTTATTACTCTATGAGCCCTTTTTAAATTAAAAATAATATTTATTCTGGGGCACCTTGTCTCCCAAGAATAAGATGAAATTTATTATGTATGATTTAAATAAATAAAGATAATATATTATATATAATATATGCTTTGTCTGACTTGGAACAAGTGGCAGTATAGTATGCGTCGGTTCACCAACATGGTACGGACGGAATTATTCACAAGACTGTGGGAGTAGTCTCACTCAAAAATTGAATTGGACGTTAGCAAAAGACGGTTGAATGTTTATAGTCGCATCAGAAGATTGCATGAAAATATAATAAATCGGCAAATTGTTTAATCATTAAACTCGAATAGCCTATAATTTGGATCACTGATAAACAGTACCTGAAGAAATTTAAAATCACGAACACCGATATTTTTGACCGGAACGTCTACAGAAAGATCTAGAAATGGAATTCACTACCACAGCATTCTGTCAAAAGATGCAGGCCCAAATGGTCGTAAGAACAAAAAAAAAGCGTTCGTCGAATAAATTGTGCTAAACAACCCCCAAAAAAGTGATTCGATTGTCTATCATTTTTCCTTAAAGAAAAATAACAATAAAAAATCATATACAACAATAAAATACATACTACATTTGAATAATTTTTATTTCATTGCATTGATTGATGGTATTTATTGTTGAATTGTACGAGATTTCGTAATTTAAAAAAAATTATAATTGCAGAATTAATGTAAAATTAATTTTATTTCTTAGTTTTATATGGATGTATTATGCAACTTAGTTATTTAATTTTTTTTTTTTTTTTTTAAACATTTTTTAATCTTTCTCCTTCTATGACCAATAGTTATGAGATAACTATCCGTAACTCCATGAATTATGTATTAATGAATTTATTATATTAGAGTGATTCTCAAACTATAGGCAATTATCTTGTCCTCAAAGGCCTCCAAAATAGATAATAAAATCGTATGTTTGCTGAGGTATATAAGCTTAGTAATATAATATTTTTTAATAAAAAAAAAGAAAAAAAAATAAGTCTTATAATTAAATGTAGAAATTTTGGCATATTAATTTAACTAAAATGCATATTGTTAATAACAATGGTTGTTCTGCAAAGATAATTACGATAGCTAACTTCTTGAAGATGGAAACCGTCATTAACAATTGTCTTTTTGAATACATTATAAAATGTAATTACCATGGACGCTTTATTCTCAAGTAATTATAAGTGAATCATATTCATATTATCTCATCACATAAAGTTTGAATTCTTTAGCGATAATATATTGGTTAGTATATCAGGACATTGGCGATCACCTATATACTTGACTTTGAAATATGAAATGTCATTACCACGTAAAAATACCATGGGTTTTAAAAAAATCTACAGTAGTTCTGTTTTCCGATGGTATTTACTTATTTTGAGCCAAAAATTCAGTTGTTTTTTTGTGGAAAAACATGCTTTTGGAATTTTTTTTTTTGGTGATTTTTTTGGGAATTTTCACCTAAAAGTTGCCCTTAGTTTAAGAATCACCTATAATATAAATATTAATATGGACTGGTGTATGAATAAATCGTGTTATTCCAATGTTTATTGTGAGTGTATTCAAGTTTTTTTGTTTTTTTTTTAAATTAATAATAAGGCTTTATTGACGTATTTACAATTACAATTACAAAATCATTTAGTATACATGTGCCGGTCTAAAGTCCTCTACATGATTAACATAGTTTTATACTTTGGTGAATAGTTTTACACTTTAAAGATTATCTGTGAACAGTGGGAAAAATAAGGATAAAAACCCAGATAAAAAAAAAAAAGAAAAAGTAAAGGAAGAAAAAATAATTACATAATATAAAATAAAATATAGAATAAGAATTAAATACAATCAATAATTAAATACAAAACAATAATAATAAATATAAATAATCAATATATAATAACCAGCATACATTAGTGGTGACTGTATGTGACTGCTATGTATAGGTACATATCAGTTGAGTAATCTGTGGGGAGGCTTATGCTAAGAGTACATGTTTGGTTCTTTTGTGCGTGTATCTTTTGAGGTAATTTTTATCACAGTTACCAATTTCTTTTACAAGGCAATTTTCTGAATTTGTTTTTTTTTTTTGCAAAGAATGCTTTGGTTTGTTCTAAGACATGCTGTTTTAGAGGGAGTAGGTTTAGGTCGTGGAGCATGGTTAATATTAATATTAAGTATAACGAGGATAATCATTGAAGGTCCCCATGCAAATATTTTGAACCCTTTCCAATTTATTATAGTTAGTGGAGTAAGTTGAGCTCCACACCGGAGAAGCATATGTGTTTGTACTCGGATTACTGTTTTGTATACAGTGAGTTTATTTTTAGGGCTTAATTTCGATTTTTTATTGAAGTAGGGGAACATTTTGTATAAAAATTTTTTAGCTAGTGTATTCAAGTTTTTTATCAATGGTTGTTGATAAAAAGAAACTCTTTTTTTAAACACAATTGTTTCCATTTTATTATTATTATTTTTTTTTTTTAAAGAAGAAAAAGATATTAGAGACAAACATTTTTAATCGGCCATTTATGTAGTTGTCAGAGGTTAAGACGAGGACAATTAGGAACAATGGCGGCGCTAATCCTTTTTAAAGAAGAGCATTAAGGTGGCTGGTAGACCGACGTTGATTAATACCGGCCCTAAATCCCATTATTAATTGTGCCGGTGAATTATGTACTAATTACTCGAGGTGGGAAATCTCTCGAAGACAGGCCGCTCTAACGAGATCTGGCCAGGAATGCCGGCTCCCCTCCGCTGCAATTTAGTCCCCCGCCACTAATCACCGGCCGTGTCCCCTTTCTTCCAGGATCTATTGTGTCCCTCCCAGCACCAGCAAACGGAGTCCTTGGAAACAGTTTGTGTCCTCTACAAGTGATGGTTCAACAATATGGCTTGAAAATGGTACCAAGGTACTGCGAATTTATTCTAGGTACTAATAGGGGATGTGTATCGAAACACAATATTTATATTTGGGTCATTCTGCTGGAACGGGCAAACTGCAGGTCTCAAATCTGCATACATTACCTTGCAATATATATATAAAAAACACAAAAAACCATTCAGATTACTTTCTTAGTGTAAAATGGTAAATATTTTACACTCCCAGCTCAGCTTTTGAATGAGACGATTGCGAAAAATGTCTCCCAAGATTCATTAAAAAATAAATAACGATTGATTTAAAAAGACAAAACTGTAGGTTTTAGTTTGAAAAAAAAAGGGGATGTAAGAGAATGTAAACATCAAAATTTTTAAGTTAAATTTCACTCTCTTATAAGATCACTCATTCCCTCAGAGGGAAGGGTATGACAAGCGAGGGAATGAAATATCAGCATTTTTTAAAAATAAAATTATCTATTAAGCGCGAATCAAAAATTATTAGTTACAGAGCTATAGCTGTCTGTAGGTTGAATATGTTACACCGCGAAAAAAAAAAAAAAAAAAATTGTAATTCACTTACCTTGTTAATTTCGAGCGAGAGAATGAACCACAAGATAAATAGGAATGAAAATTGGTGTAACTTCTCGACCGCATTAAACACGTTTAACCATGCCTATCCCCCTACCTTTGGAAGTAGCGAAACCTAGGTACGTCTTTAATTATCATTGATATGTTTTATGCCTCCGCTAGAGTTTAAAATACCATTAGATAAGGGAATAAAACGAAACTCTGTTTACCATTTTGCAAATTCACTTAATTTTTCGATTTAAGGGTTTTTGGAATCTTCTAACCTTCTTATAGTTACAGGAAGATTTAGCAATAATAAAATCTACTGATTTTCAATTAATTGTATTATTATAAAAGCGATAATATGTGGATGACAGCTGTAAGTTTGAAAATTGACCGGTAGGTGGCGAGCGCCATTTTACAAAAGAGGTTAAAGCTTGAAATTGATAACGAAATTTAATAAAATTTACTTGTAATTAATTATTAAAAAATATTAAATGAGTGTTGCAGCATGTGGATCCCAAAGAAGTTTGAAAATCGACCGATATTCGGCCAGCGCCATTCTACAATAAAGTTAATAGTGGTAAAACTACTGAATCCATGTGTCATATTTTAACTACATTATTTTCATAATTATAGGAAGATTTAAATATTTAAATTTACAATGTTGAGTGGCATAAACAAGGCATGCCGTATTGTCATATACTTTTATGGTTAGAAATTTAAATCCAACTAGATACATTCAGTAAAATTATTCGTGCCGAAAAAAAAAAATTAATACCAAATCAAATTTCGATCCTTTTATTTTTGATATTGTGTGTAAAATATGATTCATGGGTTTTTAGTTGTAAGCACTGATAATGCAACCCATTATCCGCAAGATTTTCTTAATAGTCTCTGTCCATCTGGATTACCAACTCATTAAAATTAAACATTGGATGTCTAATTATGCTTTTAATCGTTATATTCAAATACCTAATCACTGTGATTTTAACCAGTGTAAAAATTACTGCTATGCGTGAAAATATCATTGAAGAGAATGAAGCTCAATTGCATACCACAAGATTTTTATCGATAAAGAAATAAATCTTCAAGTATTAGTTGAAATTATCCAAGTTCTTTACCCATGAGAGCAGGCGAAGCCACAACATGGAATGCTATTATTAAATATAATTTTTTTTTTTTAAAGTCCGTTAATTTATTATTTATTAATTATGTACCACATAATATCAATATGTAAGTATATGTACCTACTACCTACTGTTTATTTAATAATAAACTGCATTTAAATTTGAAACATTTGAAATAATTTTGTTTATATTTAAGCTGTGAAAGAGATTAAGTAAAACGACGAAATCAACAGGAATATCATTGTAACGTGCTACGAATATTTAAAATGGCATTTAAAAAAAAATATATAAACGATATTTTTGGTCACAGATATATCTTGTATCGATTTTTAGAGCTTAAAAATATGGTCGATATGGAATATCGTTATTTTCCTTACGATACTTATCTCTAGGTATAAACAACAGAAGAAATGCATGGATGAAAATGTAATGTTATAAATTTGCAATAGCAATATCTTTCATCTAAAATAAAGTAAACATTATTCACTGAGAAATCATGCGTTTAACCAAGCAACTTAAAATAATATAAAAACTTATACGACGGAGACAAGCATTATCCATCAAAAATAGTTATTTTCGTAAATTTGTTATATATTTTTTAATGATATCTATAAGATTTTGTAAACTTTTTCTAATATCATTAGTTTAAAAAATTGGGTTAGTAAAATCTTTTTATGCTTGAAGCAATTTCCATTCGGATTTAAAAACTCATATTTTAAATGAGTATTGACATTATCTGAGGTATATTAACAGACTTATTTTTTTAAGAAGTTTAAAAATTTAATCAGTATCAATTTCGCAGCCAGTTTTGAAAAGCTACGAAAGTTATTTTTTATTGTTTTGACTTGTTATATTGAAATAAAAATAAACTTTTGGACCTCTCTAAAAAAATCAAAGCAAATTGCTTTGAAATTGAATAAACACCAGGAGATTGAATAAAGTGGAATGGATAGCCCTTATATAATCTCAGGATAGCAGTGTTATTTGAATGCTTATCATTGTTAAATCATAATTTAAAAAAGATCAAATAAATTACTGTTATTATTATAATTTTGCTTTAAAGTTTAAAGCATAAATATTTTAATAATTTTCATAAATAGACAATTTAACTAATATGATTTATAAAAGTAAGATAATAAAAATATTTGATGTTTGATTTAGAGAATACTCTCTCAAGAACCCCATATTTAGGCATAGTTTGCTCGGATAATCCTTAATATATAATAGTAAATAATTCAAATTATTATAAATTAATATTTATCAACGTATATCTAAACTATTTATGCTTCAGTTAAAAAAGTTATGTTTCATTAGACCCTTAAACGAGAAATTTAAATTGTAAATTACATTGTGTATAGCGATTCGAAGTAATTGGGTAAAACGGAAAATTAGTATTAATAATTATAATTACTGGGTATTTTGCACCAATGACGCAGCTGAGAGAGAAGCGCGATCTCTTAGGACCTGGCTTGTCCTTACACTAGTAGACTGGCTTGGTTGGAGAACTCCTGGGATCAGTGTATATTGTAAATAAAGTATTATTGTGTTTTTAACTTTTAATTGATATGTACAATGCCTATATGTACAATCGCATGAAGGAACAAAGTAAAAATAAAAAATGGGAATGCCTACTGACTCATAGGCTGGACCGAGCCCAAGCTGTTGCACACTTCAGGCTTAACTACTGGACACAACTATCTACAGGAGCATCTTCACGGAATTGGAGTCGCAGACAGTAGCGTCTGCCCCCTTTGCAACCTAGACAAGATGGATAGCGATCATCTGAAGACCTGTCCTGAACTTGCTGACGCTCCACCTGATCCTGCCACACGTTACTGGGAGGCTAGACGTCGAATGGCCGAGAGGCTAAAGACTGGCGTTGGATACAAAAAAACAAACAAAAAAAAAAACAAAAAAAAACTGAATTTTATTTTTTTGTTATTTATATATTTTACCTTATATATTGTATAGTTTAATTTTATATATTATATGGATCTCTATATTATTTATTTATTGAGTAGCTCTGTTTATGCTATTTTTTTCATTCTTCTTTTTCATTTATTTCCTATTGTATATATTGTGTGAATGGATTCATAAAACCATGCATATTAATTATTGCCCACATTTGAGGCAGATTATAGTATTACCCAATAAAAGTTAAAAATTATAATAATAGTGGTTTATTTTTTTTTTTTTTTCACGAAACGGCCTTTTAAGAACACGCGAATATCATCACTTTCTCATCATTTCTGCTTGCTTTTGCTCCCTTTTCTTTCGACCACGCGGTACCCTTCCGTTTTTCTTTATTTTCCACAAGAACCTTGATTTCTTTCAATTCCTTTCCGTATTGTTCCCTATCTAGGCAGTTATTGTGAGTTATTTTTAATTTTTCTGTTTCCTTTTTTCTGTCTCATTTGTTTTGCATTCCCTCCTTCGGTCTTGTATTTACGAATTTTGTCAAAGACAATTATTAATCTCCCTTGGTCCATTCTTACTATGCATAAACTTTACTATGTATAAACTTAGTTTACTGATATTTTGGTTTCTAGGTCTTTTTTCTCCCTATAGATTTCCAGGTTGGATCTTAAACTGCAGTTTTCCTGTTTTGTTTTTTTTGGCCAATAGATTCCCTGCATTTCCTCCTATTTCTTTCAAGACATTTATTTGACTAATTGTTTCTTCTTCCTAATAAAGTGAATTTATTATTATGAAAAAACAAATTATGATCGTTTTTGTTGGTATAAACTGGATTTACATATTGTATAATCAACTTTCAAAATCAGAAGTATATTTTCAAAATAAAAATTATTATATTAACTAATTTCATTTCCACTTAAAAAACGTTTTTCTAAAAGGTAGAATTGGAAGAGAAATGAAGCATTTATTAGAAGTAATTAATTGATTCATTTTAGAAGAACCATTTCTAGAAATCAGATGACAGGATTAAGATTTTTGTTTTAATGATCGGATGATTTTGAAAGCCAGAGGCGTGTGCATGAGCAACACCCTCCGAGCCACACGCTACTAAATGGATCCGCCCAAAGCTTTATATATTATAAAACTTTAATCAGTAGCCTTTTCGAGGGACAGTTTAAAGCCTTTGGCAATTAGTTAATTGAGAGCGGCAACGGTAAATTAATAATGGACCCAAGGGAAGCGGGATTTCACATGACGTTTGCGTGTCACGATTTCCTATTTTTTAACGATAATATTCATTAAACCTAATTCTCACTAGCTAGGTAAGTGATTAAACTGAAAAGGGTCAGTTAACACTAAGACCTTCTAATATTTCAACTCATAATCCCTATGGAACTTTATATATAAAGAATATTTTTTTAAAGTCCAAGCTATACTATTATATAAAAGGACAAGCCATTATTCGTTTGTGATCACTAACCACGAAAACTATGGAACCAATGTGTACCAAATTTTAACCACATTTTTATAATTCTCGGAAGGTTTAGCATTAATAAAATCTACTGATTCTCAATTAAAGTTTTATTAAAAATGGGATAAATACCTATATAGATTCCTCTGAAGTTCGAAAATCGACCGATAGATAGCGAGCGCCATTTTGCAAGAGAGTTTACCACTGTGCGGTGTTATCTAGAGCTTGAAACTGATAATATAATTTACTTATTTTCAATTATATTATTAGATGATAAGGTGTAAAAATAGGTACCCCTCTCTAGTGGCCATGGGAGGCACTGAAGACCAGCGGATAGAACTTTCCAAGAAGACATTTTCTAATATAAGATAGCAGTGAGCAGTTGGAACCATTATTTCAAGAAGTGTGGTTGCAGTGTGAGTTATTGTGCAAATTGTTGCCCATTCCATTGGTGGTCTATTCTGGACTACAAACTTTTGAGAAGTATGTGAAATTGGTTTTTATTTATTTTTTATTTTTTCATATTCTTATGTTTAGTTAATAATAATTTCACAGTGATATCCGGAAAGTGGAGATCTTAAGCTACTTTTTGAAGCACACCTTTTGTCAAACACGCTTTTAGGTTACATTTGGGAGTGGCAATCTTTCTTAGGTGTGATTGGAGTAAATATGGGCACCCTTTCTTGGTGTAAATATAGGCTTCAATTTGTACGGGAAGTTCAAGTGGAATATCTCCTGTTCCCAACATTAAGTAGAGAACCACTACTCGTGGACCCAAAGCTGCTAGGTCCAGCCTCATCACCGTATCACCATACAAGGATCAGTAGACCAAGTCGCTGAACAAAAGTTCTTTCAAAAAGAGGTCCTTAAGTTTTCCCGGGATAAGAGACCGGCCAGGGGGTAGGGGTGGGAAGACGAAAGGGCTAAAAAAAAAAAAAACTTGACCCACGCAACAATACGATTCATCATCGGCCTCATCGGTACCGACCTAGATGTCAACGGTGGGGATCTTGCATCTTTTGTTATTAAAAGTTATCTGAAGACATGTGGGTGAAATGTGATATATGTTAAATGTGGGTACACTTAGGTTGTGGAGCTTAAAGAGTTATGTTTGCGATTTTTATAAATCACCTTTTTAATAAATAATAAATAAATAAATTCTCGACCATGTATTATTTTATCTTGTGTTTGTAATATTTTTGGTGCCTTTTTCGAAGAGATCCCATTTACACCCCATTTTTCCTGGTGCTATTCCCACAGCTTTTTATACATCGTCGTTTATGAAATTAAATAATTAAAGTTAATCATAATTAAAGTTAGTCATTTTTGTTTGAAAAATATATAAGGCTAGTTTACTTGACGGATTAAAAATCTTTTATTACTTTTTCCCTATCAAATAATGATTTTTAAACTTTTTCCAGTTTATCTACTATAAAAAAGAAATGTTCTGTTGAAAGAACAGAAAAAAAAAAAATCAAATACGAGATATAATACTATTTTCAATATGCTTTAATTTCTTCAGCTCCAAGGACTAGTAGACGAAAATAAAAAATATCTATTTTTTTAAGTTGAATCGATTTTTTTCGATCGGGATTGGCGTCAGACAGGGATTGTTATTTTGATTCATTTGTAACTCCTTACAATACACAAACATTCATAGGATCCACAATTATTATGCCTCAAATAAACTTATCCATAATGATCTAAATGTCCCATATGTTCCTGATTTAGCCCGACTTGAATCCACTGGTAATAAATACATTCAATAAAGACTTGGGAGTAAAAATATTACATCAAGTAGAAAATAGCCTAATATTAAATATATATGAATCACTAGAAATAATAAAATCGTGTAAAACCGATCCAGATTTTTGTTTAAACGACCAGATAAATATTTCCAATAGTTCCATTTTAAATTTGTTTCCAATAGGAACTGAAAAATCCAATGAATCATAGGGGAAATCTCATGATGAACCCCAAAAAGTTAACCTACCTGGCCCCTTCCCCCTTTCCACGATGGATATATTTCAGATATCTGTTAGATCTCCTGAGGCAAGTGCTAATATTTGATTTCTTGTCTTAAATTTTTGAAAACTTTGGTATATATAATCCATGTATATAGTGCTGATGTGCTGAACATTTTCTAAGTTTTAGAATTGAAGATGAATGTTTAGCATTCGAAACAAGTATTCTAATAAAATAATTCCAATAGAAGTGGCAATTAATTCATCAATCCTTATTGTGCATTGTAATTCTTTTCACACATTATTTGGTGCATTCAGTTGTAAACATCAATAAATAATTTTAAAAATTAATAACTTTTATTGATATTTAAAATTTAAAGGATTGTATTTGTTTTAAACTGAATCTTAGCGGAATAAGAAGAATATGATAGGGATTTCTTGATAATCAGAGTGGCGTTGATACTGCAGGCCATGCGTCACATTGACGTCTCAGTGGCCATGAATTCCATGGATCAATTAAACGAGTCTTCTTCATCTCTCTTTGGCAGAAAAAAAAAGCAGAACTGGAAATGCAAAAAATATAGAGTTCTAAATAATTTTTGTGCAAGCCAAAATTTAAATTATCGAAGTAATTTCATAATTAAATTTAAGAAACTTTTTTTTTTTTTTTTTTTTTTTTTTTTTTTCATAGCCCCTTTTTTTTTTTCCTTTCTTGAATAACCTTATATAACGTTTTTCAAATGTTCCTCTTACTGCTTTCTAGCATTTTAAGGAGTTATAGATGATTTATTATTATTTTGTTATTATTAATATAGTGAAAGTAATTATTAGGTGATGGGGCTCACCGTTTCTTTATGTGTATACTCCTTACACACTAAATAACTTACATCTATAATATAAAATTTACAATAATTTTTGCCATCGATTTGGTTTTCCTGGGGGTGAAATTGTGCTATACAGAGGATTTGAAATATTTTTTGAAGTATCGAAAAACTTTTCTTTTCTATCAGCCAAAAACTCCTTAATTTTTTTAACCTTTAATTTCTCATATATTTTCGAAGTTTTAACTCTTTGCATGGTAGTACCTTTTACCATTTTTCTGATTATACCATTTTGTAATGATTGGAGTTTGTTATTTGTACTTTTTCCAATCGATGAAAATAATGGTGCTCCATACAGCAAGGTTGGTCGGATTACACATTTATATAAGATTAATTTCAAACGTAAAGCTAAATTTGTTGCAGACAATAAGTGGGTCAGTCTGTAAGATTGTAATCTGGTTTTTCTTATTTTATTATGTAAGTGGGCCGAAAACGTAAGGTGTCTGTCAAATTTAATTCCCAAGTAAACAATATTTTTCGAAAGTTTGTTGACTGAATTATTAATTTTGAAATTGGTTGGAAGTTTCTTTTTGCCTTTTTGAAAAGAAAATATGATACCTTTAGTTTTATCCGGGTTAACCTCAATGTTTAACTGTATGAGCTCATCAGCTATTTTCTGGCATACTTTCTCCGATTGTTTTAAGGCCTTGCTTGCGTTTAAGCTGCTGCTTGTGATAGCAATATCATCTGCAAACGCCGTAACAGTTGCATTCAAGTATTGGGCTCCAACTATTTTAGCAGTATAAATGGAAAAAAAAAAAAAAAGAACCGGAGATAATACCGCACCCTGTGGTACTCCACAAGTGAGAAAAATCGGATCAGATATATCTTTAGAGACTTGTACCACCATTGATCTTTTGCTGAGAAATGATTTTAGAATTGAATATAATTGTTCCGGACAATCAAGATCGATAAGCCTCTGACAAAGTAGCCTGTGTGAGACCGAATCAAAAGCTTTGGAACAGTCTAGAGCTATCATAGCTGTGGCCTTATTTTTGTTTAAGTTGTCCGTAACTTCTTTCTGTAACCTAACTAATGCATGTTCCGTGCTCAGTTGGGCTTGGAAACCGGTTTGTTCATGAGGAATTATTTTAGATGTTTGAAGGAAACAAACATATAGTTATTTTGTTTTTCTTTAGTTGGAAGTGGACTGGCAGTTCCCGTCTTATTTGCAATTTCTTGACCATAATACGCCGCTAATTTATTCGACTGTTGTTTGGAGCTTAAAAGTTCGTTCCCTTCATGAAGTCTAATAGAATTTGATCCTCTAGTGGGTTTCTTCACGAGTTTCCAAAATTTTCGGTGATTGCCATGAGATGCTCTTAGTTTATCTTCCCAAATATTGGTCTTCCATTGACTTATAAGATGTCGGACCTGCTTTGTTAAGGAGTTCAAAACTGTCTTGGCATCACGATCTCTCGCGCGATACCATCTGTTCTTCCAGGTGTTTCGTAATGAGATGAGTTCCAGTATATGTTTTGGTGGTACTCGGATTGAAGGAGGCATAGGGGAGAATTTAGGAATGGCGGTATTTGCAGAATTTAGAATTATTTCGGATAAGTCACATATATGGCCATCAACTTCTTCTTTTGTTTGAAGACTAGATATTGAAGGTAATTGTTGAAGTATTTGGCATCGGTATAGATCCCAGTCGGCATTTTTATAATCGTACTTATAAGGAATGTTTTGTTGTATGCATTCTTTGGTGAGAATATCGTAGAGGACTGGCTTATGATCAGATGTTATGAAATCCAGCGCGGTGCATCCGATAATTTTGTGTGTTTGTCTAGTTAGGAGAAGATCGATCGTCGAGGTTTTATTTGAGTCGCCCCTTTGCATGAACGTGTGACTATCAGGATAAATAACAGAGAAAGGAGTTTTCACAATACATACCCCTGCTTTATTGTTTGATACGTTATTCCACGATTTATGGCGAGCGTTTAAATCTCCGATCACCCAGTGATTACTTGATTTGGAACAATCCAGGAGCAAACGTTTAAATTCTTGTATAGAACTTCTCGGACGTCGGTATAACGCAGTTATTCGGGTTGGTTGATCAAGCTGAACCTGAACAGACACCAAGTGTATTTTCTTGCAGGTGATATTTGTCGGTGGTGGTAATCTCTTCCAAGCTATACCACGACGAATGGCTAAGAGAACACCTCCAAACGCATCGGTAGAATTATTTTGAACTAACGAATAACCACTTATGGCAAGATTGTAGTGTTTTAATCTCGTGTCTGTAATGATAGCTATAGCAGGTTGAGTCAGTGCGATCAGGGTTTCAATTTCTCCAAGTTTGTTTTCCAATCCATCTGTATTGAAATTTAGAATTTTCAGTTGGTTAATCATTTGTTGGAAACAACAGTGATTACTGTTTGAATTAATTCTGTTATTTTATTCATAAATCCCGTCAACATGTTACCCAGCATGTTCGTGAGTTTATCCATCCAAGGAGGTATGTCTTGGTTGTTGTTTTCTTTGATTACTGCATTTGCGTAAGGCCTATAACTTGGTTGAACATTTTCGCCTGATAGTGGAACGTACTGCGATGTTGGTGGGACTGATTGAGTCCTTCTGGATTTAAACTTGGACTCTAACTCTAATCTTTTTTCACATAGCTTGTAAGATGCTACGTGTGGTCCTTGACAATTTTTGCATTTAGGACTTTCATTTCTTGGGCACTGTGAAATATCGTGATGGCCTGAGCAACGAACACAAACAAATTTTTTTGCCACAATGGTTTTTCGTATGGCCAAATTCCTGGCATCTATGACATTGTGGAATTCCTCTGTCTTCTTTAAAAACGACAACATGGAAGAGTATTTGATTTATAGCTCTAACCTGCTTTATTTCCTCTATTTTAGTTTCAGTTGTAGTTGTGATTAAGACTGGAGGTATATCTTTTTTGACTCCATCGGGTGATGTCTTTCTGAGGCGCCTGATATCCAGTATTCCTTTAACGTCCTTGAAAGCATCCTGGACGTTTCTGATGTCCTCTTGTAAATCAACATTAAGTAGTAAATATTTCTTGGTGGGTCGTACTGATCCTCTTGGTGCAAATGTGTGGTAATCAAAATTACTGTTCTTCAGTAAATTAAGAACCCTGGAATGCTCTGACAGGTTTTCTGGATAAATCCTTATGCTATCAGCACAGGGCCTGACAAGAATATTAGTTATAGAGTGTTTGTGTAATTCCTGTTTGACTTCTAGTGGGGTAAATTCCTTACCAATGACGATTGGTGGAGGCCTTGGAACAGTATTGTTTGTTATGGTAGGGTTGCTGACACTGGTTGTGGGAATTGGTTCAATTTTGTTTAACTCCGAGTATCTGTTAGAAGTTTCTAATTGAAATTTGTTCTCTAGCCGGGGATCTCTCCTCTTTACAAATTTCTTAGAATTGAAAAATTTTCCTTCTTCTTCATCTTTCTTCCTTTTGTTAGGATCTTCTTCCTGTAATGGATCGATTAGCATTTGGCTATCTTTCGCCGGGCCCATCGTATAAGTGCAATACTATAGACTCGGCGTCCGAAAACCAGAATGTGGTTTTTGACCACACCAAAAACAAGTTAAACTCGAAAATTTTAAACTTTTCGAGCAGAGCCAATAATATACTCAAATATTATACCGTAATCTCAAATATTATACCGTATATATACCGTATAAGAAACTAAAATTTACATTTCTCTTTGATCTACTATAAAATAAAACTTTTTTTGGGAAAGAAACATGCGGACATTATTTTAATTACATAATATCATTTTATCAAAGTATACCTTAAAAAACAGAGTTCTTTGTCAAACGTACAAATGGCGATTCTTCTTCTGCGGTCATATTATCCAAATAATAAATAACGTTAAGATTTTTAAATATTGAAACAATAGTTCAAAGCTATACTACAAAAGTATATCGAAAACTATTGATAAAATTATAGTACTTATTAACTATAAATATTTAGTCATTGAAGCAATGATATTAAATAAAATTCAGTAAAATAGCTGATCTCTGCAAATAACATGGGCATTTAGAACCAACTGCTTTATCTTCAAAAACTTGCAAAGTTGTTTTTATTTTCATTCTTGAGAAACCAGAGCAAATATTATTCCCTTTTAATTAAAAAAAAAAAATTGGTTAAAACAAAATCAAATGGAAAAACTGTAAGAAAGCTCTTTTTTATTTATTTTTTAATCCCTCTTTTCTCGATTTCAATTATTGGTAAAAACGTTTAGAAAATAGGTATTAAATATATTTACCATTGTACATATGAAGAGTATAATTCCAGTTTTTGAGTCAGCCAAATACATTTTTGAAATTATTTCACAGATGGTCGATAAAGGTAAAGATCTGACAGGATTAGGAAGTAGCCTTCTTTTTAATATGGCCGTTTTCGATTTGATTTAACAACTTAAGATTTAACTAGATAATCCAGTAGAAAAACAATTAAAAAAAAAAAAAATCTGGAAATTGGACTTGGCTGGTTTTGGAATCCTATTCCTCATATATCGTCGCCACTATGTAAAGCTAACGAATGTGAAAAAACACATTTTTTAGTTCGTTTTGTAACCTTTGTATTCTACAAGGCCTACCTTTGGTAAAATGCAAGATCCTAAAAATTGCATTACTATTTTGGTTTCCTAATGGTAGTTCAGATTCGAAATTTTACCATAACGCCTTACAGAAAACCGTAGTAAACGAGCGGAATAAAAAAAACCGATTATTCACATTCGAAATGTTTGCACAGTGCCTACGATATAACATCTTACATTTTGTGCAGCATTTGAAAACGTCTTTATCACAACTCACTGTAAAATTCATTGTTCTAGGTCAGATCCAGTACCTTGTAAATCTTAATTTTCTTTGAAAAATACTGCAATAAAGTTGTTATGGAACGATGGAAGTAATTTTAATAAAACAATAAATGCAAGAATAAAGAAAATCAGAAAATGTTTGTATAAAAAGTGTAACAGAATAGAATTATTTTTTATAATTTATTTTATAATAATCTATACCTAAGCGAACCATACACCAGTGGCTAAAATATACAATATTATGTGTTACAAATATTAAATTAAATATAAAAAAGATTATATAATTAATGTGTTTTATGAACTCGAATTCTAGACTGTGTTTTTATTAGCTTAAAGTTCTTGGGCCATGCTATGAACTAAATTAATGTTCTTTATTTAACTTTATTAGTTTTATTTAATAGTGGTTTTTTTTTAATGAGGTTTAAATAAAAATTAAGAAAGAAAATCAATGATTGAAATTTCTCTGTTGGTTATTCAAGCTAAAGGACTTTTTTCCCACACAAGTCGTATTTTATTTGTTAGTGACATCTAACGTCATCGATAATTATGTATCTTCAATTTTATCTGGATTACATGTGTAATAACAATCGAGCAAATGTGCCCTAAGAGATAAAGTTGATAGCCAGTTATACAGTTTTTGGTAATTTTCTTTTAAATGCTTTGACACTTATGCCTTTCGGTAGGTAGTGTTTAGTTTACATAAATCAGCTAGGGGAAATTATTCCCCGAATTTTCGATGGATTACATCTCGATAATATCGACCAATTGTGAGTTTTCATTTGCCGTGCTATTAAGGAGATATAGGCAATTGATCAGTAATAGATACTGAGCACTGTCCACAATTATTTTATTCCTAATGTCGACACGCGAGATGACTGCCGGCTTATCTGATTGAGTAAATAAACCTTAGAAGCAGTCCCGCACGATTAGGCCAAAATGTGTCATAATCTAAATTCTTGATGAATTTAATAACAGCTATAAAAATCTCAAAATTATCATTTAGAGGCACATTTTACGACACCTTAGACCGTAGCGATAGTAGGACAATGTTTTCAAAAATTTTCCATCATTTCATTCAGTGTTATACAACATTTCAAAACAAAATCTGGTTTTAAAATATTTCATCATGAATTAATTATTTTTTGACCAAATCAGCTTACTACATATTTCTAAAACAAAGAATTAGCTAATATTTTAGTTTGATGTTCTATATTTGAATGGCTCCGCCGAAAAACGTTCTAAGCGACAAAATTTTAAAGTCTTAAAGTTAAAGTGGCGATTTTAAAGTTTAAAAAATTTATAATAGAACGTCTATATTTTAGAATCCACTGCCTTCTCAATTTTTTCAAACAATGGAACGAACGAGTTTTGCACCTCATCTCCTCACATGTAAATATAACAAATTAATATGTGAATATAAAATCTAACCAACAAAACTTACAAAACTTTTAGATTGTGATTTTCTTAAATTTTCTTAATATAATCGCAATAGTAAGAGAAATCACAATTAACGGCTACCATAATGTGATATTGTTTAATGACAATAACCATATAAACATGATTTGTACTTATTAAAAATTCAAAATCCGAAGCAAAAGATTTCATCTTTGTCGATTTGCTCACAAATGTCCCTACATTGTTAGATTAATGATTAGTACCTATGAAAACGATTGTTCGAGAAGTCGATATTCCAAAATTTTAAATTTGTTTAAACATATCTGGAAAGTATTAATTTACATGCAAGCATTATACAGGGTGTTCGGAAGATCGTTGGCCAATGAGGTATCTCGGGTAGGGAGGTTCATTTTGAACCTCTTTAAGGTCACTTACCTATATACAAAGTCTTACGATTTTTTAAAGAAATGGCCAAAACTAAACATAACTTGGTTGTTAACTGATATTATTTATACATTGTCCATGTAAAATAAAAAATATTTGATGCAAAAAAAACAAAAAAAAAACGGGTTATCGTTAAATCTTGTCAAAGGCTAAAAAATAATTTGGATTTGTCTGTTGCCCTTAATTTTTTTCTTTTTGAACCTGAACTTAAAGTTCTTAATTTTTTTTTTTTTTTTTTTTTTTCTTGCCTTTAACAAGATTTAACGATCTCGCGTTTTTTTCGTATTTGTTTTTCGCATCAATTTTTTTTTATTTTACATGGACAATGTATTAGTAATTGCAGAAAAACAAATGGCGTTGATATATCAGTAAACAACGAAGTTATAAGGCATACGTGTTTGGTTTTTTTTTTTTCTTGCCTTTAACAAGATTTAACGATCTCGCGTTTTTTTCGTATTTGTTTTTCGCATCAATTTTTTTTTATTTTACATGGACAATGTATTAGTAATTGCAGAAAAAACAAATGGGGTTGATATATCAGTAAACAACGGAGTTATAAGGCATACGTGTTTGGTTTTGGCCATTTATCAAAAAAAATCATAAGAAAAAAGACCGTAAGATAAGCGACCTTAAATAGGTTCAAAATGACCCTCCCTACCCGAGATACCTCTTTGACTAACGATCTTTCGAACACCCTGTATATAATGGCCAAACATTATTGCTTAATATTTAAGCAAGTGTATTAATGGATGTGTCTTTTGACTGGGGTCTACACTTTTTTGCAGTAAAAATTTTTTCACTCTCAAAAACGTAATAATTTGACGTAATCCAGCTCTATTGGTTTTGCTCGGATCTAAAATTTGTCGATAGCCACCTGAATAGAAATTTAATGTAAAATATTTTTTATTAAATAACATCTGTCTCTAGTACCTACCGTTTCGGAGCTATATTGGTTTGAATATAAAAAGTCACGATTCAAATCGCTATTTTCTTCTTACTTTGTTTATTCGAATAATGATTAATTTTTTTTTAAATTTAATTAATGATTGAAGTAATTTGATCACTTTAATTCCAAAATCTAAATTGGGAAAAGCATTAGATTATAGATATACATATCCATAATCTATGGTTTCTTCAGTGTCAAAATCAGTGTAAATTTAATTTTACGAAAAAAATATTGCCGATCGTAAAGTGAAGTTGCTATAATTTTGTCTATAAATAATGGAAACGTTAATACAATTCTTTATAATCGTAAGAGTAAAAAAATATTAAGGATCAACGATAAGTATTCCTAAGATAGTTATGGGTATCAGGAATTAAAATTTTTTTCACCGGCATATCTTTGAATATATTGAAGGCTTGCATCTATTTCTGATGAAATGACAGTCAAAAACTGAGGATATTCAACATTACTATATTTAAATATATAAAAAAAAAGAATTATATTTTTTTTAAAATTTGAATCATTTAATGTATTTGTTTTATCGGATTTGTTCGTTGATTGACTAATAGTTTCCAAGGCAAGAAGCAATTACAGCCGAGGAGGAAAAGTCGAAGGGACGTGTGATTGTTTGATCCCACAATATCGATCGGGATCGTGATAAAAAAAACACCCCCGTAAGGGATTATGTTACACCACTTACGGTAATGAAACTTGCGGCTTCGAGTTACTAACTCAAATCCCCTTTCGATTGCTTTCAAATTAGCAAATTATATTTACGAGCAGTAGCTAACAGGGAAACTAGACTGTTGTCGTTACTATACCATATCAGATTTTATATTGTAAAATAGTTTCAGGTCCTGCTGCAATACGAAATATAAATGTACATCCGTGTTATTGCCTGTCACTCGGAAAATAAAATACTGGTTTGAAACCGTCTTCTGCGTTTAATCTAAGACAGCCTGCAGATTGTCAGTCTCCAAGTTGCGATTGCAGTTATTGCTCAGTTATCTTTGTCAGATTAACGAGAGCATTGAGGATACCCTAATTACATTTAAGATAACAAATTGTAAATATAAGGAAAACGTGCTCGAAACGTGTATTTGACAGTAATTAGGCGCTTTCTTCTTTTCTAAGCGAATATTTCATTTTACAAATTATTGATTGAAATTTAAAACTGCTTATCAACAATACTTACTCACTGTTAGCAATATTCTAGAATATAAATGATAATTATTAATGTTTAATAAAATTATCACATTGGCTTAGGCGTGAAAACAAATTATTTTTGTTGGCTCTGTAGATCTTTGTATTTCTATTAAGCTAATTATTTCTGATTTTCTTTACTTGTATTTGGAAACGATCCTTTTTTTTTCTTTTTTTTTTTTATGAACAAATAATTTTCAATGTATTTAATTTCTAATTCCAAGTCACCACATCGGAGGTATAACAAGAATTGAGTGATAATGGCGGAATCAGCAAACTATAAAACATTGAGTTTGTTATAGATAAGTCTAGTTGTAACAGATTAAAATTATGAAAATTTTAATGTGGCATAATTATATATTAATGTTCTATATTATATACATATTTTCTTTTATATTTTTTACTTATTTCTTTGTTTTGTTTTTCTTACTAAAGATTTCTTTACGTTACGAAAAAAAATATTTTTTAAATTTCTTTACATATAACTGATTTTGTACTCAAGGATTATTTTTTTATTTTCTAGGATATAGACATTAGTAAGTTGTTGTGTTTTGTTGTTTTTTTTTTCAATTTTCTTCTATAATTTATATTTTTAGATCTATTTATTTATTTAATTTATTGTGAAATGTCTCTTGATCGGAGATATTTTCTGTTATTCTATTATTGCTTTTGCAAAATTTTCACTGAATCTGATTCAAAATGTGGTAGCTATAAACAAAAAATATTTCAGTAAGTTATTTACAAATATACTATATTTATTGATTCTTCACTATAACTATAAAATTGATTTTAATAGTGAAATTATCTACGTTAACAGTTCTTAAAATTAAATTTATTGGAAATAGAAGTCTTTTTTTTTCTCGATCATTTATTTTAAAACTTTTTTTTTTTAATTGAAATGTAATCTTATTTTATTTGACAGCTGTTTTTTTATTTTTCATTTCATTGTTTACCTGAAAATCAAGAGAATAATGAGTAGTACTATTGCTTTCAACCCTTGACACCATCAGATTGTAATATTTGTCAAAATTTAAGTTTTGAATGAAAAAAATAATCTCTTTAAATATTATCTCTTAAAATACTGACGAATATTTCTCTTAAAATGGCTGTAAATATAATTAGTCATTTTAATCCAAATAAAGAAGAAAGTATTTTTTTTTATATTGAAAAACTGTATCAAACAATGATTGGTCATGAAATTTTTCGAACGAAGTGGAAATGTGGTCCTGCATATAGGGTTAGCGCAAGTTTATTTACAATTTTCTGTTACTGACGTTCTAGGGCAAATGTATTACGATTCTTAATATATTTGAATGAAAAGTTTGTAATTTTTGAATGTGTGTCTTTTTTGTTGTCCCGAAAATTTGTGCTATAGTAAGTAAGTATGAGTATTTAATATTTAACTAAGTATAAGCTTTTAAAAAGGGGGCTTAGGAAAAACTAAAAAAATAAATGAGCATTTAATCTTTGTTTGATTTCTTAAGTAGATTGTTTATGAAGTATAGAGTATGGAAGCCTTAAACCGCGTTTACAAGTTGACAATTAAAGTTGACAACAAAAAGTTGACAACTTGAAAGTTACCAACTGAAAGTTAACAACAAAAAGTTGCTCTTCTCAAATTTTAAGCAACAAGTGGAAAACTTGTTGCCAAAGAATTTGCGCGAAAGGTTTAGATTAAGTGAGAAGTATATGTTTAGTTCTTTTATGCGTATATCTTTTAAGTGAGGTTTTATTGTAATTACCGATTTCTCTGATAAGGGACTTTTCGGAAATTGTTTCTTCAAAGTATGTTTTTGTTTGATCGCAGACGTTAAGCATTGTTGATATTTTTATATATCGAGGGTAATAATTGATTATCCTCATACACAAGTTTCGTGTTTACGGCAGTTTGTTGTACAAGTTGATCTCCACACTGCTGAGGCATATGTAATCTGGGATCGAATAACTGTTTTATATAACATTAGTTTATATATACGACTTAATTTAGATTTTTGTGTAAGTAATCACAAATTTATCATTTATTATTTTACTGATTTGGACCAGGGGATGACTTCTCTATCAGCCGAACATCAGGTCCGGGGCGCGTGAAGGGGGACAGTTCTCCACTAGTTTTCTACAAGTTGCTTGCGCAAAGTGGGCAGCAACAAATCTTCCACTTTTAGTTGTCAACTTTCTTTGATATTTACCGACACTCCGCGTAAAACCAGAATTTAGCGGAAGACTAGTCTTTCCACAAGTGGAAGACAGAAAAAGTTGCTGTATTTAGTAGAAAAAGCAACAAATTGCCGTGGAAAACTTAGTTGTGAACTCTGGTGTAAAAGCGGCTTTAGGTTAAGACATATTAATTTTTACGTATGGGCCCAAGGACACTTTCTGCCAAAACTAAGTCCTAAGTATTGAACTTTATTGAATGACAAACTTCACGGACACTACAACAAACTCATATAAAACATGACGACTAGGGATATGCCAGAGTAAGAGATTTCCTAACATAAACCTGTAAAACAGTATTTGATGCTGAACTCCCACATACCTGGCATGTCCATTGTTTTCCACTTTATATCACATCCGCATATTGTCGCAGTTTGAGCGACAGGTTTGAGTAGAAAAAATATAGAGACAAAACAATGATTTGTGCCCCACTAATGTTATCCTTGATTAAATTACTTATAGTTTCCTTCGTTAAAGCTTCATTGTTTCGGGGATTGACAAGCGTGAGCCCACTTTATTTACACTGCTATATTGATTATTTTTTTGTGGTGACGATTCCGATCTCACTTTTTTAGAAACAGGCCCGCAGATGGTATCAAGGTCCACCCATTAGAACCAATTAACGCTTTAATATGATATAAATTGGCGCTGGGTGAGGACTTACTCACTAATCGAGATCAGGGAGGCAGCGACGGAAGTACAAATATAGCGGTGAAATAATCATTTAAGCGATGCGGTTATGAGGGAGCTGTGGGTAATTCATTTATCCAGCGGGAGGGAGGTAAGCGCTTGGGTAAATATGCTGATGAGGGCGCACGCTAGGCCGCACCTCACACCGCTTTATTAAACCTTATTTACCTCGTCCAAAGAATAATTTTAAAATATTATTTTATATCCAATTTGCATAATGTATCTCATTTTTTTTATTTTTATAACACCGGCTCATGTTTACGTATGAGACTTATTGTTCTCAGAGGAGTTTAGGGTGGATGTGTTCCTGGGTGGAGAGTTTGTTCCAGGATGATTTATAATTATTACTTCCATATGAGTTGTGAGTTTAAGAATAAAATAAATTACTGAAACGAAAATTCCTCTAAAAAATTTTTTAAAAGATAAATTAAATCTTACAAAAAATTAAAATCTAATTTTAAATATTTTAAAATTTATATAGGGCGAAATTTAAAAATTAGGAAATTTAAAAGTTTGGGATAAATAAGATTATTTATCCTTTTATTTATTTATGTATTAATGATATATTATACGTTAAGGCAATACCATAAGATATAGAATAGCAATGTATTATCTCCATATATAAAAATTTATCAAAAAATATCCATGTATTTACATGTCAAGTGCCTAAATATCAAAGCTACAAACTTATGATTCCATAAGTATATAATATTGAATATATATAATTTATTTATTATATTTTATCAAAAACATCCTGTGAATTTCCAAAAGAGTTAAGAAGCTATCACATGGATCTTTCTGCCCATAAAAGTAGAAAAAAAATTTCTGAAATATATTTCAGCATTGTCAAATGTATTAACTAATAATGTATCCAGTTATACTTTACATATAATTATAACTTTTTATTTCATTTGGATTCAAAGTCATAAAAAGTATTTTCGGTAAAGAGTAAAAAAAAAGAGGAAAAAAATGATAATGACAAGGGGACGTTTGGAGTTGTAACTCAAAGATTTGATTGCCGATTTGTGTGTGGGTAGAATGTATACTGATTCTAGTGATGCTATTACTATTGTAATCGGTTGAACACAGCAGTTGTTATGGCCGTTAGAAATTGTGATGAAATCTCAACTTCAAAATTTTAACCTCCTCTGAAGGGGTAAAAAAAATCAAGATTTTTTTATTTTGATAAAATTTCACATATAAGGGTTTTATGGTGCGTTAAATCGAGATTAGAGGTCAGTTGTTTATGAAAAAAAAATTTTTCCACTAATTTACAGCGGATTTCCTTGCAATTTTGTCAATTTTTTAGAGTTCTTGAGCACCCTAAAGCCGGGTGGTGTCTTGAACATAACGGAAGTATTTTTATATAAAATAGCATACATAACTGCAATTAAAAGTGAAAGAATCATTTCTCTATCTTGACTGAGGGCTGAGAAAAAAAATAAAACGTGATTTTCGTATTTTTCTTTTTGGCTCCCAATGCTCATTGGCGGTTATAACTCAGTTTTGGCGGTCCCTATACCCAACTCGGCAGTTTTTGCACTACTTAAAGGTCCCCCTACTAAAAAAATTCGTCTTGTGACAACAAGAATATCATAATCACCATAATCTTAATTTCACATAATTTGAAAGGTTTCTTAATTCAGTATACAAGCATTTCTTGGTTTAAACTTTAAAAATAATGTGATTTGTAAACATATATAACAGAGGATTTCATTATATTATTTTAAAGACTTGCTTCTATGTTATTAACACACTTGATCAACCTTGGTTTTTTTAGTTAGTCCGTTATCTTTAAATATTCTTAGGATCTTATCCATTCATAGTACAGATAATTCTTCTTGAAGTTACAATACAAGCTTCAAAGCTTGATTCTTGAAGTTACAAAGATAGACTCTGAAAACGTCTTATCTACAGTTATGTGGGCTGTTTATGCACTAAATTTTAATATAGAATATCACTCACCGGTATGTATGTAGGTGTGCTTCTTCATGTCGGACTTCTGATGGAACCTCTTGCCACAGTATTGGCAGGGGTAGGGGCGGGTGTCTGAGTGGATGAGGAGGTGCGTCGAGAGTGTTGAGGAGCGCTTGAACGTCTTGCCGCACTGCTTGCACTCGAAGACCTTCTCCACCGAGTGGACGGACCTACGGCAGCACAACCACCTGTGATCGTTTAGTATGTTCTTATTCTTTGCCTCATAGATGTTGCTGTGAAAAAAACTGGATATAAATTCTTTTTATCAATAGGCATCAGGAGGACTAACATTAAATTAGATATTTAAGATCATTTCACATTTAATGTAACCAGATGAAGACATGGAAGCAGAATGATAATAGGTTTATAAATTTTACATTAAACAGGTTATTTATATATATATATTTTTTTTTTTGTTTAAATTAAGTATCATCTCCACAAAATGTACTTTTAAGCGGTAGAAAATATTGTAAAAGCTTTAATTTACATATTCTTCGAACGATTCAAAAAATTTTTAAATATAAAAGAACTTTACCCTTCAAAAACTTAAACTGATAGTTAAAAAGATTTTTTGTTAACAAACATTCACAGGCAAGTTACAACAGTGTCCTCTATATATAATTCAGTAACAGGTTTTCCTAGCAATCTGTCTCAAGACCCCCATACACCATGGGTTTAATATCAAGGTTTGGACTGCGCAGTTCAAACCTCCAGATTTATCCGAAAGTGTGTGGTGAAAATCTCCAGATCGTCGCGGTCTGCGCAGACATAGAAAATTTGATCGAAAAAACATCCTAAACCGCGAAGATGTGAACTGTGAAGTCCTTTTCTGTTATAAAAGATACACCGGGAGTTCTTGGAACAATTTACAAAGATGTATCAAAAGCCGTGACTTTGGCTGGTAAAGATTAAAGATTATATAAATAAAAAAGAAGCCGCTTAAGGAAAATTAACCGAAAAACTAGAAAAAATTGAGCCGGACGCCACTTAAGACTCTGTTATTAAAAAAAGGTTTTAATAAAAGAAATGTTAACAGAAAAGAAACAAAGAAGAAGGGACGTGTACAAGCGTCTTTGAGGTACTACACTTTTCGATCGCGTCGTCCTCTTCGTTCGTAGCCATGGTCACAACTGCAAGAAACCTTGAGGAAAACCGTTGTTTGTGTGGGGCGACTGTTCAGTTCAGATAAATCTCTAGGAAAATTCACAAGATTTCTCCTTAAGATTTATCTGTGCGTGTATGGGGGCCTCCACCATATTTTTAGTGTTCAAAACATTTTCAACCAAAGAAATAATAATCATATTTTTATTTATTTGTAACTAGTTTGGAACTTGTGGTAAGTTTTGGCAACTATGTCCATATTCCCGCCCAAAATCACTTTTTGTTGATTTATTACGATGCTTTTGTTGTACTTCTATCACAGTATACAGGTTACTTTACTGCTTTTATTTTTTTTTTATTATGTTTTTATTCTTAATAATATTTATTGTTGAAGGAGATGAGATAATAACATGTAACACTTGGCATTATCTTTTCCATTCATTGATGAAATGAATATTTAACATACTGCATGTTTTGAGAATATAATATTTCCTATATGCAGAATCATCATCTTATAGTTTAGTCATTAAAATTGTTATTGTTTCTTATAGAAAGAACATCAGCATACTTTTAATTTAGTTTGCTTTTTATTAAGCATTCCTATTTAACTCACACTTCTTCTAGCAATGAGAAAACAATAAATGGAGAATATATGCCTATTTTTATATGTTTTGTTGTTATATTTAATGGAGAACTGTTGAACTAAACCCAAAACTAATGCTTTTTTTTTTTTTTTTTTTTTTTTTTTTTAATTGACCATAAATTTCACTTCGCAGATATCAATGGAGACTGATTTGGCGGAAATCGTATATTTCATTTACAATTCTATCGATCAAAACAGAAACTATTTAGAAGCGTAGAGAAGACTATTTACCTGTGCTGAGATAGCGACACCTCTGCCCCGAAGGTTTTGTTGCAGAGCTCACAGGCGAACGGCCGCTTGCCGTTGTGGGACCTCCTCGAGTGTACCTCCAGGCCGTGCGGTGTAGGGAACATCTTCTCGCACTTGATGCACGAGTACACGTCCGGGCTGAGGAAGTGGTGTTCGTGGTGGCTGGATCCGGCGAGGAGCTGCTGCCGCAGTCGATACAGGTCGTCTGGCGCTGTCCCGGGAAGCAGCCCCGAAGAACCTGGTGGAATGTTCATCGATAAATGAATCTTGAAGTTTTGATAGCTAATGGAGCAAGATTGAAAGGGAAAAACAGTAAAGACGTGTAGATAGTGGTGAAGTGAAAAAAATAAAGCATAATAAAATCACGGTATTTCTTTCTAATATCTGAATAGAAAGATATTTTTAACCACGACTAACTACATCTAAGTTTAAAGACAATTATGCTTTTATGTGTATAAGCTATACATACAAACATTACACTGTCTATACTTTGATGTAAGATAAACAAAAAATGTGTATTATTTTAATTGATGATTTGATTTGAGATATTTACATAGAAAGTGTAAATTACGTCTCACGAACAAAAATTTATTATTTTAGGTATTATTTATTTTAATCTATATTATTCTGTATATTCTTGGAAAACACGGAAATACATCATATTACATTTAATTTAAAAAAAAAAATTACCATTTTGCAACAATAAAATACAATAAAACTTATTAACGAATGTTTCAACTTTTTTGTTTTATGTTCTAATAATTGATTGCTTAAAGCAAAAATTATGATTAAAATTGGCAAGAAGCCGGTTTTAACATACTTTAACTTTGGATATTTATGAATATCGAATCTTCCAAAAATGATTATTTCACCCTCGTACTTATAACAGCTGCTTCAATGTAACAAGGGATTTGTGGATCATGGGGTTGTGTCACATTTTTTAAAAAGTGCAATCTAGTTCATTGGATGAAGGATTTATGTGCAGAAGTGATAGTTGCTACCTAGCAAATTTTGAATATTTTCAAAACAACTAGAAAAAGATATATGAATGAAGATATTTTACTGCTATAGGAAAATGTTACAAAAAAAGAAAAGCTTTAAGCATAAATTACTCAAAATTATTTTTTGTTACATAACCCCTTTATTCACCAAACCCTTTAACTATAAATATAGAATAAAATACATAATAATACATACCACTTGGTACAGCTGTGTTGGCCATGACTGCTGCAGCTCCTAGGCTAAGGTACAAGGACCCGGCAAGGAGATTCCTATTGGCATCCTCTTTGGGTGCGGGGTGGTAGAGAGGAAAGAGCCCGAGGGGGTGGTAGATGGGAGGGGGCCGGCGGGGGAGGTCGGGGCGGAGGAGAGCCGACACCGAGAAGGAGGAGTTCTTGAACCGAGGAGGAGGGGAGTCCACCTCCAGCTCCGGCGAGGACTCCCGGGAGGTCATCGTCGTCACGTCGTTCTTCCGGCTCTCGTCCGAGTCCTTGTCGTCATCCTTCATCAGCCGGCTCACCCCGAACTTGATTTCGTCCACTGAAAAATATTTTTAGAATTAGTAAATGCCGAGCTTGTTGCAGAGCAGAGAAGCAATAAATCTGGAAAAAAAATATATATAAATAACTAAAATTAAATAAAAGTTAATATAATGTTAAAAGTCTAAGTAGTAAAATGTTTAATTTTGAGTACAATCCAACCGCTCCATAGATTCTGGTTTAAGTTAATGAAATTCTAAAAGGATGATTAGATCTTCAAGCAAACTACCTTTATAGATTTTTTCACCGAAAAAAATGACGTCAGATTCTAATTTAGCATTTAAAATAACTCATAAATACGAAATTCCATTCAAATAAAATAATAAAAAATCGTATCCTTCAAACTTTCCTAACCAAAATTTAGTAAGCAATGTTTGATTAAATTGCCAAAACCTTGAATTAAGCTTAGACGGTCAAGCGTGTCGAATTCTCATTTTTACTCGAAATATAGAGTGGTAATACGCTTGAAATGTCTTAGGTCTCATTTCCCTACCTAGTTTTAAACTTAAGTTAAAAAAAAAAAAGAATGTATTTCGAATTTTCCAATTTTTCTTATAGGTTTTTGTTCATCGAATTTTGCTTTTATATGCATCAGAAGAAAGCTGAGGCTCTCCTCTTTGCAAAAATCATATCGGTATAATTTTTTTAAACTCGAGATATAAAATAAATTAGTTTAATGCTATTTAAACCACAGGGAACGGCAGAATACATGTGAAATATTTTTTTATCAGGCACCTCTAAAAAAATTGCCTATAAGATCCGTGAGAGACAGTGTCCTCCCCTTGTAAGTATGGATTTTATTGTTGGTAATGCCTAGTTGTATAGCTGAATTGTTGGACAATTCTACAGTTAAGCCATTTCTCTATGATGTAAAGGTAGTCTTGGAGAGAAAATGAAGAAATATCTGAGGGTCACAAGAAATATCACAGTGTACAGGAAATAAAGGATAAGATTGATTAAGCGAACTTGATGAACGCCACCAGTTTGTGAATAGAGTGAAGAGAAACCCAAACCTTTTAGAATATAGAAGAATCTATCGGTGAGAAAAAATTAGAGAATAAGTTAGAAATGGGAAGGTAATATATTCTTTATTCGTCAGAGTATATCTGGATACCAAATTGTCGAAAGCTTTTTCAATATCAAGGAAAATTACCGAACAATATACTAAGCTTTTTAATATATGGTAGCATTGCTTTGTCTTGGAATAATATGATCCAAGGCCAAATTGATGATGAGGAATCGCGGGTTAAGGTTTGAAGTATTTTTAGCTGGATATTAAAAGTCAATTGTGATATTTACTGAGAGTTTAGTTTCTTAGGAATCTAATTTTCAAATCTGTGACCACATGCTTACTAGAGGAGATAAAATATCTGAACTTGATGTTTATATTTTAAAAGGAACTCAAAACCCTACATAATGATCTCACTATACCTTTTGTCCTTGACCTGCAAAGGTCCCGAGACCTATTGTAATAAATATAAATTATTGGAGTTCTGGCAATGGTCAGCTTCTCTACTCAAGTCCTGAGCGACTGTGGCGCTCCCTCTCAGCTTCCACTAGATTTTCACACTGGTGATGCGGCTGAGAGAAAAGCGCTGGAATTACTGGGGGCCTGGCTTGTCCTTCCATAAGTTAGGGGGGACAAGCTTGGTCTGTGGTTTTCCTGGGATGTTTGTGTACATTGTATATATAGTGTAATTGTGCTTATTAATTTTTTTTTCTGCTCCTTAATTATTACTATTGTTTATATTTGTATTTCACGATTTATTTAATTATTTATTTTTTTAAATATTAATATCTTGTATTGTTAGAGGATTTTTATTTTTATTTTTATTTTATTTAATTGTACATAATGTATGAATGTATTCTTTGTCATCCATATTATTTATTCATTGCCCTTTAAGAGGCAGCTTGTAATATTTATTCAATAAAACACATATAACAAATAAGAAAAAAAAAAGGAATTTAAATTTCGTTAGAAGGGTCAATAGTCTAATATGAATTTAATGTTGTTTCATTTCTTTTTTTTTTTTTTTTTTTTTTTTTTTTAATTTACAATTTAGAGAAATCATTTCATGTATAGATACAAGTGAGCATTAATATGTATTCAAGGGAATCATAAATAAACCTTAATCTGCATCGAGGATTTGGAAATATTGAAGGGACATATGATTCAGTAATCAGAGTCAGAGTATAATTTGCACTCCAAATAACGCCCAGCGCTGGGGTCAATTAGAACGTAGCGAATTGCTAAAGTGGACGGCTATTTTTGTTGCCATAGCAGGGCTGTTTTAGTGATTTATTAGTGTTCTTTGTCGGTACTCGAATGTAATGTTATTTCGATTCTGTTTGCCGAAGTGGTGGTAAATAACCCCCTGTGATTGGACACCTGATGTGTGACAGGGCAAAAATCTGTTTTGTTATTTAATCCCGCTCTGGCCTCAGTGTTTGATTTTCCTTTCTGTCTGCTGTGGCTCGCCATCAATCTCCTGTATCAATTAATTCGCTGGTTCAGTGCACATGTATCCAAACAAAGGAGTGTATTTTTACAAATTATTTTTTTTTTTTTTTGTGCTCTCATATAATATGTTATCGCATCGCATTAAATCTAAATAATGTTTACAAGTAATTTACTTTTTATACAACAATAATTACACTTTCAATGATGGTCATTCCACTTGTAATTAGCTGTGGTAAATAATAATCCCAACTCTTATTCATCACAATGAAAGGTTTGTGGAAGAACGGATTATGTCACATTTAAAAAAAAAAATACAATCTAGTTTATTGGATGAAGAATTTATGTGCAGAAATGTTAGGTTGCGAAATCCAAATATTTCAAAACAAATAAAAAAATAGGTATGAAGAAGATGAAAGGGCTATTTTACTAACTATATAATGTTCCTGCAAAAGGAAAATATAAAAAAAAAATAAAATAAAATAATTAAATTACACAGAATTGTGTTTTGTTACATAAAATTATAAAATTGATGAGCAGGGACTCTCCAGATATATACACTTGTAGCAGAAATAACTATTATCTGTCAAGGATATGCTGCTCTTATACATTTTTACCTTTTTATTTATTTATTTATTGAAGGGCTCTACAGCTCTTGAAGAACCTTGGCCTCCTCCACAATTCGTAGCCACTCCTGGCGATCCTTGGGTTTGGTTTTCCATCTTCTGGATCCCATTTTTTGGAGATCCTTTTCGACATTTTGTAGCCTCGTCACCCTCGGCCTCCCTCTTAGTCGCTGCCCGCCAGGCCTGCCGTATAACATTCTCTTGGGAACTCTTAGTTCTGGCATTCTTTCAACATGACCGAGCCACTGTAATCTTCCTTTTTTGGCGTAAGTGACTATGTCGATATCTTCATAGAGTGTATTGAGTTCTCTATTTGGGCGAATCCTCCAAATTCCTTCTTGACAAACCGGACCAAAAATCTTTCTTAATACTTTTCTCTCCCCCACCTAAAGGATTTTTTCCGTTTCCTTGGTGAGGGTTCATGTCTCATTACCTTTAAATACTTTTTTTTTTTTTTTAATTTTCATGAGCTATCAGCCAGACTTATGCTCAAAATAAATGATTCAGAATAATAGATGCCTCGTACTGGGGCATGAAAATAATCTATTACAATTTAAGATTGGAATGCGACTGATTTTTTAAGACGATTTAGAAACGAATCGTGTAAAGGAAGTACAAAAACTTTTAGTTAATGTATCGGCTGAGTCTATATTTTTTTTATTATGAAATAGAAATCTGTAATAAATAGTGGAACTGTATATTGTTGGGTTGCAATTCAAAATTATTGATTTTCCGACTTTCAGCTTTTCTACTCGGCTATATTGCTGTGATTACGAAACTTGTAAAAATAAAATACATGAATGACATATGTTTAAATACACAAAGGTATGGTTAATTTCAGCAGCATAAACATATTTTTATTTACAAGAAAAGCATAAAATCCGAAAAGTTGATAACGTCGACTTAGTGTGTAACTTAATATATATTCTACGTTATCTCCAGATCTATATCACTATTAGGTAATTAAAAATTACTAGCGGCTCCACTAAATATTCCAATTCTTCTCGTATCCGATCCTTAAATTCCAATATCACCTTCCATGACAAGCTACTAACCCAGTCGCCTCCCAACTTGCTTATCACTCATATCCCGATATAAGGCCTTATAATATAAGGCCTTTCCTGATTTAAAATATGTATTAAAGTGCTACTAATTTATTGATATGTCATTGTAATTACTTTACCACACATTTACTTATTATCGATATTGTATACAATAGTAAATATCGTTAAACTAAAAAAAAAAAAATAATAATAATTACTACTGGTGAATAAAATTCTTTGGACATCTCACGAGGTGGTCATAAAATCTAATGTCAAAAAAGATATTAGATTATGTCAGCTCACTTAAGAGCTCTCTCTACACCTTGGCTAGACGAACTTCGAAAGGTCCTCAAAAACGCAAACATATGTGCAACTGACATTTGGTAAAGAGACACCTTCAGACACAAAGTCAACATATGGGAAGTTACACCAGAGGAACCGAATCAGAAGCAGTACAGTGGTAAAGTGGCCGGGGGAACGTAAAGAGCTTTCTCGGAAAGAATGAAAGCCTATTGGAACAAAAAGAACCCATAGAAAACTTGATTGAGTTGTTTGCTTAACGTCTTCCATTATGGGGAGAATATGCTAGTAATAATAATAATTACTTCTGCTATAAAAACAGCAAAAGTTATTTTTTTGTTAGAAAAATATTGAATTATAAGGCCAAATTTGGGTGTTTTAATTATACAATTAAATCGTACATATATTGTTTCAAAATTCACCGTTCCGTTAAAAACCTTTTTTCCCACATGTTAAACACTTCAAAGTTATAACTATAAAAATAATGTTTTTAAAAATATCAAATACTATTTAATATACTTAGGTTAACTATGAAGACAAAGGCATTCTTTCCAAAGTGGGCGTTAATACGATCAATATTATTCCATGGGGACGAGAACTGTGAATTACCACTAATGAATGATTAACCGGACACGGAGGACCACCAAGAAGAATAGCCGATGGAGTGAAAGAAAAACATGTGACAGGGGGGGCAGATGTGGGAATGGCATATTTATACTGGGCAAGGGCCCGCTAATAGTGGGGTCCTACATCCATGCCTAGTGAGCCTTGCAAATCCCACTGAATAGCGATCCGGTACGCTCAGCTGTACCGCAATAAACTTGTTCACGCCTCCCAATCAGGGAACAATCTATTTTGTTTTTTCTATGATCTGTCCCGTGAAATTGTAGCACATGTCTCCTACCCACCTCCCTGTTTTCACACTTGTTCCAAAGGCAACACCCTCGATTGAAACATCCTATCCAGATGTCGAGGGGTATTCGAGTATGCCAATTAAATATACAAACGCTTTGTTTTCTGTTTGTCCATGGTAGAACAACACAAAGGGTGCAACTTATTAAGCGACAAATCAATTCCTAATCTACATGTCAGTTGTCAAATTTAACGTTTTATAAATTGATTCATGCATTAATTTTATCAACAATGTAAGAAATAAGACATTATATGAGTCGTTTTTTCACTAGAAGCCAAAACCATAGCAATATGATACCCAATTAGCAGAAAAATATATGGATTTAGTTGGACAAGAGTAATTAGGGCTCCTGTTGACCATTTTTTTATAAATTGGTTTTTCTTCTGTACTTACTACGTTTTGTAACAGTTTGAGACTTACTCCTTTTTGATAATGAAATAAATACATGTGCTGAGTTTATTTATAGAATTGAAATGATGGATTAAAAAATGATTTTACATTTAAAAAAGTTACTTATCAGCTTGATGAACAATAAAAACGCATAGTAAAGTAATAAACGATATATGTACATACATGGACTAGTCTGTGTAATCACAATCCACATTTTCCTAAACAAATTATTATTCTTCCTCATCTAATTTCTGGACAGACTTTTAGTAAATCTTCTTTGAAAATGGTTAAAACACTTTATCATTAAAAAATATTTGTATACATAAATGCGATTATTTTTTAGAGTATTGGGGAACAAAATAAAAACAATTACGTATTGAACTACGTAGTAGTATCAAAATATTATCGACTCTGTTTTTTAGTAGGTAACTTTAAAATTCAAAACAAATATCTATCTAACACCTTTTTTGATAATGTTTAAGAATATTTATTAGTTTAGTTTAACAAACAAAAAAATGAAATATAATTTAAAAAATGGACTAGTCAATAGTAATTGTCACACAATAACAGGTAACTTTTCTAAACAGCTAATTGTGTTTCTTCCACCTCGTTTATGTCTCCTAAATCTCACAAATAATATGCATAATATGGCAGCTATATTGTGAGATGCTCCCTTTTGGTACAGTACGTGATTTTTAATTGTAAATTTGAACAGGTTTTCCTTCGTTTTTAAACCTAAAACCTAGTCAGTCTTCTGCGTGGCAAGGAGCTGGATCGAACGTCATATAAAACTCAATTTCGATTTTCGGTGGATTTGCTATATTTGCAATAAGGCGCCTCATATGATATCATCTAACATCTGCAAATATATATGCAGTCTTTTTTAACTCAATTTATCTATACTATTATATAAAAAGACAAGCCATTTTTCGTTTGTGATCACTAACCGCGAAAACTAAACTACTGAACCAATCTATACCAAATTTGAACTACATCATCTTCATGGTTCAAGGAAGGTTTAGCAATAATAACATTTAAAGGTTTTGAATTACGTTGCCATAAAAAAAGCGATAAATATGTGGTGCTGGTAAGTTATATATAATAATAATTTATAGTCTTGATTGTCTTGAAACCAGGTTTGCCAAACTGTCATATACCTTTATGGTTAAAATTAAAAATCCATGTCAATCCTTTTTCTTTTTAATATTGCGTGTAAAAATATGATCCATTGTACTTTAGTTGTAAGCACTGATAATGCAGTCCATTACTCGCAAGAATTTCTTAATAGTCTCTATCCATCTGGAGTATTGACTCATACATTAATATTAACAATTAGATGTCCAATTATGCCTTTATGTAATATTCAAACACCTAACCAAAGCTATATGAACCATGTTAAAAATTACTGCTATGCGTGAAAATATTATTGAAGTAATAATGTTCAATTCTATACTTCAGTACAAAGTTTTTATCGATAAAATATTGAAAATCAATTATTAATTAAAATAATCTAATTGTAAGTTCTACCACAGGCTCCTTTTTTTTTTTTTTTTTTTTTTTTTCTTTTATTGAGAAAAGTGTTAAAATCTGCCTCAAAGTGGGCAATAAATAATATGAGTGGCTTAAAGGATCCATTCACACAATATATACAATAAGAAATAAATAAAATAAAATAAAGAACCTCATAATATATAATACAATAAATAAATTGAATAAAATTCAATAATGAAATAAAGAACCTCCAACTATACAATAGATAGATAAAGTAAAAAAAAAAAAATAATAATAATATAAAATACATAAAAATCTAATCAAATTAAAAATTAAGAATAGATGCATTCTATATTTGCAATATACACACACTCAGAAATCGCCCAACCAGACTTGTCCCTCCACTTATGCAGGGATACGATATAAATTTAATTTAATTGTATGATTGTCCACATTTATCATCATTACCTTTTGTCCTTTAATATGGCTGTTTGCAATATTTAACGACAGTACTCGAGAAATAAAATAAAATAAATAAGTGGATATTCGTATGAATGAATTATCAAAGACATTGCTCACAAACCTCAGAATTTAATATAGGGTTCATTTTTTGATCGTTCCCTTCTGATAGTATATTTACAGCTAACACATTTGGAACTATTTTCTTTCTTACCTGAATATATCCGTATATATTATTGTACATATATCCATTATTTTAGTTATAACCCCCCTCAGCACTTCAAACTCACGGTGGTAAAAATGGGACTACGACAATTCATAAATGTTAAATTTGCATTTTTTAAGATAGAATATCAAAGTTTGAAAACCGAAGTTCCTCCATTGAACTTATGCCCTAGGAACAACAATAATTATTCATAAATTTCAATTTTATACTAAAAAAAAAATGAAAATTTTTAATTAAGGTAATGATGTATAGACTTAAAAAAAAAAAGTTTGCATTAATTCTATATCGTCAAATTTGTTCACGTTTCGTTAATATTTTTTGGAAAACTGAATGTTCCACTATCAAATATAATTTATAATTAATAATTTTTCATTTTTTTTCCTTATTATAGTGTTGTCTATATCAGTCTACCAAAATCCTGTTGAATTAATAAAGCTTTGGTGCGTCTGGTAGTTCTTTTTTTTAAACATTCTCCTATTATTATTTTATTTTTATTTTTAATTAACTCTTCAAATTACATCTATCCACATAGGATTTACATTATTTCATATTTTTTTTTTTTTTTGTTATTATTATACATATCACCATTTTTTTTTTAGTTTTTTTTATATCTATTTATTGAAATTTACAACTGTACATAAAAACATACATACAGTTAATGTTATAAAGACATAAAATAATAAAATGACAATTGCTTGTGAAGAACTACTCACTAGTAGCACTTCAATAAAATCTACACTAAAAGGTCTCTAGGCCGTCTTCTTTTCAGACGCCTCGGAGGATTATCGGGAATGAAGTGGGAAGCAAGTTGGGAGACTAGTGGATTAGAGTGGTTATGGATCTTATTATGAAAGGATAGGTATCTGGTCTGGGCTAAATCAGCAACATATGGAAAATTGAGGTCTTTTTGGATACGTTTGTTTGAGTTAGGTGTTTTTTTATCAAAAGTAAGATTATTATTTGGTTTATTGCACATTTTTCCTGATGATGGACTTCACAGTGAGGACGGAAACGTAGGCATCAATAATAAATAATTATGCAAATTACGCAAGAAAGATTTTTTTTTTCCGCAATAATCACTTCTAAGCATAATATATATTATTGTCTTCTGGTAATTTTGAATTAAACTTTTTGATTTTGATGTATTAGTAACTACCATAATAAAAAGAATAAAAAAATCGAATTTTATGAAAATATTAATTTTTATATATTTTAATTTGGAAAAGAAATTGGATTAAAATATTAATTATGCTAAAATTGTATAAAAACTATTCTAAAATTGTTTATATCAAATACCTATTTGATATAAAAATCCTATTCTTGAAAAAGGTACAACACTTTTCCGCTCTTATTCACCCTACAATATACCTGAGGGTATAATAACTTTCATAAAACAAACAGCAGTAATAGCTCATTTAATTTTATTACTGTACTAAATTATAAGCGGTCTTTAAGAGGCAGATCGTTAGTCATATCCGAGTGAGTGGTGTTCTGTTTGCTCTGGCCAGGAGCTGATCAATCCAGCCAGCACGCAACACGGCTCCAGCTAACAGTTCACTCTTGATAACCATTAGATTAAGAGATTAGCAATTTCCATGCCTATAAACCATTAGTTTATGTTTCTCTTGGGAAACCTTCTCCATTTTTCACATTTTTCTATCTTATGGTGATGATAAAATTCCTCTTAAAAGAGTATATGTAGCAATTATAATCAATAAAACAAGTATAATCAAAGAACTTGAAGGAGACAAGAAAACCCGTACCTCCAGAAAATGTGCTGAAGAATGACAGATTTATAGAAAAGAGAGAAGAAAATATAGAAAAAAAAACCAGTGCGACCATGAATAATAAAAATAATTTCAAGAGGATGATTTCTTGTCTAGTAAGTTTTTTAAGTAGTTTTCTCACTATAAAATTAAAAAAATACCAAACTTAAAAGACAAGAAACTGATTTTCGTTTCAAAGTTCCCAATAAATTACAAAAGACTTATGAACTTTCATAAGTTCTGAATTAGACCCATTTGGACATACGAAGTCAAGATTTGGTGCTAAACCTTCCAATTCTTCTCCTGTCATTCTTAAACTATCCAAAATCCTTACAATCCAAAATCCTTCGTAAAATCCTCAAAGCTCCCTCTTATGTCAAAAACGAACGTATCCATAAAGATCTTAATGTTCCATATGTTGCTGATTTAGCCCAGACCAGATACCTATTCTTTCATATATAAAAATATTTCATAGTAAGCCCAATTCCCACTCGAATCCACTAGCCTCCCAACGCCTCACTCCCTATAATCCTCCGAAGCGTCTGAAAAGAAGATGGCCAAGAGACCTAATGTGGACCTAAGTGCTAGTAGAGAGTATTCTATACATGTTATTGACAGCTCATTGTAATCATTGTCCTCAAATTCACATGTTTTATATAATGTATACTGTTGTAAATTTCAATAAATAAAAGGCTTGGCTGAGACGAAAGTTCGTGATGTCTACATCACCTACCTCTGGGGTCTTATAAATTTGAATTATTTTATACAGGGCTTATATGATGCATGTTGTCAGAGCTAGGCAATGTAGAAAACGTCAAATACAATTAAAATTTCTTACTTGAGGTTATAATCGTATTTTAGTTCATAATCTTAATTTTGAAGTAGCAAAATTCCTTATGAATAACAAAACAGTACGATAGAAAATTGGTCTGTTATTAAAGAAGTAAAGCCTTTGTCGTAGAATCCGATTTATATATATATGTGTGTGTGTGTGTGTGTGTGTGTGTGTGTGTGTGTGTGTGTGTGTGTGTGTGTGTGTGTGTGTGTGTGTGTGTGTGTGTGTGTGTTTTTCATTAGCGAGAAGAATCGATGTATAATAATTAAATAATTAAGTATCAGAAAACCATCCTCAAATTCGCCAATATTCATCGGTTTTTAGGAATCGACGTTGGACCACCGATTCTTGATACGGACTCTTTTCTCAAGATCCTAGAAATTTAGAATCAACAAAACTCTAGTTTATAATCAACCCTGCTACTTCACATGCTCATTTTAATCTCTTTTAATTTTGATATTTCCTCAGCTAGAGTAGAACCTTATAAATGGACCAAGGGGTAAGGTGGTGCTATGTTTTTCTTAGTTAAAAGTGTGTTTTCATTATATGAACATTAATATATTAGCATTTTAAAGAAGTAGAGGAAATAGAAACGTCATTTTACATTCACAAATTGACTAATATGTTCGCATAGAAATGTTTAAGCTTACTATTTATGTAAAGATGCATAGACTACAATAACACCGTATTGCGTTAGGTTTATAGTAAACTAGCTCATTTTAAAAATCGTACATGATGAAGTCAGTTCTAAACGTTGTCAAGGACGTATAGAGCAAAAAATAATAATAATAATCTGCCACTTTTTGAGAGAATTTTGAAAAGTTGAAAGTCTGTTTCTAAGTACCCGTTTAAACTACAGAGCTTATTTTCTGTGCAAATTGCATTAAATTTAGTCTAGTCTAATTTTGAATATAACAAGATTTTTTTTTAGGACCAACCGTGCTGCAGATATTTTGGGGAAAGTTAAAAAAGTTCGAAATATTTGACGTTTGGACGCAATCAATTAGCGAGAGAGCGGAGGCCGTTTAAAATCCAACGAGCACTTTAAGGACTCCGCAGGAGGGTCGGATTATCCGTAAAGTCGGTCTCGCGGAAGTCGGATTAGTGAGGTCTACTGTTCATTAATCAAATAAATTGACTTTGGTGTGTTTAGCTGAATAAAAATCTGAAGAAAATACTACAATAATGGGAAAGACACCAACTGGAGACTAGGCGATCTTTAAATAAATCTGCTATAAATCTCTGCATTCCTAAGTCTCGAGGAAAAAAGGAGGAAAAGGGTAATAAAATGGAAAGGTAAAAAAGCCTGCGGAAGTAGCACTGGGAGGTATTAAAGTAAGGGTAGGAGATTCGAGTCACGTGGACCTAAGATTAAGAAGGAGGGGATTAAGATGCAGATTAGAAAGGTCCCGAGTGATATAATCATCACCGGTGAGCTCTCGGCTCTCTTGAATACAGATCGTCCAAATCCCGGGGCGTCTCCTCCATTGATACCTTTAATCTTTACCTACCCTTCTATAGAGTTACAAATTGAATCGACTAAACTTTTAAATCGATTACTTCATTTGTTTTGTGAATAACTAGTGGTTATGCCAATTTATTTAAATCCTAATATTTCTTGAGGTCCTTGCTGTAATATTTATATTATTTTATTTGGTCAATCAGAGGTTAATTGTTAATCTCAAAGAATATATCATTCAGATAAGGAAAAATAGAAATGTAAAATATTTTGGGATTTAAAATATATTGAGAGCCGCGGCAGCTTTATGCTGCCAAGCTTTTGAGGCGCGATTTCGAGCTTGAAGGCAGACTGTTTTTTTTTTTCTTTCCTTTTTTTTTTTAAACATTTATTGATATTTATAACTGTATAAAATATACAGTAAGTAAATTTGAAGAAATTTAAATAAAAGTTTTACATTAAATGGTCTCTCCGCCATTTTTTCAGACGCCTCGTAGATCATGGAGGATTGAGTGTAAACCGAGTTGCTAAAGTATCGAATTCGAGTGGGTATGGAGTTTACTATAAAAGGACTGGTATGGTATGGGCCAAATCAGCAACATATGGAACATTAAGATTTTTATAGATAAATTTATTTGTGGCATAATAAGGAGGATTGAGGATTTTACGAAAGATATGGGATTGTAAGGATTAGAAACAAGAAGAGTTGGAAGGTTTAGTAAAGCCCCAAAGCTCAACCCCACATGTCCAAATTGACCTAATTTCTTTCATGTAAATAAGTCATTTGTAATTTATTGAAGACGATGGATTATGCCCCGGAGGGAAGAAGACCTCGAGGCCGCCCAAGATTACCATACCTCGAATACATGGACAGGTTGTGCCGAAAGAGAGGCAAAGATATCCGCCAGACAAGGAACCTAGCAAGGAACAGAGAAGAATGGCATTCCTGGCTGAACGCACCCCGACGCTGAAAGGCACACAAGGGGAAATGCAAAAGAAGAAGAAGTAATTTATTGGAAACTTTGATCGCTCTTCTAGCAAATGTTAGAATAGTCAGTCGGAAACGACGAGCAGTTTCTTGTCTTTTATGTCTGGTATGTTAAGCCCCCCACACACGACCATTCCATTAGTCCAAATGGCTACAAGCCAAGCCAAAACCTCACCGTGTTTGGGGAAACGTCGATGGACTCGGGGACTTAAGCGGCCTAATTGGAAATCCATAGAGCCAAGCCGCCGAGACATTCTTTGTCTTCACCGTGTGTGGAGAAATCCGACGCCGTAATACAAGTAAGACTGACTATGGCCAACTGGCTGGAATGGACTAACCGGCTCGATCGTGTATGGGGCGCGAAAATGGACTCAAGCCGTTTGGATCACCCGTGTGTGGGGGGCATCTCAAATTCTTTTTTGAGTTTTAAATGATTTCTTAATTTTGGGGTTACAAAAACCACATTAGAGTAACAAAACAGACGATGAGAAGTTGGTCTGTTATTAACGTTGAAAGAAACAGCCTTTGCAACAGTTTATTTTTTTTTTTTTTTACTAAAGAGTTTAATCGAGGTATAATGATTAGATAATTAGGTATCACAAATCTATCAAAGTCAAATGTTGGAGTAGTTGAAAACTTTTAATTTAATCCTATCTTTATATTTACTATTATTATTGATTTTATATTTTTTAAATTTATTTTATTGCAATTTTTTTTCACTTTATACAGGGTGTCCCAGACATAGTGTAAAAAAAAAAAATTGGTTGATACTGCAATGGTAATGCGCAAGCAGCCCAGAAGGAGTATCAGAACCGATAACCTTCACAACTCTTTACCCCTCATGCATATGGACAAGAGATAAAATAACTAACAATTTCATTCAATCAAGTAGGTTTTTCTAATAGGTACGTGAAGCAATCAAGTATTTATTTTCTAGCGTGTTTTTCATCAGACTTTTAGACTCAAAAGGTGAAGTACAATCGTATCATGGGTTACACCACTAAAAAGCTAACTAAATTCTGCAGTTTTTGGGAAATTTGACAGCTTCTAGGGTGCTCCAGTGAGGAGTGAGGAATTTTCAAAAACTATTAAAAATTTAAGTTTTAATAAATATTTTGTGTTTTTCGCGTTAAAGGGCCCCCTAAAAGTTTAGGGATTTAAAATAACTAGACATATCTAATCTTTTAGAAAATGTAATGCTGATTAAGAAAATATCATCGTTTTTGTTTCTACGCTAAACCAAAGTAGAGAAAACTGCCATTTTTCAGAAAAAAAAGTAAGATTTTAAAAATAAAAACCAAAACAATTCTATCTCCTCAGAAGATTGAGATAGGAAACTCGTTTCTGCGCTATTCTACCCCGTTTAGCATGCAGTATTACCCTTTCTTTTTTTTCTTTTTTTACACCATGTATGGGATTACCTGTATATTTTACAGTTTGAGGTTCTTTTTGTAGTTCCTATTTTATTTATTTTATTATATATTACGAGATTTTTTCTTTCTTTCTTCAAAGTACATATTGTGTGAATTGATTCATAAAGCCATCCATATTACTTACTGCCCTTTCTTTGAGGCAGATTGTAATACTTCAATAAAAATTTTAAACTAAAAAAAAGTGTAATGACTGAACAATGTTATAAACCACTATCATCACAATCTGGCTAGATAGGTCCATTACCAATTGTATTATTATAAAATCCACCCTTCCTGTCCTGATAAGAGTAAATAAGAGTGTTAAATACAAAAAACAAACAATTTACAATTATGGCAAAAAAAAACATTAAACCACCTGCTTCATTATCAATGTCATCATATCCGGACATATTAAATGATATCGGGCATAATTTTATTTTTCCATTGGCAGATGTACGGTCGAGCGATTCCTGTAGCTGACTGGTAGGGCTAAGCCAGTAAGGGCAACGATAAGGTGGCGGCTATAAAACACAAGATAAGTTCTAGGCCCGGCGATAAATCTATTTTTGATGTATTTACAAAGGGTTTGTCTCCGGAGGGTTTGGGACAACAGTTCGGTAAATTTATGGCGGTCTGAGGAATGGCCGGAAAACCATTGATTTGTCGTTTAAAAGGGGCCCTGGCCTAGATCAACATCCCTCTAATGTTACTTCTGTTTACATACCTTCCCACCTCCCCAATGTTTCACCTTCCACCCCCATGCTTATTGTTAATTAACATGTGTCTGTCCATAATGTCATGGGTAAATGTGTTCATTTTGGTCTTTGTTGTTTCCTTTTAGGGGTTCTTTGATAGTGAAATCATAAGCTCTCTGATGAATATTCATGCGTTTTGCAATTCTCAATAATGCTATTTAGAGACCATTGAACATGCTAACGAAGAGCACCTTTACCCTTAAAAGCACCTGTCAAAAATGATTAAAGTACAAACTCTTGTTGTTTTAGTATCTAAATAAAAATTATAGTTTAAAAAAACTAGAAAAACACGCTTTTATAGCAAACCTAACTATAAAGCTAATTGTGGTAAAGAATTTGTAATAGTCAGACCTTTTAATTTTTTGAGTTCAAGGTTCGAAGCTAATTTCCATGTACTATTTATGAATTGTATGTATTTTTAACACAGTTTATCAGTTTACCAAAAGTTTTTGTTTTTTTGACATACTCGTATCTCAGAGTAGGAATGGGCAAACTTTTACTTTTAAAATCCTATCTTGCACAAAAACTTAATCAACAACAACTTTTATTATGTAATATTTTTTTTTATTTAATTAGCCATTTATTCGTTAAAGACTCTTAAACATGACCAAAACTAACTTTTTAAAGTTGGCAAAATTCTTCGATGTTTGACGATTGATTGTGGCTCATTTTTGACATTTTATTCTCAGGATCCATCTGGATCATATAAAATCGTAAAGCCTACTACTTTATCTTTTGCTAGGCAAACCCCCCATTTTGTGGGTAATTTAACTAGACTCAGTGAGAACATTATAACAAAGTTGTGCAATTATTGTATTGTCATTGGTCCTTGAAACGTGTGCAAATTTTCAAGTTTATCTGATTGGTGAAAATTACTATGAAACATTCCGTTACATACAGGTGAAGTCAGTAAAAGCGTATTAAATTACAATAATATACAGAGGGACAACTTACAGAACGAATTCCTCATATTATGTATTTTTTTTATTCGTATCACTAAACTTCCGGTAACAATTTCACAAAATGAATTTATATCTATACTATATTTATAACAGAAGCAGCCATTTTTCGTTTGTGACCGCTAACGACGGAAACTACTGAACCAATCTATACCAAATTTTAACTATATCTTCATATGAAGGTTTAGCAATAATAAAATTTACTTTAAGTGAAGTTCGAAAATCGATCGATAGGTGGCGTGCGCTATCCTGCAAGAGAGGTTACAACGTTACGGTGTTATCTAGAGCTTGTAAATAGTAATACAATTTATTTATTTTCAGTTAAAATGTAATCAAGAAAATAAACAAACAAACAAAATTTAAATTAAAAACTGGTATTCTAGTTACGCTTTAACTTATTTTTCTCCAACCTAATCAGTGCAGTGGTAACAGGTTAAAAATTACAGTCACGTATAGAAATATCATGGAAGCGGTGATTCTCAATGGAACTGTTACTGAAGAACTCGCATTTGTTCCTAGAATCCCAATAAAATTTCCTATGAAAGTTTCTTTTACTATTACAATTAACGAATCGCTAAGCCAGACTTACAAAAACGTTTTATTGGTTTCTCTCACGGTTGATTGTAAGTATAGCTTCCTAAAACCGCAAATTTAACAATCAAATCAATCTCATAACATCGGGAGATAAAACTCGAAGTGTAGTTTATTCGGATGTCTTATGAATTTAGTTTTTCCTTTATGGATGCTTTCTACAATTAAAACTATCTAAGTCCTGTATGAGAGTGGGCCGCGACTGGGAATGCTAGAAGTTCATAATAAATAGTTAAACTAAAGATCGAATATTCGCGTGATTGTATCTTCAAATTTAATGAAACGAAAATTTAAATTTTAAAAAAATAAATAAAAGTTACAGACATTTTAATTGAATCGTTTAATTCAGAAACCACCTAAGGGACAAAATATCAAAACATGCTTTTTTTGTGGTACTGTACAATTTAAAGATAAATACATCTTTTAGTGCAAAAATAGCTTATGTTCCATTTCAGCAATGCTATTTGGCAGGCTTGAAAATAATCCGTTTATTTCAGAAAAAACCCAAGCGCAGATTTTTTAGTTTTCCGAAAGTTGAAAAAAGCTGACTTAGGTGGTTTCTGAAATAAACGATTCAATTATGAAACGGAAAATTTATTGGGGCTAGTCTTATATCTGTGACATTTGTGAATTGTCTGTTTTGTTAATTTAGTTAGTTAAGAGTATTTGTGAATTTCGGGTTTTTGGTACCACCAAAAAATCACTTTTTTTCTCTCTATATGTGTGTCTAATGGACTGCGTTGTGTTCCAAAGAGATGTATATTTTTAGTTTTTCATAAAATACTGTTTTCCCACTTAACACACAATTCATAAGTACCACTGATATTTCACGGAGTATTACTGCACGAAATTATCCATTCTAGGTTAATATATTGCATGAAATACCGTTTTTGTAATTTTATTTAAAAATAAATCGCTCTTTTGTAAATATACGTATATTTCACTGGCGTAGCGAAGGTGTGTGCGAGTGTGCGGCGAATAGAGTCCACTTACCACTTGGTAAAATTTGTTTATATAAACTAAAAATTAACAATTTTATTAAATAAATTAATAATTTGCTATTTTATTGTATTTAGGGACTCGAAAGCCAAGCGAGTTGGGACGAGGGTCTCTGCCCGCTCGGTACTGAAGGTCGTGTGTTCGAATGGGCGAAATCAAATTTATTTCTTCGCGGACCCACGAAATAGATCTCGACCTTCCCACCAAATCTAGAATAGGTTGGTAACCTGTACGATAGCCCGTCCTCTCTGCCCTATTTAAGAACAGAAAGACGTTATAGCTAAAATAAAATTGTATTGTATTGTGTTAACGTAAAGTACAATATATATACACTACTTTGTACCACACGAATTTCTCAATAATAATATAACTGCCTCAGATATGTAATTGGATTCATTTTAAAAGACGTAGAAGGTTTAATCTGTCACTTAATTGAGAATTCAGGGAGATGAAAAATGACAACAAAAAACAATAAAACTTCAAAAATCGTTAATGTCGTTATATTAATAATAAGATCTGTTTTTCACACAATTTTTCATCGTAGAAAATACAATGGATATAATGAATCCATTCATAGATTTTTCCCTTTTGGTATGTTTACGATTATTTTTGTATTTATTATTTTTTTTCTCAGAGATTTATCAAAGATGAACCAGTAGTCAGAGAAATCTCGCTATGAAATTTGCCTATATTACCCATAGCTCTTGTGCAAAAATAACATTTATAACTTTTTTTTTTCCTTTCCAAAATATAATAACTATGTATCTAGTCATTGATACTATTGAATCGCTGTAATTTTAGAAATCAGAATATATAACAATAATGCAATGTTCTTAACTGCTTGACGATAATAACGATTGGTTAAAGTTGTTTATAGGTCCACTAGTGCTAGATACAACTGCTTTGTAAAAACCGAGTATAAATCAATCAGGTAATCGGATTTGTGAGAGGACAGGTGTGATATTCCTCCAAGACCATAAACTGTTGACAAACAAGGATAACAGAGGTCGCTTTTTGCGGTACCTCGGCGTGTCTTTGTGCTGCCAAGGTTAGTCCAAGATAAGCCTACGAGTTCCTATCAGAAGATAGCGCCGGCACGTGTGTTCGTCTTAACGCTGAAGAGAAGATTTGAAAGATTTTGATTTTCCTAATTGCGTTTTTGAGTCATGAACTTACATATAATGGATAGTTTCCAAATAAGATTGACCTAACATTTTTTATTCTACAGGTAAACAACATCCCTAAAGAACCCGAAGGCCCGTTACCGACAACACAGAACTCTCATATCTAACCCACCACATAACAATCCAGACCAATACAACAGGAGCGAACCTGACACAGTCCTCCCAAGGTATCAGTCTCCCTCTTGAACGTTTCAACTCTGGTCTTCTTAAAGATTTGAGTATTGTTTAATCCTACGACTTGAGATGCCAACTATAACCATTTTCCTTCTTTTATCTGAACTATATTAAACAAATAAATATCCGGAATGTTTTACATTCTGTAGATTTCTAAGTTTACAAATCCTTTTCCGTTTCAAATATTCTACGGAATACTTTCATTTTGAAAACTTTAAGGCGTCCTTATTTTCACATAAGAACAAACTGAAATAATTATAGATTGAATTATTATACAAATCTTGTAAATTCTATTTTTTATTTTTCAGACATTTGCGCGACCTAAATAATTTTGTGAATGAGAAATATTAAACATTTCCAGTTTTATTCTTTAACCTTACCTTTATTTCCTCTAAAATCTTCCCAGACCGTAGATACTTCGCACTAAAACTACTGACATTTCATGTATACATTTTTCAACCACAATTTCTCGGTAAAAAAAGACAAAAAAAAAAACAACAATGAGAGAGGAGTGGATATTGAAATAACACTTTATATATATATATATATATATATATATATATATATATATATATATATATATATATATATATATATATATATCTTAATAAAAGTGGTTAGGTCAAAAAGCAAAGTAATGAGTGTTGTTTTCTGAACTTCTGCCAAAAAAATCCGAAAAAGTTCATTTAATCCGTCATTTTATTTTTAGAGTTAAGTTACTTTTCATATTCAAACCTAACCCCTGATCCCTCTAAATCGCCGAAAATATCACTATTCTTATACTAACGATAAATTTTTTTTTATCGGTTTTATTCTTAGTTACAATATAAAACAGACTTGGCTAGGTAATCTTTAACACTTATATTAATTAATTATCTAATTATCACATGTACTCTATGGTCAAATAAATAAATAAACTTAACTGTTGAAATATCATTCTGGTCAATTCAGGATTTTTCAGGCTTCTTGAATCAGAAATACTCCATTATTCACTAATCCACTGAATCGAGTGATCAAAATTTCACGAGATTTAAATTTTATAGTTAATAAAGCTAAGAAAAAAAGTGGGAGTTTAATAAAGCTGGGGAAAAAAAGGATACATTATGAGGTCCCTATTTTTTTATGTGAAAAATAAATCTGAGCTTTCCATTTTTCCTGATACGGTTTATCGTACACGAACTTTTATAAACGTACAAAAACATGTCGTCATTCATAGACCAAGTTCCAAATTAATAATGATTGAGCACTTGGTTTGAGGGGAGCACTTGGGTTGAAATTCTTATGGACACTCAACGTCGAGAGTCATTAGTGTCCTTCAATCTATGTTTTTCTTCTATGTCATTTTTTTAAATTTTGTTGATTAAGTTGTATTTTTAAGAAATGTTATTACAATTTCGTTATTTTTGCTATTATCACCTATTAGTATTGTATGGAGGTTTACTAATAGGATATTAGTTTACTCACTTCTTTATTAAATTACTATGAATAATTCACAAAAAACGTCCATTTTTTTTTTATTTATTTATATATTTTTTTAATCTGTAATTTCCATATTTCCAGTTTGAATTTCATACTTTCCATATATTATTTTTTAATTTGTAGACCAGCGTTTAAATTAACAATGATTGAATGCTAATAGGTCATTAGTTTAGTTATTTCTATATTCCTCTATTATCCCGTCCTTCCTGCCCTAGTTGGAGCACATTAGGACGTTAAGCCCCCCCCCCCAAAAAAAAAAACCATTATTAAATCATAAACAACCGTACCAATTCTTAGTAAAAATATTCTTAAAAATATAATGGAGAATTTGTAATAGTAATAATGAAACACATTGGGGAAAAAAAAATCTGAGGCTGAAAAAATTTAACTGTCTCATATCTAGTAATAAATAACACTTTAAAAATAGGAATAATCATTTTTTTTTCTTTCTAAAATTTCTACAGAATACATTCTAGAATTCTACGCGATTTTTCAATTTGTATAGGATAGACCCGTTTAAATTATTCACAATTATCAATATATTATATTTGGCTTATGATTTATTTTCAAGATATTGTAAAATACATTTACGGAATAATGGTCCGTTATTGCCTGCCGATGAACTGCGGTGAGATTTACTCAAGCAATCCAGTTCCTGAGTTTAAAGGAAAGCGGACTGACCACAGAGGTTTAAATAGTTAACCACTCGTGGAATAGGTTTTTCAAGGGGCCTTGATTTTAGTTTTAAGTAGGGAGGGTACCCGGAGCCCGGAAACCAGAATAATTATTTAAAGACTTGAGGAGCAGGGAGTGGGTGAGATTGTAGTGGCGGCCATTCGAGGAGGCGAGGCACACCTGAACCCTCCCCATCACTTCCACCCCTCCTCCCCACACACACCAACACACTGACACACCGACACCTATACTCCTCCCAACACACTCACACGCCTCTCATCTCTTAGCGGCTTCCTTGGGGAAACATAGCCAGCCTATTGCATTAGGCCCTGTCTCCTTCACTCTCGGCTGAAGCTTTTATAGATTTTCCTAAACACAGCCTCGGCTCGTATATTGTAATCCATTTTTTATAGGGCATCCTTGTTGGAGCAGTTTGCCTGCCTCCTTACGTTTATACACTGAACTAAAGGCTTTGCTGTTCTACAGTTACGTAACAGTTCAAATGGTCTAGATTTCAAAACTTTTCCTTAATTTATAATGATGATAATTAGTTAACTCAGGGGTTCGATGCCGAAACCACCGTCAGACATGGTCTACGTATCAATACTTCTAAATTCAATCAAAGCGCTGATTCTTCCTGTCAAGGGATAGGTGAAGTATACACACTATAACAAAAATATTGCTATTTTTTTTTCACGTTACTATTTATTTTTTCAGTTCGAATATTTGGTTGTGATACTCCGTTTTCTCTGTAATATTCCGTTATAAAAATGCAACATACAACTAAATTTAAAAAAAAAAAAGTAGAGAACAGTTGGCAATACAATATCTTTTGCCTACTGTTTTATTCATTATAAAACTACTTTTAAATTTTAAATATTTGAAATAATTTTGTTCATATTTAAGTTGTAAAATAAAACGATAAAATAAACAGGAATATCATTGTAACATGATAAGAATATTTAAAATGGCATTACAAAAAAAAAATTGATATTTGTGGTCAACGATATATTGTGTACCGATATTCAGAGCTCAAACAATTGCCAATATGAAATATCGATATTTTTCTTACTCTTCCCATCCATACACACTGAGCATTATATATTTTATCAATTAAACTTTTATTCGTTTCTTCAAATTCTTGAGATCTACTCTTGTCAGTCGTTTTATATTACATTTCTTGTGAGCCGTTTTTCATCATATATTTCAACCATTGCGGTAGTATTTTAGAGGCATTAAAATTATTTAAATAAAAAAAAAATCACTAGAAAATAATTTGTTATTAGTTATTTGCAATATTTATCATTCACTTACATTAAGTTTAAATTTTTATACTTCTAATATTGTTTTATTTTAAAGCAAGGATAATATGCTGTTAGTTGTTAATATTAATTAAGATTTTTCTTTATTTGAATGTCCATAAATTTATAACCCTTACATCGAAATTTTATCTGTATAATATTTCATTTAAAACATGAGGTTGGAACTAATATTTCGAATATTTTTAGCAATGCTTGAACACAAATAATGAACTAGTAAATAATTCACAAAATTTTGGCAGTTAAAATTTTTAATATGTGAAAAAAAAACTTTTTGTAATAAAAAATAATTTTATTCAGATATTCAAAAATTACAATTTACATACAATTTATAACCTGTTATAATTTTTTTTTTTTTATATATATTATTTTAACTCTTTATCTTCTTAGTCATCGGCAAGGAATTCTTCGTTGTCGACCTACATGATTAACTTTTTAAGTTTGACGGAGTGCTCTTTCATGCTCAGAGACAAATATCCTGCTATTACGAGTTAATTAATGATTTCACACATCTTATCTGGATTTAGTTTCTTGATTTTTGTAACTAGAATTGGATGAATAGATAACCAACATAGATTATTTAGAAACGCTTCGAATCGATTATCGCAAGAAAAATCGATTACACAAGGAATACATTTACCTCTTGATGGTTTGACTAAATTTACCATTTCGGCGGTTTGATTATAAAATTTCAAACGGTGCCGCAATATCCGATTTCTTTTAATTTGTTTTAAATATTACCGAAGGATGGTGGAGTTAATGGCGTTTACGATATCCAAAATATTGCTATTATCTGAAATTTAAAGGCATTCATTAATTATGATTTGAACATATTCAAAATTATACAATTTTGGAGTTAGCTAAAGTGACCTATTATTCTTTAATTTTACCTCTACCACTTATTAAAATGAGGCGAACCAGTAGAATAAAACGAATTTATTAAACCCGATTTGCAAACACAAATTCAATTTTATTAACTAAATTTATTTCATTGATACTTTAAGAAAAATACTTGTTGATTTTAACAATAACTATTCACTTAAATCATTTAATGCATAAGAGAAAATGTGATCTGATACACTTTACAAGCTTAGAGAACCATGAAAGTAAAATTGACAAAAGGTTTTTTTTATTTTCCCGTGACGACTTATGCGTTGAAGATGTTTCAATATTCCAGCCCTCAGTTAGATTTATGGCTTATTCGGTTATAGGTACAGAACGATTCGCATGAAAGAAAATATTTTTACAATTTCTTGGCCTTTCTTCACAATCATAACAATTTGTTTTCTCTGAAGTATCATATCTGTAGTTCATTTACTCCTGAATTTTAAAATTATATCTGAGGAACAGCTGATATACATAATTTTTCGGTGATAAAACAGCTTATACTTTAAAATAAGTTAGTTGTAGTAAATGGAACATAAGGACACTCACATTTAATAAATATATCTCTATTTAAGTAAAAGTATAATAGTGAGTTTTTTAACAGAACCATTGAAACAAAATACTGTGAAAAAATAAATTCACAATGCTGTTTTATATCCGGATTGTAAATCCTTTATAATCCCCCTTCCAATTTTCACAACTCCGCCATCATTTTTCCGCTGTACAAACATCAGTAATATAAGATCTAATTTTTTTAATTTTAAATTTTAAAATTCTGGATTAATAATCTCAACCCAACAAATTTACATAGCTTAACAAATAAAACCTATCCGAAATCTTATGTTTATGATTTAATAATTGAATAAATGTATGATACAAAAAATGTTATAAGAATAAAAAAATATCCAGCAGTGCTCCAATAGCAAAGGATACTGATAGTGAATTTCTATATCAAATACCATTGTTTTAGCAAAGAGGCAAGTATTAGACATAAATTTAAAATAATTTACTTTTGTTCAAATTTTTAATCTTAAATACAAAATTTATAATCAATCTTCAATAATTGAAACTAACCCATTTCACACTTCCTAATATTTTACAAATTTAATGTTCTAGTTTAACATTATTAATGAATGCAGTAGGAACTGTTTAGTTGCCATGTTTAAGGTTTAGATTTTTTTTTTTTTTTAACAAACAAAATAATAAATAAATTAATGAAATAATAGAAGAATAACTTTAGCTTAACAACCCATAGCCATCTTTACTGAAATTTATACCACGGTATTACATCGAAGCAGTTCAGGAACGTTTTAAATAATAAGGTTATTGAAACCTTTTAACAAAAAGTTCAAAAATACATAATTTTTAAAAGCCAATTTAATAGTTTTTTTTTTTAAATATCCTTTGATTTTTTTTTTTTTTTTTAAACTGAGGTTTCGATCCTTCAAGGAAACTTTTTCCCCTTTAAATTTGTGACAGATAAGGTTGAAAAAATCCACAAGTATGGAGATAAGATAAAAAAATAATGGTGGAAGTATTTGTATGAATTATAGGAAGGGATAAGCTTTTTTCTTAGATGATTCAATGACGAAAAGTGCAGAGGATGTACAACGAAACTTTATGTTTAACTGGTATTAATTATAATTATGTTTTAACTTCTGTGTATCTATATACTGCTCAAAATAACCGTTAGATCAATAAAAAAATTAAATTAAAATTGTTAGCAGTACTTTTCCTGCATAAGGTTTATAAATAAAAATGTCTTGGCAGAAATAAGGTTTAGTGAAGAATTGAATGTGTTTAATGTTAGCTAGACAACCTATATAGGAAGTTACAAAGAAAAATTGACTTTTAGGAAAAATTCGATTAAACAATAATGGTAAGTTTTTTTTTTCTAGAAAAATATTTTCTAACTATATCTTTTGATACTAGTCTTTAAAACATATTCTACCAAAATTAAAATCAATGTATTCATTAATATTATAATTTAAGTATACAGTGTTAAATAAATAATTGACAAATGTAAATTGACCAATAAATAATTAAAGTGTTATTTTTAGAAAAAATAAATAAATTTCCTAATATAAGTACTTACCTGGTGTACTCGTATCCGGCGTGTACGGGGGACTTCTTGGAGCTCCCGCACTCCAACTTCTGAAGCCATCCCCACTCCCTATGAAAAACAAAATAGTAAATATTACTTTTAATTCCTACTTATAAGCTATTGGACTTACTTAGTTTTCACCAATAAAGTATTATGCTAGGTTATATTAGTTTAAATTAATTCTGTTGTCGGTAGGTAATGAAATTATTGAAGATTTAGAAATTTTCAAATGTCATTCTGAAAAAACCGATTTAATGGTTTAAATTACAGAATTCAAAACCCTTAAATGACTGAATTCAAAAACATCTTTTCTCGCTTTCTTATAAACATGCCAGACGCTTTTATGATTAGATGTGTCAAAATCATACCGCTTCATCGCCTTTTGTAGCCAAAGATTCCACCCACAAAATAAACGAACAAGTCATGTAATATTTTCACTGCCCATCTTAACGCAATACCAGCATTTCTCTTTTGCATGACCCTCGCGCAAAACAATATAATTATCGTTACTCTTTAGGATATAACGATATAAAATAAATATAACGATTATATATTAAATTAAATATAATTATTCGTTAGGATCACTAATCCTGAATGTGGAACACTCCAAAAGAAAAATACTAAAGAAGACTCATCACAAAAGAAACATGTCGATCCGCGGTTTACATACAGCCGCAAATGTCGCAGGGGTAAACCAGATAGTTATTAACATCCTTAAGGAAATATTTGAAAATATTCATACTAAAATTATAGAACGAATAGTTCAATGAAGATGAAATTTACAGTTATTTTTCCTTAATTACTATACTTTAAGCTAAACAAGAAGTTCACAATTACTCCTGGAATATATTTTACAAGATAGTGACAATAACTAATACAAAATCAGTTATTGACACCCTAAGGATATATTTTAAAATAAGGACAGAATTGAAAGTATTTTTACATAGTTGAGTTGTAGAATTTAATTTAATTTTTTTTATTTTCTTGGTTAAATAGGTATATATATATATATATATATATATATATATATATATATATATATATATATATATATATATATATATATATTTTTTAAGTTAGGGTGTCAATGATTGTCTGGTTTACCCTATTAAGTATAGGCCACACGAAATTGGTCCACTACAACTTTTTCACAAAACATGCTCCACTATAATATCAATATTGCAGTAATATCGTGACAATTAGCCATATTTTCTAGGAATGCCCAACATTAAATTCACACCTCATTAGTTTTTTATTAAATTCTGATCTTTTAACAGCGGTTATAATGGTTCAACTATAGAATTAGTTTTAAAATTCTTAAAATTAAATCATTTTAAAATGGTTAAAAAATAAAAATAAGAATAAATAAATAGAAAATATTGGCAAACGTACCTACAAAAATTAAGATGAACAACGAGCGTTGATGACCAAAGCAGTTTTATTTCAATAAACAAAAAATAATTATAAAGTCAAAATTGTCATATTTCGTTTTCCTATGACGTTTTTGTCGTAGAAAAGTGATGCGTCAAGGCATAAATGTTATTATTCGACCTAAAGCAGAAAGGAGATTTAGAAGCGGCGGATAAGAGGAAGTAGTGACCAAGCTTCCAAAGCTGGCCTGAGGAATAATAAATGAACCAGTGGCAATCCGTTTAGTTCGACTGAGCCGGATCAGTTGCCTCAATAAATAATAGAGCCACTGAAAACATGAATTATAGCTCCTCTGTCAGGTCCGTGGTTGACAAGCCCGCAATACTCCGGTCGACCGGAAACTGCATTACAGCCTCTAATATCTAGGGGAGCCAAATATGTTTCCATGGTGCAAACAGAACCTGCGGAAAACTGCTGCAGTTGGTAACACTGATGAAAACGATTATCGATATAAAGTACAATAAAAAATATTTTTTTAAAACTATTTATGTAAGTATTTTTAATTCAATTTCCAATGTTTTCCGTTTATAACCTACGAGGATTATTCCTGCTGTGATTTCATATAAAAATTTAAATCTATACTATTATATAAAAGGACAAGCCATTTTTCGTTTGTGATCACTAACCACGAAAACTACTCAACCAATCTTTACCAAATTTAAAAATCATCTAAATAGTTCGAGGAAGGATTAATCATAAAATCTACCGATTCTATTGTATTGTAATTTTAATATGCTCATTAGAGAGAAGACTGAATTTCGTTTAATATAACTTTTGATTATATGCATATCATAAGAAAGAGCAATTATTAGTTTCATTCTAAAACTTTGACGGCATTTTTCTTAATAATCTATACCATTATATAAAAGAACCAGCCATTTTTCGTTTGTAATCATCAACCATGAAAGCTACTGAACTAATTTGTAGCAAATTATAACTACATCATCTTCACAGTTCCAGAAAGATTTAGCAAAATCTACTGATTTTTAATTAATTTTTTATTTAAAAAGCGATAATATGTGGATAACAGTGAAGTTCGAGAATTAGCCGATAGGTGGCGAGCGCTATTCTGGATGAGAGGTTACAAAGATGCGGTATTAATTAAATAGTATTTAAACATGTGATACGGCATTTGTATTCCTGTGAAATTAAAAATTCGACTGATTTGAGGTGAGCACAGTTCAGCAATATAGTTTGCAGTGATAAAACTACTGTAACCATCTGTACCAAATTTTCATAGTTCTACGAAGGTTTATCAATAATCAAAAATTTAAATGTAGAATTTCGGATTGACAGAAGCGAGATTTGCCACACCAAAATATACTTATATGGCTAGAAATAAAAATCCAACCAGATGAAATTAATAAAATTATTTCTGCCGAATAAAAATAATCAGCAAATCAAAATTTCGATCCTCCGCTTTTAGATATTGTGTGTTAAAATATTATTCATGGACCTTATGTTGTAAGTACTGATAATCCAGTCCATTATCCGTAAGATTTTCTTTATAGTCTGTGTCCATCTGTATTACCGACTCATAGGTTAATATTAAATACTTATGGATGTATATCGTTTTTTTTAATATTACCCTTCCAGGCCATTGGATGCCCATATACCCTGGCGGCCTTTCCAGCTTTCGCCCAGGGTACCCTCAACCTCACCAGACCGTAACAATATTAAAAATTGGATTTTTTTTTTATTTTACGAATCCTCAACTACCTAATCAGTAAAATTTCAAACAGGTAAAAAATTACTGCTATGGGTGAAAATATCATTGAGGAAATAATGCTTATTAATCGCTTACTTCAATACAAGATTGCTGTTGATAAACAAATAAATTACAATATTAGTTAAAATGATGTAAGTTCTTTACTTATAAGAGCGAGTGAAGCTGCAGCGGGGGAGGCCAGTTAATATATACAAGAATTATTACCGACAGCTGTTGGAAAATCCGCTCTAATACTAAGTAAAGTGCACTTGCTTTTATGAATTTGAATTGCATTATATATTTGTGTGAATATGTGTGAATGATGGGTTATGGGTATCACCAGAAAGCTTATTTTCTTTTTCTTTATTTGTGTTTAATGGACTTAATTATGAGGCTATTACAGAGATGAATACTAATTTGGACGGCATCTTGCTGAAACCAACCAACCCACAAATGACAAAAATCAAACTAAGTACAACATTCTAATAAAAATTGGTTAATCTACGATTTCAGAGGCCAACCTAGAGACATGTCATTTTTAATCGATTTAGTTTTAGCAGAAAACATCCTACCCATTTGGTAGTTATTCCGAAATGTGTGGGTAGTAGGGACCGATAATAGTGCAAAACTTAAAGAGTTATAGCCGCCAATGGGCATTAGGAGCCAAAAAAATTTCTCACCTCTCAGTCAAGATAGAGAAATGATTCTTTCACGTATAATTGCAGTTATGTATGCTATTTAATATAAAGATACTTTCGTTATGCTCAAGACACCATTCGGCTTTTGGGTGCTCAAAAACTCTAAAAAAATGACAAAATTCCAAGAAAATCAGCTATAAATCAGTGGAAATATTTTTTCATGAACAACTGACCTTAAATCTCGATTTAACGCACTATAGAACCCTTATGTGTAATTTTATAAATAAAATAAAAAAATATTGATTTTTTGCCCCTTTCAAGGAGGTTCAAATTTTGAAGTTGAGATTTCATCAACAATTTCTAACGCATATAACAACTGCTGCGTTCAACCGATTACAATAGTAATAGCATCAATAGAATCAGCACATATTCTGCATTTTATCCATGTATATAACATTGGGATTACTTCAGATTTTTGTGGACAAAAACTGATGTGAATGAAAAAAATCCGAGGTCAGCTATAACATGAGATATCTCAATAATGGGAAATCTTGCTACCTCCGGATTTATGCTAAACTATGCAGTTTTACGGTTTCTAGATGACCTTAAAATTTGGTTTTAATCGGTGACGAAATGTGTGAGATAGGGCAAATTATTTACATTTTTTTAAAAATTGACAGCATCACTTAGCCCATCTCTAGTTTACGATTAGTTGGCCCATTTCTAATATCCAACTGTTGAATGACATAAGTTGGTGTGTGAGTATTAATCATATAAGCAGTTATTACAAATTATATAAATAAATATAGTATTCTAATAATAGTTCCAGTAAGGTACAGTTATGTCATCATTACACCGCCTGGAAGACCTCAGAACAAACCACTAAGTTGAGACGAGATACAGACAGAACCCCTAGTACCTCCAATCTGCCAGTGCGGCGGCCCCTTTGCGCTCTATTGCCGCAACGACACTAATGAACTGTAAGCAGATATCGTGACAGCCGGCACATTAGCATCTCCTAGGCTTCCTTATTAGTAAATCCTTATTTGCCCTTAAGCAGGATGCTCCGAAACTGGTCAACTAACCTAATCACTATCTCGGCTACTCTACTCTTTCTTGTCGAGTAAGTGACATTACGGGATAGAATCAGGAAACTAAACGGACTTGATTTTCGTTATCACCACATTTGATACCTACGCCAGCACTAATGAATATCCTGATGAGGGGTGACTTGGAAATTTCAACCCAGGATCTACCTCTGATGCCTTTACTAAAATAATGTTCTATTTTAGAATATGTTATGGAAATTTATTAATTATGAGGATTTTATGGGAGATGTTAATCACTATTATTTCAAATTTCTTTACGTTTAAACAGACCTTTTCTGTTTTACGATGTTTTTATTATACATTAAATAATCATATTTTTAGTTAATAAATGAGATATCCGAAATTCGCCGGCAAATTTTTGCGTTAGATCTATTGCTTTTCTCCAGGGATGTGATTTTTTAATCTTTACTGAATATAATGTAGAACGAGTAATATAATATTCTGACAGGCGAAAATTCCAGCTAAATGTTTTTTTCATTTTCTCGGCTAAAAGTATCATTTTGTATAGGTTTTTACGTCCCTGAATATTTTAACCAAGGCATTCGAAACGTATTAGATTATTAAGAATATTAATATAACACAAAGAAGTATTGAAACATTTTTTTTTTTTTAATTGAAATTTAGAATTGTACAAAATATACACATCAAGTAAATGTGTTGATAGTGATTACAATAACATGTCAAAACTTGAAAAAAATTAGCACATTAAGAAGAAGCCTACACTAGAAGATCTCTAGGCCATATTCTTTTCAGACACCTCGGAGGATTATCGGGAATGGAGTGGGAAGCAAGTTGAGAAACTAGTGTATTTGAGTGGTTATGAAACTTACTATGAAAGGATAGGATCTGGTTTCGGATAATCAACAACATATGGAACGTTGAGATCTTTATGGATACGTTTATTGGTAACAAATTAAGGAACATTTAGGATTTTTCGAAGGATTAGGGATTGTAAGGATTGGATAGGTCTAATCATGTAAATAAGTCTTTTGCAATTAATCGGGACCTTGAAAGTTTGTCTAGTAAATGTAGAAGTAGTCTGTAAGGACGGGAAGTTTCTTGTCGTCTTAGTCTTGTATGTGGATTCGAAGTAAGGCGTTTGTTCAAGTGGAGTCCTAAGCAGCGGATCTGTTCAAAAGGGATTAGTGGACTATCATTCAAGAATAATGTAGGACAGGAAGTCAAAGGTTATTATACATTAATAATTATATACATAAAAATTATGAAATTTTAAATTGATACAATTTAAATCCGCCCCTTGCGTTCATGGCGTCTTGTATTCGATGGGGTATAGGTCTAATGTGATTTTAAAAATATTCTTGAGAGATATGCCCCATCTAATGCAAAACTGCGATAAATGATATAAATTTAAAATAAATATTCATGCATAACTAAACATAACAATATTTGATACAAAGATGTTAAATAGGGGTAAGAATATTTAAATTCTTTATAGGATCAGAATAGCAGTCGACTCTCTAATATTTCTGTACCGTTTCGGAAAATCTAGAAAAGTCCAAAATCACAAGTTTTCTGTGCTGCTTTTAGAATTTTTCAGATGTAAATCGAATTTTTTAAAAAAATACTTTTCCGACCGCTGTTATTCAACAAATTATCTATATTTCATTTCATTTTATTTCTCTCTTTCTATCGCTCTCTCTCTCTCTCTCTCTCTCTCTATATATATATATATATATATATATATATATATATATATATATATATATATATACAAAAATGATGACTTGCCTACTTTTACACGATGTATAGGACACCAATATGGATTGCCCAGGGTATTGATCTCATTTAGGAATTATCTAAAATCTATTCTAATTTTTAGATTTAGTATATCCCACAAAATTAGAAGTATCAAACTTAAAACACAAAGATGTTTATGTCTTCTTTCACAATATTATGATTTTGGAGATTTTTTAAAGATTGTACCGCTGCCTTCGATGCTTAATGCTCCCATTTAAGTGAGCTGAGTAATCTTCTAATTAGAAAGAAGTAAGTTTTACGGGTAAAGCTTGTTTTATATTATCCGGCACGACAAGTAGCGGACCATAACGTTTCAGACAAGACAAATATTAGTATAGTTAGTTTTATAGTGCCTGTGTATATATAGCGGATCGGATCCGGCAAGAAACGGCACGTTTCATACAAGACATTCAGACATTTCTCGAAAAGAATATTTTGTCGGAGCCGGCACGTGCCGGACCGTGTCTGACCGTGTCTTTTTTGTAGTATGCTTTACTTTCCTACTCCGACAGTGCAGTATTGCAACGACTTTGCCCCGTTCCAGTTCTTTTTCTGCGTTTAAATTTGATTCCATTTTTGTTTTTGTTTTTTGCGAAACTGGATGTTGAAAAATTAATTGAGTGCATAAGGAGTAACACCTTGAACATTTAATATTAATATAACGATATAAAAACAAAAGAGCCACTACGCATAAATCTTCGGTGGAAAACCAGGCAAACATGATGACTAAAGACTAGTATGAAGTAATTTACTATAAACCATAAAACAAATATATCTTTGCTTCGGCTGTGCTCCCGGTCCTTACTGGAACCCGATTTGTCTGATAATATAAATACACCATGTATTTGTCTGAACCGTCCCGTATCTGATCCGCTACGTGTCGTGTCGGATAATATAAAACAAGCCTAAGAGTAGCCTAGGAAAAAATCAAGCAATTGCAGCTCAGTGGTTATCACAGTGTTTCCACGTAAGTGTACTGATAAATTATCACTAATAAAATTTTTGAGGTTTGGTTGTTGTTCAAATTTTTCCATATAAATTTAGATCATATCTAAAACACTATTATAAATAGATGATGAAAATTTAATTTATGAGGAGGTCTAATGCATAACTGCTTTTAATAAATTAAAAAAGGACATAATTACCGGCCTTTACTTACTCATTAATTTGTTAATGGACTAATTTTTTTAAGGTAATTATAGGCATGCGATGTTTATATGCATAATTATAATTACTGAAAAATATAAACATATATATCAAGGTCAATTTTAAATTAATTGTTCGGGCCATTAGGGTCTGGCTATCGATAACAAAAAAAAAAAAAAAACAGGCAAAATTTCCTATCCGATGAACGATACCAATAAGCCATCACAAGCCTACGATTTCGGTAGCCATTGATGAAGCTTGAAATGAGAAACCATAATGGTTTCATAGATTGTATACATTCGTGATGTTTATTGAAGTTAGCGGTGGCTTCAAATGATCATGAGAACACAGTTCCATGCCTCTTCAATTATTTCCTCAGATGAGGGGTCAACACGCGAAATTTCAATAGAGATATTGAGAAACACGCATCCATGGCAGTCCCCATTTTGTAAGTCTTCACCTGATTCTTTAAAAAGCAATTTGTAAACAATAGGGTGACTTCAAGAAGATGTGGTTAATATGTTTTAAAGAATCACGATATTTAGTATGCTTAAATAACTATTTTTTTTTTTTACTTATATTATATGTTTATGTAAATCTCAATTTATATATATGCTTTTAATGAAGAAGCAAACGGATCTAGAATTTCCTAGAACAAAATGTAATTTACATTTGAAGACACATACCAAACTTATACAAAAGACTTATTTACATGGCAGCAATTAGACCCATTACATACATACGGAGTTGAGCTATGAGGCACCATTGAACCTTCAAATTCTCTTTGTATCCAATCCTTACAATTTAAAATCTTACGTCAAATCCTCAGTTATCCGTGTTATGTCACAAACACACATATCCATAAAGATCTAAATGTTCCATATATTGCTAATTTGGTCCAAACAAAATATCACTCCTTTCATTGTAAACTCCATACCCTCTCGAATCTCACAAATTGTCTCACACTCAATTCTCCATAATCCTCCGAGGCGTCTGAAAAGAAGATAGCCAGGATACCTTGTGGTGTAGAAATTTTATTGAGTAGTTCTTTTAAAGTTATTGAAATGATATTTTAATCATTTCCTCAAATTTACTTGTTGTATACAATGTATACAGTAAAAAGTAAATACTAAATATCAATAAATAGTTTTTTAAAAACATTTTTGAAGAAGTAATAACGTCTCTAGGAAATCTGATTCCATGAAAAATACTATAAATTAATTTTGTTGTATGGTCCAATGAGTAGTTTTTCATCAGACTCTAGGAAATAACCGAACTTAGTATATTAAAACGGTTCTCCATTGAAGAAACGGATCAGCTATTTTTGTGATATTTTTTGTTGTATAATAACGAATAGCGAAAAATAATCATTAGAGTTTAGAGGGTTAATGCATAAGATGTTTTTGATTTTTTTTATTCAAACTAACGGAGGGATGCAGTAGACCAATAAATCTATAGTCCAGTAAAATAAGGTTTGCCGAAGAAAAAAACTGCGGAACTTTTATTCTCAACGGATCATTATGTTTTTTGGGGTGCTGAATCCGAATCTGAAGATTGCTACTACGGCAGACGTCAGCTTCATACCCAATATCGGTATTTTACCTATAACAAGAAAACGATGATTTTTTCAAAGAAAGTCTTTAGATATTAATTATAGCTAGAACTATTACCTAAGAAATGATAAAAATTACTCTGAAATCAGACCATTTACCGCGAAGCTATGGTCTTGGGGAAAAAGTGTATAAATTGGTCCTCTGGCGGTCAGTACCACTTCTCCGCGAAAACATGTTTGTTGTACTTTTTTGTCTATAACTCCGAAATTATTTGTCCGAATCAAAATTACTTTTTATCATCTTAAAGCTAATTAAATTTACTATTAGTCTATTAAATATTAGTTTTAATAATGTCCCTTAAAATCACGCTTAAAAACCCGTATTGTTGTGAAATCCACGTTTTTATGCGCATTTTTCACTTTAACTCGGAAACTATTCGTCCGAATCAAAATTTCTTCTTTTCATCTCAAAGCTGGTCAAATTCCCTATTAGACTCTATATATGAAGATTTAATCGGCTCTCTTGAAAAACATATGCCAGAACGCTAAATATACCGTACTTTTATGAAATCCACGTTTTTTAGGCACATTTCCCTATAACTCCAAATTTATTTGTCCGATCCAAAATTTCATTTTTTTATCTCAAAGCTGGTTAAATTTACTATTACATCATATATGTAGTTTATATTAAATCCCATTAGATGATCCGTTGAGAATAAAAGTTCGGCAGTTTTTTCTTGAAAACGGACTTTTGGAGCCTTATTTTACTGAACTACTAAAGGACCTTAATAAAACAGTCACTCGGTTTGGAATTTTCGAATCTCAAATATATTCTGTATAAAAAACATATAAAATACATTTTATACTTATCATTAATAAGTTAAAGAATCTTTAATACCTAAAAATCAGCTATAATATTATTTATGGTTAGGTTTTTAATTTTTCTAGAGTTTGAGGAGACCCATAGGATGATGTATTAAATTCACAACTTCCTCAGCTTTAAATTCAGGCTATATACAAAATTTCTTTTCTGTTCATTAAATCATAGATAAATTCCCCGACATACATTACTAATATAAAATTACCTCAATAGGTGATTTTGAGCAGATACTCTCATGATATACCCGTATTACAAACATAAGCACTCTACCTAAAGCGCAAAATGGGGTTATCTGTTCTAATCAAAGGTAAAAGGTCGGAAATTTTTTTTTTTAAATTTAAACCCGCCTTTCAATAAAATATAGCTCACATCAGAATTGACATTTCCGGTTATATTACTATTAATTTATTACATTGTTAGCTAAAGAAAGGGCAGAAAAAAAACGAATTTGATTTTCCATCAGATCATTTCAAATTTCTGATGTAATTCGAATTATTGAATACATACCTAATTATGTTGTTGTTTTTTTCATAATTTATGAATAATTAATTAAAAAATATAATTATAAAACAACAATAACGATTAATAATAAATTCAACTAGCAGTGTTACATAATTTTATGATTAAAAATAAGCATATTTTATTTAGTAAACCGGCCTAAAAATGTATATAAAAATAAAGCAATCAAAAATCTCTACTTGAACAGAAATATTTCCATTTGAATGAAACTCAAATTTATTTATTTGAATGAAATTTTTAGTTGTATATTTATTTATTTTTTTTTTTTGTTACGAAAAACATCATGAAAAATATTTTAATAAAATATGTGTTAATCATACTAGCCGAAAAACTCTAAAAATAAACAAGTCAAAATATTATTCTAGAATCAATTATAATTTTAAAACATTTCTGATGATTAAGATTTCAATGTGGATTAAATATGAAATCAAAAGCTGAAAAACTAAACATGAAGTGTTGAATTCGCAGTAAAACTTTTTATTATATTTAGTTTGAATTATATATAAACATTTGATAGTTATTTGATGAATGCTATCAGCACTCAGATTGTTCTGAAATGAAAAAAATATATTATGTTTAGTAGGATCCATGGATAAATTAAATATTTATATAAACTGAAAGGAGAGTGCTTAATTTCTGTAGATTAATTTGTACATTGTGCATTTATTTCTCTTATTGAAATGTTCAATTTTTATATTTTTTTTTTTTAATAATAGTGAAAAATTACATTGTGAATGCGATAATCTGCATTGTGTATTTTCATTGGTCCGTTAAACTTCAAGAATTCCTAACCCTGACACTGTATCGATTTTTCCCAGAAACTGTTGCATGTTAATCACAATTAAAATTTAATTTGTATTTTCAACGTTTTAGAACAAGCTAAACTAAATAAATAATTTTCTTCCATAAATAATCCATTAAATATGCATATCATAAAACTATTACCGACTGTATATAAATTACATTAAAATATTTTTTAAAAAAACTTAATTTCTCCCAGACTTGGAAAAACAATAGATTATATCTATGTCTATCTGTAATCTTATGATTTTCCAAATTCTTATTATAGAATTAAAAGGATCAAATGACTCAATTTAATAATTAAACTAAGTTAACAATAAATTTGAAATAAACAAAGTTAAGAGAAAATAGCGGTTGCAATCTTGATTTTTTTTTATTCAAACCAATATAGCTCCTAAAAAGTAGGTGTTAGCGACAAATTTTATATTTAAAAAAATCTCCATTAAAATTCTGATCAGGGAACTATCGCCGAATTTTCGATCCGAGAAACAACAACAGAGCTAAAGTGTTTAAAAAAAAAGCCACAACGCAAAAAAGTAGGCAAAATATGACTTTTTTCATTAAAACCAATATAGCTCCTAAACGGTAGGTCCCAGAAACAAAAGTTATTAAACAAAAAATATTCTCGATTAAATTTCTGACAAGAGGATTGTCGTCAAATTTTCGGTTTCGAAACACCAACAAAGTTAGAGCGTGTCAAAAAATCCAAAAAGAAATATCCATGTCAAAACACTCTAAAATACACTGATAATATTATGCATAATAATCAAAAACTAGTCTTAACATCTAGTTTTATTTAGCAGTCGACGTATGAATTTTAGGTTAGATCAATAAATCTTTAGAAAATGTTATAATTTTGAATTTTAAATATCTTAAAGGATAACCTTAGAAAAAGATGATGAAATATTATTTCAAATTTAAAACTTTTTACAAGAAAATACTCGGATTATTGAGAACAGCTATTTAAAATATTTCAAATTTTATTATTCGGAATATCAGTTAGCTGAAATCGAATTTAATATCAAGCAATAAAATTAATTTTCCTTTTTTGCATGAACTTTTCACTGCCTTTACAATATTGGTAAACCTTTGGTAAACAATATTGTAATTAAGTAGTACTGCTTCCTTAAACTAATAACAGCTTAGGAATTCATTTGAAATCCTTGATGAATAATTTGAATAATTATTCAATATTACTTACATCTTTTGAATAATTTGAAAGGTATTAATGAAAAAAAAAATCCTGATGAATAAAAAAATTTATGTAAATAAAAATAAAAAAAATATTATTTCAAATTTAAAACTTTTTACAAGAAAATACTCCAGTGTTGGAGAACTGTTATTTAAACTATTTTAAATTCTATTATTCGGAATATCAGTTAGCTAAAATCGAATTGAATATCAAGTAATAAAATTAATTTTCCTTTCTTACATAATATAGTTACCTGATGAAAAATTCAATTTACAAAAATAAAATAAAAATTTGGTTTATCGATTTCATTTTTTTCTAAGTTAGCAATACTAAAAGAATTAGTTAAATGCCATAAAGTTGTAAATAAAAAATGTTCTCATAAAAACATTTCTTTTGTTTGAATTTTTGAATTAATATGAGTGATTTAATTTCAGCAGTTGTTCTTATTCATGATTGAGTTCAGCTGCAATGAATAATTATAAAAATAAGGATTTTTCATATTGTAATAACGTTTCATTATTGAAATTATTATCTAAATATGAAAAAATTACATAAATTACAAATTTAATACAGTTTCATAAAACACAATTGTACTCAACACATTGCTGTTTCTTAGTTTGTTTTTTTTTCTATTTATTTTATGAACCTTAAATATTTTTCGTACTCTTCTTTAATCTTATTTTAAATATCTCTTTAATATCTCCATTTTTTTACACGTTTATTTTCCTCATCTTATATCTCTCTTTTACATACCTCATATCTATGCATTAAAATTCCATTTATTACAATTCATAAATTGTATATTTATATTTATATAAAACTCTCCATTACCGGCTACCTTCTTAAATTGATTTTTTTTTTCTATTCCAAGCAGAACAATTTAAGCAATAGAATCTATAATTAAACCTAAGGAAAACATACAATGTCGCAAATTTGAAATACACGATTTATTTACCTAACTATTAAATTTATTAACTCACTAATAGATATAATTATTAGGTACCTGATTCAGCGGATAATCGAGAGTATATTATTACACTGTCATTCATTTGTTGTAAAGAAAACGACACCGTAAAATGAGTTTAAGTGTTGACAGAATCGCGATAAGTAGTGAGACGAAAAGAATAGAAATTAAGTATTTGTTGAATGTTTAAAGTAAGGATAAAACAATAAATACAATACTTTTCGTGACAAATCAACATATAGGTGAAATTTGCATAACAATCTAAATCCTCGTCCGTTTAGAAATTTTTAGATTATTAATTCAACTTAAATTTGTGGAACAACATTTAGGATTCAAAAAGTTACATAACCTTTGATTGCATACAATTTTAATTTTAAAACATTCTCTCATAGTAAATTGATTTTTATTTATTTTTTATTTTTTTATTAAACTTTCATTCTTAGCACTGTATACTTACAGTGATATTGCTAATTGTCCTTAACTGTAGCAGATTGTTATATTTGTCAAATTTGAGATATTTCATTTATATAAATATCTTTAAAAGAAAATCGTTTTGTACCTACTTTAGTTAGTATCTAGTTTTAAGGTGTCTATTTTATTTTTATTTTATTTTTTTTCTATTCCGCAATATCTAGTAATTTATAGAATTATTATATTGTCTATATTAAAATTTTAAAAAATAAAATAATAAATTCATTCAATATCTTACGTGAAAATTTTACATTTTCAATTTTTATTATTTTATTAAAATTAAATATTACTATATTTTATACAAACTTTATGATTTTTTTTTTTTTTTTTTTTTTTTTTTTTTTTTGTTTAATATAACCTAAAAATTTTAAACTGTGTCAACGGCCAATTAATATACAATCGTAAAGCATATAGTGCTTAGAGCGGATAAAAAAAACATGTTGCTCCGAATAAACACTATTAGCCGGCTGGATGATGAAATATCTTCAATATTAAAAGGCAATCGGAATTTTATATTTATAGAATGGTTCCCTTGATTATTCAGTTGGTCCTTTCCTACCGAAAAATTGACACATTCATATTAGCTTTTTTTAGCTTCAGCTGTGAACGCTCGTCAATAATTCACATTGCTAATTATTTATCAGAATTCTCCCTTGTGATTGAAACATGCATATATACATTTGTCTCGTTAATGTTAATATGATGGAATCTCAGAAATGTTTAATCCTGTTTAATCTCTTAAATCCATGAAAATCTGGATTTTTGGAGTAAAAAATGAGAAATTTAAATTTCTCGAATCCAATATCAGGTACTGAAATATTGGTTATTGCAATAAAACTAACGCATCAAATTTTGTGAAACTATCATAATATGATATGCTATTATATTACAGTTAATTGCTATTATATTATATTACAGCTATGTTAATATAATTAAGAAAATGATTAACAAACAGTTCTATGATTAAAACAATAATATAAAATACCTGTGAATGATTTTATAGTATTTTTTCATCATATTATATGGCGATAGGGTAAAACAGACACCTTTAAGTAATATTCATACTGAAATTATAGAAAGAATTGTTCAAAAAATTTGAAATTTACAGTTATTTTTCCTTAATTACTATACTTTTATCTGATCAAGAAAGTTAACAACAAACATCATTACTGGAATATATTTTACTAGATAGTGGCAATAACTAATGTAAAATCAGTTATTGACACCTTAAGGATATCTTTTAAAATAGTGACAGAATTGATTGTATTTAATCACAGTTAAGTTGTAGGATTTTAAAGGAATTTTATTAATTTTTTTTTCTATGATAGGGTGTCAAGAACAATCAGAGTTGCCAATAACTGTCTGTTTTACCCTATATATTGATATTTTTATAAAGGCAAGAATTAGTATTTCAATATAAAAAAGCCATGCTCTGTTAACATAACTTCAATTCCAGTGAATGGTGAAAATACTTGCTCCATATTTTATTTCAGATGTATAATAAAATATATAATAAAATTTTAATTATTTCATAATTTTAATGAAAACATGATTCCTAACTTACATTTAAATTATATGAAAATGTAAAAAATGATTTGAAGGCGAGAATGCAGTAGAAGTATTTATGAAACAAAAAACGAAATTAAATTTATTTTTTAGTAAATTTATAGATGAATAAAAATTGTTATGTATTGATCAAGAGCGAACTATCTGCCAAGTGTTCTTAAAAAGTGCAGCATAAACTTTTCACTGCCTTTACAATATTGGCAAAAAATACAATTAAACGGTACTGCTCTCTTGAACCAATAACAACTTTGGAATTAATTTGAATGATGTAAACGATTCCTAATAAATAAACAAGTTAATATAAATTAAAAAATAAAATAATGTTCTTCAAAGTATGTTTACAAAATATACTTAGTTTTTTGTAACACTGCTTCAACGGTTACTTTCTGTTATCTATTCAACATGCATATTATGTTTCTAAATTCGCTTAATTTAATTGGTATATTTATTAGCATAGTTAAAGTAAAAATGTCACAATTCACTTAGTAATAATTCTGTAAACACTTATTGAAAGCCTGGAATGTAAAACAATATAACATGCTTAACATAACCTGTGATATCTTAAAATCGTTTCAACATAAAAATCTTGAACATATATGTCATAAAAACTTTCAATATGTTTATTATTTTTTTTTTAATAATAAATAAATAAACTAATTTCATGTTTTTTAAATTATATCACATTTCGAACATAGCTCAATTGAACCTGGATGAGATCGTAATTAAAACGTTCCACATTTTTCTATCAATTATTAAATTTGTTCAATTCTATATCTTAATGAGGTAATCTACTTAATATATTGTTGCCACCGTCCATTTATTTAAATAATGTTGGAGCCATCTTATATTCTGTTAGTGAAGTTCACTTTTGCAGAAAAAAAATTATTTGAAAAACAGCTATCTAACAGAACCTGTCAGCACTAATTTTTCACTTCTTTTTTTTTTACCGTAACATCATTAAACATAAATGGTCATTACTATTTTTGACATCTATGGTGGGGTGTAGAATACAATTTTTATTTTATAGAAATAAACGATATTTTAATGATTTTACATAAAATGTCCTAAGAAAGCTGTTTTTTCTTATTACAGGAAGAAGATGGCCTCGGGACCTTCTGATATAGTATTTTATTATATAGAACTTTTATAATGGTATCAATGGCTCGCACTATACAGTTAATTGACATGTCATTTTCATCGTTATCATCACATTTACGTTTATTTTATATTGTACACAGTTGTAAATTTCAATAAATACCTATTAAAAAAAATTACATGGGAACATCATCGGAGAAATTAGTTGAAACTTAGAAACGGATACAAGTTGGTACTTTTGAAATTATCATGCAATTAATTTATTCAAATATAAAAACAATTTGATTCCATGTACGACTGTAATCACATACCACTGATTTTAAAAATGTATTTGTTTTTATTTTTTACAGCGTTCAAGGCACCCTATACAGAATATTACATTTTGGAAATAACTTTAATCAAGTTCTTATGATTTTTAGGGGGTTTTTTATTTATTTATTTTTTTTTTTCACAGAATTAAAATATTTTTAAATTTTTTTCCTGTACCAAATTTTTTTTTTAGAGAATGCATGGTTAAGTTAACACGTATAGATATTGCCTTATATGGACTAACCTGGCCTTTTTGGCTGTACGACGGTAAAAGCGGAATGTTCTCCGATCGGTACCCTGGGTACCCTGCAGTCGAGCGGGGCCACCTCCATCAGACTGCCGCGCCACCCCCACCGCTCCGTCGCATGCGTCTCCCCCCACCTCTCCTACCCATACCTACCCCTCTCCTCCTCTCTCCTCCTCCTCGGCAAAAATCTGTCTCTTTCTCCTTGCAGATAAAAAAAAAAAATTAAAAAAGGAGAAAAATGACATAAAATGTACATTACGTACATGTCTAAACTTCAAAATCTTGCCTGCGTTTTTTGATATATAACATATTTTATGGGGCTTAATAATGATTGTAAGACACCTAAAAACAAAGTTATGAATAATCATTGATTCATGTACAATAATTCATGCTCGTTTCAAGGAATGTTTTCCAACTGAAAAAAAAATTATAAATTACTGTATAATATATAATTTATATTATTGTGATATCCAATACTTCATCATAACTACTGCAAACGTCTATATATTTATCTCCTCATATTAATAACTTTTATCTTTAATAGTAATTTACTCCAAATTTCCCTTAATATTGATAGGATATCATTGCAAACACCGTTTAAAAAAAAAAAGTTAAAAGTTCGTTATTCCTAACAGTATTCATTTCTAGCACGTTATAGTTTCTTTTTTTTACAGACTTCACCGATAATTATTTCAAATATTAAGAGCCATTTTTGATACTAACCACATCTTCTAGAATGAAAAAAAGAACAAAAAAAAACACAAGTTCTCAAATCTAGTCGCAGCAATTTAAGTTTTAAATATAATATAAACAACAGCTAACAATTAATCAGAAAAAAATCGTATACAATTTGGTTCTAGCTTTACCCAATATTTTAAGTTAGTGGGTGAAACGTTAATTTGTTCTGAAGTTCAAGTGTTAATAATTAAAATTTAGGAAATAAATAAATAACAGAACTGACATTATTACATGATTTGTATAGCTTTTGATTTATATTGTTCTAAATTTTGATAAAAACGCAAGTTCAAAACCTTTTTAAACCATCTACAAATTTATCCAAAAAGAATTAAATATTCCAAAAATTTATTTTTTGTGTTTCGATAATGGTCTTAGCTTTTTAATTATATAAAAAAAAGGTACACGTTAAAGAATTTACATTAAATGATATAAATATTTTTAAAACCACCCATTCCGTGTTTATAGTAACATAAAAGAAGTTTCATATTAATTTAAATATACACATTTTTTTCTCTACACAGTTGAAACATAGTTTGGTATAAAGCTGATTAACTGACTTAACAGATGGATAACTTGGGATCAACGATAAAGTAGAACTGAGGATACCCACACCAGGTTAACTATTTTTATATGTATGCCATTCGAATATAGTATAGGGGACTTATATTTATGAGAAAAAAAACAAAAAACATAAACTCCTCAACGTTAAAATAAAATAATATATGTGAATTATCTAACCACCAGATAAAAGAAAGTTTTTACTATACTAGTTATTAATCTGAGAGTAACAAATCTTTTAAATAAAGTTTATGATTATGGTATGGTTAAAAAATTGACAAGAAAATCGGAAATTGTAAAACAATTTACTTAACTTTACTTTGTTGAAGATTATTAATTAAATATTCATTACAACGTAAAGATAAAACAACACTTAAGTAATAATAATACTTTAGATCTGTGAACCCAAAGATTCAATTCCGTTAATATCCACAATCGTTGCTTACATGCCTCGGCCCTACTGAACCCCATTTTGGACCCAGATATTATTTTAATAATATACAATCTCGATTAACTTATTACATTAAGAAAATTGATTGATCAAAAATATCACTGTGGATTGCATAAATACGTATGTAGAGTAATATATTTACCAATTATTTAATTCACTTAAAATATTAACATTTAGTGTCTTATAATTTAGGATTATTGCTGTTGATATTAGTTAATCATTTTAGCCATAATTCTTGTATAAATATGGTTCAGTATGAACTGATAGTATAGTTAACATTTATGTAACTTTTGATGATATTTGTAAATCATTCTTTAATTTTTTTGTAAAATCAGATAAGTTCTTTGTAAATGTAGTTACATCTTTCGTGAATTTTTTTCAACAATACTAGAAAATAAGTAATAGATATGAATCATTATTACTATAACAAAGTATTACAATTATATAAAACTATATACCATTGTATATTTAATGGTACTGTATCCTAACCCTCTTTGGAAGATTAATATTCTTCTTTTAATAATATTTAAATTATTAAATTTATAACATTAAAATTAAACAGTAATTTGTACATTATATACATATTTTATACAATATCGGATCTTTTATAAGATCATACTTATGTTTATCTATTTTAACAATTAGAAATAAATAATAAAAAAATGATCAATATTGTAATATTAGCTACTTTAATGTGCCAAATAATTTAGAGGAATGAAGCATAGCCTACGCCTACCACCCGTTAAGGTCTTCCAACGTGCCAGTAAATCTCAGTCGGCCATTTCATGGAAATTATTTTCTTTCAATTAACAACTTTTATGACTTCCATATCGATTTTTAATTTATATAGCAATACATATAAGTGGTTTAGGCATAGATGAGCGTTGTTTAATATGTAAATAAAGTGAGTTAATTAACTCATTTAATATGCAACTGATTTTAGTATGTATGGTATTTTGGTAGGGTTTTTGTTTTGAATTTTTTTTTAACGTATACTGCAGTAATGATTCAGAAAACTTCGTTTTTTAGAGTTGATGTATCTCATAACGTATGGACGGAATTCCCGTTTTATCTTGTTTCTGTACAGATTTAGCCTGCGATGGTGTTTACAAGTTAATTTGATTGAGAAATTCTTCTAAATTCATTAGTGGGGATAACTAACTAGCAGCAAAGAGGCAAAATATGAATCGTAGGATATTTGCCTGGGAGATAAAGCTGTATTGAAATAGGGACGAGAGACGGTTGGTGGGGGTAATAAGGTGCAGTGATTGGAGGAGTGAGCCACGCCCACTCCCCCCCCCCTCCAGCGGCCGCCGCTACCCCCAGGCGACCAGATGTGGCGCCCCACACTCTTTATTGACTCCCTAGCAATACCTTTCTAGAATAGTAACATCTTTCTTCAAAGGCTTAACCGCATCTTAAAAGGGATTATTTAAAAAAAAAACATAATATTTAGCCGCGATTGAGATATCTACTTTATTATATACAAGCATGCCCCGTCACGGCTTCCATCGCTCTCATTAGTTAATAATAAAGATAATTTTAAGTAATAATTTTAGTTTTATTTATTGATCAATAAAAAAATTGTATTGAAGTATGCAACTGAATATTATTTAGGTTTGATGAATTAATTTCCACTTCTACTGAGATTTTTGTTTAAAAGATCAGATAAACATATCCAATAGCCCTATTTTAAATTTGTTTCCCGTAGGAACGGAAAAATCCAATGAGACATAAGGAAAATCCCTTAGTAAATCACAAAAATTTATCCTACCTGCCCCCTTCCACTTCCCACGATTTCAGTGAGAAGTCCATTTCTATTTCAGTTACCTCTTAGACCCCCTAAGGTGAGTGAGTACTGATGTTTGATTTCTTGCCTTACATTTCTTAAACACTTTAGTGCATATAATCGATGTAACGTAGTAGTACTGATGAGTTGAAAAATTAAAAAAAAAAAAAAAAAAAAAAAAAAAAAAAAAAAAAAGTATGTTTTAGAACTGAAGATGAATGTTTAGAATACGAAACTAATTTTCTAATAAAATAATCCCAAAAGAAGTGGCAATTAATTCATCAATCCTAATTGTATTGATCCTTCTATACCATCATGCGTACCTCAAGTGATATTATCTTCTTCAATGATATTTTCACGCATAGCATTTTTAACCAGGTACCATTCTACGGAATAGGTTTTTTAAGATTACGTAAAAGCATAATTTGACATCCCCTTTTTAATTTTAGTTTATGGGTTGGTAATCCAGATGGACAGAGACTATTATAAAACTCTTTTAATGGACAGCATTATCAGTTCTTTTTAACTATAAAAGTATATGATAGTATGCTAAACCTTGTTTCTACCACTCAACATGGTACATTTACATTTGTATTATTGGAAAATTAATTATTACACAAAATCCATCTTATGTTGTTAACTTCAGCTATATTTTATAACATTAAGGAAGCGGAAATAAGGAAATATCAAACTTCTTATAAAATTTCTCATGTTTTATTCAATTAATATTACAATCTTTCTCACCTTAGGCAACAAGTAATATGGACGATAAAGGATCCAGTCACACAATATCTGCAATAAAAATTTCCCACATAAGGGAAGTGGAAATAAGAAAACATCAATACATAATACACACTAAATCCATGTTGAAATTCATGTTTTTAAATTATGTTTTTAACTTTATTCCCTTCTTATATTTGAGAAGACGGAATATGAATATGACACACTAAACAATACAATCCAAGTTGAAACTGTAGAAATGAAGTTTACATGTGAGGTTATAGGAAAGAGCTATGATAAATTTAAAACTTGAATTGAAGCGTCGAAATTGATCTCATGGTGCATCATTCGATTTTGATACCAAATTCTTTTATTTTTGTTTATTAGTCGGAGGCACAGCCATTGTCATCAAATCTTCACTTCGACACAATTCAGTACATACACCCCATACACCCCACATACAGGCCACTGCAATCACACTTTACACAAAACATAACACTATAACACTGGCAGCTGTGTATTGTCCTCCCAGGTTTGCCATTTCATCTCACATGTTCAATAGTTTCTTCGAGAAACTGGGAAAATGTTTTGTCGCTGGTGGAGACTATAATGCCAAACACCAAGCTTGGGGCTCCCGTTTGTGTACTCCGAGAGGTAGAAATTTAAGATCTGTTCTCCATAAACTTTCGTTAGACACTATATCCCCAAATACTCCAACTTACTGGCCCACATCGAGACAGAAAACCCCTGACTTACTTGATTTTTTCATCACTAAAGGACTTCGCGCCATACCTTACACAATAAGTAGCAGTTCTGATCTCTGCTCTGATCATTCCCTGATTCATTTGACACTTTTTGATGAACCTATAATAAAAGAGAAAAGATTATTCCTAAATCAAGGCGTTATGGATTGGGATAGCTATCAATCCAGGTTAAATTCGAAACTGCTGATACCAATGCAACTAAAAACCGAAAAAGAAATTGAAGAAGCAGTTGATGTATTTACCAAAGCTGTACAGGAATCTGCATGGGCCTCATCCGTTCCTAGAATGAACAAAAGAGGTTCTCTACCGAGTTACCCACAGTACATCAGGGATTTGATCACAGCAAAGAGAAGGGCGCGAAAGGTATGGCAAAACAAACAGACTTCCTTCAGACAGACGAACATTTAATAAATTGAATAACGAACTGAAACGACAAATTATGAAAATCAAACAGACCAAATACGATTATTACTTATCCAATATCACGACAGACGACGGAAGCTTATGGAGGCACACTAAAAAACTTTTAAAGCATCACGAGGTGATAGCGCCTCTCAGAAAAGAAGATGGGTCCTGGGTGATGTCGGACAAAGAAAAGTCTGAACTCTTTGCTGAACATTTGTCGAATTAGCTTACTTACTTCCTTTGTACGGGTTCTAAAATACAAATATTCCAATTTTACTAAACGAAAATTATTTTTACCACTGACTTCAGACATAATACAAGTACTGCCTAATTAGTGGATTTTCCGTTTTTCAATAATTACTCAATACATTCACGTAGTATTTGAAAGAGAAAAAAAAAAAAAAAAAAAAGTTATTTTATAATTTATAATTTTACTAAATTATAACTTTTCTTTCTCTTGTTCTCACATGTTTATTAACAGTTGTCAGAGAAAAAGAAGTTACAATCAGCGAAATCCATTGCTGATAAAAAGATAATGTAACGAACGTCATTCACGCATATCTGTCAGAGGGAACGCAGTCTCTAGCGGAACCCCTTATTGGCCTTGATTCCATTTATTTATTATAAGAAATATCTTTAATTCGGCTTATTATTAATTTTCTAATATATTTCATAAATACGATATATTTACTTATGAAAAATACATAAAGTACATAGAGAGCGAACTTCGTGCTGGCCGTTAGTTGTTAGTTGCAACATGTGATGTTATGTATGTACCAATATTTTTTTTTCATTGAAAAATTGCAGTTGTGTGACATATAAATGCCATGATAATTCAGTTAGAATTTGAAAGATTTCAATAATACTGATCTAGTTTTGAATATTGTTTTTCATAAAAAAGGAAGTGCATTTCCCATTTGAATTTGAATTTGATTTAAAAATCTAGTTTTATTTTATAACGTTTAAATCTGACTATGATAATAGGAAGACTATTATAATAATTTATTTTTGGGGAACTGACAGCTAAGAACATTAGGGGGAAGTGTCTTAGAGCACGATTCGAGTCCCAACTCAGTTGATATTTATTTCGTGGTGGCCCCGCAATATGAATCTAATAGCCCGTTCATACCAGTTTGGTAAGCAAGTATTTAGTAATACAATCGTTTAAACATTGTCAAGTGTTAAGTTAAGTTATCACTTTTATGTTCTTCACTTCCACTTCATTGGTACCAAAGTTTAGTATTCCCTTGGAAAAAGCAATATCGTTTATTGCTGTTTTTTTTTTTTTGTTTTTTTTTCTATGGTTTAATTCTGTATTCGGATTGTTTTAAATTACACAGACATTCGTAATAGAGGTATACCTCCACGAATTTTACTGTCCTTTCCTCTCCCCATCGGCTGGTCATTGAAATTATCTTAATTAAATTGGTAAAAAATATACTGAAATAGAATTTTAATCAGAACGTATGAAACAAAAATTGCTTAGGTCATAGCAATTAGAATTTTACAATTTTTTTTAGATATTTAGTAAAATTTACGACTATATATACAATATAAAAATATAATACATCAAGTATGATGATGATGATAAAAATGAAACTTTTTTTTAAAGCAACTACCCATTGGTAGCACTTATAAAGGTAAATAAGTAATACACTAGAAGTTCCCAGGCCATCTTCTTTTCAGGCGTCTCGGACGGTAAATTTTACCTTTAGTATAATTTTCTTGTAGACGAGTAAACAAACCTGTTATTGATTAACTATATATAGAGATAAACGCGATTACAAGCCAGGCCCACAGAGATTACCACTGCTTAACAGAAAAAAAGAAATTTTTTTATTCTACTTGCTACTAAACACTTGCTCGGAATACTAAACACTTGACTGGCGGTTTATACTTCAAAATCAACTAAACACTTGCTTACTAAACAGGTTTAAACGGGCCGTCAACATTCCCACTCTAGCTAGAATAGGTTGATAACCTATAGGATAACCAGTCAATCTCGCTCTACTCGGGGTACTTAAGGAAGTTAAGTCCCAAAAAACAATAGTTTATTTTGAATTTATGTATTTTACATGTATAAATCGTTCATTTCCGATTTACGACTTCTCAGCTGTCCTAATAAAAATTTTAGTTCAATATTACCTGACTAAGTTTTCAGAACTTGCTTTCGTATATTAAAATTTATATCATAGGTTACAAAAACGAGTCATAATTAATTGTATTAAAATACTTTCTTAATTAATATTATTATATATTTATTAATAATTTAAATTATTAAATTATTATTAAATTGGCTAAATAAAGAACCTTACTCATATTCCTACACCCATCATGAAGGAAAAGTTAAGATGTAATGACTTAATTACAAGTTAATGTTACTTGCACTTCTTAAATAAATGATTTATATACACACTTTATTAACTAATTTACATATTACTTTATTAACTGATTTTATACTGTTTTCAGACGCTGTAGTACCCATCAGACCTAAAAAAAAGGTTACATGACACAAGCAATTTAACTTAAGAAATGTATTTTAATTTATTTGTTGATATTTACAAAAGTATACAATATAGATGTACATAAAGTAAGGATGAATAATAAAATTTAGAATATTCGATTTATAACTTATAGGACAATAATAAGTTAGTAATAACCGATCGATTATTTTTTTTAATCCAAATAACTACTTAAAACCTAGATGAATCTATTCAGAGTAGAGTTTATTATACTACGAACAAATAGTTAAAAGTTATAGATATTACGTAGAAACATCTTTAAAACGATGAATACATATAATAAAAATATAAAAAATATCTCTGTCAAATATTTAAGGTTGGTACCTGTAACAAGAAAAAAATGAATATTCTTATACCTTCAAGGAACATAAAAATTGATATTATAAACATTTTTCTAGTTTTTCAATGATTAACCGTCTTCATAAAATTGTTAGTTAATAAGCTTTTGCTAATATGTAATAATGTTACTAAACAATATTTTGTAATTTACAATTGTCAAACAATCATCAACTTCAGTTATACTACTACAGAAAATTATTATTTTTTATTTTTATTTTTTTGCTTGGATTATCATCAGTCAACTTTGACCTCTTTAATGTAGACTTAATCAAAGCTTGATTAATAATACTCGAAAATATTATCATATCATTTAGATTATAGATCATTTATATATTATTTTCATTTAAAGGAATGTTTCAAATAATGTTTAGATAAAAGTGTATTCGAGGCCATTGAAAGAATACTATTTTATGTAACGCTGATAATGTACCCCACCCTTCTCTTTATCTTTTTTTCGTCATTCACAACATGTTTGCTCAGTACTTGTAAATAATCTTTACTCACGATTCTATTGTGAAAACACTATAGGTTTAAAGATTAGAGAACAAAATAAATTCTTAATTACGTTCAGTCGAAACCAAAACACTGCTTTACTCAATACTTATTCTCCTTCATTTTAAAATATTAGTATTATTTCTTTAATGTGTTTTTCTTTTATTCATAAAAACATTATTATTTTTGTTTATAATTTTAGACTTTTCTGAATAAAATTACAATTTGAAATTAAATTAAATCTTAGAAGGTACAGTTTCCTGATGTGCCACCAATCTGAAGGAGTTCTGAGTTCTTATAATTTTAAAGGATATAAAGATTATCATTACAAAAAAGAAATTACGTAGAAAATACGTCATGAATTATTTTAAAAAGCTTTAATAAAGGTATCGTAATTGATTATATAAATGGAGGGAATGAACAAAGATTATTTAATTTATATGTTCAATAATGCCAAAAGAAACAATTTTTTTTTAAACGATAACATAAACTATACTTTAAAGCATAAAAAAAATTAAAAATTTTATGACCCTTAGATTCACTGATTTATCGTATGCTTTGTAACATTTTTTTTTCAAGCAAAAGTACAAAATGTTGAATTCGAAGAAAGGAAATAAACCGGTATTTATTCAAAGGGTTTGTATCCATCGGTTGCAATGAGTTTAGTGGTAACTAAGGTAACTGCTAGGGTAGTTATCTTAATAATATTTTTCACCAAAACATAGAAACATTATTACCTATTTTTTCAAACTGATTCTCAGCTTTAGTTTAGTTTATTGTATATTAGTTTTTATTTTAATAACCACTATTGAAGCAAGAAAGGTTGCATAACGTGAGAGACATTAGTAACGTTGCTCAATATTTTGTTATTTTTTTTCTGACAATTTTTTCCGAATTCGGGACTGACAGTTACTGACAATGATTTGGAACAAAATAATGGGCAGAAATGATAAGTTATGCAAAAGGAGAGAAAGCGCCAAGAAAAATATATCAATATTTTTAATTTAGTCAATTTTGTAAATAGATCTCACTCAGATCACGGCCCTTTAAATAGTTTTTTTTTTTTTTTTTTTTTTTTTTTCATTTTTTGATATTTACAACTGTACAAAAATATATACATCAAGTAAATGTGTTGATATTGAATACAATGGCATGTAAATAACTTGTGAAGAACTACTCAATAGTAGCACTTCAATAAAAATCTACACTAATAGGTCTCTAGGCCATCTTCTTTTCTGACACCTCGGAGGATTATCGGGAATGGATTGGGAAGCAAGTTGGGAGACTAGTGGATTGGAGTGGTTATGGAGCTTACTATGGAAGGATAGGTATCTGGTCTGGGCTATTTAAATAGTAAATTTTTTTTTTCTAGTATTTGTTAACAGTGCCATATTTTTGTGATTCGTATGTACATTGAATAGAAAAATAATTTTATTCAGGTACAAAGCTCCTTAACAATAACAAATAGATGCAGAAATAAATACATCTGGTCAAAGATATATTAAAATGAAAAAAAAAAAAAAATAATAATAATAGAGATAATATATACATAAATATTAACTAAAAATATAGAGAGAAAATTGAAAAATAAGAGAACACTATACAAATGAAATAAAAAATAAAACTTTCTACTACAACGCTTAGCATGGTACACAACATATAATAAATGTATCTAAATCAAACAGGATATTTACTGTGGCAGGTAGAGGTTAGGCTTTCAAGAACAAGTGGATAACATCGGTGAAGTCAGATATGGAACAACTAGGGATCCCACAGCATAAAACACAAGACCGACTGCAGTTCCGACAAGCTATCCGACAGGGAGTTTTCCCAGTGTCCCTTGCCAGTAAGAAAACCACAGGGACCAAATGGACAGAGGTTAGAAAGCTGGCTCATAGTCAGAAAATGAAAGAATACTGGAAGATAAAGAAGAAGATCCTCACTGAAAAGTAGCTACGAGCCCGTGGTCCTTAGAAGACCCCCCCCCCCCCAAAAAAAAAAGTATCTAAATGTTATAGGTAAAAAAAATTTGTATAATGAATAGATTTGCTTCAATATACCTTCGAGCACCATCGAGAGGCCACCATAAACCAAATGCTCATATTCAAGCTAAGGGAATGTGTGTAAGCTGTTTATTTCTAGTTTATTTTAAATAAATATAATACACCAGACATAAAGGTAAAGAAACTGTCCGTTTCCGACTACTCCAACATTTACTAGGCAAGCGTTCATAGCTCCCAATGAATTACAAAACACTTATTTACATGACAATAATTAGACCTATTTGGACATACGGATTTGAGCTTGGGGCTCTTGTAAACCTCTTTCCAGCGAATTCTTCAAAATCCATCCTAAAATCTTCAATGCTCCTTATGTCACAAAGAAACTTATCCATAATGATCTTTATGTTGCTGATTAGTCCTAAACCAGATATCTATCCTTTCATAGTAAACTCCATACCTACTTGAATCCGCTAGTCTCCCAACTTGCCTCACACTCCCTATATTCTTCCGAGGCGTCAGTAAATAAGATAACTAAGAGACCTTCTATAGTATAACTTGTATTGAAGTGCTACAAGTGAGTATTTCTTTACATATTATTGACATGTCGTTGTAATTATTTTCCTCAAATTTACTGGTGTTATGTAATGTATACACTTGTATCAATAATTAGTTTAATAAAATATATATATTGTCTAGTTCTAGTTGGCAACATGCTGAGCACAGGTTTAGCTTGTTGTATTTTCTAAAGCAGTTTCACTGTATATTGTCTCAATGGAACAGAAAGTAAAGGAGTACACTCTTCCCTTCTTGATATCGTTTGTAAGTTGGAGTCTTTTGAAAAAATAACAGTTAAATCAATATTTTAAAGACGAGGCAAATCCATTCTTTATGTCGAAAATTATGAATATTTCAAAAACAACCTACCACCGCCACAAAGGTATAATTAATGTGACAGGTGAACTTTTGGATTCAGCTAAACTAATTAAAAATTACAGGTGAAAGCTATTTTACCTTCTTGTATGTCATTAGCCATTCCGCCAGTGGTCATTTATGGCATCTGAAATTTTTAATAAGTTTAGAAAGAAGTTACTTTTGAGGGGAAGTTGAGGGTGAGTGATCTGATTGGGCCTAGCTCCTCATAGCACATTTATCATTCATTGGTCGCCTCTAGACAACTCTGCCTCAGGTTGGCTGAAATATTTAGAGCACATCTAGCCAAGGTGGAATTTCCAATCTTCTTTACTAGTTACCAAGGCTCGACTCCGCATTTCCCAATAAATTATACAATTGCCCAGTTTCGGCGAGTAAACCGATTGACATATTTATTAGAGGCACAAGCACCCTTTCCAAGTCAACAGCGGAGACGGTGCTCGGTAGCGGTAATGACACGCTTCCAGAATTGGTAATAACAATGGTACTAGTTTTAAGGCATACTTACACAGTATTTGCTACCAGGTAATACTTACTAGCAAAGCCATACTTAAATACTCTTCCAAGCGTTTAATTCTAGCTCTTGGTGAGAGATGATATAAAATGACCGAGCCAAATAGTTAATATTTTAGAACATCGGGTATATTTGTTAAAAAGAAAAAATAAAACACCTAAAATTATCAAATACTTTATGATTAACCACTTCTGTGATGGTTTGTTAGATGACTAGTTTCCAACGTTATATATTCAACTTCAGTTATAAAAATATACAAAGATTCAAAACATCAGTAATTATATGTACAAATCATGTTTATTACGCTACTGTAAAACTATAAGACAAAAAATCAAATGTGTTGGCACAAGTGGAGGTAAGAGAAAATTAATATTACTTGTTGCAGCTCTGGATAAGGAATAAAAACGATGTAGTAGATAGGAGGAGATAGTCATTCACAGGTTAATAGAGAACCTTTAGAATTCCCCCCTAGAGGGATCAGTTATTCTGTTCCGACTAGAAACAAATTTAGAACGGAACAATTAGAAATATATATATTTATTAATTTAAAGAAATATTTGCATCAGTCTTAAACGATTTAAATATATTAATGATAATTAAATGTTTTATATATTTTTATAACTGCAGATGAAATTTGAAACAATAGTCTAGGAGCGAACTAAACTAAACCTATCATGAAAGGTCTCCTAAAAAAATCTAAGCTTATCATCAATTTTTTTGAAAGAAAAACCACTGCTGTCTTTTCCAAACATGGGACAAGAAGGCGGCAGCCAGTAAAATAAGGTTCCAGAAGGCCATTTTTAGGAAAAAAATTGCCAAACTTTTTTTCCCAACGGATCATAATGTTTTTTGTGGAGCTGAATCCGAATCTTAAGCTTGCTAACACGTCAGCCGTCAGCTTCATAACCAAATTCACAAAAAAAAAAACACCCAAAATAGTGGTTATTGTTGGTTTTTTACCTATAACAAGACAAAGAAGGGTTTTTCGAAGAATATTTTTATATAGTAAATTGTAGCTGGAACCATGGTCTTGGGAACATTTTAGAGATTGTCTTAATTTGTCTCAACTTGCGGTCGCCAACTTCTCCGCGAATACATATTTATCGGTACTCTTTTAGCAACAGCTCCGAATCTATATGTCCACAGAGCATGTCAAAATTGTCACATTTTCCAAAAACATTTAGCGTGCTGGCGTGGGTATTTTATGACATTTAAACAAACTTTCATATAAGAAATATAATAATAAATTCAACCGGCTTTAAGATGAAGAAAATAAATTTTGGATCACACATATATTTTCTGAGTCAAAGTGATAAATGTGGCAAAAAAAAAAAAAAAAAAAAAAAAATGGATTTCACAACAGTACGAGGTTTTTAGCATGTATATTTTAAGGGACTTGATTGATCAAATCCAGAGTCTAATAGTAAATTTAACCAGCTTTAACTCTTAATCGGCGTTGCGGAGTCACTGGGACTCGAGCAGATATATACAGTTTCATAACTAATGTATTTTTTGTTCAAAAAGTATGTGTTTCTCGGTACCTTCTTAGGGTGAGGGGACGCACCATTTGTTATGTTTACTATAGTATTCTGCGAATTCAAGTCGGCTACAATTGCTTCATGGTCCGTGGGACTCCGCGACGCAGTTTGTGCTATATTTTCAATTTTGTAACTATGTCCAGGAATCCAGAATACATTAGAACTACAGATGCTAACTACGAAGAGACCCTACTAAAATAGCTTGAGGAATCTGACACAGAGTTCTCAGATCAAGTGGGTGATCCTGAAAGCAAAGTTCCTGCCGAGAATGCTGCCACAAGTAATCACGACGTTCTCTGTTACTCAAGAAGTTTTACCTAGAAATCATAGAAAGTATTTTTTTATGTGGTCCAAAAAACCAATATACTTTCAATGTTCTAATAAACTGTACGCTCAATGCATTTAAAATCTAGATGAGTTCTAAAATAATGTTTTTTTAAGGACATTTCTACCAATGTCATTTTTTTCCTTATGATGTTTAGAAGTTAACATATGCTAATTTATTATAGTTCAGATCTTAGGCAATAAGTTTTTCGCTAAAAGTTTTTATATTTTTGGTTCGTTTTTAAAAAAAAAATAATTTAAGTGAAACAATGTTTATTTTCGTCAGAAAAATTATTACTTTGAGTTTTATATCTTGATTGCTTTACTTTGTTATTCAGTTGGTTACAAATAAAGTATTTTTTTTGTCTATAAATGCCTTTGATTATTTTAACATCGAAAAAACATTATTTTTCAGGAAATTTAAAAAAAAAAAAAAAAACCCTACTTTAATTTTGGACGCACAGAGTGTTAAGGTTTTGGCCACGCCGGTTAAGAGTTAAGAAGGAAAAAGAAATTTTGGATCAAACAAATAGATTCGGCGTTACAGATAAACGTGTTTTGGTGGAGAAGTGGGACTGACCGCAAGCTAGCAAATCTCTACAATGTTCCCAAGGCCATAACTTCCCGAAAAATTATGTTATCCTATGGTATAATTTAGTTCATTAAATTAATGAATGTTAACTGCTTGAAAATGTTTAATTCAAATTATAACCAAGAGTTGCCTTACTTTTGATGAATTAGTATCCCATCCGACTTTGGCCATTGCTAAAGGAAAATGAGAAACAGCATGATGATGCGGTAAGATAAGAAGCTCCTAGATCTTCGAGAGGGGGGAGGTGCCACTTGATCCTTTAGATCCTCCCTTCTGCTTAAATCATGTAAATGACTGGTTAAGAGTAAAGGAAGCCCAAGAGGAGAAATCCGTCGCGGCACCGACGACTGCTCAGAAGTTGGCAGCCAATTATGGTAAAGACTGATTCCATTTAAATAGCGAGGGCAGGAGTAGGAGATAACTTTTGATTGGCTGTTAGGGCGCTAACTTAGGAGGAGGGCTCTCTTCTATAATGCCTCATAACCGGCCAACTTCTTTCCCTCATCTTCCTCATTTGCATTTCCTTAAGTCTGTTTTATTTCCTCTTCCCTCTTCTATTGCCCCATCTAGCAAATAATCGTTTCCGGATAGCGTCCAAGACCTGGAAGAAGTCCAAATTACCTTAACTTCTCTTCACTTTAACCTAATTTAATGTTAGAATAGCCTTCTGAAATAAATAGCGCGCTTTAGTGTTATAGACAATACAAGGATCATGCAGGGAAGGCGTGAGTAGGAAAAAAAATTGTGATTGAGAATAATCATGTATGGGGGTGGATACCGCCAAAAAATCGATATTCTATATCGAACTTTTTTTTTATCTCTATATATCCATCATACATCGGTGGGTACTTATATCGATTCATATTCAATTTTTTTTTTTTTTTTTTTTTTTTTTTTTTTTTTTTTTTTTTTTTTTTTTTTTTTTTTTTTTTTTTTTTTTTTTTTTTTTTTTTTTTTTTTTTTTTTTTTTTTTAGAAATCGGAGAATTAAAAAATATCCAGTCAAATAAATTTTACCCTTCGTCTTACTGTATGATTTAACAATGTCCCACTGATCCATGTTGAGCAGATACGCTATCTAGAACTCCATTTGGACAAATGTTTAACTTGGAATCCGCATACAGACTTTTCGACTTCTTCAACATTTACTAGACAAACGTTCTAAACTTCCGATTTACTATAAAAGACCCATTTGCATGACATTTATCAGACCTATTTGGGCATATGAAGTTGAGCTTATTCATAAAGATCATAATATACCATATATTGTTCATATAGCCCAAACCAGATACCTATTCTTTCATAGTGAACTGATCCAATAGTCTCGCAACTTCTTCCAATAGCTTCTCACTCCATTCCCGATAATCCTCCAAGGTGTCTGAAAAGTAGATGGCCTAGTGACCTTCGAGTGTAAAATTTTTATTGAAGTGCTACTGATGAGTTGTACTTTTCAAGTTTTGACATGTTGTCATTATCAACACATGTACTTGATGTGTACATATGTATCTTGTACGGTTGTAAATTTCTATTTAAAAAAAAAAATGTTTATAAGGATATGCCATTTCAAATATTCCTATGATTTTACAATGCTATTCCTGTTATTTTTAACGTTTATAGTTAATATGTTTCTCTGCTTAAATAGGAACAGAATTTTTTTAAATTTAGAAGTAGTTTGTTATGATACTAAGTAGACAATAGGTGCATATACTTAGATGTGTACCAGTTGATAAAAGTATATAGATACACACAATGTTTCTCAAATACCTTATTAAAGAATAAATCCTTCAAGCAGAAAAACAAAAGACACGTGCAAATGTTATTTATTTATTTTTAATATTAGGCAATTTTCGTGTTGTTCTACTCATAAATTAAACAGACCGTAGTCCATCATATTTATAACACACACTTCGAATCTTGGCCTTATTATCAACAACTCAATCTTTTTTTTTTTTTCTTTTTTTTAAATTATTTTTGTGTGCCTCGTGAAAAAGAGGTGATTTATTAAATCAGAATGAGACATCTATTTTAAACCCTAAATAAGAAGACTAAGGGAACTGAAAGAAATTGCAAAAAATGCAGTCTAGAATTACGACTGAAACCTCAGACGTCAGATGCGTTTTTGTGTAACCTCGGGACGGATATGGGACACGTGTTTTGCGTCTGCATATCTTATAAAAAAAAAAAAAGAAGCAATGTGTCGTAAAAGCCTGTAGAAACTCAGAACTTTTCTCACGTTTCTTCATAAACGCTTGTTTTTCTTATATCTGAAAAGAACATTTGCTATAATTTGTATTTTTTTAATTCTGTAATATTAGTAAAAGTTGTTTCAATATGAATATATTTGTACGATAATAAATATATTATCCGATTTAGTTTTTTATATAATATAAATTTATTATGTGTAAATATAAAATTATATATAAATATTATAATATGTAATATTATGTTATTTTTAATATTATATTGTCTATTAAAACAAACTAAAAGCTATTTATGTTTCTAATAAATATCGTTATAAAATCGTATTAAAAATATTATAATAAAATAAACTTCCATATTAGCAATAATACCTAAGAAACTTATTTTTAACGGGGTTTCGATGCTTTTCAACCCAAAACTAATAGATACCTGTTATATTAGTATATAAATATAATTTTTATTACTTTTATATACCAATATAATATTAAATATACTAAACAGATTTATAAATATTAACCTCAAAGTTAACGGATTCATTGAAACTGTAGATCATGCAGGAAAAAATCAAGAATGACCAAAGAACAAACCCAATATTTGACTGGACAAGGTACAGCTAAAAGTTACTTACATCATTAGTAACTACGACGAAAACAGTGGAAAAAAAAAAAAAAAAAAAAAAAAAAAAAAAAAAAAAAAAAAAAAAAAACCTACGATCAAATTATTTATAACTGCGCAAAATTAGAAAGATACAGACAAAAACTGATATTCCAAGTCCCACTGAACGGTGGCCAGTAGCCTCCTTCTAAGAACGATCTCTTTGACAAATTCGAGATTGTGCATTTGTGGATTAGATCGACTACTTGTAGTTCAACAGATGAAGTTTAACTCTTGTGTTTTCCCTCTTTTATCAATTACACACTTAAATAAGATTTACATTCACATGTTTCAAAATAAAAAATATACTGTTTACTTAATTAATTTACATATAAATCCATTACACTAAATATTGTTTTATATTTTCTTCTTAAGTCAATGTTGATTCCTATATTATTCTATTGTAAAATTATTGTACATTATAATGACAAAATTAAGCGTGTTTGTATAAATATTTATTTAAATAAGCGTTATGTGGGAAATGGAAGGCTCCCAAATAATGCACTCATTGCAGGGTTACAATGTAGAAAAGCTGAAAACTTAAAGTTTTGAAGGAACGTTTCTTTTCGTCTCATCGCTGTTGTTCTAGAAACCATTGATTTAAGGCTTGCTTATTGCCATTTCATGACCAGTCTTGTTATGTAAAACAATGTTCAGAAATGTGCATTAATGTCATATTAATTTTCATTTCCTTTACTATTATAATTAAGCTGTGTTAAAAGATGCGTGGCATGATGAAGACCAAAGTAAGCATTAGACACAAAGAGACTTCTCAACTTCTAGTATAAACTAGCCACCGGAGGACGTTGTGGGAGTGGACTAGGAAATCGTTCGGACGTAGACAAACTGTCCACTTCCTCGGAGAGGCGCCGGCACAGATTAGATAACTCAATGTAACCTAGAGCCAACTAGCTCTAATCTAGTACGCTTCGTTTCCATGAATACTAACGTACTCCCTGCCTCCATCTCAGCCCGTCCACAACAGACCTGACGCTATGCTGCGGACGTTCTCTGCTAGCTTTGGGAGCAGAATCAATCCATATATATTTGCTAAATAGCTCACAAGATGAAGATTAAAAACGTTGTGAATATGAAATCCACTCTCGTAATCTTTTAATAAAAAATAAATAAATCAAAGCTTGGAAGAGTTACCGATGAGAAATGTTCTTTCTCGTGCTGGGCACGTCTGTTATTACTATACTTGGATCAAACCATCCGCATATTGTTTAACAAGAATGGATAAATTAATAAAGCTAACAAAATTATATCTACCAATATGGTGGATAAGGTTAAGCATTTTAAATGTTTATTCATGCTGTGTATTATCTTGATAAATTGGAATATTCTTTTTCGATTAAGTTTATAATGTTAATTTCTTGTATTAATAAATATAATAATTAATGTGCCAGAGTGTTATTTATTGAAGATGCCAATAAAATGAGAATTGTCTGACAATGAGATAGTGAATTTCATTTCCGTGGGGGAGTCAAGCATATTGAGACATCACCTAATCCGGCCTACGATAGGTTGGTAGCCTATTGGATAGTTCCACCTGTCTTCTCTGTTGAAGCACAAAAAGGTATTACCATTCATACGAACAAAAACATAAATAATAGAACAAAATAACACAATAACAATAACACCTAAGGAACTTATTTTTATCAGGGATTCCATTATGTTCACACCAACGCTACTGCATACCTAAAAGTATTTAAATATAATTATTATTTGATCCATGCCAAAAAAATACTAAACAAGATATGTATTATTTATTATATGAGGAGATCAATTACTATATAAGGAAAATAAGCAATGATATCTCCCAACATTAATTTTATTATTCAAAAATTATATTTATACTAATCAGGCAATGTTTCATGGCTTTGCCATATTTTCAAGTCGTTGAATTTACTTCATTGTCAATAGAATATATATATTTTTTCCAACTAAAAGTTTCATAAATTATATTATCAACATATATCTTATTTAGAATATTTGAAGTGTTATTAAAGGATATTATAATGTGATTTTACTTATTGCTTATCGATATTGAAACTCTTGAAAACTGTTGAGAGGAGTTTACAAAACATTTAGTTAAATATATATTGACAATGAAGTAAATTCAAGGGCTTGGAAATATGGCAAAACCATGAAACGTCGCCCAATTAGTATAAATATAAGTTTTGATTAGTAAAATTAATGTTGGAAGATATCATTGCTTATTTTCCTTATATAGTGCTTAATCTCCTTATATAATAATACATATCTTTGTTCAGTATTTTTATGACATGGATCAAATAAAAATTATATTTATATACTTATAGGTATGCAGTAGCGTTGGTGTGAAGAGAATTGAATCTCTGATAAAAATAACTTCCTTAGGTATTATTGTTTATTATATTATTTATGTTTTTGTTTGTATGAAGTGTAATATCTTTGTGTGCTTCAATCAGAGGAGTCAAGGAGAATTATCCAATAGGCTACCGACCCATTGTAGGCCGGATTAGGTGATGTCTCAATATGCTTGACTGCCTCACGGCCATGAAATTCACTGTTCTTATATAATACTAAACAAATTAATAAATATCAAACTCAAAGTATTGAAAAAAAAAACTTTATATTGCTTTAGAACCATTGGTTAAATCAGACCTCTTGCCATTTTATAAACAGGTTATGTAAGTAAGGCAATGTTCAGAAATGTACATTAATTCTATATTAATATAGATTTTGTTTCCTTAACTATTATATTAATAATCTATATTAAAGAAAAGACAATCGATGGATGAGCTTTGGTAATATATGCATTGCATGAATAGCCATGAGGGAGAATGAACCCAGCGGTGTGTTCTGACCTTCAGTTAATTGATATCGCTCAACGTCTGTTTAGTCATTTTTTTCAAGTTTGTTCATTCCATTCAATTTGGCGTGGCATTGTTTATTGACGCGAATATGCTAAGTTGCACTTAGAATACATAAATAATTGTGAAAGAGCTAGTTATGTTGAAATAAAATACAAATAATCTGTCAATTCTCTATAAAACGTTGAAGGAGTGAGATTTTCAGATTTTTATTTCAATTTCTTCTCTTCCCTTTATTTGATCTGGATTAGTATTGATTTTTTCCGTTTTTTTCTTCACTTTTTTTTTTTCTTCACAAGTCATTATTATTAAAACATATACTCACAAACAAGCTTTCATAATTTTACTTGAAATATAGTCGAATCAGATGGCTTTGTTACATTCTGATATTCTGATGGTGATTTCGATTTTTCCATCCATGAGGTTTTCTATTAAGTTTGATACTAAGGTATAAGATATAATGTTTCTCGTTATCATTAGCACATTAAATACAATTATAATGCTGTTTTAACTTTCAATTAAATGTTGTTATTTTCCTACTTAATTCAATTATCATTGGATCAAAATGATTTACCCATCATTCAATGCTTCTGTGCATATCTCTAACGTCTGTTAGAAGTAATTACTTTCATTTCCCCGCTACTTTTTATCTTAATCTCTTTTTGTTATTTTTTCGAAAGTTTAAAAGTTTTATGGAAAGGGGAGACCCCCTCAGTGCCAACTCTGTAAATTTATTCTCACAGTGACACATCTTCAATGAAAAAAATATGGAATGCCTTGTCAGCTCTATATACCTTGGGCGATAATGTGAACTTCGTATGCAAAACTATAGAATTTATTAGAACTATTAGATTATATTATTTACTATGAGATTTCAAATTGTATTTTATTTAGTTTTAAATTATATTATATTTATTTTCAACTTAATATATATTTTTAAATTTTATTTATAAAAACTAAGAAGTTTATTTAAGTATATGCTCTCCAAAAATGGCTCCAATAAAATTATAAAATCGTAATGGTGCCTCTAGCCTGAGTTGTTGTACACGGCAGCTAAAATAGTAATCAAAAATATATGTTCTCTTTTGTTTTATACATATGCATGTTTATTTTATTTATATTGTTACTGTTATAATAAAAAAATTAAGTTCAAATATAACACAAATAATTTGCAGTTTTTGACCCTTTAAGACAAACAACAAACTTTCTAAATAAGCATAACCTTGTTATGGGTTCTGTTAGGAGATGATCTAGGACGCAGTCAAAAGAAACGCATTAAAAAAAAACTTTCTATGGAGTGCCGATGTTTAGACCAGCCTTGCAGATCTTCTTCAGAGCTACTGAACCAGTCAGGAGTAGAGGCGATCGATGACTAATAATATTTTTTCTTTCTCCTGGCAGTATCCCAGATCATTTTCTTATATTTCTTACAGTCATTTTTTTTTTTTTTTTTTTTTACAATTTAGATTGTGCGTTTATGCCAATAAGAGAAACCAAATTCCTTTTTCTCTCACATGTTTAGACATTCTCCACAAGTTTTTTTGATACCCACCTACCTACACCTTTGATATCATACTGAATTTTACCCATAACTGTCCAGTATACGGTTAAAGTTCAATAGTTTCTCTCTGTCGCTGGCCACACTGAGACTGATCTTGTTCTATCCGCTTGTACAGAGGCTGTGAGAACGGAACTACCTTAGCTGTATCAGTATTCAGGCAGGAGGGTACGGAGGAAACAGTTGTTGCCCACTCTTAGTCATCGTTTAGCCAGTCATTAGAGTCTAGGACGCTCGTACGTTACTACAGCAGGTGGCTAGGAAATCTTGTCATCCGGTCCTCAAATGTAAAATTCGATTGACACAGTAGACAGAAAGAGACCATAAAAAAAATATCTAATCATTATAAGTCATAAATAAATTTGTTTATTTTGTAAATTTTTAGAATCTCTAAAAGAAATGAAAACACCTGCACTGTGCACAATTAATAAGTAACCGAAATAAATCCCTGTTAACCTTGAAAAATGACAAATAAAAATAAAAATGTGAATCTAGAAATATTTTTTTTCCAATACTATTACTGAGCCCGTTGAGGAACAATAATTAACATGGACAAAACACGTATTAATAATAAAAAATGACGAAACAAAAATGAAATATTTAAAATCATGCATTATTATAAATTTAAAACTAAATTTATAAAGTGTGTAAAGAAGAACTCCAGGAAATCCTAGTCCTTCCTAATAACGTTTCTTGTAGGAAAAGTGTGCTAATGTCTAGTTTAATGAGTTTATTTATGTACAATACCTAGAAGTAAAACTAGATCTAACTCTTTATATCGAAATTGTAACTCTTTGTTTATTTGTTTTTTAAATAAATAAAAAATGTTTGAGGATTAGAAAAAACAATTATAAATGTATAAGGGGAAGATGGAAACTATTAATTACATCGTGGAACTGAAAACTGATTTAACAAATATTTATTTCTTGGTCGTTTAGAGCTCACACACCCTTACTTGTGAGTTTTTGAAAGCTTAATTGCTTATTTATATTATATTTCCTAAGAACGTTAGGGTGTTATTTTAAATTTAAAGTAAAAATCACTAGGAAAAATTTAGTTTTAATTACGATCCAAACCTGAGGACTTATAAACTACAAAACAAAGGATTAGTATATTAGCACATCAGCGATATGGAATCGGCAATATTGTTAGTTAATTTTAATAAATATTAAAGAGTAGTCATTTATTTACAGATCAAGTACCATGATGATCCCCTGAGGTTATTAAGGATAATTTGATAATCCATATTAAGTCAAAAAAAACCTTTTCAGCTCAAAAATATCAGATCACCTCAGAAATCTTCCTAAATCAAATCTTATGCTGAATCATTTTTTTTTTTTAATGTTTATTGATATTTACAACTAGATACAATTTATGCATCAAGTGGAAATGTGTTTTTTGTAATCAATTCAAAGTTTTGAACGTTTGTACAGTGAATTATGAAGAAGTCGAAAACGACTATCTTGTCGTTTAATCATGTATGTGAATAACCAGTAAGACGTTTGTCCAGATAGACTCGTAGGTAGTGGATCTGTCCAACAGGGATTGATAGAATATAATTAAAGAATACTGTAGAACATAAAGTCTTAGATTTACAACCAGAGATGGAGAATCTAAAAAATTAAAAAATAATTTTGTTTAAATACAGAGTGTATTTGAAGCTAGAAACAGCTCCTTTATATAAATGGTACTCTGGATTTCTGTTATCATAAAGGAGTTAATTATGGCAATATTATCGTTTGTCTATCTTATCGTAATTCACTGTGCACAATAAATACCAAGCCATCTTCAAAGCTGCCTTTGTTTATCTAGACTCCCTCTCTTAAGAAGAAACTTACATATTCCTTGATTATCTGATAGTATGGTCTCCTGAAAAAGTTCATTCGTTATACAGGGTGTTCAGCATAAAACTATGGCTTGATTTTCATCTGTTTTATACTTTAATTTAAAATTTATGTGTTTTAAAGAAATTACTTCTTTTATAAAAATAATGTTTCAACAAATATTTTTTGAACTACTAAATCTATAACAATTTCAATGTTCAAAAGAGAGAAGACTAAATTTCGTTTAAAATAACCTTAAGATTATTTTAAAGGAATTATTTTTTTTTTTTCTGATGAGCTAATTGAAATTTCTCTAGCATTAGTAGTTCGAAATATAATATATGACAATTATTTGTCAAAAAGTAGTAATTTCTTTTTTTTAAAAAGGTATGAAAACGAATGAGGATTAAAGACGGGATATAACATAATTTCTTACTTCATTAGATGGCTTTATAATGTATAAATAAATAATTTAAATTAAACAAACAAATCGAAACTAAAAATTACATCTTGTTTTTGCTGTTAACCATCTTGGGTATTATGTATTATTCAAAATGAATGATCTAAGCTTAATGAAATTTGTAATGAAATTATATTATATGTTAATTTTTACCTCATCTTCAATTATTAAAATCGTGGCTGTATTATGGGATATATATTTTATTTTAATATTAGTTAGAAAAATACTCCTGAGTATTAGGTATTGGGGTAGTTGAATAGGATATGATTTAGGCTCTCTTTTTTTTTTTTCTTTTTTTTTACACAGGCTGCATATCTGTTTTGTACATATTATTTGTATAATAAATCTGTATTTTTTTATCTGAGGCTAGTCTGAGTTGTGATATTATTCTTGTTATGTAAAATGGGGCGTTAACAGAAGGTATTTGGCACCAGTAATGAGTGTGGGTTTTATTTCCTTATGTTAGGGATTAAAGGTAGAATTGTTTACTTTTTCTAAATCCTGAGTCTAAACTTAATTTTTTCCATATCAGGGTAGAATCCTGATTTTTTTTTATAAATAAGTATAGTTTGATACCAAGAGTAAAATTTTTAGCTGGTCTATCCAGTTTTATTATACTTCTTGTGAATGTGCAATATGGAGTTCAAATAATTTATTATTTAAGATAAGGAGGATTCTATTAGCTTGTATGTTTAGAATATAAATCCACCATTTTGGAAAACATTTAAATATTTTTAAGCATTTTTTCACTTGTCCTGTTTCGAGGCTTACGCAATGGCCTGAAGAATTGTTAGGTAAATGCAATAAACACTTTAACTTTACTTTTTCAAATACCTCTTAATACTTACCTAAATGTCCATAGCTCACTAATTTACAATATTTTTGATTCCACTAGGCTTTGAAAAATGTTTGCCTCTCAGGGAGAATTATTTCTAATGAAAATCAATTCATAGTTTATATCGCATTTTTTGTCGCTAAGTCACTGCAGCCTTCTCCTGAATATCACTACAGTTTAATATGAATACAGACATTGGAAAATTATTTTTTCCAAAAAATTGGAATTGCTATAACCATACAATTTATTCATTTTTTTACATTGTTGGCGATCCCATCCCTTCTAAGCACTCCCAAACTGAGAGGAAGAACAAGCTGGGAGAGCTGACACAATGTCAAACGACTTTAAAGAGCAGCAAGACTGGCGCCAGGGCGGCCGGAAGTTTGCCTCAGGCGTGACCCGGTCACTGCGACCGCTCTTAGCGCCTCATCTTCCGCTTATCTTTGCCACCTCTGGCTTTTAGAGTTCTTCCAGTCTGTAATCACTGCTCAGCCATTATCATGGAGAAACCAAACAAAACATAATAGTCAAGATGGAGACGCGTAACGATAAAACATTTAATTTTGTTATAGTTGTACTTCATCTCTTTTGAAACTAGAACTGTTGATAATTATAACACGCTTTTATCAGCTTGACTTCTATGTATGTAACGGAATAAGGTCTGATTGACTTGAAAATTCGCACACGTGTCAAGTAAAAACGACAATAAAATCTTTAAATGTTTCATTTAAGGAGATTAATATCAGTTATTATATTAAAAAGGCATAACTCCCCATTGGCTTTTATTCATTTATACTACATGTTTCAGAGCTTGTCTGTTGCTCCATCTTCAGGTTCTACAATCATTATGTTATTTTACAATTCCTTACTATATTATTACTTCACTTTTCAAATTTGGATTTTTACCTAACACTGTGATATTCTCACTTGGTCATCTCATCTACACTGACACCACTGGGCAATGTTCAATTATTGTTTTGTTTATTTATTATCAACATTCTGGCCTTTTTAATTTGGTTCCTAATTTACCATTCCATTTCCATTCTATTAGTTGTATTGTCACTATTATTCACATTTTTATTATTTTTATTTATTAATGATTTTATTCTTATATAGACTATTTATATTTTCAATCTATCTATTAATTTAGCATAGCTTGTACCAATTATATGTGTATCTGTTTTGTAGTTTACTGCCTGGTCTATTGTTTTATTTATATAAATTGCTTCCATTATTTTTCTATTTTTGGTTTTATTCTCATGATTTAATATAGTTGTATTTTCAAAGTCCAAATTCATGTTTGAATTTGTTTGTGTGTTCACACAGTGCAGTCTTATTATTTTTCTCTTTGTCATTTATTCTTTTACAATCATATCTATGCTGGTTCACTCTTTTAATTAAATTCTGTTTGGTTTCACCTATGTAATGCGTTTCACAATCTTTGCAGTTTATTTTATAAATCAGATCCTTTTTAGTCCACTTGTCCATGATTTCTGTATTTCTTATAAAATCATCTAAAAAATCTAATAAAATCATTTTACAAGTTTGTTCCAATGTTCTCAATAGAGTGAACAGAATAAAAGAAAATGATTCAATAAGTTTACTGATTAACTGTATACCATGAGACGTCAGTAAATGTTGTTTTCCTTTAACGATTGAAAATTCTTACCAATGCTAGCTGAAAGATAGTTGAAGAATCTAAATAGTAATGACTGTGGTACCTACCACATATGTCAACGAAACTGTGAAAATATTTTTTTTTATATTAGTATATTATATTATATTATATATAATTAGATATTAGTATCTTCAAGGCGCATTGTATGGAGTCCTTATGACACAATGTTACAGCATAAATTTGTTCGTTGATTAAGTTTAAATTTTCAGCAATACAGTTTTAGGGAAAATAGAATGAAACAGTTTATGTTAACCTCTTTATTTTCTACCTTTTCCACGCAGTATAAAATCGCAAACCCAGTTGTAAATTCCTGATAAATGTCTTGGTCGATAAATCAATAGAGCAATAATTAAACAGGTAAAGAACACAAGAAAAAAGATTAACAAGAATAATAATGGTTATATGTATCAGCTGGAGTGAGGTTCCAAATGGATTTGCCAAGGTATCGTATAAAAATGAAAATTACAGAAAACTTGTACATAAAAATAATTATAAATTAAAAAAATATATTAATAAAAAATAATAGGAAAATAAAATGTTGATACAGAAATCGCGGCTGTGGCAAAATCATATCACATTGTCTCTTTGGTTATTATGTCGGCAGGTGGTAACCTCCAACACTTAAGCTGCATTTACACTACGTTGACGCGACGTGTTGACACGTCAGTTGACGTGTTACGAAAAAATATAAACCATTATTATTATTAGCTAAACGCTCCCTGACGCGTCAGCTCCAAATATAAATTCCAGATCTCGTCAATAGGTATCAGGCCGTCAGCAATGAATATTGAGGAGCAGCTCATCAAGCATGTGAAGCGATATCCAGTTCTTTTTTTAAAGTAAATTGTCTTCTAAGAGCTGAGGCATCAGATCCTGAAACGCACCGTAAATCGGTCTGCAACTATTTATAAGGTGCACCCATATTCTCCTTGAGTGGTGGGCGGCTAGCAAAGCTGCTATCACAGCAATATACTCTTGCTCTTCATCTAAAGCGTCTAAAATTCTCTTATTCGATTCCGCAACGATGTGAACCTTTTGAGAAAAAAATAAAAACTGGCATGAATTCGTCACGACACGTCATAACATTATGCACACACTGACTGACGCTCACGGGTTAACACGACAGCTGTCAGCGTAATGTGAATGCACCTTCAGTACTGCCACATACATCACTTCCAACACTAAGTTCAACACTCATATCACCAGCAATACAAAATATATAATAATATAAAAATACCTCAGTTATCTTTTCAGATAACTAGCAGGTTATCTTATTTGGGGAACTAGAAGTCGGACCAAAACAGTAATACAAAACGATACATGAGATTCTTAAGTGAATGTATGACTTTCTGCACCATTATTGCGGTTCATCCAACACTTTAGCATTTTCCCCTACAATCCTGAAACGGTTGTTGTTATAAGTGAGAACAAATATCTGGAAGCATGGAGCCATAAAAGACTATCAATTAATTACAAGAATACAATTAAATTCAAAGCTCTACTAAGCAGTGAATTGTTTCCGTCAAGATTAATGAAGATGGCCTGAAGCTGAGGAAGAAAACAGCGGATGAAGACGGCTCGGAGCGGACGAGGAACAATGCCCCCCAGCTGGAGAATTCCCTCCCGGGCCATCAGTTACCCCATCATCAGCGCCTGGATAAAATTCATGGTCTCTCGGTGTCGTTAATAATCGAATCAATTTGACGGCTATCAGGCCACTCCTAAAGGGGCTTAATATTAATAAGACAATGAGGGGAGGATGGGGGTGGACATATGCCTTAGTCACAGCCCAGCCAACACATGTTGCTCCATCAACTCCACCCGATTACTTTCAATGTCCCAAACCTTCTGTGCCAATATAATCTTTAGCTCTCAGCTATTGATGAAAAAATAATAATAACAGCTGCATTCGGAAAACTTAAAATTATTAGTTCTAGAGCAACCGAGGTTAATGTCAGATAAAATTTGAATAATAATAATCAATCATGAATTTTATTAACGCATCTCAACCATTCCTGACTTGTAGGAAATAAAAGTTTCTCTATACTTGTATAAGTATAGATATTAGTATAGAGTAAAGAGATATACAAGCATAGTTTACCTCATATTTACCGATGTCCCGTAGCAAAACCAAATTTCTAAATTTATCACCAGAAGCCAAAAACCATAGCAATATGATGCCCAATTGATATGAATGTAATTTTTCTTGTATAATTAGCAAAAAAATAGATAGTTTTAGTTGGGCAAGCCCCTGCTGACCATTTGTTTTCAAAAATTGGTTTTTCTTCTGTACTTATACCGTTTCGCTACAGTTTGAGACTAAAATTCTTTTTAATAATGAAATAAATACATGTCTTGAGTTGACTTATAGAATTGAAATGATGGATTAAAAAATTATTTTACGTTCAAAAGTGTTACTTATTAGCTTGGTGAACAATATTAAACGGATAGTAAAGTAATAAACGATATATGTACATACATGAACTAGTCTATGTAATCACAATACACATTTTCCTAAACAAATTATTATTATTCCTCATCTTAATTCTAGACAGACTTTTAGTAAAACTTTTTAGAAAATAGTTAAAAACAATTTATGATTAAAAAATATTTGTTTTTTAGAGTATTCAGGAACAAAATAAAAACAATAAAGTATTAAACTAAGAAGTAGTATCAAAATATTATTGACTGTTTTTAGTAGGTAACTTTAAAATTCAAAACAAGTATCTATTTAAAAACTTTTTTTATAATGTTTAAAAACATTTATTAGTATAGTTTAACAGACAAAATAAAAAGTGTATTGAGAAACAAAATAAAAACAATAAAGTATTAAACTGCGTAGTAGTATCAAAATATTATTGACTCTGTTTTTAGTAGGTAACTTTAAAATTCTAAACAATTATCTATCTAACAACTTTTTTTATAATGTTTAAAAACATTTATTAGTTTAGCTTAACAGACAAAAAAATGAAATATAATTTAAAAAATGGACTAGTCAATAGTAATTACGATCACAATAAAAGATAACTTTTCTAAACAGCTAATTGTGTTTCTTCCATCTCGTTTACGTCTCCTAACTATGACAAATAATATAAAATATAATATAATATATAAAATATAGCAGCCATATTGTGAGATACTTCCTTTTGGTACAATGATAGGTATGGTTTTATTCCCTTTTGCAACAGTACGTGATTTTTAATTGTAAATTTGAACAGCTTTTCCTTCGTTTTTAAACCTAAAACCTCGTCAATCTTTTGCGTGGCAAGGAGCTGGATCGAACGGTATATAAAACTCAATTTCGATTTTCGGTGGATTTGCTACGTTTTGCAATTAGGTGCCTCAAATGTATTTGTTCGCGTCAATCGGCGCTTTTGTGAGGGGGGGGGGAAGGAGAAAACTTTAATATACTGTATATTGACGCACTCTATGGATCTCTAGGTAACTAGCCCTTATCTGCGTTAATCCCTACTTGAATATTCCCCTTTCTTCTAGCATCTGCGCTCCAGTACGCATCTATTTAAATTGCCCAAGACCTCATGGTCTTCCATCGCTTTTTTGACCAAGGCAAAATAGCCTTCCAGGACCCTATTCTTCTTTTAAGAGTATTTTTATTTCCCGTGCCAGTCAGTAAACATTTAGTTATACCTTTAATGAGTGATGATACAAGAGAAGGAGAGCCTGAACAAATTTTGCAGCCTGGGAGAAGCATTCCCCAGACCGTAAGGATTTCGGAGGCCTCCAAACGTCGGCGGCAATAATAAGGTAAGAAGTTTTTTATGTAACATTTGTTTAGGTTATCTTCTCTATAATATCTCCCCAAGGGTGCGAAACCTCGTTTTGATATTTTCCCATACAGTCCATTTTCTCGAGGCCGAGGCGAGTTTTTCGCATCGGAAATTATCATTCTTTTCCTATACAGTATTATTTTAATAAATTATTAAATTTTCTCAGGAACTAGATTTTCTGAAATAAGCGTTAATTTTCCTAGACATTTCTTTTCTTTCGTTAATCCCGGAAAGATGATCAGTTGATAAAATAGATAAGAAGAGAACGAAAAGGAAAATGGATCGAGAATTGGGAGGATATTAAAGACGATTACTGGCAATTCCTGGTAATTGGTAAAACAGGGACCACATGCTAGCAATCAAGTTTGTTAGAGCTACACCCGCTCCTCCAGCTTATAGATTTATATCTGCTTGGCTCATCCCAATCCTCTACTGTAGTTTCTAATTGGAAAACACCGTTTCTGCTTCGGTCCTATTATTCTCGTTAACTTCTTATCAGGCTAGCGTCATGACTCGATATATTGTTTATCAAGATTATGTAACTTGTAGAAATTTTATAGTTAAAAATATATGGATATACCTATCCTTTAGGTTTGTCGCCATATTATACTTGCCACGTACACGTAGCTTAGATATTTGTTATACTGTTATTATAAAGTGCCAATAAACAACTAATACTACTATAGCATTCTTTTTAGGAACGGTCAAGAGGACGGACTTAGCACTGCAATAAAAGTAAAAATCAACCGAGAAAACATACTTTGCTTAGGATTTCCCCCCGTTTAATTACCCTGTTACTGATAACTTATTTTAGAGCTCCTATCAAGGAGCCTCATCAAATTTAATATTTCAGCTGCACTTCGTTTCTCTAACCTAACTGGCTAAGCTTCCTCTATCATTGATTGACATCGGTCATTTGTCTTGTAGTTCACGCCCTTCGGCGGCTATAGAAAAACAAGAGGGGGAATCTTACTTAGCCGTCACTCGCTCCGTGAAGGATTAAACTCAGCCTGCCAACTTTCCCATCACAATGCATAAATCATTTTAGAAAGCAGAAGAACAAAGGAAAATGAAAAAAAAAAAAAAAAGGCCATGTGTTTTATGGAACATACCATCACACGAGTCCCGTCGTTTCGGACGTTTCCTCTTTTAATCCTTTTGTGAAAATCCTCACATGAAGGGCTACCATGAAAAGGTGAAAGGGGAGGACAATGTTTGAAAAAGACAAAAAGAAAGTAAACAAAATTCAAAAATGGAGAGCGAATTAATTTTGTTGTTTGTCGGCTAGTGATATTTATCTTTTGCCCGGCCCCTCGTTCGTCGGGTGTCGATTGAGGACTGTTGTTTCTTTTCAATTTCGTTGAAATCTTTTGACAGGGTATTAACCACTGTCAGACCATTAGCGGAGGGCAATGAAATATCAACATTGTAATCCTTTCTTGCTTCATCTCAATCCCATAGTCCGCTCCCTTTCATCAAGCATCAGGAAAATACACATACAGAGGTTTTGCTGGAAGGGTAAAGGGCGCCCTGTTTTCAATTTGTAAATGAAATCTAGCCTCTCTGACGAAGTTCGTAGAAATGTTCATCTGCTTATGACAACATTGTTTCAGTATCCATCTACAATTATTAATTACCTTTTGGCATAATCGCTTGTGTAATTTACTTATTCATTATTTTTATTCGATATTTGAGCTAATAGAAAAAAATAAAGGAATGAAATGTTTAATATGGACCACTGATTTATAAAATATATAGTAAACTAAATTTACAATTTCTTAGTGCCTACATCTGATGTAGGCATGATGTAGTACATCATATATAAAAAAGAACTACAAAAAATCCCACCCAAAATGTTTTTACATTTTCTAGACTAAACGATTCATTTTTCTTTAGTTGTTAGCGTCCCCTTATTATTTTACTATGATATATGAAACGGATAAAGATCACTGAAAACATTAATTAAATAAAAACAAGCAGTATCTATAAAAATTGTAAATTAATATAAGTTATGAATTTTAAATTAATATAAGTTATTACAGTTATGCATTAGACAAGGCATATCTCTCAAGAATTTATTCATTTTTTAGAAATTTATTTTGAAGATAATGAAAATAATAAAATAAATATTGGGTAAGGGAAAACTTATGTGAGGGTATGTATTCCGTTCCTATGACTAGAGGCTATAATGGTTCAAAAACATGAAATTACCCAATCAAGAATTTTTGATATATTTAGTACATATTATATAGTTATAGTTAAGACATAGTTTCTGGTATTTGGTTTATTGATGATTCAATTAAACTAATTTTATGCTTATAATTGAACAAGAATGATTTTCTATATGAATTATTCTCTATAAATCCATAAATAGATTTGTAATAGATTTTAGATTTTTTATTTTATTTATGTCCTATGTTAACATTATGCTCTGAGCCTGTACATTCTATATTGATTCTAATAAAGTATTAATATATTATGTATTGCTTAAAGATTTAGTAAAATAATAAATACCATTATTAACCCTCATTTATAACTTTAACATTTAAGTATAATTTACTGACGTTACCAATCATTAATTTACCAAAAAGTATATATGTTAATTCACTTATTCTCATCTATAAAGTTATTACAGTATAAAAGACAGTGTTAGCAGTCTTTTCTATCTTCATGTTTTCTGGCACTGCCAAAAACGTTTTAATCAATATTAAAAACAAATAATTATATACATACATATATATATATATATATATATATATATATATATATATATATATATACATACATATATATATATAAAGTATTCAATTGATATTCCACTGAACGTCTTACTGAAACGTCTGGAATCCACATACAAGACTAAAACGACAAGAAACTGCCCGTCGTTACAGACTACTTCAACATTTACTAGACAAACGTTCAAAGCTCCCAAATAATTACAAAAGACTCATTTACATGACAGTGATTAGACCTATATGGACGTACGGAGTTGAGCTTTGGGGCTCTACTAAATCATCCAATTCATCTCGTATCCAATCTTTACAATCCAAAATCCTTCGCAAAATCCTCAATGCTCCTTACTATGTGACCAATAAACTTATCCATAAAGATCTTAATGTTCCATATGTTTCTAATTTAGTCCAAACCAGATACCTATCCTTCCATAGTAAGAGCTCCATAACCACTCCAATCCACTAGTCTCCCAACTTGCTTCCTGTTCCATCCCTGATAATCCTCCGAGGCGTCTGAAAAGAAGATGGCCTAGAGACCTTTTATTGTAGATTTTGTTGAAGTGCTACTAGTGAGTAGTTCTTCACAAGTTATTTACATGCCATTGTATTCACTGTCAACACATTTACTTGTTGTATATTATTTTGTACAGTTGTAAATATCAATAAATGGAAAAAAAAAAAAGTATTCAGTTCTTCTGAATGTGGTTCCTGGCAGTCGGGATACATATAAGGAGCACCATAGGGAGGCTTAACTTTTGATTTCAATTAGGATTGATGAATTAATTGCCACTTCTATTGAGATTATTTTATTAGAATACTAGTTTCGAAGGCTGAACATTCATTCATTAATTCGCTTTACATCTAAATGAAAATAACCATAAATTTAATAAAGATTCGGGGGTAAAAACACTACATTAAGTCGAAAATAGCCTAAAATTAAATAGTTATGAATCATTAAAAATAATAAAATCGTTTGAAAACCGATCCAGATTTTTGTTGAAACGACCAAATAAACATTTCCAGTAGCCCCATTTTAAATTTGTTTCCAATAGGAACGGAAAAATCCAATGAGTTATAAGAGAAATCCCATAGTAAATCCTAAAAATTTAACCTACCTTCCTCCTAACCCTTCCCACGATGGATATATTTCAGATATCTCAGATCTCTTGAGGTGAGTACTAATGTTTGATTTCTTGTCTTACATTTTTAAAAACTTTAGTGTATATAATCCATGTAACATAGTACTGATGTATTGAAAATTGTGTATGTTTTAGACCTGAAGATGAATTTTCATCTTAATTTTATTGTTTCTTCTACACCATCAAGTGAAGTTTTAACTTGGATTGACACTTGGATTGAGTTCATCGGTTTAAGCCTTAATAAACGTAGATGATGATTGAGCCGTCGACATGTATTACGTCCGTGATTGTGAAGTTGTGTGATTCAAACGTTTTCTCGAAAATCGAGAAAGTAGATATTTTAGTAGTAGTAGATAGTAGATCTTTTCTACGATTCTAATAATGAGACCTTATACACATGGAGTTGTGTATTCCAACTACAACATATGACATCTGGACTGATTATAAATTCTTTCATGGCAAATCGCATGGACGATACAATAACTATAAAAGATATGACTACAACCTGTATACCTGACCTTACATGGCGAAGGCTCAAAAGGAGTAGGATGAGAGATACTGACTACCCTCCTTGCCGAATGTCTATTGACTAACGGTAAAGAGGGTGTAGTCTTCTTCATGGCTTATCATGCCATTTACAAATTAACTTATTAAAAAATTACTTTGATCTCTTGATTACCGTACCGGTACTTGTTCCAGCTACAGAAATTTTGTAGTCTTTTTTACAAAGGATTTAAGTACTGAAGCAACAACGCTTGCAATAATAATGCGTACATTGTTAAATTATCGACTTCGGAAAAAATAACAAAAAACATTTTCTGAATGAACTAAATAAAATAGAGGATGTCCAGTACATTTCCGAGCATAAAATATTCTGTGACTGAAGCTTAAGGCAGCAGAGGACAGCGTTTTCTAAAATATGTATGGCCGTTCGAGGTAAACACTCTCTAATTATTCAACAAGATTCAGCAAACCGAATAACGGAATGATGGGAATATTCGAAAATATTGAGGCCTAAGGCAATTTGTCGATACTAATGTCCACTATCACTAATTGAAGTATTAATTGGATAATGATTACATTTGTTAATTGGACCGATTGTTGTTCGGCAGATTGTAGAAATTCCTTGGAATTAAGGATTTAATAAAATTATATTAGCAATAGAAGATTACTTAAGCTTTTGTACGCTGATGTTTTGTTCTATTTATTGAATAACCGTAAACCATGAAACTAAATACAGCAACGCTCATAAAAACTGGTTAAAATGTTAAGTACCGATGGAACAAAATATATAGTGAGTTACAGAAGCTTAGACAATGTCGGTGATAAATATATCAGGAATATGGTGTGAACTAATTTTTTTTTTTTTTTTTTTTATTGGCACTACGTCCCAAGTTGAGACTTGGCCTGCTCCAACATCGACCGCCAGTTTTCCCGATCAAGTGCTGCTGCCTTCCAATTTCGGGTACCAAGCAGAATCCTGGCATCAGTAGCTACGGAATCTTCCCATCTAAGCTTCGGACGACCAACTCTTCTTGTTCCGTACACCCGCTCACCTAACACCCTCTTTGGAATTTCTTCATGGTTCATCCTTATTACGTGACCGGCCCATCGTAATCTGGCTAGTTTAATGACATGCACAATATCAACATCCTTATAAAGGTCCTTTAGCTCATTATTTGTCCTTTCTCGCCAGGTTTGATTAATGCATACTGGTCCGAATATTCTTCGGAGAATTTTCCTCTCAAACCTCAGGAGTGACAATTCGGTTGCTTTTGTCATTGTCCACATTTCTGAGCCATAGGTAAGGACTGGGCGGATCAGCGTCTTATAAATTCTAAGCTTTGCAGCCCTGGACAGAGCTTTGCTTCGGAGATATTTTTGTAGTGAGAAATAGCATCGATTTGCTGAGAATATGCGTCTGTTTATTTCTTCTGCGATCCTATTTTGGGAATTGACTTGGGCCCCTAGGTACACAAATTCTCGTACCTTCTGGAATTTGTGAATCCCTATTTCGACATTTCCTTCTTGCTCCTGTTGTTGGTTTGATGTAGTCATATACTTTGTCTTCTCGTTGTTCACTGTGAGTCCCATTCTTGCAGCCGAGACCTCTAGTGCTTCGAATGATGTAGCTACATCTCTCCATGTTCTACTCATAAGGTCTAAATCGTCGGCATATCCAAGAAGCTGAACAGATCTATTCAACAAGGTCCCTACTACCTGTATTCCTGAATTTCTCACAGCCTTTTCTAAGGCTATATTAAAAACAAGGCAAGCCAGGCCATCACCCTGCCTGACACCAGTCTCTGTAGTGAACCCTCTAGACAAATCTCCACCAACTTTAACATAAGAGATATTGTTCTCCATTGTCATTTTTACTAGTCGAACAAGTTTATGGGGTATATTCATTTCTAACATGGCTATATAAGCTTCCTGACGATTTATGGAGTCATAGGCCTGTTGGAAGTCTATGAAGACATGGTGCGTGGGAATCTGGTATTCTGCCGTCTTCTCCAGTAGTATCCGGAGGGTAAAGATCTGGTCAGAGGTTGACCTTCCCCTTCGGAATCCAGCTTGGTATTTTCCAATTTCCTTTTCAGCAAGAGGTAGTAGTCTGCCGTATAAGATAGTTGAAAGGATCTTGTAGGCGCATGGAAGTAGGGATATGCCTCGGTAGTTGCAACAGTCCAGTGCGTTACCTTTTTTATATATAGGGCAAATAATCGTTTTCTTCCATTCCATGGGCAGTCTTTCTTCTTTCCATATTTCACTTAATAGTTCCTGTAGTAGCTTAATCAATTCACTACCACCATGCTTTATGAGCTCTGCAGGAATTTCATCACAACCAGGTGCTTAATGATTTTTTAATTTATCTATAGCTTCCAGTACTTCTTCTTCATCAGGTGGCTCAATAAAGTCCTCATTGCTAGTTGCTTCCTGTAAGTCCCATCTCTCTTGTGGTTTTCCATTTCTATTGAGAAGATGGCTAAAATAATCAGCCCATCTATCCTTGATCTCCTGCTTGTTGGTAATCAGGCTTCCATCTTCCGCTTTACAGGCTTGACTATGAGGATTAAAGGGCTTTCGTCCCATGTTTACCTTTTGAAAGAAGTTTCTGCTATTCTTTTCACTAAAAGACTGTTCTACCTCTTCTAGCAGTTTATTTTCCCAATGTCTTTTCTTCCTTCTATGAGTATGCTTTTCTTCTCTTCTGGCTAGTCTATAATCATCCACCGATCTACGTGTATGTCTTCTTTGTACCATGGTCCTGTAGGCCTTATTCTTTCTCTCCGTTATTGCTTGGCATTCCTCATCAAACCATCCTTTCCCCCTTTCAGCTTTCTTGGTTCCCAGAATCTCTTTCGCTGTTACAGACATTGCTTCCTTGCATGCTTCCCACGTATTATTAATTCCTTTGTTAACATTAATTTCTCTAATCTTCACATCTAGAGAGCGAGCGAAATTTTTACTTACTTCAGGCTCCTTTAGTTTACTGATGTCAAATCTAGTTGTTCCACACCCATGCTGCATTTTAGTGTTTGAGATTCTACTTCTTATTTTACTAACAATTAGGTAGTGGTCCGAATCGGCATTTGCCCCTCGATATACTCTGACATCCAGTAGAGAAGATCTGTGTCTGGCACTCATGAGGATATGGTCTATCTGGGATGTTGTTACTTGTCCAAGGGGTCCAAACTTCCGCCATGTTCCCAAGAGAATTGATTTATGAGGGAAACATGTACCCCCAACAATTAGGTTCTTTGATGCTGCAAAATCCACAAGTCGTTTTCCATTCTGATTACAGACTTCATGCAGACTAAATTGGCCAATAGTAGGTTGGTATATCCTTTCCTTACCAACCTGGGCATTGAAATCACCGACCACAATCTTGACATCGTACCGAGGACATTCATTGTAGATCCTTTCCAATTGATCGTAGAATTCATCCTTAAGATCATCTTCTGATACTTCTGTTGGAGCATGAACACATATTAAGCTATAGTTGTGGAACTTTCTTTTATCCGTAGTGTGCATAGCCTAGGGTTAATTGGTTTAAATCCTATTACGAGTTGTGACATCTTCTTCCCAACAATAAATCCTGTGCCAAAAGTATGCAGGCGGTCATCACAGCTGTAATAGACGGTATATGTTCCTTTCTTGAAGGTACTCTGCCCTGTCCACCTGATTTCCTGAATGGCAGCTATGTCTATGGAGTAGTTGTCAAGAGTGTTAAGAAGCACTTGAAGTGCTCCAGGTCTATAAAGTGATAAAATATTCCACGAGGCAAGTGTGAAGTCCGTTTGACGTTTGCTGTGTTGTTTCCTGAATTCCAGTCCGGCTAATCTTTGTGTTGCTTTCGTGATAAATAAAATTTAGGGAGAGTGGGTTTATCAGACCCACGTCCCCCGATTCAGGTGGAGGGGCTGCCTCCTAAACCTCCTGACCGGTTCCCCTTCCGGGGCGGCTTCCTAGGAAAGGAGACCCTAGGGTATGTACTGTTAGTGTCCTATGTCTTTAGTGTAGGGGTGTTGTAGTGTGCTGATTTAGTGCACTGTATGTGTGTCAGTGTGCTGTTCCCCCAACCTGGAGGGCCAGTGGCTGACTGCAGTCCAAAGACCGGGCGATGGGATCGCCACCTCCCTACGCCTGGGAGGTGTGAACTAATAAAACAGTTTAAGTATACAATACCTTGAAATTTTAAACTGAAGTAGATATGAAGGTAAATTCAAATGCCAGAAAAACTAGTAATTAATTAGTCGAAAAACTAATCAGACCCTCCTGCTGTCCAGATACGATTATATAAAAATTAGAATTTATCTATTATTCTACCATTGATTTTTTTTCTGAAAAGTAAAGAGAAAACCCCTCCTTTGAGTTTTATAAATGAAAGTACTTTGCAGAATTTTTGAGTCAGAAAAATATGAGCACACTAAAGAATTTAAAAGGCTAAACAGTTAGAAATAACGGGAGATTTATCTCGTTTAGTTCAGGTAGTTGCAACACGATGATAAAAATGAGCAAATTAAGTCGTTGGATCCAATATTGACCGGAACATAATAAAATAAGGAATCAGCCTTGAACACTTAGGTAAGTGTCTGAAGGGTATACCGAGACGTAGATGGGAGGATTGCGACATAACTGATATTTGGATTAGGATTTGGAAAGAACCCTTGTTCAAGCCTCAGTCTTGTCATTCGTTTTCTGAGCAGCCAGACATTTTAGCGTGATGCATAAGAACCTAAAAAAGAGAATTTGGCAACACAACTTTTCCTTTAAATAAAATTTACTAAGACTGTTGCAAATCTGTCAGCTCCCAAAGAAAATTATTTATAAAGCACTAAAGGACGAGCCAAGAGAAGGATTACAGCTGCTTTGTAAAGGTAAAGATTTCCATTATAATTTAATATTAAAGGTATTATTAATAATTTAGGACATAATTCTTTTGGCAATAAATAATAAAGGCAAGCTGAGATTGTAACCATGAAAAGGTGTATAAAAGTCAGATAAACGAAATCTTGTCGGTTGGGAGTAGATGGAAGATTTGAATTTCAGAATGTATATAGTTTTGTTTGTACATAATGTATTATTATTTTTTTTTTTTTTTTTGAGAATGTTGTAGATGCAATTTAATAATTTTTCAAATGAACAACAATAAGTTTATCGGGTAGAAAGAAAATTTGAATAATATAATAGATTTCGTATTTCTTTAATATGATTAATTTGAAAGGAATAGGTACACAATATATACACTAAATATATACAAAGTCTCAAGTGTATACAGCGATAGGAGTTATGAAAAATTCCAAAACCAGCCAAGTACATTTCTTTTAAATTTGTCACAGCTGGTCGGTAAAGTTCAAGATCTGACTGGAATAGAAAGAGGTCTTATTTTTTGTATAGGCATTTTCAATGTGATTTAACTCATTTTGGGAGAAAGCCTTCCACCTGAAGAAAATCTAGTAGAAAAACTATATAAATAAAACAAAAAGGTTTATTACCTTCTGAGTGTAATTTAGCAGTTGTATAAATTACAGCTGTTTATGTTTTCGTTGAATGGAACAACAACATTTCAATAGGGAAATCAAGATGTTTCGTTGAAATCTTTAATTTCATTTACATCTTGGTGTAAGTTGCGACGTGTTCAATAAAAATTAACATATGGTATATATTCTTATAGGGAACTTAATGCTTCCTCTAAAATAAACGAGAGAGGATATAGAAGACCGAAATATACAAGAAACATGAGTGAAAAAGCATGTTTTCGAAAATAACAACTTTCTCGGAGCCGGTAGCACGAAAACGGTCAAGTTTTTCGTAAAATTGTATATAACCAATCTTGTAGAAAATTTAATAAACTTTAATTTTGTACTACATGACTTAGCCAATACAACGCACCGGTTTCGAGTCATAAGCGACATCGGGATTTGGAGGGACTTCTTTGTCCTGTTCAGGGGACACATTCCAGAAAAAAAACTGGAACTAGTACTTTTAGTCCCTCTGATTTTCCTATTTTGACTGGACTAGAAAGGTCTTTTAAATATTTATGGTCTCGGTGAAAATGTGGCCAGCTCCACTTTTAGAAAAAAAAAATTTTATTTACAAGTTGATTGTGAAAATGACTTTTAAATTCTGTAAACAAAGTTGTTAGTATCAAACAAATTGTAAGGAACCATAGCAACGTGACACGTAAAGGAATTGAGTTGCTGCCGTGATCTTCGGGGTGATGAATAAAACAATTTACCATTATGTCTGTTCCAAACCATTGCTGTAACATTGTATTATTAATGACATTTACTTGTCTGTATGTTCTATATTGAGATCTTCGTGTACTAGGAGACAATTGACTTCCACTTGACAAGTTTCTCACTCAATTGACGGTTCCAAGTAACAAGATCGATATTGGAGAGGAGTTTACAATCAGATGAAGGGAAGACAGAGCGGTCAGGATTACAGGGCCTAAGGCAATTCTCTTTAGCTCCTGGTTAATTAGTAGCTGACCACTGCTAACAGGGCTCCCAATTGACCGCTGGGTCTTCTCCGGCCCTCTCCAGCACAGCTCTGCCCTCGTCTCCAGGGAGGATTCTTCGCTGTGTTCATTACTGGCAATTGTTGTTGAAGATGAGAGATACCCGAGGTCGTAAATTGTAAAATGTTTATGAATGAGCTATGAGCCACTCTGAAAATATTGTTGATAAATAAGTTGTATACAATTTTTAATTTATATGTAATTGCAGAAAAGCGAAATCAGTTATGTCACACAAGCTGTGAATATAGAGAAAATATATTCCATGAATATAATATGAATATAATGAATCTTAAAAACTAAGATCCGGTTTAAATGAAAAAGATCCAAACTATATGATAGTATTTCATTTCCATCCGCTGACACGAAGGTCATGGGGGGGGGGGCAAAATCCCCGGTGCCCGGGATCTTGGTGGGTCTGGTCTAAGATGACTACTTTTGGGAATTCCAATTCCCGGACACCTCATGCAAAGAAAAAACACAGTTAACAGTCTTTTTCACTATCAAGTACACTAAACTCTTTATTATTGACTATTTGTTTCATTAATTTAATTCAAAAGTTAATACAGGAAAAGTTGAAAACCTGGACATTGGTGTAAATATGGGCATTGGGTTTGAGTTATTGTACAAATTGGTGTTCATTCTGGACCGTAAACTTTTGAGAGGCATATGAAATCGTTTTCGTTTCATGTTCTTATGTTTATTTAAAAACACACAATGATATCTGGAAAGCGGCGATCTTAAGCTAATTTTTGAAGTACACTTTTAGACACGCACGCTTTTAGGTTCCATGTGATAGTGGCCATCTTTCTTAGGTGGAGTTGGTGTTAATATAGGCATCTTTTCAAGGTGTAAATATGGACCCCCATTTCCCCGGGAACTTCGACATATCTCTTCTTAGAGATCTCTGAAAGTTCTCTGAAGACACTCGGGGAGAGGAGTGGGTAAAATGTTCCCAAATGTGGGAACTTAAATCGTGTCTGGGCTAAAAGAGCCAGTTATGATTGCGATTTCTTAAATATTTTTTTTCCTGTAATAAATAATCTCTCTACCGTTTCGAATTGGTTCATCCTGTTTTAAACTATTTTTGATGACTTTTTTGAAGAGGGCCCGTATTTACACCTTTTCCTCTAATAATTATTAGTTAACTAAATAGAATATTCTTTAACCCTTTCAATGTAATTATTTGAGCACATAACTTTAGAAAACGATTAAATTTCAGGGTTGTTTATATTTTAATACTTTGTTGCTATTTTTTTTTAATTTCTAATTAACCTTTTGATTGTCATGCCTTAAGGCAGGTCCAGACGCTACGTTTTGTACAACCTTTTGTCTGCGCAGACTTAAGACGGAATGGAAAGGTTGCAATTTGTAGAGCGTCCACATAGTGCAGATATATCTGTATATTTCGCTGTTTTGTGTGATATCGTCATGGAGGAGGTACTACTATGTAACCTTAAAAGTTTACATCAGTGTTTCTGGGACCACACGTCAGTAGTTAAGGGTTAAAATTGAGGAACAAAATGAATCGGAAAACACGCGCGAACTTGTCGGCACAGTTTTAGTAAATATATGCTCTTTAGCTCAATTATCTCAGCAACTGTGAAGTCTTCCCGCTATCTTGAAAACTGCGCACTTATTCAATCTACACGCAACGTTTTGAACTGTGCAGACAAACGGTTGTGCAAAACGTAGCGTCTGGACCGGCCTTTAGGATGAAATCATAAGTTTTATTTGATATAAACGATTTCCACAGGGGAAGGGAATGTAAGGAGCCCGAATATATAAATTTACCCCGGGGCCTGCTTTGGTCTTGGCGGCCCAGTTCGCTCTAAGGGATGATGAGGAACATTTTTTTTTAAACCCCTTTCTAAGGTTTTAGTTGAGGCACGACGAATGAAAATATATTTATAGACCTGATCTCGTTAAAACTTACCAGAAAGAACTCATAGTAAAACGACGAGACAAGCATAGTGACTAAATAAACAGGATCGGATGGGCCGTTCTTATCTCTTATCTCTTGATTTCTGCCCGATTTTATCTTCCTTTCAGGTGTGAATACTCACCACTAGTGTGGAGTAGTAGGATTACTAACCAACTAGTGTTGGTTTTTATAGCTTGTGTCTTCGCTCCACAATGAGTTCTGCCTTAGTCATGATTTATTTTTTTATTTTACATTGAATCGTATCCTATGATCTATTTAATGGTCATTGGAAAAAAATAGAAGTGTAATTAGCTGTGGAGCAGACCGGCGCAATCAGCCAACATCGCATGGACTTTTGTACTTTAATCTATATCATCTTCATCTTACTACGGTGTTCCTCCTGGAATATATCATTAGGTCAGGTTGAAAGCTGTTCTCGCATGACTATATCATTCTGTATCCCCTAGAAAGCAGAGCTGCGATGATATAATAAACAGTATCCGTAAGGTACAGCTGAGGTATGACAGTTGACATAGTTTCTAACTAAAGCCTTAGACTTTTTGGCCCAGGAACGGCCATGCCCAATGAAGAGTTGAGAGATCCAATTATCAGGTATCTGAGGCACCAAAACGCAGTTTCGGTTCGACTCAGATCATTCAAGGACAGCTTCATCACGCTTCTTAAGTAGTCTAAGAGACAAAAGACAATACGTTTCTTTTGCAACCTTCAATCTCCTGTCTCGGCTATTGATTATTATAGGACGAGGCTTATGTTTAATGAGTTTTAAGGTGGATGAAGGATTTCATACAAAATTATACGTAGATGATTTAACATCTGAACTCAAACTATAGAGATGAACAAATGTCGTTTGCGAAGGGATAAACCAATCTTGTACCAGACTTGCGAGCGAAGGCTACCTAACAATAGTCGGAATATCTCCTTCCTATGCACGAAATATAAACCTTGGCTGGATAAAAATGATAGAAATTAAAGGACACTAGTCCATACGATGTTGGCTGATTGTACTGGTCTGCTCCATAGCTAATCGCACTTCTATTTTTTCCCGATGAACATTAATACTAAATTAATCATTGAATATAATTCAATGTAAAATAAAATCACATCTAAGGCAGAACTCACAGTGGAGCGACGAGACTAGCAATAAAAACGAAAACTAGTGAGTGTTCACACCTGAAAGAGATAATCGAACGGCCCTTCCTATTCTGCCTATATAGTCACTTTGCTTGTATCGTCGTTTCACTACGAGGTCTGCCTAATGAGTTTTAATAAGACCAGGTTTATAAATGCATCAAATTGTACTTCAGGAATATAGATTTCTCAAGAGTTGCTAAAATTGTTTTTATTAAAAACGACATTTCTAAACAATTTGTTAGTCGTAAAAGGGCTTTATTCCATTCTAGATATAGATTGGTTAAACGTTTGAGCGGTTTAGGAAGTAATTACTACAAATCTATGTTATTATTGCATCTATATCATCGCATTGTAATGCCTTATGGATAATTTACAACAGTCCTCCACGAAAATGCATCATCTAAAGAGATCCTGAAAAATTGCTTGAAACACGGGGGAGAATAGCTATCGCACCAGAGCGAGAGTGAGTGATTTGTAGGAGCGGACAAATAACCTGGGTTGGTTCCTGTCACTCGCCGCCACCACCCCCGGCTCTGCGCTATGTCACCTCCTCTTCATTTCATTACTTCTAGAGCACGATTTATTTTAGCCTGCCCCAGGAAATCTCTTATGGCTAGTCTCAATTTCACCAACTGTTAATCAGCTGATTCTCCAGTCTGTTTCTAGGCCCTTCATCACATTCCAGTATTTGTGAACTCGATCACATTCTCCTTAACTCTCCTTAATCTAATTTATTGTGATGGCTGATTTATCAATAAATATGAATACAATAGTTTTTCTTTAGGATTTATCCAGCATTTAATATTCTTTGTAAAACATTTTAACTGTCCATAAATCCATAACGGTTCCAAACAATGATGGGGGGAGGTAGTACACTTTTACTCAGTCAAACGCTCCAATTTTACTAATTATTACATATCATGTTAATTAGATCTTTAGTATGTAGCCTTGTGGTTTTGGATTCAATTTCGACTGAGACGATCAAAAAGTTTCCAAACCAACAATTATTATTGTTGATCTTGTAAATACAGTTCGGAAAAACAAATTATCTGTTGACTCTGTTATTGATTACGATTAAAAACAGCGTAGACTCGCTATCTCTCTTCTTCGATTATTACTTGTAAACTTGGTGATTAGAGCTTATTGTTATCGCAATCGTTATTAGCAATCGTAGATTCAATCGATCTCCTCAAATGCCGTGACGACTGCGAGTATATAAGATTCCTATTTCTTAAATAGTTTGGGGTCACGAGAAGCAGGTTTTACTAAATCCACCTGAGGGAGGGCCAGTAAACAGTAGTTACTAATTCATGGAGAACGGTCATTGTTTACCGATGACCAGGAGGATAGGAGCCTCCCCATGGGTCCTATATCGTCAAATATTTAAGGCTCGCGTGATGGCTTGGCTCCGGCTAATTACACGTTATTAGGGGAGGAAAATCAATGTACTACGTTAGAGCTTTCATCTCTCCTTCCTCCCTTCACTGCTGATTTGTCCTTCGGGGGAACGGCCAGTGGTCGATCGATGGGGTTCTATTGCCTCCGTATTGGTTACAATTAGGATTTATTGCTCCAGGGATGCTTTGAGCTACTATCGTAAAAAAAAATAACAATAATAAAAAAGGGGGGAATGTTATAATCTCTGTCCATGATTACTAGTTCTTATACATATGACCAAGAATCTAATAGATTCGTCAGAACCAGAGTAATCCAACAATGGACCTATATTGAACTATTCATTGATTTATCCAATTTCATCGATATATTACACAAATCTATAAAACCTAATAAATTTAAATTTGAATGACAGTCTTCACAATCATTCATAATGTTGTACTATAATCATCCAAAAAGAAAAGACCAATTGACTTTAAAAATCATAGGTACCGTAAACTGATACTTTAGTATGCACTAATCTTAGTGAGAATGCGTTTTTTGACGCAGATCCTACTAATCACTAGTATTAATAACTAATTAATGATTTTAGGTGAAGTATTACTGTTTCCTTACGGTGCGCCAGCGCACATAATCGCTACAATAGTGCAGGCGATGGGGTTTGTTAGGTTTAAAATTTATTTCAGTTTTGGCCTCAAATCTTGAAAATGATTAGTCACACATGCTTTTTTGTTTTGTTTTTTCAAAATCATCCTTTTTTTTTTTTTTTTTTTTTTTTGTTATCTTATTACGTTATGTTTCAATAACTAATCGTGCTACACTTTGTACTTTTATATTCATTCATGTAGTATGCCTATAAGGCATGGAACAAGTAAATATATAAATAAACAGTCCTTACATGGGGGTACCATATAAGAAAAAGATATACTATTTTGTTATATTATTCTGTGGGGACAATATGTTCCATAATATTTTTTTTTCTTTTCGTTTCCTAACATTAGCACGTTTTTTAACTCGAAAAAGGTTACTTCCTTATTAATTGTAATAGTTATAGTGCATTAAATTTTTACATCTATAATTCTCAATACTGGTTATTGTACCTTATTGGCACGGCTTTAGGCATTTCCCTAACAATACCTGGTCTTAGGGGATACTAAAATCAATACGACCAATCCAATATTTCAACAGGTTAACAAATGATTAATATATATATTTTTTACGATATTGTAAATGTTGGTATTGTTCCTTCCCTCCTGTATTCAAATGAACTTGTCTGATGTTTGCCAAAGAAAAAAAAAAAAAAATCGAAAACCTGATTTTGAAAAAAATATATCCTCCATAATGAACTCTTTTTAAGAACATCCATTTTGTACTAAAATTACCAATTATAGTGAGTACCGTATTTATAGTTCATTCATTCTCGGCGCAACAGACGCATGAAGCGGTCCTTGGCCAGTTAACGGCTGTTCCCCAGTCTTCCCTGTCAGTGGCACGTCTGATGGATATTCCTGCTTTCTTCAGATCCTCGGAGATGCTGTCCTTCCATCTTCCCTTCGGTCTTCCACGAGGCCTTACCCATCGGGGCTTCCGTAATACAGTCTTCTGACTGTCCTCTCCTCGCCCATTCTGATTATGTGTCCCAGCCATTTAATTCGCTGTATTCTCACATATTGGGAAACATTCAGGTCATTATAAAGTACGTACAGCTCTTTGTTTTTTCTAAGTCGAAACAAACCATCCTCCTCTACAGGTCCATTGATGCTTCTCAATACCTTCCTTTCGAACCTGTCAATAGGTTCAGCTGATACTTTACGAAATGTCCAGGTTTCAGATGCGTATGTCAGGACGGGTCGGACGAGTGTCTTATAAAGTCTGAGTTTGGTTGTGTGACTGAGAAGTCTACTTCTAAATAGTTTAGATAGACTGAAATAAGATCGATAAGCTGCCATTATTCGGCATTTTATTTCTTCTTCTTCATCTAAGTAGTCGTTGATCATCGATCCTAGGTACTTAAAACTTTTAACGCACTCAAATCTATAGTTTCCCATTATGTAGTGTTTCTGCGGGTGCACTGGTTTCTTCTTTCTTAAAGTGAGAATCTTTGTCTTACCATCGTTAATATGGAGACCCATTCTTTTTCCTTCTATCTCAAGTACCGCAAATACCTCCTTGATGTTTTGTCGGTTCCTTCCTGCAATGACAACGTCGTCAGCATATGCCATAACCTGTGTCATTTTGTTAAATATGGTTCCCTGGGACATCAGTCCTGCTCTTTTTATAATTGCATTAAGGACTATGTTGAACAGCAGCGGGGCAAGAGAATCCCCTTGCCTCAGTCCTGTGCTTATAGAAAATGAGTCTCCTAACTTTCCGCCAATCTTCACCCTGCCTGTCGTGCCCTTCATTGTACACATTGTGAGCCGAATCAGTTTAGGTGGGATGTCCATCTCTCTCATAGCCCGATATAAATCTTTCCTGATGACTGGGTCATATGCAGTTTTATAGTCTATAAAGAGTAACCACATGCAGCTACCGAACTCATTCATTTTTTCCGTCATCTGTATTCTCCTAATCGAGAATATTTGGTCAATGGTTGAACGATTGGCCCTAAATCCACTCTGGTACTCTCCGATCCACTCTAAAGTTGCGATTCCGCGTATGGGATCAGACGCTTATACATGGCAATTGAGATCACTTTATATCCCGTATTTAGTAGACTGATTCCCCTATAGTTCTTGCATTGAGTCGAATCGCCTTTCTTTTTAAAAATTGGTACAATGATAGGCTCACTCCATTCTTGTGGCATCGTCTCCGAGATCCACACTTGTTCTATTAGCTTTATAATTTCTTCTATTAGTTGCGGACCTCCTGCCTTCAGAAATTCTGCTGGAATGCAGAATTAAATGAATATCAATGCTATCAGGTAGCAACGACTCCCTCTCATTTTCCTCTTCTGGCGGGTTACCAATCGTCCGATCCACAGTTATGGAATTAAGGAGTTTCTTGAAGTGGTCACTCCATCTTTCTTGTATGTCTTGGTCCACCACTAGTAGCTTTCCCACAGCATTCCTAATTGTTGAATTGTTGCTGAAGCCTGCAGTTATGGTTTTGACTTCTTCAAAAAACTTCCTTGCGTCACTACTCCTTCTAAAGTCCTCAATAGCCTTCACCTTCTCTAGTAGCGCTTGCTTCTTCTTTTTCTTAAGTACCGTTTTTGCCTTAGTTCTTGCTTCTTTGTACTCATTCCTACTACGTCTAGTATCTCGGCTCAAGAAAACTGCTCTCTTTGCATTCCGTTCCGCCACTACTTCTTCACATTCCTTATCAAACCAGGTGTTATCGGTTCTCCTATCCTTCTGACAATACTGGTCAGCTGAATCTGCTATGACCTGCTTCAGGCAGTCCCACTATTTTTCCACCTCTCTTCCATCTTCAACTGCAGGAATGTTCTTCACTCCTTGTTCCATGCTTGACTGGAATGAGTTTCTAATTTTCTCTTCCTTAAGCTTCGTTCTGTCCCATTTGGACATATGGTTCTCGTTCCTACGGCGCAAGGGTCTCACTCCTAGGGTCATCTTTGCCACAACTAAATAGTCGTCTGAATTTACATCTGGTCCACGGTATGACGTAACATCGTTTATTGAATAGAAATGCCTGGCTGAGATGAGTATATGATCGATTTGTGTTGCAACGCCATTTGGAGAGGTCCAAGTTTCCTTGTGTGTGTTTTTTTTTTGTGAGGAAATATTGTACTTATAAACAGTTAATGAGTTGAACACCGCAAAGTTGATCAATCGTTTACCATTGTCATTTATAGTTTATCCAAGATAATTCTGCTAGTTTTGTGATCGTCGTGCGAAAAGAAGGTGGAGCATAACATTCCCCCATAACTCTCTCAAGCCCCATCCTTGTGAGTTGGACCTTAAAAACAATTTTTTAAAATTTCCAATATTCCTAAAAGACCTTTATCAGTTCTGTTATAAACTTACATATACCTCTAGTGGTGTTGATTGTGAGATTTAATAGTTAATGTATCATGATGTTAGCTTAATGTGTTAGTCTTGATAAAAGTTAATGGAGCATAAAACAAGGGTGAGAAAAAATGTATTATATATATATTATTGAGTTTATAGGAGTACCGTTTAGAAATGAAGCAGCATGTTAATGAGATTTTTTGCAATTACTAGCGTGTACCAAGTTAAAACTGTTCGTTTGCTTAGAACAATTACAATCGGGATTAGTGGAATAGGAGATGGTAAAGGCAGAAGAGAAGCTTTAGGGTCGACTTTGGAAGGTTTGTGAAGAGGGCGGTGAGGTTTCGGGATGTTATCGTAGAGGGAGGACCTCCTCTGTTATTCTGCGGTTCCCCACAAACAGGCCGCTAATCCAAGATCTTAGGTCCTCAGCATTATCACAAACAGGACTTAAATATTTCTTCTTGTCCACTAATTCTCTTCAGTTATTACCTAGGCTTGATAAGTAGCATGAGAAAAAACGAAATAGCTACAATATTGTTGTCACTTTATTTTATAAAAGATTATTGCTTCGGCATGAAATGAGAGCCATACGTTCTTAAAGTCTCTTTACATTATTCAAAGATAAACGATGATTGTGACTAGTATTGTGTAGTATATTTAGCCAAAAAAGATGAGTACCTTAGTAAACTTGGAAGGCTACTTATTGCTTTACATTTATTAGGTAAATATAGTTCAGGTAACTGCATCACAACGGTTAAAATGGGCTTATACCGTTGATGGAATGACCTAATCCCAATCAAATTTAATCTTCGTTGTGCTGGCGGGTAAACTTCTGTCGGATTGAGCTATGTGAATGTCATTTCTAAATGCAGAACAATAAAACACAACAGATAAAAAGAAAGCAAAATTAAAATAAAAATCTTCTTTGCCCGTTAGAAGAAGATCCGAGTAATAGGTGGTTTGATTGTGATTGGTTAGTCACCGACAGGGAGCTGACCAATCACAGATGGTTCGACAGAGAGGGCAGATAGAAGACACGTTATGACTGTTGGAACGTGAGCCTTCTCGATCTGATGTCATCTCGTGAGAACAATCCGAGACGATCCAATCAAGAGCATTGACACCAATTAGCATGATTTCTTACAATTAACCCAAGGACCGTGCTAGTTCACACCACTACTACGCTTCCAATTCATCTCTCTTCAGTCATAAGAGATCTCACTATTATACTACTGTCCAATGGCTACTCGATAATATCTGGGTGATACGGTAAGTATATAATTATAAGTCAATATTCTGAAACGTTTACCTTAACTTTTCCTATTAAATTAAAAATTATTTTATCTGAAAGATCTCTTCACAATAATCAATAACTATAGGAAAATGAAATGAATAAAAAATTAAGTGCAAGTAGCAGTTTTTATAAATTGTGGTGAGAATGTTTCCTATTTATTTATATATACGAGGACACAGTATCCATACAACTATGCACACCACACTTTTTCTCACAAAATTAAGATTAGAAAAAAAATTCAAATTGCATAAAATATTAATTGGTATAATAAACGATTTTGTGAGGAGGTTTTTTTTTTTTTTTTTTTTTTTATTTATTCTGTCAATTGCTGGGTCAATAATTCTGTCAAAATTGTTGGGATGTTTCTGAATTTAAATTTAGCTCCCTGCGTCAGTAAACTACTGTAGTTTGTTCTGAAAACATTTAAAGCTTTATTCGTTTTTGTTTTGTTTTTTTCTTGCATTTAAGCACAATCACTATGACAACTGAATTAAAAAAAGTAAAGATTTTTTTTTGTTTGTATTTGACACTCCAATAGCAGATATTCGGAACTATTTGATATACACATACATGTGTGTGTGTGTGTGTGTGTGTGTGTGTGTTTGTGTGTGTGTGTGTGTGTGTGTGTGTGTGTGTGTGTGTGTGTGTGTGTGTGTGTGTGTGTGTGTGTGTGTGTGTGAGTGAGTGTGTGCGTGTGCGTGCGTTATACTTCTCTCATGTCTGGTTGGCCTTATATAATAAATTCTCATTTTTTAAAGATGTTTTTAATTAGTCATTATTCGATATTCTCATCTGACTAAAAGTTCTCAATTTGGTTATTTTAAATTTTTTAAAACGGTACTCTGTTCAATAACACATTTTCTGATTTTGTTTTTTTTCCACAAAACCCTGAATTTTTTGTTCTGTAATTGAATGCTGGTAAAACTTTATATAACATGAGGGTAAATATTTTGGGTTGAAATGTTTTATTTCATGCAGTAGTTTCACTAAATAACTTTTCCTGAGAAAACGGACAGTTCTTATGAAACGATATCAGAAAATCGTTCGGATTACTAAGCACATGTTGATTTAAGTGCAAGTAAAATAAAATGAACAGTGAAAAGAGGTATGTATTTATTTATGGACAATTAAAATTGTTATCTACAAAAAATATAATGATATATCATTCATTTGTAATATGAAGATAAGCATTTATGAACACTTAAACAGAGCAAAACGTATTTGTGTAGGAATAAGTCAGTTATTTTGGATTGAATATTCTGTCAATGTGTTTTGAGGAGGATAACTTAAATAACTACGTATCATAAAAAAGTAACTATTATTTGATGATATGATAGCAATATATAATATAATAAATGTTATAAATGGGGCTCAGATAGACAGAGAGTAAGTTTCAACAATTGGGACAGAAAACAGACAGTTGGCGGTGATGAAGGTGAAAAATTAAAGGCCGTTGAAGGAGATAGGCCTAATCAGGCTTAAGTGGATTGAGACCGAGGGGAGCTGATGAATTACCTCACAACGAGCTTATCTTGACAATAATTAAAGCAATAAACTCCATTCGTCCCTCCATCACCAGCTCCCCTACTTGATTTTCTTATGTTTTTTTACTATTTAAATTTTGTTTACTATTCTTTTGAATTACATATGTGAATAAAATAAAATAATTTCAAACCATCATTAGTTTGTCGTGTATCAAAAAGAAACTTTTAATTTAAAAAATGAAGTTTACATCAGTATTTATAAACTCTACATTTATAATTGGAACGCAAAATCGGTGGTGGTTCGAAAAACTATTTGTGTGCAGTATCGCGACACTGTTTAAATAAGGTCACTGCCACTTTATTACATTTTTAAGAGTAAAATATTTACTTGTAATAGAAAAAGTCTTCCGGATTGCAATTTGATACTGAAGAAATGTTTTAGTCTATTAAGCCTGTCCTACATCAGTTTAGGGTTGGGCGATAGTCGATAGTTAGCACTATCGATAGGCCGATACTATCGGTTGAGAAATATCGATTGCTGTCGATAGTTTTTCGATAGTTGGTTCCTTTTTTTCCAAATCTATCCAATAAAGAATTTTAACTAATTTCATTAAATTCAATTATCTACTTACTATTTGAAATTTGCAGGATTAAAAATTATAAGACCATATCATAAAGATGAGAGAAAAAAAATAATTTATTTGAATTTTAAAAAAGTACTTACAATTTACATGGTTACAATAATAATGAACAAATCAAATTTTCAGAAAAAAAAATAACGAAATACTTAATTTCAAGAGTGAAGTGTGCTCCTTGAGCCACATATTTCCCGAAAGAAAAACTAGCATTTCTGCTTTCCTTTGGCTTAATCTTTGAGAGAACCCTTGAGCTCTAGGAATTCTGAATTCAATTTCAAAAGGACTCGACACTGGACTGAGACAGATCAGAATAATTCCGAGAGTTTCAAAACTTGAAGGTAAAAAAGATCTATCGATAGTCGACACTGTCGATAGTGACCATCGATAGGCATGACCTATCGATATATCGATAGTAACTATCGACTATCGCCCAACCCTACATCACTTAGCATATCGCCTGCAAGTGCACTTTTTTCCAAATTCGACAAAAAGACATTGTGTGTTGATATTATCGTTTCCCATAAGTATAAATAGCCACCAAGTGAATATAACTTTTAATGTGAAGTTCCCGTTTGAATATTTAAAACGGAAAAAAATTGATTTTGTTACTTAATGACCTTTACCTCCAATCAGGCGATATGATACTGCTTCATATTTAATTTTATAATTTTTTCCTAATGTCATTTCGTATATATGTATTCCATATACATATTTTTTAAAGTTTATTTTGATCCATTCTAACTTATAAATAATTTATTAAAAACATTTTATACTCGTACATAATTATATTGTTATTTAAATTATATATGTGTGATACGAGTGGTTGGTTATAGATAATTCTACTACCTCTAGTTTATTAATAAAATATTTTTTTTAATATTTTAGGCGTATGTCAATTCTCGATTTTACAGACTCTTGAGAAAGGAATCGGTATCGAGAATCGATGAATCAAAATCGATTCCTAGGAACCGACCGACCACGCTGACGTTATCGATAGTTTTGGGTACCTGATAATGTAACTTTATACATAAATCCTTCTTTAAAACAATAACAAACAAAAAAATATTTTTTCATCTCTTAATACTCCTTAGTATAAAATCTGAAACGATTCACTTCAATAATCTTGCTACTACAAGTCAAAAGCCAAATGGTTTTACTGTAATATAGATTATTTTTTATAATGACAATTTTTTTTTTTTAAACCATGGTATCGTTATCGAGAATCGAGATCGATATTTAGGTATCGGTATCGGTATCTAGAATTGAAACATTTAAACCTGAATGAGGCAGAGTTTTCACAGAAAGAGTTCTTGGCAACGAAGTCAATCAACAACTGAAATTAGGAAAACTAAATTTTATATCTACAGCTGGACTCGAACTCAGGCCCGGATGTTAGAAGCTCAGTTTCTTACACATTTAGTCCCTGCTTTTCTCATATTCCATATAACTGTTAATAGTTCAAGAAAAGTTTTTCTCATAGTGAACTCAAACATCATGCTATACTCTGTTCTTTAATACATATATATTTCTTTTGAATATCCAGAATGACAGTGCCCGAGTGAGTCCCTAGCGATCCAGAGTTATTAAAATAGCGTTTCTTGCTCTATTCGTAATTTTCCCCCATATTTTGCTCGCTCTATTGACTGAACAGTTTGTCATGACTTGACTGACATTTCAATATAAAAAGTTAGAAATATTTTTTCAGCCTATTTTTCATTGTACAAAAACAGGCTTCAGTCTGTTCGATTAAAGGCTTAGTTTCGCGTTATATGCAACAATCAAAAATATTTTAAATAACTACTTAAACGTTATTTGCCACAAAAAAAATATTTCTGGACTACATCGGAATCGCCAAACCAGTTAGTGTTCAGCTTCCCGAAAAAACATAAAGGATTTTCTGCATTCCTGTATAAAAAACAAGTGATTCTTAGCTAGGCTATCAATTCCCAAAGGGACACTTTATTAATACTTATATATTTTGGATTTAACGAAATACAATTTCAAATCAAAAAGTCATATCTTATGCTACTATGCACTTGCCTGCCAAGCTTCTGGGCGCAAGTTCGAGTCCGACAAGGCAGAATATTTATATACTGTTATTTCAGCCATGGATCGACTTCGGATGTCGAGAGACCCTCCTGAGAACATTAAGCCTCTAGAAAGCGGGTACCCTTAATCTAGGAAAAAACTGGTACTCTTACTTGGGGAAAAATTTTTAAAAATATATAATTATATTATATTTTATTAAATATTTAGATGGCGTGATTTTGGCCAAATATCCTTTCATAACCGTTGACCTAGTAACAGATCATCCTTACCGAAGTACTGGACCCAAGACCTCTCATCGGTTGTAGTTGCACAGTTGTTTTTTTTTTTTTATGCTACTAGGAGGTGGCGTTGGTCTAATCACTTCTGCCTTACTAGCTCTAATTTAAGAAAAAAATCGATGAAGTATAATGTATATTAATAATAAAAAAAATATATTTAAATTTTAGTAAAGGGCTATTTTCTCAAATTTTCTATTTAAAAAAAAAAAAAAAACCTAATAACTTTTCTTAGATATTATAATATTTCTTAACACAAAAGGAATGATAAAGTTAGGCCCTGTTAGCCTAACTGTGGCTTAGTGAAGTTCTATTAGAGAGAAAAGTAGACGGTAGTAACCCTGAATTCCCTTTTCATAAGACATTTAGAGATAAAGATGGGGTGGGAGACGACACAGTTATTTAAATAAAGAGATACATGAGGAAGAGTTTTGAAGGAGAGCCTTTGATGTGCCATCTGCATCGCTACCCTCCGGCGTTCGAATTTACATGGCAAAGATACGCTCGGCTCACTGCCCTCTCCATACGGAACCCTTGCGGCCGACTCTTTCAATCAAAATTTATAAAATAAAGTAAACAGGCTGTCTTAGGAAGGGAGTTTCCAACTCAAAAAGTGAATTTCCATTATTAATATTCCTTAGAATAATAAAACCTTTTCTTAGAAAATCACTTTCAATACTGCTTATTTAATTTTTTACTCACATATATCTAGGAAACGTTAGTATTATCAAATCCAACGTTCATAAGATTTTTTTATCAGGTAACTGGGGATATAATAACATCCGGCAGAAAATTTAACTTTTCTTCTATTTTACTTATTTACGGAAGATCACATATGTAGCTTGTTTTTTCTCACCTTTATTTAGATATGACTACCGCTGTCATATCAATCAATCCTCCTCTTCCTTATGACTGAGCAAAAATAATTATACAGTGCAAACACTTAGCTGGCATGATTTTGTGGTATGCTTATACAATTGAAGACGGGCCATGATTCCCAGCAATGACGTTTCCACAGGAGTTGTACATATCCCCCATGTCCTCTGTGCAAAAGGATGAAATGTACCACCTGCACATCCCAGACTTTGCCTGATGTCATCAGTCCGCAGCATTGCTGCTGATCATACAGGTATGGTTGCCCATTCTAACTATAATTATAATAATGTCACACAATTGCAAAAAAAAAGTTTTTTTTTAAATTCTTTTGACTTAACAATTCGAGCCCTTCCTTCATTGCCTCAATAATAATAAATGTGCAAACAAAGTAGGAAGGCATAAATTTTCCAAGAAGGCTACTCCTGGCTAAACTAAGGCACTTGTGTTTACATGTGCTTTATAGTTCCTTCTAAACTATTGTCCCAAGGAATCAGACTTCTAATTTCCTCTGCTTGGAGGTAAAAGTCACTAAGTGCAATTTTTTCCAAATTAGGCAAAAAGTCATTGTGCGTTGATATTATCGTTTCCCATAAGTTGTTTGTTTGTTTGGGTTTTAAGGCGTAAAACTTAACTCCATAACCACTTTAATCCACAAGGCTCTCAACTTTCTTCTCACTCAATTCCCGATAATCCTCTAAAGAGAAGATAGCTGAGAAGATGGCCTAGAGACCTAGTGTAGAATTATAATTACTACTAGTATAATAGTACTACTGATGAGTAGTTCTTTTCAAGTTTTTACTTGTTATTGTAATAAACACATTTACTTCATGTACATATTTTGTACAGTTGTAAAACTCAATAAATAAATAAAAATATAATTTATAATTTTATCAGTGATTATTTTAAGTTATTTTACATATTGTATGAATGAAATCATTGTCATCTCTATTACTTATTACCATTGAGTGAGGCAGATTCAATAAACACACACACACACACTCACACAATATATATATATATATACATATAGTTTACTTCATTAACGGCTTGATTTATCAAGCAGTCGTATATGTGAACAACAAAGAACGTAGCAAAGTTTTAGTTAGCAATGTTTTGAGGAGCTCATTGCTTTTGTTATTTGCAACTTTGCAGCTCCATGTAGTATTAGGCTACAACCCCCAGAAGGCCTATCCAGTGGCCCAGAAGGTAAGGTGGCATCTAGAGTAGGAAGTGGATGAGGTTTTCATTAGTGGCCTGTTTTTCCGGGCAGTAGCCACCAGCAGGATTAAGTTAAGGCCAATGGCCTGGAAAGTGGGCACCTCGACCCCCCCAATATCAACCCCTCTCCTCTCCCTGTCCGTCTGTTTATCTTGTTACCTTCTCTCTCTCTCTCTCTCTCTCTCTCTCTCTCTCTCTCTCTCTCTCTCTCTCTCTCTCTCTCTCTCTCTCTCTCTCTCTCTCTCTCTCTCTCTCTCTCTCTCTCTCTCTCTCTCTCTCTCTCTCTCTCTCTCTCTCTCTCTCTCTCTCTCTCTCTCTCTCTCTCTCTCTCTCTCTCTCTCTCTCTCTCTCTCTCTCTCTCTCTCTCTCTCTCTCTCTCTCTCTCTCTCTCTCTCTCTCATCTACTTCATCTCATTCCGAATTTCTTCATTCTTGAAACTGCTGCGACGTTGCCGTCCTCCTTAAAATGTTCGCTGGTGATGCCATTAACGAATGACTTTTACATCCAACACACAATCACATTTATTACTGAATCAACGTGCAGCTGAATATATAACAAAAACAGCTTTTTACTGATAACCCTGTGCTTTGTTCCACGCGTTCTATTAATTAAATATATTTATAGTTTGATAAACGCATGTTTAAAATCATTTCATAATAATGGTTATTATATTTTAAACCTTCGACCACACACCTGTCTCCAACCCAAAGCCACTAGATCAGCTCTGACGCCATCTTTCCATCTACGCCACAGTCTACTCCCCTTCCCCTGGAAGTTTGCCCGATAGCTCTGATATAAACGATCACCCTTTTTGTAATTCTGTATATTTTAAATCCTATCACTTTACATGCCAGGATTACAGGACTATATAAATCAAAATGGTTACATTGTGATAGGCTTTAGAATCAATGTTCTTGGGTGTTATGGATGAAAATCAACATATAGATTCAACTGTACTTAACGTACAGTATAATCGAAAGTATAAACATATAGGACGACCGAGAGCAAGAATGTAAATTTTGATAATTATTTATATTTTTCATCAATGATTCTATATTTTTACTCTTATATAAAAGGAAAAGCCATTTTTCGTTTGTGATCACTAACCGCGAAAACTACTGAACTAATCTGTACCAAATTTTAACTAAATAGTCTTCATAGTTCATGGAAGGTTTAGCAATAATAAAATTTCAATTAAGTTGTTGTTTAAAAGAGGATAAATAATTGGTGCTCAGTTGAAAAAATTGAGCGATAGGTAGTGATCGCTATTCAAGAGAGGTTACAAAGATCTGGTATGATATAGAGCTAAAAATTGATAGCAAAATTAGCTTGATTCAATTAAATTTATATAAAAAAATCTATAAATATGTTGTATGACGTATGGACCCAAGTGAAGTTCTAAAGCCATACTGCCAGAATTTGAAAAGTATTGAAACCATCTGTACCAAATTTTAAATACATTTTTTTTTGTTAGTTTTAGGTTTCTAATAATGAAAATTTAAATGCACAATGTTGAGTTTAACAAACGAGGTTTGCCACTCTGTCAATTTGTTATGGTTAGAGATTAAAATCCAACTAGATGAAATTAATAACATTATTTCTGCCGAATAAAACTTATTACTGAATGCAAACATCGATCCTTTAAAATATGATTCATGGATCTTTTGTTGTTATCACTGATAATGCAGTTCATTATCTGCAAGTTTCTTAATAGTCTCTGTGCATCTGGATTACCAACCCATGCAAATAAAATTAAAAATTACGTTTCTGATTATGCTTTTACCTAATCTTCAACCACCTAATCAGTGTAATTTTAACCAGGATAAAAATAAGTGCTAAGCGTTATAATATCATTGAAAAAATAATTCTCAATTGCATAGTTTAATACAAGATTATTATCGATAAACAAATAAAACTTCAAATATTAGTTAAAATTATCTAAGTTCTTTACTTATAAGAGTTGGTAAAGCCACGTCGAGGAAGCAACTGTAATTATATACTGGAGAAATAGTCAGAGATGTAGTCAAGTAAACACGTCCAAGTTTTTATAATTAAAAAAAACTTTATATTTGGAGTTCCGACGTTTTGACCTTCCTTGCAGTTCTTCTTCAGGCCTGAAATTATTATTTTCATAAAAATCATTATACATAATGATTATTTTTCCACTATTACATCCTATATACCATAGAATCCTCATATATGGAATTATATAGCTTAGAGATAATGAGAATACAAAAAATAATCATTTTTTTTTTTTTCAAATCCCTATAATGTTTAAAATTAAACTCGACGAATTCTCATAAATTATATTACTGAAAATAAATTATATAGTTTCATATTTCTTATGAAATGAAGCATTTTTTTCGAAAAATTACAACTTTTTTCAAGCTATATCAGCTTAAATAAGTGAAATAAATGATGTTTTAAAAATTATGTACTACTGCTACCTATGTAGGGTTGGAATCAATCCTCCTGATGAAATCAGTACATTCTTTGATCGAAGTACAATTTGAAATTAGTACCAAAGCCAAACAGCTGATTTCGCCTCGACTATAAAATACCTGGTTAATTTAATAGCTTGGAGTTTCACCGATGAGCATCCCAACCCCATTGTCGGAGAGAAGAAACGCATATTTCCTACGATTTCCGAACTCGAAATTGGGATAAGTAGTTAAGAATCTAGTTCCTTTATTGCTGTTCTCACTCCATACATCACCAAATCAATTATATACATATAATTGTAGTAGTTTGTTTTCGTCCGGCCCATACTAAATTCTTATGATTGACCTAAATCTGATAATTCGGGCTGCGGTATCTCAAATCTTATGAAGACAAATGTACGTAGTAAGAAATTGCTACTAGAGAATTAATTGAGAACTGAGCCAGTGACATAGGATGACGTAGACAGCCATTGAGATAGGATTCAAAGCCATGGGAACGCTCCTTCATTATCGTTTCCGCCAGCATTAGGTCATCGCCGCTGAAGCTACATTTGTTAATCATCTCTGTATGTACTCAGAGCTCTCTAATATTCCTCTAATATATCTTCTTAATTATGTGAATGGATGGATTTTTCTTCTTTTTTATTTTTTTAATTTGTGTTTAATTTTGCTGTCTGAATATTTGGAAAAAAAATAGTAATCTATACTATTATACAGAGTGAGTACCTCTTAGTGTAAAAAAAAACATTGGGTGGAACTAGATCAAAAATGTAGAAAAATGCCGCAGACCTCACCTTTCTATTCCAACCCGTTGCAGATATACGATAAATCAAAGACTTTTTTTGAGGAAACCACGTTTTTTCCATAAAAGGTGTAATATCTTCATTTTGTTTAAAGGGGGTAGCGGGATAAGATAGGTCTGGCAGCCCCCACGGATTTTATTCAGGCGACCCGAAAACCTTGAAGAGGGCCAAAAAAGAAAATTTTTGAGATTTTTTCCGACCCCCCCCCCCCCCCCATCCCCTCCCTGAAACCCCGCAAGGGGAAAAAACGTGCTTTTTGATATTCGAATTTTTTTCGAGAGTTCAAATTAATTTTTAAGCGGTTCCAAAAAATGTTGTTTGGGATGCGTAAATGTTCCCCAATGCTTTTCAGATTTTATCATTGAATGAAACATAGCTTAATATCCAAAAAAAAGGTAAATAATCGGGATATTACAGTAAAAACTCTATGCTATTTTGGTGCAGACTCAATGAAAAAGAACGGCCTAATTAGCATTGAAAGATACACTCTTCCTCTTCAAAATGGCGCCGATCAACTTGAATTTGGTTGCTTGTAGTCCGGGACAAATCGATTTGAGTAAAACGTAAATTTTAAATTATGCAATTTAGGCGTACAGAATAAGTCAATATTTAATTAAATATATGAAAAATAGTTCATATAGGGGTTTTCGAGGTCGCTGATCACGAATTTGATCTCAAAAATGTATTTTGACTATTGACAGCTGTCAACAAGTGGTAAAATTGTTATATTTCTAATTTTTGATAAATAATCAACAAAAATGCTTTATTTATGACTAGACAAGTTGAACGACGACATTTTACGCACAGAACGTTTTCTTCATCTACTTCTTTGTCCAGCTCCACCGATAACGAGTTGGCTTCTTCTTCTGAAGTAATGATTTTTTCTGCCCGGTGTCATATCTTAACAGCAGATTGCATTTCCCGCATCTTTCATTATGTTCATGTTTTGGTTTTTTTGGATGCATTTCCGTGTTTTAACTGTAATATCCCGATTACTTACCTTTTTTTTTGGATATTAAGCTATGTTTCATTCAATGATAAAATCTGAAAAAAATTGGGGAACATCTACACATCCCAAACAACATTTTACTTGCGTTGGAACCGCTTAAAAATTAATTTGAACTCTCGAAAAAAATTCAAATATCAAAAAGCACGTTTTTTCCCCTTGTGGGGTTTCAGGGAGGGGATGGGGGTCGGAAAAAATCTCAAAAATTTTCTTTTTTGGCCCTCTTCAAGGTTTTCGGGTCGCCTGAATAAAATCCGTAGGGGCCGCCAGACCTATCTTATCCCGCTACCCTCTTTTGACCACTTTTCGGGTTTAGCATTAAATTTCCTATAATAGCAGAGTACCTGTAACCTTGAATTTTACAAACTTGGGATCTAAAGAACAGCTTGATCTTCGCCTTATTTAGGGAAGTTACAATGCCTTATTTTACTTCAACGCTCACCGTTTTTCAATAAAACTATCCACAAAAATGCAAATGTCACTGCAAAACTAGCAAATTGAATTAGCTTTCGAATGATATATTTAACGTAATGATTCAGTTTCGATTTCAAGGAGAAATTTACTTTTGAAACCAAATGAAACATGGTGTTCTCATTTGGCATACAAATCAGTTACTTGTGTAAATAAAACATTATGACAATCCCTTAATGAAAATGTGCATTTTAAACATAATAAATTGTTCATTAGAATAAAAAACAAAGAAAAAAATTATTGTTTCATTGAAAGTAAAAGAAAACTGTCAATAAAGCAACACCAGATCAAAGGATCTTATGTAATTACATTTATTTATTTATTATTATAATTATTTTGGATTTAAGTTATTAGATTTTCAATGTAATGTTTAAAATCCAATGATAATGAACATAGACCTCAATTTTGCTCTCAGCTTCTGAATGCAGATTGTGTTAAAGAATACTACTTTTTGAGGTGGAAAGTATATTTCTTCATAAAATCGAAACAGAAACGTTTAACATATCATTCGAAAGCTAATTGAATTTGCAAGTTTTTGTGAGATTTGCAATTTTGTGGATTGTTTTTTTGAAAAGTACTAATTAATTTTACTATACTAACTAATTTTAATTATTATGTCATTAAAAGAGCGATAATATGTGGATTACATTGAAGTTTGAAAATTAACCGACAGGTGGATAGCAGCACCATTCTACATGACAGGTTACAAAGTCACTCTGGTATACAGAGCTTGAAGTTGATAATAACATTTACTTATTTTCAATTAAATTATTACAAAAGATTTAAATATGTGGTGTGACATGAAGATCCCATTTTTTTTGGAAAGTTTAGCAATATTAAAATTTACAATAGTGAAAACTTAAAATTTAAATATTGATTTCCCACACTTTCATATTATTTTATGGTAAGAAATTAAAATTAAATCAGATGAAATCAATAAAATTATTTCTGCTGAATAAACATTAGGACCAAATCAAAATTTCGATTCTTCGTTTTTTATATTGTGTGTAAAATATTATTTATGGGAAAATATCATTGAAGAAATAATAATAATCAATTACACACTTCAAAACAAGAGTTTTTATTGATAAATAAATAAAACTTCAATAATCAGTTAAAATTATAAAGTTAAAGTTCTTAGTTTATGATAGCGGACGAAAACGCGATGGGTTATGCTAGTTGTTAATATTTAATTCGTTATAGAAATGCATTATATTTTTTATTTATAAAGAACTCGGTGGAAATAAATGAATATAATGAACAAATTTTAGACTAAATTCGTACATCTACCCTTCGCCGTACATCCTGCCCTCCAATCAATCATATTCCACTATCCATTGCTGACACTGTACGGAATCTTGGCCTCTAAATAGACGAAATACTTACATGGAACCCGCACACTGGATTTAAAAGGCAAGAACTTAATAAACCTTCGGCTAATTGTACAGTCTGCTTAATAAAAAATCATATCTCTCCGTTGAAAACCAACTCCCCATTTACAAAACCATCATTAGGGATTGAACAAACAGGAAACACAAAACCAATTGGGATTAAACCTATTTGAACCTATGGACTTGAACTGTGGTAGACAGCAAAACAATCGAATACCAAACGCATTAATTGAAAAGTTCTTTGTACTATTGTAAATGCTTAATGTGTCTCTAACGAAATCCAACATAATATCAATTGTCCTTGGTTTCATACCTCTTAAATTCTCAAATTTACAACAAAGCCTTTCTAACCCTCTGGTTCATTCAATATGCAGTTCCTCCCATATTTATACCCCACCTCGCAGATTAAAACGGCAGGGGCTCCGAAACCTATTGTAAATAGATAAATTTCATTGGAGTTCTGGCAATGGTCACCTTCTTCAATCAAGTCCTGACGACTGTACTACAGCACAGTCTCTAAACGATCCTGCTAGAAACTAAGAAACCAGTGCTGGGATCACTGTGAGTCTGGCTTGCCCTCCCAAGAGGGGAGACCAGCTTAAATAGGGGCATCCCTGGGATGCTCGCAAAATATTGTACATATAGTATGATTACATTTAAGTTGTTTTTTCCGTTTTATTTCTCTGTTTATTTGTTTATACAATTATTACCATAAATTAAGTTATATTATAATTTATAATATTTTTTTTATAGTGAGAAGCTGTTAATATAGTTTTTCAATTTCTTTCTTTTATTTCTTTTTGTATTTTTACTTTAATTGTAAATATTGCACGAATGGATTTATTGTCATCTATATCACTCTATATTTACCCTTGAGTGAAGCATCTTGCAACATTTATTCAAGAAAAAAAAATATTAAATTTAAATAAGAATCTTGTTATAATAATTTTTTTCTCAATTTCCAAGAAACAATTATTAAAAATATTAAACCCGGAATTCCACGTTTTTTACAGTAACAGGTGTATTTAAAAAAGGTACGAGGAAATTTTTCAGAAGGTGGTTTATCTAAAACAAAATTTAGTAAGAAATCTTACTAGATTTTTATGAAAAAGCATATGTAGAGTTTTTTGTTTTTTTTCCTTTATTTAATCTTTTAGTTTTTGGTAGAAATACATCAAGGAAGGATTTTGGTACGACTTCACCCCTTTTGCTAAAACTAATCAAACTCCTGCACTATAAGAATAGAAAATTGTGAATATCTTATATGTTCTACGAGTTTTATATTGTTAGGCCAACGATAAAAAAGGGTAACGGTACCAATGGGACCCTGGAACGAAACGTATATTACTTTAAAACTATTATGTTACTGTATTAAAGAATATAAGTAATAAGCAGATCCGATAGAGGATAAAAATATAATACCTAAGAATTAAAATACATTCCCACAATAGTATACCATACAATCGTATATAAAAAATTAAATACGTAAGGTAAACTTCTGGAAAGTTTCAATGGAATTTAAGATCATTTAAAATGGAAAACGTCCGGTCAGTTTTAAAATAACATACAAACATAATTTCTTATAAATTATTATATCTTGGCATTTACTTTGACAGACATGGCTTTTTCGGCCAATTTTGAAAAGAACCTAAAAACTGTGCGGACGAAATCATACAAACTGTATCCCCTATTACTGTCAAGTAGTCTTTCACTACGACTCAAGCTCATAATTTATAAATGCGTCTTAAGACCGGCATTACTCTATGGAGCACCGATGTTCCTTCATTTGTCAAAGATCATGACTAAACGGTTAGAATCAATTAAAAATGGAATTATTAGAAAAATAGCCAAGGGAACAGCATTCGAAAAGAAAATAAGAAAATTAGTAAGTGAATAGCTTCAATTAACGACCATAAAAGAAATTATAAACCTAAAAATTTGAATTTTCAGTCAAAATTACCACTCTCTGGGAACGACTTGTTCTGCAAAATAATAGAAAGTCCAGTACCCTAAGGCTGGCCGAAATATGTATACGTGTGTAAACAAACAAGTTTTTAGTTTTAATTTTAGTTCTTAGGTTAAGCCGAATCACACAAAAGATAAACCCCATCATCTAATGATAATTAAATGATATCGAAAATGTTTTAAATCTAAATTTTTTTTACTCATGAATACTTTAAAATGTATCCGAGTTACAGTAAAAGGAGAAAAAAGTAAAACATTAAATATAACAAAACAAGAAAATAAGGGGCATAAAATATATATATAGTTATCTTATAATTCCTCCACTCATTTGCTCCTCTTTCTAATCCATTAGTTAGTATGATCTCCACAAGATATTTAAATTTATGTACTCTATACTAAACAGATTATGGAATATACAGAAAAGAACAAAAATATGGAATGGATAAGTGAAGTAACGAAGGATCTTAGGGAGGCTAGAATAACAGAGGGATATATAACAAACAGAACACGATTCAGACATAAGGTAGACAAATGGAAAATCTTTCAGGTGGAAAGGAAAATGAAAACAGGAACCAAATGGTCGGATGATAGGAAGAAAGCACACAGTGAAAGGTTCATTTGCATAAAAAATAATACAAATATTTTTAAAAAAAGAAAACATTCGTAGTGAATCTCAAAGTTTTAGGTTGGTTAGAAGTTTTGATCCCCATTCATAAAAAGAAAAATGTTATAGAAAGATCTAAACGGAAGAAACAAAATGAAGCTAAAGTCATTACGACGATCTATAGTGGTAATGCGCACACTGGCTATAAAAATAAAAAATAACTATTTACAAGTTTTTTCTGCAAGTGCTTCGCATTATAACAGCAAATTAGGTTATATGATCATTTTTTCTGAAAAGTTAAGGTGCTTTCCACTCCTTTTCATTTTTAGTTAATCATCAGTCAAAGGATAAATGTTGATTCATTTTAATATATATGCTTGGTATCCCCAAGCCGTCGAATATCCTACTTCCTTCAGAACGACAAATCCTCTTTACGCTCGCCTACAGTTAACAATAATCCTGGTTGGAGGAGCAGAAAGCCGAACAAACAGGATACCCTGAACAGGCCTATCGAATGAAAACAGAAGGACAGTGAAAATTAATTGGACAGGTTAGGAAGGTGCACATTTTGATAGTACTCGTTCCCTGTTTGCCGCTAGGTAATTTGCAATGCTAAACATCCGGCGATTGCCGCTGTTCCTCTGCCCCGGGGATGGATTCAATGCATTTCAATACCTGCCCCCCCCCTCTCTGCCTGTCTTGGCAATAGGCTAAGCGGAACTGGTTTTGTAAATAATATTGTGGTCTACCCTACCCTTCCAATTCCTAACACAACAAGATGAAATGCCAAGTACACATTTCTCTGTGTTATTCGTAGAGCCGTTGGGAGGAAGAGATACGTTCTCTCATCCACTATCCCTTTGCAAATATACATTATGAAAACAGATCTGGATTAATTCCAGGTTGTTTTCACAATTCTTCAAATGTTAAAATGTTTTACGGGGTAATATAAAGTTATGGTTTAATTTCAGTCTCATTATTTCAAAATTGATAGAAACAAAAATCAATATACCATATCTTTAAAAAAAGTTGAAGAGAAGAAAAATGCCTTCAAAATAAAATACTGCAAAGAATATTTGGCCTATATGGGGGAATATGATGGGCTCCACAATGCAAAACTGACTTTACTCGTAATTAGGATTGATGAATTACACCAATTCATGGGGGTTATTTTATTACAGTACTAGTTTCGAATGATAAACATTCATATTTAGTTTTAAAACATACAACAATTTTAACACATCAGTACTGTGTTACATGGATTATATATATTAAAGTTTTTCAATATGTAAGACAAGAAATCAAACATAGGTACTCACCTTGGGACAGAGTTGGGCAAAATTTAATCATAGCTAAAATTAATCAAAATTTAATCATAGTTACAATTAATCAAAATTTAATCATAGCTAAAATTAATCAGAATTTATACATAGCTAAAATTAATCAAAATTTATTCATAGCTAAAATTAATCAAAATTTAATCGTAGCTATTTTACAAATAATTTCCTGAAATCAATCACCTAATTTAATCATTACTATATTATGTGATTGAATCCATAAAATTAGTTGTCAAATATCGATGATTAAATTCTGATTATTTTTTAGCTATGATTGAATTTTGCCCAACTCTACCTGGAGAGATCTAAGATATATATCCATCTATAGAAAATAGTCTAAAATTAAATAAATATGAATCATTAGAAATAATAAAATCGTTCAAAACCGATCCAGATGATAAAAATTTCCAATAGCCCCATTTTAAATTTATTTCCAATAGGAGCGGAAAAATCCAATGAGTCATAAGGGAAATCCCATAGTAAACCCAAAAAAATTTAACCTATCTACCCCCTTCCCTCTTTCCACGATGGATATATTTCAGATATCTCTTAGATCTTCCCAGGTGAGTACTAATGTTTGATTTATTGTCTTACATTTTTGAAAACTTTAGTATATATAATCCATGTAACATAGTGCTGTGTTGAAAATTTTGTGGTTAAGTACTGAAGATGAATGTTTAGCATTCGAAACTAGTATTCTAATAAAATAATCCCAATTGAAGTGGCAATTAATTCATCAATCCTAATTGTATTGATCCTTCTATACCATCATGCGTACATCAATTGAAGTTAACCCGGTCAGTATATTTCAGGTAATAGCTGTGATAAATAGTAATATCGGTTCATTTAATTATTTATCCTTTAAAGAATATTCGTATTTAAGACTCCCACAGTAGTCAATCACATTCTACGAAGATGTGGTGTCTATTATTATTATTTTATTATCTCGCTTTAGTACCGCCTGTTATTATTATTATTATTATTATTAATTATATTCATATTGTTGTCGTTGGGAAATTTTTGTTACTTTACTTTTCTTTTGACAGATTTATGGCCATAATTTTGATAGAGGATATTTTTTGCTATATAACATTTGCCGCTAGGACCTTTTGTTTAGGAGCTATATTGTTTTGAATGAAATCACATTTTCCTACAATTTTTAAATTTTGGGGCATTTTTGGACTCGCTTTGTTGGTGTTACTCGAATCAATAATTTGACGGCAGTATTCTTATTAGAAATTTAATTGAAAATATTTTTTTGTTTTATAACATCTATCGCTAGATGGCCTACGATTAGAGAGCTATATTGGTTTAAATGACAAAAAAATTCACGTTTTAAACCGTTATTTCCTCTCAACATTGTTGTTGTTAATTTAATTTAATTTTTTTTTAATTTATGTGATTTGATCCTGAAAATGGAAAAAGAATTAGATTATAGATAGACGTATTCATGATCTATTGTTTTTCCCATTCAGGGAGAAATTGTGTTGTTTTTTTAAATCTTCCTATTATTATTTTGCAGCTCTATAGCTTAATCCCTCCAGTTAGTCACTCTCAGCCGTTCAAGACCATCGACCACGTCACTCAGCGATCCTCTTCTCGGTCTTCCCTTTCTTCAAGGACCATATACCTGTCGTCAGGTATCCTCATAACATGCCCCAGTCATTCAATCCGATTTTATAGAACTCACAATTTCAGTTTTTTCAAACAGCTCGTTATTTGTTCTTATCCTCCATTCTTGAGTTCTTACATCAAATACAGGACCAAATATTTTTCTAAGAACTTTCATTTCAAAGACTATCATTGCAATTGTAATAGTGGTGGTAAGCGTCCACGTTTCAGCAGCGTATGTGAGGATAGGTCTAATTGAAGTTTGTTTTTTTAAAATAATATTTCATATTTTATTTCTCTATTTATTCTTGTGTTCTATCCTTACCGATAATAAAGATACGAATTGATCTAATGAGGATTATTGATGAAACTAATACTAATCATGCTTACTTCCATACGTTCATTAAGATTTTATGGAGCAGTTGTGAAGAGGTTAATGAAGCAGGAGGCCTACATGCCCGGTTAAAAAGAGAGGTAAGAGTTAGGAGCTCCATTACTATCGGCTTCCTAAATGCGGAGAAACACCATCCCTACTAGAATATTACAGGATGCCAGTGTATGGGGTTGGCCCTAAACGGGATAGCTAAAATATAAATAAGAAGGGCTTCCAAAGCCCTTTGGGTGAAATCCAAATAATCAATTTATATAACGCCGCTCTCCCTTGTAATAGTGGATACATAAAACGAGGAGGTCCCGGCTGGCAATAATTTATGCATTGGATTTTGTCCCGAAAAGCCGAGGTGGTCCCGAGGGAAGGCCTCTGTTGATTTCCAATCATTACCATAGCCCCTGGGGCCCCCGCTCTTTCATAATAACCCCCCGGCCCTCCTCTCTTCCTCTCTTCTTTTTGCCCTCTATACCAACTAAAATATCTCTCATTTTAGCCCTTTGTCCTCTCTATTCAAATAGATTTCTAATATATACCAGATTATACGACATCTCACTGCAACTGTACAACATTTTCATCATAATTATTACAGTTCTGCTGATCTATTCTCATATTATTAGAATTGATCAATAATGTAATATAAATGAATAAATTACATTTTATAAATTGAAAGTAAAGATGGGGCTCCCAAAATATGTCTTGATTAAGAACTGACAACATATTCTTCTACATTTTTTTTTTTTATTGATTGACATTCTATTAAGTGACTCACGAAATTGATCAAATCGTATATGATTGGAGATAGATTGTTCATTTCGTCCTTTCCATATCCATTCTTTCCCATCAGATCCAAATCTATTAATTTTGGTCTATCGGACCATATGACATTTGACAAATCATTTTCAGTTTTGTTGGCAAATATTTTGGCGAATGCTAACATTTTTTTTATGCCTATCTGTTAGCAATCGCTGTTTATATTGATGTTGATACTATCAAACCGTCCAAGCTTCCGTTGTATTTGAACGGCATTATAAACTTCGCCTAACCGAATTGAACGAATAATATCGCGCTTAACGTATCTGAGAGTAACGGCATACGACCTACTTCATTGTTTTCAACTCCTTTCAAATTGGTTGCCTTCATTTTTAAATGTTACTTATAGTCCCTACTGAGCATGCGTATTTGATACTTAAAGAATGTCGAGAACCTCCATTTTGAATCTGATTTATAATTGCTTTCAGAATATTTTCTAATGTTTGTTACACTGTAGGAAACTGTAATTTAATATTTTGTATTGAATTCAGAATTGACAAAATAAAAGTGATACTGCTTCATACTTACTATTGTATAGCTGCAGGCATATTTAATCACTATTAATAGATGATTTTAAAAGTACATTTGAAACTGAAGAAATTGATCGAGTGGTCTTGGGACACCTATGAAAACGACTAAGCGATTAATGTTTACAATGCAGGTAGGAAAGAATATTACAATAAAAGAGTAAACAATTTGTTATGTAAACAAAGTAATAAAATAGGTGTTGACAAACATCATATTGGATTAGGACAAATTTTTAATATTACTACAATCATTTGATCAATTTCTTGAGTCACTGTTTCTCCCTATTTTATACAAGAACATATTATCTTATAGTGCTCGTAATTGTTTACTAATATTACTATTCTAAAACTTGTTTTTATAAATCTGATATGTAGTTTTATTTTAATTCAATTTAAAAACAAATTTTTTAGTGAACCGGGATAACGAAAATCGACAAATTTTGGTATCGGCACACATCTGACTTCTAATAGGATATTGTTTGATTATATTAAAGTGTGATTTTAAAAATGTTAAAAAGTTACAGACAATATGAGAATAGTTTGAGGTACGCATGATGGAATAGAAGGATCAGTATAATTAGGATTGTTGAATTATTTGCTACTTATATTTTTGATTTTTTATTCTAAGACTAATTTCGAATGTTAAACATTTATCACCAGATCTAAAAACAGACAAATTTAAAACATCAGCATTTTGGTGCACAGATTATTTATATTACATTTTAGAAATGTAAGACAAGAAATCAAACATGTTGATTAATTAACGAGGGGGTCTCGATGGCCAAGCGAGTTAGGGTGAAGATTTTAGTACGCTCGGTACCGAAGGTCATGGGTTCGAATCCCAGCTGGTCTAATAAAAATTTATTTTGTGTTGTACCCACGAAATGAATCTTGATCTTCCCACCCTACACTACAATAGGTTGGAAACCTGTAAGATAACCCGTCCTTCCTGCCCTAGTTGGAGTACATAAGGACGTTGAGCCCAAATAAACAACTTAACAAGGGGGCAAAATTGAAGTTCTTCTAAAAGCAATTTTTTTAGTTCTTCTATCAGGACCTAGAGTACAGTGATTTTTAAGAGATTAACATTTTAATCTGTGTTTAAATAATTCTGTCACATAGGTTTTTAGGTGTTTTGCTGTATTATGTTTATTATTATATATATATGTTACTCGCGATGCTTTTGGGTCGGCGGGTAGGCTATACTAAATACCCATGGTTCTTATGCTTGCGGAATAGTTGAGGTAAAGAACAGCACTGGACTAAAAGTGATTGGCCACCCCGAGAAACTTTAAAACCTGGAGAGAAAAATGTTATCAATACTACTTTGGTACCATCAGAAAAGGTTTTGTTTGCACCTCTCCATATCAAATTGGGGTTGATAAAACAAGTTGTAAAACCGTTATAACAGGATGGAGACTGTTTTAAATATCTATTTACAAAATTCTCGAATAAACGATTTGAATAAACGAGTGCTTTTACCAATTTTTTGTGTTTGAATTAGCAAAAAACGCTTATGTGAAAAAAAAAATAAATAGACATCACTTCTGAAATGAGCGCATTTTAAAACATATAATTCAGATAGAATATCTCATGCAGCTGACAAACAAATTTTTTTGCAGACCTGTGTAATTAATATAGTGGCCACGAGGAGTTTAGTTTTATGTCAGATAAGAAAAGAAATCGAATTGTTGCACAGCATTTACTTGTGAATTTTAGATATCGATGTAGTTTTGGTTTAAGGTTCTAACGTTGAAAACTATGAAACCCGATTATTTATATTATAAATTTTGCTTTTAAACGTTATAAAATTTCGAGCCTATTGAGAAAAAGCTTATTTTTTTAAGAAATTTCAAAACTTATAGCGAGTGATTATTTTTTAATGGAATTTACTAATATTCATATTCGACTTGGAGCTTTTACGCTTCTCACCTTTTTGGTAATGAATGATTTAAAAACTACTTTAAGAATGTTATCAGTTTTATGTCAAATCTAATTTTTTAAAAATTAGAGTTGCTGAAGACTTGGGGAGATATGTTGACAAATAACCTGAAAATATCATTTATTTCATTTATTATCATTAAAACTAATTCTGAATATATTGGTAAGTATAAATAGATTAATTTTTTTTTTTTTAGATTTGTTCAGTTAACACACCCTTATAACACAAAAATGCTTTAAATATATCATCTACAAAAAAAGTTAAAAACAGTAATGAAAAACAAGTAATGAAAAATGAAAAACAATGTCCTTATTGTTTTAATTTTACCTGCCTTCATGCGAAAAAAGAGTGTGAAGAACTCTGACCGCACCTTTTGGAGATAATGAAATATATGATTTCTGAAGCTTTCGACGGCGCATCCGCTTGATAAGAGGGAGATTTTTGAACAGTTGTGAGGTTTTGATGAACCGTTAACGATTGTGTTAAATCGTCAGAAAGCAGGTAACTTTATCGAAAGATACTTAAATGTGATTCTGGCTTTCTCTACCTCTGTGTCTCTTCATCAAACGTATGTTAAAAACAATTTCATGGGTTATAAAATAGACAAGTATAATTAGATTGGTATTATTCCGGAAGCCGGTTTCCACGAAACCCTGACCAGCGCTGCACCTACCACTTCGATCCTTACACGTGTTAATATTGATATTTAGTCTTCTTAAATGTAAATAAGTGAAACTGAAGTTAACAACATGAGTTTTATAAAGGATTTAAAGTTTTATATATTCATATTTTCTTATTTCCTCTTCTGTAATGTGTAAAAGTGTTACAAAAGTTAAGAAGATTAATTTCTACATGGATTTGGCGTTTTATGTATTTATATTTGTTGTATCAATTTAAGTGAGAAAATTTCAGTATACATATTTAGTGAATGGATTCTTTGTTGTTCAGATTACTTATTGCCCTAAAGTGAGACAAATTGTATTATTAATTCACATCGATCTAAAAATAAATTTGAGAAAGTACATTACAGGTTTCATATTCTGTTATTTCCACTTTCCTTGAGAAAATATAGCAGAAATTAACATCATAACTTTCAACCAGGATTTTTTCTTTTATATATTTATAATTTGTTATTTACACTTCCTTGACTTCAGAAAGTTTATCAGGAGTTAACATTACTAGTGGTTTAGCACTATATTAATTCTGATTTAATATATTATTAACTGAACATTGATATATTGTCTTAAATTTTGATATTTTCTTAGTTCCACTTCATTATTTTCTTATTTCACATTTTAATATCAGAAGGTAAACAGAAGTTAATATTACTTTGGACAGGGATTTAGATTTTCTCCGTAAATGAAGGAGAATAACCTTTCCACTCAAAAAGAAGCAACTAAAACACCAAAATAAATCAGAACTAGGTTGGAATCGATAAAAGGTATACTGGGCGCGCGATGGGGCTGGAGACCGCCTTGCGGAACGGTACGATTAAATTAGTCTTTAAATTAGTTAGTTAATCATTAAATAATAATTATTTTGTAAATTCATAAAGTCTGTTAACATTTAATAATTTTTAATTCTTGTTTACTTTATTTAGTTATTGTATTATATATTACTCGATGCTTTATTTTTTTTTTCTCTTCTTTCATTTATTTCTTATTGTACACATCTGATTTGGGCAAAATTTAATCATAGCTAAATAATGATTAAATTAGGTGATTGATTCCAAGAAATGAGTTATGATTAAATTTAAAGATTGATTTTTAAAAAGAAATTGAATTGTTTAAGAGATTTTTTTTTTTTTTTTTTTTTTTTACGTGTTGGTCATAAGAAAAGTTATAAATTCCCAATCCCCTTTTTATCTGTAGTAGTATTAAAATACATTTGTAAGTTTCCACAGTATTACAGTGACACTAATATTCGGTAAACGTGTTTAATGAAATCAGATGAAAGGTGTTGATATACAAATAAGTTACCATAAATTTGCTTTCAAACGCCCGACCCTAAAAAAAATCAAACCACAATCTAACAGGGGAAATGGTTGAGATTGACAAAAGAAAAGTAGTAAGGAGGTAGATAAGAGAAAAAGATAGGTTGGTGGAGGAGGGATATCGATTCTGAGAGCGAGGAGGGAGAGTTATCATTAGGAGGACGGGAGAGGCACTAAAGAGATTGGGGCGCGCAACTTGGCCGTTCCCACGAACCTGGGTTGGATTTGGAGCCCCCAGAGAGATTTCTGTTCTGATGGATTGCCAGCGATACCTTGTCAGTCCTCCTACTGCCATCGATTAAGTTCCCTTCTCCTCCATATCTCAGCCAGCAACGAAAGAATCTTCCACTCCTATCCGATCCGACAAACTCTACTTGATCCTGACGGCTCTGGATAAATCATCTCATCTTATACCCTTCTCTTCCTTTCTTCGTATGGAGCAGCATTTCCCCAATGTCGTCAATGACTCTTGGATCATTACATTAAATATCCATAAACTTAATGGTGCATACATAATTAATAATTTTATACATTTAGTTTAAGTTCCTAATTAGGACTAAGGAGGTACGGTAGCTCTAAATCCACTTTAAAGACACTAGGTCCCTACATTCTGTGTTCAGGTTCAAAACAGGCTGAGACAGGCCATTTTTTTTCTCGAAACAATAAATCCTTTCAAATGTGCTGTAAAGATATGGGCACATCCAAGGTTCCATAATTTGGGGGGGAAGTGTAACTGAATAAAAAAATAACATAAATATCCCCAATTCTCACACTTAATGTTTTATTAATTAAATTCGTTGAAAATAACGGAAAATTACATTTTATTTTGTTTAAGAAATGAAAATTCACATTTAATTTTAAAACGAATATTTTTGTTATTCAATCATCACTTGAAAAGCCAGTGGTACAGTTTAAAAATTTCAAAGTTTTTGATACACTGTTTTTTAACAAATACTGTCCTTATTATTCATATAATTATGAACATTTTTACTTCGATATTCATGTAAATTTGTAGTAAAATTAAAATATTTAACTATTTAATCTGTAATATAAAGAATCAAACAGGAATAACGAGACTCAGAATTGGGCACAGTAAGTTGACACATCTACTTGAAGGCAATCCTCCACCAGAATGCAGCACTTGTAACTGCCTCCTTACAACGGAACACATTATCAAGGATTGCACCCAGCTTTTATCTTACAGGACTTCGTTGCATCTCCAAAGGTACTGCGAGGCCTTAAAACCCGAAAACTGGAAAAAATTGTTTACCGTACTCAAAGAAAACAACTTGTATCGACTAATCTAGAAGTTTAAGTCTAGCCCGAGTTGTTGTACACGGCACCCTAAAACAGTAATCAAATAAATAAATAAAGAATCAAAGTATATTTTAAAATAGTATATACTTCATTAAAAATATGCTGTGATTAAGCAAAAGAGATGTTGCTAATTATGAAGGTATTGAAACGAATGAAAAAGGAGTCTTCTGGAGGAAACAACGTTGAGTTGAGGATCCAGTCAAAGAATATCTCTTGGCTCCAAGGCAACAAGAAGAAAGAATAATTTGAAAATTAATAATGATGAAGTGAATTTACGACAGGGCGGTGGTTGATTAGCCGATTATTCAAAGGAAAAACATTGAAGGTTATATAATTGTTTAAATATAATTTCATGTTAGATTAAAATATTTGCTAAGATAGTTTAAATAATTTAATTATAGTACAGAACCAAAGACTTCTAGGGGTTGTAGTTTTTTAAAACATTTTTTATTATTATGATTGTGCTCATAATAATAATTATAACGAACCTAACAAAAAGTATTTAGTATATTGTTTCTATACGAAAAATATAATGCTCTATTTTAGGAGTAACTGAGTTTGCTTTCATGAATGACCCTCTTTCGGATGAAACCCTTACATAAAACGTTCGAGAACAATGTTTCTTAAAAATTTGATGATCAACTTTGGAAAATTTAATTTATAATCAGGTTCATAATATAATTCATTCGTAATATAAAAAAGCGATATTATGCATAAACGAAAAAACATTTTCTTAATTGACAAATGAACGATTCAATTGAGATTGTTAAAAAGAAAAATGAGAATTAAATAATTTTGCATTCTAAGAGAACGGTGTAATGAAAACAATGGGCTTTAGATATTCAGAACTCTCTCTTTGCCAGACTAGAATACACTCTAAATCAACATAAAATTTAAATTATAAAAAAACTAAACAAATAAATATTAATATTTGATAATTACTGTTTATATATTTATTTATTTATATTACTCTATTTTAACTATTAATAGATCAATTCACTAAAGCAATGAAATAATTAGTCATGTTTTATCAATAGTTATTATCTATTACACCTCACATCGTCAGGAGGTGAAAAAATGATGATTAAGAATTTCATCCTACAAATAATTTCCAAGCATAACTATTCACTATATGTTTTCTAGTAATTATCCTTTTAAAGCTGGGTTGTCAGGTCTAAATTGAGTCATCAAGGAGGTAACTTGTCGAAATGACCACTTGTGACAATGGATTTAGATATCCTAAAGTAATCTCATAGCCATAAATAAACAACTTTATTTTCCAGACATTTCCGAATATCATCATTTTTTTTTTAATGCTATCCCCTCCATAGTATTCTAATGGAAGAGGCGTGTATTTGATAGCAAACCCCTCGTGTTTAAGTATACGGTATTTAAGTTTACCAAATATAATCATATATAATATCAAAAACGTTATAAATTATCTGATGGAACAAATAAATTAAATTCCGAAATCGTAATATTGAAATATTGCTGATATTTTAAAAACAAACTCGGATTTCATACCAGCATCGCCAATATACAAATTTTATTTTCAGCTATAGTGAATATTTTTTTAATTTAATTTATCATTTTAAATAATTAAATATTTATTGAAGAAGCCGGTCAGATGAAATGGGCCCTTACTTGTCCAGATAATGAGAACAGTTAAGAGGAGCATGGCCCATCCAAATCATTTAATCGCCCCTTGAGACAAATGAAAGGAGGGGGATTCATGGGTTGGGGTATCATCTGGGAACATTCTCCTAGAGAAAATCTCCAGGAAATTAAACAGCCAAGAACATTTATGTTTTCTGCAAGAAAGCGTTTTCCCATGGATTTTACTGTTATTTCCTAGACAAAAAAACTTGCCGCGCTTCGCTATCAATGCAGGATTGATGGATAAGGGACTTTTCCAGTTTTTGACTCTCCTGGGACTTAAATCTGATAGAAAATTATTGCCGAGCCCTCTGATCGGAGATGTGGAAAAAGGAAGCTTACAACACCACCTATGACTATGAGCTATGAACTATGACAGCCAATTTTGGAAGCTGCTGACTCCATAAAAAAAACGAAATCCATATTTTTTAAAAATCTTGTTCTGCTCTATGGATAATATCATATTATAATATTATATGATAACCAATCGTATTTATATATTAAAAGCTTATTCAGAGAATTCGCTGGTTAACTTCAGCATGAAGGCATAGGTGAACTAAAAAAGTAAACTTAAAAAAATTAAGAACTATAGATTTCCCAATTCACATTTTAGAATTAAAAGGATAAAATTAATTGAATTAATAATTAAATTAAATTAACAATTAATCATTATTCATTAAGAAATTTTCGATCTGAGTAACAACAGAGCTAGAAATTTACATTTTTGAGTGTGAAAATAACGTTGCTCTAAAAGAGTAGAGACCCCAGCCAAAAAAAATATCCAACAATTTTTTTTTTAGGAAATATGTTATTTATTATTATTATTTTTTTTTTTTTTAAACAAGATATTAGAGGTGCACTTAAATTTGGCCAAGGTGTGTAATTATTAAAATACTGATATGGTTCAAATTTTTGTTTTTTATAAATGTTTTTAATAAATTCTCAATTCAAAAAGCAGTTAAGATCATTCTACGCAAAACTTTTTTCAGCCTGATTAGTGAAATATATAATTAATTATTCAAAACCACTATAATTATTTTTGCTACGTTTATTTTTATTTAATCAAAATGTTAAAGAGAGCGGAAGTAATGACAAATCCTGTTTTGTGGTTGGACCCCCTCGATTACATAACATATAGTTGTCAACCGGCGGAGTAATTAGCCATTTCCTCTTCCCTTCAAGCTTAATTTGTTCACAAAAACAGAATTTTTTTTTTTTTGATCCAGTTCTAAATTTAGGTATTACGTTATTCGCTACGTAATATTACATTCGTTTTGTATTAGTTGATTTATTATCCCTAATATTATCCTTTAACTAGGGCCAATGATAGAACAATTGAAGAAGTTATTGGTAATATTTCTGTATTACAACTTAATTTATGTACAACTAATTATTTAAATTAATTTTCTGGATTCAGGATATGGGATTTCCTATTTTGCTTAGTTTTAATAGTTGGAAAGATATCGATTCCATATCACATTGATCTATTTGAAAATACTTTAAACTGAATATATTCCACATTGAAATATATGATAATCTTCTTTCTTTTTCAGAAAATGATCTAATTCTACACTTTCTTCCTTTTTTTTTTTTTTTTTTTTTTTTTCTTCCTTCACCATAATAGTTTGAATATAATATGCAAATTTATATCAATGACGCTCTCGACAGGTGGCCATAGAATTCTTTTTGAAAATAGAGGCTATGGCGAGGAAACTGGGATTGAAAATAAGCGATAAAAGATAAAACCAAATGCATGGTTACCCAGGAGATAAGTAGGGGTCACCTGTGGTGAAGTGGTTAGCATAGCAACCTCCTAAACTCAAAATCGCGGGTTCGCAGCCCGGCAGATGACCTTAGGATTTTTTAAAGGGAGTAAAAAATCCTTAGCTATTCCGTCCTTCGGAAGGGACGTAAAATGGAGGTCCCGAGCCTGTGCGATGTCCTAATTATACCAGGATAGGCAAAATTTAGGACTCCCAACGTAGCATCGTCCGATTAGCAATAGCAGCATAAAAGTGACGCTAAACGAGACTAACAATGACAATAACCCAGAAGACAAGTCAGCGCCTCAGCAGAATTCGGACCACATATGTTTGAACAGGTCTCGAAATTTACGTATTACTTCTCAGACAACCTGTGGAAATAAGCAAGAGAGCATTGGCTGCAAACCGTTGCTACTAAGGATTAAGCCACCTCTTGATCCAATTAGTGGCCCAACGCAGTAATATAATTCTTTTTCAAAAAGCTTATACGACCGGTTTTGAGTATACATCCGGGACCTAGACAACAACGAAAGCTGGAGAGTAGGATCTGTTAATATTCGACCGTAGGATCCTAAGAAGAATTAATGCCCCAATTCTGGCCATAGGCAAGTGGCGATGTCGGAAAAATCAAGATGTCTACGCTAGATATGTAGAGCCCGATGTCGGCAAGTTTATAAAATTAAGCCAACTCTTGTGGGAAGGTCGGCAAGAATAACTAATGACATGTACCCCCAGAAACTGCTTACGGAAATCCTGCATGGTAGCTGAAGAATCGGAAGATCGAAGCTGCGTTGAAGGGATTGCGTTGACAGTAAACTCTGAAAAGCTGGCGATTGGAGTTGGTGGGGGCCATGATTTCATAGCGGGTCGTGGCACCTAACTAGACAAATAAATAGATATATATCAATAATTAAATTGAGCTGTATTTTTAAAAAATATATGCTACATGGAATCGGATATGCATAAAATATTTGAAAATACCAGCATTATAACAGAAGGTTTTAACGGAAAAAAAAAAAAAAAAAAAAAAAAAAAAAAAAAGCATGGTATTTGGTAGAGAATTTAGAATATCTTGTTGTAGCTGAGAAAAGATGCTTTAATATTTTGCAATGCTATCAAACCATATTAATCATAATATCAATACCCTATCAAACCATATGTTCTGCATTAAGACACAATTGCCTAATCAGTCGCCTAATGACAAGATATGTAGTTAAATAAAAAAAAATATCAAAGGAGGTATTATTAATTAAAATATTAACCATTATATTTATTTATAAAGTTTCTCACATCTGATCATACTATGCAACTGATACCAAAATGCAATATGAGGCATGATATTTTATTTTACCACAAGTCTAAGACCAAAATGCAGTTTAAAATGAGTTAAATCAAAGACAATAGAAACTAGAATCTTATGAAAAGTTCAGGTAATTACTATGTAGTCTATCTTCAATTCCAGAAATCACGAACTTTTGACCACTTTCTGTTCAAAGTACGTGATTGCCAGTTTCTGCCGGTTTTTGACTAACCCTATACTCAGCCATTTTGTCTCCATCAATTTGATCCGCTGGTGGCTGACGTCACCACCTCCCACTTCTCTAGTAAAGTACTCGTTACTGCGTCTCGTAACAATTCCCGCCATATTGCCTTATTGTAACGTCAGTTACATAACGTAATAATTAGTCTAATTAATTTAGCCACTTTCTCTCCTTTCCCTTAACTGCTTTGCATATTACAATTTTATTTTATCTGTTTATTTATATATTCCATATTTTACAAAATGCCTTCTGAAGACAAAAACAATCATTTTGCAAACACAATTATTGGCAAGGAGGGAAACAGTGTTTGCTGTTATAACTAGCAGTGGGGCCCAAATAAAAGCTTCTTCTGTTGAGGATATTTTTTATGTTCAGGCTCTTTGCGAGGATTTACCCTCTCTTCAAGCTAAATTTGAAACGGTAAATGAAAAAATCAGTGACCTAAATTTTATCCTATCAAAACAGAATCAAGTAGATACCCAAGCCCCAGCTATAGCCTTCAATGATATAGCGCGTAAAATAAAGGCTAAATTATTTCAGTTAAAAATAGAACAACCCAGTATAACCTCAACACCGGTTGCCACCCCTATTCATTTGGCTCAAAGTGCGTTTCTCCTTACCACCTATCAATCATCAATCATGGAAATCTTCGGAAACTGAAAATATTGAAAAACTCCCAGTGAGTACAGACCATAAAGACTCAAATGTTTCTGACATTCCAGAAAACATTGACCCTTCTATTGACATCCATACATGTAGTCATGCCCTAACCAGTGATAACGTTCACCAGGACATACAAATCAATAATCTAGATGCTTCTTTATACTCAAATCGAGTTTCAATAATTAATCACGTAGATAAAACAGATGGTGCTGATACCACTGTCAGTGATTCATCTGATGAAAGGTCATTTGCTTCTCTTGCAGAAGAGGATAATTACATCTCATCCTCAAATAGCCGCTATTCTTTAGCCAATCAACATTGTTCAAAATTCCTTCTTATTAAAAATAAAAAACAATAAGTAAAACCAGTATACACAAATAGTAACCAAAGATAGTATAACAAGTAAAATTCCGGTCTCGAATCCTATTGAATCTACTTTTTTAAAACCACCATTTTAGATATCAAAGGGTCTGTACGCTCTAAAGTTTCAATATTCGACAAATTCTCCCCAGTAGGGTTTACTGATGTTTTCTTCTGTCGCTAATCATGCCCATATTGACTCTAGGGGTCTTACCCGTACTCATTACGCGCAGACCAACAATTTATGTTTTAGGGACTCAAGATCCCTCCTCTTTGACCAATTGCCAGGAGCATTGGCCTCCTCCTTATCGTGACCCCGACTTAAGCACCAAGCCATTACCGGATCTTAAGTCTACTCCCATTGCGCTCATCACAAATGAAACCTGACCATACCTTTAAACATTTTTTCTGGGTCTCTCCTTAATATCCGTGCCGATAAGCCGGCAAAGCCGCCTTGTTGCCGTACTCCTTTCCTCGGTAGCCTGGAGGTCCTCAGGGTGGGCGGCATACTTGACAACGCCGTTCCTAATCATGATTCACAAACGTTATAAGTGGACTTCAAATTCCAAACGCCGTTGTGGAACCACGAAACAGGGCGACGTTGTTGTGAGCAAGGGACTGAACAGCTCCTCACTCTCCCGGCCTTTAGCTCTTATTTCCGAGCATTTTCAGGATTCTCTACTCAAAATTCGTACCGGAAAGCCGGCAAAGTCGCTTTGCAACCTGACGCCTTTCATCGACAGCCTGGGTGTTCTCAGGGTGGGCGGCCGACTTAAGAACGCCAATTTAAAGTACGATTCCCGTCACCCATTTTTGCTTCCTAAGTCCGCATATCTATCTCTGTTAATCTGCAAGCACTTTCACAGTTCCTCCCCACACGCTGGGCCTACTACTTGCCAGGCCCTCGTGTGTAGCCGTTACTGGATTATCTCGTTGCGTCAGCTGTTAAGGAAGGTGATCCACCGTTGTACCACATGCCTTCGTTTCCGTGCTCCTACCGTGCAACCCATTATGGCTGACCTGCCTTCGTGCCGCGTTCGGCCCAGCAGACCTTTCTTCAACACACCGGGATTGATTTCGCGGGGCCATTTCAGGTTCGCGCGTCGCGGCTTCGTAAATCTGCTCTTACCAAGGGTTACTTATGCGTATTTGTGTGTACCGCCACCAAGGCCGTGCACCTCGAATTTGTTTCTGAGCTTTCCACTGCCGTTTTCCTGGCTACTCTAGATAGATTCGTTGCACGCCGCGGTCTTCCGCATTCCATTCTATCTGACCAGGGTCGTAATTTTGTCGGAGCTAATAAGCAATTAAAAGACGTGCATCTTTTCCTCCGCGCTCATCACGAGGAAATTTCGAATGTCTTGTCGAGTCGAGAGATAAGTTGGGTATTTCAATCCTCCTTCGAATAGCGCCCAATTTCGGTGGTCTGTGGGAAGCCGCAGTCAAATCCGCAGCAACCACCTTTGTTATCTCGGTATCCACCGAAGTTTTATTCACTTTCGAAGAATATGCCACTCTTTTCGCTCGGATCGAGGCTATTCTAAATAGCCGTCCTATCTGTTCATTGCCTTCTGCCCCCGCGGATGCCGCTGCTTACCAAAGTCCGGGACTCTTCCTCATTGGGGCTCCCACTTTTTGATCCGTTGCCGAGATTCCTATTTCTGAGGATCATCATTTAACGTCTAGATGGACGATCATTTCCCAGTATTCGCAGCATTTTGGCGACGATGGTCCAGGGAGTACTTAAACTCGCTGCTACAGCGTACTAAGTGGACCGCAGTGTCCAAAACCAATAAAGCAAGGCGATGTTGTTGTGTCAAGGGTGTGAATAGCCCTCCCCTCTCCTGGCCTATAGCCCGCATCTCCGAACTCAAGCCTGGGCTCGACGGTGTACCTCGAGTGGCCATCCTTGAGACCTCCAATGGTACTTTCACTAGGCCGATCAACAAGCTCATTCCGCTCCCGGAATGACGTCTGTGCCATTTATGTTTTTTTATTTTATATAATTGTTGCTCAGTTGGGCTGATTCTTTTTTCTTTACTTTGTATAATTGTTTACACAGTAGTACTGTTTTATTTTCTTTACATTATATAACTGTTGCCCGTTGGGCTGTTCCTTTTCTTTACATTGTATAAGTGTGCACCCATTCTTGTTACAGCATTTTTATTATTTCCTTTTTTTTTTTTTCTTTATCTTTCTCCTTACTCAAGGCTGAGCTTTTTTTTTTCTCTTATTTTTATTGTATAAATTTGCTGCTGCCGCCCTCCATTTTTTCATTGTATAACCTTTGGAATAAAATTGGGCAACGTCCCAATTTTGGTGGGCGGTATGTTCGCGCCGATCGGCGCTTTTGTGTTAAGGGGGAATGAGAAAATTGCAAATTTAGTTCAAGTGACGCCCTCTACCGACTTCCCTCATTAGGATATCAATAGTGATAAAACATATATCAAGTTAGCTCAAACACCTCTATAGTAGGTCTCTCTAACTTCTTGTCACTTTTTTTAATGCATTTTTACTTGTGGAGAACTAATAATTGTTTCAATCGATGAAATAATTAAAAGACCTGGTACATTTATTTTCTGTATTTAATTTATTGCCTCATAAAAGCTTCATAAAATTACACAATTACACAAAGACTCCCATTAAACTAAGCCATTAAAAGCCATAAGTTCTAAAAAAATAAATAAATAAAATAAAATAAAAAAATAGATATAGAAATTCAATTTAAAATATAATTTTGAAATATATTTAAGTTTAACTATATAATTTAGGGAATAAGAAAGTTTGTTTTTCTGATTTTATATATTTTTTAAAATAAATTATATAAATTATATTGTTAAACATTGATATTTTAATACTGGGTTTTACTTTTATTTTTCATCCCCACCTCTCTTAATATTTTTTTCAGATGTTAATTCCTTAATCTCAGTTCTACATCACCTCGAAACAACTTTTTTTAAACACACTGACAGGCAAAGAATGCCACCCAATTGATATTTTCATTTTTAAGTTTCGTTCTTTTTTTATTGAGTTATTTAAACTATTATTTAAATTAAATACAGTACTATTTAAAAACATTAACAAGCAATTTTAAACTAATAAGGTTTATATCCTTTCACTGCGTTCATTTCTTCTTGCATTCGATAGGGTATAGGTTTAGTGTGATATTAAACAAATTCTAGCAAGATATGCCCCATATAATGCTAAACTGTTATATATCTTAAAATTCTTAAATAATTCTGTAATAAATCTTAAAAATGTTGTAACTTTAAAGTTTTGTTAAATACCATTAATATTTTTAATGGTCCTTATACGTTTCGTAGGCTCTAGTTAAATTATAGGGGGATGTGAACGACTAAAAAACAATGAAACTATAAGCTGAAAAATGAAAATATTAGTTGGGGCATATTTTTTTACCTGCCATTACATCATCACTAATGCTTTACTAATTTTAAATTGCATTAATGAATGAATGCGCAATAAGTTTTGACTTCATAACTTCGTTAGGATTAGTTAAACAAGAAGGTAAACATACTTAATGTCCCCACCCCTGGGGATGAGCTTATGGTGGGAAAGAGGGGAGAAGGCCCATTTTTGGGTTTTTCGATTACATCTCGAAAATGGTGAGCTTTTATTTTTCATCCCCACCTCTCTTAATTTTTTCAGATGTTAATTCCTTAATCTCAGTTCTACATCACCTCGAAACAACTTTTTTTAAACACACTGACAGGCAAAGAATGCCACCCAATTGATATTTTCATTTTTAAGTTTCGTTCTTTTTTTATTGAGTTATTTAAACTATTATTTAAATTAAATACAGTACTATTTAAAAACATTAACAAGCAATTTTAAACTAATAAGGTTTATATCCTTTCACTGCGTTCATTTCTTCTTGCATTCGATAGGGTATAGGTTTAGTGTGATATTAAACAAATTCTAGCAAGATATGCCCCATATAATGCTAAACTGTTATATATCTTAAAATTCTTAAATAATTCTGTAATAAATCTTAAAAATGTTGTAACTTTAAAGTTTTGTTAAATACCATTAATATTTTTAATGGTCCTTATACGTTTCGTAGGCTCTAGTTAAATTATAGGGGGATGTGAACGACTAAAAAACAATGAAACTTTAAGCTGAAAAATGAAAAAATTAGTCGGGGCATATTTTTTTACCTGCCATTACATCATCACTAATGCTTTACTAATTTTAAATTGCATTAAACTATCCAATAGGATAATACTGTTCTATATGTTTTTAATAATAAAATTATGAATAAAATGTTTTTAAAAAAATGAATATCCTACGAAATTATATTTAATAAAACTGAGAAGAGAAAGGAATGTTATTACTCCGATCAAATTAATGCGCAATAAGTTTTGACTTCATAACTTCGTTAGGATTAGTTAAACAAGAAGGTAAACATACTTAATGTCCCCACCCCTGGGGATGAGCTTATGGTGGGAAAGAGGGGAGAAGGCCCATTTTTGGGTTTTTCGATTACATCTCGAAAATGGTGAGCTCAAGAAAAATTTGTTTCAAATCAAAATTTACTACAAAATTAATTAGATGCTTATTTGTCGAAATCCCCACGGTTTCCGAGATATACGTTATGGATCGATAATTTTCGGGGGGGGGGGATGTTTACCTCAGTTTTTTTCAAACATTTGCTTCTAGTGCCTTCCACAATCGTTCATAAAAACAAATGCCAGAACCAATGTTGAAGAGCTTTAAATTTACTTCAATTTCATATATATGTTTCTGGTACTTAAAGTAAATGTTTGACAGTGAGGTGAAAATTATTTGTTTCGAAAATTATCTACTATCAATAATGTATATATCGAAAACCGTTGAAACTTCGGCAAATATGTAAAAATCTTTATAGGAAATCTAATCAGGTTTTATTTTTATATGTAGCATATTTTTATGGATTTCACCATTTTCGAGATATAATCGAAAAACCCAAAAATGGGACCTTCTCCCCTCCCCCTTCCCGTAAGCACAACCCCCGGGACGGGACTATTATTATGTTTACCTTCTAACTACTAACGAAGCTATTAAGTAAAAAATTATCGCATATTTCATGCACTCTACACCCCTCATTTCAGCAATTATTAACGGGACTATATATCAGAAGGCCTATAATTTTCACAACGACTTAATAATAAAATTTTGAGATTTCATTGGTTATACATTTTAAGAAGATATCTTTTCGTTCTATTAAACGTTTTAGAAATGTTCAAACGTTCAACTCTACAACTTAAACAAAAAACGAACACTTATTCTTACTTACTAAAACCTATACAGAACATATTAACAAACTCCAAATCTTCCAGGCAAAAAGTTCAGGACAATCGCGTAAGCAACATAACTTTACATACTGGGTGAGCATATCAACAGTTAACGAACAAATACGAACCTACTACAAACGTTTCCACGGAAAATTAAATTGACATCCTAATACACTTATAAACGACATGGGCACAATACATATTACCGACAACACCCTAGGATAAAATAAAATAAATAAATAAATAAAAGACTGGATGTGCCTCTGGGTTCTGCTCCCCCTCATGTCTTTCACGCCATTTTCTTTCTCACAACATTGGTTGTCAAATAATTTCAATTATAAAGTACACGCAGAAAATGGATTTTGTTGAAATTAAATATTTAAGAATTAAAAAAATTAGAAATATATAAAAATAAACACAATTTTATTTTTGCAGTTCATCTTTAGTATATTAGTATTTATTAATCGCGACATGTTTCGGGACTCATTCACACCGCAAGGTCTTCAAATTCATTGATCATGTGTCATTTAACAACATGCATTATATTACATATATATGTTTATAAACTAACTAAATTCTTATATGGAAGATAAGGCAAAATGTTAACTCCTTGCTGTTCCGATAATTTTTTTCTAGGTCAAACGAGAAAGATGTGCAGGATCATTGTCGAGTGACAAAATGATTTGGTCCTCTTGGCCAAAGCGAGGTACTTTGAACTCCATAAACTCAGCCCAGCTGTTCACAATAAAGGTTTGAGTCCTCTGGCCGACCATGTGGAACAAGCTCAAAATGCGAAACGGTTTCCCGAACCGACCCGAACGAACATAATTGTGGCAATATTACAATAAATATTAATTAAATATCAATATAACTCACCCTCCTCCGATAGCACAAATTTTCATTTGCGCTTAGACCTTTTTTCTACATTTAAAATGTAAATAATAAAGCCAAATCAGGTCATAAGGAATACATGATCAGTCCAAGTAATGAATTGACATGAATTTTAGGAACAAGAGCATTGTGCATAATTTAGTATTGGTCTTGCATTCGTATTTTCACTTTCTACTCGTTGGACAACTATTCGTTATGAGGAACAATTAAATAAATGGCAAGTAATTTTTAATATTTAATTTTCAAATCGCTTTACAAAAAAAAAAATAAAAGTGTAGGTCCTTTTTGCATAGAGTGCGTTTTTTTTTTTTTTTTTTTTTTTTTTTTTTTTATAAAATTATCAAATCAAACTTGACTTACATTGAAGAAATAAGAACATATTATGCATAAAACTACTTAAAATGAAAAGATACACACAAACTGTTTGGGAAACAGTAAAACCAATATTCTTCGGCGTCTTGGCCTTCTTCTGTTATTAGATCACATTCACCAATTCAGTCTCCTACAGTGAATTCCGGAAGGCTGAACATTTCTTTTTAGAAACCCGAAAGCTTTTGTGAAATATATGGAAATAGGGATTTAATGTCACTGAGTTTGTTCGGATTAAAAGGAACTCGACTTGAAGGCACAAGAACCAATTCATCAAGAAATGTTTGCATGAACATAACAAATCGAAAAAAAAGTACATGAAAAAAGGTGTACCATATGAAATATATACAAAGAAAAGAGCAGTGTACAACTGTATGGTGCCATGACAAGAGATAAAGAAGTGGAAAAACTGAGAAAAGTTTACAAAAACTATGAATTGCAAAAAGGTCCCATAAGACCAAGTTACAAAAGCCGCTCTATTTTTCACATGATTGATTTATCGAATCGAAATTTCCACACAGCCTTCTTGAATCCATAGAGAAGAGATTAGAACGTTTTCCACAGACAGGCCCTTATTGCAACCACATTCTCAATTAAAGATTGCATTATTGTAGGACGTTTGTAACAACCTTGTAAACGCTTTTAAAACGTATAATTATTTAATGTATTTATTTATTACAATTTAAAATTTTAAAAAAACACATCAAATCATTTTGAATAATAATGAATATAATAAGATTTCAATGCCTTCTAAAAGACTGAATGGAAGCACTCCAAAAAAACATCTACATTAGAAGGTCTGGGACTAACTTTTTTTTTTTAGACGTTTCAGAGGATTGCCGAGGATAGAGTGGACCGTTTTAACTTCTGTTTCAGGACCATTTTTGAAGGTTTGTTGTATGAAATAAATGGATCACTATTTACTGATAATACTCGTGATGTCAGCTGTTTACACCGTATAGTGAATAGAACCTAGGAAACTCCTTTGAGGAATACCGGTAGGGTGAGTAAAGTGGGATGGATAGGATAAAGTATTATTTCCTTTTGCTAGTCTATCTTTAACGCTTTTTTACACAAGTAAGAAAAAGAGTACAATGTTACATTAAAATCAATACCAGAGGCTTGGAAAAGTTACGAATAATTTTTCCAAAATAATGACAAATATTTGGCTGCGTTTGGGAACTATCAAAACATTTTAATTATATTGATATTTTTATTTCGTGTATACCCTGTTAAAATATATTAGTTAATAGTAATTAAAAGATTTTTTTAAAATTTACTATCTGATATGTATTAAATTAATTCAGTGTTTGAACCTCTTATTAAACATCAGATGCATACGATCAAACTATTCCGATCCTACCTGCCTAACCTTCATCTCCACTAATCAAGTTATAGGATTTAAATTATCATATGTATTATCGATTATAAATCCGACTAGTTTTTTATCTTATTGAAAATTTATCAAAAACAGAGTATTTCATAGAAGATATTGCCGGAAAAAAGTCAGCCCACAAGATAATTTAGAATTCTCCGCATTATGGCATTGCGGGATATTTACCCGGTTAATGTAGTTCGGGTAATGGCAGCATGACGGTAAAAATGGTCATGAAAAGTCGTTGGGTTTAGTAATGACCGAATTTCAAAAAAAGTAATCAGTAACCAGTATTTGATTACTCTTATCAGAGTTGTAAAATGATTATTTTGTATAAAGTAAAAAATATAAATACAGTTAGTAACAAAAGTCTGTGTACACCCATTATTGAAATAATTATTCATATTTTGTTTTTTTTAAAGCAAGTAGCTTTATTTGGAAATTTTGCTATGGATGTAATTCAAATGAACGAGCCAACTCATACATATCAAACAATTTTTTATGTTGGCGCATGTTAGAATTATAGTAATTTAATAAGAAAATATTCCAAAAATAAGTCTGTGTACACTGTTCATAAACAGATAATATCCAACCAAAACTTGTTAATCCTCTGGAGCATTGTAAAAATTATACTTGTTCCCACTATGGAGATGGAGAGGAAGAAAAGGTTTGGGGAGAAATAGGCAAAACAATTTCTGAAAATCAATCTATGATTTTAAAAAAATATCAACAGGCTGGAAGAAACTGTGAACTTTCACAGTCTGCGATGGCCTGGACGTCCATAATAACTTTAAAGGGTACATATGCGAAACATTTTGGAAACTATTCATAAAAACAGGTATGCTAGAAAATGATTATGACATTAAACTTACAGCACATACAGTGCGGAACATAATAAAAAGTGGAGCATATAACTCTTAGTCAGCCAGGAAATAACCTACAACGAATTTTAAAAAACGAAAAATAAAATTCATCACAAAATAATACCTAAATCAATCTGGGAAAAATCTAATAATATTCTATGTACTGCTCAAGCTGCCTGCTTTTCCCTTACCTTAATTTTGAGTGACGATATGGCCAGGATTGTACTCCGGCCACCAGCCTATCTCATTACTAATTTTACAAATCTGCTTTGCCTGATTAACTCAGGAAGCGTCTGTCAAAGCACGATTAAACATAGTACTTTTTGTTCCAAGAGATATTTATGTGATTTTATAAGCGTATGCAGAGTTTATGTTTCTAATGCTCATAAACATGTAAATTATTCTACACTCTTTGCAATCTCATAACTTAGTATCCTATTATAAAAAAAATTCACTCATTTCTCGAGGAGCAGGTGATCAGCAGATGTTTGTGGATGTCTCACTTTCTCAAAACTAATAATCTATTATCAAAGATTATAATTTAATATTTTAATATTTACAACTTTAATTTTAATAATACAAGCAGGTGTTAGAACATACATCTTATTATAAAAGTTACATACAGATTTATGGCAATGCTAATAAAATTAGAACTGATAATGCTAATTTATTTTATCTTAATTGTATATCTCGTAGATTATTAAACTAAGAATTTACAATATTATTTATAATAGCAGTTAGTTGTATAATAAAAATAACACACCTATTTTTTTAAATTGATGCATAATAAATTGTACCATTTTTTGATTGATCCACGAATGGTAAAAAATAACAATTAACAACAATATGGGTATAAAACTAGTTCAGTTTTATTAAAGAACATTTTTATAACTTCATTTATCGAACTTATTTGAACGTTTTTGAAAAATTATCTTTTGGATTCATTTTACTTTTTATATTCCTGACTGTATAGGTAAATAAGAAAACATGATGATTTGGTACCATAATTGCATATACATTCATAAATGACTTTTTAATGTATGTATGTTTAAAGAGGAGTAATATTGAGTTCCTTGCTGACTACAAACCAGAGTTGGGCATTGTTTATTTCAATGAAGAATATTTCATAATTCGTTATTCTACAGGGTGAGTATCTCTTAGCGTAAAAAAAAAAATTGGGTGAAACTAGATCAAAAGTGTAGCCAAATGCCGCAGACCTCACCTTTCTATTCCAATCCGTTGCAGATATATGGTAAATAAACGATTTTTTGGAGGAAAGCATGTTTTTTACGATAAAAGCTGTAATATCTCCATTTTGTTTAAATATTTTTCAAATATTGATCACATTTTCGGATTTAGCAATAAATTTCCTATAAGATCGGAGTAATTTAACCTTGAATTTTACAAACTTGGGACCTAAAAAATATCTTTATCTTCACCTAATTTAGGGAAGTTACAATTTCTTATAATACTTCAGCGCTCACTGCTTTTCATAAAACAATCCACAAAACTGCAAAGCTCTCAAAAACTTGCAAATTTAATAAGCTTTCAAATGATATGTTAAAAGTAATGATTTTGTTTTAATTTCATGGAGAAATTTACTTTTGAAACCGAAAAAACATGGTGTTCTCATTTAGCATACAAATCAGGTACTTTGGTAAATAAGACATTATGATAATCGCTTGATGAAAATCTGTATTTTAAATAAAAGAAACACTTCATTAGAATAAAAAGCAAAGAAAAAATTTGTTAATTTGAAAATAAAAGAATCACTGTCAATAAAGCGCCGCCAGAGTCCGTTATTTTATTAAATTTTCAAAATGTCCTCCATTATTTCGAATGCAGCTTCTTGCTCTCTTTCTCACAGCCCCTACGGTCACTGCTAAAGTCAGACGCTGTTGCAATTTGGCTCCGGCCTCCAGAATTCTCGTCTTTAGGACCTCAATGCTGGTCACTTCTCTGGCATATACCTCGCTTTTTATGTAGCCCCACACATAAAAGTCCATTGGAGCTAAGTCAGGTGACCTAGCTGGCCAATGTATCACACCATTTCTACCTATCCAGGTCGAATATCGTTGGTTCAGCCATTCCCGTACTGCTGCCGAATGATGTGGAGGAGCACCATCGTGTTGGAATATTATGTTTTGCTGAACATCAAGTGGAATGTCGTGAATAAGTTGTGGTAGAATATTTTGTAAAAAATCCAAATAACTTTCTCCATTCAATCTGCTGGGCAAAAAATGTGGCCCAATGAGTCGGTCCCCTATTATCCCAGCCCACACATTCACTGTAAAACGATGCTGGAAAGATGCTTCTTGAACCATATGTGGGTTTTCAGCTGCCCAGTAGTGCCGGTTGTGGACGTTAAAAATTCCTTCCCTTGTAAAAAGAGACTCATCTGTCCATAAAATTTTCCTCAGAAACTGGTGTTCTTGAATGTCTCTATTTAAAAGCCAGCGGCAAAATTGTATTCTATGTACATGATCATTAGGTTCTAGCCCTTGTACTTGTGTGAAATGATATGGGTGAAAATGTTCTCGGTGCAAAATGTTGATAACTGACCTTTGGGAGATACCAATTTCACGGGCCAAGTCTCTTGATGAAACACTGGGATTTTCATTTACTATATCAATAATTTCCTCTTCGAGTTCAACATCATGAGGAACTTGTCCCAATTCTTGACGTAACTTATGAACGGAACCTGTTTCAGATAAACGTTGATGAGTTCGTGAAAACACTATCGTAGAGGGGAGGCGCCTATCTGGAAACCTAAGTTGGTACTCCCGCCGCGCTGCACTCGCGTTTCCATTACAAAAACCATACAAAAAATGTATGTCAGCGTACTCACCATTTGTGAACGTTGCCATCTTCGCAGGTGTATTGCCAAACAGAAAAAAATAATCCCAATAAATAAAATGGGCCCTCAAGCTAAGGATAAGCAATATTAGCAAGGGTCTTTCTAATGATAGTGACACTTTTATCTCTGTAGCTTCTTAATTTCCAAATCAAACTTTCAATCATTATATCAAAATAAAAATAAAATAATAAACAATAATCCCCTCCCATTTCAAAATAAACAGGAAAATAACTATGAAATAGCGATAATGTGCTTAGTACTGAGAGAGGTCAAAGTCGCTGTTGTTATTATGAATACCTGAACTGGCCTAAAATTTATGTCAATAAATATTATATTTTTTCTTTGCTTTTTTATTCTAATGAAGTGTTTCTTTTATTTAAAATACAGATTTTCATCAAGCGATTATCATAATGTCTTATTTACCAAAGTACCTGATTTGTATGCTAAATGAGAACACCATGTTTTTTCGGTTTCAAAAGTAAATTTCTCCATGAAATTAAAACAAAAAATCATTACGTTTAACATATCATTTGAAAGCTTATTAAATTTGCAAGTTTTTGAGAGCTTTGCAGTTTTGTGGATTGTTTTTATGAAAAGCAGTGAGCGCTGAAGTATTATAAGAAATTGTAACTTCCCTAAATTAGGTGAAGATAAAGATATTTTTTAGGTCCCAAGTTTGTAAAATTCAAGGTTAAATTACTCCGATCTTATAGGAAATTTATTGCTAAATCCGAAAATGTGATCAATATTTGAAAAATATTTAAACAAAATGGAGATATTACAGCTTTTATCGTAAAAAACATGCTTTCCTCCAAAAAAATCGTTTATTTACCATATATCTGCAACGGATTGGAATAGAAAGGTGAGGTCTGCGGCATTTGGCTACACTTTTGATCTAGTTTCACCCAATTTTTTTTTTTACGCTAAGAGATACTCACCCTGTATATTAACTTTTTATTTCAGAATTTGTAATTTTAAGTAATTAATAGTTAGATTATAATTTTTCAGATTGAGAATATGTCTAGGTTTTAAAATTAACTAAAATTGTCTATATATATATATACATATATGCTAAAAACTACAGAAACTCTTTTTATAGGTTATCTAAAACCGGAAATCGGATCTGACAATAATTAGATGTGTTAATAATTGTTTGATTTACTATTTTAAAATCAAAATATTAATGCAAATTATTTGCATTTACAGAAAAATGAGAGTTAATAAATATTCACAACTCTAGAAATTTACAACTGTATTAAAACAAATACATCTAGTACATCAGCGGTTTACAATGAAAAATAATGACATGCTTAAAACTTGTAGAGGAACTACCCATTGGTAGTACACTAAGTAAAACAAATAAAAACCGTTTATAATATAGAATGTTTTTTAAATTGCAAATTTAGAACAGGTCGTTTGGGTTATTTTGGTCAATTTAGTCTATAAGTATTTTATTTGGCGAATATGAAACGTATATCGAATTTCACCTAATTAGTGCAAGTCGGTAAGTTATTTGAAATGTAATTTCAAATTCATTCATTCTTCATTTTTTAAAGGAACTATTGTTATTCAAAGATTATTGCTTAGGAATATTTTTACTTTTTTTATGTTTTTTTTTTTCAAAAGAGAATTCTATGTTGAAAATGAGTACTTATTGAGTAAATAAAGAATTAACTAGAATATGTGACTTGTACTTTTAAGAACATTGACTTAAGAGTAAACAAGTAAGACATTACCTTGAAAATCGCGAGTCGATGAACTCCTAGTAACTAACACATTGAATTTATGCCAGAATTTATAATAAATAAGGAATGCAAATGGGAACTCTATTGAGCTCTAAAAAAAATTGCTGGAATTATAGTCTAAATAACATTAAAAATTAATTGCATTAGTAAAAATATATAGATGTATTGCTATATTGCCAATTTCAAATCTATATGTCAGGATCCATTAATCTTCTAACTCTTCTTGTATACAATCCTTACAAACCATAATCCTTTGCCTCACATGAAACTTATTCATAAAGATGTTAATGTTCCTTATGTTGCTGATTTGCCCCAAACCAGATACCTATTCTTTCATAGCAAACTCCATCCCCACTCTCCCAACTTGCCTCACACTCAATTTCTGCTAATCCTCCAACGCTTCTGAAAAGAAGATGGCAGAGAAACCTTCTGATGTAAGCACTATAACTGCTTCTAGTGAGTTGTCCTTTACATGTTATTGACAAATCATTGGAATAATTTCCTCAAATTTACTTTACACATATATGTGTACAAATATATGTATACCTTTGTAAATATCAATAACTAGCTAAAATAAATATATATCGATCAAACCCTTTCCTGGAAATTCCACATGGCACAAATTTCCTGACGATCGATCGCCATCCTGAAATTATTCCACCGTTCCCGACACCTACTTCCTCTATTCAGATGTAAACTCATAGCATCCTCCCTCATCTTCAAATTCGACTATGGATGTGTGATTTATGGTGGCCTCTCGATGATTCTTGAAGATTAAAGCGAATCATGAATTGCTTTATAATATTTGTTCTTGGGACCTCAAGATGCTCTCATGTGTCCCATCTTTACACCGAGTTAAATTGGCTCTTCCCTTCCTCCCTTGGTACATTCCTCTTCCAAGTTATTAACACACGTCACCCTCCGTTTATGCATTATATCCAACTTTTCAGGTCCTCAATCCAACCAATGCATGCTAGATTCCGTCTCTCCGATCTCTACACACCATCCTACAGATCTACTTCATTCCAACGTTCCTTTCTTGCCCGCTCCTCTATTCTTTGGAATTCTCTTCCTCCTTCTATTCGCAATGCACCTTCCCTCGGAACTTTTAAAACACTCCTCTTCCACCATCTATTTTCTGCCCAGACGAATACTATCTAATTATATGGATGCTTTAATGAATTTCACCCAAGCAAATCAGATATAAAAGTTTATCATGTTTCAACAATCTTCTTATGATAATATTTTCTCTTTCATTCAAATAAGTTTCATTTTTTTTTTCTGTTACCTCTCAACAAATATTATCTTATTTTAGTATTCAATTTATAATCTCTAGGCCAGATATAATTTATGTTCTGTCATGTAACTCTTATTCTTAAGGGACTTTGTCCCAGAATAAAATTTTTGTTCTATTATATATATATATATATATATATATATATATATATATATATATATATATATATATTTTAGCTAAAAAAAAAAATTTATATTGAAAAATAAAATAAAAAATTCCAGAAGAAAAGCTGTCCGCTCATGTGTGTAATACATTAATCAAACCGTCCGTGATATATAAGATTAGCCTTTCCACTTATCGAACATTTATGCAGATAATTATTTATAATTTTCACGGGATGATTCTAATCCGTGGTACACTAATGAGTAGGTCATTAGGCTACAAAAAGTTTAATGGGCGCAGACTGGATAGAGGAACAGAGCCAACCTTGGGCGAGGCACCTGTCCAGCAGCTGGAAATCTCAGCACGAGACCACCTCCCGATCGGCAATCATTTATTCCTTCTGTCTCCAGGGGAACAGTGTGACATCTTCCTGCGTTCCGAGGTAATTAAATCGATTGTTTGAAGAGAGTAATGGGGTTCGAAATGACCTAATGGAGTAATTGTAAATTATTTTTGTATGGATAGAAAAAGATTCGGAAAGATGATTCCGAACTAATACAGGACGATTGTAGTTTAGTTAACAATGGTCTGGTAATAATTGAAGAGTTTTTTTTTGTTTTTTTTCCGAGATAAACGTTTTGTCATTATCCTACCAATTACAAGCGATTGTATAGAGCCAGTTTAAAGTAACGGATACAATTACCTCAGGTTTGACGGTTGTATATTTCTCGCACAAATAAAAACAAAAGTGGATAAGTTAAATATTTTTAGTAGATTATTTTGTTATAATCTACTAAAAATATTTATTTCTGTAATTATATCTATCGAAACTTTGTAAACATGCCTGGTTTCATAATTCAATAAAAAATAAGACTTCACTCCTATACAAATGTTTATGTCTTGAACAGTTAGAAATGAATAAAAATATACAGAAGGTTTTTTGTTGTGATATTCTTACGAACATCTAGAAATTATCGTTTTGACCTACATTGTTGAATAATTTCACGGAACATTTGAATGAGATATGTGTGAGGAAGGAGGGGAGGGGGGTAAATAGTATATATATCAGTGTCACCTGTAAACAGTATGTTAAGTGCAAAAATTATATTTTGGAAAAACGCCATTTAAAATTTGGAATTCTCCACAATGGAATACTCATCTCTTTAATTAGCTCATTGGACACAAATAGAAAAAAATAAATGGGCTATCTGGTGATAATTATAAAATTAAATTCAAAAATACTTGACTCAGTAATCACAGGTGACACATAAATTATGAATTCAAAATTTATAATTATTTTATATATTACTATTTTTATTTCTGTTCTTTTATCTTGTATTTATGGTGTAATATTGTATAGTATGGTGTAAATGAATCCAAATATCGTCTATTTAATCCATGAAGAGACAGATTGTCATGTGTTTTATTAATAAAAACACAGCAATTTTAACAAGAAACAAAAAACCAACTCACACTTCACAGACTCTACATTACTTGTCCAAATTGCATGACTTGAAAAATTATGCTATGCCTGGAAAACCCGCATAATTATGAAAAAATATGACTCTATAATTGTTTCATTTAAGGAGATTAATATCAAGTTATTATATTAAAAAGGCATAACTCCTCATTTGCTTTATTCAATAACTACATGTTTCGGAGCTTGTCATGTTGCTCCATCTTCAGGTTCTTACACTGTGATATTCTCACTGGTCATCTCATCTACACTCATAAAAAAATATGACAAAAAATTTCCTTCAGTTTATATTGACAACATAATGACCTGACAGATAGTAACGGACACACTACCTTTGTCTGACATCTAAAAGGAGAATGAAATGGGGTCCACACTTCAAGAAAAAACGGAAAAATTCCTCAATCAAATGCTAAAACTTTTATACTCCCTTTTCTCAACATTTAAAGGAGACCATCATTCAAAAGTAAAACTTGACACTAAATGAACTCTTATTCTTACCTATTAGGAATTATACATCAATGATGTACGGAACAGCTAAAAAGATATGAATTAATTAACTCTAAATTTTAAAGACTAAAAAAACACCCTGGTACCAACATGTTTTACCTATGTATGTTTTAACTATACATACTAATCTTCGCAAGCAAATTGTTAACTAACAAATATGAACTTCTACAAACGATTTAACGAAAAATTACTTGAAAATCCCAACACGCTCATAAGCGACATGGTCACAGCATTCCAGACCACAACCAGAGAAGGCTAAAAAGGGGTTGGATAAGGGATCTCCTAAGCTAAGTTAGAAAAATAAATCAAGTTAGAAGGAGGTGCCATAGAGTTCCTTTCTCCATCATGACTTTCATTTCAAGTATATCGCTATCTAAGCAAATTCACTGATTGTAATCACCTTGATTGACAGATGTTAATTAAGATTCAGTTTAAAAAAAAAAAAAGTATTAGAGGTTATGTTTAATTAGATTAAGGGATAAATAGATAGGTTTCGATGTCATGAGTACCGTTGGTTAAGAAACATGCTTTTTCATGTTGACAATTTATAATTCAAATTGAGAAGGTCAGTTTAAAAAGCGATTTTAAGAAATCGTGTCATTTTAACAATCTAAATAATCATTTATAATCACTAATTTGGTAATTTAATCTTTCAAAAATTGAATTTAGGTCTGGCTAATGAAGCTTCTGTAAGTAAAGCATTAATTAATTAAACTGTGATGATAATATCCGTATTTCAGACTGGTATCTTCGTATGATAGGAAATTCGTTTTTAATAGTCTTTAAAAATTCATATGTCCTTCAAATATTTTATAAGTGGAATGATTAAAGATTATCAAGGATCTTCCGTGATGGTACCAGCATCAATCTTCTGATACCCCATGTTTTGTCCATACTTTAAATTTCATGAATTTTTTCATTACTTTTTTAAAATTCAAATATTTTTGTAATATGGTATTATAAAGTTTAAAGTAATTTTATGCTCAAAGCTCATTATAGCCTGTTAAACAGTAGCGACTTAGCACAAGACAATTTAGTAACGTTTCTCTTTGATTTAAAGCTAAAGGAAATAGGGTTTCAGCTGACGATGTAAACAGATGTTACTGAATCAAATAATATGGTATAATAAGTATAAGTAACATGTCTTAAAAAGCGTAATGTTTTCTTCGCTTCGCTTGTTACGTAGTTCCATTATTTAATTAAACACTTAGTTTTAATTGTACTCAAGGTTTTTCTATCCGTCAACAGCGGCCACAAATTGTGTATTATGGTATAGAAGATTCTTATTTAGGGTTTGTGGTAACCAAGATGTTCAATGCTGGTCTCCACACAACATTTCTTTATCTTTCTTCAGTCACATTTGAGGAAAATGATTAAATAATAGCAAGATCTAAATAAAAGACATCTTAAGCCGCGTTTACACCAAAGTTGAGAACTACGTTTTCCACAAGTTGCGGCAATTTGTTGCTTTTCTACTTAATACAGCAACTTGTTCTGTCTTCCACTTGTTGAGAGACAAGTTTTCCACTAAATTCTGGTTTCCCGTGGCATGTCGGTAAATTTCTAAGAAAGTTGACAACTAAAAGTGGAAGATTTGTTGCTACACACTTTGCGCAAGCAACTTGTAGAAAACTAGTGGAGAACTGTCCCCCCTCCACGCGCCCCGGACCTGACGTTCGGCTGACGGAGAAGTCATCCCCTGGTCCAAATCAGTAAAATACCTTGGTTTGACTCTATACATATATCTAACATACACAGACCATATAAACAATAAAGTAGAAAAGGAAAAAAAAAATCATATACAAGGTGTTTCCTTGCTTACACAAAAAATCAAAATTAAGTCCTAAAAATAAACTTATATTGCATAAAACTGTTATTCGATTCCAGATTACATATGTCTCACCTGTGTGGAGCTCAACTTGTACAACCAACTACCGTAAACACGAAAGGATACAAAACTTGTGTATGAGGATAATCAATTATTACCCTCGGTACATAAGAATATCAATAATGCTTCACGTCTACGATCAAACAAAAACATACTTTATTAAAACAACAATTTCAAGAAAATCCGCTAATCTAAGAAATCGGTAATTACAATAAAACATCACTTAAAAGATATACGCTGAAAAGAACGAAACATGTACTCCTCACTTAATCTAAACCTTTCGCACCAATTCTTTGGCAACAAGTTTTCCACTTGTTTCTCTAAATTTGAGAAGAGCAACTTTTCGTTGGCAACTTTTAGTCGTCAACTTTGGTGTAAACGCGGCTTTAGAATGGAATTAAATTATGTGATGAAATTAGAAGCTATTGGGATTAAGCATGCATTTTGGGATGCATTAAGCATTTTTCGAAGAATTTTGGATTGGAAGGATTAGATACAGGAAAAAATTGATGTTTTGATTGTACCCTATAATTTTATTTAGTCCAAACAGCCCTGATAAATGTAAATTAAGAAAGTCTTTCTGTAATGAAATGGGAGATTTGACGAAGTGTTGTAATAGTCCAAATGGACAATCAGCTTCTTTGAGAATTCCATTCATTAATTTATTAGTTTATTGTTTTCTTGTCCAGTTCAAGTTAATTAGAACTGTTTTTTCATGTGCCTATGGCGGTCTTTCAGGATGGTTTATATCTTAAACTCAGCGAATATTGCTCTTTTGTGCAGTATTCTTTGTCAGTTTATTTCCGGTTATTCTAAAACGGAATATCTTTAGTAAATAAATAATAACTAATAAGGGAAACGTCATTCATATCTTTATTTAAAATAATTATCTGTAAATAATATCTTATTAATCTGTTACACTACAACTCATGAATGGTCTTGGGTTCAGTACTTTGGTAAAGATGTTGTGTAGACGGGCCTTCAAAAGGCAAGATTGTGTAATTATCTTTTCGCACTAAATCTTTATTAGAAGAAAATAAAACACAGCAAATTTTAAAAACTTGCTGAGCTGCTAAAGAAATCGTTGCATAGTTTTTTTAGAACGGCACTTCAATTAAGCTTTCTTAAAATGGTAGTAGCGTACCGGCTCACCACCTCGCCTTCTCAAGATGCACCTTCTCTAATAATAAAATTAACAATGATAAAAGTTAAATGTAGAATGTTGAGTGGCAAAAACATCACTCAGATGTTTCATATATGTTTAATTTAATATAAACTATTACAACTCTATTCCTATTGCAATATCAATGACACTAGCATCTCCTGTCACGGCTTCGCCAGCTGTTTAAGTAAAGAACTTGGATAATTTTATTAATAATTGAAGTTTTATTTTTTATCGATAAATATCTTTCATTAAAGCATGCAATTGAGTATGATTTCTTCAATGATTTCACGCATAGCAGTCTCAATCTGATTAAAATTGCACTGATTAGGTTTCTGAAGATTACGTAAAAGCATAATCAGACATCCAATTTTTAATTTTAATTCATGAGTTGGTAAACTTGCGCACAATGGGCTGCATTATCAGAGCATACGACTAAATACCCATGAATCATATTTTTACACACAGTATCAAAAAGCGAAGGATCGACTTTTTAATAAATTTTAGTCGCCGGAAATAATTTTATTGGTTTCTTCTGGTTGGACTTTAATTTCTTACCATAAACATATATAAGTAAAAATTGAACAGATTAGGTGGTTGAAGATTGCATAAAAGCATAATTTGACATCCAATTATGCTTTTTGAGTTTTCGTGGTTGTTGATCACAATCGAAAAATGGCTTATCTTTTTATATAATAGTATAGATATAGATTTGAAGAATTTACGTAAGTTCTTATGTAGTTTTCATCAAGTTTTCATCTTATGTAGTTCATGCAGTTTTCTTATTTTTTTTTTAAGAGCTCAATAACTCCATACTTGAGGAATATTCGCTCATTAGATAGGAGGTGAATGACTTGATATCAAATAGTGATGTCATTTTCCGAGACGTGAAAAAAAAGGCAGAGGTGGTGAAGAAGCAGCCCAGGCCGCCTTAAGATAAAACGAAGAAATAATTATCCGCTTTCACTGGCCGTTGTAGGGATAATGCTCTGGATTGAGGTAGCAGGTGTACGGCAGGTGTCCTCCTCCGTACTCCTCTTCCACTCTTCTACTCCTAATAAACTTAATATTTATTGCTTTTCATTCAGTTCTCTAACAAACTCCCAATATGTAGAATAAAAAGTGGAAAATGAAGAAATGTTGTAAAAGGCTAGTTCGATCAAATTTAAACATTTATATAAAATCTAAAAAAGATTCTTCTCATGTCAAATATAGGAATATATTGAAAATACACTTCATAGACACTTATATAGACCATGACAAAAGAAAACTTTGTAGACTTGAGGAAAATAGTTACAATCACATGTCAATACCATTCTGTTGCCATTCTCCATTCAGACGTCTCAGAGAATTGTCGGGAATTGAGTGTGAAGCATGTTGGAAGACTAGTGGATTCGAGTGGGTATGGAGTTTACTTTGACAGGGTAGTTATGCTGTTTGGATCAAATCAGCAACCTATGGAACGTTAAGTACTTTATCGATAAGTTTGTTTGTGACTTAATAAGGAGCATTGAGGATTTTACGAAGGATTTTGGGTTGTAAAGGTTGGTTACGATTTGCTTGTCTCCCGCGCTTTATGGACGGGTCCCCAATATGCCCAATAGGCAAACTCAAGACCAGGTCTTTACCCTCAGAAATGTGATAGAGAAGTCTTGAAACCGCGACCGAAACATCTACTGGTATTTTTGGATCTCAAGGCAGCGTTCGGCTCGGTGTCCCAGAATGAAACTCCTTAGTCATTGAAGGGAAATAATATACCAATAAAGCTTCTGAAGGCTGTAAAATGGACTTACCAGAAGCCAATGGGTGTTGTGCGCCTAAATGGACTGGAATCAGGTGTGTTTGGACTGGAGAGGGGAGTGAAGCAGGGAGACTCTCTTAGCCCCCTTCTCTTTATTGTATATATGGATGGGATCGCCTATATTTGTAAGATACGTACAGCAAGAATGCATTTGGGCCAATGTAACTTACATCCTGTCGTTATACAATATCTCCTATTTGCATACGACATATTGCTTGTAGTCGAGTGCACACCACGACTTTAACAGGCGGTAACAGAGTGCAGTTACTGTAGCTGAAATGAAATTTCTTAGAAGAATAGCAGGGAAGACACGGAGATACTATCTCCGGAACGACAGGATTAGGGATGATCTGAAAATTTGTCCGGTGAGAAAGGTTCTGGAGAAGAGACTCCATAAAAACTATGGAAATGAAGCCGGTGGGAAAAAGACCAAGAGAAAGGCCAAGATCTCCTATATCCACCATATAGAAGGAATAGGGAGGCGTAGAGGAAAGACTCTGGGAGAAATGAGAAATCTTGCCAGGGACAGGGAGGCATGACATAAATAGCTACAAGCGCCTTCAAGCTGAGGCAAATGGTTGGAAAATAAAGAAGAAGAAGAAGGAGTGGATAAGAGAAGAATTGGAAGGTTTTTTGGAGCCTCAAAGCTCAACTCCATATGGCCAAATGCCTCTAATTAAAGTCATCTAAAAGTCTTATGTAAATTATTGGGAGCTTTGAACGCTTGTCTATTATATGTCGGAGTAGTAGGAAACAAGGAGCAGTTTCTTCTCTTTTTAAGTCAGGTATGTTAGTTTCTGACAATGAAGTTGAAATATGGTCATTTCATATCAAATCCTAAATCATTTCTCTTTTATATTTGATATGAGATTAGATTTTCCTGCTTTTAAATCGGTCAAAATTCGTTAGTGATCTCATTGCATTATAGTGTGTAACTACATCTGTGTGTGTAGGTTTCTTATATATTCCTAAATCATGCAGATTATTTTTTATCGAAATTGATAAGTCTAAACAGTTTATATTTTTGTCTTACTCTGATTCTATTGAATGAACTGATTCTTTGTTACAAATGAACTGGTCCACAACGATCCTAATGCCCTATGTATCACTGATTCGGCACGAACCAAATACCTTTCCCTTCATAATAACCTTATTACGCATCAAAATCCACTTGTTTTACAACTTGTTCCCCATTCTGTTCCTGGCAATCCTCCGAGGCGTTTGAAACGAAGATGGACTCGGGATCTTCTTCTATGGTTGATATTTCATTAGAGTACTACCAATGGGTAGTTCCTCTAAACGTTTTTGTCATGTAATTGTATTTCATCGTATACCGCATATTTATTAGATTATTTTTGTAATAGTAAATTTCTGTTAATAGGAAAAAAAAACAAAAAAACTTATACTACTAATAAAAGGATTTAGTTATTGTTTGCTTATTATAGTTGTCGTGAAGAAGGCTATAAATTAAAAATGTACAGTTTCAGTAGGGTATTTCTAATCATTTTCAAAAATCCTGTAATTACTCCATTAATACCATCTACTTAGTAATTGTTCATATCAAATAACACTTGTAATGATGTCAACTTAAGGCATGACAATTTAAAACATAATTAAAAATTCAAAAAATCAGCAACAAAGTGTTAAAATTAAAAAGAGTTTAGTGGAAGTATTGGCAAACAAGACACTTTTTTTCCTTTGACGAGATGTCCCAGTTGAAATTAGAAATTCCCAATTGGAATTCCCTAAAGCGGTAAGCTTAGCCCAGGCCCCCCAAGAGCCCGGGATATGGGGACCCTCACCCTACCTCTCCCTGTCAGTGGCCCTGTGTATAGGCATTGTAAAGTGGCTACGTTTGTTTTTAGATCATTTGTTAGTTCGTTTAAATAATGTAAAAGCTTTGATATTTTTTTCTCCAGCAATAGTAGTAATATATTTTGACAATGCTTAATAATAAAGCGATACCAATTAGCTCTCCAATGACCTATAAATTTCTAGTATTGTGAAGATGCTATACCCATTTGAAGAGTGAGTACAAAGAAATACAAAAGTCGTCCTGTTGGGAATATGGGCAGGCTAGAGAAGATAGTTTGTTAAGGAAGCAGGGATGCGGGCGCACCTGGATACCGCGACGCATTACTTGCCTCCATTAAGGGAGAGTTGTAAATTCGCTGGGCATCTGCTACACCGCTTTTCCCTTGGTCGTCGTTTTTCTTCAAGTATCATCTGCTCTAACGTCGATGTACGCCTCTAATCGGATGGATAGGCATCTTTTATCTTCGAGGAGAGCCTGAAATATAAGGAGAAAAAATGATAAATGCAGAGACTTTTTGATCGAACTCCATGTTATGTCTATTTTTCGCAATAAAGGAGAGGCTCTTTTTATTGATGGTATTTGTTTTCGATACATAGTCTCGCTCTATTATCATTTTTATATACATTATTGATATTTACAACTGTATATTCAGGATCTTTCCCTAATAAAGAAAAAAATAGGAAAATTCGTGGGAAAATATAAAAACATCCTAATAGCTCAGGATATAGAAATAGTAAACAATTATACCTTTAATCACTACAATAAGGAATTAAAACCAACACACATCACTGTTACCAAAAACCTTCTCTTAAATGCCCCATTTACAAGACAAGAATTTCACAACTAACTTCGGATAAAATAAATACAGATTTATAATAAAAATAATATGTGCGAAATAGACTGTTAAAATATATGCAGTTTATGTAAACAAATTGAAAAAGAGAGCCTAAATCATATTCTACTCTACTGACCCCAATACTTACTACTCAAGCGGATTTTTCTAACAAATATTTAAATAAGTAACTCACCCCGTAATATTGCCACAATATTAACCATTGGATATAAAGTAAATATTAACGTTCTGTATAATTTCATTAAGCTTATAACATATACGATAAGTATATGTGTGATAAAAATATGACAAGTATAAAACATGTAATTAACTACTCATTAGTAGCAAATTTAAACCATACCTTCAATTAAACCGAACCCCATTTTTGTTTAAATTATAAATATTTCCAATAGTCTCTTCTTCAGTTTGTTTCCGGTAGGAACAGAAAAACCGACCAGTCATTGGGAAAACCTAAAAGGTCATTTCCGTGTATAGTAAATGTAGGGTTCAAATTGTATTTTCTAAAATACCCAACTCCATTTCGCCTCTTTATACTCCTCAAGATCCAGATATCTCTTAGAAGCACTTCCTCCATTTTGCCTCCTTTGATGAATATGAACAGGTTCTATTTCTTGTCTAATTCTCCTTTCTACATTAGGACGTCTCTAAGTGAACTATGTCACTTACTGCTTGTCATGGAAGGAGAGTATCTTTTTTGGGCCAAATCTGCAATGAATGGGGCATTTAGATCGTTATGACATACTATGAATCATTGAGGATTTTAAGAAAGATTTTAGATAGTAAGAATTGGATACAAGAAGAATTGGAAGGTTTATCGGAGCCGCCAAGTTTTAACTTCATATATCGTCTAATTACTGTCATGTAAACAAGTATTATGTTATTAAATAATTGGGACTATTGAATTGTTCTATTTTTCAAATTCATTCCGTATTTCCAACATTACTATTCTCTTATCCTTTCTTTTGCTTAGCCTCACCATACTACATATACATATCGTATTTATATTTGGCGGTATTTTGAGTTAAATTTTATATAAAGTATAGAAATAAAATACAAATTATAAGAATAATTTAATAATTAAATCACTAATTAGAAAACAATATCTATAATCCTCAGCTGATATCCTATCAGATTTTCGTTTGGAGCATTATCATTTATGGAGGTTAATTCGATGTACGAATCATGACACTTCTATAAGCCCTTTAGCAGAAAACTTATTTAGTTGATATATAATCTGATTCATCGATTTAATGGGGTGTATAAAGAAACTTATCGTGTCGTCAAATGCACGACTCCGAAGAACTATACGTTTACTCTGTTCATTGTTTACCAACAATGTATTCTCGCTTTAGAACACCAATCTAAGTTTTTTACTAAATTCTTTTTATTTTATGGTATAAAAAAAATCTTGTTGAAGCACCTAAGCAGTTCCTAGAATCTACAAAACTGAAGAAGAAAGTTTCCTTGACGAGCCAATCACTTTTAAAAATTTAGAAAATTTCTGATGGTGAAGGAAGAAGGCGTTTAGAGTGACCATCACTCGAGATTAAAGAGATTTTCCAGAAAGCTATAGGATCAAACCCATCTACAAATACTCGTAATCTTGTCTAGGACAGAGGAGTGACTTGACTGTGTGCTGTCATCTACACGCCATGGGCAAGATAATTCAGTTCATGCCGAAACCGTTCGAGGATTTTCCGAAAGCAACCCCAAAAAATGGTTCCTGCATTGAATCGAGGAACTGGCTGAAAGATGGGAAATATCATTGCACCACGATGGGTTTATATTTTGAATATTAATTTTATAAGAAAACGGCCTTTATTATCAATTTAGTACATTGTATAAGACACTAAATCTCACTAATGCACAACACGAATTTAAAATTTTAATATTCTGCTAACTAATCGTTCACTATTATCATCTGATATTTATTCATGCGAGGATTTCGTTTCAAAAACAGTTGGAATCACTCTTGCCGAATTATCGTTTGTAATCCTTAGCTCATATCCTGTCAGATTTGCGTTTGAAGCATAATCATTTTTGAAGGTTAATTGATCCAGGTATATCTGCCTAAAATTATTTTCTGCTTACTCTTACGTTTGCTTATAACAGTTTTCTCATTATGTTATTATATTTTAGTAGTAAAGTAAAACCTAACTAAGCTGACCCCAAGGGAACAAGGGGAAGGGGGACGGCCAAAAGGATTAACCGGAGATTTCAATGAAGCCCATTTTTTATAGTTAAAATTGTATACCTACACTTTCTTCAATAAAAAGAAGTTCTTCTACATAGTAGAACTCAAGACTTCTTGACTTTTCTTATCTTCCCCTCCCAGAAGCTCTTCATACGGTCACTTCTGCTTTTCCTCTCCTTCTCGGAAATGATCCGCTTGAGTCTCCTGTTGGGTAGTTTCTCCGGAAAAGATTGTATTTTATCAATTCTACTCCTGAACTCTTTCCTGTTGTGGACAATCTGTAGAGTAATTCGAATCTCCTCGGCATCCCTCATCACCTCATCTTCTGTTTTAAAAGTGGATTTTCAGCCTATGATGTAGTTGAAGATTCTTATGGTCAGTCTGTCTTCATCCATCCTTAGTAGATGTCCGTAGAACTTCAACCTCTGCTTGACATCGATGTTTATTATATTAAAAATTATATATATGTTTTTAACGGTAAACATATAAAGCTTCGAGTATTAGTTAAAAATTATGTAAGTTCTTTATGTGAGCGGGTGGAGACACGACTAGGAATGCTAGTGTATATGAGGCGTGGAGATGCAAAAGGGGGTAAATCCACTTTTTATCATTTTTAATTTTTATAGTTAGCGTCCTTAATAAAGTAGTAAATCGTCCACCCTTCAATGTTTGGGTTGAGTATTTGTGTATTTGTATTTGTGTTTCGAAGTCATCATGGGTTCAAACTTTGAAGGGTGGACTATGTACCACCTTATTGAGGACGCTAACTAAAAAAAAAATATAAAGTATAAAAAGTGGATTTACCCCCTTTTGCATCTCCACGCCTCATATAAACGTCTCACAAATTGAAGTGGACCACTCTTCAAAAGTTTGGTAACACTCTTGTTTTAACCATACTTCTGGTTATTTTTTGTTTCTTTGTGTGTATAATACCTCACTTATGCATTGGCAATGGTATTTGTTTAAAAAAACAAAAATACAACAAACAAGATTTGAGAAAAATGTATTTTTTATTTTATGTTATTAAAATTTAATCAATAGATTTAACAATGTAAGCATAGATTTAACAATATAGCTTCAAATATTTTAGCCAGCAACATAACAACACTGTATTGTGTTTGTTTATAACAAACTAATTTATTTTTAAAATCGTTCATAATGAAGTACGCTAAAAACTCTTATGTGAAGTAGGTATAGAGCATAAACCATAAAAAATTAAAAAACACAATTTCGGCTACGTTTTGAGATAATTCCGAAAATTTGAAAGCCTGTTTAAGCTACTGTACTAAATTGTAGCAAATTTAGTCTAGTTTAATTTTGAACATAACAAACTTTTCTTTAGAACCAACCGTGCAACAGATATTTTGTGAAACGTAGAAATCTTCAAAATATTTTACGGTTTCACGCTATCAATTAGCGAGCAGTGGGGCTTAAATATCCAAAACATAGATTTTCAAACACAATCATAACACTAACATCATATCCCAACCTTTTGCATACAATTTTACGGGACTATTGTATTGTACTCCACAAAAATATTGCTCACCCCGGACTCCGAAAGCGGGTCGGATTATCCGTAGAGTCGGACAAGCGGGAGTCGGATTAGTGAGGTTGTACTGCATAGTATAAGTTTTTTATTTCTGTGATAAGAACTAAAAAATATGATTGCCATTGCTAAAAGTTATAGAAGTATACTCAAATATATTGATGAACTCCAAAATGTTAATGTATACATAAGACAATTTTTACACTTTCAGTAACTGCATAGTGTTATTGTTTCTTAATTCTCACATATTTTTTTATTATTACATTTATAACCGATTCCGTTTAGCGATTCTAACATGTTTAAAAATACATATACATATATATTTGCCAAAGTTTCTCTCCTTTGACAGCAATGTAGGACCAAATAAAATCCTAATTCCGACGCAACTCACATCTGCCGGCGTACCCTTGAACCGCGCTACGGATCCTTGATCCAGGCGAAACCAACTGCCCGGTTCCACTTTCTTAAATATTCATTAAAATCAATAATTAACCTCTTCACAGGGACGAGAATATTGTAATGAGCCTGTATCTCCCTCCATCTTCGTCCACATCTGCCACCGAATCCCTACTAGCTTATACGTCCATAAATGAATATGAATTAAATTCAACCGTCTCCTTTTTGGACTCTGGTGTTATCTTTGAAAAAAATTATAATAGCGATTTCCTCTATAGCGATAATACTAATAAAGAATTACAGAGAACCAAAACAAAAACTGAGTAAATACTATATAAAAAAAAAATATAAAAGATAAGGTTCCCTATTTGGTTAAGTAAACTGGAGGAAATTTGAAACGTGATAGCTGAAAATATTACAGTAGCCATATTAATCAGATATCATAGAAGTACCCTTAGTATCAATCAGTTAATTGTGATTACGTTTCTTAGTTCTAAACTAATAACTGTTACAGTAATAGTTACTGTTACGAAATCACCTTATACATAAGAATGTCATTCGGTTCAGATATCAATCCTAAGGTTAAGATTTCTATCCTCACTTCTTTCAACTTTACAACTGATAATAAGAACCAAAATGAACAGAAGTTGGGAAGATTGTTTTAGACTTAACAGTATACCTTGACAGACAATTGGCATTGCTCTTGTTGGTGTAGCACTCTAGCAAATGTTTTTGCTTCATTGTACTTTCATCTCTCCCTAAAAACAGCTTCGTTGTTTTACTGACATCTTTTGATTTTTTTTTAATTTTCACCGCCTCAATATATTGTTGTTTTTTACCACTATATATTGTTGTTTTTTCAGCATTCAGGGAATTCGATTCAAATGTGGACTGAATCACATGCAGTTTTTCCTTGTTGCGTGTCATCTTGTACCTCGGAACATTAAGTTCGATACATTAACGGATCTGTAAGGCTTTTGAAACCGTTTGTACCTTGAAAAACTTATTTTTTTTTCACCTTTGCATATATGGAAATGCTGGGAAGCAAGAAAGGAATCAAAGTTTGTCAAATAATAGAACGCTAAAATAAAGACACAAAATTGATGAAAATTACAAATACTCTATTGTTTTATGGTGTTTATTTTTGAAAATTACCACTGTTTCAAAGAACAACAGTTCCTGTTTCTAGGTACAGTTCCATTGTTGTACCTTAAAACAGAAACCTTATTTCGTATTTCGGTACTGATACTCAAAGAACACTAAAAATTGGGAATTTGATCCTCTAAAACTATTAGTTAGTTTTACCTCTAAAAGCAACCAGAGGAAAAACACTTACATCAGCTAAATTGGGGGTGCCAACAACAACAATTAGAAAAGTGTTTCGAGGCCGGAAACTATTTGAACATACTCTTCACCGAGAGAGCTAACAAGGCCTATATTAAAATCCCATTTTTCAGGGAAAAGCATTCAGAGCAATTATAAAATAACCCTACAGCACGTTATCAGCATAACATTAAAAGGGTTACAGATGAAACACACCAAGTCAAAATGATCGAATATTGGATTTTCAGCTATTCTGCGTTGTTAAATTTCTTAGCGTTTTTTAAAGCAAAAAATATATATGTTCCTATCACCGGTATATCTTTCCGTCAATCCAAGTGCTTCACTCGTGAACCATCCATTAAAATAGAAAATAGCGGAAAAATATTCTGGAAGAAATATAGAAAAAAAAAAAATCAGAGAATAACATATGGAAGGCTGCCAAAGCAGTTTAACGTTTATTAGTGGTGAACAAGTGGAACAATTGTTGCAAACTTGAGTTTAGAAAGTCCTGCAAATGCACTGTGAAAAATCCTTTTTTTTTTTTTTTTTTTTTTTTTTTTTTTTTTTTTTTTTTTTTTTTTTTTTTTTTTTTTTTAATAACAATTTATTCAAATTTACAACTGTACAATATTTATACATCAAGTAAACCAGCTGTTAACTATTACAATAACGTGACAAAACTTGAAAAGAACTACTCATCAGTAGCACTTAAATAAAAATTCTACCCTAGAAGGTCTCTGGGCCATCTTCTTATCAGACGCCTCGGAGGATTATCAGGAATGGTGTGGGAAGCAAGTTGAGAAATTAGGGGATTTGAGTGGTTATGGAGCTTTGAGATTGGATACGAGATGAATTGGATGGTTTAGTGGAGCCCCAAAGCTCAACTCCGTACGTCCAGATATGTCAAATCACAGTCATGTATATTAGTCTTTTGTAATTAATTGGGAGCTTTGAACGTTTGTCTAATAAGTGTTGAAGTAATCTGTAACGACGGGCAGTTTCTTGTCTTTTTAGTCTTGTATGTGGATTCCAAGTTAGACGTTTGTCCAAGTGGAGTCCTAGGTAGCGGATCTGTTCAACAGGGATTAGTGGAATATCATTAAAGTATACTGTAGGACACGAAGTCGTGGGTTTACGACGAAGGGTAAAGGTTATTTGGTGAGACTTTTTTGGATTTATTTTGCTTCTCAATTTTTTACACCAGGGTCAGGATATGGGATTAGAGAGTTTGGGAGGCAATGAATCGATCATTGTTTACTGATAACACACATGTGTCATCAGCGTAAGTGGTGAGGACAGTGGTAGGATGAGTTGAATTAAAAAAAAAAAAATCCTAAAAAAAACACAATTTTTCCCTGACTCGGAAAAATAATAGATCATGGATATTTCTATCTATAATCTACTGATTTTCCAAATTTAAATTTTAGAATTATAAGGATCAAATTACTTAAATTAGTAATTAAATTTAAGTAACAATCAATTATTATTCGAAATAAACAATGTCGATAGAAATAGTCGGCGGTTTCAAATGCGACTTTTTTAATTCAAACCAATATAGCTCCTGAAGGGTTGGTCCTACTGACAAATGTTATACAACAAAAAGATTCTCCATTTAATTTCTGAATTGGAAACTGTCGTCAAATTTCGTTCAGAGCAACACCAACATAGCTATAGCGTGTCAAAATAGCCTCAATATTTAAAAAATGTAGGCAGACGAGACTTTTTTCATTCAATGCAATATAGCTCACAAACGGTAGGTCCTAGCGACAAATGTTATTACCAAAAAGTATTCTCCATTAAATTTTTGACCAGAAAACTGTTGTCAAATTTTCGACCCAAGCAACATTAACAGAGCTAGAGCGTGTCAAACTGTTACATTTTTGAATGTGAAAAAACGTTACAGCAAAAAAACGTATAGACCTCCAGTCAAAAGATATATCCATGTAAAAAAAAATTAGTGTCTAGTTAAAATAGTTGATCCTCATGGCTGTCGCTGTAAGCGACTTGTGTCTATAATAGAAACATCATAATAACCCTGAAAATTTCGAATCAACTTTCCTTGTTCTATCCCGCAATCTAAAACATTTGCAAACATGGCTCGTTATTAATCTTATCTTATTCTTTACAAACGAAGATTAATTCTAGCCCGAGCCATCTGCGCACTGGCCACAGGTGCTGGGCTCCTCTTATGCTGTAAGAACAAATAAATAAAAATAGTAAAAACCGGTTAAACTCCGATAATGGTTGATGTTTTATTTATTTAGTTTTCGGATCTAAAGTTCCCTTGGGCTTGATATCAAATAAAGCTCTCAATCATCTTAAGAAAATAGTGTCAGACCTCTGAAACTTTCATAGCACTACTTTTCATAATTTTTTTTTTCTTAAAAGCAATGGATCAGTCACACATAGGAATAAAAGGTAATTTTGATTTTCTGTTTATGCATGGAGTCGACTACATTGACTGTTTGTTCAATAATTTATTCATCCTCTCAATCTATAAATTTAACTAATTTATATTTTAGATTTATGTAAATCTATAAGTTTAAAATATAAACTAAAAATCTCGATATAATTATTTAAAAACTTAAATTTATATTTTGATCATTCCATTCCAGTTATTATTTGTTTATTTTTATATTAATAAATAGAGGATAAGAAAGAAAAAAAACAACAAAAACAAAACAAAACATTGATACCAAACCCGAAATATCCTTTATATTAATTATTAAAAAGCTATATTTCCATTTTTTATTATCTGCAATTCCTCTTCTGGTAATGATATTTATAGATGTAGGCAATCCAATTTTTATAAATCATTACTTATTTACAACTTATGTGCTTATGATAATGAGGAGATATTTACTATTTCAATGGATTTTGTGAAAGTAATGTCAACTAATGTTCAATCAACTGGACGAGAGCTTATATCTGTTCTCTTTGACCCCCCCCCCATTAAGGGTGCTCAGTTTATAGAGGATGGATGTGCCCAAGGAAGGTCTCCACTCGAACTCGGGCCCCGGAGCATAGAAGTTCCGTCCCTCACCTCTCTCCCATGTGTGTATATACAGGGTGTCCCGAATTTAAATGACAAAACTTCAGGAACTTATAGGGGACCGAAAAACTAAGACAAAACGTCCTTTAGAGATTTGCTCGTTTTTGCTTAGTTTTAGAGAAAATCGCAAAAAAAAAAAAAAAATGTTACAGGTAGCGATTATCACCTTTCAAAGTTCGTCAGGCTAGGCAGTGAGATATGTAAACACTTAATGTTATCCTTTACATTATTTTATTTGTTTACATTTTGGCTTCCTTCTAGGATTATAATTCCTAAATCAGTCTTCAGTCAGTTACTCAGATATATTTGTGTGAATAGCATCAGCCACAATGCCGCATATATATTCTAATGTTGAATACGCTGATATGATTTTTGTGTATGGTTTCTGTAACGGTAAAACTGGGTCATTCTTAATACGTAATAAAGGCGACCAATTCCAGGCAGCAATAAGAGCAGATTATCAGAGAAGAAATTGTGTCCAACGCCACTTCGATAACAATCCTGAGACTAGCATCCGAAGAGCATCTGCTGCATTAGCAATACCGCGGTAAGCAATATGGCGAACTTTGTAAGGTGATAATCGCTACCCATACTATCTTTCAAAAAGTTCAGAATTTATTACCTCAAGATTATGTCAAGAGATTGAATTTTAGTAACTGGTTTCTGACAAAATTCGCGATGATAATTTATTTCCATTAAAAATTATATGGACCGATGAAGCTACCTTTACAAGAGGAGGAATTGTTAATCAAAGAAATTATCATGTATGGGCTCTTGAAAATACCAGAGCTATTAGAGAGAACAGGTTTTAGCATGAATTTGCTATTAACGTTTGGCTTGGAATTCGGAACGGATTACTGGTGGGACCATATTTTTTACCTGGAAGATTAAATGGTATCACATTTACACATTTTTTGGAGAACGACTTTTCTAATTATTTAGTTGATATTCTCTCCGGAAATGTGGTTCCAACTCGATGGATGTCCTCCAGCTCATTATAGCCGAGCTGCTCGAGGTTGGCTGGATATAAATTATCCACAACGATGGATTGGACGTGGAGGAGTAGTACCTTGGCCACCCAGATCACCTGATATGACACCCATGGATTTCTTCGTATGGGGAACCTTGAAGCAGAAAGTTTATTCGGTGTCGATCAACTCAAGAGAGTTATTAAGAGACCGAATCATAGATGCAGTTCACCAAATATCATCAGAACAATGTTTAGCTGCAATTTATCAAGCGAGTGCTAGATGTAATGCTTGCATTGGTGCAAGAGGACAACATTTTGAGCAATATTTACATTAAAAAGAACATACTCGTAACATAAATATAAATGTAAAGAAATAAGTATAAAAATGAAAACTTATTTTTTTTATTTATTTTTTTTTTTTTGCGATTTTCTCTAAAACTAAGCAAAAATGAGCGAATCTCTAAAGGACTTTTTGTCTTAGTTTTTCGGCCCCCTTTAAGTTCCTGAAGTTTTGCCTTTTTAAATTCGGGACACCCTGTATATGTGTGTGTGTGTGTGTGTGGGGGGGGGGGGGGGAGGTGATGTGTGTGTGTTTGTGTGTGTGTGTGTGTGTGTGTGTGTGTGTGTGTGTGTGTGTGTGTGTGTGTGTGTGTGTGTGTGTGTGTGTATCATGTAATCTATGCAATAAATGAATATTATTACTTATTTGAAACCTCTCATTTTCTTATGTTTCAAAACAGTTACCTCCATACTTACTATCAAGTTAAGGGAAAATTGGTAAAATTAATGGCAGGGTCCCATCCCAAGAGTGTGGAAGAGTTTTCAAGTAACAATATGAAAATCTTTCAAAAAACATTACTCTATATAATACTTAAACTCTTGCTGAAGTAAAATGAGGTACGAATAGATTAGAGGCCCAGCAAAAAATTAGGCAGGTCTTTAGGCGTTATTGTAACGAAAGAAATTTAGGATTTCGGGCTTCCTTGTAATTAAATGGAATAAAAAGGTGTTTTATAAGAATAGAAATCAAATACCGCTAATTTTAAAGATTTTTATTAATTAATGAAGAAAAACCAGGCTATAGTTTTATTAAAGTATCTTTTTTACATTAGTATGTGACTTTTTCTCGAGCTCCAGGATATCGTTCCTCGAAGTTTACGGGGTATGTATTTAGGTCACTTGAACAATAAAATACTACCCACCTCTACCTTAAATCTCAATAGTTTTTATAAATGCATGATATACAAAATATGTGTAAACATAATGTCAGAAAATAATAGTTTACCTATTTCTCCTTTCATGCGTACTGGTGGCTGACTACATCATATCACATTGCTTATACTCAGAGCTAAAATAGTTATCCAGTTGCGTACATTCATTGAATGATATCCCCTTTATTATATATATGTGTATATTACATATATATGTGTATATTATATATATATGTGTGTGTGTGTGTGTGTGTGTGTGTGTGTGTGTGTGTGTGTGTGTGTGTGTGTGTGACACTATTCGAGACTATATCCACCAGTAACATTGGAATGATTATGAGAATAATATAGTCGCGAAACGTTGCCAAAAAATGTTACAATCTTATTGACTGAGCCTCGAGGACCTTATTAAACATCTGATAATAACAGTCAAGAAGACTAATATATTATCTAATTACAAATAAATTAGTCAGTTAGACTATTATGTTCAATTAATTTTGTTCGATGATTTTGACCAGGATTATAATACAAAATGCGGATTATTTAAATTATCACTTTTTGAATCAATTTTTAACATCAAGGAACAGTACTTCCAGAGCTCTTAATTTATTTATTTGTGAACGGGGTATACCTGTGGGTAAGACACTAAAAACCTAGCTCCGGGGCTCGAGTTCGACTACGGCTGAAGGCAGAAAATTTAATTAATGTTATTTCAGCCATGGATTGACTCCTTGAGTCCTTCCTGGTATTAAATGGGTACCATTTAGTTAAGGGGAAAACCAGACGGTTGAACATAATTGCTGACCACATCGGTCTACAACCGTTGGTCACTGAACAATATTTCTTTACCAAGTTCTGGGCTCAAGACCCTCCATGAGTTATAGCGGCACAGTTTTTTTTATTATTTTTTTTTTTTTTTTTTTAATTTATTTTATTATCAGTTTTTAACAAATTAATAAATCATTTTTCTTTTATAGTCCCTCGTTCTAGGTTGAATTTGTGAGTAAGCATACACACACACACACACACACACACTCACATAAACCTGCTGCGGAAAAGAAGCCAGTGGAGCAGAGGCCGCCGGCAAATAAATCGAGACCTGATGGCGGGCCGGCGCGTGCCAGGCAGGTGGCCCGCAGGTGCCCCCCAAAACACACATCGTTCTTTTTTCCCGACCGAGATTGATGGGATCCTAACATTAACGGGAACTGTTTCCGGGCTCTTCCCCCATTCATATCATCTGCTTCTGTCTCCTCTACCTTATTTTATAGGCCGTCTAGCCTAATAGTAAACAACACAAAAAAGTTGGGGAAGTCTTCTCTTCAGGTCTCAGGTACTACCTGTAATAGATCATCTCCCATTTGGTGAAAGTGTCTAATGTACTTTGAAGCTCAGAGGGAACTAAAAGAAAAAAAAGTCGATAAATATTTTAATAATAGAAATTGTTCCCAGTTCTCTCTATACATTTTTTTTTATTTGGGGCTTAACTTCATAGTGTACTCCAAGTAGGTCAGTAAGGACTGATTATCCTATAGGTTACCAACTTATTCTAGACATGGTTGGAATGTCAAGATTAATTTCGTGGATCCGCCACAAAATAACTTTTAACCCTTCCAGGTGGGATTTGAACCCGCGACCTTTATTACCGAGCCCGCAGTGACCCTCACCCCAACTCGCTCCACCACAAATTTTCAAGCATAAGAGAAGAATAAGAAGATCCAAATAGTTTTAAAATGCTCTTTGTGGCAAACTCTAACATGATTAGCATCATCTGAAAAAAGCTTAATTAGCCTTTATAGCAACAAGTAGAGTTCGTAATTAATTCATCTAAAAATTTATTTTTCAAATTATATCCACATGCCATTGAGGAATTAGAGAAGGAAAATTCTCTGCCCTGCTTCTTTTGCCAAGCATTCCATTCCTCATGGACACCTGCAAGCTGCGTATTTGGAGTAATATTATCAACATTTAATTTTTTTTTTTTTTAAATATACAAGTAAAAAAAAAAAATAGAAACCTTGTCCATCTTTCTCTTTGCAATTTTTCTTTGGTTAACTTAATTATAACAATAGCATAGTTTAATGGATGTTCCAGCTAAAAATATATAATTTAGCTATGTCTCGAAAAGAAAATATTCCCAGATTTTGTGATCTTAGTTAAATGAAATAAACATTTGTTTAAAATTTGTTTTAGTAATATATATAAATCTTGTACATTTTTATTTAATACCTCTGATCTATGATCATTAACATGCGAACTATATTTCCAACATTCTTTATATCGATCTTTCCACAGAGCACTTGAATTGTTTTAAGTTGGATTAATTGAAGCCAAGGTGCTGAGGGAAGGTTAGTCCCTTTTGCTATAGAAGACCTTGATACTGGTCCTCACACAAAACCAATGGTAGTCACAAATGAAAACAAGTAGCTGAGAGGCCTGATAATAAACGGGAACCTCGAGGTTGCCCTGCTTTCGACTGTACTGATCTAGACCGAGAGGTCTGTGGGCAGGCAGCAGAAGACTGTAGAGGTAGACCGGGCCCATATACAGATATAATCAAGCTGAACTAGAGATCCACCCCTTTAAAAGAAAATACCACATAAGTCGGAGTTACCTGACCAAAATGCGTTACTAGTCCCTTGTATCCACATGATGATAAGGAAGACAAGACAGCACGCAATACTTCCCAAGAAGGTAAGAACAGAGGAGAAGAAGATTGGATTACTTTAAATTCGGAAGTAAGGGTGGAAGGGTGGAGCAAATAGAAAACACACTGATAGTCTTATCAATCCCTGTTTTTTCAAACAGTAATACATTATAGTTTTATCAGCAACATATTTATTCAATTAAATTTTAAAGTGGGATTATAAAAAAAGGAATATTAAACTGGTAAATAATAAATATAATTTATAATTTATAATGATACACAACAAATAACTAATAAAAAACTTTACACGCTAGGAAAAAGTGTTTCAAACCGGAGGTTATTTCGTCATAACAATAAAGCATATTCATAATATTTCTGAGACTCGTTGGTCTAGTACCTGAAATTATAATTACACTATTCAAAGAGGAAATAGAAAACTTATTCCACCATAATAACCCACAGGTATCGTGGATTGAGTACTTCATTAGAATGAACTGTTTCTTGACCTACGCTTCTTCAAGTGAAACGAAAAGTATTCACGATCAACATCCAAGTTAACTCTAGAATGGTTTTTCCGAAGATTTTGTTACCATAGGTTCCTTAGAAAAAGAAAGGTATTGTACATTCTGATGTAGAATGGATCCCAGTCTCAATTGTACAAAGGGATAGGATACAGTGCCTTACCCAATATATCTGTTCTATTACTTCCTATACCAAATATTATTGATTTACATAAATTTTAGCTGAAGTTCTCAGCCTTAGAAAGTTATTTTATGTTATCTAGAAAATATTCTTTCAAACTGGTGTAGTTTCTTAGTTATTCCCGCGTTCAAACATCCCAAGGTTCACATCAGATTCTATTATTTACGAATCCATTTTGAGTCCTAACTCGGATATAATCGGATTCACTAATATCTGTAAGCTGCATTTTTTCTTGATCCATTTAATATAATCAGTAGAAAATTTATAAGGATTAAGGAATAAGGTAATTTGAGAAGATGTAATAGAACACTGTTGGATAATAAGCACATAGTAACAGTCCATGTATGCAAAATCCGTTCTAAAACCCCTCACCCGTCCTACCTAGGCTAACTTTATAAACAAGAAGATCCATGGAGGATGAGCAAGTTGTGGATAATCCTGAAAGTGTCGATTGAAGAAGAGATGCTGTAGCTACCTGTGGCCAGGGAATGGGTCAGGCACGAGCCCGGCACCTGCCTGGGCAGCTGCTTGCCTAACGGATTTGGCAGATGGAGTAACTCTGGGACATCCTTAAGGAGGTCGTTGACTTCTTATCCCCTATTTTTTATGTATGCCACAATTTTATTTGTTTTTTGTCTCAAATAAGGAACCTCAAAGACTCTTCCAATCACTTATGCAGCAGCTACAATGCATACTGTAACTCTTTCTGAGCAGGTAGGATGAGGTTCAGGAGAGGTTCGCAACGGAAACGGCTTGACTCCAAAGAACTCGCCCGTGGTATAAAACTATTTCACATAAGTTTCCCATTTATTCATGATCAAAAGGTCGATAAGTCAAGCTGCATCTATTAATGCAGTAATTGCTATTCACCCTCTCAAAGATCTTCCTTTTAGAGGGTGAATAGGAATTACTGGCTGGAGAATGAAAAAGCAAAACAGATTTAGGTATGGTTGCATGAAAGTTTCTCTCATTATGTATATAGGGTTTATCTATCCCCTTAAAATTTAGATATTTCTTAATCTATTTATTGATTTATTGGTTGATTACTTATTGAAATTTACAAATGCACAAAAAACTTACATCTAGTAAATGTAAAACCATAATTTAGATATAAAATTTGATTTGTATTAATATACAGGGACTGATCGGATACCTTGGAAATGGGAAAAAAATTGTAATTTATTTTATGAAATTGTTTTTCGTAAATAAAAACATCATATTTCTATGGTCAATATTATTTTTAATTTACATTTCTTTAATACAGTTTACAATTTAGATTCATTTATTGTCTTGGGAACAAAAGTGAAATAGTGATGAAAAGTTATAGTTCATAATTTTGGAGTAGTTGTTTACTGGAGTGTTTTGTACAATATACGAACCACCGCTGGGCAGAGAGAGAGGATAGGGAGAGCGATTTGAATTTGTCTTTTTTATGTTTTTCTCTAAAATCTTGAGAACCGTCAACTTCAGCAAAACGTGCTTTATATATTAAAGTAAAATACACCAAATTTTCGATGTGAAAAAATTGGTTTGATAATTATTTCATAGCAAGTTATTTGAGAGATAGAGAGGGCGATTGCAGTTTATGATTTGATGATGAATCAACACGTGAATGATTTTACGGCAAAAAAAATAATTCTTTCTTACTGAAAACTTTTCAAAATAAAACTTCATGTATGTATATCACTGAAGGGCAGTAAGTAATAAGGATGGTAAACATCCATTAATATAATATGTACTATAAAAATAAATGAAAATCAATTTCTCCCTGACTGGAGTAAACAAAAGATATGTCTATCAATAATCAACGGCTTCTGATAAGGACACTTGGTAAATTTTCGAATCGAGCAACACCAACAGAGCTAGTGTCAAAAAAGCTAACACTTAAAAATATATTATAAATATAAATTAAAGTTTAATAAAATAATAAAAATAACAATAGTTAGTTTTACATATCATAAGGACTATCATACAGTGCTTCATCGTTTCTATTTTTGGCAGAAATTATGTTTGGATAACCTAACATAACTAAAGGAGTTAGTTTTAGTTTGATCGTTTTTAGTCAATTTCTATACATTAATAGCGCCTACACCACGTTGACCAAGGATCTAAAAAGATAAGAGGATATAAAATTTAATCAAAGTTAATGTAGTCATTGTTCTTAATGGAAACAATAATCATTAGGTATTCTTGCTCATTATACTTTCTGCAATATAATACAAGTTAAAATGTAACAATAAAATGGCTTAGATAAAGTGAAGTATCACGAAATCTTACTTTTTATCAACTAACGTTCTAACAGTTTCTGTCGTTGGTTTGTTCAGAAACTTCGTATAGTAAAAAACTAAGAAACCACTAGTCATTGCTTTTAATTTTATAGCGTCACTAGACGCTCAGTAAAAACACATCTTTTTTTTTTTCCATTGTTCTCTTAATGTTTAAGGAAATATGAGTTTTATATTTTAAAACGGAGGGATGTCAAAACGGATAAATATTTCTAACTGTTAATCCGAGTTTTAAAACATCTCAAGTATTTTATAAATAATTTAAGTTTGAAAATACCTGTACTTATAGGATATAATATGAAACGGTATTAGGGGGGGAAGAGCGGTTGGGGCACGCGCCAACGGTTGCAGCAGGTGGCTGTACCATCAGCCTGGCAACTCAACCCTGACGCCACGAGCCAATCCCCGCACGCCCTGCAAGATCCACCAATTAGATGTCATGGTCCCCGCTTTTTTGCCCATTGGTAGTTTTGTCCCGTAGCGGGGTGCCGCTCCGTTGGGTACGTACAAAATGGAAGTCGTATTTCACACTCTCTCTGCCTCCGGCTCGTGTCAGGTTTTCTGCCGTCAGTTGCTTTAGGGGTGGAAAAGCGCACGACTGATATAATGAATATATATCTTTAATATTTTAAACAACCTTTAAAAAAATATTTTCTGAACTAAGAGAATTTAATTTTTTTGATTATCATCTTAACACAAAAAAATATTTATAATAGAATTCTAAACGACATTGAAGATAATATAGAATCCTTGTAAAATCCTCTTAATCCAAGAATAGGGTATGTAAACAATACATTCCTGTTCACGACATGTATTTACGAAAATACAGAATCGTTTATGAAAATTTAGATGTGTGCGGAAGTTCCTTGTCGCCATCAGTTTCAGGAAAAATCTTTTCTAAGAAAAACATTATCATTTGAAATATCATCATTTCCAAAAGATCTCTACCAAACTCATTACCAAACTAAAAAAGATCTCTCTTTTTCGAACATTAAGTCCTGAGACAACTTTTTCTACCGAGCGAAGTTGGTGATTTATTTCGGGTTAGACCCGCGAAATAAATCTTGACCTTACCACCGTCGCTAGAATAGTTTGGTAACTTGTGGGATAACCCGTCCTTCCTGCCATAGTTGGGATACATGAGGACATGGAGCCCAAATAAACAAACAAACAATTGTTTCTTACTTCTCAGTTTTTTAAGGTTGAATTCACCTAGCACCAATGTGAAATATTTTGAAAACAATTTTATAAAACATTTAAAGGTTCTTTCGTTGAATTCTATGGAAACAGCTGAATTTTCAGTCGTCATTACTAATCAAAATAATATACAGCATGTATAAAACATTTTTATAAAAATTTTAGAGTGAGTTTTGTTAACTGTTTTTCTCATCATTTTGGGAAGAATAAAACATTTGTAATATGAATGCTGACAGACAAATAATTCCAACGATTTATTTTTCCTATTTATTCGGCTAAAAGTTTCATTTTCCTTCAGGTATTTAAGACCCCTTAGTCTTTAATCTGGGCAGATGAAACAGTTTTTCGTAAAAAATAATTAAATAAAAGGAAGCAGTATTTAAAAAAATTAAAATTAACGAAATTTGAGATTGATATAGTATATTACATTTATGCATTAGATGGAACATATCTCTCAGGAATTTATTCAAAATCTAATTAGACATATACCACATCGAATACAAGACGTAATGAACGCAAGGGGCTGATAAAAGCTTTAATAAATTTAAAATTGCTTGGTGTGTTTATCAAATACTGCTTGTTCAATAGGCCTAATACATTTCGTATGCTCTGGCTAAAGTACTCGTATAAGGTACGTAAACCCATAAGAAAGAATAAAGCTTTTATTCGAGAAAATGAAAAAAAAAAAAATATATATATATATATATATATATATATATATATATATATATATATATATATATATATATATATATATATATGAAGTTCTAGGGTTAATAAGAAAAAAAGAAGTGTAGACATGTAATCAAGAGTTCATCAAAAGTACACCCAAGACAAAAAAAAAAATTTAATCAATAGTTATTTTAGTATAAAAATAAAAACGTGAAGAGAGTAAACTAAAACTCATGTTACAAGAGCCGTACAGCACGAAGAAGCTGTATAAGAATGAGCGTTATCGCCCAGCACTTGGCGTTATGAAAAATTAAGTGATTATGGGAAGGCAGATCCGGTGGTTAGCTGGTCATTATAAATTATCATGTTATAATGTACCACCTCGTTTGCCGGACCAACTGTCATCGATTTAAACACCATTACTTTCTTTTTTACATTTAGTTTTTAATATAGAACGACCTGCCATTGAGTCCAGCTATTAAAAGAAGTACCTTTTTGATAGTTTCATCTAATAGTCATGTTGTAATCATAGAAGCCTAATGTGTGAGAGTTAAAATACGTTTGCTTCGAAAAGCAATTAATGATAATTGACCAGACAATATTTTAATTTCACTTAAATGCACGATTCTTATAAAATACATTTAATTCGTCATTAGAATCATAAAAAATAGTACAAGATAAATAATTATAAAACTCGATTATAACCCTGGATTCGATAGTTATTATTACATATATAATAAATAGGCTTGCACAAGCACGTTTGTGCAGTTAAATTGGAAAGTGTAAACGCTGATTTGAATTTGCACCAGCCAAAACTTTCGGCTTGAGTAAAATCTGTAGGGAAAGAAATTCGACTTGAGGTTGGTGTGTTGGCATGAGCGAGTAAACGATGCTGAGGCTCAGCGGATGCGCATTTTAGGTTCGACCACCTGTTCCGTACTATATTTTGAGTGAATATGACTTAATTTTATACAGGTGAAGGAGTTAATAATATTGCAGTTTCAAAATGTCAAAATAATTTTTAATCGACTTCATTGAGAAGTATAAGTCATTTCATTTATTAAATAATTAAATTAAATTAAATATTTATATATTTAAATATATCCTTTTAGCGATCTTCGATTATATATTTTTTTTAATAATGCAAATCGCAGTCGTTGCAAGAATTAAAAATTCTTTGACACAGTTTTCCATTTTCAACAAAACAGAGTGGTTTTCACTTCACAACTTTGCAAGCAAAACTGAATGTGTAAACAGCGTCGACTTGATTTGCACAAACTGGCACTTGACAATTGATTTGCGCAAATGGCGTGAGCATGTAAACCGGGCTTAAAACTGGTACTGTCCCAATATACAATAATAATTTTATAATGATGCCATGTACCCCCTTCCATCAAAGAAGCCCTAATTAAATTATGTCTCTCGTTTTCATATAAGTGACAGTCATTTAAAATGTACAATTTCGTGGAGTTCGTCCATCACATTTACAAGGGTCTGAGTTTAGTAAGTGAAATCGTTTCAGGTAACGAATAGTTGGTACTGTAATTGAGTTATTTGGTAATGAGTACCTTTTATATATACCTATATATACATAAAAGCATGTTCGGTTTACGCCTACATTACTTGCGAGATGTGAGTGAACCATACGATAGCTGACAAAAGCATATCTTGGTGGTCTTCGAGCACATTATTAACAAACTGATTAGTATTAGGGGGCGGTTACCCTCCTTCATAAATAACAGCCGATGACTTGATGAAATATAAAAAGCAAAAAGGATTGGTACGGTACCGTAGATTACGGTTCTGCTCTAAGAGGATCGCGGCAGATGTTCCCGCTGGCCAGATGACGCGGAGCATCACTTTCCCCACTTCCGAACCGTGTCTAACGCCTGTCCCACCCTACCGTTAGTCTGTCTGTCTCCACTCCATTCTACTTTATTGCCGAATAATGGAAACAAAGACATATGCTGGGACAATCTTTGTAACCTATGATTCCCTTCTTGTCCAAAGGAAGTGCTATTAATAAAAAAAAAAATGAATAATAGAGGAAAACTTACGAATATTCGCTGTTCGACATATTATTACTTTAGCAATATATACTGCGGATTATATAATAGAAATCCTTAAAGCAAATAACTATTTAGAAGAGTCCTAATACGTACATATGAGAAGATTTCCTAGCCAACCGTTGGTATTCTTCCAGTATTCAAAAGTTTTCATAAAACGGTTGCCAAAATAAATCCTTTGTACTAAGAATAGTATAGTTGACTGTCAGAAAAATTAGAAAAAGATGATCTGAGATACAGTCAGGAAAAAGTAACAACACGTCCAAGTTAAAAAACAAAACATAATGGTTATCGGATATGATAACTGCCTATTTTCCTGAGGTCTAAGATATCAAATTACCCTATCTCAACGAAAACTATATTCAATATCGCAAAGTGACTACACCTGGACAAAATATTTATCCGGGATGCATATAAATCAAAAGAAAAAACTGGTCAGAGGTATTACTTTCAACTTTAGGGTTCTGATGGCTGTATACATCTATGTAAGCGTATTTTTGCTAAAACAACTTCTCCACGGCGATTTCTTCCATTTGAAGTTCTCCAGACCTCAGGACTATTTTCAATTTTTCCCGTGATATGTTTCACTCAGTATTCCATGATGTAGAGAGTATGGCTTAGTGTGTAAGCCCTTATCTACGTTAGTTGTCTTGCTGATGTGTATGACGTCAGTAATAGAGTTTAATTATTTTGCCGCTCAAACAGCACCCTCAGTTCTCACGATGCCCACATGTGAAGGAACCCACAGAGATCTGTAACTTTTATTCAAATGTACGGATTTCCTCTCCAAAGATTTAAGTTCCGTCACAAAAGGAATTTGTGTTGGCAATCTATCATGTGTATAATATATTTCCAGATTGAATTGACTTCAAATGTAAGCATTCGGACTGAAGAAATTTGAGACGGTTTCCTTAATATTGGCACAGTTGGATTTTGAATCATCGGTGAACCAAAAACGGTTGTGGATAAACACCTCTATTCGTTCATTAAAAGATTATTTTGGGTTTCGAAAAAAAAATGGCAAACAGAAACCAATTGGTATTTCTGCATGTGTACAATTAGAAACTGTGTTGTATGGGATTGTGAAGAGTTTTGGCTAGGAACATTCCTTCTTACTACAATAAATACATTATAGTATATAGCACATTACCCTTCCATTCAAAAACACCCTAATCTTTCTTTTATACTCTCTGTAACCTACATAAAGATTAAAAAAGCAAGATTCAAGGAATCTTCTGTCTCCCCAATGAAATTATTTATAAGTTATTCAAAGAAACAAAAAAGGAAACTTTGATTTGAATCGGTTACATGAGATGAAGTAAATATAAGTTGATGAAATAATAAATTATTATTTGTTTCTTTTTTTCGTATTTATTATTCTCAATGGTTTTTCGGCGTTATAATCTGTATCCCTCAAGTGAGAACATAACTATATTTATCCGTGAAGATTTATTGAATGACAGCAATATATTTATTCAAATTATTAATTAATTTGACCTCAGACATTTTAGTCATATATTAGAAGGTTATTCAATAATCTAATAGATTTTATACAATGGCGATTCCTTGATTTATTTTCTAATATATAACTCAGGGGTGCTCAAACTTGAACTGCTGGCGATCTACCTCAATATTTTTAGACTACTTACGATCGACTCTGAGACTGCAAGTGTGTGTGATGCAGGGTTGTCGTACATACACGATACACCCTACCTACCTAGGTAGGGTGTACCGTAGCATATATAGATATTAGCTTTCTGCACAATATAGGTACATTATTTTAGTCAAGGTTTGGGTTAGGTTTAGTTAGGTTCTTCTCTACAATATCAATGAAAAAACTCATAGTTATTCAAAATTGCGAGTTTATTTGTTGTTACAAAACAAAAGAGTTACATATGGTGTTAAACTTAACTAAGGAGTGGCTTTGGATGTTGAAGCGTGGCACTGCATGTCCTCAGCATACTTTTCATAAGATGGTACGTAACCACTGAGTGCTAATCTCAAGCATGATGACATATGATCGTCAGTTAGTCGATTGCGATATTTTGACTTAATTATCTTCATTTCAGAAAATGCAGACTCGCACAAGTAAGTTGACCCGAAAAATGCCGTCAGTTGAAGGGCGATTTGCCTTACATTCGGATATTTATCTTCAGATATAAAACACCAGAAATTTGTATCAGATGCTGTAGCTTTGAGATGTATATCTGATATAATCTGCACCAACTCATTTTCAACAGAACATGAGTTCATATTAAACTGACTTGCTATTTCAGTAGCTAATTCCTCAATGTTTTTACATGAAAAAGGATAACTCATAAATGATGCTATATTTTCCAATTTACTGCAATCATAAAAACGCATTTCGAATTGTCCCAAAATATTTGATAATTCAGCCTCATACGTATCATAATTCAACTGAGGAATCCTTGCTTTCAAAGACGGAAAATGTTTCAGATCCTTTCTTTTCAGTTGATCTATCATAAGTTGCAATTTACTTTTGAATGCGTTTACTGCGCTAATCATCTCAATAATAGTTTTTCCTTTACCTTGAAGCTCCAAGTTAACGGTGTTTAAGTGCATTGTGATGTCAGTCAAAAATGCCAAATCATTTAGCCATTTTTCGTTTTTCAAAATCTGAGTGTCATCACCTCTTTCGTCTAGAAAAGCTGTTATTTCGGGCAATAATTCTTGAAACCTTTCTAGGAATTTTCCGCGACTCAACCACCTGACGTCCGTGTGAAGAACTAAATCAGTGTGTTCAGCTGACTCCCTATCTTCCAACTGCAACTGAAAGAGCCGCCGTTGCAAGCTACGTGCACGGATGGAATTCACAATTTTTGTTGCAATGCCCATAATTTCCTCCGTGTTTAAAACTTTTGAACACAAAACTTGTTGATGTATAATGCAATGGAATGAAAAAAATGAAGGGAATTCTTCATTAGCCCGACACAATGCCACAAAACCGTTTTTGTTTCCAGTCATTGCTGGTGCTCCATCGGTTGTAATGCACACTAATTTATATATTGGTAGCTCGTAGTTTTTTACAAAATTGAAGAAAACATCATATATATCTTCGCCACGGGCCTTCCCCTTCAGAGGAATGATTGTCAAAAATTCTTCCTTAGCCAACATGTCATTGAATACCATCCGAATAAAAATACACAGCTGGGCAGTGTCTGTCATATCGATGGATTCGTCGAACTGTAAAGAAAAGTATGTACATTCCATGATATCATGTTTTAGTTTATCTGCGATGTCCTGACTCATGACTTCAATACGCCTTGTGACAGTCGGACGAGATAACTGAAGTTCTCTAATAGCAGACATGATTTCTGTTTTATTTTTAAAATCTCCAAATAAAGTCTCACCCGCTTCAATAAATGCTTCCTTCACCACCGATCCATCTTCAAATGGTTTCTTGTGTTTCGCCAAAATATGAGATATTTTAAATGACGCGATCGTAGCAGCTTTTGATTGTTTGGCTGGTCTTGTGAACATGGATTGTTCTTTTTTCAAACAAGATATCAAATCACTTACTTTTCGTTTTCTTAATTCACTCGGTAGCGGAAAATCCTTTTCATAGTTTTTATGAACCGTTTTATGATGCCTCTCTAAGTTACCACGCTTAGGTATTGCAACTGACGCACGACAAATAACACAAATGCACTTACCCTTCACCATACAAAAGAAAAATTCTTCCTCCCAATCCTTATTAAAATGATACGTTTTAGATTTCTTCACTGCACTCATTTTCCACTATTTAATAATAAACTTTGTATCGACGTAGGATCGCCATCAAGTTACAATTCAGAATGACTCCAATTCCTGCAGGCGCAACATTTATATCGGCGTGAACGAAAGTCTCGAATGTTCCCGTCAAACGCGCCGCCCGAAACTAGACTGTACTGTCTCTCGTCTAGAAACAACACGGCTTTTCTTTGACAAGTGCCGCGCGTTCCTTTGATAAAGCCACCTTTTGCCGCAAGCAGTGTTATTTTATTACGTAATACATTTTTGTAGTTTAGTTACCTACCTACTTATTAAAATTTTTTTTCTTCTCGAGATCTACCCAAAAAGCACTCGCGATCGACTAGTCGATCGCGATCGACCGTTTGAGCACCCCTGATATAACTCATAATTTACTTTAATTTTTATTTAGTATTTTAACTATTAAAATTCACACCTGTGAATCAACTATATATAAAAAAAAAAAAGAAACATTATTTTAAAGTAATTATTAAATAGTTTAAAATATTTGTATTGAAGTATGTATATAACAAACGGAAGAGCAAGAGTGAACAATAAAAAATAAGGAACAAAAAAACGACAATTTCAGAGGCAACTTATAAATTAACAAATTATTAAGGCATTTTAGTAAAAAAGATAATCAGCTCTGTAAATAATAAAACAAAAATGTAACACTTTAAAATAAATAAATATAAAATAAATTAATTAGCTAACTTGTTTATTTATTTATTTATGTTCTAAAAATTTGTTTCAGAAATAGCAGTGAATAGAAAATAATATATTTATTTTTAAGAATGTTTATAATTAAAAAAAAAAATAATAATTTATCAAAATCTAGAAAATATTGAGATCATATAAATTATTAAATTTGGAATGTAATGAAATACATCATAAGATTGATACGTCTTCTAGAAATTTATGAACATTGTTGAGTTTTTTTTTACAACCTAATAGATAATGCACACAAAATCAGAGATAGTGAAGAATACAATGTAAGAATAGTTTAGACCTGATAAAACGATACTAGACAGCGGAATAATAATCACAATGCCCAGGTTGGAGATAAAGAAAAATTCAGGTCGGTTAAGAATATTTGCATATCTGTTAATGTAGGTATCAGTAATGTACCTGCCTTCCGCTGGGTCTGATACCACGGCCCATGAGCCCATGTAGCTTTGTGTCTCTAGGGCAGTTAATTTAAGAGGCATGGCATGTTTATCCTCACTCTGGCCATATATCTTTTTGGATCTTATCATTTATCAACGTCTGTAAATGTTTTTTTCTGGTATGGACAAAATGAATAATTTTTGCTCATCATATGGTGGTCATATAATTTTCGTCACTATTCTGTTTTCTTGCCCAAAATAGAAGCAAAAGTTATAAAGCTGAAAAAAAGAAGTTTAATGTACAAGATAAGTCGATTTCTCAAGAATCGGTTTAAAATTTCCCAACCAAACACATACATATTTTGAAAGTACAGACCAAACTCGATAAGCCTAAAAAATTGGTAAGTTGAAGTGAACCCCATTTCCCGATTACTCTTTTTATATGATTTATTGTATTAATTTACTCGAACCAACAATCGTTAACTCGAAGTAATTTTTTTTTCTACACAACACCTGAGACTATTTCAGTCAAATTTCCTGAGGCGGGATGCTGTAAAAGTCGAAGTTTTCATCATTTCTCCAGAACCGGTACAAACCAGTCTATTTCAACTCTACCCTCCCTTATCCTCATTACTATTTCATTTTTGGGACAATACAAAGGATTATTGTGTTAACTGTTTTATTTATTAGCCATGGCTACCAAGGGTAAAATATGATGTCTTTGCAGCTCTACACACTATTCTGCGTGCGATAGATCGTCGCACCCCTACATATATGCAGAAGAAAGCTACGGACTGCATTTAAGTGTGTAATTTATTACATATGTATTTTATTATGTTTTTTTCTGCAAAAGTATCTCTGCTTATGTAATTTTTTTTTTAATTAATTATTTAAAACATTTAAAATTAATTACCCTTATATTATATCTAGATATTATGAAAATTTCTTATCTCGAAAATTTGATAGCTCGAAGTAAATTTGTTCACCCTTCAACTTCGACCTATCCAGTTTTGATTGTAATTTAAATTTTCCATTATTTTATTAATACATATAAATACTTAATATATTCAAAATACATGTTGATTTAAAAGTATAAAATTCCAACATACACTGTTTGAGCAACAGTTTAATACCCATAAGCCTTCATTTAGTCCGATGGAATCGGTTTAAATAAGCCTTACTTTGTCCGTGATCGGTAAAGAATTGGGTCAGTTTGTGATGTTTACTTTTAATTTTGTATTAATAGGGTGTAAAAAAAAAAAAAAAATTACCGTTTCTTAAACAAATCTTTGTATTATTATTTCTTTGATATAAAATACAATTAATAGTCAAAGTATAGTCCATTGTTATCAACCTCATTACCCATCTGCTAGCCAATTGCTCGATGCCACGTTGATACCATTCCTTGGGATGGCTGTCAAAGAACTCTTGGACAGCATTTTCAACTTCCGCAAAATTATCAATTTTTTTCCCTTGAAGAAAATAGGTCATGGATCGAAACAAGTAGTAATCCGAAGGTGCGAGGTCTGGACTATATGGTGGAGGAGGCAGGAGTTCAAACCTATGAAGTTCTGTATACTTTTCTACTGATTGTTGAGGAGTAAGTTCGTGAGGGACCAGTCTACAGGTCTTTTTCACCTTCCTCATGGAGAGACGATGGTGCTAATAGTATCTTTCGACACACCACACTCCCTTGCAAGTTCGCGAGTACTTGTGGACGGATTTGACTCAACAGCTTCCTTCAGACCTCATCAATATCCATCAATGGCCGCCCTGAGCCCTTCTTCCTTTCCAACGTCGTATCTCCACTTCTAAATTTTTCAAACCAACGCCGCGCAGTGCGCTCTTCAAGGATACCTCCATCTTCATATTTAATTATTTCACGAGTTGCTTCCGCGGCTGTGAAATTGTTTTCAATTTCAAATTGATACTGTCATGTTTCTTCTTTGAAATAAATAACTGAACTGAGGCTTTTCTTGAAGAAGTCCAGTGTTAGTAAACAAGCTTAGAGAATGCTCTAAAGTGATGATTAAGTATTGGTAAATAATAAATAGCATTAAGATATTTACAGACTTTTGAACTCTGGAATTTGATAAAACGGTCATTTTTTTGATACGCCCTATTAGTTTGTAAGTGTGATATCTGGAATGAAATTGTGTAGAGGTCATCCTTTTGTAATTTGTTGCCATTTTTGATATTTGTGTTCCCTCTGTGACCCTTAGCCCATTTGTATCAGAGAAGTTTTCGAACTTATTTTTTGTTAAAATTATGATCTTTCTTAAAAGTCCTATTAATGGAATAAATGACAAACTGTAAAGACGAATATAAAATAAAAATCGGCAAAAAGCGCCGACTAGTCGGCCCAGCCCTAATAATCGGCTACGAACAGATGCTACAAAACAACCATAAAACGAACCATTTCACAAACTCAAACAATAAAACGTTATCATGGATCTTTACCGTTATAGGAATATATGCTAAAGACCATTTACATGACTATCTATAAACGATGGATTCAATATCTATAAACGGTGGAAGCGATTCTTCTAAATCAAATACCCAGCTGCTTCTTCAGAGCCAAAGATAATACTGAGTGAGAGAGGCGAGAAGAGAGACCTAATGAACTATATATCAATACAGCGGACCGTTCTGCGATGGCACCTGGGCCGATGAGGCAGCCGAACCAAGATTAAAAGTGCAAGTGATCCATTATTAAAAGAGAACCAAAAAGAGGACAGGAGAGGTTAGCGGGTTAGGCAGGTGTCAGCTCCTCTCCTCTCGGCAGGCCTTTTGCTTTTCCCCTCCTGTTTTTATCTTTTTAGGTTTTTATTCTTACTTTTTTTTTTCTTTTATCCTCCTTCCTCTTCAGTTTTTTTTTTCTGGTTTCCGTTCTGATTAGTATCGAAATGGCTTAAAAAATACACATAAAACAGTTGTTCCGATCACAGGTCTGCTATTTGTACCGTAATCAAAAACAACAGATTCTAGCTAACACAAAATAATGACCAATAGTATTGTGAAATATAAACTGTAATCGGTGTGATGATCTCAAATATTAGAAATTAAATTTATAAATAAATATTGATCAAGCTAAAATCCAACATACACATCAATAATACAAATAAATAAAAGCATGAAAACTAGTCTATACTATAATATTGAATAAAAGGACAAGCCATCTTTCGTTTGTGATCACTAACCGCTAAAACTACTGAGCCAATCTGTACCAAATTTTAAGTACATCATCTTCATAGTTCAAGGAAGGTTTAGAAATAATACAATTTACAGATTTACCATTGTAATTAAAAGCAATATATCTGTGGTGCGCATTGAAGTTTGAAAATCAACCGACAGGTGGCGAGCGACATTTAAGAGAGGTTATTGTGTTATATAGAGCTAAAAATTTATTATAAAATATACTTATTTTCAATTAAATTGCTATTAAAATAGCTATAAATATGTGGTACAACATGTGGGTCCCAGTGAAGTTTAAAAATCAACCAATATGTGAATAGCACCATTCTGCAACAAAGTTTAAAACGCTAAAAACCCATCTGTACCAAATTTTAACTACATCATAGTTGTAGAAAGGTTTACAATAGAAATGTTTAGTACAATAATAACTTAAATATACAGTGATAAGTGACAGAAACAAGGTTTTCCAGATGATACAGATAACATTATTTCTGACGCAATAAAAAATATTGCCTGATCAATGCAATCATACCAGCTCATACATTAACAATTAAAATTTGGATGTGCAATTATGCTTTTACCTGTTCTAAAACCACTTAAACAGTGCAATAGTAGTAGATTAAAGGTTATAGTTTTGCGTGAAAATATCATTGAAGAAATAATTTTCAATTTCATACTTCAAAACAAGATTTGTGTCGATTGAAAGTGAAATCTAAATCAGCTAAAATTATTTAAGTTCTTTACTTATGAGAGCAGGGGAAGCCTTGACGGAGGAAGCTAGTAAAAATATAAATTTAAAAAAATAAAATAAAATAAATGATAACCTTAAAAAATAAAAACGTAAAAAATAACTTGAAAGATTACCCCATTCGTCCTCTCAAGGACGTTAAGCCCCAAAAAGCAACAACAAACAGGAATGAGGTGGGCTACACACTTAGAAAGGATTAAAGAGGATGCTAACTCAATGAGGCCTTATAAAAGCAGATTCACACTACAAGAAGAATAGGAAGACCGCTGCATCTGAAAAATAGTGGTGATGAATATTTGAAAAAATTTTCAAATCCTCTCTACAGCAAAATTTCACCCCCAGGAGAACCAAAGCGATAGCAAAAATTATTTCGAATTTGGAATTAGAGATATAAGTTATTTTAGTGTGTAAGGCGTATACACATAAATCAGCGGTGAGCACCATCACCTAATTATTAATTTAACTACATTAATTGATAACAAAATTATGATGAACCATCTATGACTCCTTAAAATGCTAGAAAGCAGTAAGAGGAGAATTTGAAAAACTCTATATAAGATAATACGAGAAAAAAAAGGGCCTATGAAAAAAAAAAATTAATTAATATTAATATTTCTAATATTGTATTCCCGCTTCAAGGTCTAATGTGTCTAGAATCTTATGTGATTTAATATTAATATTATTAATAATAATTATATAATATTATTGTTATTTTTATTATTATTATTAATTCACTCCCTTGAGAAATTGTTTCTGATTTTTATATTTTCATGTGTGCTGAATTTGAATCTGAAGACGAAAAAATTCTATTCTTCTAATTTTTGAGAAAATAGACGTTTTCTTTTAAAAACCTGAAATAGTTTATTTATTTTTTTTCAATCCCATGAATATTTTTATAATTTCATGTGTGCTGAATTCGCTATTTTTTAATGAAAAAAAAATTCTATCTAGCATCATTTTTGAGAAAATATACTATATTTTCGAAAAACCTTAAATAGCATATTTTTTAAATTTCATTTATTTTTTTACACTCCGATGAATATTTTTTGTGAATTTTATAATTACAAGTGTGCTGAATTCGAATCAACAGCAAAAAAAAAATCCATCAAGTACCACTTTTTAGAGATTGGAGGTTGTTTAAAAAAAAAAAAAAAAAAAAAAAAACCTTGTTTAAAAAAAACTGAAATGACACTTTTTTTTGGTGAAAAACAGTAATATATAAAATAATAGTATTTAATAGTGAACATAATTACTGTGTGTATATTTTCCTTTTGTACTCTACATCACGTGTCTCCCGTTGTAAAGCCCAGCAGAAGTCGGCAAGCATCTTCTCATTACATTTACAGCTGCACCTTTTTTCTATTTGGTCTATTTCTTGATGAAATCGTTCTCCGTGTTCATCTAAAACTGTTCCCAATTTGGAAGAGAAAAAATTCAAATGGGAATGCAAAAAATGAATTTTTGAGGACATACTGCAACCCATGGTATTACATGATAAAAGCAATTCTTCAACAATGTCAGTTATACAACATAGTCTAATAGTTATGCTCTCCAATTTTTTTCATTTTGTAATAATTTATAAAAGCGTCAAAATCAAATGGGTTTTTTAATTTATTATTAAATCTTTCAATGATAAAAAAATGCTCGAAATGTCCAAAAACACCTCATTTTTTGACCTAAAATACAAATTTGACAAAAAACGGTGCCTGATCGAGATTTTCTGACTTCGGATTCGTGTTCAGCACACTTCAAAACTTAAGAAAACAACACTTTTGTTGAAGGGAGTATTTTGATGTAGAACAGTGTAATTGTTACACCTTTTGTACTGAATACCAGTAGCTATTGCTAAAATAAAGATTCACTTTATTCATTCTTACTTCACATGCCTTGCTCCAGAACGGGACTATGATAGGTACCGTAAACCGGAAAGTGAATTTGATATAGAGGCACATGCTGCTACCATATTTAAGTCGAATCATCGATTCCAGTAATAACTGGTCTAACAACTGGCTTTTATACACCCGCTGGGGTCTGCCGCCGGCCTCTCGGATGAACATCATTATCTTCCGCTGGGGTAAAACGGTTGTTTATCTATCAACTACCAGTAGGATCATTAGGCACTGTATTATCCTCTTCATCACGATCTACAAAGCAAGGAGGGATATCAACGGATCTCGGATATTGTATTTTTTTTTTTTTTTAATATTACTTCAGAAGTCCAAACAAGTCAACTGCATAGGTAAAAAAGAAACCCATTGAAATTCTATTTAGTGTGAACTTCATTTATTTCTCATATCATAAATTAACATGAAACATTTGAAATGAAATTTACTACTTGTTGCCAAAGCTATGTGCTCAAACCATCTTTATAAAATCAAAAGGTTAAATGAATGAGAATAAGTTCTTACAAACATAGTGTAGCTAAATTGCTCATGCTGCGAAATGAGAAGGCTTTACTAAATTTAGCTGTCTCAATTTCTGTAATATGTATATTGGCTGGATGTTAACGAGCACCATTATACACATGTCCTGATATATTGATTTTCCTTTCGGAGATGAATACTAATTATGGTAGTTGGTAGTTGTGATTTTAAGAAAATAAATCAAATTTATTATACAATTACAATTTATCACAAAAATAAGCAAATCTAAATAACATAATGTTTCATAGCATGAAAAGTCTAATTATGGATAAATATTATTTATTTCATTTATCTATAAAAAATACATAATATTATTTTTAGTATTTTTTACCTCATACCCCTTAATTTTTTTTAATTCCGTCGTAGCCTTTCCATTCATCCTCATGGCGCAATCATTTTCCAGTTCCACACATCCTGATGACCCCCTTCGCAGATTAAAACGGCAATCGCCAAGAGACCTTTCGTGAAAATTTATTTATGTTGGAGTTCTGGCAATGGCTAGCTTTTCAACTCTGAGTATGCTCTGAGTGACTGTACTCAGCCTCCACTGTTTTTTTTTTTTTTGTTTTTTTACACCAGTGACTTAGCTGAGAAAGAAGAGCTGGGATCTTTATCTACATTTTTTTTCCTCCATAAGTGGAGGGACAGGTCTGGTTGGAGGATCCCTAGCATTGTATATATTGTAAAAAAAGTAACATTGTACATAATGTGTGAATGTTATCATAAAGCCATCTATATTACTTATTGCCCACATTAATAATTACTCTAAACAATTACTAATGATAATAATTACTCAATAATTTATTTTTAATTGTTTTTTTTTCAGCTTACACAATATTAAAAATGTATGTCACAAAACATTCATAGTTTCTAAAAATCTTATGAATCCTAAAATCAAGTCATTTGTCAGAGACACATTCAACGCAAAAAGACTTCGAATCGAATATTAAATAAATGCTTCTATTTAAGGATATTACGGAAAAAATATATTTTTAAGTTTTTCTTTTTATTATTATTCACAATCTCTCTTAGCTTCGTGTGTAAAGATGTTCGCAAGAGGAGTGCTATCAGTCTTAAGAGCTGCTCCTCTGGCTTCTGGCCATTCTAACCCTCTTGCTTTTTGGATATCTTTGAGGTTTTATTCTCCCAAGAGATTTTTCGGCATTCCTCTGAACCGCTTTCCTATTGTTTAAGCCTACAAAAGTTTTCCTCGCTGAACGACTGAAAGCCCCTCAATACATGACCGAACCATGGAAGCTGTACTATCTCAATTTTCTGACTTAGGGGTTCTCTTTTAAATGTACCAAACGCCATGTTTCTTATACCAATACATATACAGTAAGCATCATCAAAGTGTTCATATCAATAAACGTTAGATTTAGGAACTTTCAAAAAATATATGAAGCCATTTGTTGTTCTTTCCTCAACAGATCTAAAAACTTTGAACAAGCACTCTCATTCATTTAAGTATACCCTACTAGGTAAATTAGGGGAATGCCGCGATAATGCCTTAAAGAGTTATCTACTAAATTTATATGTTTACTAAATTAAACTGGAAGCTATTCGTGCCTTTTTCAAGGAATGATCTAAGAACTTTGAACTAGAGCCCGACCATAAAACCACCAGCTAAACAAAAATGTGGTAATAGCTTGAGACAAAAAAAAAGATTTGTATAAAAACGAATATAAAATTTTAAGTTCCGTTGGGTGAAGGCACAAAAAATGCTATAGGTAAAATTGGACAACACATGTATCAATCTTTTTTAATTTAAAAGATTATCACAATTGGACCAATGCCACAAAATACGTTTTTGGCAGAGCGTTGAATTATGCAGCCTTCCCATGGATTCATTATCACTGTTAAAAATATTCTAGTTCATTCAAATGCGTCATGAGGAAAAATTTTCCGATTGAAATTTGTAAATGATTCTAGCCTGATTCCTGAAATATGATTTTCCTTCTTTCCAAACGAACATTAATGTTTAACTTAAGAACCTCTTTAATCCGTCCTCTATGGGACCAAGGGGTTGGGTGGAACGGCCAAAAGATCAGACGCGCAACTCAAAGTGTGTTGTACGTATTGGAGCCGACGGAGATTTCGGGTACGGTTGGTGGGACCCTGTTCAATAGACTGGTTTTTCATTGACATTTATGGCCAGATCCAAACATTAAGGGAAGCATTCCTTGCCCTCGAGGAGGCTAATTTTATGGGACGGCCGAATGTAAAAATTGACAGAGGATAGGATATATATATATATATATATATATATATATATATATATATATATATATATATATATATATATATATATATATTAATTATAATATGTTCGCGTAGATATCTTTTAGCCAGCTATTTATATAAAGAAGCATTGGCTGTAGTAACATTATATTTTGTTAGATTTTTCGCTAACTAACAAATCTGTAAGATCGTTCATAATGAAGTATGCTCTAAACATCGTTTTTAAGAACGTATATAGCGAAACCTGAAAATATCAAAAACAGTTTCCACAAATTTGTAAGAAAATTCCGAAAATTTGAAATCCTATATCTTACAAATAGTTAAGCTACATAGCTCATTTCTATATCTCAAATTCCAGAAAATTCAGTTTAATTTTGAATATAATAAGGTTGTTATTAGAACCAAATTTGCAGTAGATATTTTGGTAAAACGTAGAAAAGATCGAAAGTTTTAACGCTTTAATGCTAACAATTAGCGAGCTGCGGCGCTTCAAGGGCCAAAATTTGGATGGTAGCACACAAACACCAACAATACATAAATAAATCAAAGACCATTTGCACATGAAAATGTGCAAATTTAATTGGCTATTAGTGATTGTACACCACACGGGACTCCGAGGGAGGAGCGGAGTCGGACTAGCAAGAGGCGGATTAGCGAGGTTCTTCTATATAAGCACTATACAAATGAGTAGATTTGACCACTTTCCACCTTCACCTCACTTTCAATACAGCAAGTTCATTACGCTGAATTCAGAAAGATCCTTACATTTGGATGTAAATTCTTATTCACTTCTGCCAATATATTAAATTAATTATATAATAATTGTAGTACAAGAAGTAATTTTAACATTACTTTGATGCACACTAGTTGGAGAAACATCTCGACTAGTGTTTAACAGCACCTGTCTCAGGTGTACTAGTAGTTTATGAGCGGCATAAGGCGGCTATGTTGGCTAACTGATACGCTTTAACAAGGAACCCGCGTGCCTATCACCCGATTTCACAGCGGCAGCTGATCACTGCCCTCATGATAGCTTTTATATCAGCTATTATAAGGGCACTGGAAGAAAAATTACTCTGGTGTCAACTCTCAGCTGCTATGAATTTATAATTGCTAACATAACCAAGTCGAACAGTGGAATGAGTGGAATTTAGACTGATCCCTTCATTTTTACCGCTCGATTGAATTGATTACTTACTGATGGGTGATTATTATTGATAATTTTTGATATGACTTTATGAGATAAAAAAAACAACATCAAATCTCAAAATAATAACCGTAAATTTCTTATTTTATTACCCTTTAAAGATAAGCTTTGAAAGGGTAATAAAGTCCTGTATGCATAGTCGTATGTAGAATGATATACCTTTAGGGATTCGATAGCATAGCGAGTTGGGGCGAGGATCTCAGCGGGCTAGATACTGAAGGACGTGGGTTCGTATCCCACCTGGACGAGTTAAAATTTATTTCATGGCTAACCCAAGAAATGAATTTTGGCTTTCCCACATTGGCTAGAATAGGTTGGTAACCTGTAGGATGACCCATCTTTTCTGGCCTAGTAGGAGTACAAAAGGACATTAAGCCCAAATAAATAAACAATGATGTACCTGTGTCTCCCTTGTGATATATTAACTCCCTCGACTTCGTTTCCTCGGCTAAAACTGATATTGCTTGAGAAAATAATAGGGTTTGGTCCAATATTACATAAATAATTATCCATTTTTTTACGTTAGGAGGGAATTATAGAAAAAAAAAAAGCTATGCTGCATTTTTATATTAGTTTTTTCCAATTCACAATTTAAGTCATTAATACCTTCGTCGTAAACCAACGACATCCTGCCCTACAGTGTCCTTTAATGATATTCCACTAATCCCTGTTGAACAAATCCGCTACCTAGGACTCCACTTGGACAAACGTCTAACTTGGAATCCACATACAAGACTAAAACGACAAGAAACTGACCGTCGTTACAGACTACTGCAACATTTACTAGACAAACGTTCAAAGCTCCCAATTAATTACAAAAGACTCATTTACATGACAGTGATTAGACCTATTTGGACGTACGGAGTTGAGGTTTAGGGCTCTACTAAACCATCCAATTAATCTCGTATCCAATCCTTACAATCCAAAATCCTTCGAAAAATCCTCAATGCTCCTTACTATGTGACCAATAAACTTATCCATAAAGATCTTAATGTTCCACATGTTTCTGATTTAGCCCAAACCAGATACCTATCCTTCCATAGTAAGCTCCATAACCACTCCAATCCACTAGTCTCCCAACTTGCTTCCTCCTCCATCCCTGATAATCCTCCAAGGCGTCTGAAAAGAAGATGGCCTGGAGACCTTTTAGTGTAGATTGTATTCAAGTGCTACTAGTGAATAGTTCTTCACAAGTTATTTACATGCCATTGTATTCACTGTCAACACATTTACTTGTTGTATATTATTTTGTACAGTTGTAAATATCAATAAATGAAAAAAAAAAGTCATTAATAGCATTTAGTGAGTATTAAAAACATTAGTATCAAACTGTACAATTCATTTCATTCATACATCTGAATATATAAAAATTATATTTCTGTACTGAAATTTGATCGATTTAAAAAAATAATTAAATATATACATAAACACACACACTCACACACCTCGTAGAACCTCACTAATCTGACCCCTAAGATTCCAAAGGGTTGGAGGTAACGGCCAAAAAGTCGGACGATTTCTACCACTTTATGAAATAATTCTTGTATCATAGTCTCAGTTTAAGCGACAGAGATCATTTTCTGTTCAAATTGTAGAAAATTTAACATACTTTAATTTTGAATATGGAAAGCTTTTCTTTAAAACCAACCGTACAGTAGGTGTTCTGGTGAAACGTAGAAAAGGTCGAAAGTTTTGATGCTACCAATTAGCGAACGGTGGTGCTTCATTGTTCAAAGCATGGATTTTAGCTGACAAGCACAACACAAACAATATATAAATAAATCAAAACTACCAGACCTTTCGCAAACAAAAATGTACAATGTTACTATGCATTACTGTCTTGTTTTTACATCAGTCGTGTAGCTCTTGTCACTGGTGGAGTAAGTTTTATGTTGTGTAGAGTCTAGTAATGATAGCTGTTTGGTTTAAAATGAACTTTTTTGGAGAATATCAAAAGGTATTTTTCAACCTCACTGATTTTTATCCGAATAATATTTCAGTTATAAATCTATGATCAAGAATATATCAGAATTTTTCAAACATAGAATTAGTTCTTAACTATGATATCGTGGAACAAAAAGGACGTTCATTCTTTTCAACGGATACTTAAGCAGTAGAGTGGTTACAGGATAATTCACATGATAATGCACTTCGATTTTGTTGGTTTCGTGTGCCATGCTTCTGTCGTCGAGTGACTGTAACAATGACGGATTAGCTATGATTCCATGCTTATAATGATTTGTAACAGTCGATTGAGTTTCAGTTACACAAACAAGAAACATAATTAGAGATCCTATCATCAAAGACAAACAAATACCCATGAAACTAATTTTTATAAGTTTTTTTATAAATTGTGGAAACAACCCTAAAACAGAATATCTTACTAGAGAATTATTTTTACTATTTTTTATGTCTAAATAAGTGCAGTACATGGTTGTGGGACTGATTTTTGGATTATTTCATTATCACATCCTTGAAGACATACTTTTCTTAAGTAAAGGAAATAACACGTTTTTAAAGTTCTATTTAAATAATTTTTGTGAGACCGAATATTTGTCAAAAACTTTGAACATCACTATAGATGTGTACTTATTTATTTACGATTTTTGTAGGCGTAACCATGGCTGGAAAGAATTTTCAAAATTAACTGTCTCGTAAATCTAACTCATCATTTCATTTGATCTTTTAAAAACTTAAGGTTCTCTAAGGGGGCTCAATCTTAAGCACCAGAAAAATTGGGGTTTGAAAAGAGTCACCAAAAATATTTTAAAACAAGATAAAACAATTCGAAACTGTAGAGAGTTTATTTGTTACAGGAAAAATAAAGTATTTACAGAAATCGCAACCATAGATTATATCAAAAAAATTTAGCTTATTCCATGTTTCATGTAGCTGAAATAATAAAGCTTGCCGTCCTTCCTATTAGTTCATGAACGAAATATAACAAATAAATTATTTCTTTGAACAAATACGGCCGAGTACGGATTGGAAAGAAATGAATCTGTTTCTCAGATACCATACAATAATTTATTAATGTACAACAATATAGGCGACCTAGTTCGAAGGAACTTTTTATAGAAGACCAACTAAAATTTAAACGATACCAAACATAATTATTTCTGTTGCGAATATTTTACTTAAAATGTAGTTTAAATTATTTAAGTTTATAAAACCACTCTTTTGTAGGATATTCTAGCCATTTTTAGCCTTTTTCCCCCACTAAGCGTCGTTCCAGAAAATTTTCTATTGGCTCTCCTTTACTTTCCTTTGCATCTTACAGATGCAATGACACCCAACCTCTAACCAATGCTACCTTCCAATCTTTTTCTTTTTGGCCTACGTTCTTTTATGATGCTGTATGGCTAACGTACCCCTAGCTTCCTCAACACATGTCCAAAGCATCATATCCTGTACGTTTAAGAAATTTACTTGAATAGCTGAATATGTATAGTGAGATGATAGTGACGTATTCCATCTCAGCTGATAGCAAGGTTGTGACGGTAATGGGCAGTAGCAGGGAGATAGGTCCGATAGGTGACAGGTGGACCGTGTCCTAGTTCCAGTTCCACACGAGAACCCACGCGTGCCCCCTTGCCACGCTCCCCATTTATTTTATTTATCCACCAGCAGAACCGGCTTCGGGTCGCAATTAGAACCTCCACCTTAGGCTTTGTAGTCATCCGTTATGTTCGAGTAGGTCCGAACGGTTGAGTGGCTATGCAATGGCGTCATTGCTGTAACTTAATTCTAATCGTAATATCCAAGCAATGCCATAGTTTGATGCATAAACTATATATAATATAAAAATATATTTAATAATTATAGTATTTGAAAGAATACAAACAGAAGTAAGGACAAGTACATCGATATTAATTCAAGACAAGGAAAAGAAAATCTTATAATTTAGATTTTCTTTAAGAAAGCTCAATATTTCCATAAAAAAATAAATTTAAAAAAATACGTTAGAAGTTACTTGAAATAAGATAATCTTTATAAAATTAAAAATTGAAAAGTGACATATGACTAAGATTCCATAGAAGACATGGGCCCTTCATGTTAAACAGACGCGACTTACTTTAAATAGACGTCTAAGACGCTTGTTTTCCATGCTACAAAGGAGATCCTCTTGGTAGCACGGAAAAGGCAGCGGCTAAATACATATACTTACTAAATCCCATATGGACTTACACGCCGCAGATTTATGATTTAGCCATAAAACTCAAATATACAAACTACAGACATTTCAATCACAAACATTACCACTAATTACACGATCTCCATGGTGCGTAAGTAATAGAACGCTGCATACAGACCTACAAATACCCACTGTTCTGGGCCAGATCAAAACAAAATACATTATATTTCACGATAAACTATATGAACATAGTTTAACTAAGAAGAACTATAGAACTATATTCCTGACAATGACCGAAGGCTAAAAAGGAGCTGGATGAGGGACCTCCAACAACAAACAAGCAACCTAAAATAATGTCAGGAGGTATTACCTATAAGTACTGATCTCTCTCATGTTTTACGTGTATTATTTACATAATTTTTTCAGCACATTCGCTGGTTGTTTACATTCGAAGACAGGTGAGAATCAAAAAAATAAAGTTAAAAAAATAAATAAGGAAATCTTGTAAATAATATTTACAAGTACTTCCTTATTGCACTTGATAATCGGAAGAATCCAGTAGGGATTTATTAGACTTGATTTATTGGCCATTTTGTGTAGGTCTACCATATCGTTCAGCTATAATGGAACCTTGTAGATTTTAGTTGGAGTGGTCACCTTTTGATTCCAATGGTCGACCTTTTATATCATCCAAATATTTGTCCAAGCATCCTGTCCAGTTACTTCAAGTTATAATTTCTACTCTAGTAAATCAACATTACAATCTAACAAAAAAAAATATTTGTAGTTCGTATTTTTAGAAAATTATGAACAATTTTTTTTTTTTTTTTTTTTTTTTTTTTTTTTGAAAATACTTTTTTTATGAAAATAAATACTGTTGTTTTATTAAAAAATAAAAACAAGTCATTTAATAATGGAACAATCCCAAAGCCTCAAGTATAGTTTTAAATATATCAATATACATTGACTAAAAAATTGGGATAGGTTGTCATTTCTAGATCATCCTTTATCTATGTGATATAAAGATTAATATTTCTTATGATTTGGAATTCGCAAAGCGTTGACCCAGTCAGTTATTTAAAGCTTTGATTAAAACCTTTTATCTGTAACCTATCATCTTCTGTTTTTGTTTGAAAGATAAATAACAAAAAACCAATTAACTTTAGACAAATTACTTTGACTGTTGGGGTTATTGTATCGATTATTCAAAACACTGGATAAAGATTTATTTATGGTAACCTCTATCGACCAGCAGCCCATATGCTTTCAGCTAGTTCTCATGGGGACCTGTAGCTTTAAATGGCTCAATATCCTGTGACAACATTTCCAACTTATCTATTCAGCCTAAACAATGGACAAAGATGAATTTATAACACATCAACATTTTTTTTTTTTGCGTTTGCCAGTGGACATACACAATGTTTGACCTAGATGTCCGTGAGAAAGGCCTCGACTCTACTCAATTAGGGTCCTCGTTGGAACTAATGATGGAGAACGGATATGTTATCAGATGGCTCCTTCCTGCGCAGGTGAGTTAGCCATGGGAACTCAGGTGTTCTCTAACAGTTCTCAGAAGTTGGGCTTTAACGTATTGGCACCGAAGATATTTTTAACAGGTGAATTACTTTCATTTGAGGATCAACATGATCACGAGTCCTACCATTTTCAATAACATTATAAGGCATACAGACCATGAATTCATGAATTCATAGAATGAAGCTCTACCCAAGGATTCGGAAGAATATGGAGGAAGGAAACGAACGTTGTTTGGTAGAGAACCGCTCCACATTCTAGGTGACATACCTTCGGGACAGACGATATTCCCAACTAGAACACGAGGAATTCACATGAAAACTTTTCCCCACATCGATTCTTAAGATAATGGAATACCATAAAGAATTGGGGTAACTAATGAATTCACTTTATCAGCAGTCACTTCTCAAATTATTTTGTTATTTGTTCATCATAATGACATGTTTCGGGATACATTTCCCATCATCAGAGTGCAATTTCTTTATAAGAGAATAAGAATAAAAAGGATAATGTTATTTACTCAACTTCGATATTATGTTGAGTAATTATAAAAACGTTGATCAGAAATACGATGATACAATCAAAGTATTTATATATATTTTTTTAATCTGAGTAACATAAAAATTGAATTCCATTGAAATTGGTATCATTGATTACCCCCGTGAGCGTCGTCAGTGCCTTGTATATCTGATGTCAAATGACTAGTGGAAACAGTTACAAAAGTAATAACACTCATAAGGAATAAAAGCCAATAAACATTTATTGCTTTCTAAGGAGATGAATTTGTCAGGGGTGCAGTCAAGGTTGAATAAGCACAGCCAGTTTTTAAATGAAAAACTTATATTTTGGCGTGCCAACGTTTCAACCTGCCTTGCAGGTCTTCATCAGGGCTAAAATAACAAAAAATTGGATGTGACCAAGATGATACTAACATTAAAAAAAAAAAAAATAAATAATAAACATAATTTAAAAATGAAAAAGAAACAAGAAAAAAAAAAAAAAAAATTGTAGTTAACTAGATAATTGAATACAAAATAGTAGTGAAGTTTAGTCGAAGATACAGTTGTAATAGAGTAATTAAATAATTTAAATATTATTCAATTTAAATTATTTAATTACTCTATTACAACTGTATCTTCGACTAAACTTCACTACTATTTTGTATTCAATTATCTAGTTAACTACATTTTTTTTTTTTTTTTTCTTGTTTCTTTTTCATTTTTAAATTATGTTTATTATTTATTTTTTTATTTTTTTAATGTTAGTATCATCTTGGTCACATCCAATTTTTTTGTTATTTTAGCCCTGATGAAGACCTGCAAGGCAGGTCGAAACGTTGGCACGCCAAAATATAAGTTTTTCATTTAAAAACTGGCTGTGCTTATTCAACCTTGACTGCACCCCTGACAAATTCATCTCCTTAGTTAAAACTAACAGTCAACAATACAACCATCATCATTTATTGCTTTCTTAGCTCTTCCAATTTCATTAAGGCTTGATACATAGCTAATTATATAGTAATATTAGCTAGTCATATTATCATTACGGTATTGACCATCAGATTTGTTGGTTTATTTAATATTGCGTGTAACTTTTGCAGGAAGCGTTGTAGAGGATAATCTACCCAAAATACCCTCAAGCGACAAGAAGCAAGTTGTCCATTACAATCTCTAATGAGGTTGTAAGTTGAAAGTAGAAAGTATATAATATGTATCTTGTATTTCAACACACTTGGCTGCAAACGTTAAGTTCTGTCAGATATAACAAAACAGCAAAATCAAGTATTTTGTTTTCGTTTAACTTTCTCACATACTTACCCATCTTTGCTAACTAGAAATATTGTAAATGAACTACATACCAAAATAAAAGACAAGTAAGATGTCAAATTTTCGATCCCATTAACACCAACTGAGCTAGAAAATATCAAAAAAACTCCTACACTTAAAAAATATAGGTTTTAAATGTGACTTTTGTTAATCAAACCAAAATTTTGATCAGCCGAAAAGGATCGAGCAAGATCTGTCAAATCAAGGTTGAATTTTTTTATTTTGTATTAGGAGAAACAAATTCAAAAGGAGCCCACTCATTAGAACCTGTCCTTAGTGAGTGTTATTTATTATAACGATAGTTGAGATCTTAACTGCTTTTACTAATATCAAACTATCAAACTACGCGTAAGCCCTAGCGTTCCCCAAAAACGTACCGATTTTGACCTACTAGGTCACCGGTAAAGAATGTTCCATGTTAAAATAATTTATTTAGTTTTCTTTCTAATTTACTGTAGAGGTTCAAATTAAAAAAATAATAATAATATTAATATTAAATATAATTAGAGTATCTAATCTAACTAATTACATTTTTTATTATTTATTACAGATGATAACTAAAAAAACTTGTACATGCAGTGATAAAAAAAAAAGAATTATTACATAATATAAAAGGGCAGTGAAATATTTCATTTTTTTTATAAACTGGTTTAATAGCAAATACTATACACATACTTCAACAACCTGTCATTCACGGCTCTGCCATAAATTCACAGATTTATTTCAGTCACAATCGCTTAACTATTTTCAAATAACTCCTTAATGTTGCCTTGAGCCTAAAATATGTTCTTTTATTCGATCCTCTTTTATTAATATTATTATTTCTTTTATTCCAAGTGTGTCTTGAAAGAAAGAAATCTTCTTTCTTATCTCTTCACTGTCTTCTTAATCAGAAACTCTTTTATCAAATCACTTCTAATTTTTAGTCAACTATATAATCTCTTAAAATATATCTAGATCCTTTATATTACATATTAAACAGATACATATTTTTATTTCACTACAAAAATTAATAATTATGTATGGAAAGATTTTCATAATTATATGAAGTATTTGCTATTAAACCAGTTAATAAAAAAAAATGAAATATTTCACTGCCTTTTTAAATTATGTTTAAAAATTAAAATTATTAATTTCAAAATTAAATTTAAATTACCAATTGTTTAACAAAAACAAAATGTAACTAAGCCTTCCACTCTTTTTTTTTAATAAAAAGAGATAAAATTAATATTATTTTAATGATGAAATAATAAAACATTAAATATAAAAAGTAGAAATATTGAATTTTTATAATTCTAATTTAATTTTTTTTAAGTTATATTAATTTATTTAAACAAATAAAATAAATACGTATGTGGTTTGATCAGTTACATTGCTTTGTAAGATCAGAGTCTATTAAACCTCTATCTATATACCTGCTGAAATTTCCCAGCTCCTTCATTTTACCTTATCTTTACACCCATATATATTATTTACACTTAAATATTATTTTAAATAATACAGTAATTAATGTATTCCAACTAGCCAATCGTGACGTTTAAATGGAGATTGAGCTATATTTACAAGGAAACCTTGTATGACAAAGGACCATAAATTGTTTATTTTGACAGTTGGCTTGTGATGAAGCTGTTTTTGTAACAGGCCTAAGTAAGGCACATTGTTAGGAGACAGTGGGGAAGAAAAAGCGTCCGGTAGACTGTCCTGACTATCTCGTTAAACAGTGAAAAGGATAAGAAAGGAGAATAAGAAAAAGACGAAGAATCGGAAAAAGAATACGAAATAGAAGACAATGTTGTGTAATTAATCTATCGGAGCCAGGTGCCGGGCGCACGTGGCTTCCCACCTGCCATCAGATCTAGCAGCCTCTAACCGCTAACTCTGTCACAGGATTTTGTCAGAAAACAGGTACTGTCACAGTGGAACTTGGCCAAAACCCCCCTAGTATCCTCACACAAGAGTATCCTGTAAATAATGTGTTCTTTCTTCGTTTCTATTGATGATGAGTTGATATTTACTATGTAATTTTTCAATTTTTTTGATCACAAATCATTAATAACCTCTGGTATTCGAAACAGAACTCATGTACTATCATATACAATCATATGCTATCATATACAAACCATAAACCAAAAAAACTGAGATAAAACCTCTAACTATGCAATATATGAGTCGTTCAGGATCAAAGCCCATTAAGTCCACTTTTTCGAAAAATATATATATATTTTTTTAGTTTAAAATCGCCTTTACCTATATAAAGTAATAGCCTATGGCTTACTTAGGTAAGCCATGGCTACTCCTTAGGTAAGGATGTACTGTTTCTCGACCAACGGTTGTGAAAGGAGGAAGATTTGACCAGAATACCCGCTCAACCGCCAGTTTCCCCCCAATTACCCACTTTAACGAGGCTGGGTGTGCCCTAGGAGGGTTTCCCGACATTGTGACCGAGCCATGGCTGAAATTACAGATAATAAATTTTCTGCCTTCTGTCGTACTCGAAATCGGGCCCGGGAGCATAGTAGTCAAGCACCTTATCCACAGAGCTACTGCCCCTCGCTTCATAGTAAATAAATAAAACTTATTTTATTTGTTCCAACTGCTTTATTCATTAAATGTAAACATTAACATTCATATTACATGTTGTTCAAAGTGATTACCTTGAGCATTAAGACGAATTCGGCGTCATTCTTCAACAGGTTATATATGAGTTAAATGAGCCCGTGGTTAGCGAGCCTGTTGAAGCCGTCCTTTAGCATTTTCGAGTCAGATACCGCTCAATGCATCGAACTTAGGTACGTATGGTGTGGACTAAAATATAATCACGAATTTTCAGAGATCGAGGGATAATTATATTGATATTAACCTCCTGATATTGATAGAAATAAATCAGCTTTAAAAATGATCTAAAAGTAATGCAATATTAGATTTGTTTGAATACTTCGGCTCTTCTCTATCCGTATGTATGAATACTCTTGTTGTACTTATTTAACCGGTATTATACGAGGCTTTCTGGTGGAGATGTATTTTATTTTGTATTCATTTATGCATCTTTGTACTTTCCAGTCCTCATGTTAGACCGATTAGTTATAGCTTAACTAGAGTTTTTCTCCAAATAAGGCCGTACAAGTCAAAGAAAACTAATCTGTGTATTATTCAATTCTACATTTTTTTTCCACAAAGATATGTTCTACTTCATATCACGTCATACATTCTTCTCCAATAGGAATAGTTAGAAGGTAAACAGGCTGAAAGTTCCTGCCTCTGGGGGGTGATCTAACGGGAAGGGAAAAAGTTCAATATTTCAAAAACAACAAAAACTAGTTCCTATAAATATTTTTCGAAATCCAACGGTTTTCAAAATATAGAAATAGACATTACAGAACAGAAAGAAATAAAATTAGTTAAATCTGGTCAGAGACATAATGAATAAATAAAATAAAATAAAGAAGAAATAATAATATAACAATGATAATGTATACATAGATACTAATTAAATATATAAACAGGAAAATAAGAAAACATTCTACAAATTAAATAGTAAATAGATTCTTATGATACAATGCTATTTGTTAAACATTTGCTTCAAATAACAGAAACTTATATATGAATTTAAAGTAAATTTAATGCTATATAATTTTGATTTTGACATTTTTCTGAGAAACGATCGTGGAAGACACTAGAAGCAAATGTATGAAAAAAAGAGAGGTGCAATTTGTTTTTTTCCCGAAAATCACCGATTTTCAATAACGTATATCTCGAAACCCGTTGGAATTTCAACAAACATTTATAGGAACTAGCTTTAATATATTTTTAAATACATTGTCTAGAGTCAACAGTTTTCGAGATAAAACCGAAAAACCAAAAAAATTGAACTTCTCTCCTACCCTCCACACCGTTAGCTAACCCCCAAGGGGCGGGGACATTTAGTATGCTACATACACCAAACGAAGCTATGAAGTCAAAAATAATCGCATATTTCATACACCCAACACCCCTAATTTCAGCACTTATTGACTGCAAATATAATCAAATATTGGCTAATCTAACATTTTGAGAAACGTCCTGACCATGTACCCGTAGAAACGTTGTCGTCATTTCCTCATAATTGTTTCTATGTCCTCTGTCCTTTCCTATATTTCAACATTCGCTCGGTCTGTAGCTTCACTATTACATTCTTGAGCTATAAATTCTTCTTAATATTCCTCTCTTTCCCAGACTTGAGAAATTTCAAAAGCTGTTTATTGTAATTTATTATTTTTATATTTTTGAAATCGAATATAGTAAATAATAAATAATATGTTAATGTCCTGGTCAAAAGGTCGTGAGAATCGAGACTAACTGCAAATCCCGTATGGGGCCGAAATGATTTCCGCTTATCCGCTCTGAATTACTGTGATACAGGGGACAAATTATGAGTATTGTAGTAATTTCTTTAATAAATTAGCCTTATCCACATAATATTAATGAGGATCTATTAAGCAAATGACGCTCGATAAGACTAATTGTTATATGATAGGTTCTCAGAACAAAGATTCCACTGGCTGATCAGTGTAATCACGGGCGCATCTTGTGCGTCAGATGGTTTAAGTAGGGGCCGCTTCTAATTGATTTCTCATTCCTTTTTCTTCGCTATTAGCCCTCGGCTTTGTCCGGTGTCAGTCTTTGTTGCCGGGTAATTAAAGCTTCCCTCAATGAATACTGCAACAGGCAACATACTTTTCTCCATCATATTAGTTTAAATAAATAATAACTGTCATTTTTAAATTACGAAATTAAAATTAGTTTTAGTTTTTAATTTTGGTAAATATCATAAAAATATTTAACACCTAGATGAATGAAAATTAATGAATGGAGAAGGAAGTAACAAATATAAGTAGAGCGTTAAATATGGCATACCTCTCAGGAAAGAGTGATTCCAAATACTGAAACCTTCTCTCCAATATCAGATGGTTTTTTTGCGCCATCTGTAAAAAATAAATTTGATGGGTACCGACGATAAGAAAAAGTGACTAATAAAAACTATTACAGTCTTTAAAATAAAATATTACTTTTTTAATTATTTTAATTTTCCATATTTTTTTATTTAGACTTTTTTACGTATAGAATGCTGATGCATTACATCTAAATAGTGAGTACGGTTCCTTCTAGAATAATGATTGATGCACTCAAAATTCTAAGTGATGGCGAAAGGGCGAATCAGGCGAAGAATTTTCAACAACAACCAATGCTTTGCCGCTAACGAGCTGTAGATGTACTGACCAAGAACTTACGATGCTAAAAGATCGGACACTAATCTAGCATTCGTAAAAAACTTATTACATTAGAAATAGCAATAATGCAGTTCCCAATTTTTGTTTACTATATTATTTTTTTATTTATTTTTTTTTGGACACGAAACGGCCTTATAGACCACGTGAATATCATTTCCTCCCAACTCTCCCCACACATCCCTCCCTCTTCTCCTCCTTCCACCTCTTCTTCATTCTCTCAGACTGCACTCTTCTTTCTTCCTCGCTCCATACTCTCCTCCCCCTCACCACAAGGACCTTTATTTCCCTTAGTTTTTCCCTATATCTATCCCTATCGAAACAGTCCTGACTTGAAATTCCCAATTTCCCTGTTTATCCCCACATTTTCCCAAAGATCTTCCTATTTATTCTGTTCTGGTTCATCCTGACCATATGACCGTAGAAACGTAGCCTCCTTAACCTAATATCCGTTTCCAGGTCATCCATTTCTCTGTATAATTCTCTGTTCGGCCTCAGCCTATATCCTTCCGGTAATTTTATTGGCCATAAATTTTCCTCAAGATCTTCCTCTCTACTCCTAAAAGTTTCCTTAAGCTAGGAAGAGAAGTGGTCTCCATTCCATACAGAATAACTGGCTTGAAACCGTGTTGTAGTGTCTAATCTTCGCTCTTATTGAAAGACCTTTTTTTACAGTATAGACTACTGGTGACTATATTATTTATTTAATAAAACAAAATAAAATTATTAGTAATTTCAAACTTTAAATTAATTAACATAACAACCATTCGTATAATTATGCATACGGGTAATAAAAAATAACGGAAACTTTTGAAACCCATAAAAAATGATTTTAAGAACGAAATTGAACATACAACATATCCGATAAACTAGTAACATAGAATGTTTGAAAAATTCTTTGATAATACTACATATGTGTACCTTAATATTTCATTACAGATAGCGGAATTTCACGATTATAATATTCTCCCAAAGTAAAGGCCCTTCTCCTTATTCCGTCCTTAATAAACATCAGAACAAGCCTCTTCTTCAAGTAAGCCGTTATCAGCAAATTCTGCCAATCGAAATTGTGCCTTCTAGTCCAGTCCATGAATGCCCAAGACAGTTGGCTTCTGAACATAATTGTGAAAGTTTTCTTCTTAACGGTTAGTATATGTATTTGGGGGTGCTGAAACCAAATTTTATTTTTACTGCATTATGAAGCTGATCTCCTAAATGACAGCAAACTTTAAATTTCGATTTTTAGTTTCCCAAAAAATAAATAAAATTCCTGCAATGATGTTCCCGGAATATGATCTTATTTCTGGGCAATTACGCTCAGGGAGAGCATTTTTCCCAAAATATTCTTTCCTATCTGCTTCAGTAGCTATAAAACCAAATTAGTACTCATAGAGAAAAGCGACCAAATATTTCATTGGAATCATTTTGACTAGCGCTTTGAAACGCTTGAAGGAGACTGGATTAAAATTGATTTCGTAATTCATGAGGTGTAAACATATATTTACATTAATAAACTGGTATATTAACACATTGAAGAAATCGAAATATTAGAATCATAAAGCATGAGAAACTAAAATATTCGTAGTAAATAAGTGTTAGTCAACTTATTTTTGTAGTAATACAAAATTTAAAATCCTACAGTTTATTAGTTTATTTATAACTTTTATTGGTTTATATCGCTTACTTTAAGGAAATAATGAACGCCTTAAAGTTTCCAAAAATAAAGTACTGCTAGGAATTTTTGACCCAAAAGATACGAATAGGGGAGAATGTAGAGTACTTTGCAATACAAAACTGCGGGATATTTATCTGGTCAGTATAGTTCAGGTAATAGACGCCAGACTGCAAGAATGGGCATGAAAATTCGTTGGAATGTATGACCGTATTCCAAAAAACTTAATCAGCCATCCGTCGGATAAACGTCCAAGGAGTATACCAAAAACTAAATGAGTAGATTGCATCAGGGCTGATCTTGTGGATTTGGGTTTTTACGGGACGGTTTGAGGGAGGCCTGTGGTCAGGGGTTGGTGGTGACGGCATCGAGGCTTCGAGTTTGCCAAGCCTTTTTATTCATTTATAATAAAAATGATTTCATTAAATTCAGCATTTATTTTTGTGTAAATTAACATTTGAATCAGTTTCTGCAAAATGGGTTTCAGTCCATTCTTTTCATAAAATGAGTCAGCACTGAAAAAAAAAATTCTGTAGGTTAACCCACCTTTACATGCAGAAAAGACTTCAGTCACTGAAAGAAGTCATTTCAAGCAATGCATTCGACTCAAGTCTCTTCTATATGTCAAGGATATATTAAGAATGTTAATCGTATATTTAAGTTATATAACCTTAATTTTAAATAAATAAAAATAATTTGTACTTTGGCCTGTATTGAACGTTGGCTTTGAAGTATTGAGAAAAGTTTTTATTTTGGAAGGAAAAGAAGAATTACCATGAATTATCCTTCGACAATTCCCTAAAGCAGGGAACAAAACCAGACAAAATGTTTAGTATGATATATAATAAAACAAGAATTCAGTATATTATATGTTTTTTTTTTTACAATCAATGCAGTTCTAAATATAAAGTTGGATCTAAATTTGTAAGGTGGCGTCAAAGAAACGACGGCCTACATTGTCCTACATTGCTATACTGACATTACTACGAACGATTTCCTCATCGATATGTTGGCGCAGAGTATTAATAAGCACTTCTCACGCCTAAGGCTAGATTGATAGGTGGACCTGGCTACGCTGGTGAGGAATAGCCACAAGTAGGGATCTTCAGTTTGTGGTTTGCACTTATGCCTCGCCCATAAGTAAACACCATGCATGGCGTACATCACCTGCTTCGTGGCAACCTGGTTCTCAGGGCACCGTGAGAACTCTCACCAACTTCACGTAATCTTCTCCTCCTTACTCCAATTATCCATACAAATCATTGACATGTGATGTCCCTCGTTACCGAAGTAATTGCCATTCCCTAAACCTGGTCCAAGGCTGGGCCTCTGGAATGATTTCGTTTTAGCGCACGGAATTGATATTGAGGCCTTTACAGATGACGGCATTTTGTCGAACACCCTCGCAATTAACGACACTCGTGAGGGCATAATTTTCCTCGCCAAAATAACTTGCCAGCTCATTTACCGTTATAAAGAAATGGAGAGCTGAAAAAATAAGATTATAAAAGTATTCGGTTGTTTTTTAAAAAACGTTTGAAAAGTCCTATTTAATGAAGAGGGAGTCAGGTAATATAACGTGGTTTGACCAGATTGAAGGCAATTTATTTTCAAAAATTGTTGTTTTTTCTAATAATTTGCTCTGCTATCTAAATAATCTTTACCAAATCACTGGAGAATTGAAGCGTGCCTTTTGCATTTAAACGGGTATAATGTATATCAATGCATAATCTTACAGAAAATTAAATATACTTCAACAATAAAAAAAAAGAAGCAAAATAGCAGAATATTTAACGATGCGGCACTACAATATGTGTTCAAATTTTTCATTATCTCCATTCCGAATCTCAGCAATGATAACACAAAAATTAATCTTAGATATATATTTTTCGTAGAATTCTATAAGCTTTGTTTTTTTAACGAAAACAAATGACTGTGCGAATTACCACTAAACGAATGAAAAATGAAAAAAAGATTTTTGAATTCTATTTATAGAATATGTAGATATTCTTGTTCTGCCTTGAACAAATTTTAGATTCTGTTACAGAACATAGTTTTTGTTTTTAACTTTATTTCTTCATTCACACCTGTATATTATAATATAGACAGTCAGCGAATCTGATGAAGTGAAAATATACTTGGAGTGGAAGGCATGCGGGGGAGTAAAACCCAGAAGCACGTTCTGTGCATATAGTTAAAGCAATAGAATTAAGATAACAGACAAAACCAGAGACTTTTATTGGTATTTAAACAGTGTATAACAACATAGCTTAATGTCATACATATCTAACGACATAGTTCCTCACAGATATTGAAAAAAAACTATAATCCATTTTGTTTATAAATGTTTTTAGATTTCTCGTTAATAAATGATTTGTTCGTTAGGTAACAAAATAAATTAGTCTTATCGGAATGAATAGGAGAGGAAAGAATAATTTCAGTTGCTATCGGAAAAAGAAGAAAAACATTGAAGGCATTCATTGCAGAGCTGTGGAAGTAAATATTGACCAAGTAATCGGCTCCCTCCCTCTCCTTTATAGAACATTTACATTCTAACAGTTAGTTATCAATACTGGATTCGGTCCCCCCTATCGATTCCAATCTCCACTACTAAAATATTTAAATTGTAATTCTATATACTACTGTCCACTTTATTTCTTCCAGGAAAAAAGGGAAAGCTCTGATATCAAAGGATGCAAACCAAACCGTTTCATATAGTCGTAAAAAGATATATTCAGAAGTTATACTGTTCTTACGAAAGGTACGGCAGGATTACATTGAGAAAGTAACGTCTTTTAGATTAATTGTATTATGAGACAATACATTAGTAGGACTGGAATGAATACAAGGAAATCACTTCTTAACAGTGAAGTATTAATTATTTTAACCGTGACAGTTTCTGCCACTAAACAATGCCACTCAAGCACTTCTACTTCTATTTTATCGAACATGGAATTAACGTTAGATTCCCCGGATTGTGAAAATATTAATAATCTAAAGGATTTTCCACCAATGTCAGCACCTCAACCTACTAGAAGATAATTTGCATAAATATCATAAATCTTTTGATGAAATGGTCAAATTGATTCAAATTTCTTCTAATATTAAAAACTTCAGGAAATCAGTGCAAGAATTCACGGACAGTACAGAAGGCCTAAGAGACATACTTGCCAAAGCAAAAAACAAATATCTGACAGAACTTCTAAATTAAAGATTTCAAAACTGCTAGAATCTGTAGAAATTACTGTAAATTAAGACGACAGCACAGAAAATTACGAATACTTTAAACTACTTTTAGTTGAAGACCTTGGAGACCTTCATCACCTTCATTAATTATGTGTAACTTCAAGAAATTAGAAACGCATTATGATAAAACTATCTGAATATAAAAAACATACATTTGTATTTTATGCTAATGACCCTCTTGGGTAGATAAATGTAAGATAAATAAATAATTATTTTTGGGATAAAACTTTGATGTTTTACTTAAGTAATATTGTAAATCGATAACAATTACTAAACAATAAAAACCCATTTTACAATTTTATTTATTTATTTTTACGGCAGTCCTAAAACCAGAACCAGGAGCTCTTCAATAATTCTCCTCCATCCATCTCGATCCGCGGCCTTGCGGAGCCATCCTCTCACTCGGGTACTCGAAGCCAGAATCTTTCTCGATTTTCTTTCAATTATTTTCGAGGTAATCTCCCTTTAGACATACTCTCCATGTGTCCCAACCATTTTAACCTCGCCTTTTCTATTTGTGCGACTATATCTGACTCTCAAAACAATGTCATAAGCTTTTTTTTTTACCTTCCAGTCGCCATTTAGCCAATTTGAGCCAAATATCTTCCTAAATATTTTTCTCTCTCAAACCTTATATAATGTTTTTCATTTATTTTTGTAAGCTCCAATATTTCACTGCCGTAAGTAACGACGCACAGTGGAAAATATGACCGATTTAGGTGGACAAAATTCTGAAACTTGTCCATATTTAACCTTTGGGGTTCTAGATTATGGAAAAAATAATTTAAAAAATCTAATTAATTTTTTGACACGATTGGCGAGCGCACAGTGGTAAAAAATCAAATTTATTTGCTAAAATCTAAAACTCTCCTACATTCAACGGTTGAAGTCCTAGAAACGGGATGAATAATACAACAAATATAATTATCGGCTCGGAGTGGCGTAAACTTGCTAATAGATGTATTTTAAATCATTTAGGAAACTCTTCAAATTATAGATTGTAAAACTTTTATTTATTTATTTTAATAATCAATGTACATTAAATAGAATTTAAATCAATTACAGAAATAAAATTAGGCATAATTTATAATAATTAATAAACGTAATTAAGCACAGATCGATAAATATAAAAAAATTATGAATATTAAACAACTAATTATCTTCTTCACTTGTATCATAATATGATGATCCAGATTGATTTGATAACTCTGGCTCTGCCATGTCATCATTTGGTTTCTCAAGATTTAAGTTTGATAAGGATAATTGTTCGTTCGGAGTAGTGCGCTTTAGTAAATATAGCACATCTGAATTTGACCGTATTTTATTATTTTGTCAGGTTTTAGTAGTGAAGCAGCAATGGGGTCCGATGAAACTAATAGCATTGTCAACAAATCACTATTTGTCGCTAATCATGAAATTTTCTTGTAGAAGATGGCTGTTGAGAGGTAGATGCCTCTTTCACAACTTTGGGATAACCACGCTTACCAGAAACATAAAGCGCGTGCTGTGCAGCGAAAGTCAATTTTTCACAGCCAACCTCCAATAACTCGCTGACTTTTCTTTTTTTTGTTTTCACACTAGAACATTCGAAACATTTTTCAGGGCGTTTTGAGCGTTGACAAGTAGGCTGGATAACTGAAATACTAAAATCTAAGTCATCGGAATCAAGCCACCTAGAGTATTTATTGAAAAAATCTTCCAATTTTCTGTGACATTGAAATTTTGACGGAAAGACGGGAAATTCTTATTTTCAAAGGCCTAATCTCCACATATTCTTGATTATTAATATGAGTGGAAGTTAGAATAAATTTCAGCAAATGGACTTGGCGGTTTTTTGGGGGGAAACTTAACCCACTCTTCAAAAAATTTGCCCCTCGTGATTCGGAGTGTTGTGTTTGAAAAAAATTATGTATCGCCCAAAACGCAAAAAATCGCAAAAATTCTTTGCATAATTTAAAGACTAGAACGATTGGTGAAACAAATCCCATAAACGAATCCTTAAGGTAACTTGGGGGTTATATAGTTTTTCGTTATTAAATAGGGGCATACATTTACAAATTTCTATATTAACTTTACAGGCAGATTCCAATGTATATTCAATAGCGAGTGTGGAAATATAATGTCTTACCTGCTTCAGCAATGTCCATTCTTAAATAAAAGCAAAGAGAATTTGCGCTACATACACCTTGAACATAATAAATGGCCATCGAATAAAGATAACCCAAAGTTGGTTATTAGGCACTTGTGTAAACAGGAATGATTCACTCATTTACTATTTATTTTTAAACACGGTATGGCGGGAAATATTAGTATTAAGCGTCTTACCAACTAATAATAAAAAGGTCAAGCACTCACAAATTTCAAACTTTTGTCCACCTAAATTAGTGATTTTTTCCTCTGTGCGACGGTTATAATAATGGTTTTGTAGGCTTTTCTTTAATACGAATACATAAAAATATATGAAATGAAGTCTCAAATATTCTCCACAAAGTATTTGAAGCAATAATATAACCATAATATAGGTTGTTCTGCAATCAAAAAATGAGAAAAGGCCATTTGGAAATTACAGAAGCTCACTTTGTCTTTTTAAAAAATGAATCTGCAAAAATATAATAATGAATTTCATGAGCATCCCTCTAGGTACGGAGAATACTAGACTCAACATGCCTCACAAGCTGTGTTTATGCAAAAGAGACATTAATTAAGAGAACTAAACCAAAATAACTTTGTCCGAATTGGGGAGGGATTGTAACATTATGGTAGGGATTTAGAAAAAACAGTATCAATACAAGAAAAAATAAAATAATGATGTTGCCTTTCAATTGATCACAGCGAGTAATCTTGTGGTCAACAACTGCGATCTTAATATCTTTCTCCCCTCCTTTTCCTACATGAATAGTTCTAGAGAGATGGAACACATATTCCTGGAGTGACCAGAGCTATTTCTTTCCTCAAAATTAAACTTAGCCACCAGAAATAAAAACATTCTTCAAATATCATGAAAACTATACTTCTAAAAAAGATTGAATTTGAAAACAAGGGTTGAGGTGAGACAAATTAATAAATGAGTAATGGTTGTAGAAAGTAAGTCCTTAAACCGAATTGAATCATTTTGTTGTATCTACAAAATGCATTGGTGGGATGGTATTTTTATGAAACGTTATGTGTACGCGTTTCTGTAATGAAATGAAAATACATTTTGTTCCAAGGGCTATATGACCTTTAAGAATAATTATAACGAACAGTATAATGGCGGCTTAGCAGTCATATTTAAAATTAAGGACATAAGTAAAAATTAGTACTGATTACACATTATAACAAAATAAATCTTCAAATTTAAAAATAAAGTAAAAGAACAAACAAAAAAATAAAAATTGAAAACTACATTATATGAGATACCACTATAGATACAATGTTTTTTTATTGTTTATTTTTTTAGTATAGTGCGTATACATCCAGTAATTGTGTGGAAAAATAAATATAACACGCAATAACCTGTAAAGCAACAACCTATTGGTGGCACTTTAATAAAAGTTCTATATTAGAAGGTCTCGAGGGCATCTTCTTTTCAGACGCCTCGGAGAATTACCAGGAATAGAATGCGAAGAAAGTTGAGAGTGTAGTGGATTTGAGTGGTTATGGAGTTTACTAGAAAACATAGGTATCTGGAATGGGCTAAATCCAAGATCATTATGGATTAGTTTGTTTGTAGCAAAGAAAGTAGCATTGAGGATTTTTTGAAAGATTTTGGATTGTAAGGATTGGATACGGGAATAATTAGAAGATTTAGTTGACTCCCATAGTTCAACTTCGTTTGTCCTGAAATATGGAAAATAAATCATCTGAAAATAAAACATTAATGTAATCTCAGATGAAAAAGACCTTTGGATTGCATGCCTAATAAGTAAAGGGAGAGCCAGTATTTTAAAATACTGAGATTGGAGAAAGGCCGTAAGTTAGATGGGACGGAGTTTCAGAAATTAGATGCTTTGGCAATAAAAGAGCGTTTGAATGATGAGTTGAAGAGAGTAAGGTAAAGGTCAGAAGGACGTGATCTGGTTTTTCGGGAACTCCCCTATGGCTTTAATGTGAATACTTTGACAATGTAAGAAGGTAATTGAGAGGAAACTGATTTGTAAAGGAGGGAACTTAGGAAGTATTTATTGTCGTAGGAAGGAGGAGGATAAACATTTTAATTTGTTGTAGTGGAGAGAAATATGGTCATGACGGAATCTCTATTACGAATCTCAAGCAACAGTTCATAATCTTCTAAGTTGTGGAAATGAGTTTTCATCGCATATGTATATACTAGTAACTTATATGGACGCAGTAACAAGGTATCGATTATTTGGAGGCACAGGCGTCAAGAAGACAAGACAACCTGTTGGGTGGGGAGAAGAGACGTTTTATGAAGATAGGTTTTGAAGTAATTAGTTTCTACTCGAGTGACTTTAAGAGCCGTAGCTGTCATGTGATGCGGGCGTGTGCCTGGCCAGAGCCGTTGGAACAACAGATGCACCCACAGCATATGGCCGACCTCACCTACTGCTACTCCACTTTTGTTTTCACTAGCTCGTTTATATTTTTATAGTCCTCCTATACTCGTAGCTCCTTACCTCATCGGGGAACTTATGCATAACCTTTTGTCCAACGAAGAAATATCGAAGAGATGCTTACAAACTAGAATGATAAATAACTCCTGATCAATAAGAGATCAATTCGAAAAATACATAAAATTTGGTCGCTCGTTAGCTATAATACGAGTCAAATTAATCTTTCTCATTCCATACAGATTAGCAATGGGTGTTGTAAGAAAAATATCAATAATTTTTTTTTTTGCTCTGAATATCGATATGCGATATGTGACCTCAAATATTGATGATACACCGATATATAGTGTTTTTTTTATTATTATTATTATTTTTTTTTACGAAAAGCCATTTTAAATATTCCCATCACGTTATAATGATTGATGTTCCTCTTTATTTTATCATTTTAGTTAATTTACTTCTCAACTTAAACAGAAACCAAATTATTTAAAATATTTAAAATTTAAAAGCAGTATATTTCGAATTAAACAGTAGGCATATACTTACAATTAGTCCGATAGCAATATTATCAGGTAAACTATTACACTCTCTCATTTGGGAACTCCTCCTGGGTTGAAAATTATGTTATATGATATATTATTTATTATTATTATATATTATTTATTTTATTGCAGACCCACGAAACGGATCTTGACCTTTCCACCCTGGCTAGAATAGGTTGGTAACCTATAGCATAACCCGTCCTTCCTGCCCTAGTTGGAGTACATAAGGACGTTAATCACCATCCCCATCCTTAAAAAAAAAAATTAAAAAAATCGTAATCAATGGATGGTAGGAAAAGAAACTTATGTTAATTTCTACGGAATCATTAATTTTATCATACTATATGAAAGCTAAATCAATTTTCAAGTTTTTGTGAGATCTGCAATACTGTGGATACTTTTTTCAAAAAACGGTGAGCGTTGAAGTATTATAAGGCGTTGTAAACCTTCCCTAAATAAAGTGACAATCATCTGTTCATTAGTTTCAATCAAGTTTGTAAAATTCAAGGTTACATGTACTCTGATAGGAAATATAATGCTAAATCCGAAAATGCTAAAATCAAAATTTGAAAATTGTTTAAACAAAGTGGATATATTACAGCTTTTATGGCAAAAAAAAACGTGGTTTCTTAAAAAAAAAATCAATGAATTATCGTATATCTGCAACGGTTAGAATAGAAAGGTAAGGTCTGCACCATTTTCCTTCATTTTTGATCTAGTTTCACCCACTTTTTTTTCTACACTAAGTGATACCCTGTATATATAGTTGTATATTGCGATATATGGTAACGTAGGTATCGATAAAACAAATATTTGAAAGATAAACTATCGGACAGTCAAAGAAAAATATCGATATTTTTTATATATTGTTTATCGATTCATGGGATGGCCCTAAACAAGATCATAGTTAACCAGAAAGAGACAGTTAAATACTATTACCTTCTGAAACAGATTAAATATAACAATAAAAAATAACTTATAACTCAATCACCTAAAACTCTCCACGTTGAAGGTTTCCAGAGCTTTTAATGATTGTCAGTATTTACATATTGAGACATAAGCAATAAAAAAAATGTTTAAAAGCACTACGGTTTTGCCAGCGATTTTTTAAAACGAGCTGTGGATTATGATGACAAATGAATTTTTTTTCAAACATTGAACAGAGCACCTCTTGCCCCCAAAATTAAAATCCAAGGTTAGGTAATGTTACTGCAATAACCTTGCCCCAATGGTACAGCGGAATTCATTAATTTACATGACATTAATATTGATAAAACTATTTGGGCACAACACAAGTGGGGTTTAATCACTGCCATAGCATAAACATGTCAAATTTTTAACATTTTTAAGGGTCTACCCGTTCAGTTGATCTTTTTTAACTCTGAAGATTGGGGCCTAGCTTTCCATTACATAAGTTGGAGGACAAACTTGGCCTGGGGTTTCCCGGGGATGTTTGTGTACATTGTATATATAGTGTGATTGTACTTGTTAATTTATTTAGTTGTTTTTTTTCTGCTCCTTTATTATTACTATTCTTTATATATTATTTTATGATTTTTGTTTTGATTTTTTTTAGTATTAATATCTTGTATAGTTGAGGATTTTTATTTTTATTTAATTGTACATAGTGTATGAATGGATTCTTTGCCATCCATATTATTCATCGCCCTTTAAGAGGCAGCTTGTAAGTCTGAATATAATAGTCGATATTTACTTTATAATGCATAACTCAAAATTTAAAAGCATATAAACATATAATTATTACCCAAACACTTATTATGCTCATTCCATGTTAAATCAACCAATAGTTTGGACCTTGACCTATCCGATCATTGTTGGTATAGTTGTACCTACCAAGACTAGTGAAATTTTAAAATGTTACATATTTCTGACTTTCGGTTTTTGAATTTTAAGGTTTTAAAAATAAATCTACTGTTTTCGGTCCTCAATCAATACATTCAAAATTACGCTTTAAAAAAATATTGCTCTTACAGAGCTCAAATGTGCAGCATTCTTTTCCGCCTAAAATGCCCTTTAATTTGATATATCACTCGATATATTCGATTTCTGTACATTTTGTGACAGAGGAAAACTCTCAAACGACATAGAGGCGGAGTGGCTCCTCCACCAGTAATTGTTATTAGCGCCCAGAAAAATATTTTGTGACTAGCATTGATATATTTAATCCAAAGCATTATTTACTAAAAGTGACAATATCAACATATACTTTATACTCTTTTAGTATATTTTAAAATATATTACAGCAATCATTAGCACGGCAAGCTGATGAGATTATGTTATCTTCAGCAAAATATATTAAAAGATTATGAGAACATGTTGATATCGTTATAGATATAGTTAGGACCGAAAACAATAGTTTTTTTTTTTTTAAATACTTATAACTCAAAAACCAATAGTCAGGAAAATGTAATATTCTACACTTTAAATAACCTTGGTAGGTACATCTCCTATACCAAAAACCATAGAAATCGGGGAGGTCAACTTCCAAGCCATTGGTTGAAATTATGAAACATATATTTTTATAAGTATTTTAGGCCAGATTCTAGCTTAACAATTAACATCAATTGTTCTGAAATTGATTCAATCCTGGAATATAGAATTACCTTTAAACCTGTCTGAATATCATTCATCCTTGGATTGGAGGCATAGGGCTATCTTATAATTAACATACAAAGGTAAATGAGTGTTTAAAGAATTGTTAGAAAACCAATTTTTTGTGATGATTACTCTATTCATTAAGTAATAAGAAAAAAAAAAAATTACTAATATGGGGTTAACATTTATACCAGTATGAAAAAATCAGTTCTTCATCTATCGAACGACATCGATGTTTAATTTTTCGATGTCATAAACATCGAAAGATCGATGTTATCTTTCGATGTTCCATCTCCATTCTATGTTTTTAGAAATTTTGATAAATGCTATCATATCATGAACCTTTATTTATTTAGTCAGTCTTTCAATAAACCAAACACCATAGAAGAGGCAAATTATGAATAAATTCTTAACTGTATTGAGCCTTCTATACTATCATGCGTACCTCAACTCAATGATTGATCCTGCCACAATGCTCAGGAAAAAATCTATGATTTCCGTTTCTGTAAAATTCGGAAAACAAATTATAAACAGCTCAGAACATATTTTCATGGCTATTGAATGTTAATTCGGCACAATTCAAATACGGATGACGAGTCTTCCCATTTTTCTGCAGAATATTGCAAGTTCATAATGAATTTCAGCATCAATCTAAATATTGACGATTCATTTCAAAGGTTATTTGAATTCGAATGGGAAACATCAAAATTGAAATGAATTCGAGGAGACAATCAGGCCCATAATATATACTAATATCAGGTGATAATTGTGATGAGATAAGGCACAGTAAATATTGAAGGTATACTAGGGCTCAAATTTATCATTTCGAGACGCAAATAATCTAGCAGTGACTTAATGTTTAACACCATGGGGTCACCTGTGGTGTAGTGGTTAGCATAGCAACCTTCTAAGCCCAAGATCGCGGGTTCGCAGCCCGGCAGATAACTTAGGAGTTTTTAAAGGGAGTAAAAAATCCTTAGCTATGCCGTCCTTCGGAAGGGACATAAAATGGGGGTTCCGAGCCTGTGCGATGTCAGGTACTCGTTAAAGGTCCCTATCCTAATTATAACTGGATAGGCAAAATTTAGGACTCCCACCGTAGCATCTTCCGATTATCCATAGCAGCATAAAGTGACGTTAAACGAAATAAACAAATGTTTAACACCATCACCATTTATGTTGTAATTGAACCATTGGGTACACCGCTCATTAACTTTTTTAAAGATTCCTTCATTATAGAACTCATGTCTTTGTGTACTCCATGTCAGTCACGCTTCTAAATTCACATTGCTAAAATATGTGTCAAATATTAAACTGTTGAAATAGGAATGGAATGAATGAGAAAGTTAAATTAAGGGATTTTAGGATTAATATAGCAATGAATTGCCAAGAAACATTCACAGTTTTTACTGTGAAAACCTCATTAAGTTTTTCATAACGGCCACAGATTTATGGAGTACAAAAAGTAATTTTACAAAAAATTAAAATCCAAGTTGATCCGTACAGAACATTATACGTATTTTGTAAATTTTTAGTTTTAGCTTTATATTTAATATTTTCGAAATCCAGAACCCATATAAAAAAAAAGTATATAAATATGATAAGCATTAGTAATCAACCATTTTAATAATAACTGTTATTACTTATTAATAAAATATATTATTAATAATGGTTTAGTATGGTCAGTGGCAGTCTTAGTTGCAAACCCAACAAAATAACATTTAATGGTACGCATTTTTATTCTTTTCATTTCACTTAAATTTAGCGTTCTGGCCTTTCACGTTATTCTTAAAATACAGATCAGTAACACAATTTACTATTAATATGAAATATATATATATATATATATATATATATATATATATATACATATATATATATTTTAGAATAAGTAAATGAATTGGTGAAAGCATAAAAACTGTGTATGAATAATAATTTTAACAATTAAATACTATATCCTTTAATAAATACGTCACAACCCCAAAACATTTTACAATTGGAAATCTGCTAAATATTCAAGAGGAAAAAAATCATGAAAAAGCTTGAGAAGCCTCATATTGAACAAACCTGTTAACAAGGAAAATTGGATTTTGTCTTAGGTCACTCCTATTCACTGCATTACAGATTCCCCGTTAAAATCAATTCGACTATTTAAGCCTCATTGAATAGGACACGCTTTTACGATGTATATGAGAATCCATGATCGTGATGTTCATAAAAATTATATTCAAATATTTAAAGAACCCCGTAACACACGATATATATGGAAACACTTAACATGAACCGTTTGAACAGTTGCATTAAGAATTTTCGAAATACTAGCTACATAAAAAAAAATAAATAAATAAAATAATAATAATAGATCTAAAATGTATCATCATAATTATTATTACTAGGTTTGTTAAAGTGTATATAAAAACTTTTAAAAAAATAGTCTTTTCCGATGGATAACCCATACCCCCTGTTCAGATGATAAGAAAAAAAATACGAAAGACACTATACTTAAAAGGCAACAACTCATTACCCTTCTGTGAGACAACTTGTAATTTTTAATCAATAAAAACAAACAAATCTCATTAAAAGTTGTCATTATTGGTCTGGATTACAGCCCACTGCGGGGTAGGAAAAACTAAAAAGCAATCCAAGCTGCTAATTTATCATAATTTTTTTTTTTTTTAAATATCAAACAAGTTGTCTAAAAACAGGAATATACGTATTATATCCATTGACAGCATGGGAACATGAATTAAGAAATAATAATTTAGTAAAATAACTGTAGGTAATTAGAATAGAAATATCTGTAACAATTGAGTCTTGAATACTCTTCAATCGTAATTGTTAAGAGTTGAAGCAACACTAAATTAATTGGTTTACTCTGGGCTGCCGCGAAGTTTCGAAGTACTCTAATGTCAAAATTGTTCTGATAACTAATTTAGATCAATGAATCACTTTTAGGCAGGACTTGGTACTTTTAAAACCAATACGGAAAATAGATGGATTGTCTGAAACCTGTGATGAAATTCATGAAAATAAAACAAACAGTATTATACAAATTCATAGAGAAACTATACTAATTTACTATTAATTATTAAATCCCGAAGTGGGCCAGAAGTGGCTGGACTTCTTCCCTTGTTGACGATGTGTCAGGAGAAATTCTTAGTCAGCATATCTACCGTCGCTGAACACCTTAAAGCAATCGGAAACCTAAATAAAAAGCTCGAATCTGAGTGTCCGACGACATATCGAAAAAGAAAAAAAATCATCGTTATGAAGGTTTCGCTACACTCAAATTTTGAAGGTTAGCTACGAGACTGCCTCACTTCCACTATTCCTGAAGCCTGTTGACTTTCGACTACCATTTTCATTCGTAACGGGACCAATGTTTACAATTTTTAAAATATAACCCACTCGACTTATGATTAATATTTTTTTTTTAAGGATATAGAGACAGAAAATACGTTTTTAGAATTAGTGATTGAATAATAATGAAGATTCAAATCTTGTATTCAGGGGAAATGGTCAATATACAAGAAATGTATTGAGAGCAAAGGATCATTTTTTGATTTAAAAAAAAAAAATGTTTTGTGATATAAATTTATTTTAAATTTTTATTTTAAAACAATGATAAAAAATAATTTTAGGACAACCCAATTGTTCCTCTGTAAAAATAGAGCTAATATAGTTCACTATCTCAATTAATTACATTAAATATCAGTCGTTAAATGCGTTTTATGTTCAAAAATAGTTCTGTTTAGAAATCCTAATTGGGAACTGATATATACTTTTTTCAATAAGATAAACTGATTGATTTATTTTGTAACTAAGATATTTCAATTAATAAAATTTTAAAAAAAAGAACACTTAATTAGTATTATATATATATATATATATATATATATATATATATATATATATTTTTTTTTTTTTTTTTTTAATGAATTGAAATATCGTAGTTATATAAAAAATTAATCACTTTATCTTATTGAAAAAAGTATACATCAGTTAAAAAAATAGAGAGTTGAAAAGACTGGATAATGTTGATACAAGTACGTTTATATAACGCTTTATCTAAGACCCTTTCAACTAGAAACTTAACCAGGGAAACCCTTGATCCTCGAGGGAAGTTGAGAAGAGTAGAGGGGATGTTGAATCGAACTCCCCCCACTACTGCTAGAGCCTGGTCTCTGATTGGTCGAAGAGGTATCGGTAGTCATGGAGACGATGGGATTGCTGAGCCAATAGCCTACAGTGATTCGGCAGGGGTAATCTGATGAAATCTCTCCACCTTTCTCGGTGAGGCTTCAGTCGGCCTCAAGCCTCCGCACGGATAGTGTGTGTATCGTTCCTTGCTGCAACGGTCTCAAACACGAATTCGCCAGTCAGGTGGGTCCCATCTTTATATTTTAATTTAATATTTCAAGATTCTCTTTGTCTTTTAGATAGTTGTCTGAAACAAATATTTCAATTATCTTTTAGTTTTTAAATTACGAACAAATATAAAAACTTAAAATGGCTAAACGAAAAAATATTTATCCCTAATAATATAACTTGCAGTGTAATCCAAAAAATAGAAAAGAAAATTATTTCAATCTTAAAATACTCAGGTTTAAAAAAACTTAAAAAATTAATTGACATTTGTTAATTATTATTAATTGAAAATTAGCCTCGGATTTCTCTAATATATAATATGCTAAGTAGATTTTTTTTTTAATTATTTATAGAATAAAAAATACTCCTGGAAACTATTTGTGTGAATATGACTAAAATCTAATAAAATATAATAGTCATTAAACAAATCTCATAAAAGATTTAAATTTCCCCCATCTCTTAGTGTTGAGAAGTAAAAATACCTTAAAAGTTTTGTATAAAAAACAAAAATAATAAAGAAGATAAATAAAACTTTAACTTTAAATGACAATTAATGTAACTCAATTATAGTAACAAAAAATCATTAGAAACGGAACCGATTTGTAGGTGGGTTATATAAGTTACCAACTTGTAAGGAGATTCTACGATAAACAAGATACGAATGAATTTTACGAATGGAGAAGAAGATAATCAGGAATGAAGAATTTCGAATGAATTTGATAAATGCTTATGGACGAACGGATTTCAGGTGTAGTAGAAAAGTAAAACTCTACAGTCGTATTATTTGTTAGATTGATAATCTATTAGCTGTTTTTTTTATAAAAGCATATTACACTGTTCTCGAAAGGAGACGTTTATTGGAAAAGTAATATAACGACGTGATGTAGCGTCAAAATACATAAAATCTGTTACAAGTCGTATTTCAAATAAAACCCGCTATTATTCTTGGTGCCCCAAAGAAGAAATACGAAATTCAATCCAGGCAACTCTATTTCATGTATTTATTCTGAATAATAAATAAATTTACCAAATTATTGTGAAAATGTTTCTAATGTCCATTATAATGTAAATAAATTAATTTGTTGATGGTAAATAATTAATTAGTAAAATCCAAGCCCTGAAAAGATAAATGTTTTTTGTTATTTCATTTGATATAGAAAATTATTTTGTAACTTAGTTTCTGACAGTAGATGAATATTTTATGCGGATATATCATTCCTTGAAATGATATGTTTACTATTTAAGGTTGTAAAACTCCAAGAGTTTAAAGATATATAATCTTAGGTTGATTGATTGATTTGATTCATTCGACTTTTTTGTAATTTTCTAATTTCATCCATTTCAAACTTGTAACAATGTTTTTTGATTTATCTTGTATTAAAACAAGTATATTGCTGAACACTTTCCTTAAATGTCTATAATAAATTAAAATGTGGAACTTAAAACAATTTTACAGGGTTTAAGAAATTTTTCTTGGACCTAACATTTTCGAAAGTGATTAGAATACTTCAAAACTGAATTGCTATTGTTCAATAAAATTAATCCAATAAATAATTTCTGAGTTGATGATGTAACAAAATGAAGGATTAACATCGATAAAGAAAAAACGTAACATCGGTGGAACTTTGCAAGGACGGTTGTTAAATATTGCAAGAATTAATTTATTAATCAGAACGATCAAATTTATATTTCTCTGTTTATTATTACCTGAATACACGGCAATGATTGAAACCTGATATATGTAGAAAATATCGATTCATATGGTTTTGGTATATAATAATTATTTTATTTAATAAATTTTACTATTGTAAAGAAGTCGAAAACCATGCATCTATAATTACGCAAATCTCAATTCTACCACTCAATACATCCATATATTCTTTCTCATACGTCTTCTGAAACCTAAAACAATTAAAAATATATTTTGAACTATACAAAGCTTATACGCGCATATTGTTATAGAAACTGATTTACTGCGATCTGCCGCTTGTAAACGTTTAATTATTATTCCGTACAGCACATCCATACACTCATCACCCGTAAAGAAAAACACCCGTAATAGTAATACTACTATTATAATAGTTCTTTACGGGTGACGAATGTAGGGAAGAGCTACATCCCTTGTTAGATTAACGGGCATAGACAGATTGGTTTTGTGATACTTGATAATAAAAAATAAAAATAAAATAAATTTTATTTAATCATTATATTATATTATTAATCTGGAAGTAAACAAGCCATTTATATTCGTATTTATCTTTTAAAATTATCCTTTTTTTAAATTTAAAATAAGAGCGGTTCCTCCGTTAGAAACATTTACAGGAATTTACAGTTAATAAATGAGTTTTGCCATTATATTTTGGTTTCATACAACGTTCTATTGTATGAAAATGAAAAAAATATACAAAAGAAAAAAAAATCCCTTTAAATACTACTCTCAGATTTAGGCCTGATATTCAAATAATGACGAATTCACTAACTTCTGAAATTTAAATGAAACTTCAATTTGAAATATATTTATGTATTAAAAAATATTTAGTATTCGATATTTTGAGTGACATAGTCATGAAAAATGTACTCCTCTCCTGGTAAAAAAAAAAAAAAGTGCCCAAACACCTATTATTATCTTTTTCGTGCAGAATAAGAAAAGAATCAAATTGTCAATCTCTCTGCTTTTCATTCTCCATATCTTCAGATTTTAGCTTTTTTTTTTTTTTTTTTTGGCCAACTTAATTTTTTTTTCAAAATGGGCGCCAATTTTCAAGAAATATTAATATTTAAAAGTAGATTTTTTTTTTTTCATGGAAAATGGCACAATCCATCAATTTCAATAAACAAAATACATCGAATTATTAATTCTTATAAGTAATCTTAAATAATTTATAAAAATCGTACTTTCATACATAAAATAATTTACGATTTTTATTACAGGATATAATTTTTTTTTAATACAGTCCTCTTTAATGATTATGATTTTCCATAAAGTCAGAGTTATTGATTCATTTTTAACAGTAAAAACCCTCTTTACACAATAAATAAAAAATCAGATATTCATTTTTAAAAGAAGAAAATTTTTAAGTCGGTATTAAATAAAAAAAAGAAAAATATATACTGTTTCTAAATTTTTGGTGAATAAAAAAGAAAATCAGAGATTTTAATTAAATGATTTCCACATTAATAAAATATCATAGAATATCTGCACTTAACAAACCATGAATAAAATGAATGGTGTAAAATAAAAATTCACAGGCCTCTACAATTGCTAAAGTGATCGAATCAATTAATCCAAAGTTTTAATTTTTACACAGATTTATTAAGATGTATCAAATTGATTAAAAAAATAATAAATTATTTATATAGTGATTAGAAATCTCAATTTTTTGAAGTCATATATATATATATATATATATATATATATATATATATATATTTTTTTCTTCTTCTTTTTTTAATAAGACAAAAATTCAACAATTGTACTTATGTTAATTTCATCCTAATCAACAGAATTATAGTTGTTCTATTAAGAGCTCAAACTTCAATATCAGCATGAAGAAAATTTGATATATATTGTAGTTTCTACTGCCAATTGCGGTTGTACTGAGGCCAACAACTTGATCATTTAGCCTTACTAATGTAATCGATCATATAGACCGCCATCGGCTCTTAGTAAAAATTGGGTTCTGTTTCATCATCCCCTCAGCCTAGGGCGGATTATGGTTCAAGGATTTTATACATAAAGAATCAAACAAACTGAGAATCAATTCTTTTTTTTTTTTTAAACTTTGATAATACATTATAATAATGACGCTTTTCAATCGGTCACTTTTTAATCGTGGAGACTATAAACAATAATAAAATATTATTCAATTAGTTGGTAATATTCCGCATGCTAATAAGGTTTTGTACCAAAGATATTCTACTTTAATTGTTTTTAACCCTTGATCCGTTTATACATTATATATTATTCAGTTAAGATTATAGGTTACAATATACCTTATTACAGATATTATTTATCCATTAGCGGAATACAGATAACTGTGTAGGGAATAATTATTACTAGTCCTTTTGGGAATAATTCAATCATTTCAATTTAAAGAGCCCAGATCTAGGGATTATGGCTTTTCAGGGTCTAACTTGAACTTATATTTCCTTAGATAAACTTTCTACGGACTAAACATCAGGTGATTTCAAATTGATCTAAATTTCAAACGTGGAAAGTGTATATATGTATAAACTCAGTCGACTCAAGGCATCAGATAAAAAGTTTCAATTAGAGTTCATCTATAATCCCGTACAATGTGATCTTCATTTTTAATTGTTCAAAGTAATAAACATTTATGGCACTTATAGCACATGTGTTTCAAAAGTGACACAACTCAAAAACCTGCATTTAAAAAAACTTCATAGGAAACCATTGAGCTTAAACACGATGATAAATCAAATATACAGATGTTTGAGTTGTTTCACTTTTGAAATGCATGTGCGATTTTTAAATATGAACAATTAAAACAAAAGTATTACAGCTAAATGTTCATATTAAAATTAAAAGAAATCATTTGTTTCGGGAGTGCGTCATAGTTTAGGCTACACAGAGCTGATCAAGTCTTAGAGTTGACAGAATTTGGCGGTTCTTGATCTTCATCGTCATAGTTACAGACGCACTGATCAGCACCGGCTAGGAAACCTTTATCAACAACGTCGTATGAGTATAATTTTCGAAGATTTACTTACAGTTTGGAAGTACCCATCATAAAATTTGTCAAATATCACTTAAGCAATAAACAACTCTAAATCATAAGTTTGTGAGCATGACAATGTCACTACTTGTTACAAATTAATGTTTCTCAACTTATTGTTTCATCCAAGGAACAGAAATACAGTTTATCAAGATATTCTATCATCAAACTAAATAAAAAAATCACTTTTGATACAACATAATCCTTTTGTTAGCGACAAAATTTATTGTAAATAGCTCACCTACGTAGCTTTCAATGCAGTTTTACAGTAATATACACTTTAAATTTTGCTAACACCATTCAAGAGTGAATTCCTACAATCGTTCACTTACATGGCCAAGGTTTCTTTAGTTAAAAGTGAATTATAAAGGGATTATTGATGAGACTGATGGGATCTGCCATTAAGTTAGTATTACATGCATTAATAACGCGAGGCAGGTTTATGTGGCGTTGGCATGCTTCCACTCCTAGGCATTATTTCTGACAACTTGTGTCAATTATTAATAAGCTTGGTAAAACAGGCCACACCATCTCAACCGAAAGCTCTTCATCACACACGGTTTTGAAGCAGCTAAAATTTTATTATTAGAGGAAATTTCATCATCTTTTAACTTATTAACCGACTTCAAAAGTGAAGAGGTTCTCAATTCAACAGTATTTTTTTTATTTTATTTTTTGTTGTATTTTTATTAGTTTTTTACACGATTATCCCGTCAATTGTGAATTGATTTTGATTATTCTTTTTTTGATCGGTAGTTCATACTTCTAAGGTGGTCCCATAGAAATTTTATTGAAATCAACTCAGCGATTTTTAAGAAAAAAACACATTTACTTGATGTATATATTTGTACAGTTGTAAATTTCAATAAATTGATATAACAAAAAAAAATAAAAAGTTAATACGTGTAGGTTTGATCTTAAAGTCTTTTTTTTTTTTTTTTTTTTTTTTTTTTTTTTTTTTTTTTTTTTTTTTTTTTTTTTTTTTTTTTTTTTTTTTTTTTTTTTTTTTAAATAAACTTCATTTTTAACACCGAAGAACAGAATAAAATTATTATGTAAAGGTTGTTAAAGAAACCAGTTGGAATAAATGCTGAGGCCTCGTTCATTATCGTACACCGTATGCAAATGTAGAGTGTGTATCTACACAACTCATGATGGGACAATGTTGTCAGCTTATCGATTAGTCTCTGAACTTAATAGCTGATACCAGTTGCTCCACTCTCAATCCTCATGCTACAAATAAATTAGTCACAGATACAGGTAATTTAACTAAATATGTATTCGCCAGATATCAATAACAGACAGCAGTTCTTAACTGGCTATTTTTTATCAACTTTCGATTGATTTTTTTCGGACAGTTTTCTCCTGCGTCAGAACTAATTGTACAGATATCTCGATTGCAGCTACAATAGATGGATATATCTCAAAAAATTACCAGATTGTTTGGGTTTTAGAGCCTAAAATTTTATGGTCTAAAATCAATAAAAAATAATTTTTACGTTTATCAAAAATTTTAAGCATTCCAAAGTTTACTAGATTTTAACTGACTGCTTAAGATGTGAATTCACAGTTTACGTCATTTACATTTAGTATATGCTGAAGAAGTACTTCGGAAAAGTTTTTGAATTATCCTCTTTCATCGACATTTTTCATATATCTATCTGCAATAAATAATCCTTTGAAATACACATTAGATACTCCATTACATAGTAAAGAATAAAAACCTATTGCACGAATTTATTAATTTTTTTTTTTAATTTTTATTCTTTTTTTTCCCCTTACAGTAACCCTGTAAGAGTGGCATGTATTTAAATATCTGTACATGATCCATGCAATTAGCATATTACATGTTTAGTATTTTATAAAATATGTGAAATTTAGAAATAATTTACATTAAGTTTTTATGATGAATTTTCAATAGGTACAATAAACAATGTAAAAAAGAAACAAAACAAAAATAAGTGAAAATTTCATAACTGACTAGCACAAGACATATTTGAATAAACACAAAACAAATAAAAACAAAACTAAAAACATTAATGAGTTCGGCTCCACGTCGCTGGTCGTCTTTTTCACTTCTTTGAGGAGTTCTAAATCACATTCAGTGATAAACTTTTTCATTTCCTTGAGATATTTTTTAAAAATATCCTCCTCTGGAAGCGGCCGATTGTCTCCTTTTAATTTATTATTTGGATTATTATTTAAATTTACAATATAATACAATTATTTCATACATCATTAAATATTTATACATGTAAAAGTCAACATTCATCTAAAATATCTAGGTTTAGCTACCAACGATATATAATCAGGTTAATACTAACAAGTTATATTTTAATCATTTAAATAAAATATCTATATTAAATTTGCCAATCCAGGTTCATGTTTGATGAGCAAAACAAGGCTTTAAGAATTTGCAAGGATTTTCGTTCGGTCGTTTCACAAATATTAATGCCCATGGAGGTTTGAGCGAAACGCTCTAGGTTTGAGTGAATACAATTACATGTAGTTCCATTGTTTAGAAAGTTTTGTATTATGGTAAGTATTCCTAGTATTAGAAATTTCGTGTTGTAAGATACTGCTTCTTCAACTTGGGATTAGAAAGGGATAAATATTTGCGGTGTTGGATAAGTTTGTTATATTCCATAATTTGAGTATTTAGGTCAAAATAAATTAAATAATAAGTTTTTTATCTGTTGAAAAATTATTGATATTCTTATTATATTTGGCAATAATTTTGTCTTAAAAGTGCGGTGTGAATGAGTCACTTATTTCTTTTATCAGAAAACAATTAATGGATGCGAAACCGCGAGTCATTTAACTAAAGGCCAGCTCAGTCATTGAGATTTTCACCTGCTTTCAGGTTGGCCAAGCATGCAGATGCATCATTTGTTGAATATCCATGAGTCACATTTCTAGCAAAAATAGTTAGAAAAAATACTCATCACTAAACGTTTTTATTATTTTAACGATTTCTTATTTTACTTTTTTTTTTTTTTTTACCACTACATCTAGTTAAAAATACTGATTGTGAGAACAAATGTTATTTTCTAGCAATTTTAAAATGTCTTGATTTGTCAGGCCATTATCTTGTCGCTGCTTCTGGTATTTTGTGCATTCCTCAAGAATGTGTGGATTTACTTGATCTTTGTTGCATTTCGGGGGTGGCTTAGCTTCCAGTAAGTAGCTGTAGGTTAGTTTTGAGTGGCCAATTCGTAATCTTGCAAACATAGCATGTTCTTTTCTTGGTCTTGGTTCTTGCTCCAATGATCCTGTTCTTATTGTTTTGAGTCCGTTAATGTTGCCGTCCTCTTAAAACCTACTGTTTTTGAAGGATTTATGATCTGGCAAAGCGGCAGGGATGAAGGGTAATGGAAAGAGGGATTACGGTTCTTTAGCTGCTATATCTGCTTGGATATTACCTGAATGACCCGGAATCCACATGATATTAATAATTTTAAATCCCGAAATGAAAATAATAAAAGTAGCTATTTCGGATATTATACAATTTCCCATATCGTTCTAACTGTTTTTTCTCCTGGGAGTATTTGCTTAAATAAAAAAATTATTTATATGGGCATGAGCATAAAATTATGTGACAAGAACAGGTTAAATTATTAAGAATTTATAGAATACTTTTCATAATTATTTTCAATATATCTTCATTTCTTATTATATTGGTACGAGTTTCAAGAATCTTCTGGTCATTAGGATCTTCTCTTCTACTTTGATTTAAATTTTTCACAACTCTTTATAGCCAAATATTTTCTAGTTTTTAAATTATCAACTAGGTACATGTTATTTAAACGTCCTCTAGTTATTTTTAGTCAAACCACTTTTACAAGACATTTAATATTTAATGACATCGAGATAGTCATATCCAATTTTATTGTTCATTTGACTATAATGATTGAATATTTTAATATTGAAAGGACACGTTAGAGCCACTGTGTTATGAAGACAACAGTAACATGATACAATTAAATGTTATTAATACCAAAGATTGTCTATTTTATATAATAATTATTTTATGCAATACAATTCGCAAAGTGAAACTACAATTTGAAAGTGAAATTGTATTCATTTTGCTTTAAATTTATTCTTTGTAGAATATGATTCATACACATTCTTTAAATAGACCGCAAGATAGTTTTACTGCAATAAAACTTAATAGCAATAGAATAGAAGCTTTCCTTTAGGATTTATTAATAGTTAAAACATCATTACATATAGTTGACTTGCCATTGATTCTAATTAAATCATTAGCTCAATGATAAATCCTCACTCCTTTGCTATAATTTATATTACCGTAAAATATATTTAACTATACGACATACATATATTTAATAAGGTTCTTGAGATTCAGTCAATAAATAAAACAACTGATACCAATAGCATATCCACCAGTAGCATTGGCATGATTATGAGAAACGTCGCCAAAATAGTTGTTCAATTTGACTGAACCTCAAGAACCTTTAAACATATATATACAATAATATATGAAAGTCAATCTAAGGCAGATTAGAATAGTGTTTTGGTAAAAGCTAAAGTAAAGCAAGCTTGGCGGGGTTAAAAGGTGAGGCTATGAATAATACAATCAATAGGGTGAGAATCACTGCCTCTAATGGACATCTCGAATCGATATTTTCATTAACATCAGTATCGATTTCGACTGGACACGTCTCTTTGAAACCTATTGTTTTCATTCATGTCCACTTCATATTTCTTCTGAGAAACTTCAATACACCTCATCAGTATTTGTTTGATAACCATCTTCGGAATTAAAATTGAGAGGTCTTCATAAGTTATTCGGTAACTTATAAATTATTGATAATATAAAATCCATTTTATTTTTAAAAGTTTTGTTTGAGAGCTTTAAAGGCTTGACCACCCTGCTCATTAAAATCTTAAAGAGGAGGTTAAAATTCGCCGATTTGAAAAAAATCATATTGTTCTAGAAAATTCAAAATGTAATAAATATATGACTCACAAGTGAAACTGCAGCCATCTTGAAAATACGAATTGTAACATTCCCCCCCCCCCTTTACCTCTTTAACTACTGATTCAATGTTAAAATAAATGCAAGTCAAAGCATAGATAATATGGTATATTTTATTTTTATACATACATAAGTTTTATTAAATTTGATATTAAAAGAAATTTGAGAAAAATTGTTAAAACGTAATTTATACCGCTCTCTCCCTTAACCTTTGCTCGTGTGGAATTTTTGTAGTATTAGTACTGGGCACTCCAATCAACAGCTACACCAAAATCCATATTATTTTTTTTTCTATTTTTCCTTTGTTGTCATAAATAGGAATAGCACAGTCTAAAAGACAATTTAAATTATTTTAATCTTCACATCTAACCTAGCCCAAATATATAACTAAGCATATATAAATTTTTTTTTTTTTTAATCCTCGTGTTCATAACATTTAATTTTCATTTAATAAACCACAAAACAAGTTATAGAACAATACTAAAAACATTTATAACTTGGTGTTTCGAAATGATTGAATGTCTCTCCATGTTTAATCTCTCTTAACGATTTAAGGAAAAAGCGATTAGACGATTCATGTCACAACAATGAAGGCAACATCTTTCATTTTACTGAATTAACCAAGAATTCTAAACTAGATCTACATTCGAGAAAAAAAACGGCCAATTTTTGGTTTTTGATTTACTAAAGCTATCTTAGATTCAGTTTGTTCTACTGTACAACGCTTAGAAACGCAATTTACCACTGTGGTATTTTTCGTCGAAAACACACACACACACATACACACATATATATATATGAGTAGGTAGTCAAAGTAGACAATGAGATGGTTATCAGGGTTGCCAGATGAACAAGGTATAATAGCAGTGAACAGGTGGCAGCCCTGTAAATAACGCTGGTCTCGTGCGGCACAAATCACGATCAACTCAACCCTCATTTAATCGACATCAACATCGATCTTTAAGTGCTTTTACCTTCCGCTTCCTGTTGGTCATTTCCTTACCTTTCAGTGGTATCATTTTGGTGATCTCAACTGAAATGAAACCTGGAATAATCAATCATTTCATTTCCTTCTAAATATTAAATTACATTATTCAGATCTGGCACAAAGATAAAGCACTTGCTCCATCCATAATGTTTCCAAACCTGTGTTACTTAAATTTATTCTATTTTCCTCACCTGTAATTTTCAATTTAAAAATGAAATAATTGTGGGGTTTTTTTTTCCGAAAAAAAAAAACCTAACCTAACAGGTTATTAGCATTTTTAAAATCATTATTTCAAACACGTTTTATTGATATATTACAACCTGTCACTTGTTAGCAAATTATGTAAGCGTATTCTAGTAATTAGCTTATGGATGAAGAATTTTGATATGTAAATCGCTTAATCACTAGTAAGTAACATCATATGTGCTATTCTCCTCGACTAAATTTGAACTATGGGCGATTTTCATCTTGGGCAGCTCAAAGGGTTTGCATTTATAATCTATAAAAAAATAAATCATTCTTGATTTATTTTTACGTTTATTCTTGATGCAAGGTGGTTCATTAAGCTAGGAAAGTCACAAAGTTTAATAACTGCAAGAAGTATTGACTTTTTTTTTTTTACTTTCAATGTTTAATATGAGTAGAAGAAAAAAGATGGTCATTCTAGTTTTTAAGCCGTGAAAAAAGAAAAAATGTTTTTGCGGAGACACTATAAACCTTGCATTCCTCTTTAATGGATAGTTAAACCTTTAAAATTTATTAGACAAGCCCTATATACCGAGTAGGAAAAATAATTGGCATTATGCAAATGGGATAAGCTATAGGTAAAGGAAGAGTAGGCCAGGAGACGAGGGCAGGTGGAGCACAGCTGATATACGCCGCTGCACCTGCTTAGCTCAATCTGGTACATTGCCGCCGCTACTTTTTTACTATTTATCAATTTTCTACAGCTACAGCACTTACAACTGACGGGAATACTATTCAAAAAATTTAACAAAAAAATGTACAGGTGAGCCTCATAGTTCCTCGAGCGATAAACGATATTCGACATACTACTATACGTTTTAAGAATTTGATTTTTGTTGCTACGACCTTGCTATATGCTGAAGGACTACTTAAGTTTTGAATATAATTTAAAGCCCACCTGCTCCTCTAACCTATTTTGCGAGAATTGAATGCATATTTTATGAATATTTCTTTACTACGTGTTCATTTCTATTAATTAAAACTTGTGATTCTGGTTTCCTGTTTATTTTCTCTGAACAATACGAAACAGTCTTTATGAATATCTTTCTCACTTATTAAAATCACAATAAATAAATATAATAGACGTAAACCAAACACTGAAAGAGATGAATTGTATGGCCAAGAAATCATTTCTAATAAAATTTTGTTTAAAAACATTAGATTGATAAAAACGTGGAAATAACCAAGGAATATTTCTGAACAACCATAATATATAATAAATATTTTTACTATTTATATTTTGTTGAAGTAATAATTTTAACCGAATCCTATTTTACATTTACAGAATGCTCGGTGGGGCTAGGATGACCCCACCGGACTCGCCACCTCACTATTGGAGGATTCCACCGACCCACTATCAGACTGTCATTCAGCACACTCCCCTCAAAGCAGGTAATTGTATGCTTAATATCACTGTCCATCTTAATATCAATTTTCCGTAGATTAGTAACGGAAATCTGTATCTACCGTAAGGTTATAGTGATTTATTAGCAAAACGATGTATAACGTTTCAGATTACAGGGGCTATACACCTCTGTTGCCTTACTTGTGGCCTCCTGGACTGTTCGTACCTTATTCCCCTTTACCTCAGGAACCGGAAGATCTTTCACCGGATAGAGCTGGATCTGATACAGGAGCAACTCCTGAAAAAGCCAGAATAGGTAACTTATTTTCAGGCTTCACATATATTTTAATTTTTTGCGCCACATTTTCATTAAATTATTTCCACTCAAGCTTTTCAGTTTCTATTATTACTACTACAGCATTGTGATTGCAGATCTGTCCGCCGATGAAGAGGAGATGCCCCTGAACCTCTGTATCAGACAGAAGAAGCAAGAAATATGGTCTCCAGGAACACTGTGTGAAGACAAGCAGTCTCCTAGTCCTTCGCCACACCTGCGTCTCACACCTCATCCCCAGGAACGATCTTTCCTGGTAAGCTCCTTAACTTTTCATTTAACCATAGACGGATTAGTCAGGATGTTGATGAAAAATATTCTTATTTTAAATGAAGTTGTCGCAGTAAAATTATAATAGAAATAAAATTCAGGATGCATATTGCCCTCGTTTAGCAAACTGAAACTTTTGGAAATTGTAGTAGTGTTAAATCGTTTTATTAATTCATTTCTCGCTTCTGTCTCAGGAATCAATTGAAGAATATAAAAATTTAATTTTAAGTTGAAGTAAAGCAAAAATGTATAACCGAAAAGAATTTCAACTCCTATTTTGAAACACCATTTTGAAGTACTTGAATGCTATATTAATTGAATATAGCAAACGTATACAGCACAACAAGGACAGACACAGATGGTTTCCTTTAAGGTTACCATACCATATCATTGGTTACTACGAAATTATTCAACTCTTCTTGGTAGGATTTGATACTACTTCGGCAACGTTTATACGTTTATACCGGGGTGCTGCGCCATAGACTAGATTCAATTGGGATAAATAAATAACACTTCTTCCCCAAGGATTATAATTAGATATCAAAATAATATAAGTTGATCCGAATTCAAATTGGAATAATGTATATTGGATTATTATTCTGCTTCATTACTAAAAGATTGGACAATAAATGCAGTATTGATTTAGAAAGCTGATCGATATGGCATTATTTACAATCCAATGAGTCGTAAAAATCCTTCGTACCCTGTAGATTAGGCCTTAAATAATTTAAACAGAAGTGCCCTCTAAGAAAATAAAACACGTTTGAGGTAAACAAGTGCATAATTATATCGACGAATAGCAGTTATGGGGAGGTGATATCCGTCATTAGGCAAACGAGGTGGCTACTTTCCTCCTACCTAATGGCTGTTCTAGAACTTTAATGGAATCTGCCCCAAGTGTGTGTTTACTTCTGGGAAGCGGCGGTGACTGTCTGTCATGTTTTGATTAATGTAGGACCTACGATGAAATATAGAGAGCAACAGTTGAAGCCCGGCCAGTGAATATTGGATGGCACGGAATCGATGGTCGCCTCAGGTGGCTCTAACATCGATCTTGTCTCTTCGCCCTTAGCTAATCGACTCCACACTTCCTTTATTTTCCACTATCCGCATCTTCCCTGGGTGTTCCTTCCGAAGATCTTTTGAGAACGCCAACTCTAATATTCATAACAAAAATTCTTATCTTATTAAAAACGCTTTAATATTTTTTAAACAGAGACTTTGGTGACCTTATTCTTCTTTATTCGAATATTACTCGAATTCTTACAAATATCAATATGAAATAGTTTTTTTTACTGAAAATAACATTGATTGTTTTACATAATTTTCTTCTTCATTCTTTGTAAACAAAATAATTTTGTTAGCTAACTGAACAAAAAATAAATTGTCATAAGTAAAATTATTTATTTATTTTTTTTAAACTATTGATTTTTACAACTGTATACGTTACATACAATTAGGGAATTTGAGGAAAATGATTTCAATGACATGTAAACAACTACTCACTAGTAGCACTTAATAGTTAATACCAATAGATCTATTGACCATCTTCTTTTCAGATGCCTCGAGTTTTATCGGGAATGGAGTGTAATGCAAGTTGAGATACTTGTGGATTCGAGTGGTTATTTAGTTTACTATGAAAGAATAGGTATCTGGTTCGGGCCAAATCAGCAACAAGCGGAAAATTAAAACCTTTAAGGACAAGTTTGTTTGTGACGTAATAAGCATTGAGGATGTGAGATTGTAAAGATTGGATAGGAGAAGAATCGGAAGGTTCGGTGGACCCCCAAAACTCAACTCCAATTGGGTCTAATTACTGTCTTGTAAATGATTCTTATGCAATTTATTGCAAGCTTTGAACGCTTAAGGTTTCTAATACTTAATGTAATAAAAAACTTGCAACATATAAAATTTCACGAAATAAAATGGAAGAATAGAATCTTCTTGATATCTGAGGCTTTAGCTTAGGCCCATAGCTTTATCCCCTAAGCTCGTAAAATTGAACTAGTACTAGCACTAGTAGATTGTGAGTTGTAAGTAGAGTGAAGGTGATACAGAGCGCCTGTAGATTAACTAGGATAATAGTCCATTAGGACGACTAAATGTTTTTGTTAAATTTTTCCATGTTAATATCTTGCTCACCTCAACTCCGAGATAGCACTTTTTCACAATTTTTTTTTTTAATTTTAATAATTTAATTTATGATCACATTAATAAAACTACCTAAAAAAAATAAATTGGAAATAAATAAATTAAAATAAATAAATTGGAAGTGTAGTCACTGTAACAAGTATTGGAAGTGATAAACGAATATAATTGTAATGGGTTTCTTTTTTCAAAAATCTACTCATTGACCTAATCACTAAGACATTAATCTTTATCAAAAAGGCTTATTAACTATTATCGGAATATTTATGACACCTTCTTATTCTTCATGTACTAATGAGGATAATGAAATCTCTTATTTATCTTTTATTTGTCTTCACAATTCTACTTATCTTTTCTCTTCCAGTGCAAGCAGTGCGGCAAGACGTTCAAGCGCTCCTCAACACTCTCGACACACCTCCTCATCCACTCAGACACCCGCCCCTACCCCTGCCAATACTGTGGCAAGAGGTTCCATCAGAAGTCCGACATGAAGAAGCACACCTACATACATACCGGTGAGTATCATTATTTTAGTTGGAGTGATATTTATATAAGTAAAAACTTTATTTTTAAATGGAAAATTAAAAAAAATTACAAATTAAAGTCTTACCAAGATTGCATTACCCGCTTATAGATTCTAATTTCATACTGAGATCGTAATTCGCCTCTGAAAACTATTTTTCATAAACTAACACACCCTGCCCATCATTTTTTTATAGGAAAATTTTGTTTAAAAGTAACTCTGGTTAAAAGTTTTAAAAGTCGGAAAAGAATATTATTTTTATATATTTTTTTAAATTTACTGTGAAAAAATTTCGTTAATGATTTGTGGAAAAAGTAACATTTCACAGAAATTTGAAAATTTCAGTTCAGTAGCACTATCTAGATTGACCATCCCTAGACTGGGGAGCCAGTCATTGAAAATGAGTTTATCTTCATTTTAAAATGATCAAATAATAATATATAAATAATAAATAGCTAGTTTAGACATTTTTTATGATAGATTGCTTCCAATAACTTCTTAGTATTTTGTTTGTACTTGGCACGTGTGGGACCCAAAATTGTGTTCAAACCTAGAAATAACTGGTTATAAAAACCTAGGTTATTAGGAACTAATTCAACAATAACGGTAGAATTTTGTTTTGACTGAAAATAATTATTTTTATTACTGAATGCAGATCGAAAATTAATTATATACTTTTTATTTTTATATTTGAAGGAAAGGTTGACTTGTAAAAAATCAATGAGATAATAATATAACGTATAAATATCGTCAAAAGTAAAGTATGGAAGCTACAGGAAAATGACAAAACCATTTTTCTAACGATTGATAGCAAAGCTGTTCCAGGGGTTGCGGCTAGGTATTATTGTCTTCTGATCAAACAGTGAGTGCTCATAAAGAATTCATCCCACTTGGCGAGGAACCGGGGATCGATTTTAATTATATCACTTCCTATTGTCTTCAGATTGTCCGCCACCAATATCGATATGTCTAACCTCTCGCCCTTTGTTGACAAAGCTCACACCCTTTGTCTATATCAATTAGTCTAATGACATCTTGTCGCCTCCCTCTAACATTTCACTCGGCCAACTGCCCAATATCCTACGGTAAAACATTTCATGTCGTAAAGCATTCGTGTATAGATTTAGTTCTCAATAATATTTTGATTAAGAAAACCTCAATTCCGAAACTGGTCCATCTATTTAATTGTTTTTATCGACGGATTTCAGAGTGTTCACGTTAGAACCAGAAAAGTTTATATTTTAAATTATGAGTATTGAAATGGCATCGAAGTACAAGTAATAAAAATTAAAACTAGAAAATTGTACTTATATTCCTGCAAATTTATGAATAAATTAAATCAGGATAAATAATAAAGTAGGAAATTTCCGTGAAACATTAGAGAGATGCAATTGTGGGAGGGATGTAGGCCGTAAAGCCGAACAATGTCAATGCTAAGCAATTATATCCTTATTAGAGTCGATTTGTCTTAATTGGCGGCCATCTTTGATGCCTATTTATCAAATGGTGTATCACCACTGATTGGGATAAATGTACTCCAGTCTTGAGATACTTCTCTGAATAACCTTAAGTAGTTGTTCTTAATCACAAATGATAAAATATAATTTGGGAAGCTTTTTAATCTCATAGATTAAATTCAATTGATAAAGTTCACATGCTTTGTAAATTTTTAACAACCATTGAAAAAAAAAAATTTAGGTTTGAATATTCAAATTATTCTTCTGTTTGAAAAAGTCAAGGTGGAGGATTTCAATATTTAAACCGAAAAATATATATTTTGACATGGATATATCTTTTGGCTAGGGAACTATACATTTTAGTGTAACTTTTTTTCACACTCAAAAATGTAACATTTTAACAGGCTCTAGCTCTGGTGGAGTTGCTCGTGTCGAAAATTTGGCATGTCCATCAGAAATTTGATGGAGTTATTTTTGGTAATTTAACATTTGTCGCTAGGACCTACCGTTCAGGAAGTATATTTATTTGTTTAAATAAAAAAAAGCTTTTTTGACTGTAGGTGTTGCTCAGATCGAAAATGTTTCAAATGTTTCCTTATTAATTTAAGGAAAAATATTTTATCTCATATAACATTTGTCGCAAGAAAAGGAATGAATAATTGTAGGTATCTTACGAAAACTCATTTAGTCACACTAACCAATTTTGAAAAATTACTCAAGATTCGAAAACTTTTCTTGAGATAAATATCTTCTTCATTTATGTTTTAACTCTTATATCTTAACTGTATTCCAGTTTCTTGAATCGTGATAGTTGTTTATGCATACAAATATTTCAATTAAAATTTTATTTACAATCTTTACACCTTTTTATTACAAAGTAATTTCAAATTTTAATTAATTAATTAATTAATTCCTTATAGGTCAATTTTTTATATAACCTAGAGTATCTGAACTGTGTATCTACCAAAATATCTTTTTCTGGATATAAGAAAAAAATAATAAATACGACATTTTAAAAAAGTATTTTCCAACGGCATTTTTTGGTTAAAATATTCCTTAGACTTAAAACAAATTCCAGAAAAAAAAAAAATGACCTCCGCTCAACTTTTTAACCGTTTTTAATAATGACCGAGAACTCAACAGATTGTTAATTGACTTTTTCTGATTCATTCCAAAATAATTAATCCCGCGCCTTCTTCATGAATTTTCCCTCAAATTGTTACATAAGTTCCTGTAAAACGATTCACGGCAATTATACAATACATATTAAAGGGATCGATGGGGAAAGAGTAGAAATCGAGCTAATAGCTGCCTGGTTGTAGTAATTGTATACCGTCACTCCTCAATAAGGCGGCTATTTAGACTACTCTAAAATTTATAAGTTTCTTTCTCCTCAGTCCTGTCTTGTCGATTGTGATTTCTTATAAACGGCCTGAAGAAAAGGGCTTGACAATGATTTCTATGCTAACTAAAAATGGCACTTCTATTAACCAATATCATTTTTTAAAAAACCTTGTAGCTCTTGGCGGCAAAAACAGGCTAAGTTGTGCGCTCATTGTTAAACTCAATAAACATAACACAGTTCCAGCAAGAATTCTTCGATACCGCAGACTTTTCTTGAGTTGTTCTCAGTATGTTTCCAGATATCAGAAGGAATAAATTAAGTAAATATAAAACTCGAAGATTTGGATATAATAAAAAAATATTAATATAATGGCCTCTAACAGACGAATTATACTCGATGTTACCCTTTAAAAAGTGAAGGCAGTTAATAACTTCTTTTTTTCTTTTTTTTTTTTGTGGGGGAATAAATAATTGTTCTTTTACGAATTATTTATGAATAATTTCTTATTTTTTTATGAAACTATCGGAAATATATTTGAACTTAGTTTTGTAATGTATACTTAAGATATGGGTACCTTGATTAAAAAAATTAACTAGATTGGAGGGTGTTTCCATATTCCAGAAATAAATAGTTTTTAATTTAACTTCTAATGAAACAGACAAATAAAATATAATTTATTTGAGCGTAATTATTGTACAATTTATCATGCGACCGAAGGCTGCATGAAGGTTTGTTCGATATGTCCTTGCTTTTCGATGCGGGCTTTTAATCTGCAGTGTTCCGTCAGCTTTAGATTTATGTCTTCCTAAATTTAAAATCTTCTCCAATATCTCTGTATATATTAATTTTTCTAATCTCAATATTCATTTGTCCTTTTTTCGGATGCGAACAAGAAACCTTCCTGAAATAATCAATGTATATTTTGTTTCACTTCAATATTATATTAATAATGATCTATGTGAACGAATTATATTACTTTTGTTTTAATAATCATATGTATTCACAACTAATAGTCGATCCTTCTTTTCAGGTGAGAAGCCACATAAGTGTATAGTGTGTAACAAGGCGTTCTCGCAGAGTTCCAACCTGATCACGCACATGCGCAAGCACACTGGCTACAAGCCGTTCGCCTGCGGACTTTGCGAAAAAGCGTTCCAGCGTAAAGTGGACCTAAGAAGGCACCGCGAGAGCCAGCACCCGTCCGCAGACACGACATCTTCTGATCTCGCCTAGCCCTTCCACCTATATATTTGACCATTCTCTTCACACTTGGCCACATAGACAACCCTTCATATCCTACGACATTCACTATTCCAAGCATAACTTTTACCTTTTCACTCTCACTCTCAAATGTAAACTTATACATGAGAGGATGTGTAAAGACCACAAGTAATATCATTCGAACCGTCAAAACGGTAATTAAGACTGTTTACAAGACTAACGTTGCGATGTATATTTGAAAATTCACTTTATAGCTAAGCAAGTTTGAAGAAAAAATGTTGGCTAGTCGTTAATTGTAATTAAAATTCTGCATAGGAGTAGAAAGCTGTAGGTATATAACGTATTGTGGAGCCATTGTATCTTACTACCCGAAACTGATTCCGTATATCATCAGTGTTTTATTTATTTAATGGCTCATTTATTATATAGATACAAAAAAAAAAAAGAAGAAAAAAAATACATTAGGCATTTATTTCCGTTTCGTTCATGTCTATTACATATTAAGCATTGAAAGTAAAATATATTTTGTAAACGGTTCCACAATGTGTTGTTTCTAGTCATTTTTTAAAATCGGTATCAGTAGAAAAATAATTCATCCGTAAGAAAATGTATTACTATTGAATTGTCATTCAATTTATTTACTGCTTCGATAATTCGATGCAGTTAATCGGCATAAGATACCCACTACTGAAATGATAGAACTTTTGGTTCAAAAAAACTTTGTTTTTAAACTCTCGTTTGACGGTCCTAATTTTGCTAACTGTTGTTTTAAAGAATAAAAAATCAGATAATTTATAACTGTAAACTTAAGTTTGACATAGTCCTAGCTTGAGGAGTGTACCTCTACCTTCAAATCTGAAACTCTAATGGATGAGGGAATCTAGTTTTTACCAAATTATTGGTATTTATAAATTAGTGGCTTTATTATGGCTAGGCTTAAAGTCTTAAGATTCTTTGTTATGCATTTGTAAGATATTTTGTTGTGTAAATAATAAATAATGAACAATGTGTTTCCAAACCATGTGCGTCTACGAGGCTAACTAAAGAGGAAATTGTTTCTTTTACTTAAGTCGATTCCGTCCAAAGTGCCTTTCCTCGTGTATAATCTCATTATAAAAAAAGATAAAATCTACAATGATATATATTATATGTACAAATATATAATTAGATAGTTTATTGTAAGTTTAAGGAACAAACAAAAACCTGATTCTAGTCCAGGTTCGTCAAATTATTACCAGGCTGGAATGTGTTGCTAAGGTATTAACATACCTCCATGTTCCAGGCAGCTCTTGGCTGTTGGAGTTATCCTTCCCATTCACTGTATAGAATTGTTTTTAGTATTTAATAAGAGGCGACTGTAAATGTGCACAAAGCCTCTCTAACTGCACTTTATCGAGTCACTAGTAAGAGACTTCATTCAGCTAGGCCAACCAAAGATGGTAGTTAGTTATTGTGATAATTATATCTTCTATTTTCTATGTATTAATAAGAATTCAGTGTGAAATTAATAATTAATTTATTATCAAAAATATCATAAATTGATTTGTTAAAATTATAAAACCATTCATCTGTTATCCCAGTTTACTTTCATGTAACTAAAGTACACACGTAAAGAACGTTTTTTTTTTCGTTTATGAACAGTAGTATATAATTCAAATGCCTTAAACACGTTTTTAAGTTTCATACCCTTGCTAAATTGAAATCAGTTGCGTTACGAGTACTGGTTACATAACTGTAAACTGGCAAGATGAAGTAACTATTTACTATTACCAGATGTTAAATTAACATTTAGTTGTTAATAAGACGAAAGCTTAAAGCATTTTAAATTACATACGATGACAATATTGTTACTGAATAAATCTTTTCCTAATTTTATGACTAACTTTTTATAAACCTTTTTTTCCTGTTTGTATTATATTTTCCTTTTTATGAACCATTTGCTCAACCAATCTATTCCGCGGGCTGTGAATGGGTGGGACTGATTTATATTTCTTGTTCAGGTACCGATTCGAGAAGACAGCAGAAACAGACCATGAATAACTAATCCATATTTGTTTGTATAGACACTTTCATTGGCATACAGTAAAAAGAAAATCGGATACATGCCCAGCGACATATCGCTCATCTGGTGGAACAATGACGTAACTGCGAAATTCTTTAAGATGCGAAGTTTTTTTTTATCCTGTAAAATTTCATTGCGTCTTTGTTCCCCGGATGACGGATATGATCAATAAATTTCAATTTCATGGTATGGACGCTACGATGATTTTTCGTTACAGCACTTCTCTGTAGTAAAGCGTTTAAACTAGATAACGGAAATATTTTGTCTAAACTCTTCCCAACCCTTACTCAGAAAACCAAAAAGTTTCAAAAGAATATAGAAATAATAAGAAGAAGATTAAAAGTGAAATGCGATCAAGTTTTAACCCTAGTTTGAACTGGGGTAGAAAGAAATGTTCTTCCTACCTCCTATGTCTCAACCCAAACATTAATGGCCAATTGTTAAACAGGTAATAGGTGTTATATAATAAAGGATTGTTTTGAAAACAATGAAATTGTATTTAAATATCAAGTCTTTAATGCAGTTATATCACATAGTTCTTATAAATATCGAGCTAAGTAATTCTTATGATTTAGATTATTCGCCTAGACATACAATTACGATACTGATTAAAAGAGTAGGAATGAATAGTTTCTTGAAGAGGTTCACATAAACATTATCCGAAATCACTATTAAACAATAACAAGATATTAAAATTATAAAAACTTATAACTATCCGTTTTCAATCGTGTTGAACAAACGAATTATATTTTTAAAAGCATCTTTTTTTTTATTGCATGTTACTCGAATTTCAAATTAGCATAACCAATTTAATATCATATTATTCTATGGTTTATCATCGCCTGCGTAAACATGTACATGTATATACCTTGATAATCCGGCTCTCAATAGTCCGACAGACCCGATAGTCCAGCATCCATCATCTTGAAAAATAAAAATCAGAGTTTTGGTAATTATTGAAAGATTTATGCTATTTGTTGGCTCCACATCGTCTAAAACAGTGTGAAAAATCTACCGCTGAAAAATCAACATTGCACTTGGCACGGCGAAAGCTATGGCCAAAACATTTTGAAAAAAACGTCTTCGGAAGATGAAAATTTTGATGACCCGTCAACCGGTGAATCACAGCTTGTAAATGCCATTTCTTCTGTTTTAAAAAATCCACTAAGCGGTCTTCCAGAAGAAGAACTCTGCGAATGGATCGATAAAGATAAAGATATAGACAAGTGAAATGTTTAACTCTTTAACAATGTTGTGCAACCCAATCATAACATGCAAATACATATAAAAATATAGTGCGTTTATGTATGTACTTTTTTTAAGAAACAATTTTTAATTCAGTTTATATTTCAGGTATTGTAACATTTTTGTTTGTGTAGCGTAACAACTTTTTAACAACCCAATAATATATATATATATATATATGAAATAGTTTATGTGGGTTTATTTGCAGTTTGTTCCCTGTTTAAACAATTTTAAAAGAAGACCTCGATAATCCGGCATATTCTATAATTGGGCATCGTCGGATCCCCGAGCGTGCCGGATTATGGAGGTCTTGCTGTATATACATTGTTATTATCGGGGCCGGAACTTGGAGATTTGTCAGGGGGAGAAGGCAAATATCAATTTGCCGTCCCCATATTCCCTCTCCCCCTCCCCCTCCTACCATTAAATTACTATATGCATACTTCCGTAATACAGTATAATCAAATTTATACATTATGCCAAAACATAAAGTAAAATTAAACAATAGTAATTGTGATATTATTATTTTGAAAACGTTTGTAATAACATTATTTTTTTCATAAACTTTTCAAATAGGCGTGCCCTAATTCTGGGCCTGGTTATTATTGTTAAAAATAAATAAATAATAAAGTTGATCAGTCATCGTCCTTCTCCTCACAAGTGTGGTTCGGTGGCCCTGAAGAAGACCTGCAACGCAGGTCGAAACGTTGGCACGTATTAAAAAATTCTTCTTTGACGTGGTGTTACTTTGACTGCATCCCTGACTATCTTCTTCTCCCTAAATAATAAAGTATATTGCATAGTTCCTATTATTCTACTTTATATGATTTATTATAATTTTATTTTAATTATAAAATAATATTATAATAATATACAGTCGCCAATTGAACCTCTATATACAAGACTAGACCCACTCTTAGGCCGGACTAATTCCACGAGACTTTCATTGTGTTTGAATCATTAAAGAATATTTAACACTAGTATTACAAAATGTTTTAATAATAACTTCTTTTTTTTCATTTCGTATGGGTGGTCTAACAGTAAATTTAACAAGCTGTTAGATGGAATAATAAATTATGAATCGAACTAATATTTTCAGTTAGACGTGTTTTTGCAGAGAAATGCTTGATGAAGGGTTTGAGCGCATCAGTTTTGAAAACGCACCCGATTACCTCATTTTCCGCTATTGTTTATCACCTACTGAGTATAATTTAGCAGTTGTATAAATTTCAGCTGCTTATGTTTTCGATGAATGGAACATCAACATTTCAATTAGGAAATAATGATGTTTCGTTGAAATCTTTAATTTCATTTACATCTTGCAGTAACTTGCGACGTTTTCAATATAAATGAACATATGATATATATTATTATAGGGAATTTAATGTTCTACAAGTTTTATATACAAAAAACATGAGTGAAACACAATTCTTTCGAATGTTACATTAACGGAGCCGGACCATCCCCTACACATTCCTGAAAAAACTGGAACTAGTATTTTTATTTCCTCTGATTTTCCTGTTTTGACTGGACTATAATGGGCTCTGGAAGCCAAGGAAAAAATGAAACAGCATTAAACTAATTTATTTTATATCTGGAGTTTAAAAAATGATATCAATATGATTCTTGCACCAACACTTTTATTTTTTAGGAAAAATACAGCCGCTTCATATAATTTGGTTCTGTTTAATTAAATTCTAACAAAATTATTATACCTTCAAGCAAACTCTCTTTATAGATTTGTTTAAACAAAATACGACATCAAATTCGAATTTAGCACCCTCAAAAACATTGAAAAACGTTTATTCAATAAAAACTAAAAATATCACTTTTTCACCCTCTTCAAGGGGCATGAAATTTTTAAACCGATTATGGGTAACGTTTCTTTGAATCGCCTTTACTTTATTACACTGCACGCGAAATTTTAAGAGAGCCTCAGATTTCTATAGATGTATGTAAATGCAACATTCACTGAACAAAGGGAAAGAAAAATCTAATTCTGGAAATCCGGAATACATTTTTATTTTTAACTTCAGTTTGAAACCAAATAGGAATATGAAACCAAAGACAGTTCAAGCGTATTACCACCCTATATCTGGGTAAAAATATGAATTTAATACGTTTAACTGTCTAACCGTAATAGAAGGGATTGCTGAAAAAAGTTCCAATTCTAACCAGTTTGAAAATTAAAAGTTGCTTCAAACAAACATGAGGGACAATCTCATCTTTCACACTATAACTAACACAATCGGGGCTGTCATCTAACAACAATATATATATATATACACACATACATATTAATCACAAGATTGTACGTACGTAAGTTCCAATCTCCGAATGGAGCTATTTCTTTTTGGCAGCAAACCCTTTAATTCAAGTTTTTGTCAATTAAAAAAAAAAAAAATTCTTATTTGGTATGGTAAATTTTGAAGGTTACGATTTTTTATTTAACTATTTGGATGAAATTTCGTATTTAAGGGTTCTTTTGTATGTTGAATTCGAATCCGATGGCGGATTGTGTGTAAAAAATCTATAAAATTAGTTTTTTTGAAGATTTAATCATTTTTTTAGAATTTAATTAACCTAAACCAAAATCTATCAAAGCGGTTGTGTTTCCTTGAAATCTGCACTCAAAAATAAAAATGTTGGTGCAAGAATTATATCGATGTCATTTTTTGAACTCGAGATATAAAATAAATTATTTTAATACTGTTTAAATTTTTTCCAGGCATTGGGTAAATTATTAGATATCGAATAGTAGATACAATGTTCTTTAAAGATATCTATGCTTTTAAAGCAAGTGATTGTAGGAAGACATAATATTATTAGAAAGTAGATGAGCCGACTGGCTGACAATGGAGGCCAGGTGGACTGGCGTGGCACGCGCCTCCGTCATCTGGTACTCGGGCCCACTCCAACGGGCTGATTTATACCCTCCCTAACTATCATTTACCTCCCCCTGGCTTCTGTATCCTTCTTCATTGTGCCTGCGCGGAAGTTGTTACCTGAGGTTTGGTGGGGGTGCGGCACCTTCTGCTATCGCTCATCTTCAGCTAATCCTTCCCTAGTATTACTTACTGGCTAATTAATAAGTTAACTGTGTGTCTTTGGGTTTCGCTGAAATATAGGCCCCTCTCCTTAAATATTTCAGACTTAAGAGTGAAAAACATTTATGTGGACCTAAATAACAGTGATGTTAGGATACTAGTATATATATATAGGTGATACCAAACAAAAACTACAAAATAGGATTAAACAACGCAGAGCAGATATAACAAATGTTAAAAACATTAGTCAAACAGCATTTATACAACATGCAATAAATAAAAGTCATACGTTCAATTAAAAAAATATATATATATTTAATTTTTAAAAAACTAGAAAAACACGCTTTTATAACAAACCTAACTAAAAATCTAAGTGTAGTGAACGTTTTGCAGCAGTCATACCTTTAATTTCCCACTACTATTCGTGATTTGTCTGCATTTTTAACACAGTTTATCCAAAATCAACCAACATCTTTTGTTTTTTTGACATATCTTAGAGTAGAAATGGGCAAATAAAAAACCTATCTTGCATAAAATGTAATGATCTACAACTTTTAGAATAAAACATTTTTTTGATTGAATTGACATTTCCGCGTTACAGACTCTTGCACATGACCAAAACTAACTTTTTAAAGTTGGCGAAATTCTGGCTAAACGCCTAAATCAAATTTAGCTTAAGGGATGCCTTTAGACACACAAATTAATAATCTTTAATTTTATTAATAAAACATTTCTCGATTGAAAGCATTTTTCTATATATTTTTTTTTTTTCCAAAATCTGAAAAAAAAGTTCAAAAAGTTTGGATTTTTTTGCCCCTCGAGCATTTTTCCTTTATCAAATCTAGTTTCATATTTGATATTTTATTCTCAGGACTCATCTGGATCATATAAAAATGTGAAACCTACTACTTCACCTTTTACAAGGCAGACCCCCATTTTGGGGGTAACTCAGCTAGACTAAGTGAGATCATTAAAAAAAAGTGGTGCAATTATTGTATTGTCATTTGTCCTTGAAACGTGTGCAAATTTTCGAGTTAATGAGATTACTGGAAGTTGGTTAAAATTACGACGAAAGATTCCGTTAGATACAGGTGAAGTTAATAAAAGCGTATTATCAATAGTATTTATATCAAATTCGATGTAAACTTATATAATATAAATATAAAAACTTCGAGCAATCAAGTTCTATTTAAACTTCCGGAGCGACATATGTGCTACTACAATCATTACCATTTATCTTCTTCAATTATCTTCCATTGGTAACAATTTTTTTATCGATAAAGGAGAACATCTACCGACCTGCCGTGACTGGTATGCAGTTAACCTACAAACTTATCTAAACATTTTATTTTATTCTGATCATTCTAGTGAGGACCTTGGAAGAAAGTTGTGAAACAATTTTCAATTCAATCAGATTGCTGGAGATTGATGAAAATTACGCTGAAGGATTCCACTACAACCTGGTCAAGTTAATAAAAGTGTGTCAAAATAGAAATTATGGATCGAACAAATAGTTTCGGTATTAAACCAAAAGAGTACCGACAAACTAGTTTTCGCGGAGAGGTGCAACACGACTATCGTATTCTGTAGTAGTATACAACTACAACAAATATTTCCTCTATTTCCCCTTTTTTTCTCCTAATTTACGTGGACTACAAGGCTACTGTTATTATAGTGAGTTCTTTTTAATACTGTGCAATGCCCATAATCAGTAGAAATTATCAAATATTTCATATATATGACTAATAATGTATGCTATTTGGTATATTGTTAGGTTTGATTTTAATTAGCCTGTGTATTCGATATACCGGGAAGAACTTTACAGGGCACTGGAGGAGTACAACATCCAATACAATAAATTAATACGTCTGGTAAAGCTGACCATGAGGGATGTGAGATGTACTGTGCAGATTGGTGGGCAAAGGACGGAAGAGTTTCCCTCGAAAAAAGGACTAAGGCAAGGAGATGCATTAGTATGCCTGTTCAATTTAGTACTTGAGAAGGCAGTGAGGGATGCTGGTCTGCAAACTAACAGAACAGTGTACACTAGGATGGTCCAGCTTTTGGCGTATGCAGATGACGTGGAAATCATGGGACGGTCATTGAACCCCATCAAAGAGAGATTCCTAGTCCTATTAAAGTACACTTGGGCTGGAGGTGAATGACGGGACGTCTAAGCTCATGGTCACAGAAGAAGTGCCCCAATCTTTTGGTTAGACCATCAATATTGGCCCCTTTAACTTCGAGAAAGTGGCCCAATTCACCTATTTGGGTTCAATGGTGACCGAAGATAATGCACCTGAGGTGGAATTAAAGAAAAGAATATGGATGGCTAACAGGTGCTATTTTAGTCTGCGCAAGGAACTCTCCTCTCCACATCTATCCCGACGGACCAAGATCCATTTGTACAAATATTAATCCACCCAGTTTTGTTTTATGGATCGGAGACATGGACTTTATCCAAACAGATTGAGTATGACCTCCTTGTCTTTGAGAGAAGAATCCTTCGAACAATCTTGGGTGGAGTTTTTGCCGATGGAAACTGGCGAAGGAGAACAAATAACGACGTCTACTCAAGCAAATGTAGTTTAGTCATTAATGATTAGAAGACTACAATTGGCTGGCCATGTGGCTAGAATGGAGGATGAGGCCATTCTTAAAAGGCTGTTAGTGGAACCTCTATATGGCACTAGAAAAAGGGGAAGACCGAAGCTGAGGTGGTCGGATGGTGTAGCTGAAGACGCGAGAAATATCCTGGAGGTGAGGAACTTGATGGCGGCTGCCCAAAACAGAAAAAAAATGGGGACAGCTAGTGGAGGATGGTCCAGCTTTTGGCGTATGCAGATGACGTGGAAATCATGGGACGGTCATTGAACCCCATCAAAGAGAGATTCCTAGTCCTATTAAAGTACACTTGAGCTGGAGGTGAATGACGGGACGTCTAAGCTCATGGTCACAGAAGAAGTGCCCCAGAAGAAGAAGTGGCCAGGACTCGTCACCGAGTTGTAGTGCCATAAAATAATAATAATAATTCGATATTTTACAAAGTGCTAAGCGTTTGGATGTTTAGGGACTAAATAATGTTCAGCAGAATAATAGCTGAATTCAAAATTATGTTTAAAAACTACAATTAAGTTATGACCCAGTTAATTACGTTTAATGTGGCGTTTTACAGTTTTTGACGAAATATTTATTCTATTTTTCCCATTCTCACAACTGTAAAACTATTGATCTGAGCAAAAAACCTAATAGAACTAAATTTGCTCCAAATTTGATTGTCTTTAATAATGTGTAGAACAAAATGTGTTGAAAGTAATGGTTTCCGAGTTAATTGATCAAACAGCTAAGAACATACGATGTTCAACCCTTTCGCCCCGTCCACACTATTTACGTATATTGCCTATTTCGAGGGACAATGTTTACTATAAATGAAGCTAAAGGTGGTGAACAATTTCCAACAGTCAGGCCTTTTTATTTTTGAAGTTCTAGGTCCGAAACTAATTTCCCTAATATATTCTTGATTTGTTTGCAATTTTACTAACACAGTCATCCAAAATCAACCAACAATTTTTGGTTTTAATGACATATCTCTACTCTAATGAGTAAATATTGACTTTAAAAACCCCATCTAGCACAAAACCTAGTGATCTACAACCATTTTTTTTTTCTCCCAGCTATAATGGCACCTCAGCCTTAAGGCTCATTGTGCCTGTCTACAACCTTTACTATAAAATATAACATTTTTTTTATTGGATTAGCCGTTTTTGTGTTTTAGACTCTTAAACATGACCAAAACTAACGTTTTGAGAAAGTCGATTTTTTACAACCGATTGTGGCTAAAAGCCTAGATCAAATTAAGCTTAAGGTAAGTCTTTAGAGACACAATTTAATAAACATTAATTTTTTAAATAACCCATTTTGCGATTGAAAGCTGTTTTTTGTATGTTTTTGTAATAATTTAAAAAGTGCAAACATTTTGGGTTTTTTTGCTCCCCATAAATTTTCCCCTTATCAAATTTAGTCACATTTTTGATATTTTATGCTCAGGACATATCTGGACCATATAAAAACAGAAAACCTACTACTCCACCATTTTCAAGGTAGACCACCTTTTGGGGGGTGATTTAACAGGACTATGCGAGAACATTACAACAAAATTGTGCAAGTATTGTATTGGCATTGGTTCTTGACACGTGTGAAAATTTTCAAGTAAATCGGATTGCTGGAAATCTGTGAAAATTACGATGAAAGATTCCGTTACATACAGGCCAAGTTAATAAAAGCGTATTAAAAATATTATATATTATTTACAGAGATGATATCGCACATTTATTTCAAAATTGGCACAACTCAAAATATGTATTTTTAATTTACCATCATGTTTAAGTTCAATATTCTTCTATGAAATGTAAAATATTAACGCAATTAACTTCAAATCATACCTGATACATCTCACTTGTGGTTGGGATTAAAAAATAATTCAGATGCACTTTCCATATTTCATACAAGATTGAAAATTATACATTTTTTTAATTCAGGTTTCTGAGTTCTGTCACTTTAGAAATATATGTGCGATATATAAAATTGATAACTTTGAGAACATGTAAAAATAAATTGTTTTTTTGGCACTTTTAAAATATTCACGTCAATAAAATTATCCATAATGAGTTATAGATATATCAAGATTAATGATCCCATGAACAATAACATAAAAGTTGTCTAGAGTTATTATAAAGTCACTCTTTTTACTAAAACTAACGTGCAAGGATTAACCAAAAAATACTCCATTTTTTTGTATAGATATCACTAAATTTTTTATAAACTTGTCTTCCATTCCTCCTGTCAGAGTTACCATATAAGCAGGAGTACTTCTTACAATAGATAGGGTGACAAGGCGATGAAGCCATTGTATTGAGTTCCAACAGAAGCCACCTAGACACAGCAACCATCAATGTGTATTGGGTTTCTCGAAACTTCGCCATTTTCTGTCCTGTAACCTCTTAAAAATACACATTGAATGAATTAATTCCTGTTATTTCTCTATATTTCGATCATAAAAAATCAATTATAAGTGATAAGGGAAAGTGTGGGAAGAGCAATCGGTAATTATATAAAAATTTCCAGGAAAAAATACATATTCAAAATTTAACCGTAGAACAAAAAAGTCTAATTTTTGTAAAAAATAGAAGTTATTTCTGGAATCATTAGTGTTTCAACCAATAACCTGGTCTTACTAAATCAATCCAGCATCCAAGAGAATCGAAAAATTCATTGATGGTATGATGATATTTAAAGTGATTATGGATTGTAATAAATATTATTTCCTGATCCAAACTACAGGGTGTAATTAAATACTACACTTAAAAATAATTACATAGATCAAATATAATTATGAAGTAAAAAAACATCACACGATGAATCTACGAAATGTAAGAACGTTAAGATGAGCTAATGTGGCGATTTCGGACCACTTTCTGAGCATAACATATTAATATACACCGCAAAGATATTTTTATAAGGAACTCCTAAGTTACAAATAAATTCAAATGTTTCATGCCGGAAAAGCTTGATGATGCAGATGTTCATCTCAACTATACTGAAGAAGTTGACTCCAAAATAAGCCTTAGAAGCAATGTAGTGCCAACTAACATAGTCCAGTCAAAATAGAAAAATCAGAGGAACTAAAAATACTAGTTCCAATAATTTCTCTGTAACTTAGGAGTTCCTTATAAAAATATCTTTGCGGTATATATGTTATGCTCAGAAAGTGATCCGAAATCGCCACATTAGCTCATCTTAATGTTCTCACATTTCGTACATTCATCGTGTGATTTTTTTTTTTTTTTTTCACAATTATATTTGATCTATGTAATTATTTTTTAGTGTAGTATTTAATTACACCCTGAAGTTTAGATCAGGAAATAATGAGGTATGAGGAAGTGATCTAGGAAAAATAAAAATTGGAGGAGTTAAAAGGAAGTCCGTTTGGACTGTAGCTGGCAGAAAGAGATGAAGAGTTTGGTGATGAGGTAGCGAAAAAGGAATTCTTTTCGTTACGAGTAAAAGAGAATGAAAGCGGAACATTGGAGGATTTACAAAAGTTTTGATAGTATTTTCCATTTTGAATTTGGATCATAGGCTCTGTAGAGGGCTTCATGAAAATATTGTGATTTAGCTCTTCAAATGGCAGTTTGTGTCTGATTCCGAAGGAATTTAAACAAAGCGTAGTCGTCCTGAAGTCCAGTCCGTCGAAAACGTCTTCGGGCGGCCTCTCATCTCTTTTGTAGGTTTTTGATTTCTTTTGTGATCCAGAGTGCTGGATAAGGACGTCGGATAAGGATGGTTTTTAGGGGGACATGTGAGTCAAGGATGGATAAGAGAATGGATGTGAGGATGTCAACCATGTTGTCGAAAGTGTGGGAGGAATATATTGAGTTCCAGTCCAGAGCGTCAATATCATTTTGGATTGAGGAAAATATTAAGGAATCATGATTGCGATAGGGAATGGTTTTTGGGATGTTAAATCGTGATTAGAAAGAAGCGTGATTGGTAACTGGGAAGAGGAAATAAGGTTTTTAGGAGAATCAATTATTAGGAGATCAAGCCATGTATTAGATGTAAATGTGTGGTGGGTAGGAGAGAAAGGTACCACATGTAGGTTGAGGGGAGAAAAAAAAAATTTCAAGATAAGACTTGTCAGAGGAATCGGAAAGGAGATTGGTATTGAAATCTCCAGCAATAATAACATGTGGGTAGAGAGAACTATGTTGAAAAGAGTGGTTTCGAAGTGGGAATCAAAAGGAACATGGAGGTGGCGGTAAACTACTACTAATATTAAATAATTCAATTTATAGTAAAATAAGGGTACTTGGTATCACATGTTACAAATATTTTATTGGTAACTATTTATAAAAGTAGAATTGTTATGAAAATAATAATATTATTAATAAAATCTCAATGGTGTCGGTCTATCCGTCCTTCTGTAACAAACATTTTTTGCACCCCACGCTGTTTTACTATAAATTGAATTTTATTAATAATTTAAGTTTTAGTTTAATTTTATTCCAAATTAATTAATCATAATTGATTATCTGGCTTTTTATTGTCATAACACAAACTATTCATGAAATAAAAATTATTTTCTTCTTTTTATTTCGGTTTGCTATCAAAAGGTTTTTTTTTTTAGTTGTTTCTAGTTTTTTAAAACTGTAATTTATTTTTAAATCATATCCTTGTTATATTTTTTGTCCTTGCATAACAAATAAATAATTTATTTTGTTTTAATATCAAATGAGAAATATTTCGGACATATTTTTTCTGGATATTGCTAACCAAAACTACTATTTCACGAGTGTTGATCCAATTGTGTTCTTCATATGTGAATCCTGGTGTATGTGACTATTTTTTTTTTTTTTATTTAAAGCCTAGGCTTGTGCAACCGTTTCTGGATTGCCCCAAGGGTTTTTTTTTTTTTTTTTAATTTAATTCAATCATTTACAAAAAAAAAAAAAATTCAAAATCCTTTGTATGTACATCAATGCATTTTCATCCAATGCTTATTTTTAATTTTTTTTCAAATTGAATGGTTTGTTTTACAATATGAAACATTGGAAATTCAAAATTAAAGAAAGTGGGATGCTGCTCGATTCTCAATCATCAGAAGATGTTTCTGGTATATGAGTTGTACCAGAAGATGATTATCGTTTCATATTCCCGACACACCTAAATATTACTGGTAATAACTTTTGTAATGCTGTTTGCGGTACCACTGCGTTATTTGCGCTCAGCTTCCACGCAAAATACATTATCGGATTATGATCTGCCATCAATATTTCTTAGTCATTCACTTATATTTTTTTTATTTTTTTTTTTTATCTTTTATTAGATAATTAATTGTTTTTGCATGTGGAAAGTAGAATGATAATAAAAAGAATAAAATGCAACAGATTTATAGTTCTGCAGCAAGCCAATAAAAAAATGGTTCAATGCAATTGCCAGGTAAATCAAGAACGAAAGTGTTATGCGAGTTGGGCTTTTGGCTAGAGCTCTGATAACGAAGTGGCGCTTTTAAAATAAATCACCTTCCTTTCAACCTTAATTGTTAATGTCTATTTATAAAAGTATTAATAGAATACTATATGAATACGTTTCTAGTGTTATAAAGATAGATAAATATTTCAACAAAAAGGAGATGTATTCTACTCGGGATTGATGTTCTTTCCCAAAGAACATTGATTTTACTGGACATTAAAAGTTTGCTATAATTATATATTCCGCAAAAGGATCGACTTTGCCCAGGTCATTTATCGTGGTTATGAAATTAATCATATCTATATTATCTAATATTGAACGAGATTGTGAAAATTTATATTGAGCAAGAAATTTTTTATATCTGAAGTTTTCTATTAAAAATATTACGAACTAATAAAATCGCCCAGCTAATAATAATCAAGCTTCATTGGCTATTTGATAAGAGCTGTTACTTGTAAACAAACTAGTATGTTACCTTCCCTCTCAACATGCTGCCTTTGGGCTACTCTTTTTACTTTAACTGATTGAAAAACAACTTTCATTGCACTATTTGTCATAATGACTTCCTTACTTCCGAAAAGTGCTTTTGAATTTAGTAAAGCTGAATACTGGGATGCTTTCTTCAAACAAAGAGGAAGCAGATCATTTGAATGGTAAATTAATTTAATATTATTTCCTTCTATTTTTGTCTTTTTTATCTATCCCATATTATCATAGGTATGGTGAATATCCAGAGCTTTGTGTTTACCTACACAAATATATGAAGCCAAAGGACAATATTTTAGTAGTGGGCTGTGGAAATTCAAAGTTAAGTGAAGATCTTTATGATGTTGGTTATAGGTATATCTCAATTTCATCTATGTTTTATTTTCCTTAAATGGTTTTAAAAATCATAATTTACATTTTCTTAATTTTCCAGACAGATTACCAATATTGATATTAGTAAAACTGTTATAAAACAGATGATGTTAGCTAATAAATCTAAAAGGCCTGAGCTAGTATTTGAGGAAATGGATGCAACGCACATGTCTTTTGAAGCTGAAACATTTTCTGTAGTTTTTGATAAAGGAACTTTTGATGCTTTAATGCCTGATGAAGAACCAGATACTTTGAGCAATATTAAAAGATATGTGGAAGTAAGCTACATACTATTCCTGTTTCACTTGAATGATAATTAATTATTTTTTAAAATATTAATGTTTATTTGAAGGAAATTGACAGAGTATTGCGAATTGGAGGCCGCTATATAGTTGTTTCATTGCTACAACAACATATCATGAGCTTTTTGTTAGAATATTTCAAAGAAAAAGCTTGGATGATTCGAGTTTGCCGGTGCTATGATGTAGAAGCCAAATCATTTAAGGAGCAGGGCTTCAAATCACTTCCAGTGTTTATGGTTATTTTTACTAAATTCAAAAAGATGCCTACATTTCAACCTGTAAGTCATCAAACTTTCTTGAAAACTAATTATCTAGACACTCTTACTTTTAAGCAACAATTATACTGCAGCTGAAGAGCCAAAACCACAAGGTGATCAGTATTAAGTTGTTCGTGTTAAGAGAAAAATAACATGAGACTATTAATTTACCTATATAAAGGCAGGGGTCACCTGTGGTGTAGTGGTTAGCATAGCAACCTACTAAACCCAAGATCGTGGGTTCGCAGCCCAGCAGATGACCTTACGATTTTTTAAAGGGAGTAAAAAATCCTTAGCTATGCCGTCCTTCGGAAGGGACATAAAATGGGGGTTCCGAGCCTGTGCGATGTCAGGTACTTGTTAAAGGTCCCTATCCCTATAGATAGGCAAAATTTAGGACTCCCACCTTAGCATCTTCCGATTAGCCATAGCAGCATAAAGTGACGTTAAACATAATAAACAAACAAAATCTATAAAAAGGCTATCCAACTCTTAAGTAAATGTTATACATAAAATAATTTCGAGAACATTGATGGAAAGTGTGTAATTGTGTACTTTTTAATGTAACAACCTTAATTGCTTCTTTAAAACATTTTTTAAAAAATTTGATCTTAACAATAAATAATTGCTAATATTATCTAATTCTATGACTATATAATTAACTTACTAACAAAAATTAAATAGCCTCATAAGAGAATTTTCAAAATCAAGACTCTGTAAAATAATATTAGCAAAGAATATCTTCTTTAAAACATTTTTTAATGTATTAAAAAATATAATAATGTTAAAGAGATATTTTGAATCATATCAACAAACATTTAATTGTGTTAGTTATCCTAAAATTGTTATTGGTATAGATTCTCTTCTCTGATTTCTAAGTTTTTTCTGTATGTTAATGTTGTTTTTTTGATATAAAATTGTTATTTTATCCTATTATTTATGAGGCTATAAATGTTGATTTATTATAGATCTTTGAGCTTTGTCTTGCCACTGATGCTCCAGCAACAAGAGTTAGTGGAATAGATAAAATTAAGGAGTCTGTTTTAGAATCTCAAATGGTTGCCATAGTTTGTAGTGGGCTTCAAAGGTCTAATTCTGGTGGTCGAGAAATAGAATTAGAAATTGGAACACCTGAAGATGATACACCACGCTATGCTATTAGAATTGTTGAAAAACCTTGTCCTAAAGCATCTGGTATGACTTATGCAGCCTTTATCGTACCACAAGGCAGGTTGGTTTAATAATGTATTGTAATGATACTTCTAATCGGAAATGAATATGATGTATTTAGTTATAATTACAGACATTAATAAGAAACTTTTACCAAGTTTTTATTGAATAGATATTACATCTATCATTAATATGATTAAATTCAACTATTTAACTTAAATTTTGAAACTTCATATTTCAAAATTTGTAATCATAGTTTTGTTAATTAAAGACCCAAAAAGGTTCCCTTTTTTAGAAGTTTATTAAAGAAGAGTGGAGAAGATAGTTCAGGGTGAGCTACAATAAGTTGAATTGCTGACACTAAAAAATATAATACTTACAGGGTGTGTACTAGTCGGGAATTTCGTGTGGTCGGGAATTTACAGAAAATTTGCGACAGGAAAAAGTCGTTGCTAATGCTAAATTTTTCAGATTTTTTTCAGTTTTTGCTCAATATGTCACTTAACGAAGCGTCTGATTGGTATAGTCACTGCACATACTTTTAAAGTAAACTAAATTTGCTACAATTTGAGATCAGGGTGAGCTCTATATAGCCATTGGTTCCCAAGATACAGGGATATTATCTTCGAAAAGAGGCCATTTTTTTTTTCCCAAAAAGTGATGTTTTTTCGATATGGTCGATATGCGATAATTTTTGACTTTAGGGCATCATTAGGAGTAGTTAGAAGATAAACATACTAAATGTCCCTACCCCTGGGGGTTGAGCATACGGTGGGGTGGAGGGGAAAAGGTCCCATTTTTGGATTTTTCGATATCTCAGAAACAGTCGACTCAAGAAAAATATAATTTGAATAAAAATTAAAGCTAATTAAATTTCCTACAAAATTGTTTCTATACACATTTGTCATACTTTTAACGGTATTTGATATACACGTTATTGCAAATAATTTTCGAAAAATAATCATTTTCACCTCACTTTTCACTTTTCACCGTTTCTCAGAAGAATAGTCTGAAACAATTTGATAAAGCATTAAATTTACTTTTATTTTGATGTATAACTTTGCTACTTTATTTTTAACTGGATCTAAAGTTCAAAATTTTTTATAGTTATAACTTTTATTTAAATTTTTACAAATCAAACATTAATAACGAAAATATTTACGTCTACTAGGTAATTATATTTCACAAGAGTATGGGGCTCTCATTGTGATGGCGTGAGTCACAAGATCATTGTGGGCTTGTATATCATGGGGCTTGATCAAAATTTCATATAAGAGGTCTCATAGTAAATTCAACCAGCTTTCAGGTAAACTTCAGGAAAAAAATCAAAAAAAAAAAAAAAAAAAAAAATATTCTGATCGGACATATATTTTTGTAGTTATTTTATCCGACAACCTCGTGTAACCTCGTAACTATTTTCAAACCGAATGGAAATACTCGACATTGATGTGTTTCTTGAAATTTATCTAGAGTAACCTGAAATATGTATTTCAGTAGCATATTCAGTATGTTAAGTAGCAAAGTATGCTTAGATTGATTTGTTTAGATTATTATTGAAACATCATTAAAATATCGATTGGCTAGAATTTCTAAAAAAATTTTGAAAAAGTCGGAAATATGTCGGGAATTTTGATAGCTGAAATTGGTAGACACCATGACTTAAGTACTTCTTTTGACCCCACTCTCAACTATCATCTCCACTATTCCTACATGGTTAACCAACCTACACCATTATGTCAAATGATTTATAAACTTAAGTTTAATCTTATATAAGTGTTTTAAATCAGTTTAAGATTATTTTACAGTAAAAAAAAATTACCTTTTAGAGTTGTGAAAATATAAAATTTCAGTTTAAGTGGAGTTTAGGATCTTGTAGAAGGAACTAAAAGGAGATGTAAGATTCCAAACCCCCAGGAGATTATATTCCAAATTTTGTGTTAAAATTATATTTTTTTCTGAAGGTATTCTGAATATAAGTTAATATAAGTTAACTCTGTGGTTAACTTATATTTTTGCCTAGTGAAATCCTACTTCCATTGCTATTCCTCAAAAAAAAAAAAATCTCCAGCAAATACACCTTTTTCAATCCTCGTAGCCCATTTCCTAAGTTTTCTCCTTATGAAGATACTTACATCATTTTTCAGTGTTTCTAATGAACACATATATATGAAGAAAATAATTGTAATTAACATAATATAGTCATTTTTAATAGTTTGTTTCCCATTGTCAATTTGTTTTATGTGAACAGATTTAAGCAGTGCTTAATTAAATGAATCCCTGTCTTACTTACTGTTGCTCATCAGCAAAATTCAGCAACGGGATATTTGGACCGTTTCTAGAATTGTTGATTGTAAAAATTTTAATTTTAAGTTCACAAAAACTAAATTTGATTTCACTTATGACAAAATTCCAAAAGCTGCATGGAAAATGCTTCGAATATGTGTCAAAAATGCTGCGTGACAATGATTAGTGGACCCAGTCATTGTCATGATTATGTCCAATCATCATCATGACAATGACTGGTCCAATCATCCCCCTACTTCAACTTCAATATTTGCACCATGTGCAAAATTAACCTCTATTGGTAAAATCCCAGTTACAACAGACCTTGAGCCCTCTTAATCCAATGAAGTACAACTTCTTGAATCCTTTCCCTCTTAAATACAATGGGTCTACTTAACCAATTTTTTTTTTTTTTCTTTTTTTTTTCCCAAGTCTTCATTCATCTGGGCTAAAACATGTATAACTAAAAATAGAGATGTAATGTAAACATAATTAAAATTATATATAAGCATTTTATGAAGTATAGAATAGCATAAAATAAGAAGGGTTATGAACTATAGCTAAGCTGATAGCATTGGTAATGATTTATTTTTTAATTTTATTTATATTCCTTTTATTTTTTTCTTCCTACGCTGAAATGTTGCAATAAATTAATTATATATTTTATTTCTATTTACTTCACTCTCAAACATCTTCTAATTTATTTATACCGTCAACCAACCTACACCATTATGATAAATATTATATTATACAAATTTTTATTTTATTAACATACATATTTTTAATGAAAATTTAAATTACAGAGAATCTGAATGGGCATTTGGTACTCCTGAAGGTCGTCAATTTTTATTATCAGAAACTCATGTAGACCGACTAGCTGTAATTATACTCAACAGGGGTCATACATTTTCTAGTTTAGAGCAAGTGAAAAGTGAACTAAATCCTATAGTTCAAGATTTTTCCCCCTGTGACTTTAAAGTAAATTTGTTCTATACTTTCTCTTATATAATAATTTTTACTTTGCATTACTTAAATTTTATTCTTAATTTAAGTTTCTGAGCTTGAGTTTGCTTCAATAGGATAAAATATCTTACCTGTCTGTGGGTGGTGATGTTGGTGTAAGGAATGAAGTTTATTGTGGAGATAGTCCCATTTCAGGAAAGTTTGTTGTTGAAGAAACTGAGGCTGAACAAGGAGTTCTTTTAAGAAGACTCTACTTTTTATCAAGTAAAAATGCCATTCAGTCTGAGGCAAAAGTTCGTAAAGGTAAATATCAAAGATAAAATCATTTATAAATCAGAATATAATATTTTATAAATACACTTTATTATTCCTTATAAATTTCAGTGAAAACTCGAAAAGGTGGCCAGAAAGTTCTTGTTGACACTACGTCTCTTTCATGTGCTCATCATGGATATATGACCATTGGAACATGCTCTGTACTTGACAGTGAGATAATTCTTTTATACACTTCTTTTCTTTTATATATATATATATTTCATTAATTTTTCATATTGGCATTGCTTAATTATCCTTCTGTTTCTATTTTGAGTGAATTCTGTTTGCTTTTATTTTTATTCCCAACAATAGAATGTTGGGAATAAATTAAAAGCAAAATTAATAAAAAAATAAATTTCTGCTGTTATAGGTTTTTTCTTATAGAAAGACTACAGGTAATCAACTATTTGAATACTCCATTTGTATTTGTATCCAACTGCATTGTATGGGTCGTGTGTTTGATGAATTTTTATAAATCTATTACTTAATAAACTAATATTATAATTTTAAGATCTTGATTTTCTCCAAATTTGAAACCTTTATATTTTAATTTGTTTGATTGAAGGAATGTATTATTTTTTTTTCACACCCCTTTTGAACATATTTTTAGGTAATTCACAAGGGCAATTATTAGTTATTGGGCTTGGTGGTGGTGCACTACCATCTTTTTTGAGAAAAGTGTTTCCTAAGTCTGTAATAACTGCAGTTGAACTAGATCGAGAAATTTTGAAAGTTGCAGTAAATTATTTTGGTTTGGTGGAAGATAAACAGCTTATTGTTTATATTAAAGATGGACTTCTGTTTATTAAAGAGGCTGTTGAGCGAGGTATGATTCACTTTCTTTTATGTTTTGAAAATATTGCAACCTTTTTTTGTATTTTAACTAACTCAATATTTACTTTAAATCAATATTTAATTTACTCCTACCTGAGTGCAAGATATTATCAATTAGTCTTCAACCCTTCCATTTTTTATTACCTTTTACCTCTACAACCCATGAAGAGTCTTGGGTTCAGTACTTAGGTAAGGGTTTACTGTTACTAGGTAAACTGCCAGTTTTTTTTTTTCACAATCAGTGTACCCCTAGAGGGTATCCCAACCTTGAAGTCAAGGTACGGCTGAAATAACAGAAAATAAATTTTCTGCTACCACCAGTCTGACTCGAATTCAGGAGCTTAGCCACTGAATTCTCTTATTAATTTTTTTTCATAATGATGATCTTGAACATTAAGAGAGACTTGGTATCTATCTTCCACAGCTGTAATAGACAAATGGCACTGGATACTTGTCAGAGATTCACAAGCTTCTATTATTTGAACAGTTAAATTGTAATGAACTGAAATTTATTATTTAATAATCTATCATTTATCACAAGAAGCACTTCCATACCTAGACCAGATTATAAGGTGATATCAATGAATATAAATGTAATTCTCCAGCTAGTAATGGTACTTTATTTAGTTTTGATTCTTAAACCTGAGATTAACATTAGTAAACATTAGTTTTAAGTCAACAGTATCATTACTTCTACATTAGATTTTTTTTTTTTTTCAGGAATAAAGTACAATGTTGTAATATTTGATGTTGACAATAAGGACGTTATTACCGGCATTAGTTCACCACCCCCTTCATTTGTGGTTGTTGAAGTCTTGAAAGAAGTGAGAAGTATTCTCTCTCCTGGAGGTAAATCTTTGACTGTAATAACCTAAACATTTGAAACTTGGTACAGTTGAGCAGGAAGCTGTCCTTAATAACATTAACAGCCCCTGAGAGTGAGGGTGAGTTTAGGAATGGGGAGGGACAGTTTATGTTTTCTGTTTTTTTCTCATATAACTAAAAAGTAATGGTCCATCCACAATAAATAGTTATGTAAAAATTTACAGCTTATTATATGGCCTACTTTAATGGTTATATTATTTTTTTTTTTACCTTAAATTTGTTTTCAGGAGAGTCAGCTAAAATTGACTTATTTTCTTTTTTAATCTAATTAATGACTCCTAAGATCTTGTGAAAATATTCTTTTATTATATAATTAAAAGGGATTTTCTCAATTATTAATAATTTTTGAACATAACAAATGCCACTTATAATGAATCACTGCATTCTTCACAACTTTAACTGTCCATATAATCTGCCATAATAGTTTTGGTCCACATTTTTAACTTTAAAAAAAAAAACAGATTGACAGTCGCTTTGACGATTTGTTTTAAAGTTCCAAATACCACTATAAAATGAATTGCTCAAGAAGTACATTATATTATTGTGGTAGAGTTGTGCTATGTTTTGAGTTAGGACACTCTTCTTGCAAAGGAGCAATATAAGCACTACCCTCACCCCCTCTACTCCTCCCCTGAAAAAATTAGTAGATTTTGTAATTTAGAGCTGTTTACAACCTGAGATTTATGTTAGAAGCTTATTATCAAATTTTATGCTATATGCTATATCTGTATTATGAATTTCTTCTTCCCATCCCACTTGAAATTTAAAAGATTACGGAGCTCTTTTCGACAGTAGAAATTGTTAGTATCTGCATAAGAACTTGATTATGAACTTTTATGAAAATCAACTTAGTTCTATTAATCAAGTTTATTCTCCACCTTCTACAATTTAAAAAAAAAAATATCTAGAGCAGATTTTCTCTTAAGAATTGTTAGTAGGTATGTGAGTAACTTAATTATCTTTTTTTTATGAGAAGCTGAGTCATTTCAGAGCTCATAGTTACCATTCTTTCCTTTTCTCCTTTATAGTTTTAATCCTGTGGATGGAAAGGTACTTAAATCAATTAAATGGTGATAATAGTTATTGATATAATAATTATAACCTTAAAGTTCAGTTTCTCTATCTGGATATTTCGGATATTTGTGGTTGAGATGTCAGATAATGAGATTCCAGATTATACAAATTTTCGAATCTTTAAGTGCTAATTTAGATTAAATTTCATAATTTTTTTTTGATCAAATTATTGTTGTCTTTAATTTCTTTTTCTTTTCATTAAAAATACCTTAATCTGCTTGATCCATCATTAATTGTTTATTTTTAATTGTGACTATGATTATTTTATTTATCCCCATTAATTTAATCAGATTAACATTAATCAAATCTAATCTATTGAAAAATTAACTCTTATGTATTAATATATATTATAAGTAGGAGTATCATTCTTTTTTATTTTAATATTTATGTTTTTTTAGGACTGTTTATATTAAACCTTGTTTGTCGAAATAAGGATAAACGTGATGAATTATCTAAGAGCTTGAAGAGTATCTTCAGTACTGTGAAAGCCCTAAAACTTGATGATGACCTGAATGAAATATTTTTTTGTTGGAATACGAGTAATATTAAACCAGCTGAGATATTGCATGAAGCTCATTTAAAATTAAATAATATTATTAAACATAGAAAGCTTGATAAACTTCCTTGTGTTGATGCTCCTCATTTAAGTGATCTCCTTCAACCAGATGATTAATCGATACAATCACAGTGCTGATTTACGAGCTATTATATTAAGGAAAGATGGCTGTGACCAATGTACAACAATAATCCCGACAGTTGTATAATGTTAGATCTTTTATCTTGTCCCCACAAGGTTTATACCTTTTGTTTATTTGTACAATTGTAAATTAAAATATTGTTGTAATGTTTAGTATATATTATTTTTCTTTTTTTTTTCTTAAACTAACTACCCATTACTGCTGATAAGGATTTAATTTTACCATTTTTCTATTATTTCCTGTAATATAAGTTATATTTTCAATTTCCACTGTACAAATGAAGACTACTCAAGCTGCTCTAGCCCAGAAGATGGCCAACAAAGCTTGGCTGGTATAATAAAAATTAAGAAAAGATTCATTTGGTTGTATTTTATATTTTCACCTGACCGATCATTGAAGGTATTATTGTTTGGAATTACAATTGCATTGAACAATATATGTTCAAAACAAATTATTTATAATTTATTTTAAATATTATATTTTTAACAATTTGTATTAGGTACTAAAGTTTTTATTTAAAACATTAATATTTTTTTACAGAAGTTGATTTTTAGTGAACAGTTAAAATGAAACTTAGAATAGTATGGTATTGTTTAATTTATGGCCCTATCTTAGCCTTCTTCAGGACTAAGGTATATAGACTATTGCCTGAAATTATTTATTTTAAAAAAAAACAAAAAACAGTTCCCCTATCATTTTTCGTATCATGTTTTAATCTGAGACTAGTCTTATTAGTCAACTTTTCAATTTCTAATCCATTGTCATATGTTATTGTGGTTTCATAAGTGCATCTCATTCTGGTTCAGCTTTGACAGAGTGTGGATTTAGAGAATAACAAAGACTTTGTTCTCAACTAGGAAAGTCCAAGATGTTCATAAATTGGATTTTGTGGATCTTATCATATTCTTGTTGTATTAGGTTCCATGAATTATATAAATTCTTCATGTTTAAAGAAAATTCTGTATGTGAAAGTTCTGTAATTTTTGTGAAAAGAATCTTTTTTTCCTATTTGTTTATTTTTGTATGGCACTAACCAGGAGACCTTTTGGATCCACCTTTGTTTTGATAATTCTAAATTTAAAAAAAAAATGTATATATATATATATATATATATATATATATATATATATATATATATATATATATATATATATATATATATATATTTCTATTTTAGAATAGATTGTAAGGGAAAATATTTGTATAAAAAATCATTATTTTTTGGTCAAAAATTTATGTAGGACATAGACTTAATAAACTAAAAAAACATGCTTAAATCATCATCTAAAACAAAAAACCTTTTTTTGAATATCGACTTGACCTGTTCCAAGGATAGTCAAAATTTTGAGGGTATAAATTTGTTTTTTCATTTAGAGGCTCTGTATCCTGTTGTCAGTTTATCCCTGGTTTTCATTTATACAGGGTCTTTCAGGGTTAAGTAGCGGAACTAAAAATTTGAACGAAGGACCTCAAAACAAGAAAAAATAATTCATAGCAATGAAAAAATTTTGGTTTTAATATCTCTTAAACAAAGTGTTAGCAGTCATACCTTCATAGGAAGTATTTTTTTCTTATTTTGAGTTCAAATTTCAGTTTGGTTATTAATACTGAAACACTCTGTATAAATTTTTGTTGTCTTACCTTGGAAATTCTGTGCAAAAAATGTGATTGAAAAATAGTAACAAAATCTAAGTTGTTTGACTAATAACTTAGGTTCTAAAATGAAATTAATTAAACATACATTTTATTCAGTGGTCATTGCCCCTTAAAAATAATTATGATAATATAATGGCAGTCTAGTTGTGATATATAAAATTAAAGACATAATACTAAACAAGAAAACAATAGTAAAGTTAAATTAAGGTATAAACATTAATATTACACATTATAAATATTGCAAGAAAAACAAAATAAATCTTAAGGTAAGAGAACAAAAATAAATGAAATGAAAAATACAGTAAACAGGACTAAAATACATTATATCTGAATATATGCGTAATTATATGTAATCTGAGATTATGTAAGTTATGACAAAATAAATAATTTTAATAATAGTCATGTAGGAGAGGAAAATATTTATTACAATGAGATATTAATATTCAAAATATAATTTTAATTTTGTTTTTGTGACTGTTAGATTGAATGCCTACTAAGTAAAGTAAGAGTCGGGATTTAAAACTATTGAGAGCGGAGGAATGGAGTATGTTGGCTGGGAGGGAGCTCAAGAAATTAGATGCTTTTGCAAGAAAAGAGCTTTTGAATGATGCTGTGTTGAAGGGAGAAAGGTAAAGGTACGAAGGACTCGATCTGGTTTTGTACTCACTGATGAATTTAATGATACTGCTTTGATATTATAGGAAGGTGACTGATAAGAAAGATATTTATAAAGTAGAGATAACCATTTTAATTTGTTATAGTGGTGAGAAATATGGTCATGACAGGGTATAAATAGAATAATCTTCTTCAACCTTGCATTCTAAGAAACCTTCCTAAACAGCATAACCCTAATCAAAATGAAGAGTGGAGGGAAGAAAGTTGTTCATTGGGTGATAAGGGAAACATGATCTTTACTGGGAAAGGTTTGGTTTAGGACAATGCCAAGTTTCTTAATGGAGAATAGGAAATTTATGGGATTGGAGTCTATTTAGAAATCAGGGGGTTAAGAACCCAATACAATAATCTTTTGAGGTATGACTTATACTGAGTAGTATGGGGGTGATACAATGTCAACATTTCTTTTTTCTAACAATTTCTTATTTTGGGACTAAAAAACAAATGTGACTGCAGTTTTATACTATAAAAAAAAATGTTAAAAGTACTTTACTGAATTAAACTGTTTCCCTAATATGCATGGGGTAGAACCATAAACTAATATGTACCACCTATCATTGTATCTTGGGAATGAAACTTGGCAAACCCTTTTTGAACAATTGGGGCCTTCTCAAAAAAATTGCCGTTTTGAGTTTAGAAATAGAGTAAAAAAGTCTAAAAATGAACTTCATTCTCCTTGAACCAGTGTATTCCTATAATTTCGTAAGTATGTTAAATTTTTGAAAAATACGTTGCAATCATAAGTTCTTTTTGTTTTGTTTTTTTAATTTTTTGTCAATAGAAGTGATTTTTATGTCATGGGTGTTACCTAAATTAAATATTTTTTTAAATGCTATAATTTTGTTTAAATTTTCTCTGGACTGCAATAAAATTACATCATGGGACACCCAATTTTGCTTAGAATTGGTTAGTGGGTTAATTAAATTATTTCTAATATCGATAAAATATAATTTTTAGCCAAGAATGTTACCAACTTTTCTATAATTTAGTTTCAATTTTCAAAAATGTGGTCTTATTTCGGGTCTTTTGCACTTGTTCCCCGCATTTCATTTTGAGTTTGTCATCATATGTTTAGGCTACGAGTAACCTTCCCAAACGTAATAACATGTCAATGAGAGATCTTTTAAATTGTTCCTATCATTTAATAATTAAATAAAAAACCAAAAAAATTTTTATTATACGCGACATGTCTTTGTTCGATTTAATTTGTCGAATAAATCCAAAAAAAAAAAAAAAAAGCGAAAGAATTTCTTCAGGAAAAAGGTATTTTACATCGAATTACTCTTAATAAAATATTTAAATAAATCACTAAATAATTTTTTTTTTATTTAATTATTTAATAATAGGAACAATCAAACGATCTCTCATTGGCATGTTATTACATTTGGGTTACTCGTAACCTAAACATATAATAAACTCAAATGAAATGCGGGGAACAAGTGCAAAAGACCAAGACCCCTTATTCCACCCATAAGGAAAAAGTTTCTGTATTTTACATAAAAATCTTCACCTCACTGTAAAATGACGTCCGTGAGGTAACACTCCTGACATTCACCTCATTTTTCCATGCTGGTGAACTTCTAGATACTTTTTTACCAATAAAAAACTAAACAAATCAAAGTAGGCTCTTTGAGAATATAATTTTTATTTTTAGATGTGATAAAATTGAGTCAAAGACATTTTATAGCGGTAACACTCCTGGCATTGTAAAACTTAGACAAAACAGTTTACTTTATTTGGGTACCGAGCCACGTGGGAATCGGGGGCAACGAGCTCGGTGATATAGCTGCTAAACAAGCCCTTACACTCCCAGGCAGAGGAACTGCCATCTTGACTCCACAGGATATTAGTTCTCCCTTAAAAAATGAAATTCATGATAGATGGCAGTCCATGTGGAACGAGAGTCCACCTAGTAAGCTGAAAACTATCAAAAAATCAGTTAAACCCTGGACCAGAGTTGGTCAAAATGTAATTGAAATATATTCTATGAATTACGATTACACTGTAATTGTAAATCCCGGCCGGGATTACATTACATGTTATAATGCAATTACTTCATGAATTACGATTACAATGTAATTCAATTACGGATTACATAGTTGAATTACGAATTACTATTTCTTGTAATTTAAGGCATGAATTATTTTCAGAATAATTCGATTACAATATTCCTTCCATTAAATAGGCAAATAAATATCGGAATATCGGAATATCAGTTTTCACCTCCACCATTTAAGTTTTAAGTTTTCTCTTATTGTTAACGGTTTTGAACTATCGCCATCTTTTTCATAGAGAGAGGAGTGGGGGGCTAAATTTCTAAATTAAGAACGGCTGGTCCGATCTTAATGAAATTTAATAGTTATGTTTTAACAGTTTTTCTTTTGTACTTATTAGCGTATAGCTTATATTTGGGGTTTTAACAGTTTTACTAATTAGTGGGGGGGGGGGTGGGGGAAGCTAAATTTCTAAATTGAGAACGGCTGGTCCGATTTAATAACAAAATTTGATTCTAAATTACGGCTGTTTTGGGAGGCTAAATTTCTAAATTGAGAACGGCTGGTCCGATTTGAATAAATTTGATAATTATGTTTCTTTTGTACTTATTAGCGTATATTTGGGGTTTTAACAGTTTTACTAATTAGTGGTGGGGGGGCTAAATTTCTAAATTGAGAACGGCTGGTCCGATCTTAATGAAATTTAATGGTTATGTTTCTTTTGTACTTATGAGCGTATAATTGGGGTTTTAACAGTTTTACTAATTAGTGAGGGGGGGGGGCTAAATTTCTAAATTAAGAACGGCTGGTCCGATCTTAATGAAATTTAATAGTTATGTTTCTTTTGTACTTATTAGCGTATATTTGGGGTTTTAACAGTTTTACTAATTAGTGGGGGGTGGGGCTAAATTTCTAAATTGAGAACGGCTGGTCCGATTTGATTAAAATTTGATAATTATGTTTCTTTTGTACTTATTAGCGTATAATTGGGGTTTTAACAGTTTTACTAATTAGTGGGGGTGGGGGGGGGGCTAAATTTCTAAATTAAGAACGGCTGGTCCGATCTTAATGAAATTTAATAGTTATGTTTCTTTTGTACTTATTAGCGTATATTTGGGGTTTTAACAGTTTTACTAATTAGTGGGGGGGGGTGGGGGAAGCTAAATTTCTAAATTGAGAACGGCTGGTCCGATCTTAATAAAATTTGATAATTATGTTTCTTCTATGTCCGATTTTAACAGTTTTTAGTAACAGTATAATATTTACGTTCTAAATGTTGGATGGAATTTAACATAAATCAAAATTGAATCAATTTAAGTATGTTACAGACTCAAATTCTCTTCAAATAGGATTAAATTCATTTTTAAGTTATTTTTGAAAATAAACTAAAATGTAAAAAATAAAATTTTTAAAGTGTAATAATAAAGTTGAACACATTTACCTAAATGAAATAGACAATTAATAATGATTGTTATATTTTAACAAAGAAGTTAAATAACACTTTTTACAATATAATAAATAATTAACTAGCGATAATATGAACTATCATTAGAAATGATTTTAAATGTGTATATATTTTTTTTGTTAATAGCATTAATTAAAAAAAAAATGGATAATTTTGTTGTCTTTTACTATTAGGCATTAAGTATGGTTTGTAGGTAGCAGGCAACACTGACAAGGGGAGGACACACTCAGTCTCTCACAGATCTTGTTGGCAATTTTTTTGGAGGTTCCTGGTCAAAAAATATTAGACACGTATTTTGCCGTTCCGACCAATGGGCCCTAGAAGCCGAGAAAAAAAAATAGCATTAAACTAATTTATTTTTATTTTGAGTTTAAAAAATGATATCGACATGATTCTTGCACCAAAATTTTTAGTTTTGGTTGGGAATTTAAGGAAAAATATAGTCTATGGATTTTGGTTTAGGTTAATTAAATTCTAAAAAAAATGATTAGTTTTTTAAGCAAACTACCTCTATAGATTTATTTACACAAAAATTGACGTTAGATTCTAATTTAGGACCCTCAAAAACATTAAAAACGCTTATTCAGCAAAATATCATTTTTTTCACCCTCTTCGAAGAAAATTAAATTTTTAAACCGAATATTGGTTACATACCTTTAAATCACCGTTACTTTGTCACGTGGTCAACTGGTTGGTATCGCTGGAAAGAGAAGGGTCTCAGCTTTCTTTTGATGTATATAAATGTAAAATTCGATGGACCAAAATCTATTAAAAAATTAGAAAATCCGAAAAACATTTTGATTTTTAACTTGAGTTTGAAACCAGATAGGATGATGAAACCATATATATTTCAAGCGTATTACTACCCTATATTTTGTGTAAAAAAATAAAGTTGATAAAATAAACCGTCTAAGCGTAATTCATGTTTTTATCAATTTCAACAAAAGTTGCTTACCATTTGGTCAGGAAATTTTAAAGCTTACAATTTTTTTTTTTCTATTTGGACGAAATTTCGTATTTATGGGTTCTTTTGAATGCTGAATTCGAATCCGATGTCGGTTCTTGTGAAAAAAATATTTTGAACGTACTTCACTTGAAAAAGTTTAGCTCTTAATGCAGAAATACAGCCCCCCTCCCCCAATAATTAGTAAAACTTTTCAAACCCTAAATATACGCTAATAAGTACAAAAGAAACATAACTATCAAATTTCATTAAGATCGGACCAGCCGTTCTCAATTTAGAAATTTAGCCCCCCCCCCCACCCCCCACTAATAAGTAAAACAGTTAAAACCCCAAATATACGCTAATAAGTACAAAAGAAACATACTATTATCAAATTTCATTAAGATCGGACCAGCCGTTCTCAATTTAGAAATTTAGCCCCCACCCCACCCCCCACTAATTAGTAAAACTGTTAAAACCCCAAATATACGCTAATAAGTACAAAAGAAACATAATTATCAAATTTTATTTAAGATCGGACCAGCCGTTCTCAATTTAGAAATTTAGCCCCCCCCCCTCCACCCCCCGCTAATTAGTAACACTGTTAAAACCCCAAATATACGCTAATAAGTACAAAAGAAACATAACTATTAAATTTCATTAAGATCGGACCAGCCGTTCTCAATTTAGAAATTTAGCCCCCCCCCCCCCCCCCCCCACTAATTAGTAAAACCACAAATATAAGCTAATAAGTACAAAAGAAACATAACTATTAAATTTCATTACGATCGGACCAGCCGTTCTCAATTTAGAAATTTAGCCCCCCCCCCCCACTAATTAGTAAAACTGTTAAAACCCCAAATATACGCTAATAAGTACAAAAGAAACATAATTATCAAATTTTATTCAAATCGGACCAGCCGTTCTCAATTTAGAAATTTAGCCTCCCCCCCCCCCCCCGACTAATTAGTAAAACTGTTAAAACCCCAAATATACGCTAATAAGTACAAAAGGAACATAATTATCAAATTTTATTAAAATCAGACCAGCCGTTCTCAATTTAGAAATATAGCCCCCCTCCCACCACCACTAATTAATAAAACTGTCAAATCGGACCAGCCGTTCTCAATTTAGAAATTTAGCCTCCCCCCCCACCCCCGACTAATTAGTAAAACTGTTAAAACCCCAATTATACGCTCATAAGTACAAAAGAAACATAATTATCAAATTTTATTAAAATCGGACCAGCCGTTCTCAATTTAGAAATTTAGCCCCCACCCCCACTAATTAGTAAAACTGTTAAAACCCCAAATATAAGCTAATAAGTACAAAAGAAACATAATTATCAAATTTTATTCAAATCGGACCAGCCGTTCTCAATTTAGAAATTTAGCCCCCACCCCCCCCAATAATTAGTAAAAACTTTTCAAACCCTAAATATACGCTAATAAGTACAAAAGAAACATAACTATTAAATTTTATTAAAATCGGACCAGCCGTTCTCAATTTAGAAATTTAGCCCCCCCCCCCCCACCCCCCACTAATTAGTAAAACTGTTAAAACCCCAAATATACGCTAATAAGTACAAAAGAAACATAACTATTAAATTTTAATCAAATCGGACCAGCTGTTCTCAATTTAGAAATTTAGCCTCCTAGCCACCCCCGACTAATTAGTAAAACTGTTAAAACCCCAATTATACGCTAATAAGTACAAAAGAAACATAATTATCAAATTTTATTCAAATCGGACCAGCCGTTCTCAATTTAGAAATTTAGCCCCCACCCCCGCTAATTAGTAAAACTGTTAAAACCCCAATTATACGCTAATAAGTACAAAAGAAACATAATTATCAAATTTTATTCAAATCGGGCCAGCCGTTCTCAATTTAGAAATTTAGCCCCACCCCCCACTAATTAGTAAAACTGTTAAAACCCCAAATATACGCTAATAAGTACAAAAGAAACATAATTATCAAATTTTATTCAAATCGGACCAGCCGTTCTCAATTTAGAAATTTAGCCCCCCCACCCCCCACTAATTTGTAAAACTGTTAAAAACCCAAATATACGCTAATAAGTACGGAAAAAATATAATTATCAAATTTTATTCAAATCGGGCCAGCCGTTCTCAATTTAGAAATTTAGCCCCCCCCACCCCCCACTAATTAGTAGAACTGTTAAAACCCCAAATATACGCTAATAAGTACAAAAGAAACATAGTTATCAAATTTTATTCAAATCGGACCAGCCGTTCTCAATTTAGAAATTTAGCCCCCCCCCCACCCCCCACTAATTAGTAAAACTGTTAAAACCCCAAATATACGCTAATAAGTACAAAAGAAACATAATTATCAAATTTTATTCAAATCGGACCAGCCGTTCTCAATTTAGAAATTTAGCCTCCCCCCCACCCCCGACTAATTAGTAAAACTGTTAAAACCCCAATTATACGCTAATAAGTACAAAAGAAACATAATTATCAAATTTTATTAAATCGGACCAGCCGTTCTCAATTTAGAAATTTAGTCCCCCCCCCGCCCCCACTTATTAGTAAAACTGTTAAAACCCCAAATATAAGCTAATAAGTACAAAAGAAACATAATTATCAAATTTTTATTCAAATCGGACCAGCCGTTCTCAATTTAGAAATTTAGCCCCCTCCCCCCCCCCAATAATTAGTAAAACTTTTCAAACCCTAAATATACGCTAATAAGTACAAAAGAAACATAACTATTAAATTTTATTAAAATCGGACCAGCCGTTCTCAATTTAGAAATTTAGCCCCCCCCCACCCCCCACTAATTAGTAAAACTGTTAAAACCCCAAATATACGCTAATAAGTACAAAAGAAACATAACTATTAAATTTTAATCAAATCGGACCAGCTGTTCTCAATTTAGAAATTTAGCCTCCTAGCCACCCCCGACTAATTAGTAAAACTGTTTTAAAACCCCAAATTATACGCTAATAAGTACAAAAGAAACATAATTATCAAATTTTATTCAAATCGGGCCAGCCGTTCTCAATTTAGAAATTTAGCCCCCCCCCCACTAATTAGTAAAACTGTTAAAACCCCAAATATACGCTAATAAGTACAAAAAGAAACATAATTATCAAATTTTATTCAAATCGGGCCAGCCGTTCTCAATTTAGAAATTTAGCCCCCCACCCCCCACTAATTAGTAAAACTGTTAAAACCCCAAATATACGCTAATAAGTACAAAAGAAACATAATTATCAAATTTTATTCAAGATCGGACCAGCCGTTCTCAATTTAGAAATTTAGCCCCCCCCACCCCCCACTAATTAGTAAAACTGTTAAAACCCCAAATATACGCTAATAAGTACAAAAGAAACATAATTATCAAATTTTATTAAATCGGACCAGCCGTTCTCAATTTAGAAATTTAGCCCCCCCCCCCCCCCCCACCCCCCACTAATTAGTAAAACTGTTAAAACCCCAAATATACGCTAATAAGTACAAAAGAAACATAACTATTAAATTTTAATCAAATCGGACCAGCTGTTCTCGATTTAGAAATTTAGCCTCCTAGCCACCCCCGACTAATTAGTAAAACTGTTAAAAAAACCCCAATTATACGCTAATAAGTACAAAAGAAAACATAATTATCAAATTTTATTCAAATCGGCCAGCCGTTCTCAATTTAGAAATTTAGCCCCCCCCCCCCACTAATTAGTAAAACTGTTAAAACCCCAAATATACGCTAATAAGTACAAAAGAAACATAATTATCAAATTTTATTCAAATCGGGCCAGCCGTTCTCAATTTAGAAATTTAGCCCCACCCCCCACTAATTAATAAAACTGTTAAAACCCTAAATATAGACTAATAAGTAAGAAAGAAACATTATTATCCAATTTTATTAAAGTTTGACCAGCCGTTCTCAATTTAGAATTATAGCCCCCTCCACACCCCAACTAATTAATAAAACTGTTAAAACCCTAAATATACGCTAATAAGTACAAAAGAAACATAATTATCAAATTTTATTCAAATCGGACCAGCCGTTCTCAATTTAGAAATTTAGCCCCCCCCCCCCCCACCCCCCACTAATTAGTAAAACTGTTAAAACCCCAAAATATACGCTAATAAGTACAAAAGAAAACATAACTATTAAATTTTAATCAAATCGGACCAGCTGTTCTCAATTTAGAAATTTAGCCCCTCCTAGCCACCCCCGACTAATTAGTAAAACTGTTAAAACCCCAATTATACGCTAATAAGTACAAAAGAAACATAATTATCAAATTTTATTCAAATCGGGCCAGCCGTTCTCAATTTAGAAATTTAGCCCCACCCCCCACTAATTAGTAAAACTGTTAAAACCCCAAATATACGCTAATAAGTACAAAAGAAACATAATTATCAAATTTTATTCAAATCGGGACAGCCGTTCTCAATTTAGAAATTTAGCCCCCCCCCACCCCCCACTAATTAGTAAAACTGTTAAAACCCCAAATATACGCTAATAAGTACAAAAGAAACATAATTATCAAATTTTATTCAAATCGGACCAGCCGTTCTCAATTTAGAAATTTAGCCCCCCCCCACCCCCCACTAATTAGTAAAACTGTTAAAACCCCAAATATACGCTAATAAGTACAAAAGAAACATAATTATCAAATTTTATTCAAATCGGACCAGCCGTTCTCAATTTAGAAATTTAGCCCCCCCCCACCCCCGACTAATTAGTAAAACTGTTAAAACCCCAAAATATACGCTAATAAGTACAAAAGAAACATAATTATCAAATTTATTAAAATCGGACCAGCCGTTCTCAATTTAGAAATTATAGCCCCCCCCCCCCCCCCACTAATTAGTAAAACTGTTTTTAAAACCCCAAATATACGCTAATAAGTACAAAAGAAACATAATTATCAAATTTTATTCAAATCGGACCAGCCGTTCTCAATTTAGAAATTTAGCCCCCCCCCCCACCAAATTAGTAAAACTGTTAAAAAACCCCAAATATACGCTAATAAGTACAAAAGAAACATAATTATCAAATTTTATTAAAATCGGACCAGCCGTTCTCAATTTAGAAATTTAGCCCCCCCCCCCCCATAATTAGTAAAACTGTTAAAACCCCAAATATACGCTAATAAGTACAAAAGAAACATAATTATCAAATTTTATTAAATCGGACCAGCCGTTCTCAATTTAGAAATTTAGCCCCCCCCCACCCCCCACTAATTAGTAAAACTGTTAAAACCCCAAATATAAGCTAATAAGTACAAAAGAAACATAATTATCAAATTTTATTAAAATCGGACCAGCCGTTCTCAATTTAGAAATTTAGCCTCCCCCCCACCCCCGACTAATTAGTAAAACTGTTAAAACCCCAATTATACGCTAATAAGTACAAAAGAAACATAATTATCAAATTTTATTCAAATCGGACCAGCCGTTCTCAATTTAGAAATTTAGCCCCCCCCCACCCCCCACTAATTAGTAAAACTGTTAAAACCCCAAATATACGCTAATAAGTACAAAAGAAACTTAATTATCAAATTTTATTAAAATCGGACCAGCCGTTCTCAATTTAGAAATTTAGCCTCCCCCCCCCCAATAATTAGTAAAACTTTTCAAACCCTAAATATACGCTAATAAGTACAAAAGAAACATAACTATTAAATTTAATCAATCGATCGGACCAGCTGTTCTCAATTTAGAAATTTAGCCTCCTAGCCACCCCCGACTAATTAGTAAAACTGTTAAAACCCCAATATACGCTAATAAGTACAAAAGAAACATAATTATCAAATTTCATTAAATCGGGCCGTTCTCAATTTAGAAATTTAGCCCCCCCCCCCCCCACTAATTAGTAAAACTGTTAAAACCCCAAATATACGCTAATAAGTACAAAAGAAACATAATTATCAATTTTATTCAAATCGGACCAGCCGTTCTCAATTTAGAAATTTAGCCCCCCCCCCCACCCCCGATTAATTAGTAAAACTGTTAAAACCCCAAATATACGCTAATAAGTACAAAAGAAACATAATTATCAAATTTCATTAAATCGGACCAGCCGTTCTCAATTTAGAAATTTAGCCCCCCCCCCCCCCCCACTAATTAGTAAAACTGTTTAAAACCCCAAATATACGCTAAAAAGTACCAAAGAAATATAATTATCAAATTTTATTAAATACGACCAGCCGTTCTCAATTTAGAAATTTAGCCCCCCCCACCCCCACTAATTAGTAAAACTGTTAAAACCCCAAATATAGCTAATAAGTACAAAAGAAACATAATTATCAAATTTCATCAAGATCGGACCAGCCGTTCTCAATTTAGAAATTTAGCCCCCCCCTAGCCCCCCACCCCCGACTAATTAGTAAAACTGTTAAAACCCCAATTATACGCTAATAAGTACAAAAGAAACATAATTATCAAATTTCATTAAGATCGGACCAGCCGTTCTCAATTTAGAAATTTAGCCCCCCCCCCCACCCCCCACTAATTAGTAAAACTGTTAAAAAACCCAAATATACGCTAATAAGTACAAAAGAAACATAATTATCAAATTTCATTAAGATCGGACCAGCCGTTCTCAATTTAGAAATTTAGCCCCCCCCCCCCCCCATAATTAGTAAAACTTTTAAAACCCCAAATATACGCTAATAAGTACAAAAGAAACATAATTATTCAAATTTCATTAAGATCGGACCAGCCGTTCTCAATTTAGAAATTTAGCCCCCCACCCCCCACTAATTAGTAAAACTGTTAAAACCCCAAATATACGCTAATAAGTACAAAAGAAACATAATTATCAAATTTTATTAAGATCGGACCAGCCGTTCTCAATTTAGAAATGTAGCCCCCCTCCCCACCCCCCCACTAATTAGTTAAACTGTTAAAACCCCAAATATACGCTAATAAGTACAAAAGAAACATAATTATCAAATTTCATTAAGATCGGACCAGCCGTTCTCAATTTAGAAATTTAGCCCCCCCCCCCCCCCCCACTAATTAGTAAAACTGTTAAAACCCCAAATATAAGCTAATAAGTACAAAAGAAACATAATTATCAAATTTCATTACGATCGGACCAGCCGTTCTCAATTTAGAAATTTAGCCCCCCCCACCCCCCCGACTAATTAGTAAAACTGTTAAAACCCCAAATATACGCTAATAAGTACAAAAGAAACATAATTATCAAATTTTATTCAAATCGGACCAGCCGTTCTCAATTTAGAAATTTAGCCTCCCCCCCCCCCACCCCGACTAATTAGTAAAACTGTTAAAACCCCAAATATAAGCTAATAAGTACAAAAGAAACATAATTATCAAATTTTATTAAAATCAGACCAGCCGTTCTCAATTTAGAAATTTAGCCCTCCACTCCTCTCTCTATGAAAAAGATGGCGATAGTTCAAAACCGTTAACAATAAGAGAAAACTTAAAACTTAAATGGTGGAGGTGAAAACTGATATTCCGATATTTATTTGCCTATTTAATGGAAGGAATATTGTAATCGAATTATTCTGAAAATAATTCATGCCTTAAATTACAAGAAATAGTAATTCGTAATTCAACTATGTAATCCGTAATCGAATTACATATAAGAATTACATTGTAATCCCAATTGAATTACTTTGTGGGAATACTGTAATTCATACCCGATGTATTTCGATTACATCTGTTTGAAATATAATGTAATGCAATTGTAATCGGATTACAATGTAATTGAATTTTGCCCAACTCTGCCTTGGACCACATCCGTTCGATCCAATCGTAGAGAGGAAGTAATTCTGTGGAGGCTAAGGATAGGTCACACTAACCTTGCACACTCTCATCTAATAAACAAGCAGCCAGCGCTAAAATGCCAATACTGCGGTGAGATAATCAATCACTGTTAGTTATGTATTCCAAGAATGTCATTCTATATAATGCAGCTAAAAAATCTAGGACTTGCACCCGGCATATTTCAAATTCTTGGAGATAATTAAAAAAAAATTAAAAACTCTGTTCACCTTTTAAAAAGCACAAATTTACATAATAAAATATAGATCCACCAAAAAAATAAGAATTTAAGTGAGAAAAAAAAAAGAGTAATAATAAAAATAAATAGCTAAAAGTTTATAAAAATCCACAGGCGTTTATGACCTTTGTAGTTTTACGCTTATAAACAATAACAAACAACAACTCCTGGCATTGAATAAAAATACTTACCATTATTTTCAAAAGTAACTAACCTCTATCCTTAAGGAACCGGAAGTAACTGGTTTAACAATCGAAAGACAATGCAATACTTTTGGAGGAAGTTCCCGTACCCGATTGGAGCCAGTTTCTTGGATCTCAAGATCAGTAAGAACAGTAACACTTAAGACCAACATTTTAGTAAACCATGGGGACAGGATTATAATTTTTTTTTTTTTTTTTTTTTTGCTGTCTGTATATTCTATTTTTATTGAAAAAAAAAATAAGCGGATATTGTTCTTTAGGATGTGCACTTTTAATTTATATCAATATCAATAGCAAATATAAAATATTGTTTTTTGTAAACAAAAATGCTTATGTTTGTTGTCATATTGAGCTGGTGACAGTTAGCACTCCTGACATTTTTAGTAGTTTTCAAAACATTCTATTTCAGAAATATACTCTGGAGAAGAAATTTCCTATGAAAATTACAAAAGATGTAGAGTAATAAAAAAAAATCAAAGGCAAGATAACGCGAACATCTGTCACCAAGTATGAGTGACTTTTTTTTTACGAAAGCGGCAATTTTTTTTTAGAATGACCCAATACGGTCTGTCAGGGTATCTTCCCTGTATACGCCACTTACTTTTGATATTGGTGTGCTTCCTCAGATTGCTTCCTTTATTTGTAATAAAGAAAGCAAAAAATGCACTTTATTCTCTAATGTATTCACTACACTGTATCTCAAACAAAACTAATACCAATTATTAAACAAATTTTACAGATTCAAATAGCGGATTTTAACCTTTCCGATAATTATAACTATTCTTAGATAAGGTAAACGGACCTGGAGATATTTGAATACAATTCACACTAGTAATTTATGAGTCCACTCTTTAAAATTAAATGGAACATCTAAGAATTGGTTAACAAAAAAAAAATTTTTTTTTCTTGATAATAAAAATTTAATTTGATATTTATGATTCTAGGTCATTTCATAGTCATTTTTTGGAAATCAAGATTAGCAAAGATCCTTAGTATGAGAAGTTTGTGGTTTCAAAAAGACTGGATCTCTGGAAATGAAGATAATTTGGTGGAACTATGAGATTAAGGTAGCAGTGGATAGAAAGAAAAACAGCTGGGAAAAATATATCAGCATGGAGTTATAGTACTATGGAGAGGCCCTTCCTGTATATTATTCCGTGAGGGGCAAGACCAAAACATTAACAGGCCACGCCCACTATTCCATACTGGCGACTTGCATTCAATTGGGCTAGGGCAATAGAAAGGATTCGTAATAAATAAAATTAGTAAATCACTAAAGTAAATGAATCACTATAATAAAATAACAGCAGTATAAAGCCTAGAAAACCAAAATTTGAACTGATAAGAGGTTAATATACTGATAATACGGTTCACTTCAAAATGGCTGCCTGCCCTGGCTGTTGAGAGGTAAGCCCCCTCCACTTGTCTATAACTCCATTTATATCAGCACAAGAAATCTTGCTGAGGGGGGAATGTAGGTAATATGTAGGAACTATGATTGTGGTAAAAATTGCAAAGGCTAAATTATTTGTAGATTTTGGGAAATCAATCGAAGAAAATTCTTGACTTCAAAGAAGGAGCTTGGAGGTAGCGATGCAAAACCTGGCGAGCACCATTCGAGAGAGGTTACAAAGATACGGTGTTATATAGAGCTTGGAAATTATGATCAAATTTAATTATTTTCAGTTAATTTACTTTAAAAAAAGAAAAATATGTGGGGCGAAATGTGGTTCCCAGAACAATTTTAAAATCGACCGATATGTTGCTAGGGCCATTCTGCAACAGAGTTTACTATGGCAAAATTATTGAATCCAACAGCATCTAATTTTAAGTCCATCTTCATAATTCTACATCATAATGTAGGTTTACATTAGTAAAAGTTTACTCTAATAATAATTATAATTTACCGCAAACCAAAAGTGAAGCTTTGCGTGATCATGTTTGGACTTTTTCGCATTTAAAAAAAAATAAATAAAATGTTTGGGTTTGTAAATTTTTTATAATATTATTTTTATTGATTACTTTTTCATGTTACCAGGTATGCAAGTTTAAAATGTCGTTTATTTCTTAAAATATATACACAGTAATTTAAAAAAAAGTATAATATATTTTATTCAAAGTACTGACCCTCGCTTTCTACACATTTTGTCCATCTCTCGGGCAATATATGGATATCATTCCAAAAGAATGCTTCATCTTTATTTGAAATCCATTCATCGAGCCATTTTCGTACGTTTTTCGAAATTGTTGAAGTGTTGCTCCGCCAATAATATACTTAATTTTTATTTAGCTTTTGAGAAATCTCTAATTCGGGTTTATACCAACCTGAAATTAAGTAAATAAAATGGTCCTACTGATTTTTAATTATTGAAACAAAAAGGTACCCAGGATGTATTACCGTCGGAGATCCAGATTTAGCCATCTTATATCAGAATACAAGCAAAAGATGGAAGCACCTCTTTTTTGGGAATCCCAAAAATGGAATCTTATGAAGAAACTCATTTGTCCTTTCAAGCTTAGAACCCTCTATATACTAAGCATCCATAATCTATGAGGTGAAGAATGAACCATATTAATGTTTGAAGTGTACTCTGTGGGAATGAATCACGGAATTTTTGGAGCTGTTCATGTATTGAGATCGATCTTCGGGTTTTGGACATGTGGTTATACGAGAATAGGTATTGAACGAATGTAGTTCCGAGATCTTTAATAGAGGTTTGAAACTAAACAAGAATATTATTGCGTTAAATTGATTAATAGTAAGTACAGTACAGTAATAATAAGTACAGAGGGGTATTAAGGATGGATTTTGAACCGATTGAGAATGTCTCGTTTTTTTTATATAGTTCAGTCATAACTTTCTCTCGACTCCATATTACTTGATAACAATCTCATTTTGTAGCGTACGAGATGCCTTAACAGTTTCTCGGGAGGGAAAAAGGAGTGTAGTTATGTTTGTGAAAAACACATAAAAATGATGAAACCTCACTTACGCAAAAAATATTGCATCTTCCTCCAAAATGACACTATCTTTTATGAAAGTATAAATTAAAACTTTAATCAGTATTCAATACAAATATTCCTCAACAGTTGTCGGTTTTATGATTTCTCTAGCTATTTTCTTTCTGAATTTCTCTGGTTTAGTAATTGAATTTTTAATTCAAATAGTCTCCATTTTCAATTATAAAATTTTCTATCATTTAGATAAAGTACATATTTTCTACCCGAAGAACTTCGGAGTTTCTCTCTTGAGGAATCCCTCTAGCAATATTACGCTTTATAATCCTAGAGATATTGGTTATGGAGAGTTGCAGTGGCATAATTCGGATACTGATGGCATACGTCTCCAACTAAATTCAAAATCCTAATTTATGTCATACCAGACGAACTCTAGTATATTTTCAAATAGTCCAAGAGCCGAGGCCAAATTTCATGACTTATTTGAAGAAAACTTTTAGACATACAGCCATTAAATGTCCACCCTCAGCAATCAATTTGCACTTGTCTGCCAACTCAAAGCGGGGGCGTTTCAAAATGGCGACCTCCGAAAGGGGGTAGCAAATATCAAAATATGGTATTATTTGAAGATGATTTATTTAAAGCAAACAAGAAACTGCAAATCCCCTAGGTGACAAAAAACGTTGTCTGCCAAAATATGGAGGGGGCGTCGCACCGGCAGACAAAATTCAAAATCCGCGTTTTTTCAGTCCAAAAGTGGACCATTTGAAGACGATTTATTTCAAGCATACAAGCAACTGCTTGCTCACTAGATGACAAAAAACGTTGTCTGCCAAAATTTGGAGGGGGCGTCACACCGGCAGACAAAATTCAAAATCCGCGTTTTTCAGTCCAAAAGTTGACAATTTGAAGACGATTTATTTGAAGCACACAAGAAACTGCATACTTCCTAGATGACAAAAAACGTAGTCTGCCAAAATTAGGAGGGGGCTAAGCACAGGCAGACAAAATTCAAAATCCGCGTTTTTCAGTCCAAAAGTTGACAATTTGAAGACGATTTATTTGAAGCACACAAGAAACTGCATGCTCACTAGATGACAAAAAACGTTGTCTGCAAAAATTTGGAGGGGGCTAAGCACCGGTAGACAAAATTCAAAACCCTTGTGAAGGCGTCACACCGGCTGACATTGTTCAAAACAGAGTTGGGCAAAATTCAATTACATTGTAATCCGATTACAATTGCATTACATTATATTTCAAACAGATGTAATCGAAATACATCGGGTATGAATTACAGTATTCCCACAAAGTAATTCAATTGGGATTACAATGTAATTCTTATATGTAATTCGATTACGGATTACATAGTTGAATTACGAATTACTATTTCTTGTAATTTAAGGCATGAATTATTTTCAGAATAATTCGATTACAATATTCCTTCCATTAAATAGGCAAATAAATATCGGAATATCAGTTTTCACCTCCACCATTTAAGTTTTAAGTTTTCTCTTATTGTTAACGGTTTTGAACTATCGCCATCTTTTTCTTAAAGAGAGGAGTGGGGGGTATATTTCTAAATTGAGAACGGCTGGTCCGATCTTAATGAAATTTGATAATTATGTTTCTTTTGTACTTATTAGCGTATATTTGGGGTTTTAACTGTTTTACTAATTAGTGGGGGGGTGGGGGGGGGGTATATTTCTAAATTGAGAACGGCTGGTCCGATCTTAATGAAATTTGATAATTATGTTTCTTTTGTACTTATTAGCGTATATTTGGGGTTTTAACTGTTTTAATAATTAGGGGGGGGGGGGGGGGGGGGGGGTATATTTCTAAATTGAGAACGGCTGGTCCGATCTTAATGAAATTTGATAATTATGTTTCTTTTGTACTTATTAGCGTATATTTGGGGTTTTAACTGTTTTACTAATTAGTGGGGGTGGGGGGGGGGTATATTTCTAAATTGAGAACGGCTGGTCCGATCTTAATGAAATTTGATAATTATGTTTCTTTTGTACTTATTAGCGTATATTTGGGGTTTTAACTGTTTTACTAATTAGTGGGGGGTGGGGGGGGGGTATATTTCTAAATTGAGAACGGCTGGTCCGATCTTAATGAAATTTGATAATTATGTTTCTTTTGTACTTATTAGCGTATATTTGGGGTTTTTAACTGTATTAATAATTAGTGGGGGGGGGGGGGGGGGGTATATTTCTAAATTGAGAACGGCTGGTCCGATCTTAATGAAATTTGATAATTATGTTTCTTTTGTACTTATTAGCGTATATTTGGGGTTTTAACTGTTTTACTAATTAGTGGGGGGGTGGGGGGGTATATTTCTAAATTGAGAACGGCTGGTCCGATCTTAATGAAATTTGATAATTATGTTTCTTTTGTACTTATTAGCGTATATTTGGGGTTTTAACTGTTTTAATAATTAGTGGGGGGGGGGGGGGGTATATTTCTAAATCGAGAACGGCTGGTCCGATCTTAATGAAATTTGATAATTATGTTTCTTTTGTACTTATTAGCGTATATTTGGGGTTTTAACTGTTTTACTAATTAGTGGGGGGTGTGGGGGGTATATTTCTAAATTGAGAACGGCTAGTCCGATCTTAATGAAATTTGATAATTATGTTTCTTTTGTACTTATTAGCGTATATTTGGGGTTTTAACTGTTTTACTAATTAGTGGGGGGTGTGGGGGGTATATTTCTAAATTGAGAACGGCTGGTCCGATCTTAATGAAATTTGATAATTACGTTTCTTTTGTACTCTTTTGCGTATATTTGGGGTTTTAACTGTTTTACTAATTAGTGGGGGGTGGGGGGGGGGGGGGTATATTTCTAAATTGAGAACGGCTGGTCCGATCTTAATGAAATTTGATAATTATGTTTCTTTTGTACTTATTAGCGTATATTTGGGGTTTTAACTGTTTTACTAATTAGCGGGGGGTGTGGGGGGTATATTTCTAAATTGAGAACGGCTGGTCCGATCTTAATGAAATTTGATAATTATGTTTCTTTTGTACTTATTCGCGTATATTTGGGGTTTTAGCTGTTTTACTAATTAGTGGGGGGTGTGGGGGGTATATTTCTAAATTGAGAACGGCTAGTCCGATCTTAATGAAATTTGATAATTATGTTTCTTTTGTACTTATTAGCGTATATTTGGGGTTTTAACTGTTTTACTAATTAGCGGGGGGGTGTGGGGGGTATATTTCTAAATTGAGAACGGCTGGTCCGATCTTAATGAAATTTGATAATTATGTTTCTTTTGTACTTATTTGCGTATATTTGGGGTTTTAACTGTTTTACTAATTAGTGGGGGGTGGGGGGGTATATTTCTAAATTGAGAACGGCTGGTCCGATCTTAATGAAATTTGATAATTACGTTTCTCTTGTACTTATTAGCGTATATTTGGAGTTTTAACTGTTTTACTAATTAGGGGGGGTGGGGGGGGGGGGGGGCTAAATTTCTAAATTGAGAACGGCTGGGCCGATGTTAATAAAATTTAATAGTTATGTTTCTTTTGTACTTATTATCGTATATTTGGAGTTTTAACTGTTTTACTAATTAGGGGGGGGGTATATTTATTTAATGAAATTTGATAATTATGTTTCTTTTGTACTTATTTGCGTATATTTGGGGTTTTAACTGTTTTACTAATTAGTGGTGGTGGGTATATTTCTAAATTGAGAACGGCTGGTCCGATCTTAATGAAATTTGATAATTATGTTTCTTTTGTACTTATTAGCGTATATTTGGGGTTTTAACTGTTTTACTAATTAGTGGGGGGTGTGGGGGGGTATATTTCTAAATTGAGAACGGCTGGTCCGATCTTAATGAAATTTGATAATTACGTTTCTTTTGTACTTATTAGCGTATATTTGGGGTTTTAAACTGTTTTTAACTAATTAGTGGGGGGGGGGGGGGGGTATATTTCTAAATCGAGAACGGCTGGTCCGATCTTAATGAAATTTGATAATTACGTTTCTTTTGTACTTATTAGCGTATATTTGGGGTTTTAACTGTTTTACTAATTAGGGGGGTGGGGGGGGGGGGGGGGTATATTTCTAAATTAAGAACGGCTGGTCCGATCTTAATGAAATTTGATAATTACGTTTCTTTTGTACTTATTAGCGTATATTTGGAGTTTTTAACTGTTTTACTAATTAGGGGGGGGGGGGGGGGCTAAATTTCTAAATTGAGAACGGCTGGTCCGATGTTAATAAAATTTAATAGTTATGTTTCTTTTGTACTTATTAGCGTATATTTGGGGTTTTAACTGTTTTACTAATTAGTGAGGGGGGGGGGGGGGGGGGGTATATTTCTAAATTGAGAACGGCTGGTCTGATCTTAATGAAATTTGATAATTACGTTTCTTTTGTACTTATTAGCGTATATTTGGGGTTTTAACTGTTTTACTAATTAGGGGGGGGGGGGGGGGTTATATTTCTAAATTGAGAACGGCTGGTCCGATCTTAATGAAATTTGATAATTACGTTTTTTTTGTACTTATTAGCGTATATTTGGGGTTTTAACTGTTTTACTAATTAGTGGGGGGTGGGGGGGGGCTAAATTTCTAAATTGAGAACGGCTGGTCCGATCTTAATGAAATTTGATAATTACGTTTCTTTTGTACTTATTAGCGTATATTTGGGGTTTTAACTGTTTTACTAATTAGTGGGGGGTGGGGGGGTATATTTCTAAATTGAGAACGGCTGGTCCGATCTTAATGAAATTTGATAATTACGTTTCTTTTGTACTTATTAGCGTATATTTGGGGTTTTAACTGTTTTACTTATTAGGGGGGGGGGTGGGGAGAGTCGTTTGTTTTTAAATTGACAACGGCTCGGCCAATAATAGTGAAATATGATAATTATGTTTATTTTGGACTTATTAGCGTTTAACAGTTTTATTAATAAAAACATGTATACATATTTAAAATTGTGATGTGATTTCGTAATTTCTTTCACCATCTTTACTTTATTATTTATTATATCGTAAAAAGTGTGGATTAAACTTCTTTTTTAATATGTTATTAACATTCATTCTTAACTTTTATGATGTTATATAACGATCATTATCATTTCATTTAAATGAGTTCAACTTCAATTTAAATATTTTTTTTTTAATTTTAAGTTAGTTCTAAAAATAAACATAATAATAATGAAGTTTAACCTATTTGGTTCAGCAAATAGCTATAAATTTAATTTCCTTTACTTTAAATGAAGGTATATTAAACACCCTAAATATAGTTATAAGTCCGAAAGAAACATAATTATTAAATTTCATTAAAATTGGACTAGCCGTTCTCAATTTAGAAATATACACCCCCTCACTCCCCACTAATTAGAAAAACAGTTAAAACCACAAATATACGCTAATAAGTACAAAAGAAACATAATTATCAAATTTCATTAAGATCGGACTAGCCGTTCTCAATTTAGAAATTTAGTCCCCCCCCCCCCCTAAGTAGTAAAACAGTTAAAACCCCAAATATACGCTAATAAATACAAAAGAAACATAATTATCAAATTTAATTAAGATCGGACCAGCCCTTCTCAATTTAGAAATTTAGCCCCCCCACCCCCCCTAATTAGAAAAACAGTTAAAACCCTAAATATACGCTAATAAGTACAAAAGAAACATAATTACCAAATTTCATTAAGATCGGACCAGCCGTTCTCAGTTTAGAAATTTAGCCCCCACCTCCCACCCCCCCTAAGTAGTAAAACAGTTAAAACCCCAAATATACGCTAATAAGTACAAAAGAAACATAATTATCAAATTTCATTAAGATCGAACCAGCCGTTCTCAATTTAGAAATTTAGCCCCCCCCCATCCCCCACTAATTAGTAAAACAGTTAAAACCCCAAATATACGCTAATAAGTACAAAAGAAACGTAATTATCAAATTTCATTAAGATCGGACCAGCCGTTCTCAATTTAGAAATTTAGCCCCCCCCCCCCCCCCCCACCCCCCCCCTAATTTGTAAAACAGTTAAAACCCCAAAAATACGCTAATAAGTACAAAAGAAACGTAATTATCAAATTTCATTAAGATCGGACCAGCCGTTCTCAATTTAGAAATTTAGCCCCCCCCCCCCCCCCACCCCCCCCTAATTAGTAAAACAGTTAAAACTCCAAATATACGCTAATAAGTACAAAAGAAACATAACTATTAAATTTTATTAAGATCGGACCAGCCGTTCTCAATTTAGAAATTCAGCCCCCCCCCACCCCCCCCCACCCCCTAATTAGTAAAACAGTTAAAACTCCAAATATACGCTAATAAGTACAAAAGAAACATAACTATTAAATTTTATTAAGATCGGACCAGCCGTTCTCAATTTAGAAATTCAGCCCCCCCCCCCCCACCCCCCCACTAATTAGTAAAATAGTTAAAACCCCAAATATACGCTAATAAGTACAAAAGAAACGTAATTATCAAATTTCATTAAGATCGGACCAGCCGTTCTCAATTTAGAAATATACCCCCCACTCCTCTCTTTAAGAAAAAGATGGCGATAGTTCAAAACCGTTAACAATAAGAGAAAACTTAAAACTTAAATGGTGGAGGTGAAAACTGATATTCCGATATTTATTTGCCTATTTAATTGAAGAAATATTGTAATCGAACTAAATATTTGAATAATTCATGCCTGGAATTACAAGTAATTGAAATTTGTAATCCAATTATGTAATCCGTAATTGAATTACATTGATGAATTACATTGTAATCGTAATTCATGAAGTAATTGCATTATATCATGTAATGTAATCCCGGCCGGGATTACAATTACAGTGTAATCGTAATTCATGGAATATATTTCAATTACATTTTGCCCAACTCTGGTTCAAAACTCACATCCTTTTCGTCCAACAGTGAACTTTTTGAACATGATTTCCTTTTTTATTTGATTTATAAGTAGTTTTTCTCTAGAATGATTTGAGGAAATTATATTATATTGCTTCCTACGTATGGTACAATAAAATTATTTTAATATTAAATAATCTTGTTTTAAAATTTTAATGTAAAAAATACCAATTAATATATATGAACAGTAATAATATAAATACCGGCCACATAATTAAAAAAGAATAATATTTCAACTTATAAAGTTATCAAATATGTACTATCCTGGAACAAAATTCGTATAAAACTTGTATAGTAGTCCAGTTAATTGATTTGTAAAATGATAGACCAAGAGCCCGATAGGAAAACATACCGAGTTATTTCACCCCTTTTTTGTAATGCATGGGTGTAACCTGTCAACTGTTATGAATGAAAATTTATGAATTTTCCAATAAAGGTGAGTGCCGCAAAAATGACAGTGGGGGAAAGGAGTTGTAAATAGTATTTCTTAGAAGTTCGGAAATCGTTACTTTTAGTATATTTTGTGTTCTATTATACGTTATTCAAGCAAATCAACTTTGCAACAAATTTTGTAATAGTCATTTTGTTCTCAGATCAATAGTTTTAGAGCGGTTTGGCCACCAAAGATTGACTAACTTCATATAAGTCGCACTTCTTCGTGAAAAGAAGCAGTTGGTACTTTTCCGTTGTCGGTTATAACTCTAACCAAAATTTATTTTTTTCAACTGATAGCTGACTAAATTTCCTTTCAGACATTATACATAAAATTTATTTGTATAATATAATATAATTTATCTATATAATGTATATAAAGTTATTTAAAATACCCATGCCAGCACGCTAAAAATCCGTACTATTGTAAAGTTAAAGTTTTTGGCACATATTTCGTTATAACACCAAAACTATTCGTCCGTTCCAAAATTTATTTCTTCTTTCAATTGATAGCTGGCTAAATTTTCTATCAGACCTCATATATGAAATTTATATAAAGTCATGTAAAGTTCCCGTGCCAGCACGCTAAAACCCCGAACTGTTGTAAAATCTAAGTTTTTTGGTACATTTTTCATTATAACCCCAAAACTACTCGTCCAATCCAAAATTTATTTTTCTCAACTGATAGCTAACTAAATTTTCAATCAAACCCCATATATAAAACTTTGATCAAGCTCTGTAAAATACCCGTGCCAGCACGCTAAAAACAAATTCTGTTGTTAAATACAAATTATTTAGATTATTTTTCGATATTAGTCCAAAACAATTTGTCTAAACCAAAATTTACTTTTTTCAACTGAAATTTGACTAAATTTGATATCACATTTTATACATGAATATTTAATTGAAATCCATGCCAGCAGGCTAAATGTGTATGTTTTGGTAAAAACATAACAATTTTACATGTTACAGTGGGCTGGCGTGGGTATTTTGCGGGACTTTATATCAATTTAATATATGGGTCTGATTGAAAATATAGTCAGCTATCTGTTGAGAAAAATAAATTTTGGATCGGAAGAATAGTTTTAGAGTAATAACGAAAAATGAGCCAAAAACTTGGATTTCACAACAGTACAAGGTTTTGGTGTGCTGGCATTGGTATTTTACGTGACTTTATATCAATTTAATATATGGGTCTGATTGGAAATTTAGTCAGCTATTAGTTGAGAAAAATAAATTTTGGATCGGAAGAAAATTTTTGTGGTAATAACGAAAAATGTGTCAAAAAACTTGGATTTCACAACAGTACGAGGTTTTGGTGTGCTAGCATTGGTATTTTACGTGATTTTATATCAATTTAATATATGGGCCTGATTGCAAATTTAGTCAGCTATCAGTTGAGAAAAATAAATTTTGGATCGGAAGAAAATTTTTGTGGTAATAACGAAAAATGTGTCAAAAAACTTGGATTTCACAACAGTACGAGGTTTTGGTGTGCTAGCATTGGTATTTTACGTGATTTTATATCAATTTAATATATGGGCCTGATTGCAAATTTAGTCAGCTATCAGTTGAGAAAAATAAATTTTGGATCGGAAGAATAGTTTAGGGGTAATAACGAAAAATGAGCCAAGAAACTTGGATTTCACACCAGTACAAGGTTTTGGTGTGCTGGCATTGGTATTTTACGTGACTTTATATCAATTTAATATATGGGTCTGATTGGAAATTCAGTCAGGTATTAGTTGAGAAAAATAAATTTTGGATCGGAAGAAAATTTTTGGGGTAATAACGAAAAATGTGCCAAAAAACTTAGATTTCATAACAGTACAAGGTTTTGGTGTGCTGGCATTGGTATTTTACGTGATTTTATATCAATTTAATAAATGGGCCTGATTGCAAATTTAGTCAGCTATCAGTTGAAAAAAATATATTTTGGATCGGAAGAATAGTTTTGGGGTAATAACGAAAAATGTGTCAAAAAACTTGGATTTCACAACAGTACGAGGTTTTGGTGTGCTAGCATTGGTATTTTACGTGACTTTATATCAATTTAATATATGGGTCTGATTGGAAATTCAGTCAGCTATTAGTTGAGAAAAATAAATTTTGGATCGGAAGAAAATTTTTGGGGTAATAACGAAAAATGTGTCAAAAAACTTGGATTTCACAACAGTACAAGGTTTTGATGTGCTAGCATTGGTATTTTACGTGATTTTATATCAATTTAATAAATAGGCCTGATTGCAAATTTAGTCAGCTATCAGTTGAGAAAAATAAATTTTGGATCGGAAGAATAGTTTTGGGGTAATAACGAAAAATGAGCCAAGAAACTTGGTTTTCACGCTAGTACAAGGTTTTGGTGTGCTGGCATTTGTATTTTACGTGACTTTATATCAATATATATTATATATTTAATATACGGGTCTGATTGGAAATTTAGTCAGGTATTAGTTGAAAAAAATAAATTTTGGATCGGAAGAAAATTTTTGGGGTAATAACGAAAAATGTGTCAAAAAACTTGGATTTTACAACAGTACAAGGTTTTGATGTGCTAGCATTGGTATTTTACGTGATTTTATATCAATTTAATAAATGGGCCTGATTGCAAATTTAGTCAGCTATCAGTTGAGAAAAATAAATTTTGGATCGGAAGAATAGTTTTGGGGTAATAACGAAAAATGAGCCAAGAAACTTGGATTTCACACCAGTACAAGGTTTTGGTGTGCTGGCATTGGTATTTTACGTGACTTTATATCAATTTAATAAATGGGCCTGATTGCAAATTTAGTCAGCTATCAGTTGAGAAAAATATATTTTGGATCGGAAGAATAGTTTTGGGGTAATAACGAAAAATGTGTCAAAAAACTTGGATTTCACAACAGTACGAGGTTTTGGTGTGCTAGCATTGGTATTTTACGTGATTTTATATCAATTTAATATATGGGCCTGATTGCAAATTTAGTCAGCTATCAGTTGAGAAAAATAAATTTTGGATCGGAAGAATAGTTTTGGGGTAATAACGAAAAATGAGCCAAGAAACTTGGATTTTACAACAGTACAAGGTTTTGATGTGCTAGCATTGGTATTTTACGTGACTTTATATCAATTTAATATATGGGTCTGATTGGAAATTTAGTCAGCTATTAGTTGAGAAAAAAAATTTTGGATCGGAAGAAAATTTTTGGGGTAATAACGAAAAATGTGTCAAAAAACTTGGATTTCACAACAGTACAAGGTTTTGATGTGCTAGCATTGGTATTTTACGTGATTTTATATCAATTTAATAAATAGGCCTGATTGCAAATTTAGTCAGCTATCAGTTGAGAAAAATAAATTTTGGATCGGAAGAATAGTTTTGGGGTAATAACGAAAAATGAGCCAAGAAACTTGGATTTCACGCCAGTACAAGGTTTTGGTGTGCTGGCATTTGTATTTTACGTGACTTTATATCAATTTAATATACGGGTCTGATTGGAAATTTAGTCAGGTATTAGTTGAAAAAAATAAATTTTGGATCGGAAGAAAATTTTTGGGGTAATAACGAAAAATGAGCCAAGAAACTTGGATTTCACAACAGTACGAGGTTTTGGTGTGCTGGCATTGGTATTTTACGTGACCTATATCAATTTAATATATGGGTCTGATTGGAAATTCAGTCAGGTATTAGTTGAGAAAAATAAATTTTGGATCGGAAGAAAATTTTTGGGGTAATAACGAAAAATGTGTCAAAAAACTTGGATTTCACAACATTACGAGGTTTTGGTGTGCTAGCATTGGTATTTTACGTGACTTTATATCAATTTAATATATGGGCCTGATTGCAAATTTAGTCAGCTATCAGTTGAGAAAAATAAATTTTGGATCGGAAGAATATTTCTGGGGTAATAGCGAAAAATGTGCCAAAAAACTTGGATTTCACAACAGTACGAGGTTTTGGTGTGCTGGCATTGGTATTTTACATGACTTTGTATCAATTTGGTATACGGGTCTGATTGGAAATTTAGTCAGCTATCAGTAGAAAAAAAATAAATTTTGGATCGAACGAAAAGTTTTAAGGTTTTAACGAAAAATGTACCAAAAAATGCCGGCGTGGGAATTTTACATGACTTTATATAAATTTCATATATGTAGTATGGTAGGAAATTTAGCCAGTTACTTACCACAAGTTAGCCAATCATTGGTGGCCAAACCGTTTGAAAACTATAGATGAAAGAAAAAGAAATGAATAGTGCCAAATTTCTTGCCAATTTGATTTGCTTCATAATGTACATCATAATGATTTATCATTGCTTCATAATGATTTGCTCAAAATATACTAATAGGAACGGTTTCCGAGTTATTCGATCACACGACTAAGAACATTCGATTTTCCAAGAACATACGTTTACGAAGAACTACATGTTTTCCACGTATTTTGTTTTAGGATAGTACATATTTGATAACTTTATAAGTTGAAATATTATTCATTTTTTAATTATATCGCCTTTTTAATTATATTATTACTGTTCATATGTATTAATTGGTATTTTTAACATTAAAATTTTAAAAAAGATTATTTTATATTAAAATAATTATATTGTACCATATGTAGGAAGCAACATAATATAATTTCCTTAAATTATTCTAGAGAAAAACTACTTATAAATCAAATAAAAAAGGAAATCATGTTCAAAAAGTTCACTGTTGGACGAAAAGGATGTGAGTTTTGAACAATGTCAGCCGGTGTGACGCCTTCACAAGGGTTTTGAATTTTGTCTGCCGGTGCTTAGCCCCCTCCAAATTTTGGCAGACAACGTTTTTTGTCATCTATGGAGTATGCAATTTCTTGTGTGCTTCAAATAAATCATCTTCAAATTGTCCAATTTTGGACTGAAAAAACGCGGATTTTGAATTTTGTCTGCTGGTGCTTAGCCCCTCTTGGCGGAGCCTGCCCGCTATGGAGCGCGTCCTCCGGGTGGCGGATGGAGGATCCCTCTTAGGAGGGGTGGTCTGAATATATTGAATAAAGACCCGTGGACCAACAGGTACCCAGTGCTGGGGGGTATAGCCCGGCCACCCCTTCTCCTGTGGGGATATAAGTTACGGGAGACCAGTTGTCCCGAGGTAACGGGGCCTCCTGAGCTGGGCCAATCACCCGCCTAGGAGTAAAATCTGATTCAAAGACAACTAGCAAACAGCCTCGGAGATGGACGGAAACAACGGAAACGACCTGGCATGGAAAAGGAACTACGATTAGGAGTATGGAACGTAAGATCTCTCAACGGCAAAGAGGTAGAGATCATCGAGGAGATGGTGAGGTACAGACTGGATGTCCTGGGAGTGAGCGAGATAAAAAAAGAAGGGAGTAGGAGAGGTAGTAATGGACAGAGGAAACACGCTGATCTATTCGGGAGTTCCACTTGGGAACAGAGCAACTGAAGGAGTAGGCATCATAATGAAGGAAGAACTGTACAGGAAAGTAGAGGAATGGGAGGCAGTAAGTCCCCGAATAATTGTTGCCAATATAAATGTACGAAGCGGAAACTGGGCCTTGATACAAGTATATGCCCCAACTAACGACGCAAATATCCTCGATAAAGAACTGTTCTACGGCAACCTCGAACATGCGGTCATCAAAGCAAGAAGCAACCACCGAAGCATAGTGATTATGGGCGACCTTAATGCCAGAATTGGAAGAGATCACGCACGAGCACAGGGAGCGATGGGACCACATGGTGGGGAGGATGTCAGGAATGAAAGCGGGCAAAGGCTAATTGATTTCTGCATCGATAATGACTTGCTGCTGGGAAACTCCTTCTTTCCACATAAACAAGTACACAAAATTACCTTCTCTGCCACTGAAAGAAACGCAAACAGTATCATAGACTACTTTATATATAGTAGAGACATCAGAAGACTGTTCACAGATGTAAAGGTGATTAGAGGGGCAGAAATAGGAAGCGACCACCTACTCTTGTTACGGTCAAGTTTTGAAACTTATAAAAATTTACACCGCACACTGTTGCCTTAAGCCCAGTGGAGACGGCAAGGTTCGACTTATAACAGTCTCGGACGCCACGCTATTTTTTTCTTAAAAGGAAAATAGCGAAAACTATTAATAAAAAAGAAGGACTTACCCTAGTAACATTAGTCCAACACTTCATAAATCAATAAAATACCTTTTTCTAGGAACACAACTTTTTTTATTCAAATTTACAACCTTCTCTCTTTCTTATCTTTTTAAAACTCCCATATATCATATGTTCTTTTTCAAAAAAAAATGTTAGGTTCTTTTTATGTTATCTAAGGTTATTTTACTTTATTTTTTTTTTCATTAAAAAAAAATAATCTGTATCAATCCTCCTCTTTCGTATAAAAAAAATAAAATAAAATAACCTAGTCAGTGGGTTGTTCTGGGTGCGCTTTCAGATCCTTCACGTGCCATTTTCCCATATTGATCCCATCCATGTTTTCCAGTTCGTAAGTGAGGTTTCCGAGTCGTCTAGTAACACGACACTTTACGAAAGATGGTGCTAGTTTCCCGCTTACGTACCTCGACGCATCCGACAACACCTGATTCTTCTTCCAAACTGTATCGCCTACTTTAAATTCTTGATGTCTTCGCCGAAGGTTGTAGTTGTGTCTGCTTCTCTCGTAAGCCTTTCTGAGTTCCTCTTTAATTTCCTCGTACAACAGAGGTAGGTTCTGAAGTTTGTCAGCAAACTCTTGTCGGTCTCCCATATCTGATACATCTGGTCCATTTGATACACTGTGGTAATCTATGCCACTTCTGGGGAGTTCCCTTCCGAAATTCAAGTAAGCTGGTGTGAAACCCGTGACTTCGTGTACAGCCGTTTTCATGGCAAACGCCAGTTTATAAATATGTTTGTCCCAATGACGGTGATTTTCTTTCACATATGAAGCAATCAAGGTCTTAATTACACGGTTTGGCCGCTCCATCGGATTAGACTGAGGGTGATAATAAGGGGTGTATAAGAGATTGATTGAGTATTCAGCAACTTTGGTTTGAAATTCACGGCTCTTAAATTGAGGTCCATTGTCACATATTAATGTTTGTGGGCATCCAAACATGAGAATTACCTCCTTTTCCAGTAAGGAACTAGCCTTTTTCCCAGTTACTGTCCGAAGAGGCACAAATATGCTATACTTTGTGAAGTAATCCGAAAACGCCAAAATAAATCGGTTCTGGTTCGTCGATAATGGTAATGGCCCAATTATATCAACCGAAACCATTTGCCATGGTTTTGAAACGACGCGTTGTTCTCCCATGAGTCCCGCAGAGGCTTTCTGCAGAGGCTTGTGCGCTAAGCATGTCTCGCACCTAGCCACATATTTAGCCGTGTCAGAGGCCATGCCTGGCCAATAATAGTACTCTCTCAACCGTTGTAGTGTTTTAAAGCGACCTAAATGCCCCGCTGTTGCTTGGTCATGACATTCCCAGAAGGCTTCATTACGTCTATCTTTGGGCAATACCACTTTCCATCGGTTATCGTCTCCTACTATTTTCTTTTTATTAGGGACACATTTCCATATCGATTGATTTTTCTACTCTCCAATCTGCGTATTTTGTAGGATCTTCTTCAACTCGCTGTATCATTTTCAAATACCACGTGTCCAGTATTTCTCCTCTGACATCAATTCTACAAACAGGTAAACGTCGTAGGTTCGGGACAGAGGATCCGCAGCAGCGTTCTGTTTACCCGGACGGTGCATGATTGTGAATTGGTGTTGTTGCAGCTTTAAAGCCCACCTAGCTAGTCGACCTTGAGATTGTTCAGCCACTTCAGCCCAATGTGGTCTGTGATTACAGTGAACTCCATTCCCTCCAAATAAGGTCGGAATTTTTCAACGGCCCAAAGGACTGCTAAGCACTCTTGCTCCGTGACACTGTACTTCCTCTCTGAAGCTGTCAAGCCTCGGCTAGCATACGCGATCACTCGATCTCCTTCTGGGTATTCCTGAAAAAGTATTGCACCTAATCCTGTGTTGGAGGCATCAGTTTGAAGGATGAATGGTTTACTAAAATCTGGGCATGTTAAAACAGGTGCAGTCACCAGTTTTTCCTTCAACAGGCTGAATGATTGTTCTTGTTCATCTCCCCATTTCCATTTCTTGTTTTTCTTCAGTAAATCTGAAAGGGGTGCAGTCAATGTGGAGAAATTTGGAACAAACCGCCGATACCAGGAGGAAAGTCCTATAAATTGTCTAACCTGTTTTACATTCTTAGGCGCTGGATAGTTGAGTATGGCCTCTATTTTACCAGGGTCTACTTGTAAACCGTTCTCATTTACCACATATTCCAGGAATTTGAGTTCTTCTCTGCAAAACTGGCTCTTTTCCCAATTTACGGTTAAGTTTGCCGCGTATAACCGTTCAAAAACCTTCTCCAGAGTAGCTAAATGCGATTCAAAATCTGATGATACTATAATGATATCATCTAAATAGACGAAAATATTCGGCTCCAAATCCGCTCTCAATAAATCATCAATGAGCCTTTGCCAGGTCGCTGGGGCATTGTGTAGCCCGAAAGGCATTCTACAGAAATGAAATAGGCCACGGTTAGGGACAGTGAATGCAGTTTTCTCTTTACTCTCTTTTGCCATCGGTATCTGCCAATATGCACTTTTAATGTCGATGGAAGACAAAATCTTTGCATCACGTAGTCTATCGAGAATGTTGGTGATATAAGGATGTGGGTAGGCATCCCTTTTAGTCACTGCATTCAATTGGCGGTAATCCACACAGAATCTATATGACTCATCCGGCTTCCGGACCAAAACAACAGGTGATGACCAAGCGCTCTGCGATGGCTCCACGATTTGATCTTTGAGCATTTCATCAAGCTCCTTGTCTAATATGGCTTGGATCTTCGGCGAAACAGGGTAATAACGCTGCTTAATGGGTTTGCTATTGCCTGTATGTATCTCATGTTCGACTTTACTCGTACAACCCAGCTTTGATGGTCTAGCACTACGCCATTTCTCAACTAAACTCTCTACGATTTTTTTCTGGGTTGGAGAAAGATTAGGTCTGGTCAATACAGTCGGTTCATTCTGGGATACCGCTAAGCACGTTTCATCTGAAAACTTAAACGAGTTTTGAGATATGTTCGGCACTAGTCTGAATTTATTCCAAAAGTCAATACCGAAAATAAAATCATCAACCAAGCATGATACAACAATAAAATCAATCTCCTTTGTTCTACCCTCTAATTCCATTGGCAATCTCACACTCCCTTCCACGTAGAGCGTATTGCCTCCAGCTGCGCTTATTCTTACGTCTGACTCATCTCGCAGGGTGACTCCAAGTCCTGCGAATCTTTCCCAGCACTCCCTACTCATGAGAGATCTGGAAGCCCCAGAATCTAATAAACCAAGTTCGATTTTTCCCAGGATGTTTATTCTCAGATATGGCCGTTGGTCTAAATCGTTTTCAGGGTGTCTATGAATTTTCCCCTTTTTTCCTTCATAAACATCCTTTACTATTCCCAACCATTCTTCCCACTCTGCTTTGGTTGTGGATTTAGGGTTATGTCTAGGCTCCCATCCACTTAGGCCTGACCCCCTTGTTCGTTTCCCCGTTCGATTTTGTTACACCTCCCACACGTTCGTCTATCCAAGCCTTTTAACCCGCAACCCTCGCAAAATTTGGTTCTCTTTTTGATAGCACTTCTTGAATGAATGGTTCGTTCCTCCACAGTTCCAACACCGGAACAAATTATTGGTCTTACCGTTTCCTTGGATAGGTTCTTGTGACGTTTCCAGGGTGTTTATCTCATTAGCCGGTTTCCGTTGGGATGGGCGATAAGCCAAATCTGGTTCAAGGAGTCCTTTACTGGTAGGGGGTGGTCGATATATATTGATCCTCCATCGCACCTCTTCTAGCTGCCTCCCAAGAATGATCAAATCTTTCAACGTGGTTACTGGATGTAACGCTAACCGGTCCAAATAGTAAGGGTCAATATTCTTCTTGATCAGTCTAAGCATTTCATCCTCCGAAGGAACAACTGATAGCCTGTTGAAATAATTCTTCATCACCGCTACGTAGGTACCAATCGACTCTGTATGCCCTTGGGTTCTTCGTCGTATTTCTTCCCATAATCGATCCTCGTAGTCTAATGGTGCGTATTCGGCCTTTAACTCAGAGACAAGTTTCAGACCACGATGTAACGTCTCTTCTAACCGACCTAAACCATATTAATGCAGGCCCTCTAAAGAAATCGTACGCCGCCGAAAACAGATCTTCTTGAGTCGAGCTCCTGGCCAGGCTCAGATCTTCGACAGTCTCCAAGAAGGCATGTACACTTAGGCCCTCGCCATCTCCAGTGAAGTGTACACCCCAATCCTTTATAGGAATTTGTTTTTTCCGAACCACGAAGGTAGTTGCACTCGCGCCTACTCCATGCTGATTGGCCGTTGAATGACGTTCAGTATTTTCTGTGGATTCCCCCGACTCCTCTTTTCCATCACTTTGTTGTGAATTCCCAGGATTTTGTATGCCAACCATTGGCTGATCTAACCTTAACTTCAACTCCTCAAATTTATCAATCAACTCCAGACACTGTGACATAGCCTTAGATTTTTTCTTCAGTATCAGCAGCATCTTTAGCCGTGATCCGATTTAATCGGTTAATCAAATGCTGTAGTACTGTGTCAATCTTTTCCATATCTCCAGCAGTACTAGAAGATGTTAAGAAAGATAATTTTTTTTCTATTTTAGCCAGCTTTTGATCGCACACTTCTAGTTCTGATACGGCAGGTAGATCGACTGTAGGAGCGACGTATTTTCCTGCACTCTCCAACTTCAGAAAAGTGCGAAGTTTATTCCGCATCTCGTCTGCTGTAGGTAGCCCAACAACCCCACGAATCTTTAGTTCATACTCAAGCTCCTCTTTGATGAGCAAGTTCACATTCATCTTGAATAATTTTTACTTTATTTCTACTTTTAAAGTCCCTGTTCGGTACGCCAAAATGTTACGGTCAAGTTTTGAAACTTATAAAAATTTACACCGCACACTGTTGCCTTAAGCCCAGTGGAGACGGCAAGGTTCGACTTATAACAGTCTCGGACGCCACGCTATTTTTTTCTTAAAAGGAAAATAGCGAAAACTATTAATAAAAAAGAAGGACTTACCCTAGTAACATTAGTCCAACACTTCATAAATCAATAAAATACCTTTTTCTAGGAACACAACTTTTTTTATTCAAATTTACAACCTTCTCTCTTTCTTATCTTTTTAAAACTCCCATATATCATATCTTCTTTTTCAAAAAAAAAAATGTTACGTTCTTTTTATGTTAACTAAGGTTATTTTACTTTATTTTTTTTTTAATAAAAAAAATAATAATCTGTATCAATCTTGATTGCGGATACACAAGTGCTCAAAGAACGAAAGCCTCATATCAAAGCCTATGAGAGAATAGAAGTGAAGAACCTGCAAGACCCTCAAAAGAGACTGGAGTACGAAGTAGAACTGAGAAACCGTCTCCAGGAAGTGGATATGAATGCTGACCTGAACAATATGTGGAACGACATAAAAAGCAGCATTCAGCAAGCAGCCTCCCTAGTGTGTGGAGTCAAAAAGATTTGCACGAGAGGAAAACGAACTTCTTGGTGGAACGAAGAACTGAGGGCACATATAAAGAAAAAAAAATGGCTTGGAAAGAGTACTGCCATGACAAAGCACCAGAAAAATGGCAGGCATATGTGGCGGCCCGGAACAATGCAAAAGAGGCGGTAAGAAAGGCGAAGGAGAGATCCTGGGAAGAATTTGGAAAGAAGCTGGATCAAGATCACCATGAAAATATAAAAATCTTTTGGAAAAAGATAAAGGCACTGAGAGGTCGCAAGAGTAAACCAGTGAGAAACATGAAGAGTGAACAGGGAGTGGTGATGACAGAGGATAAAGATATCCTGGAGATATGGCGGCACTACTACGGAAAGCAATTTGGGTTTAGTGACCACCATGCATCAAGCCAGAGCGTGCCATGGAATGAGGAAGAATATAACGACACGATTGATGAGGATGAGATCGAAAGAGCACTGGACAAAATGAAAACAGGCAAAGCGCCAGGAGCAGACGGCATAGTGGCCGAAATGATAAAATACGGTGGCCCTGAACTGGAACGCAGTCTGCAGGCTCTCTTCCAGAAAGTATGGGATGAGAAAAGGATCCCAAAAGAATGGGAAAATAACTTCATAATCCCCATACACAAGAAAGGATCCCAGACTGAATGCTCGAACTACCGTCCTATTTGCTTGACATCAGTCATATACAAGTTGTATACCTCTATCCTGGAAGGCAGGCTGAGGCCAATGGTGGAACACCAAAAAGGAGAAGAGCAAGCCGGGTTCAGACCAGGACGCCAAACCCAGGACCACATCTTCACATTGCGGAACATCCTCCAAAAGACATGGGATCGAGACAAGAGCCTATATATCGCCTTCCTTGACCTCAAGTCAGCTTTTGATTCAGTCCCAAGAGAGGAAATCTGGGCGGCTCTCAAAAATAAAAACGTACCCAGGAGCCTGATAGAGGCCATCAAATCGACCTACCAGAACCCTAAGGGAATCGTTAGACTCAATGGGGCTGAGTCTGGATACTTTCATATAGCAAAGGGGGTTAAACAAGGTGACAGCTTGAGCCCTCTGCTATTCCTGCTATTTATGGATGAGATCACAGCCATTTGTAAAAGAAGTACGGAGCGGACTTTCCTGGGACGAAGGAATCTAAGCCCAGTTGTTATACAGATGCTTCTCTACGCGGATGATGTCGTGCTGATCGCGGACTCAGTTGGGAAGTTACAGGAAGCGGTAACAGAATGGCAAGAAGAACTTCTCCGGAAAGGTATGAGGATCAACTCTGGGAAAAGTAAAATCCTACTAACTGGTAGGCGGCATGCAGACGTGCATGTGCACTGCAACGGAGAGGAGATGGAGGTCGTGACGGACTTCACCTATCTCGGATCAGTGTTGGACGGTTCTGGTAAGCTGGACATAGAAGTATCCAATAGGATAAGCAAGGCCAATGCAGTGTACTACCAGATATGCAGCACAGTAGTGGGAAAGCGAGAGGTAGGAATGAACGTCAAACTCCACATCTTCAAGTCGGTGTACATGCCGATATCACTGTACGGAGCTGAAAGCTGGATACTCACGGAGAAGCAGGAAAGCAGAGTTACCGCTGCTGAGATGATGTACCTACGAAGAGTCGCAGGCAAGACAAGAAGAGAGTGCGTCCGCAACGAAAAAATAAGGCAGGAGCTAAATATGATCCCCCTCAAGGATACCCTAGAAATCAGACAGTTGAGATGGTTCGGGCACGTGGTGCGTATGAAGGACCATCTAGACCCACTGAAGACGATGGAATATGTGCCGGAAGGGAAAAGGCCGCGAGGACGACCTAGGAGGACTTATCTCCAATACATCGAACTCCTAACCAAGAAAAGAGGAAAGACCCTGGAAAAAACTAAAACAATGGCGAGGGACCGCGACAAATTCAAATCCTGGCTGGAAGCTCCCCTACGCCGAGAGGCACCATAGGGAGAAGTGAAAGAAGAAGAAGAAGGTGCTTAGCCCCCTCCTAATTTTGGCAGACAACGTTTTTTGTCATCTAGGAAGTATGCAGTTTCTTGTGTGCTTCAAATAAATCGTCTTCAAATTGTCCACTTTTGGACTGAAAAAACGCGGATTTTTAATTTTGTCTGCCGGTGCGACGCCCCCTCCAAATTTTGGCAGACAACGTTTTTTGACATCTAGGAAGTATGCAGTTTCTTGTGTGCTTCAAATAAATCGTTTTCAAATTGTCAACTTTTGGACTGAAAAAAACGCGGATTTTGAATTTTGTCTGCCGGTGCGACGCCCCCTCCAAATTTTGGCAGACAACGTTTTTTTTGTCATCTAGTGACCATGCAGTTTCTTGTGTGCTTGAAATAAATCGTCTTCAAATGGTCCACTTTTGGACTCAAAAAACGAGGATTTTGAATTCTGTCTGCCGGTGCGACGCCCCCTCCAAATTTTGGCAGACAGCGTTTTTTGGCACCTAGGGGGTATGCAGTTTCTTGTTTGCTTTAAATAAATCATCTTCAAATAATATATTTTGATATTTGCTAACCCCTTTCGGTGGTCGCCATTTTGAAACGCACCCGCTTTGAGTTGGCAGACAAGTGCAAATTGATTGCTGAGGGTGGACATTTTATGGCTGTATGTCTAAAATTTTTCTTCAAATAAGTCACGAAATTTGGCCTCGGCTCTTGGACTAAAACGAAGAGGATGAGCGTGGCTAAAATATTTCAATATATCGATTATTTTTACTTTTAATAACATCTCAGTAAAATAAATATTCCCATTTTTGGCACCCTAGTAATTATTCTTAACTCTAAACGAATTTTAACTCTGAGGTTTGTTACTTTGAAAAGCGTTACACTATTTTCAGATTGGGAAGGATTTAGAAACAAACCTTGCTACTCTATACTGTTGGTTTGGCTTGTACTTCATTGGAATTTTCCTTAGTATCGATATCCTCTGTCCAATCATTTTCTGTTTATCAGCTAATTTATTCTTGTTGATAGGGGTTGTCGAAGGTTGGGGTTGTATCATTGTACCGAAGAGATTTTGTTGATATATTGTAGTATTTTGTTGTCAAATAAAAATTCCAATTAAAACTTTAAATTTTTTTTGATTCTTTCTTTAACGGTGTTTTTGTTTTTTAAAATAATTTTATCTATTATTCATTTTCGGACATATATTTTATGAAACCAAGAAAAAGGAAATCAGTATCAAAATGATGGTAAATTTCAGTTAATGTTTTGATTTATAATGTTCGATTATTATTTTTAATTTGTGTTTTTTGCAGGACGGAGTTGAAGAAATTACCAACAATTTAAAAGTAATAATGGCAAAATAATATTTTGTTATTTTTTATTTTTTTTATTATAGTTTAACCCTATTTATCGGTATATTTCAGGAAGCTAGATCAGAAACAGTGGATTTGTCAGATAATTCATTAGTTGTGGATATTTCTGATGCACTTAGTGAAAAAGATAAAGTCAAATTTACTGTTCATACAAAGGTGAGATTTGTAGATTATTTAAACTTGAATCCCAATGTCATAATTAACTGAAATCGTATATATTTCTAGACTGCGTTGCCAGAATTTCAAAAAACTGATTTTACTGTTGTTAGACAACATGAAGAATTTGTTTGGCTCCATGACAGGTTTGAAGAAAATGAAGAATATTCAGGATACATTGTATGTTTGTGTTTTTTGTGAGTTGTTATTTTATACTATGAGTAGTATTCGATTTCTAATATACATTTTTCAGATTCCACCAGCGCCTCCCAGACCAGATTTTGATGCTTCTAGAGAAAAATTACAGAAGCTTGGTGAAGGAGAAGGTACCATTACCAAAGAAGAGTATATTAAGATGAAACAAGAATTGGAAGCGTAAGTTTTTTTTTAATAATTATGTTTCTATAAACAGTAAGGTTGCTTTATCAAATTATTTCTATATATATTTTTAATCTCATGAAATATGAACACTATTAATAAAAATGCCTGAATCTGGTCTTTTTATGGAAGTCCATGAGAGCATTGATGAAGGGCTATCTTACTTCTCTGAAAGATGTGATGTAAAATAAATTGAGGGAAGTTTTCATTCAAGAAATTGGGATGTCAAGTGGGAGGAGGGGTGGAGTTGGGATTCAATATCATTACCCGAAGTGTTGATTATACTACAATAGATAAAATCAAATAAGCTGTTATTTTCTATAGGAAACTAGATAATTTTACAGTAACAACATTGAATCATTATTGCATCAACTTTGTAAAATCTGTACATTCTGGACACATCGATTGCTCTGCTTCACTTCAAGTTTCACATTCATTGACAGGTCTATCCTATATCTTTACTGTTAGAAATTGAAATATTGTGAGTTAATGAAATCGATGTACACATATAAAATTCTTTAATATAAAAATTATAATACCAAAATGTAAAACAGTATTATTATTTAATACAATAATAAAACATAAGTGTAATAACTATTGTGATGGTAGAAATGACAAAAGACATGGAGTTATTACCATCTTCATAACAATAGTGTAAACCTCAAGGGGTCATTTTTAAGAGAAGGTTGGATAAGTGAGACATGAGTGTACTAAAGATTGTAATGATGTCTATTGTTTATTACATGTTTTGACATGATAGTTACGCTGATATAAGTTATCTAAACTCCATTTTAATAAAAATCTGATTGTGAGTGTTGCTAATAGAGTGATGATATAAATTTGGAAAAATTTAGTTTTCTCTCTTGGGTGGAGAAATGAAGAGAGTAACCTTATCCTTCCTTAAGAAGCAATAACATTAAAATGAATAGAGAGAAGGTAACAATCCAGAATAAAGTATTTTTAGTTGAAGAAGAGGCAGAGTAGTGGTTTGATGTTAATATCAATTTAACTATTAACTTAAATACTTAATTCATAATTTGGTGATGCTTATCACTTTTAACTGGTCTGGTTGAGATGGTAACCCTGGTCAGTTACCTATTTGGCCTTGTAATATGTTCTTTACCACTTTTCTCTTCATAGGAAAATTAATTTTTTATTAGGTTTATGTTTTATAGTCTAAATGATTAATGCTTTATGAAACTAACATTCCTTACACGTATGTTTCCTCATATAAAGACAGTAGTAAATAAATGGATCAAAAATGACACTAAATTTTTTGTTTTTATAGTTCTTTTTTGATATTTATGGAGAAGAAAAAAATACATTAATAATCCTCAACAAACAAGTATTCCTGTACTACTTATGAATTTTCACAAATAAAATTATTTCACCTAGGTTAATAGTTGTACATTTTTGACAAGGTATCCAGCAACCTTGAAATAGACGTGAACTTTTACTATTCTTGTAAAACCTTTGAAATAGTCGAATTTATTGCAATGTCTATGTGATGACTATATCATTCAGTTTAAACAATTAGTAATTACCATATGTTATTATTGACTTGGTTTATAATGAGAAGGTTAAATTTAATAATGTTCTCTCAGGATTATATTTAGTTGAATAAAGCCTATTTCTTGTAAAAGGTTGACTATATAGCTTATTACAGTCGTAAAATAGAAAGTATCATTAATGATTTGATGAAGTTTAATAATTATTTGATGATAACGATTAACTTCATTCATTGTTTTATACCTCACCTTTCATCCTTTACTAAAGCAAAAGTGACATTAATGTTAGGCACAAGTTCTGATGTAGGGCTGGGCACCTGCAAGTGGGATGAGCAAAGGTTGAAGTGGCACATTTGTCACCACTGCATTGTGAATTTAAATATAATATTTACTTGCGTTTGCGTATATTTATGATATTTAAACATATTTGTATATAGTCTAAGATATATCTTTTATTATGAATATTTGAAGCAACTATTTACACCTCACTTTTTTTCTAACTGAATTTAGATTAGAAAAAAATACAAATTATAGAACCTCTTAAATTTTTCATTAGTTTTGTTGTTGTTTTTTTATGTCATAGCTTATTTATTATATATCTCACATAACTTCTATCTTGTTTTTTTTTTTTTTTTTTTTTTTTTTGTTTTTTTCATTAGAAACAAAAACCTCATTTAGTAATTAAAGCTTTTTGTGGATGATATAAATTATTTCTTCAAAGTAATAAGTAATGATTTTTTTAATGAAAGGATAGGTAGCTTAGTTTCTATTACCTTTTTTATTTTACTGACTTCATTTTTCTGCTGTTTTCTAAAAAGTTTTATTATACAATCTGTGTTAGCCCATTTTATTTCTTTCTTTCTTTTTTTTTTTTTTTTTTTTTCAGAGAGTATTTAGCAACATTTAAGAAGACAGTAGCTATGCATGAAGTATTTCTTTGCCGTTTAGCTGCTCATCCAGTGTTTAGAAATGATCACAACTTTAGAGTTTTTTTGGAATATGACCAAGACCTGGCTGTTCGATCAAAAAATAAAATGGAAATGTTTGAGGTAATTTTAGAAATATTTATAGCTCTGTTTTAACAGTAACTGTTAAATTCTATCTGTCCAATTATGACTTTTAATGAAAACACTCCTTATTTCAGCACCAGAATCTATGATATTTGGTATTCTTGAGAAATTATATGATTTATATTCTAACCTATGCCAGATACTAATTTTTAAGTAGGTTCGTTTCTAGGAAAATGAGTTTTTGTTTCTCAAAGTATAGTTCTCACACCTTGCAAAGCTCAATTTTCCTTTAAGAAAAAAATTTATCTGGTCTGAAGCATTATTAGTAATGTTTCTTATTTTTATTGAAAGACTTGTAAAGTCTTAACTGTAATTATTCTTTAGAAATTGATTGCTTAGATTTTTGTATTTTATATTAATTAATTTTTTTTAAGGGCTTTGTAAAATCATTATCACACAGTACTGATGAACTTTTGTTGTCAGCAACTGTTAAAGATGTGAATGAGTTCTTTGAACAACAAAAAAATTTTCTTATTGAGTACCATAACCATTTAAAAGATGCTACATCCAAAGCGGATAGAATGACATCGAAGCACAAAGGTAAGAGAATCATTTCTTTATCTTAACTATCCATGTATCACATCATTTCAGGAGTTAATTTTATCAAGCCCTACTGACGCCATGTTTTTCCTTGGAGATTGCATCTTCCTGCAGTTCCTCCTCTATAAAATAATCTTCTCATCTGAATAGTCCTCTCTGGTCCTATGGATCCCATCTTGCTTTCCAGCAACTGCTTAAATTGCTCCCACCACCATCTTTTTATAATTGTCTCACCTTATTGTCTTGTTGATTTTTCTATTTTTTATCCTTGATTCCTTTCAGATATGGTAACCTCAATTTTTTCATTTCTTTTATCACTTTATGAAAATCTAATTCTGTATCTTTCTCTATTTTGAGACCAAATAGTTCCCACATATCTTTCCTTAAGCTCACTGAAATTTTAGCTTGTACTTTTAGCTACTAAACTATAGATGTTCTATGGCAAATGAACTTCCTTTATTCTTTTTCCATTGAATGAGTTTTTTTAACATCTCATTTCTACCAACATGTTACCTATATGAAAGATCCAACTTTTTTCTTTCCGTGCACCAGTCTTGAGGTCGAGGTGTATGTAAAGATCTTGAATACTGACTATTCTGCTCTATATCGTCATTCTCTCATAGAGAATTGGAATCTCATACCATCCTATTTATTTTTTCATCCAGTTTGTCTGGCATTAGGAGGTTATGATTATTTCCTACCTTCCTTTAATCTCTTGCATCCATTATTTCACAAATTTCTTCTTTTTTTACCACAAACTAATGTTACATGTTTCTTATTCCCATCTGTCTCCTCTCCAGTGAAGTATTAGATTAATGGTTATTTGTTAGGAAATTATAATTCATTTGCTTAAAAAATCTTTACACAACAATAAAAATATTATTGTTGAGGTTAACATTATTAACAATTCATGTTATATCAAATCCTTACAAGCCGAAATTCTGATTCCTCTTTATCATTACATGAATGAAGTTACCCATAATGATATTTAAATCTCTTATATATCTGATGGGGCCCAAACATGATACTGACCCTTCATGATAAACTTTAATCCATTAGTCTACTGATTACCGATAATCATCTAGACCTCTGAAAAGAAGATGGCCTCAAGATCTTCTAATATAGAACATTACAGGAATGATAAGAGTCTACATAACTTGGCAATGTCACTTTCTAGAATCATTATATCATATGTAGTTTTCAATTTCAATACATTAAAAAAAATATATGAAAATAATCTTTATTAAAAAAAAAAAAATTCTCATTGAATTAAAATTAAAATATCTGGGTCAAACATCAATATTTTATAAAAATCAATGTATTAAGAATATTAATTACAAGTTATTACTTTTTAAAATAACCAATACTCTTTTATAGATTCATATTAATTTTTCAAAATAAAAACTGTGAGGTAATTATCTCCTACTACCCAAATTAATCTCTTAAATACTTTTTGCCTGATATTGTTTTCTTTATTTCTTATATTATTATCTGTCTCTAGAAGTTGCTGATCTCTACATCAAAATTTCAATGTCCTTAATGCAGCTGGCCACAACAGATCATACTGATCTTGAGAAATTTCTCACAAGAGTTGCAGAAACTTTTGAAAAACTGAGGGTTTGTATTTTTATTTTTCTGAAATTAGTATTTTTTAATAGTGGATAGCCTTAGCAATTAAGTATAAGCAGAGTTATAATAGTCCAGTAAAATAAGGGTTTGCCGAAGAAAAAACTGCGGAACTTTTATTCTCAACGGATCTTTATGTTTTTTGGGGTGCTGAATCCAAATCTGAAGTTTGCTACCACGGCAACATATTCAAAATCACAAACAAAAACCGTTATTTTTGTTTTTTTATCTATGACACGATACGAAACTACATTTGGTACGAAAACACATTTGTCGTACTCTTTTGGATATAACGCCGAAAGTATTTTTCCGATTCAAAATGATTTTTTTCAATCTGAAAGGTGGTTAAATTTACAATTAGATCGTAAATATGAAATTTTTATCAAAATTCTTGAAATACACAAGCTATCACGCTGAAAATCACTTACTTTTGTAAAATACATGTTTTTTTGGTACATTTGTCGCTCTAACTCCTCAAATATTTGTTCGATCCCAAATTTCTTTTTTCTATCTTAAAGCTGATTATATTCGCTATGAGATACTATATATGTAAATTATATTAAATCCTGTAAATCACCCAAGCTAGCACGCTAAATGTGTATGTTTTGGCAAAATATGTAAATTATGACATGTTCAGTAGACTGGTGTAGGTATTTCACAGTGTTAATTATAAGTTACATACATAGGATCTAATAGTAAATTTAACCAGCTTTTAGATAAAAATATTAAATTTTGGATCGGACAAATGGTTTTGAAGTTATAGCGAATAATGTGCCAAAAAAACATGTATTTTACAAAAGTAAGTGATTTTCAGCGTAATAGCTTGTGTATTTCAAGAATTTTGATAAAAATTTCATATATAGGATCTAATTGTAAATTTAACCACCTTTGAGATTGAAAAAAAATCATTTTTAATCGGAAAAATACTTTCGGAGTTATAATATCCCATACAATATAATATTCCAGACACCTAACAATCCGTATTGTTGTTAAATCCATGGTTTTTGGCACGTTTATCATTATAACTCCGAAATATATATAATAATAATAATATATGAAATTTTTATCAAAATTCTTGAAATGCACAAGCTATCATCCTGAAAATCACTTACTTTTGTAAAATACATGTTTTTTTGGCACATTTGTCGCTCTAACTCCTTAAATATTTGTTCGATCCAAAATTTAATATTCTTATCTGAAAGCTGGTTAAATTTACTATTATATCCTATATATGTAACTTATAATTAACAATGTGAAATACCCACACCAGTCTACTGAACACGTCATAATTTACATATTTTGCCAAAACATGCACATTTAGCGGGCTAGCTTGGGTGGTTTACAGGATTTAATATAATTTACATATATAGTATCTCTTAGCGAATTTAATCAGCTTTGAGACAGAAAAAAGAAATTTGGGATCGAACAAATATTTGAGGAGTTAGAGCGACAAATGTACCAAAAAAACATGTATTTTACAAATGTAAGTGATTTTCAGCGTGATATCTTGTGTATTTCAAGAATTTTGATAAAAATTTCATATATATGATCTAATTGTAAATTTAACCACCTTTCAGATTGAAAAAAATCATTTTGAATCGGAAAAATACTTTCGGAGTTATATCCAAAAGAGTACGACAAATGTGTTTTCGCAGAGCTGTGGGACTGACGGCAAGTTGGCCAGTTTCTCCATTTTTTCCCAATAACGTAGCTTTGCAAAAAATGGTTCGATTTCGGATTTCTTTTTTTCATTATGTAGGTACTAGTTCCACCTACAATTAGTATTTGAAGACTTTCTTCGAAAAAAAGCTTCGTTATCGTATAAAAAACATATAAATAAACATATAAAAAACAAAAATAACGGTTTTTTGGGCGTTTTTTTTTGCTATTTTGAATATGAAGCCGATGGTTGCCATGGTGGCAAAATTCAGATTCGGATTCAGCACCCCAAAAAATATCCGTTGAGAATAAAAGTTCTACAGTTTTTTCTTGAAAACGGCCTTTTGGAGCCTTATTTTACTGGACTATAAGAAAAAGCTGTTTTGGGAAAGGTTTTTTTTTTTTTTTTTTAATGTAATTTAATACAATTGTAGAATATGTAATACTGCTGACTTATGTATTATTGAAAATAATATTTTTTTTTTATTGGAAACCTAATAGTGTGAAAGTGTGAGAAGCCGCTTTAGAATTCTACCCACAATACATTTTTTTTTTTTTTTTTTTTTTTTTTTTTAAATTATTATTATGAAGACATTATCCTCTTTGAATGTACTTTATACAACACTGCTTAATATTCTTGATTTGATTGCATCCAAATATTTTTGACCAGAAATCTGATAGCTCACCAGGTGATTTACTTCCATTATTTATAATAACATAGCATTATTTATGTCGTATTTTTTTATATGTTGTTATTGTTGTGCTTGTGTACGAAAATCCAAATTTGGTATCTTGAAGTGCTACTGCTTACTAGTTGGTGGCATCAAATATTTCGAACTTTTCTGTTTCCCCAAAAAATATGCTGCATGGTTGGTTTTAAAGAAGAACTTGTTACATTCAGAATTTAAATAAACTAAATTTAATACAATTATATTTGAAAATAAGCTCTGGTGCTTAAAAAGGGATTGAGATACAAGCTTTCACATTTTTAAAATTCCCTCAAAAAGTTTTAGAAATTGTCGTTTTTTTTTTTTCTGTAAACACCTTAATGACGTTTAGAACATGCTTCATTATGAACAAACCTCAAATAAATTAGTTTTGCTATACCAAACACAATACAGTGTTATTATGGCGACTGCTTCTATACATAAATAAAAATAAATAAATAAAAACCTGTACCACTTACAACCCATGAAGGGTCTCGGGTTCAGTACTTAGGTACACTGTAATGTTTCTGAGCCAACGGTTGTGAAAGAAGGTGATTTCACTAGGATTCATGCTCAACTGCCAAAATTTTCCCCCAATTTAGGGTACCCACTTTTTAATAGGCTGGGTGTGCCCCAAGGAGGGTCTCCCGACCTCGAATTCGATCCACAGCTGAAATGAAAGAAAATAAATTTTCTGCCTTCATTTGGACTCGAACTCGGGCCCGGGAGCATGGTAGTCAAGCGCCTAAGAGGAAGAATAGTGTTTACATTTAATCAAACCTTTTGGCGGTTCCGTCTTACCCCTGGGTCTCTTAGGGGTCAGATTTATTATAACCTGGTGAGGTTCTACTGTATTCAAATTACAATTCAGTACTTACATTTTTTCAATTATAAAATAAATCATTTTGAATATTAAAATGTTTTAGTGCACAAATTCATCTCTTTTTCTTTTCTATTTATTTTTTTTCTCAAGTTTTTGTCTTTTATTGTGTTAATTTCTTTTGTACCCTTACTAAGTTAGGTTATCCACCAAATCACTATGAAAATTTTAAAAAATATTCAACACTCAGGGATATATTTTTGGCCCAACAGTTCTTTTTCACTTTTTTTTATTCATAATTATCACTTATCAGTCTAATTTCTAGGAATGTAATTTTTCTTATAAATTGTCTTGAAAGTTCAATTACTTTTAATTTTACTTATAATTCACATTGCTATACTAATAGTTAAAATAATGTATTTTGTTATAGAAAACTGAAGCTCGGGTTGCATCAGATGAAGACCTCAAGTTGTCCGATACATTAAGATATTACATGAGAGATACATTTGCTGCGAAACGGCTCCTATACAAGAGACTCAGATGTTTAGCTAATTATGAAAATGCGAATAGAAACCTAGAAAAAGCAAGATCCAGAAATAGAGATATTCTAGCTGTGAGTTCATTACATGATTATTTTCCATCAATTTTAAATATTATTAATATTTATGTATTGCTCATTAAATACAGCACCATAACAAAATACTTCATTGATCATATATTTATAATTATCTCAAAAAACAAATATTCTATATGAACTTAATTGATAAATTAATTAATGGAATTTAATGCACTCAATTTTTTCTACAAATTGAATGCATTTAAAAAAAAAAAAAAAATGTCTGTTTTAATACACTTAACACTATAATCATTCTTTTTGTAGCTTTTGAATCTAATCACATCCACTAGAATAAATAGTGATTCTACTGATTGTTACCTATCTGTTACCAATAACTTATTTGTAACTGATCACACAGGACCAGTGATTCTACCCATTACTAGGTTATTATCAGAGATTCTGGCGAGTAATTCATTATTTTATTCTCCTCGTCATTGGTAATATTGTTAACTATTTCCATGTTAGTAATCATTTAGATGATAAGTACTATAAAATCCTTTGAAAAATAACAATAGTAGTAAAAATTATGAGCAGAAAGTACTTTATTTATTTCTTTGTAAAAAAAGAAAAGTTTTAACAGCCAATTATAGATTTTTTTTAAAATAGAAAACAAATTGCAAATAAAAAGGTTGACTATAGTTCATGAATTCATCTAAATAAATCCAAAAGAACATTGCTATGATATACACTTAAAATCAAGTTATTTAATAACTTTATAACTGATAGAATCAAGTACATCCTCTTTACAGTTTTTAATTAGATTAATAAAATACCATCTAAAAACTTATTCTTGATGAATTACATATATCTACGAGGAAGAAAAAGACTCAGTATTTAGTTGTATTATTGTTAGTTTATTGGGGTTTAACATCCCTATTCACTCCTACTTGGACAGGAAGGACGGGTTATCCTAGAGGTTATAAGGTGCTGCGAGCTACAACCTTTTCTGCCATCATAGCCTCTAATTATTAGTTCTGAAAAAATGTAAAAAAAAAAAAAAAAAAAAAAAAAAAAAAAAATCAATATTTCTCCAGAAAACCTATAATTCGAATGTCTATGTATGCTTTTGGCATATCTTTAGTTATCTCGATAGTTCAAGGACATAATAAAATTTAATCCACTAAATCACTCAATTCTTGATTATCAATATTAAACACTAACTTTTGGCATAAAATTTCATATTTTCTTGCTTCAGATTGCTCAGATATTAAATAGAGGGGGCAGGGAAATAGGTCAAAATTAACCCTTTTGACTTTTCCTGAGGGCTGTTCTGTCGTAACCCTTCTTATTATGAACACAAAATATTGCTTCATAATTTTCATTCATTTAGATCCATTTTCTCTGTGTTTTGACCTCATCAGTATGTTAAGTAACCTTCACAACATTGAGAATTGGTCTTAACTCACAAGCTTCTTAAATTCTAAGCTACACATTTTTCCCTCTATTCTTCAATTAAAATTTGTTCAGATTAAATATTGTAAAATACAAAAGCCTTTTTATAAATAAAAATACTTCTATAGTATGCTAAAAAAGATAATTTGTTAATTGGGGATTAATACCCTGATACATTAATCCTAGGACAAGAAGTATCGGTTATCCTTCAAGTTACCAACCTATTCTAGCCAGAATAGGAAGACTGAGATTTTGTGGGACCATCACAAAGTAAATATCAACCGATCCTTGTAGGAATTAAACCCAAGATTTTCCCATACATACCAAGTGCTCTGAGATACACCAACATGCTCAGCCATCATGATCCACAATTTTTTTTTTTAATTCAATCAAAAATACAAAAAAAGTTTAGAGATTTGAATTTATTTAAATTTCTCATCTGTTCAAATTTTTAAAAAACATAACACAGCATTACTTATAATAAAGCATTGGCATTACATTTGCTTAATTTTCTTTGTACAGGGCGAACCAAAAAGAATATAATATATACAAGAAGAATATAAAAGAATACGTATTTCAAACTGATATATTTAGTAAACTATCAATAGTAGCAGTGTGCTGCGGGTATCGGAGGAACGAGTACATTATCTAGTATGTGTCCATGTCCGCCAGATGTCAGTTGTGCTCGGTTACAATGACGTATGCGGAGTTGTTGTAAAATGGCTATGCCACAGCACAAGAGCTTTTGTATTCTTGAGCTTGTGAAGTGTAATTCCGTGATCACAGTGCTAAAACGTTTCCTGTTGAGGTACCAAATTGATCCTCCGAATAGATGGAACATTGGCAGATGGTACCGTCAGTTTGTTGACACGGGTTGTGTATGTAAAGGAAAGAGTCCTGGCCGCCCTCGTGTATCTGAAGAAAATGTCGCACGGATTCAAGCTGCTTACCAACGTAGCCCTTCAAAATCAACACCAGTCGGGAATCGCAGCTGCCTAAAACAACAGTTTGGCGTGTTTTGAGACGCAGGTTAGTTATGAAGCCGTACAAGTTACAGCTGTTACAGGCTCTGAATAATGATGACAAACCTAAACATGTGGAATTTAGTGGCCAGATTCAGGATGTTATTAACAACGATAAAATTTCTGAAAACGGATCGTGTTCAGTGATGAAGCATGTTTTCATCTTGGTGGGAAGGTGAACAAACAGAATGTTAGAATTTGGGGCCTTCAGAACCCACATGCGCACATTGAACATTTTCAAGATTCACCTAAAGTGAATATGTTCTGTGCCATATCCTGCTCATCTGTTTACAGCCCTTTTTTCTTTGATGGAAACATGGTTAACGGTCCGCAGTATCTTCATATGTTGCAAAACTGGTGGTTTCCGAGGCTGAACAAGAACAGCCTCATTTTTCAACAAGATGGCGCACCTCCTCACCGGAGACGTCAAGTTCGTCAGTTTCTGAATTAAACTCTTCCGAACCGTTGGATTGGACGTCAAGGAAGGGAAGATTTAGCACTTTTCAGCTGGCTTCCACGGTCACCGGATCTGACGCCGTCGATGTGATATTGTTCGTGTCGCTGGTGGGGGACATATTGAACACCTGTAATCTAAACTAGATACTTTATTAAATATATCAGTTTGAAATACTTATATTCTTTTTGGTCCACCCTGTATTTTAATAATCAATTTTTAAAAAATTTATTTAGTTTTTAACTTTTTATACCACAAAAATTTGTTATTTTGTTTTACAAATTATTAAGTATATTTACTATACATCTTTTGCCAAAAAGAGTGCATGCATACTTATGTTCATATTTCGTATGCTATTTATTATATAGAAACCTGATGTTTAGTTATGGCGTTGTATTTTGTGAGCATTATAGTGGCTTGCCAGCATTGAGAATTTTTTGTTTTTCAAAATTAATCATCTCGGAAAATTTTTAAACTAAAGTTATTTTATGATCCCTAAAAATCTCATGCTGCTAAGGCTCAAGATGTGGCTGCTGTAAGTATATGGTATTATTTCACTTGGTAAAACTTATAAATGCTGAATAATTTTGTCTTTTGTGAAAATATATATTGGTTTGCATAGGCTGAAGCTTCGCAGCAAGAGGCTTGTGATAAGTTTGAGCAGATGTCGGATAAAGGAAAAGAAGGTATTTTCTTGTATTTTTAACCTGTTTTCTGTCCTTTTATGGTTATTTATAAAATCAATTGTGACTATTTTTTCTTATATTCCATGAGCTCATATAACAGTAATTGAGTTTTTTTTTTGGATTGAATTGAATTTTTATCCCATTTGGAGTAGATGGGATTAATGCAGCCATTTTATTGTTGTTGTTGGGAGCCTTGTTCCCATAGACTCGAGTAGGACATGTTTGATCTGAGGTTTCACGCTATAAAAACTGATTAGCTTGTTATACTAGTCTGGTCTGCCATAGCCTTAGTCCAGTAAAATAAGGGTTTGCCGAAGAAAAAACTGCAGAACTTTTATTCTCAACGGATCTTTATGTTTTTTGGGGTGCTGAATCTGAATCTGAAGTTTGCTACCACGGCATTCATTGGCTTCATATTCAAAATCGCAAAAGAACCGCCAACAAAAAAACCGTTAGTTTTGGTTTTTTATCTATAACACGATAACGAAGCTTTTTCAAAGAAAGTCTTCTCTGATCCTCAGAGGTTAAAAAATTGCTGCCCTAGCACCAGAATTGGGTGCAATCGGTCTATAGCCCACTTACTATAAATAACTGTTACAAATCCTCTAAGTGAACTAAGAAAAGCTGGGTTCAGAATCAGTTGAAGTATGCATAATCGTTTAGAAGGATCAATACTATTAAGAATTGATGAATTGTTTTCATTTTTATTGGTATTTTATTAATAGTTTTAAATGCTAAACACTCAGCAGTTCTTAAAACACAAAAATTTATATACATTATATACATATTGTAATGTTATTTGTTTAATTAGTAAAAGTAAAATTTTAATTAATATGAAGTTAATTAATTGTCCCTGTTTAGGCGCCATAATGTAATGTTATTAAATTAATTAGTAAAAGTAAAATTTTAATTAATTGTCTAATTAGTTTTTAATTAATAGTCCCTGTCCGGCGCCATAATGTAATGTTATTTAATTAATTAGTAAAAGTAAAATTTTAATTAATTGTCTAATTAGTTTTTAATTAATAGTCCTTGTTCGGTCGCCATAATGTAATGTTATTTAATTAATTAGTAAAAGTAAAATTATGATTAATATGAAGTTAATTAGTTTTTAATTTATTAAGTTCAATTTTGAGGGAATATCAAGGGTTGAGCTTTTCAAAGTGATTCTGACTCGAGAATATATTTTATAAACAGAAACAAAATAAAAACATTTTATATTAATATTACATATAGCATTTAACATATTATTAAATAATCTACCTGTTTATTTTCAAAATAATTATAAATCTTCATTAAGTTCAAATTGTTCATTAACTTCTTTTTCATATCTTAAATTTCTTCTATCATTTCTTCCTTATTCTCTTTGAACATTCACCACCATTTAGTTTATATAACAACTGTACTGTTAAAGCAATTACAAATTAAAATCTTCACACATGACTAACTAAAAGATTGGAGACATGTTGACACCTCGAGGCTCCTGACCAGAAAAAGGTCGCAACATAGGAACTGCGTGGTAAAACACGTTTTGGACAAGTCTAAACCTTTACAACCTTCGTCTTTTTTACGTCTTAACGACTTATCAATTTAAATGAAATTATATATTACAAAAATTATTAGGATTATATTTAACATTTTTAAATAAATTTATCTGAAAGTTTCGAAATAATAAGATCGGCAGCGAACTCTCACCGGCACCAAATTCAAAATTGAATCATTTTACATACAATTTACCGTGACTCTGAAATATCACTACAATATATTGTAACGATATTTGGATTTAAAGTTCAGGAAGAGCAAATACTGGAAGTAAGGGTCAAAACCAGGTAGGAACCAAGGGATTAGGAACACCTCCATTACCTGGGAGACTTGCAGCCCTTGAGGCAGGTAGGAAAAAGGGCAGTTGGTTATAAGACAAGGAGCAAAGAAGAGAGTCAGTTAGTTCTGGGCCTTGGAGCAATTATGTGTCTGCAGATATAGAAGAATATGGAACCAGGAGACAAAGCATGGACTGGGCTAGAAAAGATAAGTGTTTAGTGGTTCTTTCAGTAATAGACTAACTCTCTTCTTAATGAACTTTAGACTTTTAAATTAAACTAAGGTAAAATTAAATATTGTTTTCACATTGTAATTTATAATTAATATAAAAAGTATGAATAAAACCTTGTTAAATATTTCCAGTCATAGTTCAAAAGAATATTGACAGAACCCTAATAATGAGTTACAGTCAATTAATTATTGATATATAATTTTATTAGAAACTTATGATTGAAGAAAATCATTACTATATATATATATATATATATTGTAGTGATATTTCGGAGTCGAGATAAATTGTATGTAAAAAGATTTAAGTTAAGATATATTAAATAATGATTAGGATTTCTAAATGTTTTTGTAATGTATGAATTGAATTCTATATTTTATTTTAAGTGATAAGTCGTTAAGAGGTCGTAAAGATGAAGGCCGTGAAGGTTTAGACTTGTCCTTAACGGTTTTTGGGCTTGGACGCGTAGTTCCTGTATTGAGACCTTCTCTTCTCGTCTGGAGCCTCGAGGTGTCAACATCTCTCTATTATTTTAGTGAGTCGTTAGTCACATGTGTGAAGAATTAATAAATTATTTTAACATTCTTGATGTGATGAGTGTTTCAATAGACTGATGAAGGAAGGTTAGAAGGAAGTTTGAAACAAGAAGGATAAGTTGAGGAACAATTTGAATTATGAAGATCTACAATCGTTTCGAAGATGGAAGGTATCTTAATTACTAATATGTCAAATGTTATATATAATCTGGTGTAAAATGTGTTTATTTGTTTTGTTTATAAAATATATTCTTGAGTCAGAATCATTATCTTTGAAAAGCTCAACCCTTGATATTCCCTCAAAATTTATTTAAACAAAGAAAGATAACTTTATATTAATTAAAATTTAACTTTTACTAAAATAAAAGAACATTACATTATGGCGCCCGTAAAAAGGACTTTTCTTAGGATTTTGACTCAAGGTTTTTATTATAATTTTTAATGTGTCAACAAATTTAATGATTTTTGTATTTGATATAAATATTGTAAGGATTTATACAATTTAGGATATTATGCAAGTTTAAGTAAATCAGTATTAAAAATGGAAAGTACTGTAGTCAATTTAAATGTAACTGATGAGAATGTTATTAAAAGGTATAAACAAAGTGATGTTCTAGATGTTGATAACGAAAATTTAGAAAATAGATATGATTCTGAGCAATTAAACAATGATTTGACTGAAAAACCAACAAATGCTAATGCTAATAAGTAATTAACAAAAAACCCAGTAGATTTAAACACTAACCTTTTACTTCTTGAAATGTTAACTGAATTTAAGGAACAATCTGCTGAATATAAGGAACAATTTGATAAACAATCTACGAAAGTTGATGAATGGTGTGCTAAAATTGATGGATGGTCTACTAAATTAAATGAGTTAAATGAATCTGATAAAGAATTAGGACAGACTACTGTCGATTTGAAACTTGAATCAAATAAATTGTTTGTAAATAATAGTAGTGAAATAAATTTAAATTTACAAAATATTGAAAGTGATATGAAACTTGAATCAAATAAATTGTTTGTAAATAAAAGTAGTGAAATAAATTTAAATTTACAAAATATTGAAAGTGATAGTGTGAGTAGTCGGAGCAATATTAATGACAATATAGAAGAACATATTAAGTCTACAGAGGGATGTTACCTAAAAATAGATACCGAAATTGAAAATATAAATAAAAACGTAAATAACCAAAAAGATGAAAAATCAACTAAAATTGAAGAAAACATAACAAATGTGTCAGTCGAGAAAAGGAAGAAGAAAACCAAAAAGAAAATAAACAATTATTAAAGAAAAATGTGAACCATAAAAAAGGAAAATCAAGATATATAAAAAGATTAGAAACAAGAAAAATAACATCTAGAGCAGGAAAAAGAGTTAAAATTGTTAGAAGGTTAAGAAAGGTAACAGTTCAGCATTATAGTAAGTTGAAAACAGGTATGAACAAGAAGCTTAATAGAAGTATGTATAATTATATCATTATAATAAATAAATATAATAATAGCAAAACAAAAAGAAAAGATTTGTTTGGAAAAGAAGTACATAATGTAAATATTAATAGAGAAGACCCAAGTTATATTTTGGAAAATAAGAAAAAGAAATTATTCAAGTTATTAGAAGAAGAAATTATGAAGAGCTATTACTTCAATGTTGAAAAAAAACTGACTCCCAGTGATGTACACAATGACTTGCGGGGGAAAGTCACGAAGAAATTATAATATTCAAAAGTGTTGATTGGAAATTTGGTAACAATTTAGGCAATCATTTATGAAAATATCCATTTTATTATAAAGTAATTAGAAACTATTAAGGAATATTTCATACAAGTTTAATTAAGTTTTTTTTTTTTTTTAATCTTAATCCCTATCCTTATTCCTAAGAAAATATTTTGGAGAAATCTAGACCCTCAAACACCTTTTAATTCTAATAACTTTTATTTTCTTAATATTTCCCCTAATTACCTAATTGATTCAATCTTTAAATCTCGTACCAATGACTATGGCTTGGATCAAATACCTTTAAAAATAATAAAACTCTGCCTTCCTGTTATCTTACCTGCCCTGCTCCACATATATAATTTCTCCTTACAACACTCTGTTTTCCCTACAGCTTGGAAAAAAGTCCTGGTCCGCCCATTAAATAAAGTTCCTTCTCCTTCTTCAGTTTCCCACTTTAGACCTGTATCAATCCTATCAAATTTATCTAAACCATTAGAAAGATTAGCACATACCCAACTCACCTCGTTTCTTGACTGTAAAACCCTCCTTAATCCTTTCCAATCAGGATTCCATTCCGGATACTCCACGCAGTCTGCTTTGGTAAAAATTACTGAAGACCTTTACTTCTCCTTTGACCAACAGAATATTACGATCCTGATCCTTTTTGATTTTTCAAAAGCTTTTGATTCTGTTGACCATACAATCCTCTACAAACTCCATAACCTCTCAATATCTAATAGTGTGTTAAGCTGGCTTCATTCCTTTTTATCCAACCGTTCCCAAACAGTGATTATACCTGGAAAACCTCACTCATCTTCACTACCACTCTCGCGAGGAGTCCCCCAGGGATCTTCTCTTTCACCTACCCTATTTCCTATTCATGTTAATGACTTACCGAATCGCATCCACTACTCCCAATATCATCTTTATGTTGACGACTTGCAAATATATTTATCCTTTCATCCATTAAATATGCTAGAGGCGACTTGTAAGCTACAGAAAGACATAGATAGCATTAACCTTTGGGCAGTAGAGAATAAATTAAGTCAGAATCCATAAAAAACAAAGGCTATACTCATTGGGTCAAAACCTCACCTAAAAGCTCTTCCCTACTATCCACTGCTTTTCCTCAAAAACCGTCCAATTCACTTCCGAAATTCCATTAAAAATCTGGGAATAACTTTCGATCAACATCTTGCTTGGAATAACCATATCTCTCAAATCACAAGGAAATTCATTTTTAGTCTTAAGCAACTCTCACATTACCGTGATTTATTACCATTAAGTACTCGAAAACGTTTTGTATCATCACTCATTTTCCCTAACTTTGACTATGGATGCTTAGTATATGGAGGGCTGTCTGATGAGCTCGAGATGAGATGTAAAAGAGTAATGAACTGTTTCATTAGATTTATTTTCGGGATCTCCAGACGTTCTCACATATCTCACAGGTATTCTGAAATTGGGTTTTCAGTGAAGTTTTCGACGTAAATACTTCCTGGGTGCTCTCATATTTCAAACCTTGAAAACCAAAAAACCCACCTATATCCATGACCTAACTCTGCGCTCCTCCATTTACCTCTTAAATATGTTTAATTATTCAGAGCCTGTAACAGCTGTAACTTGTACGGCTTCATAACTAACCTGCGTCTCAAAACACGCCAAACTGTTGTTTTAGGCAGCTGCAATTCCCGACTGGCCCGACGCACAGTGCTTCGTCAATGGACAAAAATCAAAAATTGAAGTATTTTTATCTATTGTTTACCTTTTGGTATTATTAAATAGACCTTAGACAACTGTTTAGTATGATTATTTCATTGTTTACATATTCGTTTAAGTCACACAATCGAAAAATTCAGGAGTATTTTCGTTTTGCGATTTATATCATATATATTAGCCGAAAATTATATTTTTCCATATACATCCCATTGGATAAAAAATAACTATTGTTAACGATGCAATAAATATACTACTTTCATTGGTAAGCTGATCACTTATTATATTCATTGCATGCGTGTAAAGTTTCGTTGGCCAGTTTGAAAATTATTCAAACTTTAAAGAGGCTTTTAAAAAAATCCTCAAATATTCTTTTGTAGTTTTTGCACATTCTTGTTGCTTGGTATATAGGCTTTGATTTGCCATGAATTTTAACTGCGCCGGGACTGTTTTATTATTTTTTTTTTTTGTTGAGAAAGCAAAAATTAGGCCAATGGCAAGTTTGCTGAAATACGCTTTTCCCACAAAAAATCAGATCAAATAGCTGTAGTCACTTGTAAACTACATTCGTTTAAGAACGTGGAAGAGTCTAACCACCAATTGAAAATAGAAACATTTACAATTAGTCGGTTATTTTGCTTCAGATTCAATTAAAAATTGAATGAGGTCGAAAGGAGTCGTAATATGTTTCGTCAGGGATATGCCACTTGACTTTAGCAGAAACTTCAATTGCCAACTATTCCCGAAATCAGTGCAGTCAAACCAGGACCAAGCCGAATACGCGGAAGAACGGAAACCCTTTTCGAAGAATCTTCCAATAAAACCAGAAAAAAAAGCGAGTAAAGGATCTTGATCTGAACACTTCATCTGTTGAATTACGTTTTGCTGCAGAGCTGTCTGGACAATCTTTGGTTGAAGAACGAAATCGGTAAGTCCTTTTCCAGCTCTAGCTTTATACATGGATTTATGTATTTTTGATAGAAAATACGGTATGGTTTACATAAGGACTGCTTTCCTAGCTTCTATTCATTAACTTTTATGAAAAATTCCCTACTTTCTAATAGTATTATCGCTGGTGAAGTTAGTGATTGGATAAATTTACAAGAGCTCCTGCAACCAACAGTAAAGATCGTATTAAAAATTGCAATTTTGGAGAAGGGTAATGAGTTCAAACTTAAATTTAAATGGGGATTCGATAACAGTTTCAGTCATAACCATTATAAACAAATGTTTAAAAATGCATCAAGCACTGATGAATATTTTTTTTAATGGCTATGGCGGCTCTGAAATTGGTAGAAATGAAGAATGGAAATGTTGCTTGAAGGTAAATCTGCGTTCATCGTCGACCATATATTGCAAACCCATAAAATAAATTTTCAAAAAAGGAACTACAGATCTAATGCCTGGCGAGAAAAAGCAGTGAAAGATAAAATTTGCCACCTCCAAAGCTTTGAAATTAAATTTGAAAGCTATCATATTTACAGGGTTAGTTTAGAAATGTTCACAATGCTGGATGGTAGTGTTAATAAAAGCAATAAAAATAAAACCAAAATTTTATCTGGAACAAACGCCATGTATATGTGTTTCATTTGCGGGGCTACCCACGCCAGAGAAGAGGGACATCCGAAAATCGTCCATCTGATGATGAACAATATCGCCTCTTATATGAACAATAATATAAGATAGTATGGGCTGATCTGGGTTGGTGCCTACTGTTGAAATAAAAAAATATTAGAAAAAATAAGAATGTTACTTTAATTCCAAAAAAAACATTTACTACTTATCTTCTTCATTAACTCAAACACATCCTAATGTAGCTCGAAATGCAACATTTACGCTAGTATTAAAAACTTTTCACCAAGAATTTCATTTTGCTAAATAGGAAAAAAAAAAACTAGTATTTTTTTTTACAATTATCTTGCCATAACTTTTTATAGATGCATTTCCGGACCCATGTTCATAGGAAATTTTTTGTTCAGATTTTAAGGGTTTGCGAATTTTGTCCACCCTCACTCTATGTTCGAAGCACTGTGCGACGTGTTGATTTTGAAGGGCTACGTTGGTAAGCAGCTTGAATCCTTGCGAAATTTTCTTCAGATACAGGAGGGCAGCCAGGACTCTTTCCTTTACATATATAACCAGTGTCAACAAACTGATGGTACCATCTGCCAATGTTCCATCTATTCGGAGGATCAATTTGGTACCTCAACAGGAAACGTCTTTGCACTGTAATCATGGAATTACACTTCGCAAGCTCAAGAACACAAAAGCTTTTGTGCTGTGGCATAGCCATTTTACAACAACTGCTAATACGTCATTGTAACCAAGCACAACTGACATCTGGCGGACATGGACACAAACTAGACAATTCACTCGTTCCTCCAATACCCGTAGCACTCAGGTACTATCGATAGTTTACTAAATATATCAGTTTAAAATACGTATATTCTTTTTGGTCCGCCCTGTATTTAGCTATCTCCCCCTTTCTTTATACCACCTTACAGTTCATTCCTTGGTTTGGACCATTCGCTGTAAAAAAGTTCTTCCTTTAGGGGTGCAAAGGTAAACTTGACCCACTTTTAGGAATTCTGAGTGCTAAAAAGACGGTTATAACCTCTAATGAATGAGTCAGATTGTTGTCAATTGTGTTCTGTATTAGTTTTTATGGTTAAATGTATAAAATATAAAGTATTCAAAATACTAAAGTGATGTAGAGTTTTAATTAAAAATAATTACCAACAAACCCTACACACGCATTAGTAGAGGCCCGCCTTCTACTGACTATTAGTAGTTCTAATTTGAACTATAATGTAATTATAGTTACATAATAATAACTTTTATATTAGAGGTTTGTTCAGAAAATGAAGTGACTTATAATTTTCTCAACAAATATTTATTTATTCACCAGTATCTATTTAAGCAGATGTTATGGATAGCTCTTTTATCCAACACTTTTTCCAATCTTCAAATCGCTTTGATATGTACTTAAGCTTTTCCAGTGATGTAATCTTAATCTTATCAATCGTGGCAAGACTCTGTCTTTTCAGATTTGGGTACAGGAAAAAGTTGCAAGGGGGCAGAGACTGCGATTTTAACAAAGTTGCTTGATGGAAGACTCTGACTGGATAAGAGGAAGAGGCAGCTCTTCCCCCATGGGTTAGGTGGGGGAATGCTATCACCTGAAACATGTGGAACAATCTCAACTGATGAGTAACCATAGAAGACTGAGCTATCTGATGATGGGTTGGAGCCAAAGACCACAGCAGTCTAAGCACCTATGAATGATGATGATAAAATTATTTGTATTCGAAGCAAAACCATACAAGTTTTTGTTCTCAATGCCACACTTAACCCTCTTAAAATTTAATAAAAAATGAACCTTCTCCTTCTGTTTTTTTTTTTTTCTTTCTAATATCAATATTATATTTTATGCTACTAATTTATAAACATATGGTCTATTATTTCTAGAACTTGTCGACTTCAAATCCAGAAGAGTCTCTGCTTTTCGTAAAAACCTAATTGACTTGGCAGAGCTAGAAATAAAGCATGCGAAGGTAGTCCATTGAGATTTTAAAATATTTCCTTTTCATATCTATTAGGTACAATATTTATAATAAATCTACTTTCATATTTTCAGGCCCAGATACAAATTTTGAAGTCATCCATTTCATCTCTTAAAAATGGAGAATAATCAATTTGTATGAGTTTCAGTTTTTAAAGACAATAAGTTATCCTATAATCATTACAGATTTATATATATATACATTCCATTTATCTGTATAGTTTTTGTATGTGAGTGTTATAAAATATTGTCAGTTAATATAAAATTATATTCATTATTTATAGTTTGGTATATTATCTTTGAAAAATTGTTTTGATAATTTAAAAATAATTATCAATTTTTATATAAAATGATTACATATTTATAACATTGGTGGTCATTTCAACTTTGAATATAATATAATGTTATATCAGTCGTAGTTTTTGCATATATTACTGTTAAACTTCTTATTGTTATTAATTTTTTATTATTTGGCACGCAATAGTCAGAAAAACATGTGATATTTATGTTGTATCTTGTTTTGAAAGTTGGTATACCTCTATTAAATAAATAGTTTAATGTTACTTATTTGTAACAAAAATAATCGTTAAACAACCCACAGTATCATTCAAAAATCATTATTTTCACCTACAGCTCTGCCTTTACTGTGTATAATAATATGTAAAATAACCATAATATAGCATGACACATACAGTTTATTACAGTAAATAAATATTTCATGTTCATAAGACCCACTAGGAATCTTCAAAGGAGGATACTAAATTATGAAATTCAATCAAGTCTTCCAGTCTGCCCTTATCTATCTAATCTTCAGTCTTTTACACTTTTTAAATTAATCAAGATTCCTTAGATCTTATTTTAAACAAAAGTGGTAATAAACTTCCATAATATAATTTCTTATTATTTTTCAATGTATCTTGTAATCCTCCCCCTCCCATAGGAAACCATTTGCTTCTATTGTGAGTTCAAATAAAATATACACGCATAACTGGTTCGTTTTTGAGAGATCCTGTTCAGTTAATGCATGGTTACAGTTAAAAATCAATTATTGTAAAAGAGGAGCCTATTCATCAGGTTTTCTGAATAAACAAGAAAACTATTTAACATAATAACTTTATTCGCAACTGTACACAATGGACGACCAATGAAAGTGAAGTTACATTGAAACAACAGACATGAACAGGCATGAGGGAGTCAGCACCCAGTGGTACAATCTCCAGGCGTGAAACTAAATTATTAGGGATTAAACTAGGAGATCCCTCATCCACTTCCTTTTCAACCTCCATTGAGTTATGTCAGGAATTTGTACTGTTGCCATATTATGTATCTGTTTGTTAGTGTGTCCATGTAGTTTTTCATGAAATTGTTGATAAAGTTTATGGATATGGGTCTTAACTGTCGGAATACGTAAGTCTGTATGTAACGTATGGTTTGACACATAAGGAGGGGAGTCTATTATCAGTCTTAGGAATTTCGATTGAAATGTTTGTATTTTCTGAATATGTGTTCTTTTGGCTGGTTTTTGCGAATGCATACGTCCAGATGGGTTTTAGCAAGTAACTGTAAATGTTAAGTTTCTGCTTTAAAGGTAATTTTGAGCGTTTGTGAAGTACTGAGTATAGAAGTCAATTAGTATGATTCCATAGACTGTTATCATTGGCTGTCAAGTTTGAAAAATAATTGTCATGGTTATTTTGTTTAAATTTTCGTATTTGGTGTTTGAGGTCATTATTGAGTTTATTCACAGAATACAGAATATAGTAGAAGCGGCAGAGACAGCTAAGCCGTACGGTCCCCGTGGCTCCAGTTCAGCCGGCTCTCCCCCCACCACCTCCACCCCAGGCTGCTCCACCTCAGGCTTATTTACAACTTTATCATCTAATATTTAGGCTTCAACTCTTACCAATTTTATTGGATTCCATCTAATTGTTCAGAAATTTATCACATTCATGCATAGGTAGGTAGTTTAAGAACGAAAATAAAACAGAATATTACCAAAAGAAAATTACTAATTTCTTAATTTTCGATCTTATTTTATTTTTATGAATATTATCATCGATATTTTTCAAAAAATGGTGGATTCGGACTTTAAAAAATATCTTTCCGATCGATCTTATTAATAATGAGTCATGAAAGCCATCTTCTAAAAAATGTGAAAATCTAGAAAAGAGTTTCTCCCAAGGTATTGTTTTAGAAGTCAAGAAAGCAAATTTTCTATTCTCTATTTAATTAGTAATTTTCTTTTTCTTTGCACGGTTTAGTAGACTGTAATTGTAGGCACAGTTTTTCTTCTTATACCGCAAAACGTTTCGGCGTAGGTTTAAATGTGTTTTTTCTTTTCAACCTGTATTTTTTTTTGTGGTTAGAAAGTGAATTTTCAGTGAAGCTTAATGAATCAGCTGTATTTCGAAGCTGTACAGATCTTTCATCTAGTTGTTTTTTTGAGCTTGTTTATGTTTTTATTAGTGATCTCTAACATTTTTTAAATCTCTTTATATTTTTCAACGGGGTTGCAAGCCTTTTTATTGGTCCCCTTTCCTAAAAAAAAAAAAATTCAACATTAAACTTTTAAGTTTAAATACCTACGTATGTTGGTAAAGCAGGGGGAAAGCGTAGAAAGTTATATATACCTTTATAATCGTCTGTCTCAAATGATCTGGGAAATCAAAAAACGGCATAAATCGCACCTTTCTTTAGATTTACTCGAAATGGAGAAGATCTGTCAAAATCGTCATCTTTAAAATGTTTTGAACAAATAATACTTGTATTTGTTGTCTTCCATTTTTCTTGCCTCAGGGCTTGAACCCACTTATTTCGTTCCTCTTCAGCTGAACGGAAGCTGATGAAAAAATAAAAGGTAAAATTGGAACTGTTTACCTTTTAAAGATTTATTCAAATCTAAAACTATATTATTGATGTAAAACGTCTTCTTGAGGTTTAATGTTTAACATTCGAAACTAGTTTTCAAATAAATATAATTTCAATAGAATTAGCAATTAATTTATCAATCCTAATTGAATATACAGAATATTCTGTATTATGTGGTTACAATATTATTGTTAATATAGGGGAGTTTAACAATAAAGTTAAAAAAGCTCCACAATAAACATATTTTTACTGTGGCGAAAGGGAAGGAAGATTTGTTTCTCAATTTATTGAAAAAAACTATACTGTGTACGTTTAAAATGTACCGGTGAAGCGTTATTGGAGGGTTTAAATCCTTGTTGGACTCTTTGCTAGAACATCCAAACGCGGCACAAGACATTCTTTAATCGAATTGAGAAATAAAAAAATAAAAAACACATACACACAACAGAGACCTAACAATTAGCAATTGTTCCAAAAAAACAAGGGAAAAACAGTGGAACTGATAGGGACAGCCGGGGTTGAGGTGGTGGGGATAGCGCTCCTTGCCGGGAGCCATCTCCCCCCACCTACCCACCGCTTCTATTATATTCTGTATTCTGTGAGTTTATTATACGTCTGTCTGTCAGAAGGGAATCGGTCTTTTTGCCATTTTTTGCACGCTTGTCTCTTTGCTCTAATAAGATTCCTAATATGTTGAGGGTAGGTAGGTAAATTAATAGTTTCTTTATATCTTGGTGTTTGCGAAGACCATGCAGCTTCTTGCACTGATGTAGTAAAGAGTTCGACTGCCTCTTCCAATTCTTTTTCTGTTTTGTTGGTTGGTTGGGAGGAAGTACGTCTAATGACAGTTGATGAACAACAGATCTAAGGTACCTACCTCTTGGAGTGCACAGTCCCGAACCCCAGTACTGATGCTTTGCATTATAGTCCCCTCCAGCTAAAAACGAACTATCAAGAGCTTCAAAGATGTTTGTAAACATTTGCTATGCAATTATATACTTTGGGGGGCAATAAATGGCAGCTATCGCCACGTTTTTGTGTTTGGTTTGTAACTGAGGAGTAGAGTCAAGATGAATGGGAAAATGTTTTAGTGTCGATTTGATTGCAATGGCAGTACCTCCGTGTGCAGTGTTGTCAGGGTGGTCTGTTCTGTATAAAGTATATCCAGAGATGCTAAATTTATTTCGAGGTGTCAGATGTGTTTCCGTCAGTAAGGCTATGTCTGTGCGTTTGTGATGGAGGTGTATTTCTAATTCAGTCTTTCATTGTACAAGTCCGTTTACATTCCATAGTAAGATTGCTAAGGAGCCCAGTCAGAGAATTAGGGGCCGTATTGGGGTCATACAGTCGGTGTTAATTGGTCCAGTTTAGTAATGAGGCTGATAAGAGGTCGGACAAGGTTGTTGAGATTATTTAGGGCAGAAACAAGTTCTGATGGATCAAAATTAGCAGGCGGTGCTTGAACTGTACTTACATGATTCATACCTGACCAAGTCTGTTGTGGCTGTATCATAATATTTGAATGAACAGGGTCTTGATAATTCGGTTCTTGAACACTGGGCTGCTGTTGTAGAGGACAATTTTGCAAAGGTGGAAACTGCCTTGGCTCAGGAAGAGGCTCTACAACCACCGGCTGAGGGCGATTTCTGTTGCTGCGTTGAGCTCATAACTCTCTGAAGGTCTGACATCCTCTGTAGTTAGCAGGATGAGCTCCTTCGCAATTTGCACATTTCGCGGGTGTTCCTCTGGTTTTTTGGCATACTGATGTCTCATGGGCTTGGCCACATCGCACGCACCGAGCCTGATGGTTACAATAGCTTTTCGTGTGACTAAAGCCCTGACATCTTGTACATTGTTTTTTCTAGGTTCTTCTATCTTCACATGAGTATAATATAGAAATTCAATTTCATAAATTTTTTCATTGTATGAATTTTTTGATATATCAACGAAAAACATTTGTAGTGGGGTTTTGTTCTTATTGAAATAGCATTTATAATATTTATTGCTTCGTATCCATTTCTCAATAACTCATCTTTTATAATGGAAGGAGGTGTAGTGGTGTAGACCTTTTATAACTATTCGGGCATTTTTTTCTTCAGCCAGTTGAAATGTGTGAAAGTCTGCGTTCACTTGTTTTAGGCTTCTGACAGCACTCCTGTAGCTGTCAGCTGTTTTCGGAAGTAATGTTACTATGGCCTTATTTGTTGTTTTTAAAGTTAAATTATTAATGCCTACCTCTTTTTCTAGAAATGAGACAAAGGCTGGATAGTTTTCAATACCACGTACATATATTGGAGGTGGCTTCTTAATAACAGGAGTTATATTAGTTTGTTGTACTTGAGTATTTTGTTTTTCTAATGAGGACAAAGCTTTGAATTGATTTGATAATTTTATATCACTGACCTTTTTAGCCTGTTTTCTGGGGTCCGCTGTAGCTGCTGGTCTTTTTTTTCCGATGACAACTTCCCATGAATCATGGTTAAGAGCACCAGTAGGTGTATCATCAATTGGCATCTCCATACCTCGGGATGGTTCAGCCATAGCCGAAATTTTAATTAATTTCTTCACTAAGGTACACTACAGTTTTAATTGAACACTTTTTGCCTAAAAATTACCTGTTTTTACCACTAAAAACTGTTATATTAAGAGGACACAATTTAAAAACAATCACCTTTCACTTATTCGATCATCTGATCTCTAAACAAGAAAATAAGATCTAATTACAACTCATTTTATTGTGTTTACATCCAAACACAGATACATAACATACTTTTATTCTGTATTAAATTAGAAAACTCGATCAATGCACACATGCATCATTATTTGAAAACATAAGTAATTTATCTTTTTAATTTACTAATTTTTACCTTTGAATGCTTAGTTTCCATTTTTCACTGAACATAACATCCGAAGCTGCTGAATCTTATTGCTGTTCAACATAGTCCACTAAAATTTCTGGAGCTTTTTTTGCTTTTTCATGAACCATTTTTACTAGCTCCCACATCTTTATTTTTACTTCCATCTTTATTGGCAATACCAATTATTTCATCTTCTGTAAAAAATCATTTCATGTCCTCCATTCCTTTAGCACCTTAAATAGAATTTGGTTCCCACTATGTAACGACTGCAGATCATGTTATGGCTTGACTTTTGATTCATTCATTCCATGATTCATTGTTTTTTACTTGATATTCTATAGCTTAGTGATATCGATTACCTGTTCCAAAAATAAAATAAGTAAAGTACTTAGTTCATATTATCATTGATTCAGAAAAGTAATGTAATATGTACATTGAAGTATTGATAAATCTATTAGGTCTGTGTTGGGATGAAAAAAAAGAAGAAAAAAACTAATTTTATAATAACAAGAAGCAAATTATTGGTGTTTTGATTCTTCAGATGTTCTTCTTCATATTAAGGCGCAGCCACACATGTGGCATTTGCAAAATACTAATTATTTGGTATGCGCCGAGTGCCGAATGTTTACCAAGCAAAACCACCACCATTCAGAATTTGTGCCAAATAGCGAGCATGGACAAATAAATGTCGAACAATGATCAGTTCAGTTGATGATGGATGCTGATGAACATGTTCTGGCAGCAGCCGCATTTGTATTCTTGAGAGGCACCTTTCTTTAAAATAATAAAAAGAAATAAAGGAGGAGACAACGGTGATGGTGGATGCTGTCCCTTAACAGAAGCAGGGCACCGTATAAATAGGCCAAGAAAAATATGAAATAGAGGAAAGCTATCCCACCAAACGTCGGATGAGTGTTTCCCAGTTTTGACAAATATTTGTCTCCTTTGAAGTGTGAGAAAACAGGCCCTTAGGTGAGCACCCAAATATTTGCTAAATATACAAACACCCAGCTACACATTCAGATATTTGGCAAACATTTACTCGATGCTCGGCAAATTCCTGTATGTGTGGCAGCACCTTTATGTTTTGTTTTTTTTTTAGAAAGTTGTTCATTCGGTTTACATCTTTAAGTACTCCAACCAGGGAAGGTTGGAGTACATAAAAATGTACTATGTAAAACCAGTTAGTTTCACTATACAGAAAAATAATCTAAAATTGTGTGTAGAAATATTGAGCAGTAAGTGAGAGCTTTGCAATCTGAGAACATATGCATAGCAAACTTTTAATTAGAATAAAAGATATTATAAAAATAATAAGATAAATATCTAATTAAAGGTTTTAATTATTTCAGAACATATTCTTTCTAGTAGTTAAATAAAGTAGATTCCTGAAACCATTATCAATAGAAGGCAACTACATAAACAAATAAAATTTTAAAATTAGTTTAGGAAACATAAAGAAATCGAAACATAAATAAATTACTGACCCCAATAACATTGCTGGGACCTAATTGATAGCAATGGTATGATATAATCGCAATATTCTTTTTATCCACTCATTAGATTCCCAATATTTTTTAAAGAATAGTTTGCTGAACCTCGTTCTAGAGGTTTCGGCTGTGATGGATCTGGTTTCCAGCCTAAAAAATAAATTATCTGAAAGGTAGCAGGTATTTTTTCATCAGAGCCATACAGTTGATTGTAAATTGCAGCCGCTGCCATCATTACTTCCCTGTTAAGATGCTTACAGCGATTCCAGGTACAATTATTTTCTCCCATACCTAAAAAAAATTCATTTCTTATGAAACAAGTGAATAATAAATTCTGGATATTATCACAAACACAACAATTAAAACATAAATCAAGACAGTAAAAATGAACTAATCATAGAAATTGATTGTTAACTTGTAACAAATTCTGTAATGTAATATTTGTTGAAAGAACTTAAGGCACAGCTCACTTGCTTTTAAGACTGGAAAATGCTGTAATTTATAAACAATCAGAAGGTCGTAATAAAAAATACTGTTTATGATTAATACTACTTCATTATAAACAGTATAATTTCAAATTTGGTCTGAATTTTTTAGAGGTGATAACAATTTAAAGGCTTATCAATAGTTTACGATGGTTTGTCAAAGCTTTGAATATATAATTTTTTTAAATCAATTTAATAACACATGTCACAAATACAAATTGACAATCAGCGAAATGTATGACCTAGGAAAAATATGTAGAAGTGACATGTCAGGCATAAGGAAAAACAATATCCAGCAGTAATTCAGTGGTATTTATTTATTTAAAGATATTATGAAAATAAATTTCTTATCCACCTTCTTTTTCAATCTCCTTTTTGAATTTTCAGGTATATAGTTTATGATCATTGCTTCTATTACTTTTTTTCAGTATCCTTATAAATTTTGGTGGAATCGTTGGTAGAGTATATATCTGTTCACAAACTGTTGGTATATCTAAGTCTGTATGTGAAGCTGTGTTGGCAAGATACCTAAGAGCTTGTGAAATAAGTTTGATGTCTAGTTATGATAGCAGTATCGCCTGCATAAGTTGCTGTCAGCTATGCCATGCATGTAGTTATGTATAGCAATGGTGCAAATATTGACCCCTGAGTTACTCCTGTGAAATACAGTCAAACCGATGAAATAGCTGAGCCTTTATTTTTAAGTGCTTCAAGAGTTCTGCTATGTGTGATAAGAGTGAAAAAGAGATTTTTTATTGAAAAATCATCTTGTTCTATGTTACTCATGTCAGAGTATGGTTTAAAAACAGAGTTCAGATTTAGCTCCGCCCGACACTCTCCAAGTTTCATTTCTTCTAATGGTGCATTTACCTGGCAATGATTAAAGACATTCTTAGTATTTATCTTCACCCGACACTGCCCACGAACTGTCTTATCTCCTAATTGGTACATTAATTAAGCCACAACACATACTTTTTTTAGAAATGATTAAATCAATATAGTTCCAACAAAACAAATTTAGTAAAATAAATGTTTTCTACCTTTTAAATCCCAAATAAGTTCAAACATGGAAGGATAGCCAATTACAAGTTCATCTGTGTCCATAGTGATAAGTGTAAAGCCTGCTTGTGATAAGAGCCCTCCAATATCATTTATCATTGTAAAGGGAGATATATGTGATGACAATCCTCCCAACCTTTCTGAATCAGCTAGCTGCAGAGATGATCTACAAAATATAAAAATTAACAGAACTGTAAACATGTTATTAAATTATAAACTACATTTAGTACTATGATAAATTTAATGGATATAGAGTGAATAAAAAAACATTAGTCCTTTCCTAGTTGTTAAATGTATGGAGAAAGGATCCTCAAAAAATGTCAGTAGACTTAACTAATTTTTTTTCTATATCCCTGTTCCATGGTTAAACCCAATAAAAAGAGCTGTAGCGCCGTCAAATAAGGAGTTTTATACACCAAATCTCGGAAAGAAAGCAATGAAGCTGGATTTTTTGGGGGGTAAAAATCACCGACCTCAACGTGTTAGCATAATTAGATAGTCAAGGTCAGAGGTCACAAAAATTAGCTTCTTGTGCCTTCCACAATCGTTTCTCAGAAAAAAAAACATGTCAGAATCAAATAGTAGAGCATTAAATTTACTTTAATTTCATATATATGTTTTGGCACTTGAAGCAAATATTTGACAAAAAGTGAGGTAACAATTTTTTTTCTATAATTATCGATTTTTAATAACGGTATACCTCGAAAACCGTTTAGAGATGGACAAATGTGTATAAAAACAATTTTATAGGAAATTTAATTAGCTTTAATTTTGATTTGTAGCATATTTTTCCAGATTCTACCGTTTTCGAGATATAATACAAAAACCTAAACATGGGATCTTCTCCCCTTCCCTCACCGTAAACTGGGGAATCTCTTTCCTCCAGAGTATGGAACTTTCAGTATGTTTACCTTCTAACTACTAACGAAGCTTCACTTTGACTTCACGGCTTCGTTAGGAGTAAGTTAAAAGGTAAACATACAAAAAGTCCCCGACCCTGGGGGAACGAGATTCCCCAATTTACGATGGGGGAAGGGGAGAAGATCCCATGTTTAGGTTTTTCGATTATATCTCGAAAACGGTAGAATCTGTAAAAAATAAAAAATTTTCTACACATTAGTCCATCTCTAAACGGTTTTCGAGATATACGTTATTTTTAAAAAAACCTATCATTATCGAGAAAAAAAATTGTTACCTGACTTTTTGTCAAATATTTGTGACAATTGTGATTCTGACATTTTTTTTTTTTTTCTGAGAAACGATTATGGAAGGCACAAGAAGCAAATGTTTGAACCTGAAAAAGTTTCTCCCTCACCGCCCTTATCTCGAAAACGGTTGATCCTAAGAAAAAACGAATAGAATCAAACTTACAGAAAATCTGCAAGTTTTGTAACTTTCTTGATTAACGTCCGAGAAAGAAATAGAGATATTTTAAAAAACTTTTTATGACTTTTGACCTTGAATATCTAATTATGCTAACACGCTGAGGTCAGTGACTTTTCACCCCTTATTTATAATACCAAAACAAAGGTATATACAAAAATTCAGCTTCATTGCTTTGATTCCGAGGTGAAATCCTTATTTGACTAGTTAAATAATGTATATTTTGAAAATCATATAGTTCATTGATAAAGTATATTAAATGATTGAATGAAAAATATAATCTATGTTTTAGAATAGTCATCTACTAAGAATAAAGCAGTAGAAACAATTGCAATTCAACATTTCAGTAATGCGACATTACAAAAAACTAACTATACATATCAAAATGCTAACACATAATAAAACTAATTTTTGATTTCTAAATAATAAGCAGGTTTTCCTTAGATCGAAAAGAAAAACAAAACATAAAATAATAATGGGGTATTCCATATTAGCTCCGATTGCACATTACACAAGACAAACTAGCAGATTAGTACTTTGTGTATCAATTATGAATTATTAATTATTTAAGTAATTACTTTTCAATGCGTATGGAGTGATTGTTGTCCAAAAGTTCCTGTTAGTCGAAATGTTGCTGTAGTTATCAGTAATAAAATTCAATAAAATAATTTATGTATATTTTCCATTTAACTTAACTTAAAAGTTATTTTCAAAATCGAAGTAAAATTAAAATTATTTGAAAAATGGATGTCAATCAGGCATTTGATAGGATCTGGCACCAGAGTTTCCCCTTTAAACTCAGGATGGTACTTTCTCATTCTGCAATCTTTCTTTCTGACAGATTTTTCTCCTTCTGTCAGAGCTCAGCTATTTCACCAATTTGACCGTCGTCAGCAGGAGTGCCCCGGTGATCAATACTCACAACATTACTATACATAATCTAAATGCATGGTATAACCTAATAGTCCCAATAACTTGACAGCAATTTATGTAGACGATACTTCTGTCATAACTCGACATTAAAATCCTACACAAGCCATCTCTAACCTTACTTCACCTGTACAAATTACAAGATTGCTGCAAACTATGGAAGACAAATTTATACATGGGTGAATGCCAATATATCTCATTTACTTTTAGAAATTAAATTAGTCCTCCTGTATGCTTTAAAAATGCACCATTACCACAGACTGACCAAGTAAATTATCTATGATTGAAGTTTTATAGGAGAATGACTTGGGACCCACATACAAAATAAAAAATAATAAACCTTAAACTACTCTACCCTAAACTCAGACGACAATCCAAGTTGACAAACACTTGTTACTTACTAAAACTCTATAATAAATAGGTTGAACTTACAACATAAGACTTGGACTTGGACGCATCTCAAATTTTTGGTAATACAAAAAAGATACATACAAAGACTGCAAACTTTTCAATGGAAAACTCTTAGACTTATCACACTAGCTCCTTGGTATGTTGCCAACACAACTTTATATACTGACTTTCATATACCAACAGTTAGCAAATACATACGGACTCACTACATACGATTCCATCAAAATTTACAAGGACATGGAAAAAACTAATAGAAGCTATGGCCATCACCTATGTGCCTGAAAATACAAAAGGAGACTGAAAAGAAGGTAGATGAGACATATGCTTTTTTAGCTTTCCTAAAGTAAATTGGATGCCAAGGAGGAGTTACCGTTAGGTATTGTTCTTTCTCATGCCTGAAATGTCACCTTTAACACATTTTTTTTTATCAAGCCAAACAATCTACTGATTGTGATAATATATTTTGAGTTTTGAATGAATAAATAAAATTAAAAAAAAAAAAAAAAATAGTAACATATAGCTTCTTAGTAACATAAAAAGCTCATTATACTTTTTAAAAAGCCTGTTGTAATAAAGACACATGAATCAAAAATATAATTATAGTCTTGCCAGTAAACATTAACTTAAATTATATGTTTTGGGAAAACAAAATAAACTGAGGTTAATAGTAAAAGCATAAGCTGTTGACTCTGAACCTGCACCTCACCTATTTCAAGGGCACATCAGGATCATTAATCATACAGATGAACAAGCACACACCTCAAAAATTAAGAACCCAAAATGACCTATTTATCAGAACGGACAAAACAAAATCTTTCATATAAATTGATAACTCATGAACATTTCATATAATTACCAAATGCCAAACAATAAGATTAGAGCAAAGACAAATCACTTAATAGATGTAAAAGTAAGTTATATCATACGCTATGGGCAAACTACATTTGAAACGGCATGTAATAGTTCCATTAGAAACACCAATAAAAAATAATGAATAAATACAAGTCTCAAAGAAACCAATGCTGATACCACCAACTATTGCTGTCCTCATATCTCCATCCAGTTTACCTCTAAAAGACAAAACAACACAAGCCTTGCACCTATGAGTAAGTCTATACTCAGGAAATTAACCGGTTGATTAAGCCCTAATGCCATTTTTAGATCGATCTCAACTGAATCAATGCAATGGCAACTTTAAAAAAAACCTTAAATGTATTGTAGCAGGGCAGAGAAAAAAAGTACTGGTCTGAGTAAAATTTGAATACTGAACATTTAAAAAAAAAAAAAATTTACATCAATCAATTACCTCAACTCATACAAAGTATCACCACCAAAAAGTGCTCCCAAAAATGCACCATCATTTTTAAGACATTTTATTACTTGTTTAAAAGTACTTGGTAAATTATTAACCCAATGTAAAGATAAGCTGGATACAACTAGGTCTAAACTACTCTCTTCAAAAGGAAGTTCTTCCTCATTTACAACTTGTTTTTTAACATTAACTCCAGTCTCAGGAAGAGAAGCTTGTTCGAGGATTGAATTACTCATATCACACATCCTTAGATTTTCAACACAATCTGCAAGAATATGTTTTGAAATGTAACCTCTTCCACAACCTAAATCAACAACATTTTTAAATGTTCTATTGATATCAAAAATGCGATCAGCTACTCTCCATCCAACCTCTTCTTTTAAATAATCATAAATTTGCACATTATCAATACTTGATGTTCTAGACCTTTGAATTAGTTTTGCGTTTCTATCAAAAACGTTTAACACATTTTGCCCCTTTATTACAGATGTAGAAAAATGTCTTGAATGCAATAAAGGGAAACATTTATGAAATTGAAAATTTATCATCTTGGTCAAATTGTAAAATGAACAACTGACCGCCATAAATAAACCACTTAGAGTTTACATAGAGTTAAGGTTAAGTATGAAAAAGACCCACCTCAGTAACCAATTGGACCCAAACAACAAGTTAAGGCACGCCCATGCAGAACCCACCCAATTCAGATATTGCAAAACATGATATAGTCCAGTCAATGTAGGTTTTAACTGCGGAAAAATTCCTAGTGAGCTGAATTTTTATATACACCTTCACTGCGAAATTTTAATGAATATGTGAAAAATCGACATTGACAACAACGTGCCGTTGGAAAAAGTTATAAAGGTCAAGAGATCGCGAATATCTCGCGTCATATTGCTCGGAGGTCAATTGAGGTCTAACAAAAATTGTTCATCATGCAATTATCTACAAAAAATTCCTGTTGCATTTTTCTGTAAGATCATCCATTTTTTTTAGCAGAGCGCTGAGAAAGCGACTAACATGCGGTAAGTCGCAATTCGAAAACACGTTATATGGTACTCTTTTGTCTATAACTGCGAAACTATTTGTCTGATCTAAAATATGTTTTATCATCTGAGAGCTGGTTAAATTTACTGTCAGACCCTTTATATGAAGTTTTCATCAAATTCTGTGAAACACCCTCGCCAGCCCACTGAACAGATCAGAACTGTCATGTTTTGCCGAAACACACAAATTTAGCGTGCTAGCATGGGTATTACACGGAATTAATTAAAATTTGATATACGGGATCTGATAGTAAATTTAACCAGATTTTAGTTGAAAAAAAGAAATTTGAGACCGGACAAATTGTTTAGGAGTTATAACGAGAAATGTGCTGGAAAAAAATAAGGGTTTCACAATATTAAGGGGTTCGCAGCGTGATGGCATGGATTTTCTACGGGACTTGATCAAAACTTCATATATAGGGTCTGACAGTAAATTTAACCAGCTCTCAGATAAAAAAAAACATATTTTAGATCAGACAAATAGTATCGGAGCTATAGACAAAAGAGTACCAAATAAAGTGTTTTCGCGGATAACAGCAATTTACCCCAAGCTAGTCGCTTTCTCAGCGCTCTGTTCAAAAAACGATTGATCTTACAGAAAAATGCAACAGGTATTTTTTGTAGATAATTGCACGATGACAATTTTTGTTAGACCTCAGAGCAATATGCCACGAGATATTCGCAATCTTTTGACCTTTATAATTTCTTTAACCGGCACGATATCAATGTAGATTTTTCACATATTCATTAGAATGCCGTAATAAAGGTGTATTCGAAAATTCATCTCACTAGGAATTTCCCCACAGAGCTTAAAACTTCTAAAATGACTGGACTAATATGCCCTTCTTTCATGCTTAAAAACAATATAATTATTAAAATAATATTTAACTGATCAAAAATCATGAATAAACTTATTTCTCATGAAAATGAAATGAAAAACAACCTTTATTATGATACATTTGTCCCCTAAAAATAAAATCAAGTTAAAAATTGTAACACTGTTGACTGGCTTTTATATGAAAAGTAATAATCTTCAATAGTTCATACCATGGCTAGGATTTTCATGTAATTAAACATGTGATTTAATCCTATTTTTTTAATTCCCTTCTGACTTTATATATAAATGATATTTAAAAGAGTTTATAGAAGAGGATTTCCGGGTGGAAAAGGATAATGAATTCCAAAATGAGGATATCAGCTACAATATGGGGTCAAAATGTATTTATTCAGGGGGTTTGTCTTTAGGGGATGTTAGGTGTATACTGTTATTAATTTTTTTTAATATTTGTTTTTTTTTTTTTGTTAAATGTGAATCATGATTTTACAACAGAAATAATGGATATTGTGAAATTAATATGTGTAATCTATGTATCAAATTGCTGATGTATGTTTCTAAAACTGATTATGAATGTTCAGCATTTGAAACTAGTCTTTGAATAAAATCCAATAGAAGTGGCAAGTAATTCTTCAATCCTAATAGGTTTGATCCTTTAATACCATCATGCATAGAAGTGAAAATTCTATAATCTCCTCATTAGTGGTTATGTTTATAAGAGGACAGCCTTAGGCCAGTCACACAGGTCTGGCCTAAACAGCTAAACAATCTGCCTTTTTAGGTGTTCCTCATAGTGTGTGGCAGGAATAGGTCGCCTGAGAGGCTAGTTATTCACGCCACACACACTATGAGGTAATCCTAAACAGGCGGACTGTTCATGCGTACCTGTTAGGTGTACCTCATAGCATGTGACCGACCTAAGATGGAGTGGGAGGGGAAAAAAGAGGAATTAAATGGCATAGGCCATCAAAGGCTCTGTAGACTTTCTTCACAAGAGGTTTAAAATGATGATTAAAAGTTAATAATAAAAAATAAAATATAGCATTTTTCTCTTTTTCTTATTCAAATTTATTTAAGATTAATAAAAAAATAACTCTTACATCTTAAAATTTTTTTGTTCACAAACAAAATAATGTTCTAAACTTGATTTATCCACCAATGGGGCTTCTGACTGGCCCAAAATTTCTGGGTGGGTATTCCAGAAATCATCCTTAATAATATCACAATGAAGTGGAGAAATGACAGGTTTATGTTTTCCTGCTCCTGCCCAAGTTATACATTTTCGAACTAATATAGTACCCTTTCTAAATATTTCTGGTTCATTGTTATAGTTGATGCTAAAGTTCTGATAGAGCAATTCATTTTTGTCACTTGATAATGTTCCTCGAAGTTTTTCTTCTGCCTTAAAATAGAAATAAATAAAATTTATACACACAAATATTTATTTCTTTAATAAGAGTGCGGTATATATCTAACCTCAACCCTTTATAATGAGTGACAAAAATGAAGTGTTTATATTCATAAATATATATATTTAAAATCATTAAAAACATAAAAAGTAGTACTTTCATCCATTTATCTATTTGAAATGCTAAACTTAACAGAACAGTATTAATTTTGCTCACAATAATTTCTTTTATTAATTAATTAATTACTGCATACATGGCTTCATTTATAAAAAAGTGAAAATTTGGGCAAGGGATTTGTTTTGTGAGTGGGTCTTTAACATACAAATAGGTGACCACTCTATAATAGGTGTTGAATAAAGTGAATTACATAATATGGATATTCATTCTTAGGTTTACTCTCACTAGAATGTCCCACACCATTGAAAAAGAAAAAGGTAAAATAGATAATAACGCTGCCTCATTTAGAAATCAGTAGGATAAATAACACAAAATTATGTAATACAATAATTTCATAAATAAAAAAATATATATATACCTATATCACTTTTATTTTTAACAGGATTTATTAAAACATCAACTACCAATACACTTACTTTAGCTATTAGTAATATAATAACTTTTTTCAATGAGAAAAAACCAAGATGTAATTTTTCAAAGGCACCATAATCAATTTTTACTTATCTAAAATGTACAGTTCAGGAACTGGTGGGCAAAAAGTTGATTTATTAATATGAAAATATATCTTTATCAGGGATCTAAAATACAATTTTCAATGATAAGCTATACCTGTAATATGTATACTAATGATGCAGAATAATGTCACATCCAGAACATAATACAAGTGTCTTGCTCTGCTTACTATTTGAAAAACTAATGGATACACTTAACAGGACTAGCCCATGAACACCTCAAGATAGAGGTAGTGAATAACACCTTTGAGAGAGTTAAAGAATTTTTTTACCTAGACACTCTGATGAATTCTAATATGATATAAAGGCAAAGATCTAGAGAAGACTCATGACAGCCAATAAAGGCTACTTTACCTAGTACATCAATAAAGACCTGAAAAATCAATAAATCATCTGCAAATACCGAGTAATAAACCATTCTTAATTTTCATGAGTGTAATCACCCTAAAAGTTTTTTAAGCAGTTCAATGTCTAATTAGACCTTCTATCAGAAGGTAGGAAACAATGCAAGCTCCTCCCTGAAAGTGCCGAGTGGTGAATTGTTTAATCACTTTTTATGTTTTAAACTGTGGATACTGACAATTTTAGTGAAAAACAATGAAGTTCTTATTAATTTAATTTTTTGTGGTTTTATTATTTGAGATTGTCAATATTTTATATCCATGACGATTGCTGAGTAAAGTTTCTTTCAAGCAAGTGATATTGTTCCCTTCTAATATAATATATACCTACTAACATTATTTTATTTCCTATCCCTATATAATACTGTGTCAGTGGAGTAGCTAAGTTGGAAAATCACAGAACTCCTAGCTTCAGAACCAACCCGAGTTAGAGTCCAGCTGAAGGTAGAAAATATAATGTCTGTTATGGCGGTGGATGGACTTAGGGATCTGGAGAGCTTCCATGTGCACATCCAGCCTCTATAAAGTGGGCACCTTGAAATAGAGGGGAAACTGCTGACTGACAGGTTGAGCATATTTGCTGACCACATCACCTCCTTGTAAAACAGTTGGTTTGAAAATAATACTCCATTGCCAAGTACTGAACCCAAGACCCTTCATAGGTTATAGCATTAGTTACATATATCTTCTACCAGCTAGAGCCCACATCTCAGTACATTGTCAATAGTTTCTTCTTGACTGACTTTCATCAATCCAATCCTATATATCGATTCTGATGGCAGAAAATTTATTTTACGTTATTTCTGCCACTGCTCAACCTCAAGGTCAGAAGACCCACTCTCAATAAAGTGAGTTCTCTTAATTGGAGAAAAATCCTGGCGGTTGAGCGTATTCTGGCCAATTTCCTCCTTTCACAACTACTGGACCAGCAACAGTGCATCCTTACGTAATTACTGAACCCAAGACCCTTCATGGGTTGTAATGATGTAATGATTTTTTAAAAAATATAAAAATATTTATTACCTTATTTTAGATATATATTTTTTTAATTATTTCTTATTTTATGATTATGTAAAGATTTATTATTTTGCTTATTTCAGTTATCTTATCAAAAATGTAATTATTACTTATCCTTTCCAATACTTAGTAATTATTTTTGTGTTATACTATGTATCTATAATTTTATTTTCCCACATGTTTTCATAACCCATAAATGGAATTTTTGAAAAAAACTAATCTTGACATTGACCTATAGTTCTCAACTTGTGTAATAAGGTGCTTCTAACCAAATGTAGTGGTCACGGCACCAGAAAATATGTAACTAACTAAATAAATAATTTTGTTATTTTCTGGTCTATATTAATTTTATATTCACCTTACTGATGTTAGCTAACAGGTTAGTTCAAAATATTTTGATTGTAGAGTAGAATTTATGAGGGATCTGTCAATGAAAAAAATAAATATTTATTTGAAAAAACTATGTTTTTATGCTGATATTACAGCCATTACAATGCCAGCCATCATTAGGGATTTATTGTTAAAGATAAACAAGATAAAAAAAATAAGTAGAATGATGAAAGATAATAAAATTGAAGGTGAAATACAGTTCATATAGAAGATATAGTATATAAAACACAAGTTAATGAAGTAAAACTTAATATAAAATACAGAAGAATGAAAAAAAAGTTAATATAAAACATAACTTAACAAGGACTTATAGTTCTCAACTTGAGTAGGGTGCCTCTAACCAAATTTAGTGGTACACAGAACCAGAAAATAAATAAATAATTTAATATTTAATCAAATTAAAAGTTTATATAAAATTAAATAATATTAAATGAAAACAAGTAAGGAGAGACTTGTAAACAACCGGTTCATATGGTTTCTCGAAAAGAATGACCTCATAGTACCAGAACAGGCAGGCTTCCGCAGATTCCGCTCTACAGAGGATCAAGTTGCCTTTATCGCCCAGGAAATAGAGAATGGCTTCCAGGAAAAAGAGCACACGCTTGCGGTCTAGGTCGATCTGGAAAAAGCTTTTGATAAGGTGTGGACAGAAGGTCTAATTATAAAAGCTGCCACCATGGGCATCCATGAAAAAGCCCTCATGTGGCTCAATGATTATCTGAGGAATCGAAAAGCAAGAGTGAAATCTGGAAATACGGAGAGCCGAGCCAAAAAATTTGAAAACGGGGTACCACAGGGTGGAGTCCTGTCCCCAGCACTGTTCCTAATATTCATAAACGACATCATTCAGGATCTTCCAAAAACTGTTAAAGTGTCGTTGTTTGCGGATGACATTGCCCTCTGGAGTAGATCAACTTCAATAGACACAGCAAAATGCAGGATGCAAATGGCCTTGGACAGTATCTGCCATTGGACTGAAGAATGGGCCATGACCATCAATCGAACCAAAACAAAATACTCCATTTTTAGCCTTTCTCCCAAAATGCCGGACGCTCTAAACCTAAATTACAAGCACAAACCTCTTGCAAAAGATGAGAGCCCCACTTAACTTGGTATTAAGCTGGACCCAAGGCTCACATGGAGACCTCATATCAAGCAGTCTGTTCGTAGGGGAATGATAAGAACTGCCCTTATGAAGAAAATTGTAGGATCAAATTGGGGCGCGCAGACCTGAGAACACTTAGGTCACTATATGTGGGCTATGTCAGGCCCTCCTTGGAGTATGGCATCACAAGTTGGAGAACCGCTGCTGTCTCAAACCTGCGGAAAGTTTCGACCGTGCAAAACCAGGGACTAAGGATCATGACAGGAGCAATAAAATCTACGCTTATTGACAAAATGGAGGCCCTTACGAAAGTTCCTTCAATAGAAGACCGGAGAGATGTGAAACTCTTACACCTTGATGCTAAACATAGGTCCACTCCGTAACATCCTTTCCAAAAAAGATTGACTGAAATAAATAGCAATCGATTAAAACAGGAAAGCAGTATGCATATTACAGCAAGATTACATTTGGAAATCTATGGAAGGCGGTTAATCTCAGAAAGATCTACAGTGGTAGAAGACAACCCTCCATGGCTTGAGGCTCTGGAACCACAAATAGTTCTGACAATCCCTGGTATCGCTAGCAAGGAGAACTCATCCGAAGAGCAAATGAGATTTCTTTCCCTTCAACACATAAATAATAAGTACCCAAAAGACCAGTGGACCCGCATATATACTGATGGATCGGCCACAAATGCAACAACAAACGGTGGCGCCGGCATCCATATACAATTTCCTGCAGGAAACATGATCGAGAAGGCTGTTCCAACTGGCTTTTCTTCTTCAAATTATTGAGCTGAGCAAGAAGCCATATGTAAGGCATTGAAAATACTTAGGATACTTAAGAGACCAAAGAACTCAAAAATAGTATTCCTTACTGATGCAGCATCAGTGTTGCAATCTCTTAGATCGAAGTGGGGTATGGGCCTGAAAAATCTCTCCAAGGAGCTCGAATACTTGATGGCTATCTACAAAAAGGTCATCCTGCAGTGGATTCCTGGACACTGCGGACTCGCTGGAAACGAGAGGGCGGACCAGCTGGCCAAGGAAGGAGCTTCAAGTGAGCAGTTCGAATGTACCCTCAGTCTCGAAGAAGTAAAAACGCTCAACAAAGCCGCAGTCAGCCAGAGATGGATTGGGAGACATCCACATCACAACCCTGGAGATGCAATCTACAAACTCACTCAAAGAGAGCAGGTCCTCATCTTCCAATTGCGAACGGAGCACAACAGGCTCAGAGCTCACCTGTTCAATAAGTTAAATATTGGATCCGGCCCCCTTTGCGAGTGTGGAGAGGGTGAACAAAATACCGAGCTCATCCTTCAGACCTGCAGGCACTATTCTGAGCAAAGGAAGCTGATCTGGCCCTCTCCAACCGATGTGCGGATCAAGCTCCATGGTGACCTGGAGGACCTTAAGAGGGCCACTGAATTCCTCATCTTAACCCTCGACTTGGCCATCTAAGGGAAGATCGCAGAAGAAGAAGAAGAATGAAAATAAAAAATTAACATTTAATGCTAAGTATGTTGAGATTAGAAAAAATAAATAAATATAGGAAGGATAAAGAAATATAGGTATGTAAGGATAAAGTAAGTGAGTTACCCATTATAATGGGCAAATGAAACTAATGAGTTATGAAATAAAAGCAAAATTACTATTTATAAGGATTCAGTAACCAAATAACTTTTTAACTAAGGCCAACCTACCGGTAGGATTATTGTGCTAGGTGATAAAAGATAACTCAGTAAAACAAAATTCTTAAATAAAAAATATAGCTATTTATAAAAATAAATTATGCATATCAATTATTAATACGGTAGGGTCTCAATAGTTTGAGATGATTGGGACCAGGATCTCTTCAGACTATCGAAATTTATGTGAGAAAATGAAATAAAACAATAATGTAAAATTATCAGATTTTATTAAAACCCTAAAATAAAATTATTCATAATATAAAAGTATTCACACAGTATCATTAAAAAAAACAAAAAAAACAACTTTATATCACGTCAAAGACAAAGTACCAATGAGTACTGGGTCTCCATTAAGCCTCATAAATAAATGTCTATATTTATCTTTTTGTACGCCACGAAGTTCACTGATAATTGTTATTGTAAGTGAATGTGAGTACAATTCATTAAATGACATAAAAAATAAATAAAAATGTTATACAAAGCTATAAGGATATTTGAGAAACTGAAACTATCAAGACCCTACAGTAATGACATCACTATTTCACAACTCAGAAAAATCTGAAGAAACTAATGTGACATTTATACGTTAAGCCAAACATAATATTTCATACAAACATATAAGTAAATCACCTCAACTGGAGAAAGTCCCATTTTAAGAACTAATGCCCAAAAACAAGTGTTATACAAATTATTGACATGGACATCTGCTTGCCTCCAACTGAAATAGTCCCTCAGATTTTGATCTGTTGGATACAGCACAATGCGGGCATCAAATGCTGGAGCATATATTAGTTCTTTGTTAGGAAAATATTTGTTCCAAAAGAAAACATATGAAGATGAAAATATACTGTTAACCAAGGAAAGAATTTTATCTGCTCTTCGGTTAAAAATATTAGTCTTCTTTTTGAATAGAAAACTGAACTCATCACTATGACCAAAAGCTAAACTAATGTCAGAAAATTCTCTTAAAACATTAACTGCTGCATTCATCATCAAATTTAAACCATTAATATCATTAGGTTTTTTGAATTCATGTGCCTCAGTAAATTTATGAAAATTTTTTCCATCTATTCTAACAACAATCCAACAATTTTTCAAACAAAGACTTTCCTGTTCAAAATAGCGAACATATTCAAATTTACTTTTCGCCATTACAAAGTTTTGTGTTAAAGAGCATATAAATGTATGTGTCAAGAATTGTAAAAAAAGTAGTGTTAAATCAAGTATAGAATTATTCCATCCAAAGAAACTTCCAGCCTAAACTACCAAAATTTTAAAATCCTAAGTCAAACATGTTAAAAATTTAGCAACAGAAGGTTGAGTTGATATTACAACGCACTAGACGATCAGATAAAAGAGCTTACAAAGATATAGTAATGAAAATAAGATCAGGCAAGCTTGTCTTGAATATGTTCCTTATTTAATGTACATAATCAGTAAATACACTGTTCATGTTAAATACTAACGGTATCGAACCACCGCAATAAAAATACCTTTTTATCGATTGTTACTTACTTTCAATTTATTTTGATGTTTTCTTCGTAAATTCTCAGTTGTTTTCTTGTTATTCTCCAACCTTCCCACACAACACTAAGGCGGGGACACACATACAAGCAATTGGAAAAGTAGCTCGCATGCTAGTTGCTTGAATGCGCTAGCAACTGGCACACTGAGTATACATTTACTGATAATTGTCATGCGAGCAGTGAGAGTCCTACTCAGATTTCAATTTCACTCAACTAGCACGCAAAATCAAATGTGCGATCTACTGGCAAGCCAACTACTGCCATACCAGTTATCGTATACACATGCCATTTAAAGGATAGTACCTGGCACGTGCTAGGTACTCGCATAAAACTGTGCGAGTTACAAGCATGTGTATCCCCAGCCTAAAAATGTATGCTGAAACTAATTTTAACTTCTTTTATTAATGAAGGGGAATTAAGATAATACCAAAATATAAAACACTAAATAAATGCTGAAAATAACTTTATTAACTTCTGATAAACTTTCTCACAAAATGGAAAGGGGAACTGGTGGGTGTAGCGCGGGTCAGCCAGTTCGGTGGTGTTGCCGATCCGAACCATTACCGAAAACATTCTTACATTATATGAACATATAAAATAATATATATACTTTGGGTTCAAGACTTCCATTGAAGTCCTATACTGGCCTGTGTGGGAAGATCAAGATTCATCTCGTGGGTCCACAACAAAATAAATCTAAACCCGCCCAAGTGGGATTCGAACCCACGATCTTCTGGTTATGAGCGCGCGGAGTCCCTCGCCCCAACTCGCTTGGTCATCGAGTCCCCCCCCCCATATATGAATATCTTATACCCATATCTTATTAATCCAGTCACCGCTATTAACGACCCCTGACATAATATTTCGTCAATTCTTACTAGTTTTCAGGTATATCATTCACACACCTCGCCACTTAATGTATGACTTCTCAGGGTTTTTAATAGTTCACTTTAAAAGTGAATTTATTGTAAATTACTGTTTGTTACATTTAAAGATCGATCATCATCATCATCATCATCATAGCCTTTCCCTCTCTACCGCTGTGCAGTTTGGGGATTCCCTCTATAGAGCTTGACCCAAATGTCCTTTTCTTTTACCAATTCTCTCCTCCTGCTCCAGTCCAGCCCTTGCTTCCTGAATTCCTCCCGCACGCCTTTCTCCCAAGTGATCCGTGGTCTTCCTCTTAGTCTTCTTCTTTCTGCTCTTGTTTCATACGATATCCTGGCCATTCTCTCCCTGCTCATTCTGAGGAGGAAGATTGTTCATAAAAACATAATTGTTTCTTTTAATAACTATTGTTTTATAGAATAAATATTACAAGCTGCTTCTCTAAAGCATATGAAAATTTAATAATGTCCCTTAAAAGCACACTAAAAAACCCGTACTGTTGTGAAATCTACATTTTCCACTATACTTCCGAAACTATTCGTCCGACTCGAAATTTCTTTTTTTTTTTCTTTTTTTTTTTTAATCTAAAAGCTGGTTGAATTTACTATTAGATCATATATATGTAATTTATATTAAATCCCGCTAAATACCCTTTCCAGCCCACTGAACATGTAATATTTTGCGAAAATAAACACATTTATCATGCTTGCGTGGGTGTTACATGCTGTTTAATATAAATTAAATATATATGATCTAATAGTAAATTTAACCAGCATTGAGATGAAAAAATTAAATTTTGGATTGGACAAATAGTTTCGGAGTTATAACGAAAATGTGCCAAAAAAATGTTGATTTCATGAAAGTACGGAACCTTTAGCGTTCTTGCATGTATATTTCTAGAGACCAGATTAAAACTTTATATATAGAGACTAGTAAATTTGACCAGCGTTTAGATAAACAATAGATATTTTGAGTCGGACGAATAGTTTAGGAGTTATAGTGGAAAATGTGCAATAAAAACATGTATTTCACAACAGTACAGTTTTTTTTTAGTGTGCTTTTAAGGGGCATTATTAAAACTTCATATATCTTCTTCTTTTTCTTTGTAAAGGTGTTTCCCTTCGTTGGGTTTCCGTTAGGTCAAACTTTATATATAATAGTCTAATAGTACATTTAATCAGCTTTAAAAGGAAAAAAAGTAATTTTGAATCGGACAAATAGTTTCGGAGTTATAGACAAAAAGTACGGCAACATGTTTTACCGGAGAAGTGGAACTGACTGCCAGTTGGCAATTTTCTACACTTTTTCCGTAGACGATATCTTCGCGGTGAATGGTCCGATTTCGGAGTAGTTTATTTTATTTCGTAAGTAATAATTCCAGCTACAATGAAGATAAAAAGGTATAACTAAAGAATTTCTTCGAAAAAAGCTTCGTTTTCGTGTTATAGGTAAAAGTAACCGTATTTTGGACGGTATTTAGCACCCCAAAAACGTAAAGATCCGTTGAGAATAAAAGTTTGGCAGTTTTTTCTTAAAAACGGACTTCTTTTTTTTTTTTCCAAAAAAAGTACCTATTAAAAACCTATAACATCTTTAATTATTTTTACAACTTTATTTATAATTCACATCATTTAATATTTGTTGAATCCACTTTTTTATTGTAATACCTTTATATGCTAGCATTTCTAAAATTTTTATAATTAAGTTTTATATTTTATGATTTCATAAATTTTTTTCTTCTTAGAATTCTATTTTTGTTATTTATGGATCATTCTCACAGAAAGGGGCATTTTTGGGTTTGCGATTTCAGAAATTTAGAAATATTCCAATCTAGTTGAACAAAATTATGATGCTCACTTAAAAGCTTTAATTAAAATTCAATGCCCTTCCAAACAACACCGCTTTAATTTATAAATAAAATAAAAATAATTTTTAGAAAAAAAAACAAAACCGACTTCAAGATTAAACCTACATACAAAACTTGAACTAAAAAATAAAAATGATATTTTAATTGCTTCGAAACAAAAACCATTAATTGACAATCAACGAAATTATCGACACTTATATACCTATTCACAATTTATGATTATTTATTTTTGGAATCGGTGCCAGCCAAGGACAGATTAATCCTGCCTTTGCAATACACTTTCGAATGGCCGGAGACAGCGGCGTGGCGGTGAAGAAACAGTGGAGGGATCTTTAAAATTACCTTTTCTTTTCAAATTCTTTTTGTTTTGGTTGGCACCGACTCCAAAAATAACTGATCATATATTGTGAATAGGTATATAAATATCGATAATTTCGTTGATTGTCATTTAATGGTTTTTGTTTCAAAGCAATTAAAATATTATTTTTTATTTTTTAGTTCAAGTTTGTATATGTAGGTTTAATCTTGAAATCGGTTTTTTTTTTTTTTTTTTTCTAAAAATTATTTTTATTTTTTACTTTTTAGTGGTGAGAGTATTTTTGTTTATACAGTCAATTCTCGATCTTCAAGCTACCCTAAAAAATAGTTCGACTTACTGAACAAAGAATTATCGAGGTTATCATTCCACTTATCTTCATATAATGGGAAAATTGAACACAAAATTGTAGTTGAAATCATTACGTAGATTTTTCATTATATGTATGTTGTTTGTACATACATATAAAATCATTGATACAGAAAATTAAATACCCGGTATCAATTTATCATATAACTTTCAACTGAACTGCGCTTTTTTCTGAGGGTGCCTAAAAGTAGACTTACCGCCTTCCACTAGTGGCGATCTTTTCTTTATTCTTTAGGATGGTTGAAAGAGAACTACGTGGAATTCGGAATTCTCTAGCAACAAACGCCGAACTCCTTTCTCATTTCTCCACTTTACAAATCAATTTTAACTTTTCGTTAATAGAAGGAATTTTCAATAGCCACTGTAAAAACACTCGATTGAATAACTAATAATAAGTGACTGGTGTAACTATGAACTGCAAAGACAAACAATGACGGGAAACAGGAAAACAAATTACACGTGAAATTCTTTAAATTTGAGATCGAGTTACATAGGCGATGACTTCTAATACGTAGTTCATTTCATAGAGGTGGTCCTAGAAGTTCTCTCTTTTGAACCCTATTTTCAGTTCGTCTTATTTACACAATTTTTAACGTTTTCGGTCTGAAATCGTCTCTTTGAGGTGAAATTTAAGTGTAATGTAATTCCGAACGTAGATTTTGTTCGAATTATTTAAAAATTCAGCTTATCAGAGTACGGCACATCGAGTGTTGACTGTATATGTAAATAAATTATCAATTTTTGTTAATAATTTAGATTTAGTTACCATGGAGATTTTAGATTTTGATATGATTTTTATTAACTGTTTTTTTTTATTTTTCTTAAAAAGTGCTGCGTTGATTTCAAAATATGTTTTAGGGGACCACCTCTGAAGTATGACCTACCGATCTAAAAAAGAATCATCAAAATTGATTCATAATTTACCGAGTAATCGCGTAACATACAAAAAAAAAAAAAAAAAAAAAAAAATAAATAAAAAAAAATACAGATGAGTTGAGAACCTCTCTCTTTTTTTTTTTTTTTTTTTAAGTCGGTTAGTAAATAAATGAGAAGGCACATGGACAGGGCCATGACGCTGCCTATGTCACGCCTCTCTTCTGCTATGTCCTCTATGTGAGTCCGGATCATGCATTAATCTACGAACAGGGATGCCAGCCAGGACTTAATCTCCTGACAATTTATAATTGATATTTTTAACTAATTAAGTACTAATGTATTAATCTAATATCTTCTCCAGAAGGTTATCGTGGGGTCAGAAATTAAGATTTGTTAATTATAAAGGAGAGGAATCAAAATATATTAATAATGAGTGGCATGCAAATGAATGATGACGGTTGAACTAAAAAAAACAACGTATAATTAATTATGGGTTGACATATAGAAATTACAACTAGAAATAAGAAGCATAACTTAAGTTTAAAACTTATACGGTAACAAATAACTTAACTTAAGCTAGACTCATCTTAAGGGCAATGCTATGTTGTGCGGGGAAGCGGGCGGCTACATGGCGAGAATCCCCAGGCTGCCCGGAAGGCCAGGCCCCCGATCTCCAGGAACCAGACATCTCCGACGAACTCCTCTCTCTCAAAGATCTTCTCCAAGACTGATCTCGACAATATTTTTCTATCCCTTTTTGATGTATAAGCTCCGCCCCTCTGGACAAAGAACACGCCCACCGACTTCCCAGTGTTATGATATTTAGAAATACTCAAAATAAAGAGTTTAGCCCGAATCTTAAAAGGTAAGGGACAAGCAGGTAGAGAATTTTTATTGTATGAAAGGATGTGAAATTTCGGACCACCCGTGGGGTGCTGTGGAGGTTGCTACCCTTTTGCCAACGCCCGAATTTATCTTTGTTATTTTCAAACTTATAGGTTTGATACATAGCACTTCTTCATCATCATGTTGACTGTCCTCTGCAATATAATTATTTTAATCTCTCTGCAGGTGATAGGTTCATAAAATAAACAGTAATCGAGTTTTCACAAAACTCTTTTAATATCTAAATCATACAAAAAATATATAGGAACATCATTTATATGATGAAAAACAAAGAAAAATAATCAATTATTAGTCTTTTATTTTGACCAGAATTGTTTAAAATTGACTTGAAATATTGACTAAATATTCTAAAAATAAAAAAAGAATATCAGAATAAACGTGAAAGAATCCTGGCATCCTCAAGTTTCTTTATTTCACATTGAGGTTTACGGCGGTTTGCTCTTCTTCTCTTCTCCCCTGATGAAACTTGGTAGGCGACGCTTCTTGATTGTACAGCAACATCCGAAAAGTTGTGACTATCCGATTCATGTTCCATTATTATGTCTTTCTTCTTCTAACGGTAATTTCTTGAACATTCCCTCCACTTTTTACGTTGCAATCGTTTATCTCTTTCTATCATATCTGAAATATTTTTTTCTTTACCTTCTTCTTTCTTATTATTGATAAAATATTATTGAAAATTGTTAAAATATTATTGATAAAATGAGAATGATAGTTGTTTGATAACAAATAAAGGACAGCTTAAAAGAAACCACTAGTATTTATTAACGGTAAGAACAGGCTAAGTTACATAACTTTACACGTAAGTAAACTGTGTTTAGAGCCACTGCTACCAACATAAGAGCATGAGTACATACGTCTGGTTAATCTCAAAACTTTCCCTTTTTGTTTAAATTTTAAATACAAACAAAATTACACAATGAACAAATTTTAGTTATTTGGATGCTAAATCATTCAAAAAGTCCCAACTTCCCGTTCAAAGTCAGCAGTCTAGGTTTTATAAGTGGCTTGGTCATGATATATGCTATCTGGTCTTCGGTGGGGATGTACTGGACTTTCAGAGCTCCTTCTAACACCTTTTCTCTAATGAAGAAGTACTTTATCTTGATGTGCTTCATCCTATGATGGTTCTCAGGATTACGGCAAAGACGAATCGTTGCTTGGTTGTCTATTTGAAGAATAGGGACTTGCTGTGGACAACCCATTTCTTCATACAATCTGGACAGCCAAATGATCTCTTTAACAGTCTCATTTGCCGCTACCAGTTCTGCCTCGGTTGTTGAAGTATCAGTCAATTTCTGTCTTTGACTGAGCCAGGATAATGCTCCTCCTGCACAAGTTACTACAACTCCTGAAGTAGAGCGACCATGTTGCAACCGCCAAAGTTTTGTTGCAACCGCCAAAATCTGCATCACTATAACAGTCTAACTTGCAGCTGCCATTTACTCTAAACCATTTTCCTTTACTACAGGTACCTGCTATATAGCGAAAAACTCGTTTTAATATTATTACGTCTTCCGCACTTGAGCAGTCTAGAGTTCTTGACAGAACACTCAACACTGTAAGCTAAATCTGGTCTGGTGCCTATCATCAGGTACATTAATGCTCCCACTGCTTCTTTGTATGGAAAATTATTATTTTCATCACATTCTTCAGTTTTATGTCCCACCTTTACCATTGGTGTAGACACTGGTTTGCAATTACTGAAGTTGAATCGCTTTAATAGCTTCCTCGCGTATGCTTGTTGGCAAATTTTAATTGAACCATCTTTTGACCTTTCGATTTCGAGTTCTAAAAAATAAGATGCTGGTTTTACAGTTATTTTGAATTCTTTCTTCAACTCTCGTAAAAACAACTCAGCATCCTCTTTACTTTTCGCCATGACAAGTCCATCGTCTACAAACAAGGCAACCATTATCATCTGATTTTGGTTTCCTTTTATGTGAAGGCAAGCATCAGTTTCATTGGTTCTGAACCCTGTTTTTAACAGATACGTGCTGAATCTCTTATTCCAGCACCTTGGGGCCTGTTTCAGTCCATACAAACTTTTCAGTAGTTTGCAGACATTTTTGGTTCCATCGGTGTAGCCCTCGGGCTGCTCCATGTATATATCTTCATCTAAATGTCCATATACAAAATGCAGTTGAAACGTCGAACTGAATCAAATGCAATTTTTCTTTTGTAGCAAAACTCAGCATGGCACGAATCGTGCTTAATTTTGCTACTGGACTGAAGGTTTCGTTAAAATCCACTCCATATTTTTGGCTGTAACTTTTATGACAACCCTTGCCTTGTATTTATCTACTGAACCATCAGGATTTTGTTTAACTCTAAAAACCCATTTAGACGGTATGGTTTTCCTTTAGGGATTTCATCATATTGTCCATTGCTTCTTTCCAATGACTTTTATCCTTTCCACTGAGAGCATCTTTATAAGTTTCAGGCGTGGTTATTTGAAAAACTGATTCTTCTCCAAGCATTATGTAGTCTTGTAAGTATGCCGGTTTTGACAGCTTTGAACGGTCCCTCAAATTTTTGGAAAGCTGAGTTAGCGGATCTTCTTTTTCTTCGTCTTCTGAATCATACTGTTCGCTCTTTGATGATTCTGACGCTTCAATTTCTTCTGATCCTCCTTTCTCATCAAACTTCTTTTGTTTTGTCTTCTTTCCCTCATCTTGAACCTCCATATCTTTGAATGGCATTTTCACATACTCGCACTGGCTTAGCTTTTCGTGAAATAAGATATCTCTACTCAGAATAACTTTGTTTTCTTCTTTAACCCAGATGCGGTAACGTTCATCTCCATCATAGCCTATCAGGTATCCTTTAATGGCCTCCTTATCCATCTTCCTTCGTTTCTGGTCGGGAATGTGGGCGTAGCACACTGAACCAATAATCCTTAGATGTTTAATTCTTGGTTTTTTACCTATCCATAGCTCATAAGGACTGATACCTTCTACAGATGATTTTCCTGTTCTATTAAGTACGTATAGTGATGTTGCCACAAGCTCTGCCCACATGGCTTCTGGAAAAGTCAAATTTTCATTAGAGTATTTGAATGTTCTGGCCATTTCAACAATAGTTCGAAAATCTCTCTCACAAATTGCATTTTGTTGAGGTTTGTATGGTGCTGTCAATCTCTGTGTGACCCCAGAATCACTCAAGATCTCTCTGATCTCTTTTGTTGTCCATTTCACCTCCATTATTACTAATCATTTCTCTGATTGCATGGCCTAAAATTTTTCATGCTGCAGTACCTTTTTGAGCATTTCTTTTACCTCTGATTTTTCTGACATCAGGTAGCCATATCGAAACTTGGTATAGTGGTCCTTGAAAACCACTAAATACCTTTTCTTATTATAAGAATTTTCAAAGGGACCACACACATCAGCTGAGCATAATTCCCCTGGTTTGGTCAATTTTTCTCTATGGCCAAGTGGTATTCTATGAGCTTTTCCATAGATACAGGGCTTTCATATTTTTTCTTTCGTTGGACATTCAGATGCAAATCTTTTCGCATTTTTACTATAGTACATGGTATTCTATGAGCTTTTTTAGATACAGGGCTTTTGATGCTTTTCTTCCCCAGATGCAAATCTTTCGTTTACTTAGTACACTTTTTATGCGTGGTACAACTGCAATTAGTTTTCAACAAAATTTACTTCAGGAACTTCTGCTGGAAATAGTTGTTTAATTTTTGCCTCGAATAATGTGCCTCCATGTTCTCTTGATCCACTCAGCATCAGCTTTCCCTGATTTAAGAACCTGTATTCTGTTGCTGTTGATTTGAATACACTCTTTGGATTTCTGTCTTGCGCTTCTAAAACAGAGAACAAATTTCTACACAAATTTGGTACATACCAGACATTCTTTAACAAAAATTCTTTTCCTGTCGTCAAGTTTTTCAGTTTTATTGTCCTTTTGCCTATGACTGAGATAATTTCAGTTCCTGCAGCTTTGATGCCAGACGGATTATCAAAAGTCTGAAAATCCATGTAGTACGAATCACAATTTGTAACATGTCTTGTTGCTCCATCGTCTATCCACCACCTGGACGGATGAACAGACGAATCGGCTGTCAAGGCTTCTTCTTCTACAAACATAAGTCCTGCAACATCAGTAGCTGAAACCGATTGAGTTTTCTTGGGTCCGCCATCGGAAATCCATTTTTTACTATCTTTTACCCAATACCCAACCTTCTTACAGTAGTTATATGTGGACTTATTTGGTTTGACTTAGCTTTACTCTTATTTTGCTTTGCATTAGCTGCTATAAATGCCTCTTTCCTTTCTTGAGAAACAGAACTGATACCTTTTTGTTTCATAAAATTTCTTTCAAAAGAACATAACTGAACAGATAAATCATTGAATGTTTTATTTTGATCATCTTTTAAATTAAATTAGAGCTTCGACAATGGTGGAAGCTCTACACACCTGTGGAATCGAGGTTAACACCAAGAAAACTGACGCTATTGTGATGTCGTTTGCCAAATTCAGGAGATCCCAGAGATTGCCTAAGCACTTCACAGTAGACAATGTTGAGCAACCAATATCCAGCTCCATCCTATATCTTGGGGTCAACATTGACCGACACCTGACGTTCTTCACCCACGTGAGGAGCAGGATCAAACAGGCCAGGGCAAAGACCTACCCGCTTTATCATCTCCTGACTTCTTTCTAACTATCCCTCCGCCTCAAGCTCCAGATATACAAATCCATAATTAGACCTACCCTACTCCATGGAGGTCCACTGCTGCACCACATGCTCCCAAACGTTCCAGAACACCGTCCTTCGGCGAATCGTCCGTGGTACCAGCCTTGAGAGGGCCAAAAACAGTCACATCCTAGAACAGCTGAGGATGCTTTCCATCCCGACCTACATTGGCCGCCGGCACATCAAATTCTTTGATGGGCTGAAGCACTGTTCCAACCCTCTCTTCAGGGACGTAGCCCCGCTCCCAGGCCTGGGAGGTGGCAAGGTTTGACCCCCTTAGCGGACGTACTCGCCGATTGAAGGGGTTCAGGCTCAACAGACTGACCCGTTAGAACCACCACCGCCAGGAGTGTGACACCTCCTCGCTCAACATAGAAGAAGGAAGACCATCCGTCAACAGAGTGGATCCAGCAGCTGCCGAGGACACCCATCTTCAAATGCCGCAAGGCAATCCAAGATCCTAATATATATTGTATATATTGTAAATAAATGGAGGATTAGAAAAAAAAAAAAAAAAAAAAAATCATCTTTTAATAACATCCAACTTGATTTAAAGCTCATGAAAGAACTTGGCAGAATATGCAGCGTCTCACACACAAGTAAGTCCGGTAAAGCAGCCTCGTTTTTTCCTTTGAGACCATTATTTAGCTCATTCCACAGTGACTTGAGCTTAGCTATATGCGTTGAAACGTCAACACCATCTATCCAGCCAAACGAAAAGAAATCCGAACAAATCTTAAATAGCTGATCTTTTGACGATGCCTCAAACTACTGTTTCAACATATTCCATGCATCAAACGCTGTTTCTTGATCCATTATTTTCTGATACACTGTATCAGTAACAGAACTTGCGATCATAGACTTGGCGTAACTGTTCGATTTTCTAAATAAATCACATTTGGACTTGTGCTCTTTTAACTCATCTTCAGAAGCTCCCTTCCTTAGAACTTCAGGCTTTAATAACTTGCCATCTATGACGTCAATTGCACCTTCATGATAGTCCAAGAGATCTCTTATTTTATGTTTCCATACTGGCCAATCTGACTCACCTGACAACGGTTTGTAAAACTCCATACTTCTCTATTGTGCCCGACCGTTATTCACACTGATAATACACTCAAAAATATTCTTTGATAACGAAAACGACTGACTTCACAATTAGGAAAAATTACAAAACACCTACTCGAACCGAAGATACTGATAAGTTTTCGTTTGTTTATCACAACACTAATATCACTTGCTTAGAGATTTGTTCATTATATTTCAGCATGCTATAAACACGTAACTGGGACCATAACCTTTTAGGGTTATTGATAGAATGAGAATGATAGTTGTTTGATAACAAATAAAGGACAGCTTAAAAGAAATCACTAGTATCTATAAACGGTAAGAACAGACTAAGTTACATAACCTTACACGTAAGTAAACTGTGTTTAGAGTCACCAACATAAGAGCATGAGTACATACGTCTGGTTAATCTCAAAACTTCCCTCCTTGTCTTCTTCTCCTGATTTTTGATTTTCATCTCCAGTACCTTTATATCCGCCCTTAAGAGGTAAATATGCTCTGTCAAGCACGGTCACCTACTGATTGCCATTTTAAGTTTGTTAGATTTTATTTATATTTAATGAGCGAACTTATTATGATTCCGTCACTCAGTAATTTTTATGTATTTACTACTATAAAGTGTAAATGTTCTAATACAACTTCAAATGCAGTTTTTTTATTTAGTCACGACTTTGCCGATGTTGTTCTTCTCTGAGTGCTCCCACTGTACTGAATGTAATGGGTGATACAATAAGATAAAAATGGTACGAAAAATAAGGCGGGAAAATAAAGCGGGTTAACGCACGCGTTACCGTGAAAATTTGAAAAATAAAATCGGACAGGGCCATGACGTCAATGGCACGGACACTCTTATTTTAATTATAATATTGAAATCCATTGGCTATAACCAATTTTGGACAATCACTTCCCGATCTCCAGCAATATTATGATCTAGGATTAAAAAATCACTTCTGTCTTTGTAGAGATAGACCTCCTACAGAAGCTTAAAGTTGGGAATATCGTGCCCGGACAGGACAGGGCCATGACAAATTGGTCAAGATTTGAAATTTTTCCACACAAAAAAAATATTTGATTGTGAAAAGAAAAATTTCACTTTTAGATAAAGTTATACACTACAATTTAAAAAAAAAATTCAGATCCAAAATCATAAATGGGGTGCCACAAATGTAATGGACACCACTTCTGCCCCTCTCTATTGTTATGTTTTTACGGAGTGGTTCAATAGAAACACATTGAACTTGATTAATGCGTTTATTAGAACACAACAGAGAAATAGTCAACTCGCCTCAAACTAGCAGAGAGGTTACACACAATGTGTCTGTTGCCATGCCAACCGACATAACAATTCTCCCTCCTTTTTAAGCTTGTTGATACATACGTTTATGATACTTATAATTTAATACATAGAAAAATACATCGAAATTCATGAAACAAAATACAGAGTAATTGAACATTACAATAATACATATATACAGAGTAATCAAGATTACAATAATACATATGCAGAGAAACTTAAAAATAAATACACAAGGTGCCGAATTGATTAAGACATAACAGATTTTTCAGTAATTGCAGTTAATTTAAATAGTAGTTACTGGTACATCGAAGGTGAAAAACGAATTGGTGGTCTCAGCGTGGATGGAGGTCTCAGTCCTTCTCTAGCTCTTTGTAAATTTGATTCTGGGGGAGAACTTAACTCTGGATGGAGTGTTAATTCAGTGGATTTATCAACGTTTTCTGAATTCACTAGAACTTCTGGTGAGCCTTGAGTTGGCTCTGGGTACCACTGCCTTGCCGGTGGATGGCTGGCATCAGGAAGCTCACTTTTACGTAGCTGGTTCAGGTGCACCTTTCTGATGGATTCATCCTCTAACTTTACAAGGTAAATAACAGAACCGATTTGTTTCATCACCCGAGCTCTAATCCATTTCAATATACCTTTCTTAGGATTTTTTACAAGAACCTTGTCATTGATATTAAAATTTCTAATAGGAAAACTTTTTGTTTGAATTTCATTAGACTCGTCCCTCGATAACACCTTATCAGCCGGGGACAACATACTGAGAAGGTTTCGAGCTTTAAAACCTAAGATCATGTCTGAAGGGGATTTCTTTGTTACTGATGAAGGAGTGGACCGGTAAGATATTAAACAATTATACAATTTCTCCGGTAAATCCGTTGTTGAACTTTTGGCTACCACTGACCTCAAAAGAAGTTTTTTAATAGTTTGTACACTACGTTCTGCTTCCCCATTGGAAGCAGGATGGTACGGAGGGCTTAGCACATGTAAAATGTTCCGTTTTTTAAAAAATGACTCCAGTTCTTTAGAGGTGAATGGAGGGCCGTTATCCGACACCACACACTGAGGAAAACCAAAACGAGAAAAACATTCTTGCAATTTTTCACATACTACTGAGGCTGACGTTTGGGTCAAAATCCAAGCTTCAAGCCAGTTGCTGTACTCGTCTACCAACAGGAGGATCTTACACTTAAATGTGTCTAGGAAATCTAAATGCAGTCGTCTCCATGGTCCTTGACTACTTGGCATTGGAGCATAGGTACGTGGAATTAAATCGTTCTGAGTGAGTTGACACGTTACACAAGTAGTCACTTGTTGTTCTATGTCTCGGTCCATACCGGACCACCAGACATAAGATCTAGCGAGTAATTTTGACCTAACTATACCAATATGTTCCTTATGTAACAAGCTCAAAACAGCTGATTGGAGGGTCTTAGGGATGACAACCCTAGAACCAAACAATAAGCAACCTTCTTGGACTGACAAACACAATCTATTCTTGAAAAAAACAGAATACTGACTATCTACCTTGGAAGGCCAACCCTCCTTGACCCACTGGCACACTATGGAGAGAATGTCATCATGTGAGGTGGCTTGCGAGATTTCTCTAAACGTAACAAATTTACTTTCGAATTCGTCAAAAATAATAAAACACTCAGGCACGTTTGTTGAACCCTTAAGAGGTAGGCGAGACAATGCGTCGGCGTGAGAAATTTCTGAACCCTTTTTGTATCTAATCTGGTAATTGTAGGCTGACAAGATGATAGCCCAGCGTTGAAGACGAGCATTAGCAACCAACGGAATACCCTTTCGCTCTCCAAAAATAGAGCGAAGCGGTTGGTGGTCTGTTACTAAAGTAAAGTGACGTCCCGCCAGAAAATTATGGAAGTGTTTGACACCAAACACTAACGAAAGGGATTCACGGTCTGTTTGAGAATAGTTCCTTTCTGCGGGTGAAAGTGTAGTGGAGGCGAACGCGATTGGATGCTCCACACCGTCTATAAGGTGAGCCAACGTTGCTCCGACCCCATAACTACTACTGTCAGTGGTCAATATCAGGGGTTTGTCAGAATCGTACAACAAAAAAACATTTCTCACAAATTGACGACTTGGCCCGGTTAAATGCCTCATTACATTCTTGAGACCAAGACCATGGTACATTTTTTTTTGGTCAGTTCATATAAAGGTCCAAGTAAATCAACAGACATGTTGACAAACTTGTGGTAAAAATTTATTAACCCAAGGAATGATTTGAGCTCGGATATATTTTTAGGTACTGGCGCATTTTGGATGGCTGAAATTTTGGAAGGGGAAGGGCGCAACCCCTGCCCATCCAGACAAAAACCGAGCAATTCGATCGAAGTTTTGAACCATTTACATTTATCTACATTCAATTTGACATTATACTCATTTAAACGATTGAGCACTTGTTCCACTGAAAACCTGCATTCTTCCCATGTTTTGCCTCCGATAATAATATTATCTAGATACGCTCTAGTATTGGGAATTTGACTCAAAATAGAATCCATTGTTGACTGAAACAAGGCTGGAGCACTAGATAAACCAAACATCAAACGGTGAAATCTGAACAACCCTAATTGTGTATTAATCGTAAAATAATGTTTGCAGTTTTCATTTAACTTTAATTGCAAATAGGCATTTGACAGGTCTAATTCACAAAACACTTTAGACCCCACTAATGACTGAAAAATATCTTCCGATTTAGGGAGAGGATAGTGATCTAAATCTACGTATTTGTTCAGGGTTACTTTAAAATCCACGCATAAGCGAATTTTACCGTTTGGCTTTCTAACACAGACAATTGGAGATGCCCATTGGCTATGCGCCACCTTAATAATAATTCCTTTACTTTCCAGAGAAGCAAGTTCCTCAGCCACTGCTGCTCGATGCGCATAAGGTACATTATAGGGTCTATGGAAGATCGGTACTGCTCCCTCTTTTAATACAACAGACGCTTCAAAATTTTTTATAGGCTCGGTGTTTGATTCATCGAAAACTTTAGAAAAACGAACCTTATAATCTCTCACCCAATCGAATCCAACAGAAGGAACACCTGAACATATTTTAATATTATTGCTAGAGCTTACCACCTCCGGTCCAGGCTCAACGAGATCCACAGGCAACGGTCCTAGCGCTCGATTTGGGTTGACAAGTACAGAAGATCTCCAATTTGGATTGATCATGGAAAGCCAATCACGACCCAACAAAGGACGACTTAATTCTTTACCTGTAATTATTAAGGGCAATTTATCAAAAATTTTTCCTTCAAAATACAAAGAGACATTAACCTTTCCCAACACTGATAACGATTCATTGTTAGCAGCTTTGAGTTTTAGGTTACTTTTATCGATTCTAAGATCTCTGAAAAATCTGTTGTACAAATATACAGGAATCAACGTGTATGATGACCCTGAATCTACTTCAAATCCAATTTCGGTATTATTAACAAACAATTTTTGTATTAGGGGATAGCGAAATGAATCAAAACTATCAACTTCTACCGCGTTTGCGGCTTCTACAATATTAGCTTTTTTTGGTGTTGGACATAATTTAGCAATGTGACCCTTCAGATTGCAATTAAAACATTTCCACTCTCTAACCGGACATGAATTTTTATCAATACTATGAAACCTACCACAATATTTGCATTTAGAAATACGTTTTCGAATATTAAATTCAAGTTTCTTATCTGAACTTGAAGATGTCCCTGAAGTGGCGTCCTTGGACTGGGCAGAGAACCTACTTGGTTTTGTCACTTCATAAGCGTGCTGATGCGGGTGAAGTTGATTGACGTCATCGAACCTCGGCTCCCCTTCCATCACCCTGGCTTGTTCCAAAACGAGTTCCATCTCAGAAACGATCTTCACTGCTGAATCAAAGGTTAGATTTTTTTCAGACAGTAACCTTTTTTTAACCACCGAGTCCCGGATACCAAAAACTAACTGATCTCGAAGGGCTTCTTTGACAAAATCACCATAGTTACATGTTATTGCTAGTTTTTTAATTGCGACCACAAAGTCACGAATCGATTCATTTACCTCCTGGTTTCGACAATGAAACTTATACTGTTCGGCTACTTCAATACCTTCCGGAGCGTAATGATTTTTCAAAATAGAGCAGAGTTGGTCAAATGACTTGTCCTTAGGTTTGGCAGGAGAGACTAGGTTTTTGAGTGTTCCGTACATTTCAGGACCAATAAGTACCACCAGAGAGTTTACTTTATCTGACTCATCAGTGTCGTTAAAGTCGAAAAACGCCTCGAGCCTGTCGAGGTAGTTCTGAAAAGGTTCGAGAGACGGCACATAGGGATCGACGTGTCCCAAAACAGCATTTCGACGAGGATGACGCAATTCGTATTTTGCTTGCTCTTCTTCACCAGAGTTCTTTTCTTTAGAATTCATTTGTAACAGTATAAGGCACTAGAATACGTTGGTTAGAATAACGTTCAACAACCGACACCGTTTTAACTATCACACGTGAATTAAGAAAACGGTTCCAATTTATTCGTCGCCAATGTTATGTTTTTTACGGAGTGGTTCAATAGAAACACATTGAACTTGATTAATGCGTTTATTAGAACACAACAGAGAAATAGTCAACTCGCCTCAAACTAGCAGAGAGGTTACACACAATGTGTCTGTTGCCATGCCAACCGACATAACATCTATGAGAATGACCCTTGTACCCATGAAGAAAGCTTGCAATGCAGGAGAAACATCGGCGTTCCAGTAAAAGTATTCATGATAATACAGATTCAAAGAGAACAAGTTACCAGCCCACTACCAAGGGAGTGCAGAAGGGGGGAGTTTAGTTCATCTTGGTCTTGCGGAGAGTACGGGAAGCGATCGTCTCCCAAGGAAAATGTTATAAAAGACAGGAGGTGATCGAAGATGTGTTTGTCGTCGAATGAGATTGTTAGGTTACGATAAATCAGACAATAGCTGTTGGGAGTCAGACGATGTAAAGCTGTTGCTGCAAATAGACCATGGCAAACAATGTTTGATGAGGCTCACGCTCTTGGAGAGCACTACTGGCAAATATAATATTAGAAATATTTTATTTAAGTCACGTGGCAATATAATGGATCAGCCAGGTACTATTTTAAACTTATTTAGTTTAAAAATATTACATAAAACAGCAATAACTATAACAAGCAACAACAGGTCGTGGAAATGGGTGCTGAAACTGATGAGGCTAGACTTTAATATATTCAACTTTATAAGTCTGAAGGAAGTTTCTAAAATTCACTGATAGGGCGAGTCCCCTCAAGCCACCCTTGCAGCCTATTAGGTATAACGAGACTGTAGGATCCCATGGTATGAAATCTTAACGAACTTCAGAGCAAACATGTCGACATCAAGCCACAAGAAAAAACCTAGTACTATTCTGTCCCTATCATGCATCTATTAAATAAAAGTTAAAGAAAAAAAAATTAATTATTCTGAATTATATATAGTTCTCTTTTTTCTTAGCATTTAACATATAAATTTGTGGTTTAATTTAGATTTACTATCAATAGACAATTAACATTATGTTGATTTACTTTTTCTAAATTATTTATCGATTGAAGAGATGTATTGATTGCGTAGGGTTATACCTTCCGAATAAAAGATTCTTGATTGTCTCTTGAAAAAGTAATTAATTGACCAAGTCTGAATCAAAACTACTGCTTACTTTTAAATTGGCTTTTCACTTATTAAGTCACTATTTATGATGAAATATCTTTATTAAAATAGTATATAATTCCACTATTCCTCTTCAATTATGCTCTTTGCTGAAACCGGCAACCGTCAACTTCCAGCTCTGTCGGTCAGTTGAGGCAGGGATCTGTTATTTTGGAAAATATGGTTTTATTTTATTTTATGTGAATAGTAAAATATCTAACTTGTACAAATAATAATATCATCAGTATTTTTATTTGAGCTTTGCGATTACTGCAACCCAAATGGACAATTATGACGAAGTACTTACAAGACATCGTAAGGAAAAAAAGGAACTGCAGGGTAATTATGACAGATAACCATTTTAATCGAATTCAATTCTTTCAGGTTAGGTAGTTACTCTAACAATATTTTATATTGTTGCATCAGGTAAAATTCAAGCTTTGAAAAAAACTGCGACCAAAGGTGATAAAAAGAAAAAGAAAGAAGTTTTTGATATAATCTCTAAGCTGGAAATGGAATTAGACATGAAACATTCTCAAGAACTAAGTAGTTTCAGTTCTGATACCACTGATAATGTGAGTGTAATTATCATTGCTTGTTGAAGCACCTTAGATAAGTTATTGTTATTGCAATTTATTTCTTCTGTGTTTTAAAGAGGGTATTTTAAATTAGTATTATATTTAAATCTTTATCTTTCTAGAAACAGCCATTGCTCCCTCCTAAATTTTTTCACTTGCAAATTTATTTTTTTAAGAAACTGAATATTAGTTTGGGGGACTGTTATTTAATTTTTATGAATTTACTCTTAACTATTCCAAATTTTTACAATGTACTAGATGAAGAGGCTTTGTTATTTAATTCCTATTGTTATATTGAATGTCATATTTTATTATTCATAATGAAGCCTAGACCAGTGTTGATGAAGAAATATTCTGTCACAAGGGATGTTGTTAAAGAAATTCTTATTCAAACCAAAGTGATTGAGTGATTCTCATCTTAAAACCTCAAGTGCTTGCCTTGAGTTTTTCAATGCTTTCTCCAGATGTCTTCATATTAATAAATTCTTCCCTGAAATATTTCGAAAAAAACTCTTAGAGTTAGTCCATATGATCTCTGTGTGACTTGATATTCATTTTATTGATTCTATGACAAGAGCTTATCAAGAGGGGATCTATTTGATTGGACACAAGAAGTCCATATGATCTCTGTGTGACTTGATATTCATTTTATTGGTTCTATGACAAGAGCTGATCAAGAGGGGATCTATTTGATTGGACACTAGACCACTGAGAGTTGTACATGTTGCTTTGTGGATCTTTTCACCTGAAAATCATTTATGGTAAGTCAGTCATTTGAAGCAAAACTTATCAGCCAGGGACCATCTGTTTCTTGACTAATCGCTAAAATTTGTTACCATCAAGTGTTACTTTCTCACTTTCCCGTCCTGATTTCTTTATCTTCTGGTTTGTTAATGGTTGATGTACAACGTATCCAGTTAGTGTCTGTTTTGCCATTACTTCTAGCTTCATGGAGGCAAAATCTTGATAGAAACGTTTCTATAGCATTGCGACCCTTAAATCTTTGAACTTATCCATCTATAGTAAAACCCTTTTTGCCCAGTTTGTTCCTCCAGTCATATGCTTAATATATGTATCAATGTTTGGGGCAATCGTATGATTAAATGATAATTTTAATGATAATTAATTAATTATAATGATAATACCCAGATTACTTTACAATGATATTAGTAATAATACCAGGAATTGTCCTAATCCTTTAGTGTTATATTCCTATTTAAAAGAATAAACCAATAACTGAAATTTGTTTCTCTGTGTCTAGTTGTGTTCCTCTATATTAATTTTTTTTTCTTTTCTTTTTTAATTTTAAGCTTTTTAGAGCTTAAACATGAATTGCTATGGAGAAATTTCAGTCAGAGCTCTATCACTCTTGTATGAAGGCTTGTCTAAAAGGCCATATGAATAAACCCATTATCAGTTAGCAGTATACTCCATCAATTTAGAAGGCAGCAAGGTCTGCCAAGGGTCAGTTAAGCCAAAGATGACCCTTTCATAATGCTTTCGGCCTTAAGACAAAATTTTAAACAAGTCAACTCAGTAGTGTACTTAATTAGGCCAGATATGTATTGATTTTATGTCAAACAATAAGTAAAGTGAATTTGACTTTAGGTACTCTTTCTTTAAGCCACGTCTCTAGGAAGGATGATTCAAAGTTTTTCTTGCTTTCTCTTTTATTTCCTCTTCTAATGTTGATCAAGTTACCAACAACTAAAGGAAAATATGTTTATCTGTTGCATATATGAAAAATGAAGAATAAATAAAAATACTAGGTGATAATAAAAAAAACAAGGTGATGCACTAATTTTTGTCTAGGTGTTTTTATTGTAATAATTCAAATAAATACTTAGACAGAAGAAGCTGATCACAGCTATAGACCATAAATTTTCTCAATACTGAATTTCAGTGAATCTTATGTAGTAGGCGTTCTTGTGAGTAGAAATTGCTTAAATAGCTGTTTTGGTACTTTAACAGATTAACATAAAACATCCAATTTTCATCCATCTTGTTGTATACAAATAAAGGTGCATTTTTACGCAGTAATAATGTGAATATTCAGTCTAATAAATCATTATTGGTTGAACAATAACTTTTCTCCATTTACTAAATGATATCTGCAAACATATAGAACATTTACAATCAATTACAAGCATTATGAAAACCCAGGTGAAGATAAAGCATACTTGTGTCTTACCTACTATTTATTTATATCTTGTAATCAATGGAATGTTTTAGTTTATTAATAAAGTATCATTGCGGACAGACAAATTTATTTATAATGTAAGACTTTCATAACCAGCAAACAATACATTTTTGGTGTTAAATTATATTTTAGGAACATTTTTTATTATTTTTGATATTATAGGTTACAAAAACAGTAATGTAATCTCTGTTAACACTTAATCAAACAGACTATTAAATTTTTACTCTCTTCAATCATTTACTCCTTGTTTCTCGTTATAATTTTGTGGCTCAAAGAGTCATTGAACTTTTAGATTGATAGAAGTGTTTATTTTTTTTTTTTTACAGACTAGTAAATTGAATGAATCTGTAAATCATCTCACACTGTCTGACAATGAAGACATTCTTGATGAAGTTCCTGGTTTGAAGCAACACAGAATAAGCAAAGCCCAGAAAAGACGAGAGAAAAAAGCTCTTCAGGTCAAAGAAAGAGAATTACGAATATTTGAACAAGAAGCTGAGAATGTTTATGGTGCTCGGACCATTGAATTGGAAACTATTAAAAACATTTTAAAGGAAAGGGGTTTAATGATTTATGAAATACCATCTGATGGAAATTGGTATGTTTTAGATAATTGTTTAATATATTTTTTATGTTTATTTTATTTAGTTCAGTATAAAAATTGAAATATAATCTTGAATCTTACCTGTGTTGGATACCTCAAATTTTATTTATTTATTAAAGCAATTGACTCAGAACATAGAAATATGTTAAAGCTTCTTCCTTTTAGGGGTTAAAAGACATAATTATCATGAGTGAAACTTTCCTTACGGTCGATAGTAGTATTTATAATAGATTTGTTAAGGGGCAAGGAAATATCAGGATTCAAAAGTCCTTTTCTAATTATTAGTTAGTTTACTTATTGTAGCTAATCTATTGTGTCTCTTTCAGGCATTGAAATCCAGATTAAATACCTTTTCACAAATGGAAAATCCTATCTGGGTGGGGAAAATAGAATAGGTACATATCTTTCCACATCTGCCTTGCAGATTAGAACTTTGATTATAGACTAAAAGAGTCAACCCCTACAAAAAATCTTGGTCTTCCAAGACTGCGAAATGTTGTAGGGCTAACAACCCTGTATCAGAAGAAAACTGTGTCAAATGGCTTTTGTGATTGTGCTGGTTTGCGTCAAATGTTGAATCCATATTCCAAGTTTGCTGCCTTATGAGGTTGGCTTTACAATAATATTCGCTAAGTTTTCTCTTATATTCTCTCTCATTCTCTTATTGAAAACTCAACATTTTTTGAAGATGATGGTTCTATATAAAATTAAAGTAAACAAAATTTCTTGCAAGTTGTACTGGCAATTAAGTGCATAAAAAACATTACACCGAATATGAAATATCAATGTTAATATTTAGATTTCATGTTCTTTTTTGTTATGCTGAATCTGAAGTTTAATTTTAGTGCCTTGTAGCATGTATTCTTCACGATGAGAAACTCAATATTTTGCCCTTTTTTATCTAAAAACCTATGTATTTAGATAAATGACTGGTTAATATTGATTAAATTAGTCAAAATATACTACAAAATGCACTTGGCAATTATGATTCTCTAGCAAAGACTATTTATTAGCACAGAGCGCGAAAAAAAAAGGTTCAAAAATTTTGATTAAGGACCATGTTTATTTAACATCTTAATATTTCATGAAGTTTCAATCTTTTTGATTGCCTGCTGACTTGACTGTTATTATTAAATAGAATTAGTGGAACCTGAAATAAAAAATTGAGTAATATTAGGTTGGCAACAAACTTTGGTGTGTGAAATTGAAATAAAATTTTTATCTTTTAAACATTAAAAGAAATTTTGACCGACTAAATCTTTTGGATTTTTTCAGTCTCTTCACTATATTTCTAGCTTCAAAATTTTGTGCTAATAGGAATTCTTGTTCTTGTCAGTGACTTTAACAACTGAGCAATGTAAAACTGAAAGTTATGATGATTTTTGAAATCCCCCATACCACTATATCACCATCTGAATAATAATTAGATGTTGATATGGGGTATGTGGTATTCTAACCAAAAGTTTTGCATTATCGTCATGGCACAATTCCACATAGATATGATTTGCATTGATTCATTTATCCTGTCATTAGTTATCGATTGTAAACACAAAATAGTTTGTCTGTTTTTTAGATGTTAGAAATACTGATTCATAAGCCATTTTAAGAGAATAATCTTTTGAACCAAATCTATACCATTATACAGGATGTCCCGAATTTAAATGGCAAAACTTCAGGAACTTATAGGGGACCGAAAAACTAAGACAAAAAGTCCTTTAGAGATTTACTCGTTTTTGTTTAGTTTTAGAGAAAATCGCAAAAAAAGAAACAAAACAAAAATGTTACAGGTAGCGATCATCACCTTTCAAAGTTCGTCAAGCTAGGCAGTGAGATATGTAAACACTTAATGTTGTCCTTTACATTCTTTTATTTGTTTACATTTTGGCTTCCTTCTTGGTTTATAATTCCTAAATCAGTCTTCAGTCAGTTACTCAGATATTTTTGTGTGAATAGCATCAGCCACAATGCCGTATACATATTCCAATGTTGGAATACACTGATATGATTTTTGTGAAAGGTTTCTGTAACGGTAATGCTTTAGAAGCGGTGCGGGAGTTTGCGTGCCAATTTCCAAATAGAAGAGTGCCTAATCGATTAGTCTTTTCATTAACTTTTAATAGACTACAAGAGACTGGGTCATTCTTAATACGTAATGAAGGCGACCAATTCTAGGCAGCAATAAGAGCAGATTTTCAGAGAAGAAATTGTGACCAACGCCACTTCGATAACAATCCTGAGACTAGCATCCAAAGAGCATCTGCTGCATTGCAATGTTTAGCTTGCATTGGTGCAAGAGGACAACATTTTGAGCAATATTTACATTAAAAAGAACATAACATAAATATAAATAAATAAGTATAAAAATGAAAACTTGTTTTGTTTTGTTTTTTGCGATTTTCTCTAAAACTAAGCAAAAACGAGCAAATCTATAAAGGACTTTTGTCTTAGTTTTTCGGTCCCCTATAAGTTCCTGAAGTTTTGCCATTTAAATTCGGGACACCCTGTATAAAAGGACAAGCCATTTTTCGTTTATAATCACTAACAGCCAAAAACTACTGAACCAATCTTTACACTAAATTTTAACATCATCTTTATTGTTCCAGGAAGGGTTAGCAATAATAAAATTTACTGATTTTTGATTTATTAATTATTTAAAAAGCTATATGTGGATAACAGTGAGGTTTGAACATTGACCAATAGGTGGCGAGCGCTATAAGAGAGATTTTAATGGTACAATGTTATATAAAACTTGAATTGATAATAAAAGTTACTTGTATTTTAATTATTATAATTTACAACTACAACATATTTTAAATATGTTGTGCGTCATGTCTTCCCAGTTGTTGAAAATCGACCAATATATGGTTAGCACCATACTGCCCGCAATAGAGTTTGCAATGGTAAAAATACTGTACCCATCTGTAAAAAATTTTAACTGCATCATTTTCATAGTTCTAAGAAGGTTTAGCAATCATAACATTTACAATACAAATCAAAATGTAAAATGTTGAGTGGCAGATACAGGGTTTGCTTCACTCTCATATATTGTTATGGTTAGTAATTAAAATCCAACCAGATGAAATTAATAAAATTATTTCTGCCGAATAAAAATTATTACCAAACCAAAATGTAAATTCTTTGTTATTTTTTTTGATAATGTGTGTAAAAATATGATTTGTTGCCCTTCAACAAGCTAACCAGTGTAATTAACTAGTTAAAAATTACTGCTATGCAGTGAAAATATTGAATAAATAATGCTCAGTTGCATACTTCAGTGCAAAATATTTATCAATAGACAAATAAAACTTTAATTACTACTTAAGTTCTTTGCATATGAAAGCGGTCTAAGTTGCGACAGGGGGCACTAGTTATATTTATGTGCTGTATTGTTTAATCACCAATGCAAATTTTACCTATCCCTTAGTGAGACAACTGCTCCTTAAGGAAATGTATTTTTAAAATGCTTAACTATTACTAAAGTGTTTCAAACCAATCACAAAAATCTAAATGTTTAGCAACTGAAAACATTTTCTTAGAAATCTAAGTTATTGTGAAAGGTTTATCGTATTTATTTGGTATTATAAATTTATGATTTACTTGTGTACTTGTTTTATTGTATGGAAATATTTTATTTTAGTTTATACTGTGCTATTGACCATCAATTAAAAATGTGCCATGGCAGTGGTCTTGGAATAACAGAACTCAGATTGAAGACAAGCACTGTCCTTCGAGAAAACAGCAATGAGTACTTACCATTTTTATCTCATCCAGACACTGGTGAAATGTTGACTCAAAGTCAGTTCTATGACTACTGTGATCAAGTAGCCCATACAACAGCTTGGGGTGGACAAGTTGAGGTATTATCAGTTATTAACTTATATTATGGCTACTTATGACAAATGAATTTTGCTTTTTAGAGATAGTATCAACAAAATTTAAATATTATTAATAAATCAGTGATTCTATATGTATTAATAGTAATAATAATAGCCTTTTATTATGTCCATAACTCAAAACAAATTAACCTTAAATTCAAATTAATACAATAAAAAAAAATAAATAAAAATTTAACATATTTACAAATAAGTCCACAATTATTATCATATTTACAAACCAAATTCTTCTGTGAGTTTGAACATGGGCCTTCCCTCAGGGAGTATAGGTCTTGACTTTCCCAGAAGACCAGCCTACTGGGAAGCCGTGTTCGCGATTTGGATCCACTTCTCTTTCCTCCATATCCATATCTTTTTCCATTCTCCACCATAGCGGTCTAGCCTTCTTCTTAAAGAAGTCATTCCATCTTTTCAACTGTCTTCGCTTTTTGTAACAATAGGGTGTCCTAACAGTCACTTCCATTGACCACCTTTTATCAGTTCTTTTCAAGGTGTGCCCTGCCCATTCCCATTTTTGTTTCTCAATATGGTGAATTATGTATTAAAAATATAATTAAAACTAAATACCTTTTCTTTATTGTTGTTCTAGCTGAGAGCATTATCTGAAGCCTTGAAGTGCTGTGTTGAAGTAATTCAATCTGAAGGGCCATCCATGATTGTTGGTGAAGAGTATTTAAATGATGGAGGTTCAAAACTTATTCTTACCTATCATAGGCGTATGTATAGCCTAGGTGAACATTACAATTCTGTACAACCTTTCTGCCAAGATGAAGAAGAAGAGAAAGTAGAATAAACTTAATCTTTAAATTATTTTCATGTTTGAACTTTCCTTTAGTAGATAAATACATTTAAATTATACAACTTATATTGTATAAATATAAATTCATCCCTGAACTTTATTCTCACTTATTTTCTTAACCTTAAAAACTGAATAGAATTGCCCCAACCCTATTTGATCTAATATTAAGTTAATTATAATTAATTAAATATTTAGGGAATATCAGGTAAGGTATCTGAAAAGAAATTAACTGGATATAAAAAGCATTTTTATTATATTCATGATGGTTCTTGATCTTCATTCAGTTTACCCTTATTCACATCATCAGGTTTCATTGCTGGGAAAAACAGTACTTCCTAAAAAGTAATAAAACATTAGATTTTGTATAATTACAAAATAAATTGGGAAAAATTTCAATGGATTTCTTTACAGTTATGTAAAATCTAAAAGGTTCATGATAATTATAGCCATATCATAGTGGTCCAGTCAAGGACGAACATAAAATAAAAAGATTAAACATTTGATTTCATGATGGATGTTTAAACCTGTGTGGAAAAAAGTCAATAAAACAAGCAACAAGAACATTACTAACTTCTGAGTCTTGAAAAATAAAGTTTATAACAAATAAAAAGATATATTAAGAACAAGGTTATAGAAATAGAAACTAATGAAATTAGGAAACAAGACAAGGAATGAAGATAACATTTTCTGGTTAATTAAGTATACATATTAATATATCTCATGGATACTTGTATTAACTACCACACAACAAAACTACACTCCATATTTAGAATATACAATTCTACAAGACAACCTGAATAAAGCTTTATATACTAAGGAACAAACAAGCAAGGTGGAGGATACAACATACATAAAAAATTCAGAAAATAAAATAAAATCTCTCGTACTTTATAGAATACATCAGTAAGGAGGAATCACCTTGAGTAACAAAAGTAAACAATATGAATATTTCAAAAAAATCATCCCCTCCCACATAACAGCTATTCAAATATAGAACAAAATAAAAGTAATATTTAATATACGTGATATAAGTAATATTTATAATATAACTTTCAATGCAACATTTCTGGGACAACTGACTTACTAAGTGTACTCCTCAATGCTAACAATAGGGTGCAAACAGGGAAATAGACCGACCACCTGGATTTTTACTGTTGCATATTCTATGGAAAGTTTTTTGCATCTTTTTTTTCCCTATTAGAAATATTTAGCAGCCCATGCTTCAAAAGTGCTTTAATCATAAAGTTCAAAAATAATGTCATATATTCAGAGGAAAATATTTTGCATTTTTTTTTTTTTTTTTTTTTTATAACTTTAGGAGATTCTTTGGCAGCCCATGTTTCCCTAACAGTTTCAGTTGTGAAAAAAAGTTATTACATGTAGAGGATATAAAAACATTATTACTGTAGAGTATCATATATATTTCTAATTTACATACAATTTTTTTTTTTTAATAGTTTATTAACAGACAATTATAGACTGGTTCTGAGTTCACGTAAAATACGATAGGTCATGTCTAATTTGTTTTCATGACACAATAAAAGACGTAAAACTAAATAAACCAAGCGTCAGCTACCGGAACGGCATCTCAGAATTAGGGTGACGCCCACACACTTCATAACAGTCAAGTTCTAAGTAAATGTAATTGGTAAATTTCTAGAAGCATAGCACATCAATCCATCCTACACCACGGTTTTGCATAGCCTGGTCCGCCGTCGCGAATGGTGTCTTAATAAACTTAAAGAGCTATGGCACCTAAAAGAAAAATGTGTCCGAAAAACTGTCCATTGTTGAACGTCTTAGGAAGGGCGAATCTGGGAAAAAAATTGGTGGATGAGTTCTGTGTCAGAACATCATCATAATTCAAATTATGAAGTGTTAAAATGAAAAATTGTTTACCCCATTGAGCATCATATTTTGATTAAGTGTTATCTTAAATAAGTAAAAACTAAAAATCATTAAGTAATTACTACAATATTTAGTATAATTTATTCATCAGCCTTCAAAAATGAGATAATGTAAAAATATATAAAACCTAAAATATTCATTTCACCCAAGATACTTTAACTGACATTTTAAATAATATGACACAATCATTTGGGGAAAAAATATAACAAGGTAATAAACATTTTGAAAACCAACTTTGGCACTTATTCATAGTTGGCCGAAATTCCAAGTTCCTATTTAGCATTAAATGGTTTACCAAGCCTCTAAATTCTATTATACAGTTAAAATATACTATTATTTTGGAAGATTTACCTTTATGTTATTGGAATCTGTGAGAAACATTGTAAGACGGTCAATACCAATTCCCCAGCCTCCTGTTGGAGGAAGGCCATATTCCAATGCTGTACAAAAATTTTCATCAACAAGCTGAGCCTCATCATCACCTGCAGCTTTGTCCTATCAACAACAAACATAAGTAGACATTATTATTAAACTTCAATCAATCCATACAGATATAGCTGTAATGAGTTCAATTTGCATGATACAAAAAAAATAAATAAATTCATAATACAGATCTTCCATGTAATGGAAAAATAGTGTAAATCTTTTTTTAAATATTACTATGATAGGTTTTTTTTGTAGGCGACCCTGTGACATGCTCAGTATTGTGGCTGGCCAGACTGAATCCGGCTGTCTTCGAATCCGAACTGAATTCAAAATAGGTTCTGACCATTACCTCCTTGAAATAGCAAAAAATATGTAAGGAAATGTAGGCTCCTATAGTGTGGCAACACAAAAGATAGCCTCTACTTTAGCATACTAAGCAGGAACCGTTGAACTACTTGGTCAATAGAACAAATAATAAATTTAAGAAGTCATTAAATAAATGAAGATAACATGGAAGCAGCATCTCATACTTGGACAAGGATTAATGTATGAGGTCAATGAAAATATTAAAAAAAAAAAATAAATAAATTTAAAAAAAAAAGAGTAACAGATGAGCTAGAAAATGTTTGAAGGGAACTGGAATAAGACACCAATACTCTTCAAACAAGTTCATCAAAGATAAGAAAGGCATTTTTCATTTAAATTAGAAGTGATGGTATAGCAAATAAGACCAAAAGAGGGATCAATCAATTTATAAATTAATTTAATTTAACCTCCGATTCATTTAACAAAAATAAACGACCTAAATAACATTTCTCAGCTCACTAATGACTAGTTTTAGTGACTATAGTTCGTTGATATTAGGGATGGCAACTGGGTTTTGGAGAGGCATGGACTGCCGATGGGTACAGGTTATAGTATGTCACATAATTGATAAACTAATGCCATAGGCCTTTACTTTTTACAACTACCTAAATCTTAAAAATCCCTTTTGAACTCTTTCAATGCAGATTAACAGATATTTAAGTTAGGTTTACCTTTTAAATAATTCATGTTAGTTAAATTACAGTTAAACGAATGTCAGAAAACATCAATGTTTTCTTTTTACTCACTACAAATATAAATCTGACAAACATCGATGCTTTCAAACAATTCCTTTAACACATTTAACAAACATAAATTATTTAAAAGATAACCATAACAATAAGTCTCCAACCAAACATGAAACATTGAAGTTTTAATATTGATTTAACCCTATAAATGACATAACCCTAGTTACAACAAATAGGAGAACCATGATTGGTTTTAACATTTTTTTAAACATTCATTTAACTGATATAAATTATTTTTACTTAAATTAATTAATAGCTAAAACTAACATTTGGCTTCTAATAGATATAAGAATCAATGATCTTTTCAGACCAATTTCATTGTTACCTAAATAATCCTGCTTAATATAAATATGAAAAACGTCGATATTTTAAAACAAGTTGTTTGGCACTAATTTAACTAATATAAATCATATTACCAAAGTTAGTTAAAGGTGAACTTAACAGCTTACACAATATGTAAAATAATGGATATTCAAAAACATCAATGTTTATTGGTCAATGAATCAAGTGACATTCATGTTGTCTTTTGATGTCCCATCCTTATGTCAGTTTTTCTGACTCAGGGAAAAAAGAAAACACACGGCACACTGCCGACACACACACACATTGAAGGTATAACAACAACTGCTGTATTTAACCCAAGCATAACATAGAGGGCAGCAGGACATGCCACAACCATACTTTCTGACACTCCCCTTCAATTTCAAGTTATTTTCTACCATCAAAAGTGGAAATTGCCTTAATAAAAATACATATTTTTACTAGTGTACATTAAAAATGAATTAACAATCTATAATAAAAACTAAAAGATCTCTAAATTTAACGAATTTACATAACTAAACTTTTGGTAAATATATGAGCCAACTGCTCATCACTAGGAACATATACAATTTTTACTAATCTTTTCTGAATTTCATCTCTAATAAAATGGTACATAACATTAATATGCATTGTTCATTTAGACTTTAATGTATAGGCTATCTTAATTGTTGACTGGTTTTCCTCATAAAGTGTTACTGGAAGGTGAATTTTACCAATTAGTTCATCCATTAATTGAACTAAAATTTTTAGTTCTGTTAAACACATACTAGCAGGAACATATTCTGATTCACAACTAGACAATGAAACAGTTGATTGCTTTTTACTTTTCCAAATAATATTATTGTCGTTTATCTTAATAACATATCCAGACATACTTTTTCTGTCAGTTGTACTATTGGCAAAGTCAGCATCAACAAACCCTTCAACAAAATTATTAGTGTTTGAATTTTATACCATAATTTTTAGTATAGGGGAAGGTGCTGTACCTAAAGCACAGTTGTACCCAGTGGACATTTTCAATAAAGAGAGAGTGGGAGCAAGGAAATTGAAATTGTTAGATCTGTAGTGCTACAAGCACCTTTCTGCAGTTGCATGTGTGTTTTCAGGATTGTCAGATCAACAGTTTCGTAGAAATTATTATTTTTAAGTTTTTTTTCTTCCAAATCCTGACCAATCTAACCAGTGATTTTAAATTTTTTAAGACCTACACTTAAAAATTTTCTAGGCAGTAATATTTCATTGGGTTGTACGATAAATACATCATAACTTCATATGTTTTCATATCAGTTATCACTTACGGGTTTTGTGAAACAGAGCTTTCCGCAAAACATGGCGTTCAGTTGTACCTGTGGACAGATGGTTAAAGTGTCCCCCAGGTACAACAGATTTTTCTCTTAGTTTATAAATTCATTATTTAAATTATAAATATTGCGGAAAAGTTTGTAGGCATTCCACGTGATATAAAATGCCTAAATTTGGATACCTACTATTCGTATAACCTTTTTTTTTTAAGAGGAAAAACTCCCCACCCACTATTTATAACAAACTATTCAAATAGAGATAATGGTGATTTCACAAATGTGATCTTGGCTAATCAATGGAAGATTGTAATTTTTTGGATGAATTTATGAATGATAATGAACAAGGTAAAGAAATTGAAGATAAAGAAATATATGTAGGTAACTATGTTTTGTGTTGTAAAGCATTTTATAGCTTTGATCAAAGAAAAAGTAGACTCGATCACATTCAACAATTGCTACTTAAAGAAAATTTATTCTTTCAGACATCGCTACTGTTTTGAAATTGAAATAAGAGATATCAAAAGAAAATTACCACCACCATCTTTTATAACTGGCACTGGGAGATAATGTAAACAATTACATTTTCCTACATCTTTCCATGGATACGATCTCTAATGATTCAATTTTTTCCATAAAAAAAAGTCTGTGACACTCGTTAATAATAATTATAGGTACATAAAAGATTTATTTTTGTTAAAAGGTTTAAAAATAAGTTAAGTTTCTATTTTCTTTCATAAGCTTAATTTATTATTTGTCACCTTTCTAGTCGACCTTCTAGTTCAATAATCAAGTCGACTTTTCTTGTTTAAATATTCTATTTTGTTTAGTACATTTTATAAAAAAATATTGTTGATGTGTTTCTCTAAATATCATTTCAATTATCCTTATAAACCTATGAAGAAATGAATGTTCATTGGTACAACCACTAGTGTCCACAGGTACAAAGGGGGAAGCGAAGGTACCTATGGACACTAATCAGTAAGTTACAAAACATTATTTTCTGTAAAAATAAAATTACTTTTCAAAATAAAGAAACCAGGGTTCGATAGTCCCTTAAATATCTTATCTAATGGTACAAGAAGTACTCAGATAAATAAAACACCGAAAATTAGAGAAATTTATAAGTGAAAATTGTCCGCAGGTACAGCACCTTCCCCTACTTCAAATACCTTAGAACCCCCATCAAATGCTTCCAATGCATTCTGGAGTACATGTTTTGGAATTGGCTATAGTACATGACAGAAAAACAAAGATCAGGTCTTGAGCCTAACATTAAATACATAAGGGCACCTAACAGTTCCTTATAAGGATGAGATGAATCACATTCATTTACAGAATCTAATTTTAAACTGGGTTGCATAGGAATTTTAGAAACCTTACAATATTGCATGTTAAATCTATTAAGAATTTTGTTAATGAGACATTTCTGAGTTATTGCTATACAATTATCATTGATTTCAATTTCCAGACCTAAAAACTTAAAAGAATTCTTTCCAGAGAACAACTTCATTTTAAAATTAGCTATTAATTTATTTGTTAAGTCAATCTGTGACACTTTATTTCTACTTAAAATTAAAATATCATCTACATACGAAATCAAATAAATGTTCCCTTTTATATAAAGACATGGATCTAATTTAGTATACCAACTCTTTGCTGATTCTTTAAAACCATACAATGCCTTTTTTAGCTTCCATACTAACAAATTATCTGAATCTTGTTTTATGTCCAGTCCTTTAGGAATTTCCATGTATACAGGTTGTTCCAAATCTCCATGCAGGAATGCTGATTTCACATCCATCTGGGTGATCTGAAGATCCTCCTCGATTGCGATGGCAAGTAAAGCTCGAATAGTAGTCATTTTAGCAACTGGAGAATAGACGTCATCAGCTAATTTAGTCTGCCGAAAACCACGTGCAACAAGCCTAGCTTTTCTTTTTACTTTTCCGTCGATTTCCTTCTTACAGAAAACCCATTTACTATCAACTAGCTCTTTAAGGAGTCTAATTCTTTTATAGCTTCTGACCATCCTCTATCTATAGCTTATTTATAGTTTGTAGGTATTGTTTCCAAAGTGCTTTGGATCGTTCCAATCAAGGCCTAAATGGTTGCCTAACAGCCTTAACTTGTCTGCATGCATCACAGACGTCATTCGAAAAAGGCAATCCCATTTCTGTAAACTTTTACAATTTAAATGGCATAATCTTTTGTACCATAAGTCTCGATTAGAATATGATATGACACTCTTCGTTGATATATAACTTCATTATATATAACTTTCCACTAAGCTGTCCTTCTATCACATTTTCATAGTAGACATAACTTCTTTATATAACTTTCCACTAAGCTGTCCTTCTATCACATTTTCATAGTAGACAATCAAGGCCTTATCCTTTTTGAAGATAACTTCTTTCCCTGAATCCATAATCTTCTTCACCAATAATAAATTCATAGTTAATTCAGGAACAATGAATGCCTCAAGTTTAATTTTTACTCCACTGTTGAGAAAATTAAGAATACCTGCTTCCTTTGCAATAAGTACATTAATTCTGATAGGGTTTTTCAGTTCTATAACATCAGACATAAATTGTTTCATGTCGTAATATAGCATAAGTAAAAAAAAATTGCAAAAAACCGCCAAAAAAAAACCATATTTTTGTTTTTTCTATCTATAACAGATAACGAACCTTTTTTCGAAGGAATCAAATATATTGTTATTGGAACTAGTTCTAATGAAAAAACGAAATCCGAAATCGGCCATTTTTCAGTTACGTTATTGGGAAAAATTTGTCCAATTGCCGTCAGTCCCAAAGCTCCGCGAAAACACGTTTGTGACTCTTTTGGCTATAACTCTGAACTATTTGTCCGATACAACTTACTTTTTTTTCTTAAAGCTTTAAATTTACTATAAGAATAAATTTTTAACCAAACTCCGTAAAATGTACATGCCAGCCCGCTAATAAAAACGTACTATTGTAAAATCTAGTAGGGTTTTTCAGTTCCCTCTAACGGCCAAGTGGTCTGTACAGCCGGAGTCCAAAATAAATTTAATTTCTGTATTTTTCATATTTTGGCCTGAAAACTCTACACTTACTATTGTTCACAGCAACAAATGTTATATCTTTCTTCTTACCACAGGTATACCCTCCTCTTGAGAGCTTTTTGTAACTATCATTTGGTCGCTGTTATGCAGGTCTATTTTTTTCTCTTCTACCAAATCTATCAATATTGACTTTATCATATATGACATTATTTTCAAATTTGACATTGTTTTGGGCATTTAGCTATTAGGTGTCCAGGGTCTCCACATTCAAAACACTTTCTAGCAAATTTCCCATTGTTTGGCCTCAAGCTGAATGACGCTTTACCTGGAACGCCATCTTGCATGTCTATCTTGAGTTCAGTATCTAAAAGTCTTGACTTTACAAAATCCAATGTAAGGTCGTTATCCATCGCTTCAAGCACGGTAACGATTTGCTCAAATTTATGAGGTAGACTTAACAAAAGATGACAGACGTGATCATCTTCCTCCGTCTTGGATCCCATGGATTCAATATATCTGACTATGGCGTCAAATTTATTGAAATGCTCCTGCAAACTTGTCATGCATTTTAAAGTTAATAATTTTTTTCTCACCAGAAATTTCGAGATGGCACTCTTTGCTTTAAATGTCCAAATTTTAATTTTGACACTTTTCACTCTACACTAATAACCAAATTAATTAACTGGGCAATGACCTGTCAGTTTTTCTGACTCAGGGAAAAAAGAAAACACATGGCACATATTGAACGTAGCACAACTGCTGTATTCAAACCAAGCATAACATAGAGGGTAGCACGACATGCTACAACCATACTTTCTGACACCTTATACTCAGTTAGGAGAAGCAGCAGCAGTGGCCCCTAGTCATTGGCTCAGGGCGGCCATGCCTTATCACCCTACTTTTTGCCAGTTGTCTTCCCAAATCTCACGAACTATAGTTTAGTTTTACATTTTCATATTGAACTAGACATGGTACCATCATAAAGTATGAGATACTAAGTAATACTTGCACTATAACTTTAAACTACTTCAACCATTTTATAAAAATAATCAATTAGTACTCATGTATGCAGTATAATAATGTAGAACTGTCAAATTAATGAAGAGCTTACAAATATGTATTCAAACTCATTCAAAATTTTTGTTGATAAGTATTGTGAACATTATCAACAACTACAAAAAATAATATAATCAGGTCAAGGGAACATAATAGATAATAATAATTGGTCATTGTTTAAAAAAATTATACCTTAGCTTGATCTTCAAATCGATCTCGTTGCACCATTGGATCATTTAATTCAGTGTAAGCATTGCAAACCTCCTTTTTCATCACAAATAGCTCAAATCTTTCAGTTAAACCAGAAACTGACCGATGCCATTTAGCAAGAGGAGACATTATTTGGGGATGCTCCATTATGAAAGTAGGATTGATACATTTTTCCTCTAAATATTCCCCAACTAGCTTTAAAGAAAAAGAAAATGTAGTTAAATTGGAAACAATTTTCTATATTGTACAAAAGATACTTACATTCTATTTCATGGTACATCGTACATGTTTGAACCTCCTACATTTTTATCTGTTTAGATTTTATTGTATTTTAATTTATTTAATCTATTTATTTTCACTTTTGAAACCTCATGAGTCAGAACCAGAATATTGTATAGCATGCTATAGAAAACTTTTAATAGGTAATTTTAGATAACTGTTACTATTTACAAAGGTGTAATTTAAGGAAATACCAAGTTAAAATAAATAAACAAATTAAAATAAATAAGAATATAACCTAGAGAAACCTTACTTTTATAGGCTGAAAAAAAGATGAAATAACATAAATTTGAAAGATCCTGAATGAGAGGAAAATAGACTAAATAAATAAATTTAATAAATAGATAATAATCAAAAGTTATTACTAAGCTAAGCTGTTTTTGCAAATAAAATAATGTTGTCTGATATTAAAAGTGTCGCCTTTGGGTTGGGTGAGAAATACATTTTGTGATAAGTTGAAATAATTGATAATATAATAATATGTTGAGATACAGTGGGGTCTATTTATTAACAAAATGAATGGATCCTAATTGAAATATTCAATTATTGCTTACTACTGCCAAACACATACAAGTAATTTTTTTTAAAATATGTAATAAAAGTTGTACTCTACAACTTACTTTATCAAGGAGACGAGCAGAAGTTTGAGGTGGAGAACATTCAACACCATGCTTCTCACAAAGATCTTTCAGGCGTTTTTGTGCTTCTGGGGTCTTAAGTTCTGAGGGGGATGGAAGTTTTTCCCCTAAGGCCTCCTCAAGAGCAGGGAACATATTAATTCGTTTAAATGGAGGTGTGAAGTCTATAACTACTTCCTCTCCTTCATCTCCATTTGGGTGGTAACTAACTTTATAGGAACCATGTATAGCTTTCACCATTCCTTTAATAAATTTATAGATATAAATAAATAAATAAGTTAAAAAAAAAATATATATATTTATATATAATCAGTAGAAGAAATAAGATTACTTAACTCTATAAGATTAAGATAACTCTAAAGAACAATGAATAAAAAAATATGTAAACGAAATTTCAAAAATAAGAAATTATTTTTAGATTACAAGCTACGTTCTTGTCTTTCTCTAGGTTCACTTTCGATTCAAAGTAAATAAACTTGAAATTATGACAGTTAGCGAAGTGGAAATGGGGCAGATGCGTTCATAAGAGAGTTCCTGGAGAGTTATGGAGCATGGATAAAGTAGTAAAAAGTCTCTATGATGCTGACAGAAATATTAAAACACAGAAAATTTGTTCTGAGCAGAAAGGAGATTATTGGACAACAGTAAACGGGTAGAGAGTAAACAAATAAACTTCAATATTGTTCCATATTATCCCACTCATGCTTCATTATATCAGCATTTAGCCCCTAAACATCTGTCAAATTGAATTTAATAGCAATCTTTTACAAAAGTTATGATTAATAAAATATAAGCTTAAGTTCAATACCTGAAATTAAGTCTTCAGTAATTTTCACAAGATCATTGTAATCAGCATATGCCATGTAGAACTCACAGGTAGTAAATTCTGGATTGTGTGTGAGATCAATACCTTCATTTCTAAATTGACGACCTATTTCATAAACTCTATCAATGCCTCCAACTATGAGCATCTAAAATAATACAAGATATATTCAATTCAAATATTGGTGTATGCATATGTTTGTAGACAAACGTATTACAGTATGAATATAATATTATTATATTATATATATAATATAATATATTATATAATAGAGACATTATATAAGGTGATCGATAGACCTAGAAACGACTTTACATTCAACACTTGTTATATATTTTAAAGTAAGTAAAATTTGAAGACCTGTAAAATTTTTAAAGAGTATTAAATAGACAAGTTTTTAGAACAATTTGGATTTGGCTGTTGCACTTACTTTTTTTTATATTGAACCTAAACTTGAAGTTCATAATTTTTATTTTTGCCTTTGACAAGATTTAACAATCTCCCGTTTTTTTGGTATTGGTTTTTTGCACCATATCTTTTTTATTTTACATGGACAATGCATTAGTAATTACAGGGGAAAAAATGGCATTGATATATCAGTAAACAACGGAGTTATAAGGCATAAATGTTTGGATTTGGCCATTTTTACAAAAAAATTCATAAAAACAACCAAAAAAAAACCGTAAGACTTTGTTTATAGGTCCATCAAAATGAATCTCCCTACCCGAGATAATTTTTTGGCCAACGATCTTCCGAACACCCTAAATATATATATATGTATGTGTGTGTATATGTTCAGTAAGGTTCTTGAGGTTCAGTCAATAAATAATAAAAAACAACTATTTCGGCAACATTTCGAGACTATATTGTTCTCATAATCATGCCCTACAGTGAAAAAACAGGTTACAATAAAATTATATAAGTTATACAAGTTATTACAAAACATACAGTTAGCTACAGTAAAAGTATATAACAACATGTGTTAGATTTTTTTTTTTTTTTTTTTTTTTTTTTTTTTTTTTTTTTTTTTTTTTTTTTTTTTTTTTTTTTTTTTTTTTTTTTTTTTTTTTTTTTTAATAGGAGTTTTCCACTAATGTGGTTTTCCTTCCCCTAAATATCCCTCAGGATCCTTCTCCAACCTTCCCTGTCCAAGGCCTGTTCCTCTGTTAATGTGTTAGATAATAATAAAAATATATATAATTACAGAATATAGAGGAGTATGAAGCTACTTACAATGTTACTAGTGGATATGAATAGACTAGCAATTCTAGTAAACAACTAACCTAGGGGAATTCTGAACAGACAGTCACAAAGGTTGTGTGGAAAACCCTATTTCTTAAAAATTAAGTTAAAATGATTGGGTGGTATTCCCAAAGATGCAGGTACAAAAATATTTCAGTGTAATATACTAATAAATGGAAGAGTGATTTAAATGATGTATATAAATCTAAATGTATATTATTGGTCTGAATGTATTAAGTTGGAATAACAGGTGTTAAGATTTAGAACGTCTGATTTTTTGTTTATTGCGCTATTTTTAAATTTTTCTATGGTTATCATTTCTTTAATATTTAAAAAAAAATTACTTTGTTCATGGTGAATAATTTTGGGGGAATTAAATTTAAAAGAATGTTTTGTTTGCCTGTAATGAGTGGTGAGAGCTGTTTGGTCAGGTCTATTCGGGTTTTTATTTATAGATGTGCAACTGTATTTATGTTGATACACTCGTCGTTTAAGATATTGTCCCAATGTACCAAAATAAGACTTGCATGTTTTGGTACATCAGGACAATGGTAAATCAGACGTTCTAAATCTTAACCCCTGTTATTCCAACTAAATACATTCAGACCAATAATATACATTTACATTTATATACATCATATAAATAGTTCTTCCATTTATTAGTATATTACACTGAAATATTTTTGTACCTGCATCTTTGGGAATACCACCCAGTCCTTTTAACTTAATTTTTAAGAAATAGGGTTTTCCCCACAACCTTTGTGACTGTCTGTTCAAAATTCCCCAAGGTTAGTTGTGTACTAGAATTGTTAGTCTATTCATATCCACTAGTAACATTGTAAGTAGCTTCATACTCCTCTATATTCTGTAATTATATATATTTTTATTATTCTAACACATGTTGTTATATACTTTTACTGTAGCTAACTTAATGTTTTGAAATAACTTGTATAACTTATATAATTTTATTGTAACCTGTTTTTTCACTGTAGGGCATGATTATGAGAACAATATAGTCTTGAAATGTCGCCAAAATAGTTGTTTTTTATTTAATGACTGAACCTTACTAAAAATTTAATAGTAACAGTCAAGAAATGTATCCATATTATATATATATAAATATATATATATATATATATATATATATATATATATATATATATATATATATATAAATATATATTTTCTTTTTCTCTTCCGCAGTAACCCTGCAGAAGAGGCATTTATTTTATAATTGTGCATACACCATACAAAAAGCATATTATATGCATACAATGTTTTAAATAGTGTTTCTTCTGATACAAATCAATATTTTTACGTTTCAATAACTTTCAACACAAATAAAACAAAAAAGAATAAATAAATAAACTGGAAAAGGAACGAGGAAAAATAAAAACAAAATAAAAGAACATTGCGAATGTCAATTGGTTGATGCACTACACAATTTTTCATTTAGTCTTTGTGTATTTTCAAAACATTGCAGTATTCCACAAGTTCTTTTTTATACTTCCGGTATAAAGTTTCTTGTTGAAGAGGCCATGTACCCCCTTCCATTAGAGAAGCCCTAACTAATTTCTGTCTCTCGTCTTCGTATAAGTGGCAGTCATTTAAAATCTGCAAGAATGTTTGTGGAGTTAGACCATCACATTCACAAGCGTCTGAGTTTTGTAAGTAATTGAGTTAGTTTGTGATGAGTACTTTTGGGTATTTTGTAGTTTTGTGGTGTAATATTTGGAATGTATTTCTGTAATGGTCGTCCTTTAGTAGATTGTTGCCAATGTCTGTTTCAGTCCTCAATCAAGTCAGTTAATATGTATTTCTTTATATACGTGAAAGGAACTGTATTGTATTCGTAAGTTAAGTTTGTATCATTAGCAGCTGTCTTAGCCAATGTGTCCACTTTTTCATTACCTGAGATGCCACTGTGTCCTTTTATCCATGTCAGAAACGTTCTTATGTCATGGTCCATTAATTTTATTAGATTTTTTTCTAGTTCTACAGTATGTCTTGTATTTTATTATTTTTTATAGAGTCTATCGCTATTCTATTGTCAGTATATATATTGTAAGTAAGTTTTGTGTAATCTGTTTGTCCTAAAATATAATCAGTTGCTTTTAGTACTGCCAGTTTTTCAGCTTGATTGTTCGAGCAATTCTATCCTAGTTTGTACAATCCTTCGAGGGAAATTTCGTTATGTTCAGTCGTAAAGGCACATCCTACTTTGCCTCCTTGTTTACTTCCATCTGTGTATATGTCCATTATATCAGTTTCTAAAGTGGGTTCTACTAGTTCATCCATGTATTGTATTGCATGTACTGCGGGGTGTAAACATTGTTCTGTAGTTAGTTCACGTTCGATATTGTCACTGTTTATGTCTTTGTATCCAATCGTGTGTCTTTTTATTATATATACGTTGTAGACAGTTCAGTAATTTTATAATTTATAGGTAATGTACCTGCTAGTACACAAGCAGCATCGTAAGAGACCGTTTTGAAGGCTTTGCAAATTCTTAATGCCATTAACCTTTGTACCCTCTGCAATTTTGTGAGATTAGTATATATATATATATATATATATATATATATATATATATATATATATATATATATATATATATATATATATATATATATATATATATCAAACTATAGGATGATTTTACAATTACTATATTATAAGGCCAGCAGATAATTTACTATTTATCTACTTAATATAGACTATTACAAAATATTATTGGGTACTTATCAATATAGAGTATGGGTCTTCAGTCGGCATATTAGGTCTTGTCTTAATCAGAGCTTCATTTCTGTCTCTCCAGGCTGGAAATCCAAGAAATCATCGCTGAGGACCTCCAGCATCTCCACTCAGCCCTATCACCCCCAACCGTCTATCAACTCTGTCTCCCCAAGACTCCTCTGCAAAACTCCCCGTTGATCAAACTGTCTTTTTCCATTCCCAGGGCCATCCATATATACACCCTTATCCCTTCCACTTCACTTTAAGATTTATTTGTTTAAAAGTTTTCATTTCTTTGTTCATAACGTTCTTTGTCCCCAGTAACTTTTGTAGACAATTATTCTCAGGTAAAGGTGGCAGTCATTTCGAAGGTTTGGCCTGGTTTTGCCAGGCCCAGATCTCCTTTGAAGGGTTTTATGGCTAACACATATTCCAGACTTCAAAGGAGTGCCGGCCCTTTTTCATCTTGCCGTCTTATTATTAATTATCAATAAACATTATATTGTGTATCCATAATACATCGCTATATATATATATATATATATATATATATAATTTTTTTTTTACTTTTATTTTATTTTATACCAACTCGGTTTTAGAAAAATTAGTGCTCGATGGGTTCCGAGGCTGTTGACTGGAAACCAAATACAGGTCAGGTCAAAGATCGCTGGAAGACTTCTAGGTCAATTTCAGCGAGAAGGGGAGGCCCTATTAAAATCGTGACATGTGATGAGACGTGGGTACATTACTACAGCCCCAAGTCAAAAAAGGCAAGTAAGGAATGGCAGAGAAAGGAGCAAGGTGCCTAGAGAAAACCAAAACTTGTCTGCTGAACCTCATGACACTCTTTCCAACAATCAAGCCATCTCTGGCTGGCAGAAAATGTCAGTAAATTCTCAAATCAATTAAGAGTGACCAACAACATTTCAATCATTGATGAAGGACCCTCTTTGGTGTCCTTAAACTGAACAACATACAAAGATCTTCAGTCAGCAATATCATAAACAGGCTTTTTACTACTGCACTGAACTAACTTAGTTTCAAGGGGTAGGCCAGTTAAGACAGATTCTACTGTAATACTCAAAGTAACAAGGTGATGTTTGATCCGAGTTCAGAAAGAAATTGTGGGTTCTTTGAGCAAAGATCTATGTATTTAATTATAATATAAGAGATTACATAAAAGTTATTAAGACATACTTGCACTAGGGAATTATAGATAATTTTAACCAATAAAATATGTGAAGCATAGAATTCCAAAACCAGTTAAGTCCATTTTTTTTAAAAATTTTAACAGCTGGTCCACACAGGTCAAACTGGATTAGGAAGGGGAATTATTTTTTGTATAGCCGTTTTCAATGTGAATTAACCACTTCTTGGAGAAAACCTTTCATCTAAAGATAGTCTAGTAGAAAAACTATTCAACAAAACAAAATCTGGAAATTGGACTGAGCTGGTAATGGAATTCCACATCTCATGTTTAAGTAATAAAATTTACCTTATGATATAATTCTGGTGCAATCCTCATGAATAGATCCATATTTAATTCATTGTGATGTGTGACAAATGGCTTTGCTGTAGCTCCTCCTGCAATCATATTCATCATAGGGGTTTCTACTTCCAAAAATCCCATTGAATCAAAAAACATTCTTATATAAGAAATGATCTTTGCTCGTACAATAAATTTATTTCTCACTTTGTCATTCAATATCAAATCTAGGTACCTTTGCCTATAGCGTGTTTCCTAGAAAAATAAAAGCCTAAATTATGATTATATTACATTGTTATATATTACATTATATTAATTAGGATTTAACATCCCCAATCCTAACTGACTAGAGTAGGATTATTAACTGGAGCTAACTAATCCTATTCTAATGTGCTCTCCTCTATTACAGCCTCATCATTCTTATTTTTAAATAAACATAATATTTAAACAAAGTCACATATTTCTAATGATTACTGAATTTCTCCTAGGCTTACAACGTAGTCCAACATGTTATCTAAATATCCAGAATAACTACTATTACTTTGATAGTAAAATATTTCTCTCTATTTAGGATTTCTCTCTATTTAGGAAACATGGAGAGTTTATGAGGAGGCCAGGACCCATCTAGGGTTGTAGAGCCATGAAGATAGATAGATTTAGGATTTATAGAAAACTACATTTTTTTCTAATTATTATTATTATATTTTAGTTCTCAGAAGACTTTCTGTCTCTGCTTCAAATCTATCTCCAAAAGTGTCTTTTGTAGTATCAGAAAATGGTAATATTATACAACCTCTTTCAGATCCTTATCTACCTCTCGCAACCTACTCAAGCCTTGTAAAAGCCATATGTTAAATAATTTTATAGTTGGCTTTCTGCTTGTATTTCTATGGAATGCTAATGGACTTTTACAACAAAAGACGGCATCGGACTTATACCTACACCAAAAATGAATTGTATTTCAAACATTGCACTAATAACTGAAACTCTCTTAACTTCAAGACTTAACTAACTCAACATAACATGCTAAACTAATCAAATGCCAACTTTAACAGATAAAATCCACAGCCGTAGTGCTTAACCCAAAACAGACAACATTTACTGAGGCTTCTAAGGTTTCCCTCTACAATTGACTCACTTAAGATAATTTTAAGAAAAATGCCACGCATTCCAGTTCTGGAACTAAACCAAACTAGAGGCTGATGCCTTTTGACTGTATAATTTAATTTTTCCAAGATACTGTAGACCCCAGATACTTGAACTGTTCTACATATTCAAACTTAACTTAAAGTGATAAAATTTTCACCATTCCTAATTCATCCTTATCAATTTCTTTACTGGCTTTTATGAGAAATGAGTTTAATTTAATAGTTCCTGCATCTTCACACTGTTTAACTCTCAACAGTTTAAGTCACAAGGGATTAGCCTTTAGATCAACTAACTCACACTCTATATCATACAAACAGGCTCATTCATTTTAATTACAATTAATAAATAAAAATGTACATTACCTCATATTTATGAAAGGACAAAAAGAATTAGAGCCCAATTTACCTTGTCTTTAAGACCAAAATGAAGATGAGGAAGCATGTGGAGACATGGAGACAAGAGTGTAATAGACTTAGGTATTAAGGAAAGCTCCCCTTTTTTAGTTTTTCCTGGATAACCAAAACAGCCAATTATATCACCTCTTCTAATTTTCTCAGTATCTTTAAAAAAATCCTCTTCCGATTTATATAATTTAGCATTTGCCATAACTTGAAGTTTTAAACCTTCACCACGTAAATCATAAAAAATTAATTTTGAACCTGATTCCCGAATTGCATGAACTCTTCCTAAAAAAAAAAAAAAAAAAAAAAGAAAAGAAAAGAAAAAGAAAGTTAACAAAATAATTTATAGACATATAATTGTACAACTTCTATTACATACAACAAAAGCATTCCAAATGAGAAAACTTGTGAGAAATAATTAAAATGACACATTAATAAGCAATATTAATAATTATTATATACATAAAGCTTAAAGGGAGGCAGCACCTTATGGTGTATTCTTCTCTATTATCAGCATTAAAAGTGTAAGAGTGTAGCTTGGAAAATAAGGTCTCTTTAGGAGAAGGTTGGGATGGAGGAAGAGGCTGTAGGAAGCTGACAATGATGGATGAGGAAGACCTGATAGAGATGAACCTAGTAATGCCCACTGAGACCTTAACACCTTAGATACGTACCCTATAATTTTAATAGCATGTAATACGTGGATAATGTACATTGTGTCCCGACCCAGGAATAGATCAGTTGTAAAATCATCCATAGTTTTATATTTCTAAAATAAAAAAGTATAATTGATTATAAGTCACTTTATTTTCTGTGTAAACAATCACAATGAGTATTACTAATAAATTATCACATGCACTAGCACACCATAAGTTCATTAGCACCGTCATATGTTTCTGTGTTAATAAATAGAACTAAAGTTTACATTTACACCTCAGCTGGTCAGAGATTCTTTTGTTCTGAAGAAAAAAAAAAAAAAATATGGTGCTAACTTGCTACTGTGGAACAGGTTGGCTTCTTTCTTCCTATAACATCTTATTTGATGGATGGCGATATCCTTTTGGTAATAGGAAATGGTCCAACAGGTAGCTCATCTAACTCCCTGTTCCTGTTAAGTTTGTTGCCATAAATGACTTAAAAAAGGTCTCTCACCTTAAATTCATAATCTCTCCTATACTGCTATTGTGTATTGCGGAATGCTGCTTTCCTATCTTCCAGCAGGTCCTTCTTCGTTTCAAAGCTAGGAGGTACGATTGTAGATAATTTTCCATAGAGACAAGAGCAAGCGAGAATTCAGTTGAGCTGTGAGTCATATGTATAATTATATTCCTGAACACAGGATTCGACGATCTTTGTCCATGGTTGGTTGTGATGAATGCTGTCATTTATTTTACATCATAATCTGTTAACTAAGGTTTGATTTAATCTCTCATTTAAACCATTTGATTGAGGATAATCCACTGAAGAAAAACCAGTTGGATTTCTTCCCATGTTAAATAGTCCTTGAATTTCTTAAAATGTAAGGCACTGCATCGATCAATCAAATCTTAATATCAACCTCTGTAATGACAGGAGTAATCAATATCATGAAATTACTTGTAGTTTGTGTACTGAATGTTTCGATTCACGCATACCTGGTAAAGTGATTTACCAACAAGTGTATGTATTTCTTAGAAGGAGTTATTACCAGCAAAACTGCAGATCATGTCTATAAAAACAATTTCATAAGGGCATTTTGGAGGGCCCAATTGTGACAAATAACCAATTGGCCAACTAGATCTAGATTTATTCCTTATACGAACAGCGCAATGCTTGCAAAACTGATTTATCATATTGTCCATGTTCTGGAAATGGTAAAATGATTTCAACTTTTCTACAATCTGCTTTCAGCCCATATGACCATAAAACTGATATATCTTGTTTATCAAGTAAGAACCAAAATGCTTTGATAGGAAAATTCTTTTTCTATAATTCAACACCTTAAAATTGATATTATGCTCTCTCAGAATATTTTTGGAATTCTAAATTTCAGACTGTATGGTGTTTTTGACCTTAAGAATTTCCTCTAGTTGAATCATATTCATTATTTGCAAGTAATCATCTTTATTTGTAAAACTCTCCATAGCTGGATTTCGAGATAAAGAATCAGCCTTAACAATTGAAACAAATATAAAATTAAATCACCTAATGCCGTAAGGAAGATGGCCAACCAGTGATATACATTGACCAGCCTCAGGACTTGGATATTTTTGTCTGACCTTTTGGTAATTATTTCCTGTTTTCGCGTCCTCTATCTACATCTCCTGTTATTGAAATTAACGTATTTTATATTTGTTCTTGTTCTATCAATTATCATTACCAGGTTGGTTTTCGGTTTTTCATTCATTGTCATCACTATATTACTTTTAATTGGTTAACATTCGTTTTTTCAATCAATTATTTCCATTTGTTTATATTATTATTATTTTTTTTTACTCATTATTATTATTATTATTATTTTTATTATCATTTTTTTTTTTTTTTCATTACTTGTTTATCTTTTCATCATTTGCTCGTTCTCGACTATTCTTATACATTTAACTGTTACTACCTTTACCATACTTTACCTTATTATATGTATCTACTTTTACATGTATTTTTTTTTTTTCATATAACTATTATTTATCATTTTTTCAGAAAAAATTAATTTTTCTGCCAGCTTATGTAAAGTTTTGTCCATGTTTTAGTAATGTTTTGACAAACCAGAATGTGTCTGCTAATTATTACTTATTAAGATCTTTGTACGAAGTAATATTGTTATTTTTTCTCGATGTTTTAAATTTCCTAAAGTTAAGCACATTTATGTTATTCCACTCTTTTTACGTCTTAATTGACTATACAATGATTATTGTTCCTATAAATTCCAATTCAAAATTTCCATTACCTTTCGAAGTAAAATTTTCCTTCCTTTATCCCAATGTCTAATATACTACTGACATGTCACGTTAACTCCCAATCCCTCCCAGCACATTTCGATGAATTCTATGACTACTTTCTCCATAACACCTACCACATCATTGCCGTTTCTGAAAGCTGGCTTAAGCCATATATTTCCTCCTCTTCCGTATCTATTCCTGATTACACCCTCATTCGCCATGATCGGATGGATCGAACTGGTAGAGGTATTGCCTTATATGTCCGAGACAATCTGAGGGCAAAAATTCTTCTAAAATCCAGCTCTCCTGATATTCCACACCCAGAATACATGTTTACTGAAATCTCCTCTGAATCATTTTCTCTACTTTACATCATAGTTTACCGCCCTCCTCAGGTCAAATTCGACCCTTCATTCGAATCATCCCTTTTCACTTATGTTCCTTTATATAATAATATCATCATAGCTGGTGACTTCAATACTAACCTTCTCTCAGATTCGCCTGATAAGATTTATCTAATGGACTTGGTGTATTCCCTTCATCTTTTTACAGTACCTTTCCAACCAACTCATCATACCCAGTTCACAGATACATTAATTGACCTCATGTTTGTTGACTCTCCTAAAAACCTATTATCCTTCTCTCAAAATCCAGTACCTTTCCTTTCATGCCACGATCTAATCCAAATCTCTTATGAGATATCTGTTCCTACTCTTATTCCCAAGAAAATATCTTGGCGAAATCTTGAACTCATAACCCCAGATAGAATAGAACCTCTACTTGACTCCCTATCCCATTCCATTGAACCCATCTATTCCCTATCCTCAATTGACGAAATGGTGGAATGCCTCACATCGAACCTTTATACTGTCCTTAATCATCTTGCCCCTCTCAAAACCTCAATTATCCGACGACTGCCAGCTCCATGGATAAACCCCGACATTAGAAATCTGATGAAGCGAAGAGATGCTGCCAGGAGACGCTTCAGGCGAACTAGACATTCAGAAGATTATTCATCTTTTAAACTTCTTCGAAACCTTACCCAGTCCTCTTTACGCCGTGCTAAAGCGCAGTATTTTCATAGTATTCTATCCCAAGCTCCTGATCCTAAATCTCAATGGAAAATTTTGAGAAAATTTTCAGTATTCAGTTCCAAACCTGATGACAACTATCCAGTCACTCCAGATGAACTTAATTCCTATTTTGCTGACCCCCACCCTAATGAAATCCCTGTAAACACCTTATCCTATTCTATTCCTCAAACCCCATTCAATTCTAATAACTTTTATTTTCTTAATATCTCACCTAATGACCTAATCGATTCAGTCTTTAAATCTCATACCAACGACTGCGGCTTGGATCAAATACCTTTAAAAATAATAAAACTCTGCCTTCCTGTTATCTTTCCTGCCCTGCTCCACATATATAATTTCTCCTTACAAAGCTCCATTTTTCCTACAGCTTGGAAAAAAGTCCTTGTCCGTCCATTGAACAAAGTACCTTCTCCTTCTTCAGTTTCCCACTTCAGACCTATATCAATCCTATCAAATTTATCCAAACCATTAGAAAGATTAGCACATTCCCAACTCGCCTCCTTTCTTGAATGTAAAGCCCTCCTTAATCCTTTCCAGTCAGGCTTCCGTTCCGGATATTCCACGCAATCTGCTTTGGTAAAAATTACCCAAGACCTTTATTCCTCCTTTGACCAACAGAATATTACGATCCTGATTCTATTTGATTTTTCAAAAGCTTTTGATTCTGTTGACCATACAATCCTTCTCTCCAAACTCCATAACCTCTCAATATCTAATAGTGCGTTAAGCTGGCTTCTTTCCTTTTTATCCAACCGTTTCCAAACAGTAATTATACCTGGAAAACCTCACTCATCTTCACTACCACTCTCGCGAGGAGTCCCCCAAGGATCTTCTCTTTCACCTACCCTATTTTCTATTTATGTTAATGACTTACCGAATCGAATCCACTACTCCCAATATCATCTTTATGCTGACGACTTGCAAATATATTTATCATTTCATCCTTCAAATATGCTAGAGGCGATTTGTAAGCTACAGAAAGACATAGATAGCATTAACCTTTGGGCAGTGGAGAACAAATTAAGTCTGAATCCAGAAAAAAAAAAACAAAGGCTATCCTCATTGGGTCAAAACCTCACCTGAAAGCTCTTCCCTACTATCCACTGCTTTTCCTCAAAAACCGTCCAATTCATTTCCAAAATTCCATTAAAAATCTGGGAATAACTTTCGACCAACATCTTACTTGGAATAACCATATCTCTCAAATCACGAGGAAATCCATTTTTATTCTTAAGCAACTCTCACATTACCGTGATTTATTACCATTAAGTACTCGAAAACTTTTAGTATCATCACTCATTTTCCCTAACTTTGACTACGGATGCACAGTATATGGAGGACTGTCTGAAGAGCTCGAGATGAGATGTAAAAGAGTAATGAACTGTTTTATTAGATTTATTTTCGGGATCTCCAGACGTTCTCGCATATCTCATAAGTATTCTGAAATTGGTTGGCTTTACCCCTGTTTTCGACGTCAATACTTCCTGGGTGCTCTCCTATTCCAAACCTTAAAAACCAAAAAACCCGCCTATATCCATGACCTCCTTACTCTGCGCTCCTCCGTTCACCTTTTAAATACTAGAACCCAACCCATCAACCTATACACTCCGGCTCATCGAACTGCATCCTTCGAGAAATCCTTTATTATCCGTGCTTCCTCTTTATGGAACTCATTGCCCATCACAATTCGAAAAAGCTCCACTCTTACTTCCTTTAAACAACATCTATTTCTTTACCTCCTGGATCTTCAATCATCCGAGCAAATGTAAAACATGAATATTTAAGTTATATACATTATAATAGTACACATAAGATGTATCCTATTACAAGTTTCCTTAATTCATTTTTATAACTCATAATTTAATTATTAATCAATTTTTATTATTATTTATTATTATCATTTATTATAATTAATTATCATAGCCAGACGATTGTTCTATGTATTGTACTTGTTTTGTTATTCTTAGGGGACAAGTTGTCCCAGAATAAAGTTCATTTTTCTTAAAAAAAAACAAAAAAAAAACTATAAACTTTTGACAGAAGTTTATCTTGCCCAGTAACTACCATACCATCTTTCAATTCTTTGGTCGATTAAAGTGTTTTATAGAAATAAATCGTAATATTCCTAATATTAAATAAAATCTATTCACAACTATTAATAATTATTAATCACTTAATTGCCACTACATAAAATAGAAATGGTTTGCACGGTAAGATGGTATGAATCCAATAAAATCAGACATCTACAGATGGGGGCTATTGTGTAATCAGGGACTACACCTCATATTGATAATGGGTTGAATAAATCCCTAGGCAGTGAAAGAACATAGCAAATTGTTAAACATTTAGATTCTTTAAAAATATTTCTTAAAGAAGATATAGTAGATAATGAAATGAACATGGTAAATCATTTTTCATTTTATACTCAGCTCATCTAAAATCTAATATATTAGGCTTCTGTTAGCATTTAGATTCCAGTACCAGTTCAGTACAACCTACATAATCTGGCAGGTTATTCAAGTTATAATCAGTCATATTGATATAAGATTTTGGACTACTACAGGAGAAATAACTGTCATAGGATAATCCAGATGTAAAACCTTTCCAAGATAGATGTGCATCTGAAATTCAAGAGTTGGGCCCAAAACAAGTCTACAATGCCAATGAGAAAAACTTTTAATTCTATTTTACAATGGAACAAAACTTTCTTTTATAGGAATAAAGATTTGGTTTTCAGCAGAAAACTATCAAAAGATCGTCTGACTTACATGTCCTGCACCAATCTCAGAGTTTGTAAAGCAAGGGAGTAAGACTTTCCAACTACATTTTCAAAAAGTTTAGAGTGAGAAGAGATTTCATGTGGAATGTGGAATATAATTATATTAAATCAATATAAAAAAATGCACCAGTATCAGGCTTAATGCACGAATAACAACCCCATTTTTTTACCACAAGAAAACAAGCTCAGTACCTCAAAACATATTGAGACCTCTAGTTGAGTACCTCATAAGACAGAAGCTAGCTGGTTTTAGATTGGGATGACAAATCACAGGATCACATATTCTCTCTCAAAAATATTTTAGCTAAATCTCAGAATCGGGTTAAAAGTATGTAAGTTTTTGATTTTTGAGACTCAGAAAGATACTATGAGCAAAGAATGTTACAAGAACCCAGGTTTAAGTCATTTAGATCATGCACCAAGATCCAAAAGAAATTGTCAGACAGAATGGACAAAAGTCTAGGCATTTAAACATAGCTAGAGGAGGATATTCTATAGCATCTGTATTAAACAGCAACAATCTCAAAAAGTTTAAGCGACAGGACATTCAAAAGAAAACCTCACTCTCTTCTGGGTGGAGATCTTGGGGCTAACCAGTTGAAGTTCATTAATGTCATCAGGATGGAGGAACAAAGAAATCCATTGAAGACCTTGAATCAAACGGTAAAAGACCTCAAGGTTGCCCAAAGATGTCCTAGCAATAATATGTCTACTTTTAGTGGTGCAGCAGGTTATAAAATATTCATCAATCCAGAAACCTGACAAAAAAAAACAGACAGCAATGACAGTCCTAGCTTAACATTCCGCTATGTATAATGGCATTATAGGGAGAAGAAAAAGAAGTGTTTTGTAATTAGATAATCATGATTTCAAACATACTGAGACCAAAAAACATAGCGAGCTTAAAAAAAGAAGTTTAAAATTCTTGCATTATCAAACTGTGAGAGTTAAGTAAAACCAACAAAAATAATAAGGAAAACAGTCAAGTAGAAGTAGAATATTGTCTTTTACTTACCTGCAATACTTAATTCTTTAGTTTCAACAGTTTCCCCATCGTTTAAATGATTATAGGATGAAATGAACTCATTTAATGATGTTGAGACATGGAACTTGTGTGGATAAGGGTTTTCATTACTTTCTTTTAGTTTTTGAACTGCCAATGTGCGTAGTTTGAAATACTCCTAGGAAATAAGTAAAGTAATAAGCATTTATTAATTACTAATCAGATGTAATTAATCGCACAAAGACAATATTACTTACATTTGGGCTTATATTATTTTCATCTACTTTATTACTTAATTTTTCTTTAACTTTTTCATTTGTTTTACTTTTTTCTTTTGCTGCTTTTTCTTTTTCTTTTTGTTCAGCCTTCTGCCTCCTTTTCAGCTCACTGAAATGAAAAATGAATTTTAGCTAAGAATTAATAGATAAAAAAAAAAGAAAAAGAAATAGAAATAAAAAATAACTTCATAATATAAAACTAACCAAGTAAAAATATTTTTCCTGGAAATATGATGGAATTTTGTATTTCCCCATTTTACAGTAAAAGGTTTTAAAAACTGCCATAAGAAAACAGAAACCATTGTGACAATCTAGAAACTGTAAGCAAACGTTTTTGTGTAGCAATCAATAACAAAATAGCAAGCTGTAAATGACATTCTTCCATAAATTTACCCAAAACATTAAAATACAGTCAAACCTCTTCTAAATCGAACTTGAAGGTTCCAAAAAAAAAAAAAAAAAAAAAAAAAAAAAAAAAAAAAAAAAAAAAAGAAAAAATAAAAAAAAAAAAACCGATACATGGAAAGTGTGACTATAAAAAAGTTACAAGAAAGTTTAGTTACTATATTTCTCCATAAGTCGATCTTGTAAGCACAAAATAAATTATGTAACAGACTCCATTATGAAAGTTAATATGTGCATATTTTTTACTGCTTTGCTTAAGCATACTTATTTACAGGGGGTACTAAAAGTCTATACAACAGCGTTAAAAGAAGAGCTAATTATAAATTGTATTGTTCTAATGTCCTCCACAAGGGGCAGAGAGAAAAACTGAAAATAAGAGACAATCTTAATATGGAACCAACTATCAGAACTGTAAAACTGATAAGATTACTATACTAGCTAAAAAATTTCTCAACATGCAGTCTACTGACAGACACAATTGAAACTAGAACTGCTCATTCTCTACCACATAATGTTTATAAACTCCTTTTTTTACAAATAAAGCAAATTCTAGACCTTTCAGCACTTTGAGAGAGCCCAGACAAAGCAATATTTTCAAATCCAGATACATGCTGAATGTGACGAGTTGTGAGAGATAGCCTCTCAAGTCCTAGGATAAGTCTATTAACTAACTTGCTAATTAAATTTATCGAAAATGAATGACTAAATAGAACATGAAATATTTAACAGAAACTTAGGTAGTGCCTAACATCTTAGCATGTTTAAATGTAACTGACTCTATGGAATCAGTTTAATTTATTTAGCAGCTCTACCTCTGCTCCTACAGGAAATGCATTTTTTTTTTAACCTTGAACCTGTTTCTTTTCCATTTCTTATTACTTTTCGAGGAAAAATTAATGTAACTATGTCTCCACCATAACTACATAGGGAAATTATAATACACCTGGAAAGTGTGAATTATAAATTTTCTAGCATTTAAAACTAAATTGACACAACTGTCTACTCTCATAATTATAACTAAAATCAAGCAGAAAATATTCATATCATAATTCTTATCAGTTCATTATCTAGTTGAATTAACATCAATAACAACCTCTTAATGTTTTTAATATAATTAGAAAGAAAATACTTCCTGCGTCCTAATTAGCTTTCACTCATTTAATTCTCAATCCGAATCAATCAATATTCCACTCCATATCACTTAATTAATATTTTTAAACATAAAATAATCTAACCAAAATCACAATATTTATTAGACCCATGTTTTACTTATCCTACTACCTTTATCAATGATGCCCTGAGGTTATAATGTTATTAGTTTATTTCATGTGATCATTGGTTGTTTGGGATTATTTTAAAAGCAAGAACTATTAAAGTAAAAAGAAGTAATTCTACTTCTTTATCAATAAATAAATCTAAAATAAACCTTGTTTGACTCAACACAGAATACCAACAAAAATAAGGGTCTTTTACACTTGTTCCCCACAATCTATTTTGAGTTTAATCATATGCTTAGGTTACGAGTAACCCAAATGTAATAAAATGTCAATGAGAGATCGTTTGATTGTTCCTATTATTAAATAATTAAATAAAAAACAAATAAATTACAAAAACAAAAATTTTGTATAGTTAATTATTTATTTAAATATTTTATCAGGTGTTATTCGATGTAAAATACCTTTTTCCTGAAGAAATTCTATCGTTTTTTCTTTTGTATTTATTCGACAAATTAAATCGAACAAAGACATGTCGCGTATAATAATAATTTTTTTTTTGTCATTTTTTATTGAATTATTAAATAATAGGAAGAATTCAAACAATCTCTCATTGACATGTTATTACATTTAGGAAGGTTACTCATAACCTATACATATGATAAACTCAAAATGAAATGCAAAGAACAAGTGCAAAATTTCCAAAAATAGAGTTTCATTTTAAATTTTGGCTACAAAGAGAGACTGATAAAATTATAATATGGGCTAGCAAACTTTCTCTCTACAATAAGTACTCAGCAATTGAAAGCCTAGAACTAAAAGTAATTTGGCCTTTACAATATATCAGAACATTATTACAATTTCCAGAACTTTAAATTGATTAAATGGCATAGGGAGGCATTCAGAAAACCTGCTCCAGTTACTAATAACCAATCATCACTATGCAAATAATGTAATGAAAACAATAACTTTAATTTCAAACAAAAAACATTTTACTTGAATTAGGATTTGCTTGAAACATATTTGTGGTATTTAAATACTGAGAACAAGTAGATAAACAAAAATAACTATAAAATGTATAAGAGAATTTAAAAATGTCTGCACCAATAAATAAGATTTAACTAGATTAACGGTAACAATTTATCATAACAGAATAATTGATCAAAATAAAATCTCTCAAAAGGTCTCCTAAAGCCACAAGAAACAAAAGGATAATGAAAATATAGCAATTAAACCATTTCTCCAAGGAATAGGTCTTTGACAAATCAAATGAATAATTTAAATTAATCTTATCTGATTTTAAGCTGACAGATGTCAAATAATGAACATTACTTAAAGATCACTAATTAGAGAAAACTCAACAAAGCATGGTAAGAAAGCAGGAAAGATGGACAAGGAATTCTGGTCCTGAATCACCGCAATAAATAAAAATAAAAAAACAGAAAAATATTATGCAGAATACGTAAATAAACAAACATTCGAATCTTACTTTTTAGACAATTTTCCATCAGCATCAGCCATGCTTACGATATTAAACCGCTTAAGAAACCTCCACAAAAAGGTTATGCAGCAAATATTAATATAATCTTGAGATTATTTTATTTATACCAAATATAAAACATAGAACGTGTTCAAATTCATATGAATGTATATGTTTGCTGAAACTATTCTTAAATTAATTTCAAACTAATGATTTAACTAAACTAAATAAATATATGTTTTCTCATCAAGATTTTATTCGAATATCATCTCTAAGCAACTCCTAAACACATTTCTTTCAAGCGATCAGTCTTTTATTTGGTAGTCTAAATATTCAGAAAACAACCATTATGAATCCATCAGATCTTCATAGTTTATCTCAGCTACTTAAATGTGATGGAGATGAATCATCATCTAGTGATGATGAACTACCGAAAACTGGATATAGTAAAATGGGTATTGATTTCTAAAGATATTCAACGCTAAAATTATATTTGAATCGCTTAGTGCAACTATCTTACTAGTAATAAATTTATAGGCCCTGGAGATATATTCCAAAAGGTCAAAATAACCGGAAATGAGGTGAATCATACCATTCCTGAAGATCCTAAAAGTATCTGGCATTTGTCAGAAGTGCAAGAAGTTCCTATCTCCGATGATGCTTTATGGGATCCACGTGAAAAACCTAAATATGAAATAATATATAAACAGGCATTGAAATCAGAAGATATATATTTACAAGTACGTGAGTGTTTACTAACTGGTTTTTCAGAGAAAAGAAACCATTGGTATGAATTTTGTTTCTTTGCAATATATTCACTTTGTAGGTGATTCAGTATGATGTTTATGCCCTTAGGATTTCACTCCTAAAGCCCTAAAAAATAGGATAAGAGGATGACTCATTCATTCATTAGTCAATACATCCCAGTTTGTAGCCTTAGTCTCCTCAAGTTACTTCCACCATTTTCCCCTGCCTTGTGATAGTCCCACCCAGCTCCCCATTCTCAGAATGCTCATAACATTCTCCACTACCCCATCAAACCATATAAATCAAGTTCTTCCTCTCTTTCCTGGGCCATACATAGGCTGCACAAACAGCCTCTTCTTTCATTCTTGTTATGAAACTTGCCCACCTTTGCCTGCTCTTACTGCATATGATTGATGTTGGGTCAGGAGGGATTTGGTTATAACTTCCAGGTTGGCACACCTCTTCTTCTATAGCCCAACATCTTAGAACTCTTCCTTCCTTTCAAAACCAGATGAAATTCCTTAATTTGAGTGTGTTCATTTTCCACAACCATGTAGGAGAAACTGTCTGTATCATGGTTTAATACAGGTTAACCATGAGAGGTAAACATTAAAAATGGCTATAATATAAAACTGCTAACGTAAACTGAAATAGCAACATAAGATGTAGGTAGTTGGGGTATGCAGACAGATGATACACAGCAATTAAAAATAAATAATTTAGTATGCTAACGTTTGTACTTGCATTGCAAGCCTTCATCAGGGCTAGAAGAAAAAAGAAAGCTGTGTATCTATAAATGCATACCCCAACTATCTACATCTTAATATGCTAAAGGTCAGTCAACAAATACCCCATCAATATAAAATAGCATCAGTTGAAAAAAATCAGCCCTTCAAGATAGTGAGGTTTTACAAGCTCTTAAGGTGGCCAACTATTCGACTAAGCTATTGAGAGAGGGAAAAGGGATCCTAACAGAAATACCTAGCACACTTTCTGAAGATAGCGCATTGTGAGGATGCGGACTTTTTCTTGTAGAATAATTGTAAATGGTTTTTATCAACATCCCATTTATGAGCTTTGCATATTAATAAAAGAAAAGGAAATATGTATACATGTAGATAATCAAGGCATGGTGTATTTCCTCCTTGGCAGGTGCCTCTGTATGTATTGCCTTTGTTGGCGGCACCCATTCAGACCCTAATTTTATTTGGAAGTAAACATATTTATATTAATAACACAGGCATTGATGGCCCTAGAGTTTTATGCCTATAAACCCAAACAATTCTAAATAAATGTCAATATTCAAATAAGAATTATTTTCTTAATTAAGATAATAAATAATCATTTAATTTTTATTGTAATTTTAGATGTCAAGTAAAAACCCTACATCAGCAAGTTGTGAAAATTTAGTGATAGCAGTAACTATGAAAGGGGAATGTAAAAATGCTATTGATTGTAATGTGACAAGAATGAACCTTGACATAAGAAGCCCCATGTACAGGTTAAATTTACCTTTACCTCATCCTATTGATCCTGATTCAGCAACAGCAGAATGGCATAACTCTTTAAGTCAACTTATCATAACCTTACAGATGAAGAGGGAATATGACTTTATGAACTTTTAGAAAATAAATGATTCAAGTTGAACTGACTATATTTATATAACAATGTCTACATATATAAGTACATTTTACATTGTACACTCATATATATATATATATATATATATATATATATATATATATATATATATATATATATATATATATATATAATTCTTTATATGCATATATTTATATATATAAAAAAAGTAAAAATATATTTAAAAAGTTCCAGACAAGTAACAGAAAAGGAGTACAACTACATGATTTCAAAGTAATTTTATTAAAAAAGAGGCTTCAGTAATTAACAACACAAAAACAATGAGTATGACTATAGTTTGTGCAAAAAAAAAAAATAAAATAAAATAAAAGACAATTATGTATGATGTGATTGTATAAACAAATTTACATTCACTATACATAACATGTCCCAGTTCAGAACATAACACAATAATAATACAGTTTTCAATTGTACTTTATAAAATAGGCACACTTTATAACTTACAAAATAAATAAAAACAAAACAATGCCTCTTTGAAAATCAATAATAAATATTAATTAGATTTTAATCTAATCTTCATTTGGTTTGGAGAATAAACTATTTAAGCAGGAAATGTAATGACCTAAGCTACATAAAATTAATTATATAATACTTATGTAATACCTCTATTCAGACTAAGAATCATGCTTCAGTTAAGTATTTATAATTGTCATACTGAAGCATGAAACTAAGTCTCAACTGTGGTGGTTGTATAAAACAGAGTTGCAATATGAATGATAATATATCAACCAGAGAAAATATGGAACAATTCTGAACTTATATAATACAATTTACAACAGGGATGCCACCACTATTGTTGTGATGTATAAAATTTTCTTGTTAATATGCATCACACACTTCCTTCTTGATAATTAAATGCACAAACAATGCCGACGATAATTGATAAATACATCCCAGTCTTAGTCGCACGGCATTTACTCTAAAAGACTAAGCTTTTTATTTACAATGTTCTAATCTACTACGAGCAGAGACTTAAATATCTGTCCCCTTCACCTTGTTCTAATTCACTTTACAAGTCATACATTCACATATACACATAATTTTAGGCTAAGAAGCTTTAATTTATATTTACAAGCTGCTTGTTTTTTACTTTTTTATTATTTTTTTTTACACACCGTATTTATACAATGGGATATATAACTAAATCGAAATATAAGATGGAGCTGTCTTTGTTCAAATTAATGTTGAAATACTAAAAATACTGTGACAGCACACAACTTAATTCCAATAAAACTACTTACTTATTTATTATCAGGCTTTTAACACATGGGAATAATATCCAGATCACAAAGAACTAAAGATAAAACAAAGGAATCATTCATCAAGGACTCCATGAATGGTTCCTATTTAAAAAAAAAAAAGAAGGAAAAAAAAAAAGAAATACAAAAAAAATACAAATAGCAAAATCAACAAATGTTACCAGGTTGATTCAAAAGTGAATGCTATCACAGTTAAGACTCTTACAAATACAAATAATTGGTTGAAAAACACAAATTAGTGCATTACTTGTTCATGTTCAAGCTAACACAACACAACAGCTTGACACTTAAAAACACACAAATGCTAACTAACAGATAAAACAAAAATGAAAAGCATAGTAACAAAAACTGACTATAACATTAAATGTATAAGGACAAAAATAATTTAGTTTACATAAAATTTAGAAAATAGAAACTACAGCAATAAAATTATACATATGTGTGTATATTTAAACACATACAAATAAAAAAAACATTTATTAAGTAATTTAGTTGATAAAAAATAATTTTTATGCTGTACAATCTACTTTCATTTATTTGTAAGTCTTTTGCTGTTGGTCATGAAATAAGCGTAATGTAAAAACATTGAGCTATAACCAATATAGTTCAATGTTCTAAAGAACCATAATTTCAATCTAATGCACCAGTGTTTTCTTTACAGCACACTATCTACTTTCACTTCAATAAATTTCCATGTAACTTAAGAACCATATAAACAGACTTTTTAAAAATATATACAAAATAATCTTATTATATTTGAATTATTTACTTCTTCACACAAGGCAAAATGTGTTAATTTGACCATGGAAAGGAGGCAAAAATATATGTGTATACATAAACACACAGATTTCTCTTTAACAGGAAGCAAAAGTAGAATGGAATGTGGCCATTAAACCTCTGTTAAGGGTGTCTGTTCTTGCTGCTGCTCAAGAGAAGCTGCCCTTTGCCGAGCAGCTGCTGCTGCAGCAGCTCTCCCAGCACTACTTCTGAGATTTTTCCTTTCTACTACATCACTTATTGGACTTTTTTTCGCCCTGACTTTTTTTTTTTTACTATTAATATTATTATTACTTCCTTCTTCTTCTTTCATAGAATCAGTGGTGCTGTCTTCATTTCCAACCACAATATCTTCTTTCTCTCCTACATCTTCAAGAACAGGATCTAAATGAGGAGGAGGATCTGGAGGCTGTTCTTGAACAGATGTAGGAGTTGGAGCCTTTGGTGTTACTTCTTCATTTGTTGATTCTTCAACATCACTTTTTACTTTTTTATTACTTGAATGATCTTCAGGTACTGGTGTGGATTCTCTTGTCCTCTTTGCACCTTTATCTTCTTTCGAAGATTCCTGGGGCTGTGATATCCTCATAAATAATTCTGTAGGACTCTTACTTAACGATTCTAATGTTTCTTTCATTTCTTGTTCCCTAGTTTTATTTGTATAACCAGGAACTCCTGCCATTAAATTACGAAGGCTATCAACATCTTTAGATTTAATAAATGGTTGCTGCTTATCTCTGCCCTTAGTTGCAGATGCTGCTGCTCTTGATAAACTTTCTAAAAGATGGGTATCTTGAGGTAGCATGAACTGTTGTTGTGATATAGGTGTTCTTGCCCCTGTTCTTTGGTTACTTGTGGATGATGACTGAGTAGAACATAATGAACTAGTTATTGTAGATGAGGTTCTACTAGCTAATGATGTGCAACTAGCACTTGTTGTCTTTATACCTCCTCGATTTGCAGTCGACGAGGCAACTGACGTATTGCAGCCTAGAGTTCCATTTAGAAGTGCAAGGCTGTCATAAGTATTTGCACTTCCAGGAGCAAATGGATTGAGGCCTCCAAGGCCTAAAGGTGAGTACAACAAATTAGGATTGGGGAAAAAAAATGGTAATGAACTTGGTAAATTAGATGAGGCAGATGATACAGGTGTTTTTGAAGGAGTATCAGGTTTTCTTAACTTTGTTGGTTGTTTAGAAGTACTAGCTCCAACATTAGTAACAGAAGTTGTGCTATCAGTCATTGCCTGTGAGTTAGGATCCATACCAGACAAACCTGGTAAACCTAGTCCTGCAAGGTTAGCAAAAAGTGAACTAGTTAAATTGACGTTGCCAAGCCCACTCATACCACTTAAAACACTCATATTTGGCATACCACCAAATGGCAGTAAAAGAGGATTTTTTGGGTCAAATCCTCCAAGTGAAAGACCTGTGAGCAATGATGATGGATTGATTCCACTCAGTGATGGAAAAGGTAAATTTGAAGGTGTGCTGACTGGAGGAGAGGCTCCAGGCGGACTTGAAAGCAGTGGTGGTCTGCCAGGTCCTTTCTTTCTATCACCAGGAGGAAGTCGTTTCTGAAGATCATGAGGTAAATTTCCTCTTTCCTTAACGAGTTCAGCCCATTTAGGGTCAACGTCAAACATAGGATTTTCTAATAACCATTGCGCAAGACGTTTGAGCTGTGGAGCTTTAGAACCAGTCAACTGAAACAATTATTATTATTTATTTTAAGAGAAATATTGTTAACTGATTTTAACTATTCAATAAAAACAAAATAATTAATTTACCTTTTTACCAGTTATTCTATTTATAACAGATACGTTTTCTTCACCAGTTAATTTCTTCCAATCTAACAATGTGGGATCTACTCTAGGTCTTCGTCTTCTAGGTGTCAAGAAATCAGCTGACAGTGGTTGTTCTGGCATAACTCCACTTTGTTCTGCGAGCCATTTGTTAACCTTAAAAATATAAAATTTAGTTACTGTTTCCTGTTTTAAAATAAATGAAATAAAATCAATAGTGATAATAATAAAGTGGAAAATTTTCTTTAGATTAACAACACAAATCTAAAGTTCAGTTAATTAACAATGTTTTATTTCTGCAACATAAGACTAGGTATTACAAGCAGATACAAATTAAGAAATGAAATTCATAAAATAAAAGACAAGTATTTTTATGAAAATGTCTAGGAAAGAAATTTTAATAATAAAGATGAAAAAAAAAAAATAAAATAAAATAAAATAAAAACTAATGCCAAAAAAAAATTGGTTTGCTGGCAGCTGTGGTGGTGGTTCCTTAATTTTTAACACCTACCTCTCCTTGTGCTCATTAATAAGCATTACATAGGGCAAGTTAGTTGACACAGAAAAATTGCATTAAAAGTTATATTTTATTGTGTATGCATAATACCTATATTGGAATTCTGTTGTTTTCTTTGTTAAATTAAAGGGTATTTTATTTTAAAAAATGAAGATAAGTAGTTAACAGTGGTAAATTTAAAAAGAAAAAGACTGAAATAGTTACTGTGGTTGTACCAATTGTTGGTAATTGTACAAGTGCAAATATCATTTTGACAAAGATAGATTCTATAGGAAGTAACCATAATAAGAATTATTTCTGGTAATTCAAAATAATTATAACTGTGGTACTAATTCATACAGATATCATAAATTTCAGTGCTCCGTAAAACTTATGATATTGATGGTATGTCATTTATGTATCATTTGTGAAAAACTAGATAAGTTGATTTTTGTCCACAATAAGATAAATATTTTGAGAAACCCATTTTGGAGTCCTACTCATTATGTATAAGTAGGAAAGTTGTAATGGCAATGGTATCCTTTTATACCATTATAATTGACATTACAACTTGCCTACTTTTACAAGATGTGTAGGACACCAATATGGGTTGCCTAAAGTATTTATATTATTTTTAACAAAAATCAACTTATCTAGTTTTTCCCAAATGGTACAGATTTATTCATTGAATTAATAAGAATAATGCAAATTTTTTCTAGTCTAATGTGATGAGAATAGATTAATTAATTGATAGATATGACAAAATATTTATACCAATTTTCGGAATCATGTCTATACAGTAACTGCTAAATTACTAAAAATATCATAATTACAAATCATTCAAAATAAATTCCTAATGATTGTAAAGCTTTGTCCTCAAGTACTCACATTAAACTACAACTTGTGCATTACCTTTATGTAGGGGCTCTGAAATTTGGAATGTAAAAGAAGACTGCAAAATTTATATTTGTTAGAGGATTTGATGACCCAATAAAAATTCTTCAAGTTACAAGGATTGGATTATCATTCTGTGGGGTATTAGCAGGAAACGTTGATTCAACCTTGTGAATTTATACCGAATAGCAAAACAAAGACTTGTAGTTTTAAACAGTTAAGATTACCTAATATTACATTGTGCAAATGAACGAATAATGATTGTTGTGAAAAATAATAAATGTATCAGTTTATTTAATATATTTCTATTGGGATTCGCTATTATATATAATATATAAGGCGTTGACTTCAAAAATGGGATAAGTGGAAATCGTAAAACTTTTCAGGAGATAAAAAAAACTGCATAACTAGATTGTTTTTAATAGTTATATACTTTGCAGGCCATGATACAAATTATTTCCTTGTCATTCATGAGTTGCCATAAAAACAAATTTTACTGTCTAAAATCCTGAAAACCAAAATAGATTTATCTAGCCTCTCTTGAAGGGATTATGAAAATCGCAAAAAAAAAAAAAATATAGAATGGACATATTTATCCACCAAATTTCTTTGTAAAAAAATTAAGAATTATAATTTTTAAAAATATTTAATCATAGTGTCATATGTTTATCCATTAAATAAACATATTTTATTCAACGCCACATCCAGACAATAAGGAAACCTACATTTTCACCTTACATTATAATAGAATAGATCGTTTTGAATGGAAACAATTTTATCAAGCGACAGAAGAGAAAAACATTAGAAAATTGAGAGAACATTTTTTTTTTACTAATAGAGGATTTATAGCATTTAGAAAGCTGACATCTCATAAGTTTTATTAATTATAAATAATTATTGGAGAAGAAGATAGTCAGGGATGCAGTCAAAGTAACACCACGTCAAAGAAGAATTCTTTAATACGTGCCAACGTTTCGACCTGCGTTGTAGGTCTTCTTCAGGGCCACCGAACCACACTTGTGAGGAGAAGGACGATGACTAAAAAAAAAACCAAAAAAAAAACCCTTTTTTTATTTATTTTTTCTTTTCACGTCAACGTCATCGCCCTTCTCCTCACAAGTGTGGTTCAGTGGCCCTGAAGAAGACCTGCAACGCAGGTCGAAACGTTGGCACGTATTAAAGAATTCTTCTTTGACGTGGTGTTACTTTGACTGCATCTCTGACTATCTTCTTCTCCATTCATCATCCTGTCAACCATACTTTTATCATCATAAATAATTATTGTTTCTACCTTGTTTAAAAAACTATTGTTCCTATTTCTAAGTGCAGTTCTCACAGTTGTTCATAAGTTTGTTATATGAACATTTATGTAAACTATAGGATTCCGAACGGAAACAAAATACTGTGCACCTTTAATAAAAATTAAAAATCATGTTTTTGAAATACCAAATTGCTTTTATATCGCACTACGAGAAGAGGGCTATAAATTATTTTTAAGTCATTAGTAGAATGCTGCAGCATGATTAAATTAATTGATAGAAAATGTAAAACGAGATCAAGATCCAAGTGATGAGTTGTATTATCTAAACTGATAAATTAAAAAAACAAATGAAGTGAATTACCTTAGCTTCATGAGAGTAGGAGCTAATTTTAGCTGAAAAATCAGCCACTTTAGAAATATCAGCAATCATCGCTTCATACGTTTTTCGTTGAACTTGAGCAGCAGCTGCTGTTGTAGGTTGAGACATTTTCAAAGCTTGCTGTTGCTGAAGTATTTGTTGTTGAAGTTGTTGTTGCTGTTTTAAAAGTAAACTATGCTGTTCTGCCAAATAAGATGTATCAGGAGGTTTGTTGGAGGGGGAAGGACTACTGTTAGAAGAAGGAGGGCCACGTGAAGGAGGCTTGTTAGACAGTGTAAGCGTTACACTCGGAGAAACAGGTTTTTTTTCTGACATTTGTTCTTTAGCTGCAGACAATCCTAGCACAATTTCATCTAGTTTTCTTCTTTTCTTTTCTTTGCCAACCAGAGGTTCTTCAACAGGCTGTAAAAAAATAAGACAAAAAAGAAGTATATTACAGTAGATTTTACATGTTTTAATTGTTCTAAAAATGCTAGTTTTTCACTAGTACAGACTCAATTTAACTGCGACTAGCAATTGGATATTTCAGTTAATTTCACTCCATATTTTCACATCTTAATTGTCTGCATTAATTTCCTTTGCTTAAGAGATTCAATATGTAAATACTATTGTACTCATATTTACACAAGTGAATAAAAATAAATTCATATCCTCACGTGTGAATATATTCATATTCGTATCTATGAACAGAAATATGCCCATCCCTATGGCGGAGTGACAACGATTTCAGGGCCCCACAGACCATCACTTTACTCTATTTAGGCACCCTCATTGCATAGGGTTAATAACTGGTTTTTATAATGGATTTTATTACTATTACTACGGATTTATTTATTATTATTTATTTATTTATTATTTATTACTATTATTATGTTTTTTTTTATTATTAATATAGTTAGAGTTAAATTTTTCATTGTTTTAAAAAAACAAATATTGACCGATACTATTTATTATTTACTCTATTAACAAAAACATGGCCCAATTAATTCATTTGGATTGATGATTAATTAAGTCATAATAATACAAACATATTTCATGTATACTATAAGTATTTTTAAATTGTTTACTGTAGCATTTTTATCTTTACTATAAGTACTTTATGAAAAAAATAAAATAAATGTGTTTACCTTATCCTCACAAGGTGTCGCATATGATACCGTTCTAAAACACCAAATAAGACCCTATCCTTGCAAAGTATAATCTGTGATATCTTTCTTTATCATTTATATATATTTTGCATCATATTGTGAAGAAATTAAAGAAATCACTTATTTAAATAGAATTGGTAATTATATTTTCAATCTAATTATTGATTATATTTTCACAATATTTACAAATTATTTATTAATATAATAATGAAATATTATATTGCATTGAATTTGTAGATTTGAGAAAAAAAATTTTAACATCACATATTTCTAACATAATATATTCCACAAGCTGGCCCACCATGGCATTTCTTTCATATTTGTTTTGGTAGTCTAGGTCTGTGGTTTTCCACTGTCAGGGAAGCTCTTTTTACACTTCTATAAAATATTATGTAACAAATTCTCACCCAAAAGACATTATTAAGAGATTAGGATTGATGAATTAATTGTCACTTCTATTGGGATTATTTTATTAGAACCCCATTTTAAATTTGTTTCCCATAGGAATGGAAAAATCCAATTAGTCATAAGGGAAATCCCATAGTAAATCACAAAAATTTAACTTACCTGCCCCCTTCCACTTTTCACGATGAGTATATTTCAGTTATCTCTTAAACCCCCTGAGGTGAGTACTGATGTTCGATTTCTTGTCTTACATTTTTGAAAACTTAAGAGTATATAATCCATGTAGCATAGAATTGATGTGTTGAAAATTTTGTTATGCTTTAGAACTGAAGATGAATGTTTAGCATTCGAAACTAGTTTTCTAATAAAATAATCCCAATAGAAGTGGCAATTAATTCATCAATCCTGATTGTATTGATCCTTCTATACCATCATGCGTACCTCAAGTGATTGTTAAGAGAAGGGGTCAATACAATTGCTGGGAGTAGAATGTTCCAAAAAAGACGTTTTTCCCATGCACAAGCACACCATCACTCCACTCCATTAGGTTTCGCTAAGCATGATCTGTTTGAGAGATGGACTTTTGAAGATGGAGTTCAGGACTGGTTGGAATTACAAGCACCGATTTATACAACAAAACGCCTAACATTACTTGAATCATCATTTATCCTTTCCAGAGAACCCGTGTTATGAATAGCGAAATGAAACCCTGAAATTTTGAATTATAAAAAATTGTATTTTGGATGAAATATTTAAATAATTGCTTGAAATTCGAGTTGGTTTAATTTAGTAGTAATTCCTGTGATATATACTTCAATTTACTTTAATAGTAAAAGGAAAATTTCATTACAGAAGACAATAATGAACTGTTAGGGAATGGTTTGATAGTGTCCCTGCAAAAGGAATGTTGATCTCTGGGCTCATGATTCCATGATCCAAGCTTCTGAAGGGAATTGTCCAAAAAATAGGTAAAGTGGATGGCATGACATCTTTGGGAAGCAGCACAATATAGTGTTAAATAAAATTTCTGGCTGGGCTCATGATTCCATGATCCAAGCTTCTGCTTGGAAGGGGATTGTCCAAAAAATAGGTAAAGTGGATGGCATGACATCTTAAGGAAACAGCACAATATAGTGTTAAATAAAATTTCTGGAGAATTAAAAGATGTAGATATTTTTATGGTCCAAGAACAATCCACAAAATCATAGGATATTATAAGCGAAAATATAAATTTAATGACTATGCAACCGGGTATTTTTAAACATAATCTCTAGTAATGAAAAAATGGAAAATAAAATGGATACCTGTCAAACCCAAAAAATATGGCCAGACCCAAAGCATTCTATTTTAGACAGATTTGACTGTACAAATTCAAATGAGCAGGAATCTTAACAAAAATTGGTTTTGAGAAACATAAATATTTTGACTATTTTTTAATCTACACCACCACTTTACTTAATTAAATATGATTACTTTCTACATAAAAATAGTTATAGTAGCCAAGGTAGACTGCAAAATGAAATTTACTTAATAAGAAAACTATTACACTTACACAATTTTTCTTTTGCATCAGTTTGCTTAGCATATCGTCTAATTTCCCTTTACTTGCTTGCTGCTGTGGATTTTGATGCTGTTGCTGCTGAAATTGTTTTTTGTTCGGCATAGAGAAGTCTTGTACCTCTTCCATGTAATTATTTGCAGCTGTATTTTGAGCATTGTTGTCTGAATTACCACTTGCTCCTTTTAGAGATCTATGAAAAGAAAAAGTTATCATTATAACTGAACCTTAACTTAAGAGAAATGACATTTGTGTGATAATAATTAATTTTTTATTTTCATTCTTGCAAAAATATTTTGGACATAAGTTACTAATTATCAGTTGAATTGAATTTATTGTAATATAATATTTAATATGTCTTGTAGATTTTTGAGTGATCAGTATTATGATGATGTTTTGGCCATCATTAGGTAAGGAAAAAAAAAAAAAAAAAAAAAAAAAAAAAAAAAAAAAAAAAAAAAAAAGTGGTAGTTATTTGAGTTCCTATATTGACAGTGACCTGCAAAATAATAGACCCCTCAAAAATATACTATATACATAATTTTTCAATTAATTATTTCATAATTATCTAAATATTAAGTGATTCATAGACGACAGGAATTCTTCGATAAGCCTATTGTATAACTGCTTATCAAGGGGTTCTTCATGATTTTGTACCTGTGCTACAGCCAACACATATAGCTTTTTTCAACCAAATTCATAATTTTTTAACTGATTTCATAATTTTTTCAATCAAATTCATAATTTTTTCAATCAAATTCATAATTTTTTCAACCAATTTCATAACTTTTTCAATCAAATTCATAATTTTTTCAACCAATTTCATAATTTTTTCAATCAATTTCATAATTTTCATAATATTTTTCGAAGAAGTAATTGAATTACAATTTTCATAATTGAATTGAATTGAAGTAATTGCATTATAACATATAATGTAATCCCGGCCCCGGAATACAATTGCAGTGTAATCGTAATTCATAGAATTTATTTCAATTATATTTTGCCAACTCTGATCTGAACTACTAGGGAAACATATACCTCAATGCAAAGGAAACAAGAATTGAACTTACCTTCTTCGAAAAATCACAATGTGAGGGAAATAAAATTATGAATGACGTGATTTGACACAAACTTACAAATTATGAACTTGGTTGAAAAAATTATGGAATTGGTTGAGAAAATTATGAATTTGGCTGAAAAAAGCTATAACATTTTAATTGAGCATATATCAGGTTTCTAACAATGTTATCAAGGAAAGTAATAAAAATAATATAAAAAATAAAGAAATTTATTACTACATTTCATGTCCTAATTCCAGCCTCTTTCCAATTTCAATCTACATGGTTACAGGTTCACATATAAAATCTTAAATTCAGAGGAAGAACGTCTATTATTCCCAAAATTGTTAAATTAAAATAGTATAAATATAATGACTTGCTTAATTTGAGTTAGCAGTCCTTTCTTTTCTTTATCACTAAGAATTACCATTCTTTTCAAATGCAGCTCTCTTATTCATAATACACTTAGGAAACTTGATTTTTCAGACATCTATCATTCTGCCAGTTCCTTAAGAATACTATATAACATCCATTAACCATACATTTTAATTTATAAATTATAATATGGAAAATGCAGGTCTATTATTAAACTTAAATAATTGTAGAGATGAGGTCAACATTTTTTTCTTTCTTTATTTTTTTTAGGATCCACACCTGTTACTTATCGACTCATTGCTTGCTGAGACAAGCAAATGTATTCATGATATGAAAGATAGTTGGCATTTCAGGCAATAGGGAGGTCAGCACCAGAGTTGGATGGAATTCAATCTTAGCTATTTGACAACTAATTTCCATAAATTACTAACCTTAACCATGATTGAATCTTTCAGCCATTTTTGGTGAGCTAATGATGATTTGACTGAAAGATTTAATCATGATTAAATTCAGAATATTAGTTGTCAAATAGCTCTGATTAATTTTTTCCAACTCTTGTCAGTACCCGCTGTTCTTACTCCTAACATGATATTAAATTAATTATAAAGGAGTAGATTTCTCAAATTAGCTCTTTTCAGCCTTCTTCAGGTAGTATCTGGCATGTTTCTCGATGCTCTGGTTTGTATTAAGTAGTTAATATGTCCGTAAAGTTTGTCATGAGATCTTTTGTATGAAGTCTGGATGTGACTTTGTACCATAGGTGTGTGTAATGTTATGTAATTTATGTTCCAGGGTGATTGTGTAAAGAGTCTTAATGTATTAGATTGGAAAGTCTGTATTATTTGGATTTTTTTTTTTTTTTTTTTTTTTTTTTTCCCGTCCTCTATTGTCTCGAATCTGCTCGTCTTGGTTCGCCAGCTCTACAAAAAAAGTCAGTCTCTGGGTATAAGACTAAGGAGCCCATGGAACACGAGACACCAGACAGTGCTTGCTCATGTGTACTCGGCAAGAGTGTACTGCTGGTATTAGTTGTTAAATAGGAACATTGTTAATTTAAACTGCCTTGAATATATCACCTATCACCTTGAATATTTTAATTTGCATTCATGATACAAATTCTATTCATGAGCACCTCAGTGTACTGCTTCATTCCTAGTTTTAGTAGAAATCAATATTTAATAATGGCACCTATTATTTTTCATTGTTGGGCCACATATGATCATTTTATTTATTGACTTCACGAGTAAATACAATACAAACCATAATTGAATTTTCAATAGATCCCTATAAAACCTTTATATTATTAAGATGTTATTATAATTAAATACTATCATCAATTTTTTAGATTATTTAGTTAAAAATACCCTGAGGAAAGATCGATTGGGGCCATAGCCCCCGGTGATGACGGCACAGATGGCGTAGATTTTTCTGAAGCTTGATGGTATTTCAAGTCATAAGTTTGCATTGAAAGCATTCTCGGAGTAGGCATAGACCCTTGATGCGCAGGAGGAGGTTGAAGCCCAGTAAGAGGTGTTGATCGTCTTAAAGAAAAAGATAAAAAAAAAATTTTTAGTTAAAAAAAAAAAAAAAACCTAAGAAGAGGAAAAAGTAAAAAGGGAATACTGTCAACTATAACAAACTAAACAATCAAAATATGTCAAAAAAGATAATTAAAAAAACAAAAAAAAACAATGATAAACAGTATACTAGGTGAAGATTTTATGTTTAACGATTTATGGATATTAAAATATCTATAAATAATTATATCACAAGCTAGAATAAAGTTAATATAATGCTATATTTTTATTTTACACAATGGTAATAACTTTAGAAATATATTTTTTCAATTTACCACAAAAAAAAAAAAAAAAAAAAAAAAAAAAAATTCGGATCAGGTTTGATTGTAAGGAATAATAAACATCTAGTTTATTCTAAATATGTAAATGAATACACAATTACGTTTTTTTAATTTCAGTTATATCCTGGTCAGTCTCTCATATCTACGTCAACATTAATTCGGATATGGGGGAGTTTACAGTTACGACTAACAATAAAATTATTCCGTTTAGATATAATTTTCAGAATGTTATTGGAAACATATCTAGTTGAATATTGTGTCATTTATATTTATTAATAAAAATTTTGATGGAATATCATACTGTGATAATACTATATAGCCAATTACATGAGTAAAACAAGATACAACTAACCTGGATTCTTCTGAGAGAGATTCATCAGTGTGGTCCCAAGGGGTACTGGGGGAATGCTTCATAGGATGCTGCAGTTGAAGATTTGTATTGTTTAATAGTGCATGCAATTTCGCTGGAAATTAAAAAAAAAAAAAAATGATAAACAATCAAACTATTATTATATACAAAAACAATCAAACTATTATTAAATACAAGCTAGTAAAATAAAAACAGTTATTCTTAAAATTAGTTGATCCTGAGTTTAGTATAACAGGTAACATTCGAAAAACACAAATACTGTTGGGTGTTCCATCCTACCACCAAGGTCAACTATTGACCAGATATTTTCCTTAACCCTCGAATAGTCGTGCGGATGACAATAACCCTCCACTGTTCTTAACATCACTATTGTTTATTTGTTTAATCATGGATGCATATGACATGCCTAAAGTCTGCAAAGGGAGGCTAGGGGGTTAGTCTCAACACGACTTTTAGTTGCTATTTGATATTTCCTATATGAAGGAACTAAATGATCTACGATCTGATGATCTCTGAGCTTTTTGTTTCATACGAATTCAGTGACTTAAGTGGCTGGATCACCTAATAAGAATGGATGATAGGATAACTGCCAAACAACAGAATTCCAAATACCAAAAGAAAAGTGGTGTATCCAGCTGACAAGCCACAGACCAGGATGCCTGAGAAAAGGCGGTCAATGGCCAAGGCTATAAACACCTGTCGAGCTGTTGATATGTATAATACATATTATTAAGTATATCAAAATCAATGAAAAATAAATGCAGATATAAATCTTCAGGTAAATTTTCCCATAGCATAAAAACTGTATTAAATAGCCATTGGCGAGGAAAACATTAAGAATTCAATTGAAAAAGAAAAAGTATGCTTGTATAGATGCTTTACAACAAATAATTCCTTCATAACAACAGATTCTGAAATGATCAGGTACTATGGTAAAGATGGTATGAAAAATACAATATGTAAAACAATGAAAATTTGATCTATGATACCAATATAAAAGGAATGATAGAGAATAATGTGTACAAGGGTGATATATCTAAAATATATATTAAAAAAAAAAAATTAATATAAAAAAATAATTAAAATTATTTTTAACAAACCTCTTTCTGTTTCAACATCAATAGCTATATGCCTCTTCCGCTTTGAGCTTGGCAAAATATGACTTTTAGAACCTCCGTGGTCAGTCGTAATAGTTATTACTTCAGAAGGTTCATTATATCCCCGAAGAATGTCATCAACATGTTGATTCTGATCTTCAGAATATGCTGTAAAATTTTTAGGAACAGGCCACTCTTTGTGTTCCACGCAATGTACGATATGTTCTAATCGAACTTGAATAGCATGTTCCTAAAAATAAAAATTAGCATCATAACTATAAAAATACACAAATATAATTATAATTAAAATTACCATACAAAAGCAATATATATATATATATATATATATATATATATATATATATATATATATATATATATATATATATTAATTTAAAAAAACTAACCTTAGGCCATTTGATAGGATTTTGATAACTATGTGCAATTAATTGAGCAACAGTAGAATCAAGAGAAGTTCGGGGAACTGGCAGTGATGTTTTATCTGTAACCACAGTTGTGTCTATTTCTGGCAATTTTTGCATAACTTCAAGCTCCGGAAACATGGCTTTAAATCTCTCTATTCCTTCTACATCTTCAGGTTTAAATGCCACAGTTTCAGATTTCGAAGTAACTTTGGCATTTTCATTTCCTTCAGTTACCTTGACATCGGATTCACTGATGACAGTATTTTCTGATTTTTCAGCATTTATTTTACTCAAGTTCTCACTTTCATTAGATGTTACTGTGTTATCATCTTTCTTCACTTCGGTGGCATCTTGATTATCATCATTACCTGCTGCTTCATTATCCTTCAACACTACAATTTTGTCTTCCTCCTCAGACTTTGGTATTTCTTCAGCTTCATTAGTTAGTTTATTATCCTGGCCCTCCATAACATTAATTTCAGACGAGTTATCCACTTCCATAGCTGAAGAAACTTCTTTCTCAACCACTTTCACATTTGAATCACATGGAATTTCAGGTTTATCACATTCACTGGTTTCTACAACAGTTGTATTTTCTTTGGTATCTGATTCCACATCAGGAGTTTCCACAATGTCGCTTTCATTTTTTGTTTGGGTACTTAAATCACAACTTATTTCTGACGATTTGGTTTCTTCTGAATTTTCTACATTCTTACACTCAAGACTTTCTTCTTGTTTAACACCTATCTTTTCTATTTTTAAAGTACCTTCACCTTTTTCTAATTTAACTACTATTTCAGTTTTATCTGTTGATAGGATATCTTCAGGTCTTTCAAGTTTAACTTCATTTTTTAAATTCATGCTGTTCATATTCCTTTTAGTTATTTCATGAAATGAAAGTTCGGGGTCATTTAAAATGAAAAAATCGGTGCGTCCAAGACCGTGCCTAAAACATATAAAAAAAATAATCACATTTAAGAACAAATAATTTTACTCAAATTCAATTCTAAATATACATGACTGAACAGCTTAACAGGTAATGATTAATTATTATTAATAGCTATTCATTAGGTATATTTTCAGATAAATTTCTTATTACTAAATTTTTAGAACTGATTCAGTTTTGAGAACATTACAAGCTACAGAGATAGGAGAAAGAATATTAACAGCTAAAAATGAATAAGGATAATGCCAATTTTGTGATATTTACTTTGCCTAGCAACTGTATTTTTTTTTATCATAAACTGCATTAATATTTATTAGAAATTATTATGTTTAACTGCAGGAAAATTTATTTGAAGAATTTTGAAACTTGACTGAATAAAAGGTTTTTTGTTTCATATTTTTTTCTCTTTTATTAAACACAATAATTTTTTAAAACAATTAATATTTTGTATGATGTCCTCTATGAGTGAGAAAAGTATTATGCTCAGTAGGCCTACTGTTAATAATTTCCTTGAGAAATTTCACACAATAGATACCGCAAAGCTGCACTCAGTAGTTGGTCAACTCACTGTGGACGGTGATTCAAGAGCCTTCTCTGAAACGCATCCCAAATGGTATTGAGGTCTGGGGAAAATGTGGGAAGGGGCAGATGGGAACTCCCAGATTTCCCAAGCTGTAATGAACAACTCTTCTTCTATGAAGTCAGGCATTGTATTCCAGAAATTAAAAATTAATTTGTAATCATTTGAGGGAAGTTGGCGTTGAATCTTATACAGCCTTAGCCAAAAGTATTAGGCACCAACAACTTTTTCTAAGAGTATTAACTAGCAAGGATTGAGGAATAACCCATTAAAAGGAACTATTTTGTTCCTTTTAATGGGTTTTTCCTCAATACATGCTAGTTAATACTCTTAGAGAAACTTTTGGTGAGAAAATTGTTGGTGCCTAATACTTTTGGCCAAGGCTGTATCCCTTTGAGAGGACCAACAGCAATAGCCCACCACCCACAGATCAGAAGAATGCGGTGTAATGAGCGCCTAGAAGACACCAACTGAAATAATGATGTGAAGAGTTTCAGTCTGAAAAGCCATAGCAGACACTGAGATTTAAAAAGAGAACTTTTTCTTAAAAATGTTTTCATTTGGTAACAAAAAAATCAAAAATAACAATTATTTTGTTGATTTTCCCCCTATATTACTTTTGGAGCTTATTGCATTTCTTAGGAATTCAGAATTCTCTGAAAAGTATAACAAAATTTAGCGGTTTTAACCTCCCTGAATTCCCACATGGTTTGTTGAAAAAATGATATTCTGCTGGCCAGGTATACATAGAGTATACTATGACTCAAACCATTGTCAAGGAGTACTAAACTAAGCAAGAATATGAATTATCAGGAATGTGAATTGAGTTTTACCAAGGAGTGCAGTAAGAGGTAAATTAGACTAGACACCTTTAAACCCTTGCTTTCCCCATCACTGTTATTTTTTCTTAATTTTTTTTTTTAAATGTATTTAACAATTAATCGGATAACTCAATAAAATTAAATATCTAGTTTGACAAAACTAAGGATAACTTACTTAGCTACACCAAGTAGAAGATCCTTATCATGCTTTCCAGGTATCCACCACTCAGGAATGTCAGCTGATGGTTGACAAAAATTTAGTCTTTCTTCGAGTTGAGGGTGACATAATGTTTCCTCTCTAATTTTACTCAATAATGAAATCCTTTCTAATATCCTTTTGGCTCTATCCTCTGGAAGAGGGTCTAACACCAAGTCGGTTGTTTCTTAAACCAAATTATAAATTTAATATATAATAAACCTCACATGCTATGAAGAAATAATATATTATTTGAATTCTTTTCAAATTTTATTTTGTTATATTTTTTATATTTTAGAGGAATTCTCAAATAGAAACAGAAAAAGAAAAAGAAAACTATATCCTTTAAAATAGAAGAAAAAAAAACACAAGAAGCTAACCTCTTTTACAGAACACTTGACTAAGTATTTCTTAAAAATTGACTCAGCATAAAAAACTTAATTGGTAAAAGAGTATTATTTAATCAATTACAATTAATGATTCATCTCAAAATTTAATCAATAATAGTGCAATGGTTAACAAGATAGGAAAAATGATATTTAAACTATTACCTTCCTCAGCAGTTGGTTTTATGCCACATATTCGCTTACACATGCCTGAAAAAGCTAAATAATATTCAGTTAATGTATCATCAAATTTCTTTTCTAGTCTTGATAAAGCTCGAAATTTCGTCCAATCAAATTTCTTCTTCACCCTAAAAATAAGAATAAAAGTATATAATAAAAAGGGTTTTTATTTTAATTAGATGGCAATCAGTAAGTTGATAAAATTCATGTATATATATATTTTTTTTTATTTATAGTTTCCAACCAACAAGATAAGCAATTATGTTGGTGCTCACTCAACAAGCCAGCTCAGGGTGCTAGGAAGAGTACCCCAAGGGCTCTCTTGTCATCATCACTTTATAAATTGGCCATCAATCATTTATAACGAGAACTGTGTCATCATGAATTTGCAATGCATTATGGGTACAACTTGAAGAGTGACCAAGAGAGTGCGTTCCTCAATGGCTTTGCTGAAGATCAGATTGTTTTGGCATGAGATAAAGGAGCTGCAGAGAGAGAGAAATCGACAGCATCCAAAATATTTTCAATGAAATAGTTCTTGAGATTACCCAACAAAAAGTGTGGGAATAGTAATGAATAAAGGAGAGCAGTAAACAACAACAATGTCCATCCAGAATGGAGATGTCATCCCGAATATAAAGCATAAACAAGCATTAAAGTAATAGGGATGCAGTATTAGATCAAGAGAAGCTAAACAATAATCATAAAAATCAGTCAGATCACTAATTTACTCAAGCTGAAACAGAAACCCAATATCGTTAATCCATATAAGTTCCCGCATCTCACATATCCTCCCTAAACAATGCCCCTAACCAAGCTGTGCCTTACTTTAGGAGCATTAAGTGCATAATCGGTCTTCCCACAAATTTATCACCAATGATGCAGTATGCATCAAGGAAGTACCAAGGATTGGGGCTGATATGCTAACAATGGGAGACCCCTCTCTGTAGCATTGGTCCATCATCCAGAGACTATATAATGTGCGGGATTGCCTTGTTCAAATCTGAGTTTGATTATTCAGAGAATTTCTGAATGCACTAATGGATTGGGTTTTGATCAGGGGTACCAGAAAGCTCCATATCCATACCACAGGAGAGCTCTATGACAGTCACTGAGGGGAAATACCTAGGAAGAGTGGGCCAATAACAGGTGGCATGGCATTGGTGTTCACCATTTCAAAGAGAGCCCAAAAGCCAATAAAATTATGCATTCCAGCACGGAGTCCTAGATTTCAGCGAGCAGAAGAGAGAAGTTGGGTCCCTTTGTCACTAATGCAGCATAAAATATGAAACAACAGCAGATATGGGGGGAATTCTCCCCAACAACTCCCTCCTTATAGCACAGTGTCTGAGGAAGAAAAAATAATGAGGCTCCTTAAAGAGAAGAGAAAGGATTTTCCTGCTTCAATTAAGGTGTATTTTATTGATACATATGGCTCCTTTACGATATGCTGATATTGCAGCATTTCTGTATATATGAAAGAAAACCAGAATTCATTCTGGATACTAAAATTGGTTTTAAAAATAACTATCCAGATATAGTCCAGTCAATGAGTGCTGAAATGAGGGATGTAGACTGCATGGAATATGCGATAATTTCACTTCATAGCTTCGTTAGGAATAGTTGGAAGGTAAACATACTAAGCTAACGGTGGGGGGAGGGGAGAGTTCCATTTTTTTGGTTTTTGGATAATATCTTGAAAACTGTTGACTCAAGAAAAATATGTTTCAAATAAACTTAAAAACTAATTAAATTTACTATAAAATTTATTATATATAAATTTGTCGTAATTCTAACCATTTTCGAGATATACGTTTTTGAAAATGGGTGATTTTCGGGAAAAAACAAATACCTCACTTTTTGTAAAACTTTTGCTTCTATTACAGTCCACAATCGTTCCTTAGAAAAAACGCCAGAATCAAAATTGTAGAGCATTAAATTTACTTTAATTTCATATATATGTTTCTGGTATTTGCTTCAAATGTTTAACAAAAAGTGAGGTAAACATTTTTTTTATTTCTAAAATTGTTGATTTTTAATAACGTATATCTCGAAAACCGTTGGAATTTCTAGGAATACGTATATAATTAATTTTATAGGAAATTAAATGAGCTTTAATTTTGATCTGCTACATATTTTTCTAGAGTCCACCATTTTCGGGTTATAATCGAAAAACAAAATGACCTTTTCCCCTCCCCCCACCTTTAGTTCACCCCCCAGGAGCGAGGACTTTTAATATGTTTACCTTCTAACTATTCCTAACAAAGCTGTGAAGTCAAAAATTATCGCATATTTTATGCCCTCTACACCCCTCATTTCGGCACCCTTTATCTGGGGTCACACTTCTCTGAAAATACACGTTTATTGATACTAATTCCGAAACTAATTGTTCAATCTAAAATTTCTATTTTTTATCTGAAAGTTCCTTAAATTTACTATAAGAACCTATATATGAAATTTTGATCAAGTCCCATTAAATACCCATACCAGCATGTTGAAAACCGCTTACTATTTTAAGTCCAAGTTTTTTTGGCATAGTTTTCACCATAACGCCGAAACTATTTGTCAGATCTGAAATTTATTTTTTTTCAACTTAAATCTGGTAAAATTTACTATTTTTTGACAAAATTTAATTTTTGACTTCACAGCTTTGTTAGGAGTAGTTAGAAGGTAAACATATTAAAAGTCCTCGCCCCTGGGGGGTGAGCTAAAGGTGGGGGAAGGGGAGAAGGTCCGATTATTGGGTTTTTCGACCATATCTCGAAAACGGTGGACTCAAGAAAAATAAATAAAGAAATTTCCTATAAAATTAATTATAAACGTATTCGTAGAAATTCCAATGGTTTTCGAGATATATGCTATTAAAAATCGACAATTTTAGAAATAAAAAAAATGTTTACCTCCCCTTTTGTTACAACATTTGAAGCAAATATCAGAAATGTATATATGAAATTAAAGTACATTTAAAGCTCTACAATTTTAATTCTGACGTTTTTTCTGAAAACGATTGTGGACTGTAATAGAAGCAAAAGTTTTACAAAAAGTGAGGTGACATTTGTTTTTTCTCCTGAAAATCACCTATTTTCAATAACTTATATCTCGAAAATGGTTAGAATTACGACAAATTTATATATAATAAATTTAATTAGTTTTTATGTTGATTTGAAACATATTTTTCTAGAGTCAACAGTTTTTGAGATATTATCCAAAAACCAAAAAAATGGAACTTCTCCCCTCCACCGTTAGCTCACCCCCCAGCAGCGGGGACTTTTAGTATGTTTACCTTCTAACTATTCCTAACGAAGCTATGAAGTGAAATTATCGCATATTCCATGCACTCTACAATATGTTTATTGACTGGACTAATAAAGGAGGTGGAGTGGAAAGGGGAAGAAAAAAGGAATACATGAAAAATACAACCCTTTGAATCTTGGTCATTGAAGAGTTTGGAACCTTGTAAATACCTCAAATATAAATATAAATAACTCAAATTAATTGAATAATTTCACAATATGACATCATTCATTTCTGTATTATCATATTATTTTTTAATATTATTAACAAATTCCATACGAATATATAAATAGCATCTATATAATATACCAGGTATGCAAGTTTAAAATGTCGTTTATTTCTTAAAATATATACACAGTAATTTAAAAAAAAGTATAATATATTTTATTCAAAGTACTGACCCTCGCTTTCTACACATTTTGCCCATCTCTCGGGCAATATATGGATACCATTCCAAAAGAATGCTTCATCTTTATTTGAAATCCATTCATCGAGCCATTTTCGTACGTTTTCGAAATTGTTGAAGTGTTGCTCCGCCAATGAGTGTCCCATCGATGAGAAGAGGTGATAATCAGAAGGCGCCAGGTCAGGTGAACACGGCGGGTGGGGTAGGAGTTCCCAACCAAGCGAAGAAATCGTTTCCTTAGTCAATCTGGCTGAATGTGCAGGAGCGTTATCATGCTGAAGAATGACTTTGGCGTGCCTGTGAGCCCATTCTGGGCGTTTTTCGATCAATGCGTGACTCAAATTGATCATTTGTTGTCGGTAGCGCTCGGTATTGACTGTTTCGCCGGGTTTAAGAAGCTCGTAGTAGACTACTCCCTTCTGATCCCACCACACACACAGCATTGTCTTCTTCCCAAAACGATCCGGTCTTGCACTCGATGTGGATGGTTGTTCTGGCGTTACCCATGATTTTTTTCGTTTGGGATTCTGAAAATAAATCCATTTTTCATCGCCAGTTACAACTCGATGCAAAAAACCCTTTCTTTCGTGGCGTAAAAGCAGCATTTCGCACACAGTTTTTCGTTTTTCCATCTGTCGTTCGTCCAATTCATGTGGAACCCATTTTCCAACCTTTTGAATCTTTCCCATAGCTCTCAGGCGATCGGAAATGGCTTGCCTAGTGACATTCAACTGTTCTGCCATCATTTGTTGGGTTTGGGTATTGTCTTCGTCTAATAAAGATTGCAATTCGAAGTCCTCAAACTTTTTTGGTCGATTTTCTCGTTTTTGATCAGTAACATCAAAATCACCACGTTTAAAACTTTGAAACCAACGTTCACATGTCCTGACGGTTGGAGCAACATCGCCATAAGTCTCAACAAGAATTCGATGACATTCAGATGCCTTTTTCTTTTGATTAAATAAGAAAATCATGACATGCCGCAAATGCTCTTTATTTGGCTTAAAATTAGACATTTTTAACACCAAAGAAAGGTATGATACGTCCACGTAAACGACTTAAAAACAACTGACTTTTGTAAACAAATGACTAACAAACAAAATAGCGTTTAGAGATAAGCAAATCCTTCAATAGGCTAAGAGCGCATTCTATTGGAATTAAAACGACATTTTAAACTTGCATACCTGGTATAGTCATATTATAATTTTATGTACATAGTTTCAATGTTGTAAGGCATATTTTACATTTTTTATAATCATATTATTTTATAACAGTAATAAAAAAATATAATACTCGTACTATAATTTTATGTACATAGTTTTATTTAATTTTTTATATTTTTTCACTGTAATTTGACTCCCTAAACATATATTTTGTTCATTATTATAAGTTATAAAAATCCATTTTGAATTATTAATATGTTCTTTTTAAAATATCTATTTTTTGTACTATAATCACAATGTGATCAGTCGTTTTAGACATTTAGAAACGAATTTTAAATTAAAGACTGCTAAAGATATTTTTTTTATTTAAGTATATTTTTTTTTAAGTAGTTAATAAATATATAATGCATTTAACTTATCTATAATATTATATAAAAGGACAAGCCATTTTTCGTTTGCGATCACTAACCAAGAAACCTACTGAAACAATATGTATCAAGTTTTAACCACATCATCTTTATAGTTCCAGGAAGGTTTGGCAATAATAAAATCTACTGATTTCCATTTAATTTGTTTTTAAAAAAGCGATAATACGTGGTTGGCAGTGAAATGTGGAAATTGACCGATAGGTTGTGAGCACCATTCTGCATGAGAGGTTACAAAGATACTGTGTTATATAGAGCTTAAAATTGATAGTACATTCGATTAAATTATTAAAAAAGATTTAAATATGCGTTGGGAAGTGTGGATTCCAGTGAAGTTAGAAAATTGACCGATATAAGGTTAGCACTATTCCGCAATAGAGTTAACAATGGTTAAACTATTCCACCCATCTGTACCATGTTTTGACTACATCGTTTTCATAGGTCTAGGAAGGTTTAGAAATAATGAACTTTATAATAATAAAAATTTAAATGTACAATGTTAAATAACAGAAGCGAGGTTTGCCATACTGTCATATACTTTTATGGTTAGAAATTAAAATACAAACAAATGAAATCAATAAAATTATTTCTTTAGAATAAAATTTATAACCAAATCAAAATGCTGAACCCTTGTTTTTTATATTGAGTGAAAAAATATGATTCATGGGCCTTTATAAGTAAGCCTAATAATGTCTGTTATCTGCAAGATTTTTTATAATGAATGAATGAAAAATAATCTTTATTCCAAAATAGAGCTGCACGATTAATAAAGGATTTTTCAAAGGAAGCGGTTCGATGAGAAGGGATATACAAATCTATAAGCTGAGATATGGTGATCAAAAGATTAATGGTTGGTGAAATGTACAAAGGTTATTTGGACTTTAAGGAGTGGAATATAAAGGAACCAAGTCATGTATTGTCACCGAAAACTTGAATCAATCTCTGTCTATCTGGATTATCAACTCATACATCAAAATTAAAAATTGGATGTTAATTTATGCTTTTACGTAATCTTTAAACATCTATTCAGTGCAAAAGTACTAGGTCAAAAATGATAACTATGGGTAAAAATATCATTAAAGAAAGAATGCTCAATTCCATACTTCATTACAAGATTTTTATCAATAAAACTTTATTTATTAGTTAAAATTATTCTAGACTCATTACAGCGGGTAAAGCCGCGACGGGGGATACTAGTTAGTGATAATTGATAAGAGAAAATTAAAAAAAAAAAAATTAAATAAATGAATAAGGAATTTAATAAAAATGGTTAAATGTTATTGAATGTCTCATTACAATGTATTACCATATGTCTAACAATAAGATTGATTAATATACGGTAGAAAATATAGCGACCCATTTGAAATAGGCAGCATCACTTAATAAAGTGTTTCTCTCTCTATATAATTGTTATTATGTTTTATAATGCCAACTTATAACTTAAATTAAGCTATAATATTATAATTATAAATTAATGGATACCTCAAAAGGAATGAAATAAAAAAAAACAAAAAAAAAAAAAAAAAAAACAGATGAATGAACTAATTATATCATTTTCCTTGATTAGTTAAAGATCAAGCACAGAATGCATTCACCTTCAATTAGATGTTAGGTTGATAAACACTAATATAAAACTAGCTTATTATGAAAAATAATTTTATTAATTAAGATAAGAAATTAATTTTTTAAATAACAGGATATGCTAACAATAAAAATTTCATTATTCTTAAGATGGTATAAGTTAGATAGAGCAAAAAAAAACAAAAAAACGTACCTATCATACTCTACTCCATAAGTTGAAATAGTTCTAAGAAAATCTTGTTCTTCTCGTTTTGACCATTTGCGTTGATTTATTTCTATTCTTTGTCTCTCTCTTTCTTTCACAATTTGTTCAAACTTTTCTCTCCGCTCAATTTTCTATATAAGATTAAAGGAAAACAGATAATATGATTAAAAAATTGAAATCTATAAATCAAATATTTTGGCATAATAAATAGATAATACCTTCATTAAAAAAATAACCCACCATTAATTCATAATTGGAAAATACTAGAGATGGCTGATTAGTCGGTATGGCCAACTAATAGGCTACTTCCGTATTAGTCAGCCATTTTTATTCATTTATATATTTCTACGCTTATAAATAGGTAGATTGAATTGAAAACATGACCATTATTGACTATAATAATTATGTTAGATTCAACTTAAAGTTTGTCATTTAATCAAGGAATAGGGACTCTTTTTTTTGTAATCAATTATCGAACTTCAAGATAGATTATGATATTAACAAAAAATAAATTATATAACTTCTATAATACTGAATAAAAAACTAACATAAATTCTTTTTTTTTTTTTTAAATCAGTTTTAGTTTTGAGTCATAATTATTAAATATTAATTCTTAATTGAAATGTAATATAAAGAAAATACACGAAAAGGAAACTGATATTTTATTAATTTATTGCATGTGTATGAGCAATTACATTAAGATATTTTTGTATTTTAAAAGAAAGTCCATAAACAAGATATCTTTTCTGACATGATTAAATTCCCAATTTCATGATAAACTATCTAATCTACAGAAAGTAAGTTATTGACTTTTGCTTTATTTGTCTAAAAAAAAAAAATCAGTTACACAGTGGGCCGTTTGTAAAAACCAAAAGAAAAATATAATATAAACAAAATCCTTTAGCTACATGTACAGGAAGCTATAATGCTATAAACAGAGCCCCTTGAACAATGCCGATGTCACCCGAATTCTAATGGAAGCAATGATCGGGTTGGATGACTAGTCGGCCTAAGTCATATTCGACTCATTTTTGGATAATATGTTAATCGTGTATTAAGTGAATAATGAATATCCCAAAAATACCTGGCAGTAGGTTAAATTCAAGCAAATAGTAGAAGCATCACAATAATAAGGAATGACAATATGACATAAATTAATAACAGGATGAAATAACATTTATTTTAGCTCAGAGTCTAGCACAGAGAAGCATATTTTAGGGTCCACATAATAATGCAAATATGAATACTACTATGTAAGATAATGTAGTTAACAGCTTTATTAAAATTGAATAACGAACATTTTAAAATTTTATGGATAGCATTTATCAGTAAGGATTACAATACAATGAAACTCTTAAACATAACTTGACAATATATATATATATATATATATATATATATATATATATATATATATATATATATATATATATATATATATATATATATATATATATATATATATGTATATTTAGGCAACATCAGAAATACAAGAAACAAGCAGCTGGAATTTATAAAATCCTGTAATTTAAATAAAATTATAATAAAAATAATTTCTTAGCCAATATATATATATATATATATATATATATATATATATATATATATAATTTATTTTTTCTAAACCAAAATTTTGAAAAGAGATTAATAATTTCATTAATTATTAATTTGTAGTTTATTGAGGCTTAATGTAAGTAATCTAACTGAAGGAGGAAGGATGGATTATCCTGCAACTCAACAAACCTATTTTAGCCAGAGTCAGAGATATATACCGTGGGTATGCCACAAAAAAAAAAAAAAAATGTCGTTACTGCCAAGGCCAGATTCAAACTGGTGTCACAGATATCTTGAGAATGCTAAGGTGCTTGACACTTAAAACATGCTTGGTTACTATGGTCTTGGAATCATTAATTCTTACAAGATAATTTTTAATATGATTTTAAAAAAATATTACGGTAAGCAAAACATAAATAATATTCTAATCAATATATTCCCAATACTATTACATAAAGAGTCAACAAAATATATAAATTTACTATAATCAATATATACACATATACGAGTATAATAATTTTTAACCAAATGAAAAATATATAATAAAATTACTAACCCATAAATACATAGCCAGTTGGTGCCAATCTCCTCTAGCTGCCATAAGTGTAGAAATATCTAAAGCATTTTGACCGTCTCCTATGTTTAGTGCTTGCTATAAAGACAAATCAAATATAAAAATACATCTACAACTTCATTACTATAAACACAATCCATTGCTTTTTTTCCTTCTTTCAAAATTAAAATATATATATTTGTAAAAAAATTAATTAATAAATCAAAAGTATCTCAACAGAAATCCTAACAACTCAAACTTAAAGAGATAAGCAGAAGCTTGCAATAGGTAATCTTTCAATTACATACAATTAAGTATAACATACCAGGAAACCATAGATAAAAATTTTTCTAAATGAAGATAATAAAGGTAACTTTAGTTAAACTAACCTTATCTCGAAAATCAACAATTAAAAGATAGTCTGATAATCAAAATGTCTTCTAGAATCACTTGGGATTGATACTGCCTCGATTCACGATATTAATAAAAAACCAATATATACCATAAACACAATTTGCAATATCCAGGATTTTTTCAAACTGCTTACTTAGGTAAAAAGAAACTTTTAGCCATACCAGTAATGAAAACGAGACTGAGAAAATTATTAAATGACATCTATAGCTTGATTTCTTCATAGAAACTGCTCATGTTAATTCATAGTAGTAAAAAATCTACTCATCACTTCTTTAAATACAATAACAGAGATAAAATAGCTTTACAATATTACCCTAAAAGAACAAGGGATATTAATTTATTCATTTTTTTTTTATAGGATATCATTTTATTTATGAAGACCATAAAATCTCTAAAAATATTTAAACCCTTATTCAGCATAGTCTTGTTATGAGTTTGTCAAAATTAAGAGACAATAGTGAAAGTTTCTAGCTGTGAAATAGCTAAAGGAAAGAGCTTTCAGAATTAAAGGAACACTTATCTAAATAGTTAATCAGAAAAAGCACAAAACCGACTTAATAGAAAAGATTTTATCAAACAATTGAAAGCAAGTTTTAAACTCATAAACCACCAGATTCTAGAACTCTTGTTGGAATTTTAGATTTAAAATTCAAGAAAATATTATACAAACTTTTACTAATAACTTACTTTAGCTTTTTGGGCTTGTTTAAGCTCTTCCTTCTTAAAATTTCTCTGGTATGAATTAATGACTCTTCTCAGCCTTTGATTGAGATCGCCCATCGATGGCCACTGAGGTTTAGAAGGATCTTCATCACCACCTTCTGCCCTAGTACTTCCCGGCGGTTCCTCTGATGGATCACCTTGAGAAACATCATCACTAATACCAAGACCAGTAGTTTCAGATTCGTCGTCTTCATCACTTAACTTACACTCCATTTTCTCCTCACTGTAAATAAATTCAACAAAATCATAAAGGAATAGATAAATAAAGATATTCCAATACTGGCAATATTCAATTTATTTCAAAATTAATGTAAAAACCAACTTAATGATGCATTTAAATTGCAACTAGAATTAAATAGTAATAAGGCATAAAAAATCTGGTCTTAGTTAATCATCTATGCACCAGTCCTTACTTACTACATAAATAATATTTTAGTTTTTCAAATTCAAAGAATCAACAAATGCTTAGGTCCATATCTAGCTATTATTCTACTACATTCAATACCATACCATATACTAAGCTATCAGTATTAAAATAATAAAGTCCAGATTTCTTTTTTAATATATATATATATATATATATATATATATATATATATATATATATATATATATATATATATATATACACATATATATATATATAAATTGATCAAACTTTTTTTTAAATGGAAGTTTCTAATTTCAATTCCACTTTAACCTATAATCTTTTACTACTGTTTTATATCATCTGATCAACCCCTTTATGTGTAATTCTTATTGTTTTTATTACAGTCAAATAGTGACTGGCCACCAAATATTTGCAGCTTACACAAACAAAACCCAATTTTGAGTATAGATATAGAAACAGTTGTTTCTCAGATAAAAAATATATCAGATTACAGGAAGTATATAAATACAATGGATAAGTTTTTTAATAGTCCACAGTCAATAGTAAATTACAACAAAAAGATTTTGTTATTTCTTTTTCTTTTGGTTTTGTATTAATTGGTAGTAAGTATTTGTCATTTTAAAATGGTTATTATTTGTTCCAGAAAGTATAAATATAAAGTTGAGATAGGGATGGAGATATAGAAGGATCAATATGATTAAGACTGATGAATTATTTGTCACTTTTATTGGAATTTTGTATTAAAAGAATAGTTTAAATGTTAAAAATTCATCATCAGTTCTGGAAAAACCCATTCTTTTTATTAATCCTTGCTTGACTCAATAAACAGATAGCTTCAAGAAGCTTATCCATATAGTTATCCCTAGGTGAATATCAACATATTTGATTTCTTTTCTTATATTTTTAAAATTAATATACATTATCTGTGTACCAAAAAGATAATGTTTTGAATCTCTATGTTTTAAAACTGATGATAAATGTTAAACATACAAAATTAAACAGTCTTAGAATAAAAAAATCCTATCAATGGCAAATAATACTTCAATCCTAACAGTACTTATTTTGTCTTTTTATTGATTTTTTTGCTTAATTACACCTTTTGGCATGGCATAAGATGTTCCAAGTTTTGAGGTTTTTATTGTTTTACATTTCAATGTAATTTACTTCTAGAAAACACAGAAAATAACTTATTCTAGATAGTTAAAAAAATAAGTATCTTAGATAGCTGGATGATTTCCAGTAGAATATGAAAGAAATATGTCATTCGTTGAAGCCAAGCACTTGGATATTGTCAAAGAAATGCTTCAAAAAACTTTTATTCAAAGTAGGAACTAAGCAACAATTTAATATTACCATTTGAAATTTTTAAAATCTATTCAATTATGATAATTTATTAAATAAACTTATTTATAATTGAATAATAAAACAATAATACTTTTAACCTTATAGAATAAAATATTTTAATTTTTCCACTTTAAGCTATAAATAGTTCTCAACCAGAACAACAGGGTTTGTTTTTAAGAAAACTAGGGAAGGATGGGGTTTCATAAAAATAAAAAAACATGACATGTTTATATCGCACCTGTCATGAATTACTGTAACATCTACGAAAAATTCAATTTTTATATTTTTTTTACACCATATCATTCAAAATTGCATTTTGATCGTTATATGGTATAAACTGAAATAACTTTAGTTGTTCAGCTTACTGAGGAGAGGTCGAAATAAATTTTGAAATTAGGAAAATTAACGGTAGCCAATCGAGGAAGACTGTAAAATTTTGCTATTCGCAATGGTAAGTTAAGTTGTGCAGTCCTAAAACCACTAAAATATGTAAAAAAGACTATTCTAATAGTCATTTTGGTTCTGTAAATATCGATTGATCGCTATACTACTGTGTGTGGCAGGTAATACTTGTAGACTGTTAAAATGATTTTATATTATAGTTAGTTGGTGTTCATAGTTTTATTTGTTGTGTCTAATTGCTTGTAATTTAATTATTTGTTACAGGAATGCTTAGTTATTATTTTATGTTAATTGTTCTAGGAGATGTATGCTGATTTATTGTTTATTTGTTACAGAATAATAAATTTGATTTAACCAAGTCATTTGAAAACCAATTTACAAATATATTGCACATGTCGTAGAATATTGTAACATCTCAAAAATCTCAACTTTTGGGAAATGGGACTTCCCACATGTTATAAAGGTTTTATTTACTTCTAAAGTTAAGCCATTAACTTAAAAGACTTATAAGACAACTACCATATAATGAGTCATACTGTAAAGAGTAGGGATAATGCTATCATCCCCGATCTGTTTTCAAGATTGGCCTGGTTATGGTGGGTAGTTTTTATATATTAGCATCAACAATAATGTGAATTTTGCAAAATAAACTGACAAGAAATACAGAGAACGTTTTTTGTTTTTTTTTAAACCTTCTCCCTCACTCCTATATATTTTTTGTTTTTTGTTTTTTTTAAACCTTCTCCCTCACTCCTATATATTTTTTGTTTTTTGTTTTTTTTAAACCTTCTCCCTCACTCCTATATTTTTTTTATGTCCAAGGAAGAATTCAATAATATATGGATGTATGGACTACTTCATTCAATTCAACTCTTTTACAGCTCTTCTTTACTCCCAGAACTAACAGTTATGTTATTATGAAACATGGATATAACTTTTAAAAATTAATCCAAACTTTGCTGCAAACAGAAGCACCAGTTTTAATGCATGTATGTAAATTAACTTTTTGTTTCTATATATAAGGCAACTTTTCAATCTAACATAAACAAAAAAATTAATAGCATTAATTAAAAATACTCTTAAAATAACAATCAACTAGAACTTGGGTCTAGTGATGATGAAAGATCTTAAATATTACCAGTTCAGAAAAAATAAATATAGTAAAGGGAAATTTTTCCTAAAAAATCAGTCAGCTAAAAAAGATGAGACTAAGTAGATCCTGAATTATGAAAAATTAGTTTCATATTCTTTAAAGTATCAGATATTAAAGAACTGTCTAAATTGTCGTGAACTTGGAAAAAAAGAATTAATTCAAAGAAATGAAGGTTTAGTAAGTTTGGTATGAGAATTGTTTCTCACTTCACAGGACCACTGAAATATGTTTTGTAGATATTTAATAACAATTTTTAGAGTAAATCACTAGTTATGGTCATAGTTAAGGGTGTTCATATATTATAAAGGGGGTTTTATCTCCACAGTTTTTTAAATAAAATCTTTGGTTACATCTTTAAATTCACAAAAATTTGTATAATGTATGTAAATTGACAAATGTGTTGAATTTTCCTTTCATATAAATGTTTATACTTCTTTACAAATCCCTTGAGGTACACACGATGGTATAGATAGATCAATATAATTAGAACAAATGAATTATTTGCCACTAACTCAAATCTTATTAATAAACCAGCTATGACAAAAGTTTATGTAGAACAAAATAACAAAGCTTAACAAAATGGAGGAGCTTGCATGAAACTCCAAATTGTAATGAAAGTATATATAAATCCAAAACTAAAAGTTTATGAACAAAATTTTTAATATTTTTTCTAAGAATCCTCACTTATAAAAAATACAGGAGTCAGACTATTTTAGCATAGCCAGGGGGGTCAAACAAGGTTACAGTCTAAGCTTCTTACTATTTCTCTTGTTCATGGATCAAATAGCAGCAATTAGCAAGATTAGAACTGGGAGGACATTCTTGGGACGAAAACACCTTCAATCCGTTGTAATACAGCTCCTTCTGTATGCAATAGACTTACTTAGTTCTGATCACCATTTCGGTCCATTAACAGAGTGATTTAAAGAGCTGCATAAGGAAGGAATGCTTATAAACACAAGCAAGAGTAAGATCCTGCGAGATGGAACACAAGGAGGCGTCCACATTTACAGCTACAGAGAGACATTGGAGATGGTTATAGATTTCACCTATCTTGGAGCAGTGATGAACCGGTCTGGGAAAATAGACTCAGAAATATCAAGTAGAATAAGTAAAATGAACCAGGTCTACTGCCATATTAGTAGCACCGGGGTAGATAAAAGAGGAGTAGAAAGAAACCTAAAGCTCCATATCTTTAGATCAGTATAACAGTGCTCTTGTAGGGTGCTGTGTGCTGAATTTTCATGGTTAGGCAGAAGAGCTGAGTCACAGTGGCAGATATAAAGTTCCTTAGTAGGATTACTGGGAAGACTAGGAGGAAATGTACCCTCACAATAGTGGTATGTACCCAAATGTACCAATGTACCCAAACAAAATAGTAAAATATGAGGTGGAAGTCATCTCAGGCATCGAAGCCACCGAGACCCGGCAAATTAATTTCATCTATTAAGACCCGCCATGTACAAATAGATGAACACAGAGAGATCTGCAAAAAATGAGTTATATGGACTATGGACTATACTCCTGATGGTAGAAGACCACAAGGCCAACGAGAATATAATACATCGATTATATAGAAAGGCTTTGCCAGAAAAGGGGAGCAGACTTCGCAGGATCAGGATACTAGCAAGAAACAGAGAATGGCAGTCCTGGCTGAATGCTTCCCAATGCTAAAAAGAGTCATCCCAGGAGAAAGAAGAAGCTTATAAAAATGCATGCACTAAATAAAAAAAAAGAAAAGTAAAGCTCTTGTAGGACATTATTTGAGGAAAATATTTTAAAGCCAACTGGAAAAAATAAAAGAGAGGGAGGATCCACTAGAGTAAATGAATCTTAAGCCCTTTCCAGAAAAATTTAACCTGATGAAATTACAAATAAATAAAGCATTTCTTTATTATTAAAAAAATTGTATAAGCCTGCCCATGACTAGTGAGATGACCATAACTAGTGTTTCAACCTAAACCAAAAAAATATTAAAATTTCATAATTGAATGAATATATTAACAAAAAGTATATATTGAATATATTGATAAGTATTTGTTAATTCATAATATACTTTCACAATTATCAACAAGTTCAGTAGCAAAAAATCATATAATTAAGGGTTAAAAAACAATCACAGTATTAGTACAAATAATTATCTTCAAGAAAAATCAAATTCGCTGCTTCCATTTTTAATTTCTTATTTTTTAATTTTTCTTAGCATTATTTTGATAACAATCATTACATTCAAATGTAAATCATCAGCATTTAACTGAAGCCAGACGATTGGCCAAAATTTTTTTTTTAAAAATCCACAAAATTAAATTTTACAATTTGAGGGCAACATAAAAATAAAATAAAAAAACTATTAAAAAAGATTTACTTTTAGATTATAGACTACAGAAAATAAAATCTGTTATTCTCCCTTTTAGCATGTCAACTACCAGTGCAAAAAGCAAAAAATCAATAATTTATAAATTATAAAATAAAAATTTTAGTGTGGTTTTTAAAAAGGGCACATTCCAATTTTCAAAAGCCATGCCAGTTAATTTCTACATTAACACAGTTTAATAATTATGAATATGACAGTATTAAATTTTTAAAAATAAATAAAATAAAGTAAACACGAACCATTAAAGCTGTTGCTGATTCCCTGGCTGCAGAGCCCAACGCCACCAGATTAAAATGAAAAAATTTACCTGCTTTGACTGATGCAGCAATCACTAACGTTTATGTTGATCTTACAAGGAAAAAGCAAACAAAATAGGTAAGAAGCGTTTGTTAGCCATCATCCAGCCAGGGAGTTTAGAAAACATTGCGAACTAAATACTTCAATGGTTAAGAATAATGCAGCCAATCAAGGACAAATGCATGATTATCAAATGGTATTACAGATATCTCAATTAACAGTAAGTTTTTCATTAAAAAATCAAAACAAACAATAAACATTTTATGTAAGTATTTCTTTCTCTCACTACCCTAATCATTTAACTAAAGGAAAAATTAAAACCAAACAAAGAATGCGAAGTAACAAAACACTTGGTATTTTAAGAATGTGTAATACAATACCTTATAAAACTATAGAATCAAAAATAAAATTATAAATTACTTAATTACTTTACAAAACAAATGGAAAACTGTGAACAATTAAAAGTTTCACAAACTGATAATATTAAAATTAATTCACAAAACATTTAGATATAAGAATAATACAACAATGTGAACAAATAAAACAAATATTTCATAAATCTTCATAAAAAATATACCATAAAACACAATGCCACTAAAGCTATAATGTTAATAAGAAAGAAATGTCAAAATAATGTTTGGTTTTTAAATATCAAAAGAAACAATCAATTAACTTTTTCAATTTACTACCTTCTTTCTAGAAAAATATAATCTTCTCTGATGTAAGAATTAAAAAGAAGATCTTTCATGGCATTGTTATACCACTGAAGATCTAATAGGATATAACAACACCCATTTTAAACAACTAAAGTTTCCTCAGGAATTCACTTAATCAAAGATGCCTTTCAAATAAATATCTTTTAAATTAAACCTCAAAGTTGAAGTGGATAACGGAAATAAGTCAAATACTATATATATGCGAGAACGATCATAGCTTTAGCATTTCATTTCTAATCAGCAAAAATCACCCAGGTATTATAAGATTCATGCCTGACAATTTGTTAATGTTCAATATCTTCATGAAAGGAACATGTTATAATTACAGCTTTATCATCATCATGTCAAGGTTAAACCATCATATCCATGATATAGCCAATGAAAATGGCAGTGAGATGATAGATTTAACTGTATCAAGGGAATACACCTGACAAATTGATACTTTAATGGTGAAGTGACTTGGAATTAGACTATATATTCTAAATGGAAGACAACTTTGTCCAGCCTATTGAATTTAGGAGCATTAAGAGCTGCCAACATCAATTTAAATGGTTTATTCAGAGTTGCTCAGATATATGATCAACAGAGTTTCAACAGTACACCACAGATGTGATCCACAGCCTAAAATTAATGAAATGATTTATCAGACCTGAACCCTTAATCAGGTCAATGACATAAAACAACTTTGGATGTTGTGAAAAGAAATAATTACAGAGATTTCACACTAAGGAGAAAAAGAAAATTAAGTTAGTGCACCACATTACTACTGGAGTCTCAACTCAGGAACACATATCGAAGAAGAGAACTGAGGAAAAGCTGTGAGAAAAGATAGAATAAATAAAGAGCTAGGTAAGTATGTTTGTGTAAGACAAAAAGTACTTTCAAATACAAATATTGAAATTTTTAAGTCCACATGTAAGCTGTGATACAATCAAACCAATAATAAGGACAAGGCATATTCCCACACTCAATACATAACGATATAGTTTATAAAAAATACATGAGCATACAAAATATTTGAGCAATTTTTCAAGGATAATAAGTATCCTTATTGCATCCTTATGTGGATTAAATGTAATTAAATGGGCATCTAATAGTATTGTTTACTAGAATCTAATATATGAATGCCTTTCAGAACAGTCCTTGTTTCTTTATTTCCAAGTGTAAAGATCCTACTGTTTCGATATATGACTCCTTCCCTTATACTTAAATATGGGGACTAAGAGCTGAAAATAAGCAGACTTGATTTTCAACATAAGAAAAAAGGTACTGTTTAAATCAATTTTCTAAAAACATTATACCAACCCTTGATGCATAAGCTTAATATGCGTGCGAATAGAATGATAATTTTCCTAGAGCTCAGACAATATACTATTATATGAATTAAAATTTTTGGTTAGTGAGGGAAATATTTAGTACAACTGATCTTTGTCCAGAATAAAGTGTAAAAAAACATTACCCTCATCTGTAAAAATTAACTCTCTCAATACAGTGTGACTAAAGAATTGGGAGTAAATTGAATATTATGGTAAGTAATTTATAGTGAGCTGCATATGGTTGATTGATCTAGAAGTTAGAAGAAGAAAACATCAGATAATGTACTAAAGTTTAGATTTTTTATAAATGAAAATTTAATTTTTATGTAATAAAATAACAAAGAATAGATTGAATTAAAAGTTGATTAAGTGTTTAATTTTTACAAAATTAACATCAAAAGTGAATACTATTTTTGTTTTATTAAAAATCATATAATTATATCATATAAAAATAACAGTTACTTCAGTGTCCTTTAAAAAAACAAAACAGTTTAATTAATTTTAGATAGGACTACAATGACAGATTTTCAGAAAGACAACAGTGGCAGACTATCAAGATAGTATCCTTAAGTGTCCTGAGAAAATGATCAAATGGGAAGAGAGAGTGTCCTTTTAAAAATTAAAAGGATTTAATCAATTTACAAAACGATTAGAATAAGTTTGTCGGGAAGAAGTGACGAAAGATGTCCTTTGGCCATCAATAATCGTTAGATCCTGGCAGATCTGAAACTAGTATCCTTCAGTGGCTTTGGTAAATATAATATAGTGAATATTTATCTTAACATCAATTTTATGTGTATTTTATTTCATATTGATTAATAAGATTTTATTTTGTTTCATTTAAGTAACAAATTTTTTTAAATATCTGTATTCACTACCAACATAATTTTCTATTGATTGTTAATAAATGAAATTAGATTGAAAGTTATTTCTCAAACATTTCATAAACTAACACAACAATAATTAATTTTAGAAATATATTATCTATTTAAAAATATAATTTAAATCTACATATTTTGTATAATTTATCAAACCCCAATGAACCATTATATGGTGATGTTATTAAAGCATTTAAAAAATAGGGTTTTATATATACATGTTTTTGTTTTTTAAATCATACTAAACTGATACATAGCCTTGTAGAAAAGAATCCTAGAACAGCAATTGAGATCTAAGAAGACACTTTTATCATGTAATTTATATTAGAAATATTAATATTAAAATATGGAAAAATTGCATTATTGCAATTTATTTTTTAAAAAAATTATCAATAAGAAAAAATCAAGTGTTTAGATGTAATAACTTATAGTAGAGAAATGGTCAGAGATGCTGTCAGGTATAATTAACACATCCAAGTTTTTTAATAAAAACTTTATATTCGTAGTGCCGACGTTATGACGTTTGCTTTGCAGGTCTTCTTCAGGGCTAAAATAATAAAAAATGGATGTGACCAAGATGATAAAAAATGAATGATGCAAAGTAAATTAATCAGCCAAAAAATTAATAGTTGTTAACAAGATTAGTAGAATATGGTTATAGGGTTAATTACAGAATTGGATATGAAATAGTAGCAAGGTCAAGTTGAAAGATTCAGTATGTAATAAAATAAATTTGATTAAAGATACTAATTAAATTTGTATATGTACATGTATTTGTATCTGTATTTATATTTGTATTTTGTATAAACTGAACTTTGTATTGTTCAATCAAAATTATTTTATTACATATTAATTATAACACGTCTTGATTAGACCTTGCTACTATTTCAAATTCAATTCTGTAATTAACCCTTCAGATATTCTTCCAATTATGGAAATAACTATTAATTCTTTTGTAAATTAATTTACTTTGTATCATTTATTTTGTATCATCTTGGTCATCCACTTTTCATAATTTCAGCCCTGAAGAAGACCTGCAAAGCAAACGTCGAAACATTGGCACACCGGATATAAAGTTTTTATTAAAACTTGGATGTGTTAATTACCTGACTGTATTACTGACTATTTCTCTACTATAATATCTTACTGTCAACCATAGCATTTTCTTAATAATTTATATTCATTAGGATTAATGTTTCACAGAGGAAGCGCTAATAAACAAGTTACTGAATATATTTGCAGCATGGCAAAATAGTGAATAATCCTGTTCTAATTGAAATAATAATTCTGAAAAACAGTACAAACTCATTTCCCAAAATGAAGCTTCCCCACTTAGTTAAAGCAACTATGAGAACTTATCAAGTTTTATATAGAACATAGAAGCCAAGTTTGTGTAGAAATTTAAGGGCTACTTTGATAGAGATGTACCAATCAAGTAGTGTGTTTATATATCTACCACTCCTTCAACATTTAACCAAAGCTATTCTATTGGAGCTTTGGGATACAAAACATCATGATAAAATGAGTAAAAGTTGTGATGACATTAGACATTTTGAGTAGCAATGTATGACTGATAAAATGAATTTCTTTGAAGATTAGAAATTTATTAGATCAATTGATAAAAATGAAAAGTAACACTCAATAACAATATCAAGAGAAACTATAAAAAAATCAAATCCTTAAAACCAACTAGTCGTGTTATAATTAAATGCTATACTTTAGAACCTCATAGAGATTTCAAACATACATAGAGATATATTATAAAATTCAAAACACATACATACAACTTAATAAATAGTTTTAATTATCAATGTTATTCAAAGTAGGCTTTAAAATATAAAATTATATCAATGCAAAAACACCAATTACCTACATTATTAAAAAAGATAAAACAAAACAATACTCTATATAAAAAAAAAGTGTTAAATAAAAAAAGAATAAGAATAATAAAAGAGAGAGAAGGAAATATACATCAAGAGATATCTGTATTGAGGAGGAGTGCGTGAGTGATGTAATGCTTACAGTGAGGCTGGAGGTGGAGGTCCAACGAGGGCTAGGAAGGCAAGGGCAGGATCTCTTCTCATCTCTGAGTAGGACTCGTACCCGTGCTTGAAAGTGCCGATGACGAGGGACTTGTCAGCATCCCTGTCCCACCATGGGGCCGGGGAAGTGCTCTGGTCACAGTGAGGCGCACACATCGGCAATGAGCTAGCCCCACAATATTGTACCCAGTCAGCACCCACAGGTCAACATGCATTACGGTCCCGCATCAATAATCATTTTTACATCAATCATATACTTTACAAACCATTATCTTTCAACTGCGCTGATTTTAGAATTAAGCACTTTTATGACCTAATTAAAATAAAAAATTAGGTTTATGTAAATATTTAAAAAACGTGACATGTTAAAGAGAAGTTTACAACTTCTTCAAAGCTAACTCTTTCGCTAAGTTATGAAAAAAGGCCTATTTCAAAATACAATTAAATAATTAAATAAATGATGAGTGATGAAATAATTAAGAATTCATAACTAAACTTTTAAAGAAAAGTAGTACAAATTAAAAATATTCAGAAGCAAAGTATTATCATATCCTTAAGTATCCAGTAGAAAAAATAAAAAGTAATATGAAATCTCTAAAAAAAAATCTCTAATTTTATCATATCCAACTTAACCTTCATGCGGGCCCCCCTTTAATCTTGCCTATTTCAAAATACAATTAAATAATTAAATAAATGATAAGTGATGAAATAATTAAGAATTCGTAACTAAACTTTTAAAGAAAAGTAGTACAAATTAAAAATATTCAGAAGCAAAGTATTATCATATCCTTAAGTATCCAGTAGAAAAAATAAAAAGTAATATGAAATCTCTAAAAAAAATCTCTAATTTTATCATATTAAACTTAACCTTCATGCGGGGCCCCCCCCCCCTTCAATCATGCAGTGATATGTGCATGGTGGCAATCTGGCCGCCCTATAATATACAATACTTTCCTGGCTCGTTTATGTTGTTTAGCATTGTTTTAGCCTAATGCACTAATTTTAAACATACAATTATATATTAATTTCATGATTTTGTATAATTGGACAAGGACACGTATTAATTTCAATGATAAATAAAATGAAAACATTATTTCAAAATGCTTTATAGGCAAAAAGATTTATAATTAAAATTCTATGGTTGACTGTAGGATGTAATTGTAGAGAAATGTTTTTATTTTTAATAAAAAACTTGGATGTGTTAATTATACTTGACTGCATCCCTAACCATTTCTCTACTAAAAAAAATTATAATCCCCCTCCCCCTGCTATCTAGCACCTAAAATTTTAACTAAATATGCCAATGGCAATGAGGTTAATAAAAATGAGGGATTTTATTATTATATTTTTATGAAACTAGAATGAGAAAGAAAACATCTAAATAAAATGTCCTAGAATAGTTTAAGAAAAAATAAAAACCTCAAGTTCCAGTTGCTATATGAGAGATGGACTAAATTTAAAACTGTTTTCCAAAATTTAACTTAATTATTTAAAAAATACCACTCATAGAAAGGGCATAACATTTTCTAAAAAAATTGGTTTTGTTGATAAGAATTTGATTTTTCACCATGACATCCAAATATGGTGAACAATTTAAGAAGTTGGTTTACTTTATTGCATAACAAGTATTAAAATATTAATTCAACTTAAGCATAAATAGCTCACTGAGGACAAACCATTGAAAATAAGAAATAAAATTCACAAAGAATAGGTCAATTATCTCAGCCTCTTAAAACAAAATCAGCTGTATACTTTTCTCAGAAAATATACATGGTGTGATAGAATAAAAAGAGGATGACCTAGCACAAAGCTATAGAAAAAACTGATTATAGAAAAAAGTCTCCCTTAAACACACTTAGGTTAGATCACAGACAAATTACAGCACAAGGTAGTTTTAAGTTCATTATGTCAGAGACTTCCTTTACAGCTCATTTTCAAATAATCATTACAGTACAATCCCGTAAAATTAATGTTTGATAACCTGACAGTCCAAATTTCTAGAGGACCCCGTAAAGAAATTAATTCCTTTAATTAAACATTAAAGTATTTTTGCTTAAGTTCGGAACCCTAAGCATTTGTTGTTTATGAACAAGAACTGATAAGTAAGCTGAAAAAGGTTGACCAGCTAGATGTCATCGGTTGGGTTTCTGTGTTGTGGGACTATTTGGAGCAGATAACATTGTTGAGCAATTGGAAGAAACAACTTGACTAATCTGGCAATTCACTCATTGAGTGGATTCTGCTCTAATCAGTTTACTGAAGGAAGGTCCTGGCTGTGAAAACTTCACTACAAACTACTTATATATAATCTTTCAAATAATTTATTTATTTTATAAAGATTCCCTAATTTTCTTATCTAAACAGATAATTAACCTAACTGTTGGCAATGTTTATCTACCTTAACTATTAGCAAACTAAAAATATAAATTTTAAAATAAGATTTTTCAAATCATTATCTTAGGCATTTATTCTATTACAGTTTATTTATTATTACTACTTTAATAATTCAGTTTGGTAACAAATGACACAAAAATTTTGTCAATTGAATAAAATTTAAAAACTGAATTAATAAGCTATTAAAAGTATAAATAAATGGTACATACTTCCTATAACTTGATGAATTTTTCAAATAATATTGCTTCAAATAACTATTGCTGAAAGTTTAAAAAAAGAATTTATCACAACTCCAAAAATATGTGATAAAGCATTTAAAAATCACCAAAACTGATAACTTATCTACACAAAAACAAATAACACTGCAAAAGTTAATCAAGAAAAGTAAAAGTTACCCTTATATTATACCGGGTGTCCCGAATTTAAATGGCAAAACTTCAGGAACTTATAGGGGACCAAAAAACTAAGACAAAAAGTCCTTTAGAGATTTGCTCGTTTTTCCTTAGTTTTAGAGAAAATCACAAAAAAAAGAAACAAAACAAAAATGCTACAGGTAGTGATTATCACCTGTCAAAGTTCGTCAGGCTAGGCAGTGAGATATGTAAACACATGTTATCCTTTACATTCTTTTATTTGTTTACATTTTGGCTTCCTTCTAGGATTATATATAATTCCTAAATCAGTCTTCAGTCAGTTACGCAGATATTTTTGTGTGAATAGCATCAGCCACAATGCCGCATACATATTCTAATGTTGAATACGCTGATATGATTTTTGTGTATGGTTTCTGTAACGGTAATGCTTTAGAAGCGGTGCAGGAGTATGCACTCCGATTTCCAAATAGAAGAGTGCCTAATCGACGAGTCTTTTCGTTAACTCTTAATAGACTACGAGAGACTGGGTCATTCTTAATACGTAATGAAGGCGACCAATTCTAGGCAGCAATAAGAGCAGATTATCGGAGAAGAAATTGTGTCCAACGCCACTTCAATAACAATCCTGAGACTAGCATCCGAAGAGCATCTGCTTTATTACCTCAAGATTATGTCAAGAGATTGAATTTTAGTAACTGGTTTCTTGAAGAAATTCATGATGATAATTAATTTCCATTAAAAATCATATGAACCGATGAAGCTACCTTTAAAAGAGGAGGAATTGTTAACCAAAGAAATTATCATGTATGGGCTCTAGAAAATCCCAGAGCTATTAGAGAGAATAGGTTTCAGTATGAATTTGTTATTAACGTTTGGCTTGGAATTTGGAACTGAATACTGGTGGGACCATATTTTTTATCTGGAAGATTGAATGGTATCACATTTACACATTTTTTGGAGAATGACTTTTTTAACTATTTAGATGACATTCCCTTACAGCAGCGGATTGAAATGTGGTTCCAACTCAATGTCCAGCGCATTATAGCAGAGTTGCTCGAGCTTGGCTGGATATAAATTATCCAGAACGATGGATTGGACATAGAGGAGTAGTACCTTGGCCACACAGATCACCTGATATGACACCCATGGATTTCTTCGTATGGGGAACCTTGAAGCAGAAAGTTTATTCGGTGTCAATCAACTCAAGAGAGCAATTAAGAGACTGAATCATAGATGCAGTGCACCAAATATCATCAGAACAATGTTTAGCTGCAATTTATCAAGTGAGTGCTAGATGTAATGCTTGCATTGGTGCAAGAGGACAACATTTGGAGAAATATTTATATTAAAAAGAACATAACATAAATATAAATGTAGATAAATAAGTATAAAAATGAAAACTTGTTTTGTTTCTTTTTTTTGTGATTTTCTCTAAAACTAAGCAAAAACGAGCAAATCTCTAAAGGACTTTTTGTCTTAGTTTTTCGGTCCCCTATAAGTTCCTGAAGTTTTGCCATTTAAATTCGGGACACCCTGTATACTAGCATTCCCCGTCGCGGCTTTGTCCACTTTCATAAGTTAAGAACTTAAATAAATTTAACTAATAATTCAAGTTTAATTTTTTTATTGATAAAAATCTTGTATTGAAGTATGCCATTAAGCAATATTCCTTCAATGATATTTTAAGACTTAGCAGTAATTTTTAACTTGGTTAAAATTGAACAGATTAGGTGATTGAGGATTACATAAAATCATAATTAGAAACCCAATTTTTAATTTTAGTGTATGCGTTGGTAATCCAGATGGTCAGAGACTATAAAGAAACCCTTGCGGGTAACGGACTGCATTATCAGTGCTTACAACTAAACGTTCATGAATCATATTTTTACAAACGATATGAAAAAGATAAGGTCGACATTTTGATTTGGTAATTTCATTAATTTCGTCTTTTTAGATTCTAATTTCTCATCAGAAAAGTGTGAGAAAGTTTAGCAAACCCATTTCTGCCACTCAACATTGTACATTTAAATTTGTAAATTTTATTATTGCTAAACCTTCCTAGGTATATGAAAATGGGGCATGGCAGTGAAAATTTGGAACAGGAGTTCAATAGTTTTGTGGAATGGAACCATATATCAGTTAATTTTCCAAACTCCACTGGTATCCATATATTGCATGGTATATTTATAGCTTTTTATTAACAATTTAATTGAAAATAATTAAATTATATCATAAATGTCTAGCTCTATATAACACCGTAACTTTGTAACCTCTCTCGAATTGTGCTATTGGTAGATTATCAAACTTCACTGTTATCCACATATCACTTTTTTAAAAGAAATTACATGAAAATTAGTAGATTTTATTATTGCTAAACATTTCTTGAACTAAAAAGATGTTAAAGTTAAAATTAGGTACAGAATGGTTCAGTAGTTTTTGATCAGATTGATGGATAGTGATCACTAATGAAAAATGGCTTGTCCCTTTATATAATAGTATAGATTATAATATATTATAAACTCCTGAACAAAAGTATCACATCACTAGGAATAATCATTAAAAAAGTCATTAAGGAAATTTGGAACATTTTGTTCCGATAGTAAGGAATTATCACAAGCAATGAGTATTAACATAATAAAAAATGGAAAACCAAACAGCAGATATGGGAACATGAAGATAGTTAAAACAAATAGAAGATTATGAAGAAAAAAATGGCTACATACTTCTCAAAATTAAATTTTAATTTTAACATAAAAATATAAATCACAAGATAAAAGGACAATCATTTCAACAACAGTATTCAGTGACTCCACCCCTAGCTCTGATAACTGCATTGTCAATATGCATGGATCAGATTTAATTTCTTAGAGATTATTATGTTATTTTACTCACACATTTTATTTTTGCATGATTTCCTACATATGGTCAATAAGATTTCTTAAATAGAATTTCCTACTTCATTGGCAGTAGAAAACCAGTTTTGTAGAAAATGAGATAAAATAAAATGGTTGTCATGTCCTACTGTAGAACCTGTCATACCATGCCAACCTGAAACGGGTCTCCCGTGTGGTTGTCTGTCCTCCATTAAAGCTATACTGTCCTGGAAACTGTCGAGTTGTTAATGTCAAGGCATCTGGCAATATAGCCTTGGTTAATTCCTTCTTCACCCAATGTAACCACATAAATTTTCATTTCCTCAGTTAAATTTACTGAATATTTTGTCTATTTATTTAGAAAATATAACAACCGCTTTAAAAACTGCGTACACTAAAGAAACAATATTGAAAGATGTACTAGAGAAATGAATCATCTGTGAAAAACTTTAAATGCTCAACTGGAATTAATCATGTGTGGAATTAAAATAAGAAGTTATTAACTCTGGTTTAGTTTAGTGAACAGTTCATCATACTGAACTTATCTGTAAATAAATGGAATTTTATTTTATTAAACTGTAGTATGATTTAGAAATAAAAACACAACTAATATGATACTTTTGTTCAGGTGTTCAATATAATATAAATTAAAACAGCATCTATGTTTACTAGTCCAACTTTCCTTTCGGAGCTAATAAACATAAATGTTTGTGTACATAAGTTTTTGGTTAATTTGATTTTAACTGAGTTCAGCTTGGGTACACTTATCTTATAGTTAAGTGTTATCAAATGCCAAAATTGTGTTTTCACAAATTCGAAGTGAACTTGAATAGACATATAGTTTAATAAAATTAAGCTGCATGGTGTTTTAATTCAGTAGGCATGTTTACTTATTTTCTTATTATTTTCAAATTTTAACAGAATCAACATTCTACCTTCAAAAAGTAGTTTTAACAATTTAGAGATAATCTGTTTCCATTGGAGGAGGGGGAATAGTTTTTTAAAAACTAATTTAACTATACAAACTAAACCTACCTCTTATCTTTAAAAAGTTAATTTTACCTTTTAGAGCAAATGCTGTTCAGTTAAAAAATATATATATATTGGTAGGGGGTCACCTGTGGTGTGGTGGTTAGCATAGCAACCTACTATACCCAAGATCGTGGGTTCGCAGCCCGGCAGATGACCTTAGGATTTTTTAAAGGGAGTAAAAAATCCTTAGTTATGCCGTCCTTCGGAAGGGACCTAAATGGGGGTCCCGAGCCTGTGCGATGTCAGGTACTCGTTAAAGATCCTAATCCTAATTATACCTGGATAGGCAAAATTTAGGACTCCCACTGTAGCATTGTGCGATTAGCCATAGCAGCATAAAGTGAGGTTAAACGAAATAAACAAACAAAATATATTGGTTAGAAATATAGTAAAAAGGGATGAGTATCCCTCAAGTAGAATTAGTTGTTAGGTTTTCTAGTTCTGGGGGTGACAGTAGACCACAAAATAGATAAATTAGCAATGCTTATCTCAACAATTAAAAATTCAAATTAAACAAACCAAAATATGCAGTTGACTATCATTCAACTATTTAAAAAAAATTATTGAAAACTTTCATCCTCCAAATCACGTATTATTATTATTAGAAGATAAACAAACTGATCTGAAACTTTTCAAAAAACTTTTATTTACTTCTTAATCAAACTTTTAAAAATAGAATAACCATTACAGTTGTAGGCAGAGATCTGATTCAAGATCTATGTGATCAATCAGTAATCATCATACCTTAGTACCTGTCACCACTTTGACTATTTTAGAATATTTTATTTCCTTTATTTAAATTACCTATACCTACCACAAAAGACTTCGGCCTGAACTTTCTGTTTTCTTGAAGTCTAAACTTACAAAAGATATAGGCAATTAAATTAATAGAGAAAAACTAGTAGGAACAAAAGCTAAAATTGTCAAAGAATTAAAATAAATTCTGTAGTAATGGATCATAGGTTCTTATGACAGAATATTTTTAAAATCACTGTTTTGAAAACAAGAAAAATTTGTTTTTACTACGAGGGTGAATCAAATATAAACGGTAATTTTCAAAATTATATTTATTGAATAATATTATACAGAAACTATACCTTCAACATTTCTCAATGTAGTCTCCTGCATTATCTACACACTTCTGCCACCGATTTGGAAGCTTGAATATTCCCTGTTCATAAAAAGACTGAGGGCGAGTTTTTAACCATTCGCGCATGTGCTTTTCGACGTCTTCATTGTTTTCAAATCGTTTTTTCCTCCAAGTGATTCTTCACATGTGATAAGACGTGGGTCCACCATTACACCCCCGAATCGAAAATGGCAAGTAAGGAGTGGCGAAGGAAGGATGAAGGCTGCCCAGTGAAAGCCAAAACTCGTCTCTCAGCCGGAAAAGTTCTTGCAACAATTTTTTTTGACTCAAGGGGAGTTCTACTCATTGATTTTCTTCACGATCAACGAACAGTGAATGAGTCTTACTACTGCCAGGTGCTACAGTCAGCAAAAACCAGTTACCGGAACAAAAGACGAGGTGTGCCCATTAGAGATGTCATTCTTCTCCATGACAACGCAAGGCCTCACACCGCCTCAGACCTGTCCCCTTGTGACTATTTTTTGTTTGCACCCCTGAAAGAATCACTTGGAGGAAAACGATTTGAAAACAATGAAGACGTCGAAAAGCACGTGCGCGAATGGTTAAAAACTCGCCCTCAGTCTTTTTATGAACAGGGAATATTCAAGCTTCCAAATCGGTGGCAGAAGTGTGTAGATAATGCAGGAGACTACATTGAAAAATGTTGAAGGTATAGTTTCTGTATAATATTATTCAATAAATATAATTTTGAAAATTACCGTTTATATTTGATTCACCCTCGTAATATATATAACACAGCTGTAAGCAGTTAAAGTAATAATCTCATTAGACAACTTAATCACCAGTAATGCAATAAATAAATATGTACCATAGAAAATTGAAAATATAAAGATCTATCTGAAAAAAAGAAGAAGCAAGTTTTCAGCTGGCTTAAACACACAATCTTAATAATGAATCTAAATGTTTTACAATTCTACTGAGGGTTTGACGTTTTTTGAAAATTTCTTAGTTTTATAAAATAAACTTTTTTTTTAACTACCATACTGCAAGAAGGAAAAAGTATTCATTATTATAGTTAATAAATAGGTATTAATCCTAATTACTAAAGCTACTGGACTTCCGGTTTTAAGTTAAAACTCTTAAGTGGGAGACCCTCCTGGGTACACCTCACTTAGTGAATGGATATGAAATGGATACCTGAGTCTTCAATGGGCTCAAGAAAAAACCTGAAAAAGCAAGAAGAGATCCTGCCCAGATGAACCCTTGTATAGTACCATTGTTCTCGTACTGAACTCAAGATACCTTCATTGGCTATAGAACTACAGCTAATTGGTTTCATTTAGTAAATAAAAAAATAAACATAGTTTATAGAATTAATAAAATTAAAAACTTTTAATAATAATGATAAATATAAAAAGCCCCATACTGGGAGTTCGAAAAGCTTCATTGAGATAATTACAACAAATTTATAAAAAAAACCTATTTATAGGTAAGAAGCATCTACAATCTTTCCAAAATCTTAAGGATGTAACTCCTTAAGTAATTTGTTAGAAGGCAACAAAAGAAATTTGTGAATAATCGTAGGAAGCATGCCGGAGCAGTGCAGGTTGATGTTTTACAATACATTAACATGCAAGAAATATAAACAAAATACGTTTAAAAAAAAGTGATAAAAGAGACGATACAAAAATCTTATTAAGTTTAACTTAATTATAATAATATTTCGACTTCATTCAAATTAATACCCTGTTCTCAATGCTGTCTGCAAGCTTACTGGCCTGGAGCACTGAGATATAATAGAAGCAAATTGGAGAATCTGGAGCACTAAGATCATTGGTACAAGCAATACCAAGACTTAACCCAATGATGGACAATATAAAAAAAATAAAATTAATATAAAGGTAATGTACAATTACTATTACAGGATTTCAATTAATAAACCAGAAGCATCAATAATTAATTTACTGTTAAGAACTTTGGTAATAATAAAGTTAACCATTTCAATTTCATTGACAAAGTTTTTGAGCTTTCAACAAATTTAAACTGAATTCAATTCATAAATGACATATTATTTTCAAAACTGTAATATAAAAATAACAACTAGCCAAGGGGTAGAGGGATGGTTCACACAACTGTGAGCATGATCACAGAATGGAAAACATAAAATTTAGTTAATACCTAATGTCAAACCATTTATATCATTTATGCTAAGCTATTTATAAGTTTATATATTATCTGAATATATAGCCTCTATGGCAATGATGGTGAATCTCAGGCTGATCACAGCAGACAAATTCAAGAATAAGCTTCTTAAATTCAATATGCCTTGACATACTGAAAGTCATGAGTGTCATTAGAAAGAGATTTCATTATTACCATCTAAGTTAAATGTTACAGACTCCAATTATTACTACTGTTATTCTGCTTATACATTTGGGACTCATAAACCTCAAGGTAGGAAGTTTAGGTAAAACATTACCACACAAATCATTAGTAGTTAGTTCAGTAACAAACTTACTTTTTCAAAATCACCATCACATTAACCCCACAAGTAAATTGCACCACATATCAGGGAGGTGAAACACAATCATCTAACTAACATTCAAGCCAACATATGATTTTCACGTTGGCATTAAGCAAATGTTTAACATGTACTAGTAAGACTAGGAAGTTAGTAGCCCCCAAACAGAGATCACGATATATACAAGGCTAGGCAACAAAAGTAATGCCTGTCTGACTTTTCTGAAATAGTTACAGAGAAAAGCAAAAACTTATTTAAGTTTTTGAATAGTATAAAAGTTAAATTAATAAATTATCATAAAGTGAGGTTCCTTAATTGCAAATAGCTTGAACCACAAATCAAAATGTTTTATTTTGGGTTTTAGCTATGTATCAGAATCCTAGTAAGCATATTAAATATATCGGTGTTTTTAAGAGGAAAACAGAGAATTAAAAACATAACACGAATTTGTTCATTATAATATACAAATCAATCGATAAACCACTGTTTATAAGCTTAAATAAATAATTTTTAATAGCAACTAATTTTCTTGATCCAAGCAACATTAATTATTTAAGTAAAGGAATACCCATTATTTAAAATTTGAAGATGATATACTAATCTGTCAAAATAATTTATTAATCAACGTCAGATATTCAATAATAAGACAAACCTTAGTAATATATTACTGATTATAATTTGTTACAAATAAAAGAAAATCTTAGATAGGTTTTTAAAAGTTTGATTAAAAAATAGGCAATGGAAAAAAAAGGGGGGATATGTATCAAGTTTGATACAAAAGAGCAGGAGGATAAGAATGAAATAGACCTTTTAACATTAATAATGAGCACAGGTGGTTTGTAAAGTTCTTGATGTAAAATTTATTGATGCTGGCCAACATAAGCAGAAGTAACAAATATATAGATAAAACATTAGCACATAATAAATATATAAAGCATTTAAAAGACAAAATAAATCAATGAAATTCTTAGAAAATTACTAAATAAATAAAAAAATGTCTAAACAAAATTTTTAGACCCCATGAAAATCACCAAGGAGTTGGTGTAGCATATTTTTTTCATTTAAATTTTCACCCACACTAACACCATGCGCACTCACACCACCCTCACACTCATACTCATATTTTTTATTTTTTTATTTTAAAGATTTCATTAATTTTGTTATCATAAAAGCAGAGGGGAACAAATTATAAATACATATATATAAAAATAAAAAATTAGCAAAAAAAATAAATAAGGATATGTACTGAACTTGGCAAAGAACAAAACCACTGACTTTTAAAAAGTTAGTATTTTATATATTATTACTCTTTTCTGATTTTAAAGTTAAATTATATATAGTTTATAAACATTTATTTTCTTAAAGACTAAGGAATGAGTGCAACCAAAAGTGAATCATAAGGTATTTAGTAAATGACGCAAGACATGCAATTAAGCGACATTACTTGCCTTTAATTGGTGGGCAGCGCCCTGAAGTAGATACAGATGAGATGAATAAATTATAAACTAATTCTTAACTACTTAAAATAAAAAAAAAATTACTAGCTGTAATAAAATTCTTAGTTACGGTATCTAATAGCAAAACAGCAGTGAATAACGGACTCCAATGATAAATGTTTTCGTACTCCAGACATTATTCATTATTTTTTAGTGATCATAGAGCCAATAATATTGAAACATAAAAAAAAAAAAAACTGAATAGACATATCTCAGTATCAAATATTGATAGAATGGACATTAGTCTATTTTGAATTCTGATTAAAAATAATTTATGTTAAATCTCAAATTCATAGTATGGATGTCAAACAGGATCCAAATTCAACTTCAGGAGGATATTTAAGTATTTATTTGAATACATAGCGAAAATTTCTTATAATATATCAAAATTTTAAAAGGTTGTAAGAAATAAAGAATAGTGGACCATAGTACAGCTTAGGGCTGAACATATGTATTTTTATACAACTGGTAAACGTTTTATTCAGCAATAAACTGTTATTAAAATAAAATAATTTCTAAACCGTCAGATTCCCTTTCAATATTGAAAATATTGTTACAATGATTCATGATTTAATTAAATCATGACTAAAACAAAAAGTCAATAAATAAATAAGATCAAGACATATAACTTAAATTTCAGTGATTTATTAAATTTCAATACCACTTTTGACTGTAGGATTAAGTAATTCATTGTTTTCTTGTTCAGGCAAATCTCTTTTACCCAGATCTCTATCAATAATTTTAAAAAAAGATGACTTTCCTACATATTGTACGTTTCACTAGAATTATGGTAGATCTGCCGGGTTTTTTTAAAGCTGACGATGCCAATATCCCTAACTGCCTTGGTTATGAAGTGACCTAGCTTGGGAATTCAGAAACTCCCAATAAAAGAACATGTAAAGCATAGTTATAAATATTTGAGATGTATGTCTTCTGTACAGGGCCAGAATCTCACTGACGGAAGAGAAGGTTGAACCAATGGACATCAACGCACATCTAAGGATGCTTCACAAGTTAGTGCAAGTCTTTGCAGGAATCTCTCAACCTTCTATGAGAAGATATCAAGAAATATATACAATAAATAATTTTTTTTTTTTTTTTTTTATGAACTGAAAGGAAAAAAAGGTGAAGTTTAAAATTTATAGGAATCTAATATTAAAAACAAGTAATAATCGTGGAGAACCAATAATCTGCTGTTTTACTATGCTGCTTTATTATTCCATAGGATGCTGCATGCAATATATGCAGAAGTCAAATATAAAAGTTAGGCATACTATGTAATACCTTTAATCAACTAAATTGAAAGTAAAATTATAATCTATCCTTAAATGAAATGTTAATACATAATTATAAACAGACCTGACGTGAGTACCCTCAGATATATGTTGGACTAAATCACCAATTATTTCATGTTTAATATAATACAACATCCTCACTCGTAGTAACAGCCTGTAAATTTAAAACAAAAAGACAATATATATATAATTTAAAATAAATATATGATTTTTATGTATAGTAAAACTAATTAAACACAAACTTGTTTGCATGACGACTCAAATGCTTCCTGTAATTACTTTCAAGAAAAATATCACCATCAAACTTTTCATGCCTACTCCAATGATCACTGAAATCCATGCCATCACACTTCAGTTTTCTAGAAGCTTTTCTTCCTCGAGGTATTGTTTGTGCTTGCCCTGAAAATCACAAAGCAAAATTAGATTTAAAAAAATTGATAAAATCCTACTTCGAAGACTAAGACCAGCCGCACACTGTAGCACACTCATTTTCAAACAAAACCTTTTGTAAGAAGCAGTCAGAAAAGTCTGGGAATAAGTAGAAGTAAGTGATGGGGCACACACACAGCCGGGCATCTGGTTACCAAAGACTGGTTTGATTGCAACCATTTTGTCTTGCTTGGAAACGTTTTGTTTGCTGCAGTGTGCAGCCGGCCTAAATATATTACTTATTTAGAATATAGAATAGAATATAGCTACTATATTAAAATATTTTTTCAATTTTAATAGTAAATCATAATTAATATACATTCTAGTTTTAGTCTTTTGATATCCTATTAATAAACATATAACAAATTAAGGCTATTGTAAATCCTTCTTTCTTAGTGGACACTAACCACAGATACTTTTCTTGATCTTTTAGGTAATAATTATGTCTTTTAAATAATATTAATTATATAATCAAACATTACAAAACATGGAATTTCAATATTTTAAAACATTTTTTCCTATTTACTTCTCAGTTGTCCTTAATTAATAAAAACTGTGAAACCAAACGGTTTGATAATTAAATTTGTGAATAAATCTGTAATTTACCAATGAAACAGAGCATAGCAACCCATCAACCTGTACACTCCTGCGCATTGAACTGTATCCTTCGAAAAATCCTTTATTATCCGCGCTTCCTTTTTATGGAATCCATTACTCATCTCAATTTGAAAAAGCTCCACTCTTACTTCCTTTAAACATTATCTATTTCTTTACCTCCTGAATTTTAAATCTTCCAAGCAAATATAAAACATCAATATTTGTGTAATATTCATTATAATAGTATACACATAATGCATCCTTTAATTACAAGATTTCTCATTTATTTTGAAACTCATAATTTAATTATTAATCTATTTTTATTATTAATAATTATCACTGCCAGATAATTGTCCTATTTATAGTAATCATATGTTATTCTTCGGGGACAAGTTGTCCCAGAATAAAGTTCTTCTACTGCTATTGTATTTACTATTTACTGAACTTGAAAGTCTCATGTCCTATATATTATCTTTGATATAACATAAGCCAGACTATTATACTATCTTACTGCACATTTTTGTTATTCTTAGGGGAAAATATGTCCCAGAATAAAGATTATTTTTTCACTTTTCATAGCATCAAAAGAAAAAGTCAATTTGTCCAACAATTAACATCATACCATATCATCAGTAACTATTACAGAGAAGTTTTATATTATGACATGAATTAAGAAAAAAAGAAAAGAGAAACGATCTTTTAAGATGGCTACAGAAATTGTATTGAAAAAGTGAAACAAATGATTTTCTTTAATAATAATTATGAATTACAGAACTACTAAAAAATAATTTGATTACCAGAGTGATTTCTTGTATCAAATTCAGGTGGAGTAATTAGATCCCAAATGAAAGTTCTTATTTTATCATCTCCTCTGTAGAATCTTAAACAATATAATACCTAAAAATAAAAGCTTAGTAAATAAGGATATTAAACATAATATAATTCAAATAAATAAAATTCATTAACAAATAATACTTGTTAGATGATTAGTCACTTATTATAACCATCTTAATGTTCAAATAGGCTAAACTTTATATGAGACAAATACTTATTTGTATATTCCATATAAATGGCATATAATGCACCCCTTTTTGATTTTACAATGTAAATATTCAACTTATAACAAATAGTTTTCGAAATATACATTATTAAAAATCGATAATTTTAGAAATAAACAAAATGTTTACCTCACCTTTTGTTAAACACTTGCTTCAAATACCAGAAATGTAAATATGAAATTAAAGTAAATTTAATACTCTATAATTTTGTTTCTGTCATTTTTTCTGAGAAACGATTGTGGAAGGTACTAGAAACAAAAGTTTGACAAAAAGTGAGGTGACATTTGTTTTTTCCGAAAATCACCGATTTTCAATAACGAATCTCATAAATGGTTAGAACTACGACAAATTTATATATTATCAATTTTATAGGAAATTTAATTAGCTTTTATGTTTATTTGAAACATATTTTTCTAGAGTCAACCATATTCAAAATATTATCGAAAAAACAAATAAAAATGAACTTCTCCCCTCCCCCACCGTTAGTTCAATTTAGTTAATTTTTTAGTTAAAAAATTTAGTTAATAGAACAAAAGATAAAATGATGCTAACTATGATTCTTAAAATGGCTAAGCTGTAGTTCAAATTATAAAAACTTATACAAAAAAATAAAACCAATCATAAAATAATTAAGAGATTGATCTTAGCAAAGATCTATGTGAGGGTTATGGAGCTTTGGCAATGTTGCTCCCCCTCCTCTCAGCAGCCAGCGGTCAGACTATAGTAGGCACCCTTCTACCTCCTTAGTTTTCAGTCAGTCAAAATTCTTATTAATATAATCAGTAAATTAGTCCTAATTTTTGTAGTATAAGTTGTTCTGTTATTTCAACAGAACATTCACAATTAATTTAGATATCTGAACATCAAATAAAAAGCTGTCATATATCATGTATTTGAAGGTCTTATCCATCCAGATTACAAGGACTATACTGTACAATACAACAACGTATTTCTAAAAAGGATTAGCCAGAAATCAGTTATATTATCGGCATTAGCAACACTGGTGATAACAGCTTCAACCTTCCAGGTTATTTAAGATTAAATATAATTATAATGGCCATAAGAAACATGTTTATGACCTTTCAACAGATAACAATTTAAATTAACCATAATTAAAGAATACAAATATAAAAATGAAAAATACATACAATCACACGAGCACAATCTTCAATATCAGCTTCTTTCCATCCTTCTCGAAATTGATTATGAGCCAAAATTTCTTGCCACCTTCCCCAACTGTGTCAAAAATATAATAGACGAATTCAAAATAATATATATTAAAATCAATTGGTACGTAAAAACAAAAAAAAATAAACAAGAAAATACAAACCCAAAAGTCAAAAGTCCTCTCTCAACTTTGAAACATTCTGACCTAGCCCATGTTCCATATGCTATATCACCATCTTTTGCAGAATAATCTTCAAATCGATACCTATGTTTCTTATGAAGTTTGTTCTTAACCCGACGTCCTAGAAGTTTCAATAATTAATAGAAATATATTCTTTCTGATCAACCCAAAAAAGTTTTATAGAAAAAAAAAAATAACATTCCAAATACTCATTATGATTTCATTGATAACCTAAGTTATTGAAAACACCATTAAACGTAATAACAAAGAATATAATTCTTGTTATCTAATAAATATTTTTTTATTTAAAATTAAAAGTTAATAATAAACCCATAGGAGTAAAGAATTTTTTCTAAACCCAATTAAAAATTGAAATTAAAGAAAGAATGAAATATAATTTAAAAAAATACAAACAAGTTATAAGCAGCAATTATTTTAAAGAGGAATTCTATTAAAAAACTAAATACGACCCTTGTTGACAAGCAAGAGCACAATAAAGTAGCTAAACAAGTTGTAAATTGAATGAGTTGTAGCTTGGATTGAGTCTCTCTCGTTTCTCAGGTTAGGGAACATAAGTAGTAGGATAGAAAGTCAGTCTAAGGGGAATATCTTGGAGGTTATATAACTTAACTGAGAGAAAAAAAATTGTACATATTTTTCTCAGATTCTGATTTTTTAACATAAATTAGGTAGCATAAAAACATACTGTTTACCTCTCCCTCTTCCTACTCCTAAAGATGTATCATTGTCATTATCAGAATCAGCACCAGATGAACTCTCTAGATCAGATATATCCATTACTGCTTCATCATGGCCATACCGTTTAATTTGAGTTCTTCTACGCGGTTCATGCATCAGCAGGTCATTCTGAAATCAAATATTCGGTATTACTACAAAAAACTAACAACACTCAGCAAATGAGCTGGTGAGAATTGGGATTATTCAATAGTATTGCTCCTTTATCACTGGTCAATTAATAGACATCGACAATTATATTGAACTCTTTACCTAACGCCGGTAAAAACATATCAAATTTAACAAAAACATATCAAATTTAACAAAAACGGATATCGGTTGAGAATGAGAGTGATGTAAGTCAATAGGTACATATAGTATAGGCGCTGAGTGTGACAGAGTATGCAAAAATCACGCACTGATGTTTCTCTTCTGATTATTGTTTAGGAGGTCCTACTGACCATGGAACTGCATGTTTCCACCCGGGAATGTGGTAGGTTAAGACAGGAGGGAGGCCACCAATAGGTGGTCGATTATAATCTCAATAACTCAACTAGTTAGAGTCGTCAAGACTCAAATTTGGTGTCAAATCGTTCATATTTTAACATTGTAAAATTTTTATTCAGTCATATTTTTTTATATCAAGTGAGTGGAGCGAGCAAATCAGGCAACTAATTCTACCGTATAAGAACACCTATTTTTATTTTAGATTCTTATTCCACATTAAATTTTGTGAAGAATCAATACCTTGCTTAAGTTATAATGTGGTGTCTAGTGCATTTTAAGAAATTTCTCAAACAGATACAACACATGATTTTTATGTATTTTTGCACACTAGATGTGGTGGGATTAATTTTTCTGTAATCTCTGTTACAAAATAATGAATATTTAAATAGGCAAAACTTTTTGTTTTATACAAATATATATATATATATATATATATTTTATTTTTTGAAGAGAAAAGATTTGACCCGGTCGGGATTCGAACCCAAGTTTCCACCTCTCTAGCGTGGCGCCTTATCCAACTAGGCCACCGGGGTCGTATCCGAACCAGGCAAATCCCCTCTCTTCAGTGATCCATAACCCCCGGGCACTCGCAAATCGCGATGTAATTCCGGGGATGAATGTTCATATTGAACATTACATTTAAATTTGGATCTCTTGACAATCCGTCACCGTTTTAAATATATGTAATTTTTCTCGATATTACTCAATATTATTAAATATATTATTTTATTTTTTGAAGAGAAAAGATTTGACCCGGTCGGGATTCGAACCCAAGTTTCCACCTCTCTAGCATGGCGCCTTATCCAACTAGGCCACCGGGGTCGTATCCGAACCAGGCAAATCCCCTCTCTTCAGTGATCCATAACCCCCAGGCACGGGGGTCAAATCTTTTCTCTTCAAAAAATAAAATAATATATTTAATACTATTGAGTAATATCGAGAAAAATTACATATATTTAAAACGGTGACGGATTGTCAAGAGATCCAAATTTAAATGTAATGTTCAATATGAACATTCATCCCCGGAATTACATCGCGATTTGCGAGTGCCCGGGGGTTATGGATCACTGAAGAGAGGGGATTTGCCTGGTTCGGATACGACCCCGGTGGCCTAGTTGGATAAGGCGCCATGCTAGAGAGGTGGAAACTTGGGTTCGAATCCCGACCGGGTCAAATCTTTTCTCTTCAAAAAATAAAATAATATATTTAATAATATTGAGTAATATCGAGAAAAATTACATATATATATATATTCCACTTTATGAATTTATTTATTTTTCTAAAATTAATTGTAAAGCCAACTAAATTTGGTGGCATTAAGAAAAAAGTTAAATTAATTAATTTTGTATAATGTAAAAAAAGTACACAGCGCTTAAGTAAATCTAGTAGTAAACCAGGTAATATGCATTAGTAACAACTTTGGCGTAGAGTTTATGCTATATAAAACAGTTAAAATATCCTAACTAAAACCAATTAATCGAATTATGTAATGTATCTTGGGTCTGAAGCAATATTAGGATTTGGAATAAGTTAGCACGCATCTTGTTTCGAATCAAAGATGGTTAAAACAATTTTTTTTTTTTGGTGACTCCTTATCTTTCTTTGTCAATTATGAGAATGGTGTTATTGCATTTTCCGCTTCAAAAAGGTTACTAAAAGTTAGTTTTCCCATTGTTAATGTAATTTTTGGGTATAATCAGAGCATACACCAAATATTGATTTTTCTCAAACTAAAGGAAATTTTATTTACACTACAATCGCTCCCAATGAATTTTTATTAATTTTAAAAATAAAACTGGCATAACGAATTTCAGCCCGTTGAAAGCAATTAATAAAGAATTATTAAAACTTGCACCGCCCATTTTTTTAAACTTAAAAGCATTGTTGTCTCAAATTGAAACAGTCTATTCAATCTTGCTAATGTAATTTTTTCGAAATGAAGGAAACTTGACTTACACCACTTTCATTCTCACCAGCACAAATGATTCTTATTAAAACTAAATAAAAAGCAACAATGGGCCAGTCAAATAAAAAAATAGATCGGCTTTCCTAGCAACACTCTTTCATAACTGAGGAAGCTGCCTTTTCTGGTGACTTACCTGTTCAGCTATCAGTTATGAATAAAAAGAGAAATAGGAGCAAGGATAAAGGCACAATCATCAGCCTCATTTAAAGTCTGACCCGACTCCGAACAGAAGAGAATAGATAGCAATAATTTATCAAAATCTACAATCAAAAGAATCAGCATTATAAAAAAAATGTTAAGGAAATTTTTATGAACTGTATCGATCCTTCTCTATTATATGATCATGAGTAGCAAACTTTGGTAACCAAGTGACTGAGTTTTGAACAAAGACAGAAAGTAAGCAAAACCCTGCTTGCCATGGCCAAAATCTGAAGTTTATCTCCCAAAACATCATATCAGTCATCACAAACAGCTAATTTGTTTATGTCAAAAACTCCTCCCCAAGAGAAATTACCAAAGAAAATAAAGGTTAAAGAAGTTTAAGGGGTCCAAAAATAAAGAAACACATTCATTCAGATGTCAGAAGTTAGTTAACAGCCCAGCCCCGAACATAGATAATTTGGAACATGCAAACAGAAATGTTTATTTATTTTTTAATAAAAATCAATTTATTCCATTTACAACATATTAAAAAATAAGTTCAAATGAATTATTTTATACAGATAAACATAGCCAGAAACGTTCAGTATATAACAGTCATTTGCTGGTAAAAATAAATATTGTATCAGAACAACCATTATCTGAATTTGTAACTTTAGTTAGGGGAGTATCAAAATACAAAGGTACCACTGAATGCAAAAAATCAACAGAATGTTAACCAGTAACATAATCTGTAATGCCCTTTCAGCTCGTTTTGAACTATGTCAGGACATTATAAATCCAATAGAAAACAAAATGGGTTTCATGAAAATAAATAGTAGTGAGCCATGTAACTAGGATTTGGTTAATGATGTTTGCTTTAAATTACTTCGGTTACTTTTGCAATAAATGAAAATAAAAAAAAAAAAAAAAAAAAAAAAAAAAAAAAAAAAAAAAAAAAAAAAAAAAAAAAAAAATTCATAACAGAAAATCACTTACTCCTTCATCCCTTTCAGAAGTATCAATATCAGCTTTTTTTGCCCACTTTTTCCAAAAGTCTGGGTCATCAATGTCTATATCAGCCCGAATTCCTGATGAGGCAAAACTTGCTTTTGAGAATGTTGAACCCTTTTCACTTTCCAATGTAATTACTGTTGTTCTTCTTTCAAGAATCTGATCAATATCTTCTTCACAAAATTTGTCTGCAGCACTATCTTCTTCCATGATTGCCCCATATGCACCTAAAATGACAAGATTCTATAATACCAATAAAAAAAACTGAATGAGGGCCAACAACGGTGAAATAATTCACTAAACCAAAAATTAAAAAAAATAAAAACATTAATGATTAAATACAATAGAAATTTATCAAGCTCAAACATGGACAAATATAAAATTCAGCCTAATCATAAATATCAAAGAGCTCTAAAGGTAGAAACTACATAGGTACACCTATTATATACATTTTACTACCTGAAAGAATAAAAACAAGATTTCCACTAAATAGTTCTCTCTTATAATTTTAAATTTAAAAATACCACCTTGATTGTTAATAGGAAGACAACGATTTAAATTTAATATGATGATTTAAAAATATTTATATAATATTATTTCATTTTTTAAATAGTTTATCTCCCTCTTCTTCTCTTATGTATACATACCCATGTTTTTTTTTTTAATGTTTGTGTACATACAAATCTGTTTTAATTTTATTATTTTTATCTTTTTTAGTCTGTTGTATTATATTTATTATTGTATTGTATTCTACTCAAAATTAATAAAGCCGCCAGACAACAGTAATGTGTCACTGTGTCTCTTTATTATTTTAAGAGAATAATTAGTCACAGAATAAAGTTTATTTTTACATTTCAATTTTATTGTTCAGGATACCTGATTAAAAGCAAAGTGGATTTGATTCTAAACAAGGTCACTTCATATTAATTTATTCTTGATACTAATTCTGTAGAAATAATTTCTAACACTCATATTCTGAAAAGTAAAGGACAGTAATTTTTAATATCAATTAATTAGTAGATGTTTACTTTCAATAGTTATATCAATTTAATCAAATAATTATATATTCACCTTTCTTTAATAAGTCTTCTATTTCCTTCTTGGTAAGTTGTTTGTTCGGTCCTCCAACTTCTTTTCCACCTTGAGATGTATTCATACTTTGTAATACGGCTTTATCTAAACCAAGTTTAAGAGAAGCTTTATCAAACATTTCTCTCTCATATGTATTTCTACAAAGCAGCCTGTATACTTTAACCATCTTTTGCTGACCGATTCTGTGACATCTTGCTTGTGCCTAAAAAATTAAATATAATAAAAAAAAATGTATAAAAACATAAAAGAAGCTATGCATTTATAACATTTGTATAAAAAATAAAACATAAATTTAAGAAAACAATTAATTTTCATTACATGGAAAAGAATAAGCTCGAGTAGGAGATAATTACTTAATTTTAATATTGAAAAATGAAAAAGAGTAACATTTCACTGAAGGGGAGGGCTCACTTTCAGAAGGGAGGCTGAAGTGAATAAAGGCCAGAGGAACTTCTTAATTTTCTCTAAATCTTTATTTACTATTTTTTGCAGTAATACTAAAATTTGTTCATTATTTTAACTCTTTTTTTTTAAACATTTATAAAACTTATAACTTGATTTTTTTAAAAATTAAACATTATTTATTCACTGAAAAAATTTCTGACAGAGCTTGGATCTACCAAATACTATTTTGAACATTTTCAACTTTCAGGTGACGAAGCAGGCTACTGCAACGGATAGACAACACTAACATTTTATTATATGCTACACAACTGCCCAATTATTGACAAGGACATATTTTATTTAATGAAACATTTAATATTACATGGGGGGGGAAATAATAACTTTCAGAAAATGACCTATTTAAAAACTATTCCTAAATTGAATATATATAAAAATTGAATTATAAAGACTGAATCTACTTCTCTCATAAAAATGGGCTTTGAACCAGCGAGATAAGTTTATAAGTAGAGACATTAATTTAAATAATAATCTGCTACATCTACCTGTAAATCATTTTGTGGATTCCAGTCAGAGTCATAAATAATAACTGTATCAGCAGCAGTGAGGTTTATACCCAAACCACCTGCTTTAGTGCATAACAAAAATACAAATCGATCAGAATCTGGCTTGCAAAATCGATCAATAGCAGCTTGCCTCAAATTACCACGAATCCTTCCATCAATCCTTTCAAATGGATACCTAAAAACAAAATAATAACCATTAAATATCTGATTCACACAATACAAGGATAAAGTTGAAAGATCATTTGCAATTTTATGGACACATCATGTAACAAGTAACACAGATATAATTAATAAAAATCTTCCAGTAGAAAAAATAATTGTTTGTTTGTTTATTTCGTTTAATGTCACTTAAGCTGCTATCGTACGATGCTACGGTGGGAGTCCTAAATTTTGCCTATGCAGGTATAATTAGGATAGGGATCTTTAACAAGTACCTGACATCGCAAAGGCTCGGGACCCCCATTTTACGTCCCTTCCGAAGGACGGCATAGCTAAGGATTTTTTACTCCCTTTAAAAAATCCGAAGGTCATCTGCCAGGCTGCAAAAAATAATTGTTTCATAATCCTAACATTACTAATGCATTATTTGCAATAAAAATAATATTGCAGCAAATGCCAGTGGCCTGTCAAACTTTGTACAGAGAAGTGGTGAAGCTTTAAAAGAAATAATAATGTTTAAGTAATAATGGGGGCGGTTTTTATGTTCTGTTTATATAACTTTGTGTTATTCTAATATATTATATTTTATGAACATTATAAAATCATACTTAAAAAAACATTCCCAATTGCAACAGAAGGTTAAGTGACAAAACATAATTTTGAGTAATATATGATGAATGTTAAAAATGTTTTTAAAAAAATTGGCATAACCTCTTCATCACCAAACCTTTCCATTGTATGTAATATTGAACAGGTATCAGAAAACTGTTATTCAACTTCTTGAATTCTCTGGGTTAACCACAATAAATCAAGAATTGGTTTGATAAGTCAGGTTTCTTTCAAAGATAAAATAAGAAAACATAAACTAACTGTTACATAAAATTAAATATACTGAAAGTTCTATAAACATTGTATATCATTTCAACTAAATTTTGATTTTGATTTCAACCGAATTTCTTTCTGTCTAGTCCATTCTCCATTAAAATATCTTTTAAATAGACTAGAAAAAACTATTATATTAGCTAAAAAAGTTATAAAATTAATTTAAAAAGTATCAAATCGTCTGTAAAAAGCTAAAAAAAGTATTAAGCCCAATGATATATTATCATATACTTCATCAATGAACTTCCTTCACTTACTTTCTGTACATTAGATAATCTTCAAGTATATCCAGACACCGAACCATTTGAGAAAATATAAGAACTCTGTGTCCACTGCTTTTTAACTTAGGCAGAAGTTTATCAATAAGAACCATTTTACCAGATGAACTTATAAGAGCTTTATAATAAGAATCAGGGTCATCTCCATGCTGTTGTTTAAAATCATGCTGAATTTGATCTTCTGCGCCTAAAAAGAAATTTCAACAGAAATTTTAACATTAATTATTAACACAATTTAACATAAAAAATTTAGTATTTATTTTATAATTTGAAACTTCATATTACACCACAGTATCGTCTCATTACTTTATTGAAATATTATAACTACTTTAAAGTTTCATAAGAAACTAAATTTAAAAAAATAAATAAATAAAATAAAATAAAAAAAAAAACAAATAAAAAAAACAAAACATACTATTCAGATTTGCTTGAGTACAAATTTTACCCACTGATTCACTTCCAAAAACCCATACAAAGAGACCAGCAGGCAGTATCACACCACACTAAACGGACACCTCAAACTATCCAACAGCTGCAATTAGAACTCAAGATGCTCTGAGAACTGCTTTATAAATACTAAATCAACTGTCAAGTTCACCAAACCTCTTATTTTTCCTGAAATTAATGACGTATAAATTTGTAGGAAGCACCGACGCTAGTAAATATCTCATATTCCATAGCAAGTTGACTTTAAGGCCAGCTGCAAGTTGAGGTACAGCTTGGTGAGGTGATGCATGGTAACTCACAGTGAATTTCAGTGGAGGAGAAAAAAAAACAGCTGGTAAGTTCACCGCAAATTAAAACAGTTTTTAAAATGGCAAGGGTGTTTAGTAATATAGGGCATAGTGAAATGGTTATCAATGAACTTCTGCTAATGGATTTTGGTTCAGAATCTGAATAGGAAAATAACTGTGAGAACAAAACAATAGTTTAAGCTGCTTTACAGATAATGAAAAAACAGTAAAACATTTGTACTTAGAAACAAAAAATTCATGGGGTATATGTCAAAAATAAAGAATTGAATAACATCTTTACAAATTAATATTACTCAACTATTTTCAAGAAATCCATAAACAAAACTTGACGCATTCACAAATCCTCAATTAATTTCTCATCCATTTTTATGAAACACATGGTGGTAACTGGAGAAAACTGGCATGAGAGTTGAGTTAAACAAGATCATGTACAATGAATACTGCCTCACGTCATCCTGTGATGTAACTTGTGGGATTCATATTATGTTTCACAGAACCTTACCTTGAATCAGTCTGTTATCTCAACAGATTCAGAATGGGATATTAAAATAATACAAGAGTCCACACAATCCTCAACCTACCAACAGTGAAAGAGTTTGTATTAAGTGAGTAAATGAAATCTTCAATAACCTCTAACCATTTTACTACCCACTGTTACATTTTGACACAGCTATGGCAAAACTAAAATGTTAAATTGTGTCTCAAAACAGTAGTGAGCTGCATCACTAAATTCTGATGCAGAGATAAATTTTTTCAGACAAACCATTCTTGTACCCAGAACACTTGAAAACTGTATCTGACGCAGTAATATGGATGGATTCTGAATTTCTTCCTACCTACTATTAATAAATTGTTTATGCCAAAGGAGCTTATAAAAACAAAGAGCTGTCCTATTCATCAGATGTTTACTTGTTAATTAGGCACTGATTATGTTGCTAAAATTTGCTGAAGCCAAACAATTTTACATCCCTATTTTGATAATAATGTTATTTCTTCAATCATATTATTGGAGGGTAAATCCTACTAATCAATGTTATGTAGTCTGCTCAATTCTCAATTGGTTTATTATTTTGAAGGGCAACTAATCCAGGCAATATTATAATTCAAAAGACATTATTAATGCATTGTTCTCCATTCAAGCTGAATTTTAACCTATTAATTGCTAACTTTTTATTTTGTATTTTTTTTTTTTTTTTAATTATACATTTTTTTCCTTAAAATTGTAATATAAACCCAAAGAGAGCCCATGGCAGGGAATAGGTTAAACCTACAGGCAGGAACAATGAAGACTTTCTATTATATGGCAGCTTATATTGTCAAGTGACAATCATAAAATTCAGGCGGTTATTTATTGTATATACAAATATCAAAAAGATAATTATTATGTAAGCTCTATAAATAAATATCTTTTAGTCTGAAATTCTTTATCAAAAAACCGTAAACAAAGACAAATTAATATTAGGATAACTAATATAAAGTATTTAAATACCATTAAGAAGGTACGGGTGAATACAACATTTTCTTAATTCCATCATAGTGTTCATGAGATTAGGGACATTAGCAGATGTTGTTCCTTTAGATAAAAAAGAAAAATTTCTTTCCAATATACCCCTGTAGTACTTTTTTTGAATATTTGTCAATTCCACCTAAAATAAACCAACATAATTTTAAAACATTATTAAAGGATAAAAACTAAAAGATAAAAATATATGAACACAATAAAATGCATATAAAATTATAACTTATTTAGGATAGAATAAAATTGATAAAATACAGTGGAACTCTTCATCAACCAGCCTACTTGGCAAGTTTTAAGTATTTTTCTCTCTTTCATTATAATTATAATAGTTGGTGATTTAAACATTACTTAAGGATTGATTACTCTTGCTAGAAAGACCAGGCAGATTGAGACATAATTTCCCTAACGAAATGAAAACAAATCAGTTAAATTAATCTGAAGTGAGAATTGATTCAGAGGGTTATAATTGTTAGTCTTTCACATCCACAAGCTGGAATTGTTCACCATTAGTGTGTCACTCCACAAGAACAGCTGTAACACAGTCTTTAAATACTTAATTTCCCATTAAGATTCACTATTGTACTCTAGATCATTCACCATGAATAAAAGGACATAAAAAATAGGTACAAGATGTTAGAAGAGAAAATCAGAATCTCTGGCTCTGGCAACTGTTAGGCCAGCCGTGGGTTTTCAGAGAATACTGTAATAAAAACTATTTTAAAAAAAATAATAAAACATACCAAATGCAACCTATTGGGAAGTGTTCACAAATCATTTTATAAATATAAATGAAGAAATGGTCAGGGGTACAGTCAGGTAAATAAGCACGTCCAAGTTTTTAAATGAAGAACTTTATATTTGGCGTGCCGACGTTTCGACCTGCCTTGCAGGTAGGTCTTCATCAGGGTGATTGTTGTCTGGATGAAGGATTGACTAACAAGCCTTGTTAGTATAATTTATGTTATATTAATTTAGAGTATAAACCAAAAAAAAGGGTAAATACATTAAGACCTGTTAGTACATACCTAATACTCGGGGTAAAATGGGAAAGGATACTACTATATCCGTTGAATTTCCTAACTACAACATACCACTCCAGATGACATGCAAGGTGATGGTTTTCACCCCTTATACACGTTCTTGTATCTGGAAATGGAATGCCCCACCCCATAGGATCGTGCGATGAATCCCTTTGTAAATTTAAGCAACATTTAACATTATTTCATGTCACCCTCCATGAATCCTTTCCTCCCCTAAAAATTGACCTTGGCCAGCTAATAAGAATATTCTTAGAAATTTTTGGAATGACCAATGCTTGGTTATGAAATTAAAATCTCAAAATCCCTGATGACCAAATCAATAAGTTCCCCATGGTGGGCAAAATTTAATCACCCAGGCTCATTTAAGTTCTGTATGATCAAGGAAGGTTTGACATTTCCATTAATGATAGAATAGATCAATGTAGAAAAATATCTTCTACTGTCCTCGATGCATGCAGTGAGGTTAATGGTTTAGTAGTACATAAAAGAGGAGTTCTATTAAATTAAACATGAAAAGGGAACTGCAACTTTTTTTTTTAATCAAGGGAGATCTTGAAAACATTTTTTTTTACTAATCACCATTTTTTCTAAATATTAGGAGATAAAAGAGCTTAAATATCTTTTTATCATTGATTATACAAATATAGCACACCATCAAAAGTATATCTGATTTGTATTTATGTTATGTTATAGTATTAACATAACACTTTAGAGATATATAGATAAAATACAATTATTAAGAACTAGTGGTAAGAAAACTTAAACTACCTCAACAACTGTTTCTTCTTTAGGCGCTAATGTTTTTTCAACATCTTCCTTTAAGCGTCTCAACATCATAGGCTTCAATAATATCTGCAATTTTTGTACTTCTGTTTCATCCTTAAGGGCCCCAAACTCATTTAGAAAGGCTTCACTTGATGCAAATTGTTGAGGTTCAAGAAAATTAAGAAGAGAAAATAATTCATTGACATTATTTTGTAAAGGTGTTCCCGATAATAATACACGATGTTCCTAAAATAAATGATATCATTAATAGTTAATAATAGGAATAAACTAATAAAAAAAAAAAGAGAGATAAAAATTAAAATAAGGATTCGCTGTTGAAATAATGCAAACCAAAGCCTTTAAACTAATTAATGTAAAAAGCATATGAGAAAAAATTGATTAATAAATACTCATACATCTTTATTACAACATACTCTCACTTAAAAATGACTATCGATCAAATTGACTCGACAACCATTAATGGTCCCTGGCCTCCTTAAATAGCTTTAACCAATTATCTTTGTTCTGTGCAGCCACTTTAAAATGTACTTAAAAATGAAACAATTTTAAATTCATGCACTAACAGTAGGTATAAGATGAAACTTCATACCTATATTCTTCAATGGCCAACAAGGAGTATTGATCTGTTAAATGAATCATTCCCAAAACACAAACTTATATAATGAAGGAAGGGGAAGGAAAGAGAAAGGAATATCTGCAATTGAGTATGAAAAATAATTCGATTATTAAATGTGGTACTCAAATAATTTATTTACTGTCTTTCTTGTATGTAATATCTGAAAAATATGTTGAATATTGATTACATAAATTGAAATTATATAATATAATAACACCTAATAATTATTTTACTGAATATTGAATTATTTTTAAAAAGTATTTTATTAACTTTTTTTTTGCAAATAAACCCATTTACTTTTTGATGTGTATACGTCTTTAAATTTGCTACCATACGGGGGCAGTCCAACAAACCTAATGATAACAAAATGGGGGGATACAGCTTGGTGTTAATAGTTTTGAATCTATCCTCTACATCCAAAATTAAATTATACCACTGGATAGCTAAATGATCAAAGAATTCATTATGATAAGCAAGAACAATGACGCATCGCGCAGGATGGAGCGGGAAGCACCGCAATTTTGTGGTTATTTTGCTGCATATCGAGATTTGCAATTAGTATAACTTTTGACTCGGAGAAGCTACAATGTTCGTTTAAGTTTTAATTGTCAGCTGTCGTCGAAATCTATCGATTGTATATAAAACATTAGTTTAAAATAGTGACAGTGAATATAATAAGGTGTTAGAATAAAAAAATATATGAAGTCGGCCTATACGCGTCGAAAAGCCAAAACCAAATACAGAGATTGTATACGGTTGGAAAGGGATTCTCAAGAACAATCGAATGGTAATAATAAAACATCATATGACCAAGTCAATCAGTGCCGGGGACGTAAAAGTTCCTGATCAGCATTGTTTTATACTTACATTAATGCATAAAACTTGGTCATGCACTCAGAAGACATCTCTACCGATACAATCATCAACCGATCTGATTATTTGGAAATCAGCGAAACTTGGATGGAAAATTCAATGCCAGTGAATGTGCCTAGCTTTGATCTGAGATCATATTGTAATATCGCTAAGAACAGACAAATTGCAACTACATTATCGGTAGCAGTATCATCATCAAGTCGCAAAGCCGGTGGAGTCGCCATGTAGATCAATAGCTTCACTGATTGTAATAAGTTAACACTAACATTTCGGAAATTTATTTGGAAATGAAAGATGCAAAACCAGGTGAAGTCTGTCTAGTAAACATCTTAACAGTTTTTTTTAAAACAAATAACCTATTTATTTCCTAGTGTACAACGAAACCCATTTTTTGCCTTCATGATATTTAATTAAGATGGAAAAATCAACTTGCAACTTTCATAAGAATTGAATTCAATAATGTTAACAAGATGCATAATATTTCTACTGATAATCCCGAAATTGCTGAAACATTGACTAGCTACCATCAGTTATTTAACTGCACAAGAATAAGGCTTTGGTTTGGAATCTTCTCATAATAACTTTAAATCATAACATGAACAACCTGAAAATAAACATAATTTCCATTAATAACAAATAATTACCAAATTTAGGGATCGAAGGCCTTCTAATAATTTACAATTTCTATTTTTTAGCCTATGAGCTTCGTCTATAACACAAATCCTCCAACTGAAATCTTTAAGATCTTGAAAATCAGTAATTATAATTTCGAAGGTGGTAATTAGAACATTAAACTTGGGAAGATCTTTCATTATGTTGCCTTTTTCATTACGAAAAAACATTTCATACTCTTGCAACATATTCCGACTAGCAGCCCTAAAATACAAAATAAAAACAAAATTTTATCACTAATAATCATCAAATTTACCAACATTAAATATGTAAATGATACTGTTAAAAATGTTATTTCATTATTATGAAACTTCTTATCTAGAAACCCTAAACAAAAATTTTATATCATCATAAGTAATTGTCAGCTTGCCAACTATCTATATAAATGTTATTTCTCTACATGTCAATGAAATATTTTTGTTTTCCTTCAGAAATGAAATGAGCAGTGACTGCAATATAAATTAAGACGAATTCCTTCTCAGCGAATTTTGCTGTTTTTTTGTTTGTTTTATTTTAACTATTTGTACAAATACATAAACAATACTAAACTGATCATTTACTTCAAAATCATGTATCTGTTCAGTTATAACTCAACTTATTTTAGAAAAGAAAACATTAAAAAAAAAGTAACAAAGGAAAGGTAAAAATATAAAAGGAAAATAAGAACGGAGTTCAATGAAAATGATAATTATTTAAGTTTAAATTATCTTTAATTAGAAAGGCATACATTCTAACCAATATTTTATAGGAAAAAAAAAAAGTTTTATGTTTCTATCATATTTATTACATAGATTTTTAAGGAAATACAATGATTAATTAGAAGAATGAAAAGAGGAAGATCTCCTATTACATATTTATAAACTTAAGATACAAAATTACGATTTTCAAGAAGTTTTAAAATTTATCACAGCTCCTAGCGAAGTGCACCATAAGTTGGCAGTATTGACAGGTGATAAAATAAGCGTACACCCAAGCAGTTTATAAGAGCAAAATACTTTATTCAAATACAGCTCTACATGCGGTCACAAGATACAAAACCTGACTCACATAACAGATGAGAGGGAACCCAGTGTTGCCACCGATGGTGACTTGATAATAATAGTTATTAATTGGTTAATACAATAATGATATTACAAGGAATTACTCCAACATGCAGTGCTCCAATAGTTGACATTTCGTACAAAAAACTTGAATAAAAAGAGCCAGGGTTGATTTTTTTTTTAACTTGAATTTTGGTGGTATTGTAAAAAGGTACTCTAGTTAGCTATGCAGCCAACTATTTTAGTTTGATGAAAACTGGATCTTAGTTTTTGAAAGTTATAGTGGCAAAGTCTTGTGCAGCCTGAATAGTTGGTTTCTTAGGTAAAAAAACAAAACAGCTTTTTAGTTAGATAGTTGGAGTTAAATTATCTTTTAATTACTTTTATAATGTATACAAAGTTCATGGAAATAATTGCTACATAGGGATAATACGGTTATCTATGCCTCTGTTCTCTATACTGTAAGAGAGAAGATATAATGAATAAGAGGAATAAAGTACTTCTGAAGCATAAAGCTCTACAAAATATTATTTAGATCACCCAGAGGATTTGAAGAAGAAAGCATTGGCACATGAATGGCAATGAAATGAGAAGAAAACATATATATTATCATTAACACAACTTATTTGTTAAATAATTTTCTTAGTAAGTGGTGTTTCATATTTTAGCAGAATTGCCTTATAATTAAATACACAGTATCTAGGTAGTTACAAGCTAAAGAATACTACTTACGAGCCATGGTAAACAATAACATTGAGATCTGTCCATGCTTCGAATTCTCGTTGCCAATTAGGTATAGTAGATAGAGGTGCTATAACAAGGAAAGGTCCCCGAATTCCATATTCATAAACAGCATGTATGAAAGTTAATGACTGTATTGTTTTTCCTAATCCCATTTCATCTGCCAATATACAATTGCGTCTGCAACATTTATAACATAGCTATTAAATGATCAATCATACTAGTTATTTTATAAATAAATAAATGAAGTACTATAATATAATTTTACTTAATTAATTATTTTATATATAATTAAACAAACTTCTACAGTTACTGAAGTACTGTTCTAAACCTAAGAGATAATTAGATTTACTTTAAAAAAAAAAAATTGTTCTAAAATTGAAGGTTCAATACTAACAGTAGTAAAAGAATGTTTCTTTCATTCACAAAAAGCAGTGGTTTCCCAATAAGATAAAAGAAAGAAGTGACAAGCTAAACAGCAACGATTTAGTTTAATTAAATGAATGAGTAAAAAAAAAATTAATAAAATGATTTTAATTATGTAATTTTATTTATTTAAATCTATCCTTATACATCATAAAATTTAGTGAAAAAGCTGAAATTTCTACCCACTTTAGTAGTTTTAAAAACGTGTTATCTCAAAAACTAAATGACCTAGAATTGTTCAAATTAGTCAAATCTCTCTGACTTTTAAATGATTTTAATTTAACATACTTTAGGACGGTATTAGACTAATTTAGTTTTTCCCAAAATAATTTTTTTGTTTAATTTTTAATCTCAAAAAGGCACAACTCTTTCAATTTTGTAAATAAACAAAAAATGTTGATTGCAAATTAATCAAAATCATAACAAAAATTTCAATATTTTCTATAAACATTATTAGTTTTTATTTATTCCTTCAATGCATCCGGATGATTTTAATATTTGGAATTTGAAAATAAAACAGAACAAAATCCTGAGATAGAAAGAAGAAATATATATACATTTATATTTATTTTGGAATGTACATAGAAATTTACTACGGACATATTAATGGTATTAATTAAACCCTTCAAGGTTAATTAGTTTTGGAGATAAAATTTTGTAAAAGTAAACAAACAAGTTATATATTTCGATTTTTTCACATTTCTGTTATGAAAAAATTAACGCTTATATTATTAAAAATTAACCATCACTTGATAAGACAAAAACCAAGAGTCTAAAAAACCACAGCACAACACCAATTCAATCCTCATACCTTATACCTGATGATTATAAGCTATTTATTTAGCTACTAAATATCAGAGCATCTAAAGACTTATATTATCTATCAAATAAGAACATATAATTAATTTATTTATTTATCCATCAAGGAAAAATAAATAAATAGATAAGACAATTTAACTTACCCATTATACCAAGAAAAAAGAAGCCAATTAAGACCTTCTAATTGATAAGCTCGCAGTGTATTATCATTTTTATAAACAGGGGACTCCTCTAATTTAACCCACTCTTTAGCACTAGGTTTCTTCTTTGGCTAGAAAACATAAAATTTAAATAAGATTAAAATTTTAATTTAAACAAAACAACATAAAATGAAAATAAAGCAACACTTACTTTCCATTGTTCCTTGGGAGGAAGTTTACTGAACATTTCGTACTGCCTAATTTTTGCAGGATCAACATCATCTTGCAATTCCCAAGTGCTATCTTCATATTGAAGAGACCTCCATTTGACAAGATAATGTTTAATCGTTGTTCCAGTATTTGGATCAGTATGCTCAGTAGCATCCAACACCCTATCAACTTCAACATAATCTGGATTGAAAGGATCTTCTTCTAACTAAAAGAAAACAGATTTATTAACGTAAAAATAAATTTATGAACAAAACATTTTTTGACAAAGAAAGTTAACTGAAATCAACTGAAGCTAGCCAGATCAAACAGCTTTTTCTTTCCTCAATGAAATAGACCTTTTGCAAAAACCAACAATATTCTATTATAAGGGTAAGAAAGAATTCAGAAAGAGGGATTTTGATAGGATTAAAATATTTGGATTATTCAAAAGGACTTGAAAATTCATATAATTAATCCTTCTGAATTAGCAAGTAAATTTTTACAATCTATTTACCGAGGGATTCTCCAGACTCTCAGTCACCGATTTTGATTAATATTTTTTTAGCTGATAACATTAAAAAAATTGTTTTATCTAATTGTCTATGAAACATTGTGAATGAACATATATTTTTTTAATCTCATTTACTACATATTGTTTTTAATATAATACAATAATTGTTTATAAGAATGAAAAGATCTCTTTTTTTGAACCAATCAAGAAACGTTGAAACTGGATAAATTGAAAAGTTAATATACTATAGAGTTTAAAAATGAAACAGAAATTTTGAGCCTCATGGAAACTAAAAAAAATATATAAGTGTTTTTAATCTTTAAGAATAGAAGAACTGTTTTTTTTATTTAACATTTTGTATAAGTTTTTATGATTAAGTATTTTATATAAGTTGTTATGATTAAACATTTTTTTAAAATTTGTTGGCCAAAAAAATAATATTTACTTCATTTAATCTCACATTGAAATGTTTTGGTGAAAGAACCATCACAACAGAGATACTATTTTTCAAACTCAAGACAAACAATTGATTTTTTGTAGCACAGAATCACTATTTTTTTTTTTCAAAATCAAAGTCAGTCAGAAAATCTACCCTTGGGGGTAGATTGTTGAAATATCCTTGTGAATGAGGAAAAATTTATGTAAAAATTACTTTCAAAGTTAATAAATTTTTACAGAATCACTATAAACATTTAGACTAATGTAGTCTATGAACAGATAAAAACATTCCCAATTTTAACAATATCTTTATGCAATTAATTGACTGCTAAAGGGATATCTGCAATCCACACTTAAGTTTTATAACTACCTTGGTTAACATCCTTAGTAAAACAAATCTAGCATGGACAGCAACACTCAATCGAACCCTGAAAAAGCACCTGCTGCACGAGTCGGTGGCCTTACTGGCATGAAGTTTGGGGGTATCAATTTTTAGTATGTATCTATCAAATTTAATATTATTACTAACTGGATGAGTGCCAATGTCAGGAAAGATGTTTATGATTTGTATTATTTTTTCCAGTTCTGAAGAGGATCCCATTTGAGCAAGGGACCGAAATGTTAGTAAAGGAAAAAAAGTAATAAAGCATAGTGTTTAAATAAAATATTGTTAAAAATAGGATCTATTACACGGTTATTATAAAATAGTTGTTTAAATAATTTCTAAAGGTCGATAAAATAGAATTTAGATATTATAAAATCAGGCTAGATCTATTATTGAATCTTGGAACAGCAAATTTTTTAGACATTGTTACATGAATTATGTATATTTTTAGTTTGTATATTGTATATTTTAGCTTGTATTTTTGTTTTCATATTTATTGTAATCTTTGTATTATTATTAAATAACTATGGGTACCTTTTATGACATTAGACATTGTTACGGGGAAGATATGTCCATTAAAGCAAAAAGGTTACTCTAAAATGGCAAAAAAACTTTCTTACTTAGAACCACAGAGCATGTTTCTTCTGAAATGTAGAAAACATGATTTCGTTCCCCCACATATTAGTGACCGTGCAAAAAGATAATATGATGTTATTCCAAATAATTCGAGATTTATAAAGATGATGGGAAAATATTATTTGCAAAACCGAAATGGCTATTTCAAATTTAGAGACAAAAAATATAAATTTATTTAATATAAATTTGCAACGTTCAGTCATTGCAAAAAATAGATATAAAATTGATAACCTTCTTATAGAGCTTTCTGATGATTGATAGTGATTTATATTACAAACTAACTGCCGACCTGAGGAAGGTCTATAATAAAAATAAAACTTACAAAAAGGACATTTTAATAAAAAAGGTAAAAAAAATTAGTGGAAGAGTAGATGATAAATCATTGTCAGGCATACCAACTAAAGATTTAATAAACCTTACCAATGTAAAAATACCTGAAAATTTACAGAATATTTTAGCTTTAGGACCGAAGTTCAACGTAGAAATTAAAAAAAATTTTTTTTTTTTTTTTTTTTTTTGCCACTACGGACAACAGGCTCATAGCTACTTTTCAGCGAGGATCTTCTTCTTTCTCTTCCAGAAGTCTTTCATTTTCTGACTATGAGCCAGCTTTCTCTCTTCTGTTCATTTGGTCCCTGTGGTCTTCGTAATGGTAAGGAATACTGGAAAAACTCCCTGTCGGACAGCTTGTCGGAACTATAGTCGGTCCTTTCTGAGTGGGTCCTTCCTGGCCATTACAAGGCAATCGGAGGCATACAGAACAGCTGGTTTTACTACAGTGTTGTAGTGCCTTATTTTTAGATTTTTGGAGAGGCATTTAGATGAGTAAATATCTCGGCCAATATAATAAAATATAAACCAACAACACCTTAGCACCCAAAATTTATGGTCTTCCAAAAATACATAAACCTAACATCCCACTCAGACCCATAGTGTCATTTATATATTCAGCAACTTTTGGGTTATCTATATTCATAACGGGAATTTTAAACAAAGCAAAAACAGATAATAACTGAAAAATGAAAAATTTGTTTCAATTTAAAGAATTTGTTGAAAAAAAAAATTCCAACGGATAATAAATTAATTTCCTTAGATGCTATTTCATTATTTACTAATGTGAAAAAAGAAATTGCTATAATAGGGATCTTAAAGAGATGGGAACATATTACAAAATTTACTTCTATCCCAAAAACTTTATTTATAAGCACAATAGAGCTATTCTTGGAGGCTTCATATTTTACTTATAAAAATGGTTTATATAAACAGATGGGGCTTCCAATGGGTCTGTCACTTTCACCAATATTAGCGGAATTTGTCATGGATGACCACATTGATGATGTCATGAAACAGATTCCATTCAAGATTCAATTTTTGAAAAAATATGTAGATGACACTTTATTTAGTACACCGTCAGAACATGTAAAGGACATTTTACATTATTTTAATAAGGACCAACATATAAAATTTACTGTGGAGGTGGAGGTGGCGGGTGCCATAGTATTTTTAGGTACCAAACTAGTCCGAGTGAGGGAAGACATAGAAGTTTCCTGGGTGGAAAAAAATAACAATGGTACCAGAATTTTGAATTTTTGGTCAAACCATAATTTAAAGATAAAACTAAATACAGCAAAAAACCTTTTTTACTGGGCTATAGCTCTCAGCAGTAATTCTTACAAAAATGGCAATATAAAAAGAGTTAAAGATATTTTAATAAATAATAACTACCCTAAACAAATCATAGAACATTGTCTACAGGACGCGTTTGATAGTTTGACCCATAAACGTAATAGTTGTAAACAATCAACACGAGAAATGATTGCTCCAAACTAAATCAAGCTTATCATAATATTCTAAAAGCTAACGATTAGGATATAGAGCTGTACTAAAATATTTATGTTGGTCAACAATTATCTAATTGCCAAAATTGTAAGCTTATTTAATAGTCAAAATTGAAAATTTTTATTTATTTATTACCAAAATTGTAAAAATTTAGTTGTTATTTCAATTATAATATAATATAATACAATATATATATAAATAGCTCTATATGTTTAACCCTAGAGGAGGTGCAGTAGCTCCTAGAGACTAGACTACCATACTCCTGCCCGGGTTCGAGTCCGACTGAAGGCAGGAAATATATTTTCTTGTTATTTCAGCAGTGGCTCGGCTTCTAGATCGGGAGACCCTTCTGGGGCACACTCAGCCTTGCTGAAGTGGGCACCCTTAATTAGGGAAAAAACCTGGTGGTTGGACAATTATTCTGGCCAAATCTCCTCCTTTCACAACTGTTAGCCCATAAAAAGAGCATCCTTGCCCAATGAAACTGAACCAAATACCCTTCATTGTTGTAGTGGTCCAGGCTTTTCTATATGTTTAACCCAAACAAGGGTTGAATACTTGCAAAATAAAATCCTATTACTAAAGTACAATAAAAATACTTGTAAAAATTAAGGGACCTACATTTTCAAATATATTAGTCTGCTGAGATTGCTTTTGTTTAAACCTTTTCAGCTTCGCAGCTATCCTTTTATCTCCTTTAAAAAGTTCCTCTTCAGTCTTCCATTCACAGTGTAAATATGAGAAATTTCTGTATTTAACATAATATTCTTCAACCTCCACTAACTTAGTTTCATTGTTGGGTATATCAGAATCAATAACTGGTTCTTTATTTTCTTGAATAGCTTCAGGTGTTGCATCAACTTGATCATTCACTTCTTTTGTTTCAACATTGACTTCTTTTTGTATTTTTCGAGCAGCCAAAATATATTGAACTACCATAGAATCTTCATCAGTTGTATTCTACAAAACAAAACAAAAAAAATTACACAAACAAATATATAACTAACATAGCACAAACGAATAATATAAACATCGACAATAAGCAACAAAGCAATAAAACTAGGGAATTATATAATATTGTTTTATAAGGGCTAAAATCACATATAAACAGAAAATAATAAATTGCACAAATATACACTGAAACCAATTCATCCTAATAAGCTTAAAAAATAGGATATTACAATAAGATACTTATATTTACTTCCATTATGGTAAGTAATTATTTACCTTCAAGCTCTTTCAACTTCCCTATAGCAAAAACAATATGATCTTTACATTTGTTACTAAGACAATCAATAAAAAAAAAAAAAATATTGTCTAACAAGGTTAAGTATTTCACCAATATTAATCAATCAACTAAAATGCACGTTAGGACTAGTGCATATTTTATCTATAATCAATAATAGCACATCATTATTTTTTAATTGAACGCATGGGGCCTAAATCAGCTAAGTGGATACAGTGATAAAATGAGTCTGCCAACTCTTATCAGTTTATTTTGGAAGTTGGAATAAATGCAGCAAGAATGAATAATCTCAAATCAATATTTCAGCAAGTTTGAACATATAAAATTAACAAATATTTTGTACTGGGTTTTGAGAATTTATGAAGAAAAGAAAAAAAATTAAAAGCTAACAAAGGAAAAAAAATCAGATTCCGCAGAAATGACTAAATAGACAATGCATATAGCTTGAAGCAACATACCATTGCATCTCTACAAAACTAAATAAATCTTGAAGAATTTATTAAAGATTATAAAGGAGAGAATATAGAAATGAATCACAGAGAGTCATGCAAATAATCAGAAAACAACAGCCCAAGCTAAGGTAGAGATGGATAAAACTATCTAAAGGAGATAGAAGTTATAAAATAGCCTATGAGGATAAAATGTGGGGGAAAATTAACTATTCATGGTAATTTTACAAATCCTAACAGCACCAAATAAATTATCAGATCTGAGTTTAGACAAGAAAAATAAAAATAACTTGGATAAACCACAGAAATACTAAGAAAACTTTTTAACTCAGCAATCTGCAAATGAGTGGGGATTACTTCACCATTAGCCATTTAACCATAACCTTTATCGATTTTTTACTTTAATAATGCACACACCCTTTACTTTAATTAGTATTTTTTAATCTAGTGGTCATGCTAGTAGAATTTATTGAAAAAAAAAAAACTATAATAATTACAAATTTTGAGTTTTATAAAAAGTACATATTATATTACATACACTGCTGTTTTTGCCACAGGTTTAGTATATTAAAGCAGCAAATAAAAAAATTAAACATTTTTAATTTTTTATAGGTTTGAAATAAATAATTATTGATGACCGAATATTAGAAGTTTTAAAGTATCAAATTCATAACATAAATGCCTTTTTTAAATACAGTCCATCAAAGACAGGTTTAAAAGCAATAATAAAGCACCTAAAAAAAATAAAAATATAACTACAAAAATTAATAACAATAAACAGAAACTGAACTGAAGTGATATGACAATTCACTATGTGAGCTCTAGTTATGTTATTGATTCTAAAGTGTTAATAACAATCGAATAGCATGCAATTAGAATTAAATTATATTTTACTTTAGTTAAAACTTAGCGCGTTTCGTTAATTAAATACATAAGACATACAATATAAACAAAATTAGGTTTCACCGCTGGGTCAGTTGATGCGCTGTCAGGAGAATTCTTAACAGTATCCAATTTTGGAGAGCCAGATTTTCCACTCTCTTCATCAGATATAGAGAGCATTATATCGTCCACATATTTCTTTCTTTGCGTATTTCTTGCAGAGCGGCGTTTCTAAAAAATTATATAATGTAATTAAAAAATGATTAAGCATTATGGATTACTTCAGAATTTTCAACAAGGAATCCAACTCCAACTACAAACCATTTGTCTTTAATAACTATCCATTAAAAGGCAATAATTCTTTTTCTTTAGAGATCAAATATGTAAATCTTTCTCTTTTGAGATCATATTTGTTAAAGTGAAATTTTATTTGGTTTAGATTCTTTAAAAGAAACTTTTAAATTAATATTAGGATTGAAACTTGAAGTTTTGCTATTAAAAACTGAATTGCTTTAGGGAAACAAAAATCTTAAGTGACTTTTTATTACTTTACCTTTATCATGATTATTTAATAGCTACTTACAGATCATCATGATTTAAATATATTTCAGTACAAAAAATAATTAAGTAATTAATAATGAAGTAGCCTTTTTGATTTTAATCAGAAATATTGAAAAAGAAACAACAATAATTACAAATTTCAAAAGCTTTTGAGTGTATATTATTCACTGTTTTTTCTGCCTTAGGTGCAGTATATTAAGACAACAGAGAATACAAAATAATCTATTCAAATTTGTCATTTAGTACAATGGGCCCTAGGAGCTGAGAGGGGGAAAATAAAATAAAAACTAGTAATAACTTTCATTTATATTTTATTTCATACTAAGTTAAAAATATATTCCTATGTTTTTTCACCAAAATATTTCTTTTTCAGAGTTGCAAAAGAAAGAATGTGATTTGTAACACCATTACTTTTTGCTACAACTATGGTTAAATCGTTGAGTAAACAAGATTTTCTTGTGAATTTTTTCGACCCAAAAATTAATGGCAGATTTTGATTAACGCACTGAAAAATCCTTATATTTCAAACATATTTTTACATGGTTTTGAGGAGAAGTAAAATTTTAAGGGTATGAGTTTAAATCTTGTCAATTTATTTGTCATTATTTTTTAGCTGATTTTAAAAGAGGATTTTCTTTTTTCCATCCATATAAATGTCTATTATTTTATCTTAAAAGTATTTTGTCTAAAATTGTGGTTGAAATATAAAAACAAATTTAAATTTTTTTGCTGATAATTTTAGTTTTAACATGTGTAGTAAACCCAAAACTATATGAAAAGATTTATTGTTTTCAATGCTAATTTAAACTTGAGGGTTTTTTGTCATGTGAATTGGCAGATCGATTTTTGTGTGAAAAAAATTTGTAAGGCTAGTGAACTCAATTATTTAAACATTTTTATCAAAAATAAAACGTTATAATGAAAGAAACTTGAGTATATAATTTTTTTAACTCAAAATCAATATAAATAAGTTATAAAATAAAAGTTTTACACCATTTTATTTTTTTTTTCCTCTCAGTTCCAAAGACCTGTTAAACAAAATAAAGTAATATGTAATATGTATCGATATATATATATATATATATATATATATATATATATATATATATATATATATATATATATATATATATATATATATATATGTATGTATGTATAATATATTTTTAATTGGTTATATGTTTGATATTGCTACTATTGTTAACTGAACATATGAAGTTTTGAAGTTAATCTATTATATATGTCAAATACCACTCACTCATTTAACACGAAATCTGAGAAACCACTGAACGGACTGAAATGAAATTCTATATGTAGATTCCTCTAGGGCCGTAGGTGCTCACTAAGAAAGGAATTTCAAAAAATCGGCCTGGATCGCGGCTAATTCGCGAAAAATGCGATTTCAATTTTTATTGGGTGAATAATAAAAGATTAATTATCATATGGTATTTGGAGATAAGCTAAGTTAAAAAATAGGTTAGATCTTTAAGCCGCAAACTTTGACCACCGATTAAGTTCCTTATAGTTGTAAACAAACAAAAATACGATCGATGTCGAAACCTTATAATATTTATACTTTTTGTGAACTCATGGTATCTGCAGAGGTTACTTACAACTTACAAGTTTGAGTTGTTTCGTGACGAGAAGCTATTAAAAGACTTATGTTAAAGAGGAGGTTAAAAGACTTATGTTCTCTGGTGATGACATGTAAGGCCAGTTCGATGTAGGGACAAAAAACAGATCAGAATCAATGAGTTCTATCAAGTGTATGATTCTCTTTAGTATCGTATCATGTTCTGCCATGAAGAGGTACAGTATAAACATCCCTCAGCGTGACCCAAACACCAATACATCACTTAAGAAAACTGTGTCTGCAGCTGATTTTTACACCTAAATGTTAGTGGAGCAAGGAGGTAAAGAACCTTATTTACTTTAATTCCGTAATCTCAACCAATTTATGATTGATAAGTACGCAAAAATAGAAACAGAAAGACTAAACTTTCTTCAAAAATGTTGAGAAGTATCTCTAGTAAGTAGAGCTGGGTAAGATGGTAGTGCTGCCTCGAAGCTTCACTGGAGGACTATCAAAATAATATAAAATTAACTTTTGCAAATTGTCAAATTTACTTATTGAAATTATTTTAAGAATGGAATTCTTCAGGTATATTTAAGTAATAATAATTATTAACGTTAAGCTTAACTTTTACTAATTTAAATTGTCTTCATCCTAATGATATTAAACCGTAGCGGAGCAGGGTACTTTCAGCTAGTAATTTATAAATGTCTATTTCATCATTGACTTTATTTTTATATAAAATAAATTATTGATATTGGTTATATGAATTTTTTTTTCTCTTTCTTTTTTTAAATAAGAAAACTGTATTATTTTTATTAGCATTAAGAAACTTAAGAAACTTTTAGGTCCTTTAAAGAGGTGAGCCCAAAAGGAAAAAAATCATTTTTTTCATCACAATTTTTGAATGTTGTGAAAGTGAACCATAATGAACCACCCACTATTTAGAGTGTAAATCGATAATTGACAATCATGATAAGAAACAAATAAAAAACAAAGACTGTTAGAGAAAATAACTCAACATTTTTTTAAGGTATTAGAAAATATCAATTATAGATTTATTTCATACCTCTTCATTTATTGCTTGTGTTAAAATAGGATCTTTATATCATATCACCAGAAATTTGAAAAAAAAAAAATTCTGACATGTATGTAATAAACCTTGAATTTTTTTTTGTCTACATCTTCTTGAACTATCTGTTATACTGACTCGTAAATTATTCGTACAGTATTAATAAAATACTGAAGAACCTTAATACCATGACCCTCAGAAATATAAAATAACTTTTTGATATCATGAACCCAAACTATACCCAGAATGGCAAAAGAAAGGATTCTCCCTTTCTTGGTAGCCAATCTTTAGACCATTTATCTGTTTGTTGACACTTATCATTCCAGTGTTAACTATGAGAAACCAAACAAGCTCCTTGGAAGACAACTGCTTCCAATTGAAAGCAATAAATTTTATTGAAAACAATAAATCTTTTCATGTAGTTTTGGGTTTACTACACATGTTAAAACTAAAATTATCAGCAAAAAAATTCAAATTTGTTTTTATATTTCAACCACAATTTTAGACAAAATACTTTTAAGATAAAATAATAGACATTTATATGGATGGAAAAAAGAAAATCCTCTTTTAAAATCAGCTAAAAAATAATGACAAATAAATTGACAAGATTTAAACTCATACCCTTAAAATTTTACTTCTCCTCAAAACCATTTAAAAATATGTTTTTGTTTTTTTGTTATAAATGGTAATTGAAATATAAGGATTTTTCAGAGCGTTAATCAAAATCTGCCATTAATTTTTGGGTCGAAAAAATTCACAAGAAAATCTTGTTTACTCAACAATTTAACCATAGTTGTAGCAAAAAGTAATGGTGTTACAAATCACATTCTTTCTTTTGCAACTCTGAAAAAGAAATATTTTGGTAAAAAAACATAGGAATATATTTTTAACTTAGTATGAAATAAAATATACCAGGTATGCAAGTTTAAAATGTCGTTTATTTCTTAAAATATATACACAGTAATTTAAAAAAAAGTATAATATATTTTATTCAAAGTACTGACCCTCGCTTTCTACACATTTTGCCCATCTCTCGGGCAATATATGGATACCATTCCAAAAGAATGCTTCATCTTTATTTGAAATCCATTCATCGAGCCATTTTCGTACGTTTTCGAAATTGTTGAAGTGTTGCTCCGCCAATGAGTGTCCCATCGATGAGAAGAGGTGATAATCAGAAGGCGCCAGGTCAGGTGAACACGGCGGGTGGGGTAGGAGTTCCCAACCAAGCGAAGAAATCGTTTCCTTAGTCAATCTGGCTGAATGTGCAGGAGCGTTATCATGCTGAAGAATGACTTTGGCGTGCCTGTGAGCCCATTCTGGGCGTTTTTCGATCAATGCGTGACTCAAATTGATCATTTGTTGTCGGTAGCGCTCGGTATTGACTGTTTCACCGGGTTTGAGAAGCTCGTAGTAGACTACTCCCTTCTGATCCCACCACACACACAGCATTGTCTTCTTCCCAAAACGATCCGGTCTTGCACTCGATGTGGATGGTTGTCCTGGCGTTACCCATGATTTTTTTTTTTTCGTTTGGGATTCTGAAAATAAATCCATTTTTCATCGCCAGTTACAACTCGATGCAAAAAACCCTTTCTTTCGTGGCGTAAAAGCAGCATTTCGCACACAGTTTTTCGTTTTTTTCCATCTGTCGTTCGTCCAATTCATGTGGAACCCATTTTCCAACCTTTTGAATCTTTCCCATAGCTCTCAGGCGATCGGAAATGGCTTGCCTAGTGACATTCAACTGTTCTGCCATCATTTGTTGGGTTTGGGTATTGTCTTCGTCTAATAAAGATTGCAATTCGAAGTCCTCAAACTTTTTTGGTCGATTTTCTCGTTTTTGATCAGTAACATCAAAATCACCACGTTTGAAACTTTGAAACCAACGTTCACATGTCCTGACGGTTGGAGCAACATCGCCATAAGTCTCAACAAGAATTTGATGACATTCAGATGCCTTTTTCTTTTGATTAAATAAGAAAATCATGACATGCCGCAAATGCTCTTTATTTGGCTTAAAATTAGACATTTTTAACACCAAAGAAAGGTATGATACGTCCACGTAAACGACTTAAAAACAACTGACTTTTGTAAACAAATGACTAACAAACAAAATAGCGTTTAGAGATAAGCAAATCCTTCAATAGGCTAAGAGCGCATTCTATTGGAATTAAAACGACATTTTAAACTTGCATACCTGGTAAATTGAAAGTTATTACTAGTTTTTATTTTATTTTCCCCCTCTCAGCTCTTAGGGCCCATTGTACTAAATGACAAATTTGAATAGATTATTTTTTTCAATAAAGAATCAACAAAAAAATTTGGAACTAAATCAGTAACAGCCAGTTGGATACCCAGGCATGTGACATTCATCAGTCATACATCAAATTTCCTCTTGATCTACAGAAAATAAATAAATTAAAATTCTGAAATAAGCAAAGATTGATTTACATTGCTGTCATCGACACCAGCAGCAGCTGCTGCTCCTGAAGCTCCATCAGCGGATATTTCAGTACCTCCTTCTTCTCCCTCGGAATTGTTCAGTCCAGGTTTGGATTTCTTCCCTCTCTTTACATTCCTAAGAAAATTAAAAATTATTATCATTAAAAAATAAAATAAACAAGCTATCAATAAAAGCGTATAAAGACAACGAAACCACTTTATTTTAGAGGAGTCGTCCCATTTCATAAATAATGGGCCAATTCACAAACCTTGATTTGTCACTAACAAAAAAAAACAAAAAACGATACATTATGGCTATATAACAGATATTTATTAAAATCAATATTTATAATGCCACAATGAATGTGTGAACCACAACATAACGAATCCACGACCCTTCAACTAAAAATCCTGCATACAATGATATGACATTAAGTCCACAGAAATTTGCCTGTGTTCAGTAAAAGATGAAAATATTGAAATCATTTACATAAATTTAAAAAAAATAAGTACATCATTTCATGTGAAACAACACAATAATCAATCATACTCAGATGAGGTACGCATGATTGCCTGGAAGTACCAATTTAATTAGGAATTGATACATGATTTACCACTTTCATGATGTTCAGTTTATTTGCAACACAAGTGTTGCAACAAGCAAGTTACTTGTCCTATCCTCTCAAGTCTTAATGTCAGAATAGGCATTTATAATATTCCATATTAGTTTTCAAATAAACTAAACATCACAGATTTAGTAAAAATAAATAATCAATCACATTGTAACTAAAATAATCTTACTTCATTAAATTTTAAATCATATTTTAAATGCACTGATGACCAAAATTGTAAGCCAAAGGTCGACCAAAAATTAACAAAATATAGCGAAATGTAAGCTTTACTCACTCCGACCACATTTTCTCAAACAAAACCAATAGATACTTTTTAAAATCCAGCATTCACTATTTCCTAAATCCAATAGATTTTTAATGTGGAATATGTTTTACCAGTGACCTATTTGGTCAAAAGCGATATGTTTTGGGGGAACCCGTAGTTTGATAGTAGGTGCTCAACTTTTCTTATACTTAAATAACCCTATCTTGACTAGGAGGCAGGTTCTAATGAGTGAGCTCCTTTTGACTCTGTTTTTCCTAATGTGAAATAAAAAAATTTAACCTGGAATTGATCGATGTTGCTTGATCCCTCTCAGCTATAGAGAATTTTGGTTTGAATTAATAAAAAAAAAAAAAAAAAATCATGTTTGAAACCTCTATTTTTAAGTGTAGGAGCTTTTTTGACACACTTCAGCTCAGTTGGTATATTGTTCGGATCGGAAATTTGCTTTAAGTTAACTTATCAGGGATTAAATGGAAAATATTTTTGTTATGTAACATATGTCGCTAGGATCTACTGTTAAAGAGCTAGGTATGTTGAATGAAAAAATCATATTTTAAATCCTTGTTTTCTCTCAACTTTGTTTATTTCAAATAATCATTAATTGTTAATTTAATTTAAATAATTTAATTTCATAGACTTAAGCAGAAAAAAAAGAGCATAAGGGCAGAGATGGTCAACAGGATTAAGCTATTTAATTTGAAAATTTATCTCTTACAGAAAACTGAATTACAGGTTGAAAAAAAAATAGAGAACATATGAGCACATATGAGAACATATGACGGTCAAAGGGGCAACTCCCCAAAACATGTCCCGTCATTTTTTTTTTTTTTTTTTTTTTTTTTTAAATCCAGCATTTACTATTTCCTAAAACCTAGATACCTTTTTTTTAAATCAAGCATTCAATATTTCCTATGTTTTTTGTAGCTGAAATGTTGTTCTGATTATTGTACTTAAATATTAATTAGTTATAATTCTTTAATCAACTTATTTATTTGATGTTTTTGTAAAATTAATTTTAAACTTTACATTTACTTAATTAATATTTTTCTTATCTCTATTTTTCTTTACCTTTAGATTTTCATATGCACCATTTAATATGAAATTTAATTTTAAAAAATTAAACAACTGAGAACTTGATATGATACATTTGACTGAGAAGGAAATTGAATAAAAATTGTTAATTAAAGCTTTTATCACAAATCTGAGTATGGCCAAAACATCAGATACATATACAGGGTGTTCAGCTTAAGGCTAAATATACCCCTTTCAGTCAAGCGTTGAAAACAGTAGAAGTTATTTCCGGAATTTATCCTGAACGGAATGTCCGATTTTCAATCTTTAAAATTCTTTGGGTATTTGGTAAACACAGAATTCATGCTAAGAAGTTTTTCTTCTATAAATTCAATAATAAAGAAAAAAGAACGTAAAAATAGGTGTTAAATATATATTTTTAAAAATATGAGGTTATAGCCAGTTGTAGAAACGTTTTCTGAAACGAATGACACATTTCAACTAATCATAGCATGCATATTACGATGGTAATGTGAAAAATCCAAATTTTGTTGACAACCTGATGGAATTGAGTCACCAGCTGAAACGGTCTCTTCCTTACTGAAATGTCTCTCACATAGGTATTCCTCGATTTGTAAAGAGCCAAAGAAAAATTGTATGATTTTGTTTTCTTGTTATTATTATTTTTTATGTGTCGTTAGATTCATTCTTTTAACAATTTCTCATTTTAAGTAAGAACGTAAGTAAGAATAAGGCAATTAAAATAAATTTTTCGAATTGACAAAAGCTGAATTCAAGTTTTAATATATATTTTGATCAATTTATTAAATATTTTATTTGTCTATTTATTACCAAATAAAAAAAAAAATACATCTGGTTTATGCAATCCTTATTTTATTGCGGTATCTATAGGAAACATTGGCCCTTTTCACTGACTAATTATTAGGAACAAACAGACTAGCTACAATAATTTGTAAACTTTTATTTTCACTTGAAGCGTTTGACGGTCCAACAAGTTGAATGTCAACTATAGTAATTAAAATATATTAAAAAAACAAACAAAAAACTTTTACTATAATGTATTGTACTTTGAATATCCAAAAATCTGAAAAATCATGAATTGATAATAGCTGCACAGTTAACTTATAGTTGTGATAAATATGTATTTTTATAAAGTCAACAAAGGAGTTATTGTCTATTTATTTTCAAATAGAGAAAAAGTTTTGTTTACTTACTGCAGGAATTCTGACACTATCTGACCCTTTTCACCGGTAATGTATTTGGGACAAATAATATAAAATATTCCAAATAAATTCCATAAGTTACCTAGCCGACAGATATCGATGTAATTATATATAAATTTATATATATATATAAAAATACATTTGTAATTTTATTACCTTATACCTAATATAAATTTAGGTAGCATGTCGGTATATGAAGTCAATCCGATAGTACAGAAACCTGGTAAAAGATATTCCGGAAAAACCAATAACAATTGAAAATATTTCCTGTTCAGAACAAATTGAATTTCCGTTCAATTTCTATCATTGTAAAGATAGAACATAACAAAGAAGAACAATCTATTGGACGTAGAGATTTTTATATAAATAGTTCTAAATCCAAAAAGAATCTCTGCGTATCTGCTAGACGAAGAAAACCTGAACTGAAAAGAAGAGCTGATAATGAAAAAGAGTACGTACCCATATAATATTTACTATGATATAATTTGAAAACACAGTGTTGTTTAACTGAGTTGTTCAAATTCAGTTTTGAAAATCAATAATTTTATATTAATTGACTGTAAAAATTGTAAATAAAATTAAACAATGACTGATAAATAAAATCAGTTTTATTACTGGCTCCTTGGAAATGTTTCAGAATTACCGTAAATTGAGGTAATTTCATTGTTCCCAAGTCTCGTGGATATGTAATTTTTCCATAGCGTATACCATAATAATTAAAACATATTTTTAAAAACATAACCGGGAAAAGTAATTTTAAAGTGTAATTTCCTACTATTGGTTGGATATAGGTACCTACAAAACGGTTTATCCTTTCATATTTGTAAGATTTGATTTATTTGGTTGTAAATACAAGTAGTGGAAATCAATTGAAGAGAGTGATTTTTTTCTGATTTCTCACGGCCACATCACATTGTGGGGTTCGTTATGTTTTCTTAGCAAAATATAAAAAATATATCAATAATTTGTATGAAATCGGGTAAAAAAGCTCATGAGTTGACGTTATTACAGATGCCGGGACTACAGCGGTAGTCAACATGAATCAGAGTCAAACAATAATAATCCCTATACAATCATTGTTTTCAGAACATTTTTGAAAGGGTTGAACATCGTATGTTCTTAGCTGTTTGATCAAATAACTCGGAAACCGCTACTCTTAGCACATTTTCATTCTATGCATTAATAAAGCAAACCTAATTTGCAACAACTTTTGTTTTATATATTTTTTTATTAAATGTGCTTATTTTTTAATTATTCTCTGTTTTTTCAAGAACCATACCCAAACACAACCTGGAATCCTGACATTAATTCTTTTCTAACTCTGATTCATAGAATATCAATAATTTTTTTTTTTTTTTACTATTTAATGAACAATAATGAGTATTATTAATTGCAAGGTATTGAATTATTTATTGATTTTTTTTAAAAAGAGCTCAAATGTACGTATTGAGTGAACATTTAATTTAAAAGAGGGTTTGCATAAAAGTTATAGTTCCTACTACTACTAAGGTTCGGGCTATATTGTAAAATTACTTACTTTATTAATATTAAAATAAAAACAGCTTTTGTACTTTTGCTGATTTCATAAAAAATTGTTGAGTTCAAAAAGTTATAAAATTTGATACAAGATCACAATGGTTTGATTATATTGTACAGATTAGAAATCTAATGAATTCTAATATCTACAATTATTTTAAATTGTAATGTACCTTTTGTCGTAATCATAAATTATTATAGAACTGCCAGTGAGAAATTTCACCAAAACTCCAGTCAAATAAGAATTTCACTTCAGAAAGAAATAAAGCTAAATTTTTGCAATCTTTGTTTTGGCATTCTAAATAAGGGGTGAAAAGACACCTTTACCTTCCAAAGACTCCTAACGAAGCTGTTAAGTCAAAAATAGTCGCATATTTTATTTGTAGAGTGCATACTCTACACCCCTCATTTCATCACTCTAACTGGGGTCGCACTTCTCCGCGAAATCAAGTTTTTCCAAAATTTTATTTTATAAATTTAATTAATTTATTTATTGATTTTATTTGAAAAAATGAAATTTCAGATCGGACAAACAGTTTTGTAGTTATAGTGCAAACAAAACTTGGATTTCAAAACAGTAAGCGGGTTTTAGCATGCTGGTGTGGGTATTTTATGGGACTTGATCGAAATTTAATATACAGGTTCTTATAGTAAATTTAACCAGCTTTCAAATGGAAAAAAAAATTTTGGATCGAACTATTAGTTTCGGAGCTATAGCTAAAAGAGTGCCGACAAACGTCTTTTCGCGGAGAAGTGCGACCCCAGTGAGAGTGCATTAAATATGCGACTATTTTTTACTTCACAGCTTCGTTAGGAGTAGTTGGAAGGTAAAAATACTAAAAGTCCCCGACCCTGAGGGAACTGGATTCCTTAGTTTATGCTGGGGGAAGTGGAGATCTCCTGTTTCAGTTGTTCGATTATATCTCGAAAACTGTGGACTCTGGAAAAATATGATACTAATCAAAATTAAAGCTAATTAAATTTTCTATAAACATTTGTCAAAACGCTCAACGGTTTTCGAGATATACATTATTAAAAATAGATAATAGGCGAGAAAAACAAATTGATACCTCACTTTTTGTCAAATATTTTTAATTAAGTTCCAAAATGTATATACGAAATAAAAGAAAATTTAATGCTCTACAACTTTCATTCCGACATTTTTTCTGAGAACGATTGATGAAGGCACTAGAAGCAAATGTTTGTCCGAACCGGTGCCCGCTATTATTCCTTAAAAAAAAAAAAAAAAAAAAAAAAAAAAAAAAAAAAAATGAATGGAACCCAAAAAAAACAGAAAATATTATTATCTACAAGTTTTGTAACCTTCTCGATTGACACCCCAGGCAAAGACATCGAGATATTTGAAAAAAAAAACAAACTAATTTTGTGACCTTTGACCATGAATATCATTATGCTAACATGCTGAGGTTGGTGACTTTTCACCACTTATTTAGAATCCCAAAACGAAAGTATATCTAAAAATTTAGCTTCATTGCTTCCCTTTTGAGATTTGCTGTCTGAAACTCCTTATTTGACTGGGCTAGTAGTACTCTCAAGGTATAAATATTCTTATTCCCAATTTTTTATTGTTATTCCGAGATATCATTTGTTATTTGAATTATATTTTATTTATTAATAAATAATTTTCATGGATCAAATGAAACTAATTGGTAAGAGTGAATTTACACTTACTTATACACTTACAGAGACCGATAAAAGTTTTTCTTTTAATTCTTTGCCGAAGTAGTTAGTTCAGGACTCTTATATTCCAGATACGTTATATTTACATTATGAAGTTCTAATGAATAATTAAGGTAAATTTAGGTTTTTAGTAATAAAAAATGTTCATATAAATATTATGTTCTCCTAATATGTATGTTGTACTTTGAAATTCTTAGTAGACATGCAAGAAGCTTGATTATCAAATTGTATAAATATCAGCTGTTACATTCTATATTACAAATGAGTTTTCATGTTGAAGGGTTCAATGAAACAGTTCTTAGGAATTGATAAATTATTAACAGTTTTATATTTCTTAGTTAATTGTCATCAATAAAATTAAGAATTTTACTTCTTTAAATAAACAGTTATAGTTTACTCATTATTTATTGATTTATTTACCTTTTGTGGAAAACTAAACACATGTTTTGGTCCTAATGATTACTTTACACTTTGAATTCCGTTGTTCGAATAAATTAATCAGTGAAATAAATTCCTCTTGAACAATGCCAAAATATTTGTTTAGGGTATTTTTAATTACATAAAGTATTCATATGTTAACTCGTTATTTGTTCCAAATATCATTTTTTGTCGGTTAATTATTTTTAATATCTCCTGGGTTTAAAAATGTTTATAAATTTCATAGATATTCTAACTATGCTTTAAAAGAGTTTGTTTTAGTTTTTTTATTTCTTTTTATTAACTACCGAAGAACATATATAGTTATTTTGAAATTTGCACACAGGTTCGTTTTGAAAACTATTATTTATATTCTAAAAAGTATATCAAATTTTGTAGGCCTCTATTCTGTCGGTTTTTCCTTTATTGGGGAGAGGTTAGATCGGTAGCTGACTGGGAGCTGGGTCCACACTGCCCTTCCCCCACTACTACAACAGCAGGTAGCCTACTAATCTAATTACCCGCTTCCTTACAAATCGTATTTTTCAAATTACGATCAACCTATACAACCGAAAATGAATCTGTTTGCATAATTGTGTTCAATTGACTTATGACTAAGTGGCTATAACCAGCTTTTTTAAAGAAAATCAATAGTTCGCCAGATATTTTTTTTAAATTCTAAAATAATTGACAAAAAATAATTCGGAAAACGTAGCATGAATTTAATGGGGGTTTTATTACCAAATCCGTTTACAGATTTAATATTGATGATTCTGTTCACAAATGAGAGCGAAAATAAATTCGCCCTAAAAGTGCTGCCATCTCTTGAAAAAAAATCTTACTAAAAATCGGGATGTTTAGCCTCAAGACTGCAGTTACTTCGGGAGGCGATTCTGGTCATCATTTGCAACAAAAAATTTTATAAAAACTATAGCTCGATTCATATACATATTACACAGAAATACGGAAATCCTTTTTGTACCTGTATCTGGGAATACCACCAGTTTTGGAAATACTAACCCTCTCAACTCATAACTTTTCTCAAAAATTCCCTAGGTCAGTTGTGTACTAGAATTGTTATAATTTAGTAGTAGATACCAATACCAGAAACATTGTAAGTAGTTTCATATCCCTCCATATTTTGTAATTATACGTAGTTAATTATTTTAATGAATGTATTTATGCATTTATATTGTAGCTAACTTCATGTTTTGAAATAACTTGTATAACTTACATAATTTTATTGTAACCAGTCTTTTCACTGAAGGGCATGATTATGAGAACAATATAGTCTCGAAATGTCGCCAAAATAGTAGTTTTTGATTATTGACTGAACCTCAAGAACTTGTCAAGAAATATATACATGCATACATAATTATATATATTTATAATAAAATATAATTAACCTACTTAGAATTTGGTCTTGATCTAGCTTTAGGTGTCTTTTTTTCTTTTTTGCCTTTTTTAGTGGTTTTGTTCACTGCATCTTCTTGTTCTACTTCTAAAGAAGTAGATTCTTCTACAGACAAAGGTTTGACTTCAGAATCACCAGGCGATTTGTTTTCAACAGTTTCAACATTAACTGTTTCACCATTATTACTTGAGTTATCAAGTGAAACATTCTCAGGAGGAAGATTCTCTTCACCTTCACTGCTTAACTTTTTACGGCCCCTAGAAAATAGAAAAAAAATATTGTTAAAATCCATATATATATATACTAGCTGTAAATATCCATGCTCCGCTACAGTTTAATATCATTAAACCTGTCCTCGCACCTTAAATGTTGACATGAGATGTCCATCTTTTATCTATTTGGCTCTAAACCACAAGATTTGGAAACGAACGTTCCAATATATATATATATATATATATATATATATATATATATATATATATACACACAAGGTGAGTATCTCCTAGTGTAAAAAATAAAAATTGGGTGAAACTAGATCAAAAATGTAGCAAATTGCCGCAGACCTCACCTTTCTATTCCAATCCATTGCAGATATACGATAAATCAAAGACTTTTTCGAGGAAACTAAGTTTTGTTCCATAAAAGCTGTAATATCTACATTTTGTTTAAATATTTTTCAAATTTTGACCACATTTTCGGATTTAGCATTGAATTATCTTTAATAGCTGAGTACCTGTAACCTTGAATTTTACAAACATGGTATCTAAAGAACAGCTTGATCTTCACCTTATTTGGGGAAGTCACAATGTCTTATATTACTTCAACGCTCACCGTTTATCGAAAAAACTATCCATAAAACGTCAAATCTTACAAAAACTTCTAAATTTAATCAGCTTTCGAATGATATGTTAAACTAAATGATTTTGTTTCAATTTCATGGACAAATTCACTTTTGAAACCGAAAAAACATGGTGTTCTCATTTGGCATACAAATCAGTTACTTGTGTAAATAAAACATTATGACAATCCCTTAATGAAAATGTGCATTTTAAACATAATAAACTCTTCATTGTAATAAAAAGCAAAGAAAAAAATTATTGTTTAATAGAAAATAAAGGAAAACTGTCGATAAAGCGACAGCAGATCAGAGGATCTTATTTTATTACATTTATCTATTTATTATTATTATTTGGGATTTATTTTATTAGATTTTCAATGTAAAGTTTAAAGTCCAATGATAATGAACATAGACCTCAATTTTGCTGTTGGCTTCTGAATGCAGATTGTGTTGAAGAATACTACTTTTCGAGGTGAACTTTAAGGGCAGATAAGTCTGTTTTTACAGGGTTTTTATATTTGTATTGCTTCCAAATAATGTGGAGGAGCACCATGGTGTTGGAAAATCATATTTTGTCAAACTTCAGGTGGAATATCATGATGTAGTTGTGGTAGGATATTTTGTAACAAATCTTAGTAATCTCATCATTCAATCTGTTGGGCAAACTATGATTTTTCAACACTATTCGACAGCAATTCGAAGATGAATAAACCAATGATATCCTTCATGGAAATGTAGAAATGCCTTTCCCTGTAAAAACAGACTCATCTGCCTATAAAATTCAACACAATCTGCATTCAGAAGCTAACAAAAAAATTGAGATCTAAGTTCATTAACATTGGGTTTTAAACCTTACATTGAAAATCTAATAAAATAAATCCTAAATAATAGATAAATGTAATAACGTAAGATCCTCTGATCTGGTGTCGCTTTATTGACAGTTCTCCTTTATTTTCTATTATAAAGGAACAAAGGTGTTTTAGAATTTTTTTTCTCCAACCTGGCCAGGTAGTATATATTTAAAAATGATAAATATTACAATTTATCATATTTAAAAATGTAGAACACGAGAATATCATAATTTTATCTCTGAAACATCTCATTCCAGCAAATACTAATAAAGGACAACAAATGATTAGAACAGGATTTTTACAACTGGTCGATAGGCCACATTTGCAAAATTTAGCTATAGATATAGCTCATCAGCATGAGCATTGCTTGTCTAGAGAAAAGTGAATGCTTAATACAAACCAATAGTGAGGGGAATACTTTTAAACCTCATTTATATGAACATATTCATCAGTATAAACATTAACTATTTACATTGCCACTAATCATAGCATCAATGAAATCATTTTAATGATAAAGTTTCCTTACTTTTTCCCTTTTACTCCAGTATCCTCAGGAGATTCAGAAGAACTTTGAGATTCATTTTTCTTTTTCTTCTCTTTAGGTGTTTTGGGAGTTCTAGGAGTCTTTGGTGTTTTAGGAGTTTTAGGTGGTTTAGGCTCCTTAGGTATTTTAGCTTCCTTAGGCTTTTTAGGAGCACGTGGTTTCCTTTGAAAAAAAAAAATAATGAACTGATTATAATCATACAGAATTATCAGTTAATTAATAATTTACCTAGCTTTGGTACTGAAATAAATATTTCAAAAAATCATTAATGTTCTTTGACAATTTAACTAAAGAGTGAAAACTGTCAATTTTAGGAAATTAATTAATACCTTGCTTTCTTTTTGTCAGCATCTGTTCCATGTAACGGAGGAGGTGGTTCTTCATCTTCTGTGAAATTGAATATACTATTATCCTCAACCTGGTTTGACTGTTCTGGAGGAGGTGGTGGAGGTGGCGGTGGTGGTGGAGGAGGGGGCTGATCCTCAATCTCTTCTGGCTCTGGTTCAGGTGAAGGGTCTGAAGTAACATGGGGTGGTGCTTCAGCTACCAACATAGGTGGCTGTTCAGGAGGTTCCAACAATGAAGGTGGAACTGATGCTTCAAGAGGCAATTTAGGAGGCTCTTCTACAGCAGAGTCAAATGATGATGGCTCATTCTCAGCCTTCTTTCGTGGTTTTCTAGCTTTGGGAGTGTTAGCACCTCCTCTTCCACGTCCCTTACCACGATTTGGAGTTGTGTTTCCCAACTACAAACAAATCATTTAAAAAAATATAAATATGTTAACTTGGTAAACACCATAAAAATCATTCAAATCGATCTGTATTAAATAAATGTTAGATTTCAGTCTTTAGCACATTATTATTCCAACTTCTTTTCAAAAGTATATTTGATTTCTTTATCAATTTTAGCAATAAATTGATCAATAAAGAAACTATTATAAAAAAAAAGGAGGTTCTCAATTCGTCTGTTAGATACTTCTTGGGCTAGTGATCACAAAAATAATGGAAAAATCTCCAAGATGAGTTTTCCTAAGAAATCAGGTTAAATCTTAAAATTTGCTGACCTAAATAGCTTAACAATCACTTTTCTTACTCAAATCATAAGATTTTTAAAAGAGAAAAACAAAATAAGAAAAATTCGGAGGGTTACAAAACAAAAATATTTCAGATATTCAACACAACCAAAGGTTTCAATATCTTGGAAATAAATAAATGTGTCGTCTAGTTGCAAAACCGGCCAACTCCTCAATTTTGAGAAATATGTTTTTTCTGTTTTCTGAGTCCTAAGAGACATTTTCCATCTATTGGAAACAAGAAACCTCGCAAAAACCCGTGAAATCCTTTTTAAACCTGCGTTTGAAAAACTCAGTGTGCTGCAAAACCGGCCAAATCCTTCCGTGAGTGAGTTTCAAAACCGGCCATCTCCACATTCGCTAGATTGCACTGTTGTTCCAGATCAGGAAGCCCTCTTATCAGGTAAATATCAGCCTGCTCCTGCTTTTCCTGTAGTTAATGTTTATGCCTTTATAGTTTCATGCACTTTTATTCGATTTTTATGGAGAAGTTTGTAGAAGAAGTTCTAGCTAATTTAGCAGAAAAAAGACAAAGAGACCATGCAACATGGAGAAGAAACAAACCCCTCCAGATCGGGTTTTTACCTAAATTGAGATGAAGTTAAAGAAAATCGAGACTCGTTCAGTCTTCAGAGTTTTATGGCATTCTCTCGGAAAGTGGAACTGTGTTCAAGCCAGAGACTACACATATCTTGATTGGAAGAGTCCCAGTAATGCCCTCCTCAAACCCCCTCCACTATGGCACTTCAAAGTCATTGAGATTTTTCATAACCAAACAAAATAATAAGGTGCTAGTTCAAGGAGAGGTTTTCTACAGATCGTTTGATTTTTAACTGCACGGTGGTCGCACAGTGGGGCAAGTAGCCCTCATTGTTGGCATAAACTAAATATTCTTACTTACATCTTAAATAATCATCAACATTGGTTCCTAAAGCTATATATCATACACTGAAACATTGAAAAACCTAAATCACTCACTTTATTTGTGTACAATACGGAAAAACTTAAAAAACAGTAAATAAAAAAATTCACACTTTTCATTAAAATAAGTAACACACTTTCTATCAACAACATTCCCTCATCATCTTCACTGACTTCTTCTTCTGTTTCAAAAGAAAAAGAAAGAAAGTTTAAAGCCTCTGTCGGTTGTGACTTAAATTTTTTCTCAGGTAGTTTTCGTTTACTTGTTAGAATTGGGTCTGAACACAACAAAAAGTTAATGAATATATCATGGTTGGATTTTTCTTGACTCCACTTCCGTGATGTTCACGATATTTTTTGAAATCCTTGTTACGAGCTTCCTGTACAATGAAAAGAAACTTGTCGAGGGTCGGAGACATCGGGTACCATGGTTACTTTTCTACATAATACTTTGCAGTATCGTGAGCAAACGCTTGATAGGCATTAGTATTAATTTCGAACCCACTTGATATTGCTATCAGTATTGTATGAAGCCTTTTAATTAGTTCAGCGTCAACTCCGGTAATTTCTGACGAAATATCAGCATGCGAGAAAAATCGCCTAGCCGTATTTACATCGTTACTATTTCCAAAGCCAGGTTTAGGCATGTCAACAATCAAACCACACTTTTTAAAAAAAAACTTTCTTGGATTCGACTCTTGGTTTCTTTAACTTGTTTGTCTTCATTACTGCGGTCTTGCCATTTTTTTAGTGGAAGCTTGTAGGATAGGTGTATGATAGGTGTATAGGATAGGAAATACAATGATTTTTTCGTCTATGCAATAACAAAGAAGAAATATTTTTTCTGACGGTGGGGCAGATTGGGGAAACATTTTTCAACGAAATCATAATATTTAGATAATGCACTAGAAGATGGTGGAAAACAATATGCTTGGACGGGTTTGGAAGGTTACTAAACCCTTCGTTACATGTAAACTAAAATCAATAATCTTTTTTATAATCAATTTTATTATATTATGAAGGCAAATAAAATACTATATTTCAAAATTATATACCTGAAGATGATGATCCCATGTCATAAAAATATACAAGTATTAATACTGTATGCAAAAAAAAAAAAACAAACGATCAGTTAATAACAAATTGATGCAGACACTGACATTGATGCCACTGAACTTTGTTCACTTTCACCGATCATCAGTGCAAGACATGATCGTTATCAGCTTGATGAATTACATTATTTTGTTCTGCAGAGCCTTAACTAACAGATAATTAAGTCATCACATTGAAAGGAAAATTTTAGTTTTAGGACTTTCTGCCACGTTTTTTGCTTTAGTTTGCCCCACTGTGCATCGTAGCATCAGCTGCTCAAGAAGGAGGAAGCAGAGAAGTAGATAAGAGGGATGAAGAAGAATATCAGAAAGAAATGTGTAAGTCTGTTGAAGACGATAATACCGCAAGAGTATATGTTTCTGAATGTTTATGTTTTTCAAAATTACGTTTTTCGGGAATTCTTCTTCTTCTTCTTTTAGCACAACAGACAACATATAGCGGCCCCTGGCTTTTTCAACTTCTGCCTTCCATTCCTCTTCGTCCATTTTCGGAACTTATTACTTTAAAAATAATTCTCGCCAGTTTTTTCCGTCTAGATGTTTGAGTTACACCACAACATTTCAGAGTTTAATTTTTTCAAATAATATTCACTTATTGAAGAAAGTTTTGTTCATTTGCATCCCAAAAAAAAAACAATATTTTCATTAAATTTAGTGATTTTTAAGTTCTAATTCATTGCAAAACCGGCCAACTCCAAAATGAGTTGCAAAAGCGGCCAAATCCAAAATAAAAAATTGAGTAACTCACCCCCTCCACTTGCCCCTTCCATTTCAAAAAATGCTTTCCAACACACTACCCTTGTGCCACTAAAAACCAAAGAGATTTTCTTCCTACTTCGTTTTGGCGTGATTTAACAGAAAATCAGCTCTCCTGAAAAATTTTGGTTTTTGGAGATAGCCGGTTTTGCAACTAGACGACACAAATATGCAATAGCACCTCAAACCAGAAGTGGAATTGCAAATAGATATAAAAAGGGGCATGGGATAAGTTTCATCAACATTGGTTGTCATCTTAAGTTCTTATCAACCTTTTATCTCATTAAGGATTCAGGAATTATCCTCTAAAATATTTTTACCATGATAGACGTCAATAATTAAAATACAATTTGATATAAATTAATCAAGAAATGTAACCATTAAAATACCTGAATCATTGAATCAATATTTGGAGGGTTGTGCCAAACAGGACTTTGAAGCAAGCAATGACTTCCACCAACACACTGATCATTGGCTTCATGATGTTGTAACATTTTAATTTTCTCTTGCAGATGTCCTATCTACAAAATATTACAAAGTAAAAATTATAAAGTAATTAGTATTATCAAAGTCAGTAATGAACATTAATTTTTTAAGTTAGAATCTTGAAAGCAAGAAATAATTAGAATACTTACAACTATATAGTGAAATTACATGTTATTAAATTTGGATATAATAAAAATGAATTGAAGTAGTAGATTTTATGATTGAAAGAACCAGGCATGCATTTTTTCAGAAAATTTAACCTTTTGCAAAGTAAATTACATTAGCATATTAAGTAGTTAACACTTAACCATGTTCATACAAGCATACTTTTATAAATATGAAGAACAAAATACTCATGATCATCAGCTCAAGATTTAGATATAGGAAATATTCAACAATCAACGACTCAACTAACAGAAATATCTTATATCTGAATATTGTAATGAGTGAAAATAAGAGATAATCAGAAAGACAAACATATTTATTATCACTTCAACTTTCATTGGAATTCTTTTTTATCCATATACTGCTTACCAATAACTTTTTACATTGGTTACAATAACTATGTAAAATAATTGCACTCACACTATGTTAAAAAAAAAATTACTCTAAAAAACTTACCACTACCACTAATCTCATTTATTTTAAACTTTGATTTAGATAGATACAATCCACAATAAATATAAACCAGATTTAAAATAAAACATTAACAAATAATAATTTAAGAAGACAAATAACATAACTATTTAAGGTTGGAGAGTGCATCCTTTAGGGACCAAATATCTAATCAGTCATGGAAATGAAAAAACAATTGTGAAGAGAAAAAGCTAATGGTAGTTATTTATGTTATCATAGTGAAGAACCAGAAAGTCATCCAGCCTCTGGTTGTCTATGTTCTAACCTGCCCCAGTTCTTAAAAAGTATTTTCAGGATGGAGCAACTACAGTATATATAGTATATAATAAAATGTTGTAAATAACAATTAATTTTATTTAAATGACTAAACCCCTATTGAAGAAAATTGAAAAAGACATTCATATATTATTATTATTATATTAAAAAGGCATAACTCCTCATTTGCTTTATTCATTTACTACATGTTTCGGAGCTTGTCATGTTGCTCCATCTTCAGGTTCTTACACTGTGATATTCTCACTGGTCATCTCATCTACACTAATAATGAGTGTAGATGAGATGACCAGTGAGAATATCACAGTGTAAGAACCTGAAGATGGAGCAACATGACAAGCTCCGAAACATGTAGTAAATGAATAAAGCAAATGAGGAGTTATGCCTTTTTAATATAATAACTAGATATTAATCTCCTTGAATGAAACATATATAATATATTATTATTATGTTTAGCTCAAATTTTCTTCATTTATACCTTTTTATCTAAAATAAAAAAATATGTCAAATTTAAATATACAAAAGTAAACCTAATCTATGTAAAACAAAGTGGTTGCTCATTCCCTTGAAATCTGATTAATACTAAAGAACCTATGAAATAATATATGAATATGTGAAATAACCTAGTAAGAAAATAAATGTATCATAAAAATAGCTAATTAAAATAAATTACCCTGACTTGATTCTCTGAAGCTGGAGGCATGCAATATATTTCTTGTAACTGCTGCTGTAATGCTGCCATTTCTTGTTGATGGCTGATAGGAGACTGATAAGATGTTCTTGAAACTGGATCATTGTCATAAACTGGTTGCTGGGAGAGTACAGTATTAGGAGCTGGTCCTGAAATATGACAGTTAACAGTAGGAGATAGGGGTACAGCACCTTCCGAATTTGATTCATTAGATATTTGTTGTAATTGTGGTTGTGATGAGTTTGATATAGCTGATGAAGGAACTCTTTGAACGGGTTGAATAGATGAAAGGGAAACCTGAGGAGAAGTAGCAGCAGAAGTTGGTAGATCTTGTGCTGTCTGCTGAGACTGTCCGGCTAAAGTAACTTGTGAAAATGAAGCTTGCTGAGGAGATGAATGAGGAACTGGAGAATGCTTTTGTGTTGGTATATTTTCAGAACTAACTGGCTCAAGATTGGTAGAAGTAGAATTACCATGAATCACATTATCAATCTTTGTTCCATTCTGAAAACTCTCAACATATCCCATATTGGTTTGCCCACTGGTCTGGTCGGGAGGAGTTTTAGAAGTTGTAGGTGGTAAGGTTGGAATATCTAACGGTTCAGTATTAATTACAGAAGACAAAGTAGAATTAGAAAATTTATCCCTGTTAAGATGAGCTTGAAACTCGATATTTCCATTGGAATTTGGAATTTCAGTTTTGGATGCTGGCATATTATCTGTTTGTATTTTATTAGCAGTACTAATAGGTTTTAATTCTGGTTGCCTGTCTTCAGAAGTAAGCTGCATGTTTGAAAAAGTGGCCACTTGGTCTCCAATTCCAATTCCTCCATTCAAAGGTGGTTGTCTTGAACTTTGCTGCCATTGCTGAGGTTGAGGTTGCTGACTCCTATAACTTGAAAATTCAGAACTAGCGGCTGCACTGGCAGCTGTAGCTTGTGGCATAACCATCTGCTCAAGTTGTTGCAATGTACTTTGTTGAGAATATGCAACTGGTGAAGTATTAGTCTTAGGTGTCAATGCTGTAGGTGGCCTGGGAGAAACAGTAGAAGTTTGTTGAGGATGGGGATGTGGAGATATGTTACTGTTAGGTTTAGCTGGTGACATGACTGGTCTTGGTGACATTTGTGGTCTAGGTGACATTTGCTGTCTCGGAGACATCTGAGGAGACAATTGTGGAAAAGGCGCTCTATACTGAGGACTACTGCCTTGAGAGTGATTCTTTGAATACTGACCTTGAGCAGCATTAGCTACTTCAACACCAATAGGCCTTGGCATACCTTGTTGAAAACCCTGATGTGCACCTATTGTTCCTGGATGTGATTGTATATTGTAGCTGGTTTGAGATGGAGTATTAAGATCAGTTATCATTTGCTGATTTTGAGAAGGATATTGCAAGTGGTGAGGCAATCTAGGTTGAGACTGTTGATGAATGTTACCACTATTGTAGCCTCCATAATTTCCTGTTGAACTTGGATAGACCATACTTTGAGAATAATGTTGCTGATTTCTTTGATAAGTATTCCCCATGCTTTGATGCATCATAGGATTTATTAAACCTTGTTGACCAGCAGGATAGCTCTGATTTAATTTTTGATTGCTTAATTCCTGTTGGTGTGGATAGTTCATTGATTGACGGTATTGGTTAGGTTGCACATTATAGTGCCTTACTGAAGGAGGAAAATGGCCACTACCCCAATCTTGCATTCCTTGATTTTGTTCCATTGAGTACATATTATCAGGAACATTATATGAACCATATTGTGAGTTGGGAGGTCTTCTCATATCATGTTGAGGCATAATGTTTCTGTTGTAATTAGAAGATGAACTATTAGGATGAATCGCACGGGGATGCTCTCCATGATAACCTGTATGATTTCCATGAAAAATTTGTCCTCCAGGATCCATATGGTTGGATGTAAACTCACCACCAAATGATGCTAACTTTTGTAAAGGAGATTCCTGGTGGATGTCACCCATTTGATGCGCATAAGTATACTGTGATGGATTCGGCTGAGGATCTCTGGTTTGAGGAGATGGTTCAAAGTTCTCTGAACCAAGATCTGGTAAACCATCAAGCATTCCTCCACCAACATCCTCACCAAATAAATCATAAGAGTCCATCTTGAAAGTTACACGTTCGATCTTTGTCCCCTACTGAGCTGAGATTTCCTCAACCCAGTTTCCTGCATTGCACTAGTTCTTTATTTAATTCGTTCCATCTGAAAAAAAAAAAAAAATATGTATATAGATATATACAGATATTATACAATTGAAACAAACGGAATGCAAAGCATATGTACAAAGCCAGCTAAATCTATTTAAAAACAATGACTAAGGGAAACATAATAACAAAGCTAAATTATCTTTAACTGAAATAAGTTTATATGAGACCTTAAAATAGATTATTTTAACTTACTAACTGGAATTTTCATCATTACTTGGCAGTGCATTTATTTATTAGGGGTTAATTCAAACATGATCTTATAGCTCTAAGATACTATTACTAAAATTATATAAAAAATGAACCCTAAGCTGGTTTCAGAATTATAAAATTAAATGGAATAGAGGCAAACAAATGGGTACTTTAAACAATAAACAATAAATATTAAAAAAAAAATAAAAAAAATATTACATATACACTACATACGTCAATAAAAAGAACAGGGCTATTCATTCATTAGAGAGAGTCAAAAATTACTATTTAGAGTTAATCTTCTTCATTTTATAAAACTACATAAGCTTATTATAAACGATACATAATTTCCCCGTCTATAATGGTTGGTTCTCTACCTTTTTTGCCACTTTAATCTTTCTACTAGAAGTCCCATATTCAGTAAATTATAAATAATAGACCGGGAACCCACCACATGCAAATTTAATTGGAATGACATGAATTTATTTCCTTACCCACTTTATATTATCATCCACCTTGAAATCGTCTGGCAGCCTGTATCTGTTAGATGCGGTGTGGAGCACGCTTAAAGTTGTCGAAAATAGCAAAACATAATTGGAAAACATATGTTCTTGAGTTTGGTCTCATTTTTTAGTGTATCCTTTTCTAAACACAAATCAAGTGGTCTGATTTGTCAGAGCCGAAAACAGCCAGAAAAATGGCACCGAACCAGTTTTACATTGCTGACCCGAAAATTGAAAAAAAAAAAAGAAAAAAAACAAAAAACTATTTATCCACCAATTTTTAATATGTTGTTAGGACTCATAAGAGTAGTTTAAATCCAAGTTTGCAACCCTCAAAACCAAAAGCAATTTTTGTAGTACTCAAAAAACTGCAAAATTTTTCATTTTTTTGCTTTTATCTCATAAAAAATGAAAATTTGCTGGACATAGCATATTTGCAATATTAAAGAGCACTAAATTGGTGTTAATTCAAGCCTAATTACATTTCTGTAAATTAATTTATTGTGGAGATATAGCTCTCTAAAAACAGTGTTTTCACAAAATTTGAAATTTTTCTGTTAAGAGTAAAGTTCTCTGCCAGATACTGATGAAAGTACTGGTTTTACAAAAACACCTTTAGGAAATAATTTAAAGAAAATTTAACTAGTGACTTTCGGCTGCCAGACCACTTGATTCGTGTTTAGAAAAGGATACATTAAAAAATGAGACCAAAATCAAGGACATACCTTTCCAATTAGTTTTTGCTATTTCGGGCGATTTTTAGAGTGCGCCACACAGAGTTCCAACGGATACAGACTGCCAGACCACGATATACCATTTCAAGGCGGATGATACTATAAAATGGGATAGGAAACAAATTCATGCCTTCCGATTAAATTTGCATGTGGCAGGGTCCTGGACTATAGGCAAAATTACTATTTCAAAGTTTGATTTATACACAAATATAAAAATAATTTGAACATAATTTTTATAAAAATAACATTTCATCATAAAAAAAATCTTCACCTTGCATTTTCTAAATTAATCTTTAACTAAGCCTGACCTCTTCTTACTCACAGATATTAATTTAACATAAAAATGAACCTCATATTATAATTGGAGTACATCTACAAATGATGGATTAAAATTGAAGTAAAAAAATTAAAAACTGGAATTAATAAATTTCCAACTAAAAAAAGATTTACTTACGGTTGAACTAAAAAAAAAATAAAGATATAAAATTCATTAAAAATTATAATTAAAACAAGATCTGATTGATTGAAAGCCAGAGCTAATATTTTAAGATATGATGTTTTTTTGAGCTCTATCAACCAAAACTAGAAATCAATTCAAGTGCATTAAAAATTCATCCTTATAAATAACCATTGGTACAAAAGTATCCATGACATGATCAAACCAATCGCTGCTAAATTTCTTTAATTAAATAGATTTTAAGAAGGATCATAAAATATTTGTTTTAATAATATTAAATAGATGAGTCATTTCATCATAAGGGCACCTTTTATTTAAATTAATTTTTATTCAAGTAAAGTTTGGAAGTATGTGAAAAACATTAAGGATGTAAATCTCCACAGAAGTATGATTACCCCTGTCATGCCTTTCAAGCCACAATTTAAGAACATTTTGTAAGACAGCTAGTTTTAACCATTTGTTAAAGATGTTGATTGAAAAATAAAGACAAATTGTAATAAAAATCTGGAATGGTTAACTAATAGCAAATAGTGGCAAAGTAATAAACATGACTGATTCTGACAATGAATTACCTTAAAATTTGATAAAATTGTTCTGAGAATTATCAATTTTTTTTTTATTAAAATTGTACTGGATACCTCCATTTATAACAATTAAGTTAAAGAAAATACATCCACAAAATCTAAAGTTACTTTAATTGATTTATTACATAATCTCCAAAGAAAATAACCAAGAAGGCAATCCAATCAAGATATCTCTACTCTATACTTTATATTTCACTTTTTATTTTTGAGTAAAGTAATGATAAAATAATAGGCTCATATTATTACTTCTTATTCCAGTTAAAATTTTGTAAAACAAAATCTACATTCTTCACTAAACTAACATTAAAAATTACATGAGATCAGTTATAAAAATTAGGCTTTGAAGTACTTATTGGAAGAGGCTGGTGAAGTAATTATATCAATTTAATTGTGCACACAAGGAGTTAGGCCTCTTAAAAATGCCTACAAAGCCATCTGAATTACAACCAAATGTTTTATTAGATGATATAGACCTCACCTTCCAAATGAGAGTGGTACTATTTACAAACTATTCAAGATAAAGTAAAGAAACAAAAATTCTAACAGCCCTTTTCAAAAAATTCGAAACTGCTGAATAATTGTTTATTATAGTCTATAAAAATTGTTAAACCAGCCTATTAAAAAGGCACATGGGATAATTACAATAGATGTGGTATTACAGCATGATGTCCAAATTAAAAATGACACTTAAGAACAGTAAAAATGATTACCACTTTAACTACTAAAAGTTGTATTTATAACATGATAGAGTGGGTCAAAAAAGTATTGGCACACCTTCACTTTTTCTTCAATTTCAGAAATAGAAAAGTTGTTTTGTATTAAATTTAATATTATTAATATTGTGTGAATGAGCCCAATTGGGTCTATGTAAAGTTTACATTAAATTTATTTTAAAACCTATTATTTAACTATTAAATTTGGTTACATTAGATACAGCAAATTAGCATTGAGAAATAAAGTAAACTTAAGAAAGTATGAATTAAGAGTATGAAACATAAAAAAGTATGAAGGTCAAAAAAGTATTAACACAGTTGTTTATGCTTAGATAATAAGTTCTTGTTTACATTACCATATACTTTAATCCTTTCAGTCTAAAATATTCAGAAACAAGAATGGGTAAGCTTATTTTACATTATTTTCTGATTACTTCAGTGTTAATTAAATGGGGAAAAGAGAATTGTGTATTGTTATGAATCTGTATAGTTTAATTGCATTCTCATGGATTCAATTACAAGTATTATCATCAATTATCAATATAGACTTGATATAAGTTTTAGTACCATTAGGAACACCATAAAAAAGAATAATGAGATGGGTTCAGGTTCTGAGCAAATTATGCTCTGGGAGGCCACGAACTTTTTCTGACAGGGAAAGAAGAATTCATATTTTAATAGCAAAAACACTTTCTAATTCTACAGCATAAGAGATTGTATTAACTTTTAGCACAACTTCATCTTGCAAACAATAAAGGATCTAATCCAGCTTTAATTATTAATGTAGAGTCCAAAGAAAAAAACTATTTATAAGTGAGGTCAATCGAGAAAACAATAATCATGGTGTTATAAGCATTGTAGTTAGGGGTTGCGTATCATGGAACGGAGTGGGAAAATTGAGATATATTGAAGGTATTATGAGTGCAGGAAAATATGTTAGCATTTTGTGCCATAACTTGAACAGCAGTGGTGGAAAGATGGGAAACAGAGACAAATATCTTCCAGCAAAATAATGACCTGAAGCATACTGCTAATAAAAACAAAGGAGTGGTTTTTTTGTAATGTTCCGGGAAAAAGAAACATTCCCCTCCCCCCCATCCTCAAATTTAAACCCTATAGAGCACATAAAGACTTTTAAGGCCACAAAGATAAATATTTTCTAAATTACACTTAAGAACTGTTTTACAGCAAAAATGGGATGAAGTTCCACCTGAAGTAACCCAGTAAGTTATTTTCTGAATGCTAGGAAGACTTAAGGTCATAAGAGTGATAAATGGTATGGTAACTAAATATTAAAATGTAAAGTGGAGCGTCAATTATCCGAATGTCCAATTAATGGAACCTTTTTTTTTTGGAATGTAATTTTAATTAAATTTAATCATGTAATTGCTTATTTGTATTGTTAAAATTATTTTTATTTAAAAATTAAATTAAATGAAAAACAAAATAATTTTTTCCATGAATGTCTAAAAGGGAATTTATTTCACAGAAAATGAAAAAATAAACTTCTATACATATATAAAATTTTGTTTACTGAGAACTATATACCTAGTTAGACCATTTCATTTGTTCCTATCAATATCTTCCTAATCATTTGGTTGATAATAGATCTCACCTTAGGTTTAAATCATTCTTTGTGAGGTTTGTTTATTTGTTTATTTCATTTAACATCACTTTATGCTGCTATGGCTAATCGGACAATGCTACGAGAGGAGTCCTAAATTTTGCCTATCCAGGTATAATTATGATAGGGATCTTTAACGAGTACCTGACATCGCACAGGCTCGGGACCCCCATTTTACGTCCCTTCTGAAGGATGAGATAGCTAAGGATTTTTTACTCCCTTTAAAAAATCCTAAGGTCATCTGCCGGGCTGCGAACCCGCGATCTTGGGTTTAGTAGGCTGCTATGCTAACTACTACACCACAGGTGACCCGTTCTTTGTGAGGTAAACATCACCTTTGTGACCACTTCTTGTTTTAAAAACTACATGTCATCATCCATGCTAATAAAAAGGAAACGAGAGCTCATTTCATTTAAAGACAAAATGGAAATCATTATATGGCTAAAAAAAAGTGAATCGGGTCAGACATTAGCTATCAATTTCAAGGTTTATAAACCAACAATAATGGGAATCAAAAATAATTCTAAATCAATCATCACATAATCCATATTATAATACACCATAAGTGAGACGGGTAGTTTGGGTCGTTGAACATTTAAAAAAGCTAAAAGTGAACTTATGGAAGATGCTGTTTACACATAATAATTTTTTTTAAATGAATTTCCGTTATCCGAATTATTTATTATCCGAACCACCCCTGACAATATTAGTTCGGATAATTGATGCTCTACTGTACTTAAAATTTAATATAATACTTATCAAAATAAAAATGTCTGCTGAGCCAATACTTTTTTGACCCTTGAAATTCATGTTATTTTTTAATTACAGTTAGTTTTCAATTGATTCAATCATTTGCAACCAAAAATCATAGAATGTATGCTACTTCTTAAAGAAATTAAGTAACAAACAATTAACCATTAAATTCTAAAATATAAAAAAAAATATGTATGTTCCAATACTTTTTTGACCCATTGTATACCCATTTTATAGTGGTTAAACTAACTGGACTCAACAGTAAAAAAATTAGAGTAGACCAAAAAAGCTCTCATTCATTGACAAGCTAGCCCATGACACATTTTCTGAGGAATAACCCATTCAATCAAGATGATAATAAACAAAATAATTAAAAGTCAACAAATACAGGTTCTGAATGAAAAACATAGTTTAGTTGAGACACTTCGCATCATAAGTATACACAAATATTGGCAAAGCAGAGAACATAAAGAAATTAGTTAATTTAGAGCATATCTACACTCGTAAAGTATTAACATAGATGAATTATTTACAGGCAAATAAGGTTAAAAATGGAGGCATTATTGTCAGCAGAGAATTAATTCACAAACACTTTTTTAATAGTAAGTACAAGCAATATGGAGCCTATAGTTACTAAAAGCAACAAATTTCAAGAGGAAATAAAGAAATAATAATGAACATTTTTTTAAATACTAAGTTCATATTAGCTTTCTAGATATGCTTGAAATTTACGGGACTAATTTATCCTATCTAATGTTTATTTATGACCAATTATCAAGTAATTTTGCTGAATGAAGAACAATGCCAATAAAAGGCCTTCAAAAATAATGTACAAGGACATTTTTGTTACTTTTTAATGTTGTTTTATACAAAGCACGCAGGCCACTCTCCACTGTAAAAATCAGATAATGGTAAGGCAATACAACAAAAAGATACAGAATTCCAACTTCACTATTAATTTAAATGAAAATGACTATGAATTCAACTAAGACAATGGTGCAAAACTAATACATCACGTAGAAAATAGTCTAATATTAAATATTTATGAATTTATGAATTATCTCGCTGTGACCGCCAGCAGTTCCATATTTTTGTACCAATGTACTGCTTGTCGCAGCGGTCTAGTTTTGATTACTGCAACAGACCACCTTATGAGTGACATAGATAATACAATGTAGTGCAATACAACTCAGTGATCTTACTGCCATGACAGACCGTCTCCTATGAACCCAGGATTTTAATTAAGGTATAAGTGGCAGTCATTACATGCCAAGTATGGACTATAAGATTAATGAGTGTTGATATGTCATCCAAAGCAAAGTTCGAAATTTTGATGGGCTACTTCTGAGCTTGCTTTGTCATGGAGAATACTTAACTCTATCGCTCAAAATTTTTCACCAGTTCTAAATTGCTTATCAGTTTCACAATACCCTTCAGTGTTTATTCCCAGCAGGCATAAAGTCAACCAACAATACTCTCTTTCAATCCCTAAATGCAGCTGACTTTAATGGCAATCTGTGTTAGTTTGAATGTTATTGGCTTTGGGAAAAGGAATACTACCAGCTTTTTTGTTTTATCTCTGTAATAAAGTAAAATGCCCAAGTTTAATCTCCTGAGACAATTTAGTCCAAAGAGTCTGCATAAGGTTCAACAATTCTTCAAGGACACGGTGGCATACAAAAGTTGCCAGAGCATCTACAAAAATACATCAACTGAAATGGGGTTTATATAGAAAACATGTGGATGTTTAACCTTTAAAAAATTAATGGTTATTGAAAAAAGAATATTTTTTAATTAATAAAAAAAAAAAGAGACCTTACTACTTTTGGGACCACTCTTGTATTACAAAGAATAATGAGCCAAAGAAAGATAAATCTATTGAAAACCTTTGAAGGCAATACAATACAAAACGGTAGGGTGTAAACCAGGTGTAAAAACGAGAAAGTATTCCAGGAATAAATATAACGGTTTTAATTTTATTTTATTTAAAAAATCATTATACATCAGGAAAGTGGTAAGACAACTTTCTCAATAACATGTTGACAATTTTAATTCCATTAGGATGTTCATGTACTAAGTAATAACTTTGTATTGATGTAATAATAATAAATATACTAATAAAAAATATGTCAAGAGAGGTAGATATGAAATCTACTGGCTTAAAAGGGTCTCAAAGAAACCAATGACCTTTACAACTTAACTTAACATTATTAAAAATTAATAAATATCACAAAACTCAATTGGATGAGTTCCTCAATAATAAGACAGTTTCCCAAATCCCATTGTAGGTCTAATTATCAAAATTCTACAGCAGTACTTTTAAGAGGGTTTCATATTTCACAATATTTAATGCAACAAACTTTCATAATTTGATCATGGAACATATTCATTCTAATTTTTTTTTTTAATGTAGTTTTGATAATTTCTAGGTTAGAGTAAAAAAATAATTACAATTAATAATGATCTAGAAAGATATTTGATCATTCTAGTGCTAATAAGTCAGCCAACCTTATTGATTTTGTCTATGGATTAGATACTAGTAACCCCCTCATCTCTTTTTGTATTGTGTTAAGATACAGATAAGTCAGTATGCTTTCATCTACTTTTGCAGATTTATTTACTAAGGTGAAACACTGCAAAACGATACAGACTAGAGGCAATTAACAAATTAGTTAGATTCCGCATTAAAAGATACATTTTACAATAGCTGTTAGTCTTAGAGCTGCTTTTAGTGTTCAGTGAGTGCTGTTTCCTTAACCACAATATACTATTACAAAAAAAGGGGTGCACTTTGAAAATATTGACTTGTTGATATTTAATTTAACTAAAACGATTTCCAAATTTTTTAAAACAAATGTTTAAATTTATTTTAAAAGCATTAAACAGAATAATTTTGAAAAATAAATGAATGAATTAATGATTTTATTTAGAAAATTGAAAACTTTCAAAAATTTAGGAAACTAAACTTTCATGTGTTGTTTTTTTACTGACCATGTTATCAGTAGCTTGAATTTCCTTTACTTGCAGCCAATAAAGATTCTATCCAAATGGTTTTACTCTGAGATTAAATTTCTTATGACATCGCCAACTTTCTTAAAGCGATTATCAGGTAATTTAGGGTCTCAAGAACAGCAACTCTCGACCTAACATATCTACTTAGTTCAAACCAGGCGTGTTCAATTGGATTCATGTCAGGGCTTCAAGCAAGCCAGTTCACAACTTTGATTTAAACTTCCTGTAGGTATTCACACCTACCCACCCATATGAGCTTTTGCATGTCGCACGTCAAAATGAAGATTTACCCAATAAATGGTGCAAATGGAACAAAGTAGTCCTGGAGTGTCTGTTATATATGAATTAGCGTTAAAATTGCATCCCTCTAATAAGAACAGCTCAGTTATTTCATAATTTATTTAATTAAATGAGTTGCCAGACCACACCATAACTGAGCAACCCCAAAAATTTTGATGTAAAGTGACTGTGGCTTGACCATATCTCTCACCATGCCTTTTCTTTACCCTAAAGCCTCCATCGAGTGAGCTAAGACAAAGTCAGTAAACAGGAACCACCTCCAGTCGTCCTCAACCTTAAACGCTTTATTTCTGGCAAATTCTATACATTTTTGATGCTTTAGATTTATTTATTACTCCTGAGCTAATTTTCTTGCTCTTAACTCATAATCTCAAGCCTTCGTCTTAGTTTGTGGGTTTACATCTAACCCATGAACACTCCTGAAATGCAGTAGAGTGGAAATCTCAGAGGCTCTATAATATTAAATATCACTCTCGCTTATCACGAGCCATGATGTTTGGAGTATGAATTAGTCTCACTGTAGCTTTTTAGTGCTCTGCAGACCGTAGTCTCTGGTTTACCAAGAGAATGAGCTGAATAGCAGAAACCGCAGCCATCTTCAGCAACTGCTATTGCCTTAGCAACTTTGTTCATTGTAATTTGTATTTTTTAAATCTAAAGGTTCAGCAATGGAATAAGCAGTGGTAAGAATAGCAGAAGGAACCAAACAATTACAAATTACCACTGGTCAAACTAATTAATTTTAGAGGATAGAGAGAAAATTTGATATCACTTAAAGGATTAAAATGGCCTTCTGTTTACTGAATAAACAAAAAGCCTTATGCCAACATTATTATACAATATTTGCTCTGATTGTAATAGATAAATACAATCCGAATCCACATGTTCTGGGTGCACCACTTTTTTACTTAATGTTTATTTAATGTAAATCTTTATGTTTAATGTAAATCTGTAAATTTACTTATGAGCATAAACTTCAATTTACAGAAGTTGTGTGCATACAGAATTAAATTTATTTGTGTGCTATTAGTATAGAAATAATCCTGTTCTAGGTCAATAATAATACAGAGTTAAAAATAAATAAATAAAAATACAGATGACCACTAAAAAAACAACACAAGAATTAAGATCAATAGTCCATGTAATGTAAACAAACCAGAAATTATTAAATTAATAATAGTATTGTTCATATAAAAATGTTAGTCTAGAACCTTCCTGTTTTACAAAGGAAGATGATTTTATATTTAAATATCCACAAATATTGTTTGTTAATTTTTTATTCATTTATTTATTCGGTGCAGCAGTCCTTAGAGCAGAACCAGAACAGAACCTCCTCAATAATTCTTCTCCAACCATCTCAATCCGCGGCCTTGCGGCGCCATCCTCTAACACCTGCCTGATGGAGGTCATGCTCCACGTCATCAAACCATCTCAATCATGGCCACCCTCTAATTCTAAAACCTTCTGGTTTTTCTGTTAACAATTTTCTAGTAAAACTATCTGCAGGCATCCTCTCCACGTGTCCCAGTCACCTTAATCTCTTAATTTTTGTTGATACATAATACTTTTTTTTCTATCTTTTATGAATTAAAAATGTATGTAATCATGTTTCGCATGTAACACGTGTAATCGTTTTGTATGCTCCAGATCCTGCTTACTTCTGGATGGCTAAACCAATTGAGGCCATATTCATACAATATATTTTTTTTTCAAGACAATGATTCAAAGTGTTACGGTCAGGGGAGGTTGTCGGCGCCATGGCGGGCAAGTAGCCGAAAAGGCCAGCGAGTGGCCAAGAAGGGTCTGGGCTTGTACCTGGTCTAGAACAGTCTAGAAGGTCCGACGTAGGTTTAAATAGGGCAGCCCCTAGCCTTGTCAGGCAGTATTTAGGTGACAGTGATCAGTGAGTGATCGGTCGGGCGTCAGTCAGGAGTCAGTGACATCTTGAGTCAGTATTCATGTGTCAGTGATCAGTGAAAGATCAGTCAGTCAAGTGGCAGTGACAGTTCAGTGATTATCAGTGTCAGTGAAAGTAGTAACAGTCTATGTGTGTCAGTGTAATAGATTCTTATGTACAATTGTGACATCTAGTATTAAGATATTGAAGTTAAGTAATGTATAATATATATATATATATATATATATATATATATATATATATATATATATATATATATATATATATATATATATATATAAGTGTAATTAGATATAAGTTAGACTAAGTATAATTGTTATTGGATTAAGTAGCTTAAGGGACCTATTTGTATTTATTAAGTTGTAAATAAATTAGTGTTTAGTATTTAATTGTAGTTTGATTAGTCATACCCCCAGTGGCCAGTAACAATAGCTATGCTAGGATTGGGCGGTGACATTGAAATCGAAAGACTTCTAGATAATCATTCATAGTAGAATTTATAAATTATGGTTCTTCAATACTGCCAACAAATTTCTCAAGGAGTTACAACTTTTTGATAGATTCTATAATGCTCTAATAAATTTCTGTTAGGAATGCTCCAACTACCTACATGAGGGAGGACCCAGGATCCATTTTCAAATATTGCTTTGTCAATCAGTTCTTGTAGAAAATTGATGATCATAAAGATCATAAAGTTGTATTTACATAAAGATAAATATTTACATTTATTTTCTCTATAAAATTTAAAGTTCAAAATCAAAAGTTCAAAAGAATGAATATGGAAATTTTATCAGATTTAAGTCTAACTATTAGGTAATATTCCTCAATGTGTGTTCTGTTATGACTTCCACTATGGTGTAATAGAAAATTACAATGAAGTATAAAAACTAAGGTAGTTTTATTTTTAAAAAAAGAGTAATTAAAATCATGTAATGTTTAAAAAAAAAAAAACTTTTTCTATAAAAGTTGATTTAAATCAGGCTTACTTTTTTTTTTTGTGGATAGTATGTCAATGATTTGAATCAAACTACTGAGGTTTGAAGGTAGGCTTAACCAAATTTAGTAAATTGAATAGGGACATTTCTCTTAGAACTTGTAAAATATTATAATGGAGTTATTTTGTTCAATTTCAATATTATAGTTAATAATTGAAAAAAAAAACTGATTTAAAAGGAATTATTAAAAAAACAAAACAAAAAAACATTATGTTACAGCCAAAACAAAAGTTAAAATGATATGCCTACATAAATGCAATTATGTAATCAGCCATGTCAATAAAACCTCAATCAACTACCATTTAATACAATAGAAACTTAAATGCAAGCAGACTTTGCAACCATGATATTAGCTACTAAAAACATTATGAAAAATGTCATTTAAGCGACAATATTATAGGGAATGCTTAGTGAAGATAAAGATTTACTATATCATACTTTCCAATGAGATAACAGGCAACGCACAAGGGTTAGGTAGAGTAGTAGTAAGGATCATTTTGGTAAAGAATTGTTCAAGGGGCTGCGACGAAAAGCACATTGGGACAAGAACCCAGAGCTTTTAGTTCAGAAGTGAATAAATATTAAAATTATTCAAAATGCCCACTTCAAATCCTACAAAATAACTTAGTTTTCATTGTTTCCACTGGTTCCATTAGAGACAAAAAAAGAATATATAAGAATACTTTTATATATTATCTGAATTCACCTCAAAACCATGGTCGAAGTGCCTTGCCCACCTCTATGAACTCAATTATTTTCACAACTCACCTTTTCTTATGAAATCCGGTAATATAGTCAGGTAAGGTACAAATATCTTTAGTGAATATCAAAGGTAAATTGGACGAATATTATAATAGGACCTTTGACAGCCTGACAATTTCAATGAGTGTGATAGAATAAACAAACTTGATTATGATAAGGAATAACCTTTCAGTATTTCTTTACAGAGCAACAGAAAGTAAAAAAAAAATCTTTATTTAAGATATTATTTATAAACTTTTTCAGACTAATTGTGCTTCATTAATGTCAATCAACTTAAAAACATCAAAATTAACTGCTATCAAATTTTAGATAATTTTTTTAAGCTTTGATGTCGACAACTGAATGTTATGTTGCAAGCAAATCTTCCAAGAATAATTATCAGCATAAAACAATTAAATTTCTTAGAAGTAAAAGCTAATTAGTGTTTTTTTTTTTAAAACTATAACTTAAGAAACTAATCAGACAGATACTGGTTATAATATTGAATTTTGGTATATTACAGGTCAGAAGCAGGTATTCCTTAGATTTAACCTAGCTGATTTGAGTTTAACATAAAAGGGAAAGTAGGCAAAGGTTGATATTAGTATCAATAATACACTTATATACTAAGTGTTATTCGTATTATGTATATAATCCCAATCTTAATACTAAATGCAAGCTTCCTAGAAACTACACACATTATCATCTAATAATATATCTTGAAGCCACTAAGTAGTAATTAAAAAAAATCAATACAGAATTGAACTATAAAAGGTATGTATAATATAATAACAACAATACACAATAATCTAAAAATGAGGATCACATGAAAAGTTAGTTTTTGATTATTGATTTATCATTAATTTGTTTAGTAAAATAAAAACAACTACTGGAGAAAAACAACAAATTCATTAATCTACATTATTCAACATCAAAAATTTATTAAAAATAACTATATATATTTTTACTTCAAAAGTACATACATTCTTTAGTGTCTAATATCAGCAATCAAAAATCAAGTTTATTTTTAGCTGCAACTAATTTAACTTTCTTAACACAATTACTATAATACTATAAATTAAGAAATTAACAATAATATATCAAAACACATCCTTATGGTGTCTAATATCAGTAATCAAAAATCAAGTTAATTTTGAGCTACAACTAATTGAACGTTCTAAACACAATTACTATAATACTATATATTAAGAAATTAATAATAATATATAATAACAGATCCTTCCAGCCCTAACTGAATGGTAATGAATTAAAGCCCTACAATAAATAAGGTTCAAATGTGAATGAGACAAATATTTGCCATGCATGATACATTTGGAATGTACAAATTAATACAATTAACATTACTTAGTAACATAATATAATTGAATATATATAAATAAAGGTTTTATGAAGGCAATCTTGAAGTAAGAAGACAGGTTCAAAGGGGAAAAGCTATACGCTTATGATTTTTAACACATAATCTGTACAGCCTTTCCCTTCTCAACCTACCTATCTCAGTTCTGTCCAGTAAAACATGAAAACCATACAAAAGAAAAAACATATACAGATACCTGAGTAAATTAAAAACAGACTAACATCAGTTTAAAAATACAACTAAACTAATGAAACTTTTACATTATTAAAAACAATACTCCAGTTAAGTGATCAGAATGAAAAATTATTAAGCAATAAACGTTATTGTTAATTGAAAATACCTTGTTTAACAAAAAGAAATTTAAGATGAACTATGAAACAAAAACAACATCCATTATTAATAATGTTAAAGGCAAAAAAAAATGTTATGACTAATTGAAAAATTAAATTAATTAAAATAATTAAAGTAAGGCTACATATTAAACAACAAAAAATTTAGTAAAGAAATATTAGTGTATAATTATCTAATTAGCCATAAATGACAGCACAAGTTCTATTCATATATACCAACCAAAAATCAAGTTTAAAATTATATAAACTAAAATTACTTGAGGAAACAAGAATGTTACTTAAGGAAGTAAACAATTAAAAAAAAACTATGAAAATTAAAGTCATGGCATTAAGGTATAATAGTATTATATAAAATGATGTATCCTAGATTATTATAATATTCCTACTACAATAAAAAGTTTTTAATAGAACTAAAACTAAAAATAAACAATTTACAAAAGCATCTAAATGTATGAACATAAATCTAATATAAAAAAAAAAAGTATACATTAATGTAAAACCATGTAGACATAACTATGGACTAATGATTAGAATTCAGAAATTAGAATTTAAAATTAACTTTCAATATAATTTTTTAAGTAAGAAAAAAATCACATTGAAAAAAAAATCAATTAAGAACAAAATGACCTATCCTAATTATAAATAAATATGTAATGAACAGATACCAATAAACTTAATAAAGTGTTAAGTGTGAAAGTCAACAACATAAATATTTAATAGCACCCTCACTAATCTCTCTTCATTGCACATAATGTAAACAAACATATTCAGGTAACAAATAACAAATAATGGATGCAAATCTGATCCTAGAATGAAACTCAAGATAAAGTATCCTTACAGTATTTCGTTGAAAAAATCCAAAAACAACTTAGAAGCAAGAATAACTAACCGACATTAACAAAAAAAAAACTGATGTATTAAACAAAGACATGGAACTATTACTACTGACCAAATGCTAACTGTCAAGAAAACATAATAAAATACTATACAGCAGTGCTGTTTAGTTCAAGCAATTGTTTATTGATTAGCATACTAAAAAGTATGAACTTGTGCACCAATAATTAAAGATGATTAAATAGAAACACTAATATGCAAAATCCAATAAGGGTCAGGCAAACACAAAAATAATAAATAAACAAGGGTCCTTAAAAGTGAAATGGAATCTTCTTAAGTTATAAATTTGGTTGATTTGTTATTTACATAAAAATGAATGGATTTATTGTTGAATGAAAACTTAAAGAACATGGACAAAAATAGATGTAATAAGGTCAAAATATTTATAAAATACATAAAATTGACTGAATACTTTACCAAGTTTTTAAGGTCATGATGCAGCAAAAGTTAATAGGCTCTGGAAGCCTATTACAAACAGCTTTATTGACCAGAGTTAATTACTATTTGAAAGTCCTCATTCCAAATATAAGTGTAGTAAACTGCCAACACTTTTCCGACCACTTCACTTAAAAAACTTGATATTTACTTGGCAGAATAATAATCACACGTTTAATATTAATCAATAAATAAAGTAGTCATTAACAATAATTACTCAGTGGCCCAGAGAACAATGAACTCTGCGAACGCCATTCGAAATGTCCTCTTTCGGCTTGGGTGAACAGATCCGCTCAATACTTCCGCGATAAAACGTAGGTCTACGCCAGTAGTTTGATCATACCATCCACAAAACTGAAAACTTTTGACAGGCGACATGCAATATCTTTAAAATTACTCACTCATTTAAAATAGGAAGAAGAGACAAGCAATTGCAAAATTATCAAAATCCTCCTTCCCACATCTTACGTACAATATCGTGTAAAACACTGGAATTACTTTAAGAGCTGCAATCTAATTGGTTAGGATAATACCTTCTACCAATGTTGCTCCTGCTTGGTATAACCCTGAACCAATCAGATTCCTTCTTACTACAAAGGATTAAAAAACAAGATGTAGACCTGACCAATGAAATAGCTTAGCAGCTTGTAGCACCTATGGGCGGGTAACAGGGGCTAATTCAAATCCACTTTCAACTTGAAAAGTCATATCAATTATAAAAAGTTTTAAAAATATATACACCTAAAGCTCGTGAATATTGTACACCTTAGGTAAATAAAATTTATGAAAAAATATTCTTTTCAGTTTCAATTATCTTTTTTTAAAATATAGAAAGTCTACCTTAAAACAATTCAATGCAACATTCAGTTCTATAAATAAATGCTCATTATTCATTTAATATGCAACACAAATCTATATATTAGATTCATAATTACTTATTTGAATAATAACAGTATTTCCATAAGACAATCGAATATAACAATTTTAAAAATGATAATCTACAAAATTACTCTTTATAATTATTAACTTTCCCCAAAACATTTATTGGTTGTTTAATTGTTTCTCTTATTGAATTAAGTTCAGAGCTAACACCCATTTTGTTGTTTAGAGATTTTTATAAAAGAAGACTAACATTTAAGGCATAATATTAATTTCATCCCATAAAAATTTTGTTTATGTTAATATTTGAATGCCTACATATAAGGAAATTTAGTGGTAATAAAGAGATATATAATACATACAAAATATAATACACTTAAAAATACATTTTTCAATGTATGGATACTATATAATGAATAAAATTATAAAACAATAATATCTACTATTTATCAATTATTAATACATAATGATACATATTATTCATTCATATACAATATTACAATATATTATAAACGTCTCATAAGCCAGTTTCCGATGTAGATGTTATTCTCAGTTTCTTACATTTGAAATAGCAATACTTTTTTTGTATCTGATAATGTTTAATATCAAGAAATATTAGATATCATGTATAAATATCAGTCCTGCTAAACAACTATAATCAAATTAGTTTAATGTCTATTAAGTTGGCAATCCACTTCCTATTGAATTTCTTAAAGTAGTGGAATCGTGGATAGAGCTTTTTTTTTTTTTTTTTTTTCATTTTTTCATTGTACAAATTGATTTAAACGTTAAAGGTTCTCTGAGCCTTAAAAATGCTCTCATTTCTGATTTAAAAAGGAAGACCTTATTCTTCTAAACTATATAATCATAATCAATGATACTGTAGGTGCATGTTTTTAGTCACATAGAACTTTTTAAAAAATTAAGAAAAATCTCTGGCAGAATTGCTTTTAAAATTAATGAAAGTATATTTCAAGGTTTTCAGCACAGTATAATACAATATTTATTCTATTTTATCTTTAAAGACTGTCCCAAACATCTTATTTTTTCTATAAAAGTTTGATAAATATTTTTAATTATATTGGCTTTCAAGGGCCAAGATTGGAGCTTAGTGGAATGTTGAATATTCACTCTGAACACCATAAATTCCTGATGGGAACTGATTTATAAGTTTACAAATGATCCCAACCACTGTCTTTTAGATATCATGGACTCTCTCTTATGGTAAAAGATTTGGGGAAAATAAAATTTATCATAATTCTTCTCTCAGAGGTATCACATCTCCAATTCACTTTGTATTAAATGAGAAGTAGCAGTGTTAAGGGGTTATAACGAATGATATTGGATAAGAACATTCTAATTTATAATTATACTCTGCCAGCCATCGACTAAAACAAATACTGTAAATGATAGATAGCTACAATCTTCACTTTACATTGAAATTTTTATGGCTTAGCAGCTATTATTTTTGTACATTATATTAGCTAATGATTATCAATATAGAAGACATATGTATGATAGTATATAAACATCATTATAATATGTATTAAAAAATGCATTACATTTTTGCATTAATGTAATAAATATAATCTACATTTAAAATTCCTAATGTTTTAATTCTTAGTATGTTTTTAGGACCGAAGATGATCTCTAACATTTTAAACTAGTTTTCTAATTATTGTTAGACTATTGCACTTGACTATTCAGCTCAGGTTGTTAGAGGATGGATCAGGGTTAAAAAATAAAAATAAATTAAAGACAAGAATAAAATAGAATATAAGCCAAAATAAAAACTATAGGTGTGATATGAAATAAGTATGAGGTAGAGAAAATAAATCAAATAGGATTATAACAAAAGATGAGTGGATATCATTACTAATAAAAATTTCAGATGATGGTTGATATCAATAAAATGCAATACTAATAATATTCACTCATCTATTTATTGTGTTTTTAATGACCACACCCCTAAGCATCTTCTCTATTTAAAGTATACTAAGAAAAACAATTTTAAGAAAAATAATATTCAGACTTTATTCATAACTTTATATATATATATATATATATATATATATATATATATATATATATATATATATATATATATATATATATAAATGTAAAACGTGTACTACTTCGACCCTTAGGCTTAGAACTTTGGTGAGAATGTACTGTTATGTGGCCAAAGGATGAGAAAGATTTTGGCCAAAATCATGGTCAACCACCAAGTTTTTTCCCCAATTCCTTTATTAAGTATAATTGCTTTATAGAAGCTGTGTGTGCTCCAGTCTAGCAACCTTAAAACCAACCCACAGCTGAAATTACAGAATAAAAATTATCTACCTTCAGCCAGACTTGAACTCCAGCCTAGGAGATTTGCAGTCTATTGCCTTACCCCCTAAGCTACCTTATTTCAAATGAAAGAAACTGAGAATAACATCTACATCGAAAACTGGCTCATCAGACGTTTTATGGAGTTGAGAAAAATCCAATTTCTTGGTTACAGAAATTGTTACTAATAAAAAATATATCGTAATGTACACTGGGTTTTATAGATTCCATATTATAATAATATAATATATATTATAAAAGTCAATACTTCCCCATTGATATTATAATATAAAAATGCCCCAGGGTATATATATTGTTCATACAACTATGTAAACCATCCTTTTTTCTTACAGAATTAAAATCAGAAAAAATTTAGTTTTAGATTCTGATACTTTTTTTTTTTTTTTTTTTTAATTTCTTTTTTCTTCAAATAGATTTTTATACTAACAACTTAAAATGATCCAATCAAAAAAACAAAAATAAAAAAGATATACATAAGATATAAAGAACAAACTAGACACAATTCAATTGATAGAATATGACATAAGAGCAACTTACCCTATTTATTCAAATCTCACTTATTAACAAAGTCAATTTACTATCTTCTTATCCATTCTGTAACATCAACCGCCATGATCTTTATAACAAGCCCTATTTAAAACCAGTTTGGTAACAAATTTAGAACAATTGTATTAATAAAAACGGATCTTCAATAATAAACATAGAGATCTTTTTAATTTGGACAGTTTTAATACAAACAAAAAAGTTTTATTACACATTTTCTCCTCTTTCCGACCAGTGAAAAAAGGTCAAATTGGAGAAACTAACCACAAAATACAGAGCCTCAAAATGAAACAATCTTTTTTGGGAGCCTATCTTCCGGTATCCTTTTTACGTGTCCAAGCCACCACAATCTTTTTACTTTGACCATAGAAAAGATGATTGGTTCACCAAACAGTTGTTCCAGTTCCATTTTTGAACTGACTCTCCAATGCCCATGATTTTTCACCGAACCAAAGATCTTTTTGAGGACCTTTCTTTCCCAAATCTACAGTAACCTCTTGTTCTCTTGAGACAAAACCCAAAAATCATGGTCAACCATCAAGTTTTTTCCCTAATTCCTTAATTAAGTGTAATTGCTTTATAGATGTGTGTGCTCCAGTCTAGTAACCTCAAAACCAACCCACAGCTGAAATTACAGGATAAAAATTATCTACCATCAGCCAGATTTGAACTCCAGCTTAGGAGATTAGCAGCATATTGCCTTGCCCCCTAAGCTACCGTGCCTCCCCAACTTTCTTTGAAGTTTGCATATTAAAAAAATAGCCCACTTCCTTGAGTAAAGTATATAAAATAAAATTGTTCAAACAAAACCGATATTATGTTTGTTTTAATAAGTCCTAAAACCCCCAAATTGAGATTTCCTAGTGAATTTAAAATTAAAAAAAAAAAATCATGTAACTCTTTTAAAATTCTTGTTTAAATTCGAACAATAGCCCACAATTGCATCACTCCTTAAACAATTCAAATTAAATTCACTAGGTGTTTCATTAATAGAGATGAAATTTCATTTTTATTTTTTAATCACTTTTATTACACATTTTCTTCTCTTTCTGACCAGTGAAAAAAGATCAAATTAGAGAAACTAACCACAAAATACGGAGCCTCAAAATGAAACAATCTTTTTTGGGAGCCTATCTTCTGGTATCCTTTTTACGTATCCAAGCAACCACAATCTTCTTACTTTGACCATAGAAAAGATGATTGGTTCGCCAAACAGTTGTTCCAGTTCCATTTTTGAACTGACTCTCCAATGCCCATGATTTTTCACTGAACCAAAGATCTTTTTGAGGACCTTTTTTCCCAAAACTACAGTAACCTCTTGTTCTCTTGAGACAAAACCCAAAATTCACTTCCATATGTCACCACATCCGGCCTCTTTACTGTTTTGTATGCAGCAATTTTGGCAGATCAAGATACTTCTTGAGGCCTTACTATTTTACTTAGGGCAAAAAAGCATTTGCTGCCTATCACTATTCTTGCTTTGATCTTCAATTTCAGATCATTTTTTTCTGTTATCAGAGATCCCAAGTACCTAAAATTTTTGCAGCATCTATATATTTAATGGCATCGAACTCCGTCTTACCACAATTAATGTTCAACCCCTCGCTCATTGCAGCCATTTCAAACTCTTCTTCCTACATTCCCAAAGGTGCTGGAAATGTTCATGCAGTGATGACTACGTCATCTTCCTAAGACATGTGTTGGATGAAAAAAATAATATTATTAATTAAAATTAATATTTCTAGTATTACATTCCTGCTTCAAGGTCACACTAGAGAATTAATATTAATAATTATATAATATTATTATTATTACTTATAATAATATTAATATTATTATTATTATTTTAGTGTGACTCATTAATAACATTAACTCCAGTTCAACATGTAGTGGTTCTTCTATTCATTTGGTGTTCGTATGTAATACCAACCTAACCAATAAGAAATATGTCACCTACATTAGTGATCATAAACCTATATTAGCTATAACTGAAAAATGATTTTACATACTAATATAAATATATACCTATTCAAAAAACATGTACAATGTATTCTTGCTTTGATCCTTGATCTAAACTGAGATTTTCTGGGGGTATTAGGGTGTCCCCCAGAAGACATAAGACAATGCATGTATTGTCAATTTTATTCATTTGTCTCCCTAAAAATTGCTTTTTTCTCTCATATAGGTATATAATATAAGAGGATAGGAAGTAGATGTGTTAATATATGTTTTTAGATATTTGTAGATATTTTGTTATATTAACATTCAAATAGGTCTTAATATTTTTCTTCTCTATATATCTTTTCCTTTCTATTCACTATATTTATTTTATTTCATATTTCTCTATTTTTATGAATGCATTGTAATTGTTATATTAGCATATTATTATTTTTTTTTCTCTCTTCTTTTCTCATGTATATATTTATCACAAAGTTCTATTTTTAATTGTACATACATATATCATCTTCTATACATATTATTATCTTTGTGTGGAACTAAAATAGCCAGACTATTATACATGTTTGTTATTCTTAGGGGACAATATGTCCCAGAATAAAGATTATTTTTCACTATCATGATAAACATAAATCACAGGCAGCAATTTTTTTTTGTTTTCAATCATAATTTAAAAATAAGTGTCGTTAGGTGTGTTGAATCAAAATCTGACATCATTTTCAGTTTGAAAAAATCTATAAAGCCAATTCAGTCGATGATTTCAATTATTTCCAACAAAAAATAATGATGAGGATTCTATGGTTGACTGTAGGATGTAATACTGGAGAAATGGTGAGGGATGCAGTCAAGTAAATAAACAAGTCCAAGTTTTTAAATAAAAAATATACAAAGGCACTCCAAATATAGTTTTTTTTTTTGGACGTGTTTATTTACTTGATTGCATCCCTCACCATTTCTCCACTAAAAAATAATGATCTTTTAATATTAACACTTCTTACTTAGTTTACTCTAAAATAGAAATGTTTTGGTGAAAGAACCATCATTGTCCAAACTTTAGATAAAAAATAAAATTTCCAAAACATTTAATTTTTTGCCTCAGCTTCTAGGGCCCATTGGATAAAAGGTAAAGCACAGATAAATCTTTATTTCAATGTAGAATCACCAACAAAATTTGGATCAAAATTAACGTCGGATAGACTGAAAGGTCCCCTGGTTATGCAAAAAAATAATAAATAACTGAAAAGGGAAGAGTTTTTAAAAGCAATTAATTTTAATAAAGACTTTTTTGTCCCAGATTATGCTAAAAATACAGCCATTTTTTAACAAAGAGGAATAAATTAAAAAGAAATAAAAAGCAATTTAATCAATTATTTATTATTGTAAATACAATCTGAAAAACAAATTTTATTTCATAAAATATAGCATCTGTAAATCATTATTTTTATTGTTCATTCCCTTCAATACAAATAATGTTTCTATACAAGTTAAACATTGAACTAATTCAGAGAATATATATGTATACATAAAGGAGAGTAAAGTCCCATAACTTTTAGCTCAGTCAGGGATCAGCCTTGAACAGTTCCAGAGGAGTTGTTACACAATGGCAAGTCTAGCTGATATATTCCAGACAGGAGCCCACAAGGTTTCGGTAATTTAATAAATCATCACTTGAATAAGATTGTTTCTTTTGTATCTATTATTAACCTAAGCCATTCTAGAAATTATTAGGATTCTATCACAGTCAACCAACATCTAAGGAACAGAGATCCTACTTAACATTATCAAGAAAGCTGGATTTCCAAAATATTGAAGTCATATTAATTTGTTTCAATAATTCAAAATTAAAATTTTTCAAAATATCCCATGGAAAGGATTGAGTACATCTAAAAGTTAACCGAATAAAAAACAAGGGTGTCCTTCTTCGGCCTCGAAAAATCGTCAGATCCTGGCAGATCTGTAAAACAGTGTCCTCATAACAGGAGCCATCTCTTAATCCCGCCCCGAACCCCCTCCGCCACTCTTCTATATCATACCTTTTTAGCAAAAAGAGTAAACGGGAAGGAGTCGTTAGCGTTGAAAAACTATCTCCAGCCTCCCGTAAAATGAGTTAACAACGAATTAATATCCTTCCGCCATCTTAAAACAGTTAAATAGTCGAATATTTTTAAAAAAGTGTCCTTTTAAGGTCCGCCATCTTAAAACCATTAAATATTTTAAAACAGTATCCTGGAGGACAACAATGGAGGAAGTTATCCTTCGGATAACTTAAAAAACCGTTAAAACAGCAATCCCTAAGGACGAAAAAGCTAATACTAATTGTGGATGGAGAGAGTGGCCAAGGATGTCCTTCGGCCTCGAAAAATCGTAAGATCCTGGCAGATCTGTAAAACAGTGTGTTATGACTGAGATATTGAGAAACAAAATCACATTGAATCACAGAGGGGATAGGCCAAAATACATATAAAACAAATATATGTCTATCATATAAGAATACGTACCAGTTTTTAAATAAGAAAAATTAAATAATATAAGTGGAGTATCAAGGCACTAGGGTTTGTTTCTATAATGAAATTTATACTACAAATATACAATGATACACAACTAAATAATAGCCATGGTATTTTTACTTATAATACATTTTAGATGTTACTGAACAGGAAGTCAAAATCTTAAAATTGAATAGCATTCATAATATACCTCACCTATTATGCAATAGTTTGAATAAATGATGAAAATAATACATAGAATCTATAACATTTATAATATTACAATAATAAATTTAATAAGTACCTTCATTAGTAAAAATAGACTCAAGATTAGTCTTATTCAATGTACTTTGATACTAGAAAAAATTATACATAGATCTGAAAAAAATTTAACCTCATTTAAAATTTATTTTGAAGTATGAGAACAAAATCAAAATGGCCAACCCATGACAATCTCCCCTCTTTGTTCATTGAAACAAAATTTGGCTCAGAGCTGTTCCAGTTCAATTTCTGTTCTCCTTATTCAATATTTCACGGGTTTTCACAGGCTGAAGATCTTTCGAAAGGATTTCCAAAATCCTCAGTATCATCTTACTCTCCTGAGTCAGAACCCAACACTCACTCCTTTATTTCACCACAGGTCATAAAACTGTTTTATTGTTAGTGATCTTCGCAGATTCTCAGGAATTTATTAAGGGCGAAAAGACATTTCAGCCAGCCGCTATTCTAACTTTGATCTCTGATTTCGTATAATTCCATTCAGTTATTAGGGACCCTAATTATTTAAAACTTTTGCAGCACCTGAATTTAATTTGTGCCCATTAATTTATTTATAATCAATTGTTTCATTAAAAGAGTTTTAATTTGTTTTTCATTTTTTAAAAGGCATGACTCCTCATTATTCTTTATTCATTACTACATGTTTCAGAGCTCATTTGCTCCATCTTCAGATTCTTACAACTGTGATATTCTCACATGGTCACATTTATCCACACTGATGAATAAAGAATAATGAGGAGTTATGCCTTTTAAAAAATGAAAAACTTAATTTATTTATTTTTTATCTCTACTTTTTTGTAGAAATCCATCCAGATACCTTCACATACTCCATCTAATTATTATTAATTTTCAACCCCTTGCTGGCTTCCATCTTTTAAAATTCTTCTATTGCTCTTGAAAGTTCTGGAAATGTTCCTACAGTTGACTTTATCACATGCATAAGCCATGAGTTGGATGTGGCAATTATAAATATCTCCTCCAGGGTCGGTATTATAAATATCAACTCCATCCTTCTTGTGGCTCAACCGTACATCTTGCTTCTATCCTGTCTGCAATTAGTGGTTTTTGGAATGTTCAAATCCCCCCTCCCCCCTAATTTAAAACCTTGTTATTTCCTAATAGGTTTCCTTCTTGATCCTTAAAAAATGTTAGGCTTGGTGGATATCCAGTCCTAATCTCTTTAACCCCCAAGTAAAATTTCCTACTATTCTTCATATCAAATCCCTTCTCTATCCTATCAATTTTCTCTCTCTCTCTTATGCCCTCTTTTTTCCTCTACATAGCTTTTTTACTTTTACTTTTTTTCTTTTGTAGTTCTCTGTTATGGCTCTCGATTCTCTCTATAACTGTTTCATTCTAGCATTTTATTGCTTCTTTACATTTCATGTCATACCAATCATTTTTCATTTCTTGCCGTCTATTCCCCAGAACCTCAGTTGCAACAATCTTTAGTGCAAACCAATAAAACATTAAATGCAAACCAATTCTCTTCAATTGACTTTGTAATCTTTAAGTTCCTCAACTTCTCAATTTTCCTCCAACAGTCTCCTTTACTCACAGTTTTTCTCAATAGATCATAAGAAAGAATATGTACAATAGTATAAATATAGTGCAAGTCATTAAATAGCCAAACTACGAGGGGCCTAGTCATTCCAAGAAAGAAGTTCAGTGAACAGATTTATGAAACCAAGGAGTTTGTCAACCAACAATGGGAGGATTCAGTTGATACTGATGCCATTATTCTTCATGGTATCCAGCATTGGGAGGCAGCCACAATAAAAAGGGAAAACTGGCATTTACTGCTAACCGAGTCTCAAACGTGGAACCGCAGCAACTAATAACAATCTCTATTCTTAAAGCTAAAGAAATGTCCTTTAGATAATGGACCTAATTTTATTAGGTATTCGTGAATTTCCATAATAATATATTAGAAATAATCAATTCATGTTTATCCTGACAAAAGAACCAACAAAATAAAATATCTTAGATTTCATTAGTCTCATGGAGATCAATTACCAAATCCTATCTACTTAATCTTTAAAGTGAACAACAAATAAATTAAAAAAAAAAAAAGTCCAATATATAACCAGATAATAATGGAAGAAGACCTCTCCTATTCAGATACTAATTAGAATGTATCCACAAAAGAAAATATAAACAGCAATAGATTTTATCTTTAAAACTGAGTAAGAAATTTTATTTATTTTGTTCAGATCATTTTATCTTCTCCCAATAATACAATGTTTTTAGAAATTTAGCTATGTCTCAGTCTAAAGGCTTTGAAATACATATTAAGAGTTTACTTACTGCTTTTCACATAAAAAATCTGGTTTACAGTGAACATGTAGAATACCTATTTTTCAACTTTAAGGAATACTGAGATTTAAAATGCAGAAACATTTAAAATTTTATCAAGAAGAGGGAACATTAATCAAAAAGAATTCTTTCAACAACTAATGAATTTATTCAAATGGATTAAATTAATTAACTCAGTCATAAAGTAAAATAACTTTGAATATCTTAATAGTTTTTTTTTCTAGTTACATTTATTACTATAATGAGATATTAACTCATTAATTAAGGATGGGGTATTAGTACCCGTTCTTTAGACAGCAGTCCAAGGCAATAATAGCCACCACAGATGCAATATATAAATTAATAAGTCAGCTTTTGAATAACAATGTTTTTAAAAGAGCAATTTATTTCAGGATTCATTTCATGTTATGCCCAAACAAGGATCCCATTAAATCATAACTAATCGTTTAAGATAATAACAATAAATAAATTCCTTGATTACATATTTATATGTAATGCCCAAGGGTATAGCAACAGAAAATAAAAGTCATGGATAAAGAGGTCTGGAGGAGGATACAGAAAGACATTGGTTGAGGAAAACCACAAAACTAGAAAATTCCTTTAAAAAAAAAAAAAAAATGTAATATTCATAACATAAATTAACATTATTAGAATATTTAAAGAAAATATAATGTTCAGTGCATTAGATGCATATTCAATTAGAGATATTAACATATTTGATGTAATTTAAACAATATTTATATTCTTTAAAATATCTTGAATGTAAGTTCCATGAGATTTTAAAATATAATGCAATAAGTTTTTTTTTTGTTTTTTTTTAATGGACTCATGTATATTGCACAATATCTTTTCAAGATACAATTTATAATTTTTTTATAAATATAGCAATAATAATAGAATACAATATAACATATTTAATATATATTACTTTGGTCTAAACACAAATATTCGCAGTGTTCTTTTGATATGAAAATAGTACATTAAAAATAAATTATTTTTATAAAACTTAACTAAGAACAAACTTATTTTTTGTTCCATACAAATAATGACTGTAATAATCTAAATAGTTTATAAATACAATGTAAACAGATCTCAGTAACGTAGAGCAAATATCAAATAATGGCTCCAAATAGCTACTAATAACCAACTTCATAACCCAATTTGCATTATGGATCTCAAATTACACAAGCAGCCAAATAGAGAAATTTAACTTAATGAAATATCACATCAATCACTTTAAGGATATATATATATATATACTTATACGAGCCATTATTTTTAAAAGTCAACTTTTTGAAAGAGAGAAAAAAGAAAAAGAGAATAGTTAATGGTAATTTTAGTGAACGAGTGTGTCCTCTTTTTATATCTATTATCATAAATTCAATAAAGCCCAAATTCTAGATAAAGTAAACTATAGAATTTTTAAAGTTTTATTAATTCAAACACAAACCCTTGAATGTTTAGGTTGATGAAAAAATGGAATAAGAGACTTCAAAAGATAACAACTCATATCTTAAAACTGCTTTTAATTTTATGGCATTACTTAAAAAGATAAGCTATTGAGGGAATTTCGAAATAAAAATAATAATCCATGCTTAAATATTAACCTCAAGAAAGACATTGAATCGCTGTCCCCTGTCTCTATAATTACTAACAAGTGATATTTATTTTTGCTTGTAAAAAGGGTCTGAAACCCTAAAATATATATCTCACATTCTCATTTTCTGCTTCTCCCTTTATGTATGTAATGAGAGTATATATTTATTATACATACACACACACACACACACACACACACACACACACATATATATATAAAACCAACTAAACTAACATAACCATTATTATCATTTAAGAATTCAAATCACATAAAAAAGGAATAGCTATTATAGGAAATCCATAAAATCTGTCAGCAATTTAAATATATATTATATAAAAATATTAGTATTTGTGATAGCAAAATCAGTAAGATGTATTAGAAAGCTTTATATTAAAAAATTGAAAATAAAATTATTTAAATGCTTTAACATGACAATATTTTTAAATAAAAAAAAAATTAAGTAAGATAACTCTGACGTATATATATATATATATATATTTTTTTTTTTTTTTTTTTTTTTTTTTACAATGGGACGATGGAAAACAAAATTATGTTAGAAGACTTGGAACTAAATTAATTAACCTGATATCACAGGTCTGAGACAATCACAATAAATATTTGATCTCATTTGAAAAACAGTCTACATAATATCTCTATCACAAAAACTAAAAAACTTATATTTTTAAATCGCACATAGATTGGAATGGACACCCTTTATATCCATCATACATCACATCATTACTATTACCCATTATAAATACAAAGAAATCTATAATACAGTTTTAATAATTAAGATAAGACTGTCAAAAAGAAATTCAATAAAGATTATACAAATGTCATGTATTTATTAGGAAAACTTTAGAACATAGTGTAAAGCAATATAAGTAATTGATATGTTCTGTTTTAAAAATAATGGTGACTGATATAATGATAAGAAAATGACTGATAAGAAAAATTAACGCTACTATATAAGGGTTAAAAGCAAAGAGCAAGGGTTGAATTTTTAGGGAAAGAGAAATAGAGGAAAGCTTATCTTTAAAATATCAGTACTTAGAAAAAAAAATCATACAATTAGTAACTTAAATATTAATTGCATAAATAGAGAGACAATTAAATTAAAGAAAGTTACTTAACAAAAAAAAAAAAAATAATAACAATTGTTTTCATACAGAATATAAAATTAAAGAAAAAAACAAAACAACAAAAAATCTTCAATTAATAAAATGAAACTTGTACCAGATATATCTAATTAAGATTTGATTGAATGATAACACTATTGAAGCTGATTCATTTATGATCAATTCGGAGCAACACCTTATAAAACTATCAATACATGTTATAAAGCAGCATCAAACTTGAGATATATATTTTCAGCTCAAGAATAATATGAGAATATCAAACAGTAAAAAATAATAACCTTTGAATAGGTACATAAAACACTAACAGCTGATTACTTAACATTACATAACTTTAATGGCTCAAAATTAAAAAAAAAAAAAACAACTACAACTTGTAAATAAACTGATTTTATAATTATCTTTTAATTTTTATACACAAGACTAAAAACAATATAATAATAAATTATTTAACTTTAATAACAAGCTACTTACTTAAATATTAGTTGAATTGAAATAATAAATAATTTTAGAAGACAGAAAAGGAGATTAATGAACTGAAAAATTGAAAAAAAAAAAAAAAAAAAAAAAAAAAAAAAAAAAAAAAAAGTTGCTAGGATTATATTAATAATCTAAATATAAATCTTAATGGAAATTAGAATAATAATAATACAATCCCAAAATTAAATAATTAAATTCAGCAATATTTAAAAATATCAACTAATATTACGAATTATAAAAAAATAACTACTTATACCGTAGAAATAACTCCCACAAAAAAAAAAGTAACCTATTAACAGAAAATTGTAGTCATGTATCCGATCATTTCACTTCATTTATTCAGGAAGTTTTTTTTTTTCTAATGATTTTTAATCATTTAAAAAAAGAAAACAGAAAGTTAAAAATTGTAATTATAACAAATATATGCAATAATAATTATCTTTCTAGTAGGTAATTAAAATCCTAATGATCTAAAATCTAATTCAGCATATACTATATATTGAATTACTTTGAAAAATATAAACATTCTTTACTTATTTACAAATGTTATATAACTATATAATTAAAAAACCTTTACAAGTCGATATTGCAAAAGATAAGGCCATTGAATTGATTTAATAAATATTGTTTCGGTCACCAAGAACTAATTGCTTCAAAGAGAAGACATATTCACAGAAAAGGGTTATTAGAATGATGGTTTACACTTTGGCCCATACTGCTCACCTTAAATAAAAAATAAAAAAATTCATTAACACAAGCAATGCTTAATATTAATACATAAAAATAAAATTTTTAAATGGATATAATAATAAAATTGAGTATTATAAGTAGCCAGTTTAAGCATATGAAAACTGCTGTCGTGTCTGAAGGAAGAATTTTTACCTTGATTTTGTTGTTCTTTGTCAAAAGTAGCCATACAATTAATCTCATCCTAACCCAGAAATACAGTAAGAGATAACTATAATTTTTTTTTTTTTTAATAGTATCTATTGAAGATATCTTCATGAAATTCAAACAATACATGAGAAACCACCATCTAATTATAGCAAATGTTTCTTAGAATTTTGTGATAGTGGAAATTTTAAAACAAGAGAAGCATACTTTTTGGTGGTGTTTTATACCGACCCCTAAAATGATACCAACAAAGAAAATATTTTATTTGTTCATAACTATAATAAGTTTAAATTACAAAAGGGTCATATTGTTGGAAAGTAGTTTAAAAAAATAAAAACCAATTATGAATAGGCACATATATATTAATTTTTCAACAAAAACTATATTAACACCTCTGAATTATCTGTGTATTTATCATCATAAATATGTTTTTATAACTTTAAAATGTTGACAAAACACACACACGTGCGCGCGCGTGCACACACACACACACCACTGACAACTTTCGATGTGATTAATTAGAGGCACATATCTATTCCCTAAAATTTATTTTATAATTTGAAAAATGAATCAAGTTTGGTTAAAATTATAATCAGAAAATAAAAAAAATTGTGCGCACGCACAGTTGTTTCCATTAAAAAAAACTTTTCCAAGAAGTGCCAGTGGGATTAAAAGAAAACATGTAAAAGAATAATTGGAAGCCTCAAACCGGGTTGCCAATGGTGGAAAGCTTAAGAAGATAGCCCAAAAATTAGGGCTCAGGAAGTAGAGAGATTAAAAATTTTTGTTTATATTTGCTTTAGAGATTAAAATATATTTCTATTCATATGCTTAACCAGCTAGACCAGTGATGGGCAAAGTATGGCCCGCGTGCTAAGTGCGGCCCTTCGGGCTAGTCAATCCGGCCCGTGACATGATCACACACAATTATACATAAGAAAAAATTTATTTTCTGCAAAGATAGAATAGAATGATTTTTTTCTTGTCGTTGTGTTCAGGATCTTCTACCATTGTATCATATAAGTTGAGTATAATGAGATAAAGTCAAAAATAAAGTTTATCACTTGTAAAACTTTGTTTTGTTCAATTTTTTTCTAAGATGTTTTAGATGTTTTTTGCCTAGATGTTTTTCTATTTCATCCGGCCCTCCCCTTAAAAAGTTTGCCCATATCTGAGCTAGACCCTCTACAAGCTATGTATGTTTATTCACTACAAAACCTAATTGAATTGTTTGATCTGCACCCTGTAATTATAATTTAAGTGAGAATAACAAGCAAAACGAAACTGGTGAGTAAAGTTAGCAGATTTTACAATGAATGAATTCTTATGATGATTAGATTATTAGCAAGCCTTTAACTGAAAAAAAGTCTGGGGGGTAGACTGAAATGTAATTGGGAGGATTGAGAGAGTTTCCAATACGCTTTGGAATGGCAAGAAACATTTTATCTTCGGTGGTAAAGAGAATTTTTAATGGGCTGTGTTTAGCAATAAAAGAACTTTCAAGTAAATATAAATTATGGGATTGTTAATGCTTGCAGAGTAACATTTTACATGTCACAGAAAACATATTGAGTATGCCCTGAAAATAAAAGAGAATTTTGACTATGGCAGATGACATGTTGGTAAGTGTTAAAAAATATGTTCTCATCACTGATGTGTTTGGAAATCTGAGATTGGGGACACTAAGTTATCAAAAATATAAAAGAGAGGAATTGAGGAAATCTGACTTAAAAACAATCAATTTTATTTTACAATTTTTAACATTGAAATAAATATTAAAAAATAATGAAAAAACAACAATACATTCAAGAATTGAAATACAAAGATAAAGAACTTACAGTAAATGGATTAGGAGTGACTCCTGAACTTCTAGGCTTAGTAGAATTAAAATTAAATGACTGGTGGGCTGGCAAACCAGTTGATACACTCTGTCCATTAGCAGAGGCCCAAGAAAAATCTACAAACAATAAAAATAAATTGTAAGCACTAAACTAAAACATTGTCACAATGAAAAAAAAATATTATATATTTTAATTAGTACTGTCATTGGCCTATCATTAAGTAAATCTACATCACTTATATTATTTAAAATATAACTGGGCCAGATATTTATCCTGAAACAGATAATTGAGAAAAGATGGGAAGATGAATAAGATTTACAAGCCTTATCCATTGACTTCAGAGCAGCTTATGACCCTATCAATAGAAACTATCTTTGGAAAATTATAGGGTTCCCATGGAAGTTGGTACGATTTATGTAAATGCTTTCAAAAGTAAAGTGCTATAGGGAGTACAGGGAGAGAGGATGTGCAATCAGGACTTTGTCTAAGAGACAATTGCCATTCTACCTGGCACTGGAGAAGGTAAGATGAGAATGCTGAAGAGGGGGAGTTCATATTGGAATGATGCACCAATACCATTTCTAATATTTGGAACTTGCCTTCTAATAAACTAAACATAATAGAAGTGGCAAATCATTCATCAATTGTTAAGTACATAGACCCTTCTATTTAATTTAAATCAATGATTAAAAATCAAAAAAAAAAAAAAAAAAAAAAAAAAAAAAAAAAAAAAAAAAAAAAAAAAAAAAAAAAAAAAAAAAAATATATATATATATATATATATATATATATATATATATATATATATATATATAACCTGAAAACAATCATTTACTTCTAAAAAGGAATTTTCTATTCCATTCTCTGTTATAGCATAGTTAAAAACATAACAGGGGTCAAAATGAGGAAATCTGGTTAAATTGAGGAAGTGAACACATAAAAATCATCCAGAATATTTTAATTGGGATTTAGACTGATGAAGAAATGACAGAAATATGGAATAAGTCCTTTATCTATCCAACACATAACATAAAAAGGGTAATTGGCTCTTCTGCAGCAGTTATTTATATAGTCCAGGCAACGAAGACCAAAAAAGGCTAAATGGGGACATAATTCATGTATAAGCTAATTTTGGCACAGTTGTAGGGGAAGGTGTCCTTAAAAACATAATGTACTTGGGGGGGGGGGGGCTAAGGAAAGGGGGGGGGGGGGCGCTCTAAAGTTTTTTTTTTTTTTTTTTCTTCAGTTTTTCATTAATAACTCGAAGACTCTTGCCTCTAGCGAAAATGTGATAATGTACTAAATTAATTAAAATAAAATTCTTCATAAAAAGATTCTATACATTTTTTTGTTTGGATCAATGCTTTAGGAGATATATATAGTGGGAGAATAAGGAAAATTAAAAAAAAAAATATTGATTAAAATTATATGTTTATTCTTAAAATTGAAATATTTATTGTTACAAATGAATATTTTATTATTATTAACTAAATGTTTATTGCTAAAAATAAAATATTTGTTGTTAAAGCTAATAAACAAACAAACTTTATTTAAATTTCGGTTCAACAATAAATGTTATCCACAAATTGTTTGAAGAAAGGAAAATGTTTTAATCCAAGTAAATCTTGGTAAGCCCTTGGCTTTAATCTTTTTGATATGGAGTTTCCAAGGTTATACTCCAGAGCTCCCGATGCGACGTGGAGAAGCTCATGGTATCGCCTTGTGAGCCTGTTAAAGACCTCTTCGAGTCGATCAACTCCCAGTTCCCGGTGAAGCTGGGAATTCCTTATAATCCAGGGTGCGTTAACCACCATACGCATGGTGGTATTCTGTTTTGGAATGTCTGTAGTCTCTTTTTGGTTAATTTTGAAGTGTTGTACCAAACAGGACAGGAGTAGATCAGTAGGGGCCGCAACATGGTTTTGTATACTAAGATAGCAGTTCTGTGTCGAAGTAATGATTTTCTATTTAAAAGAGGGTACAAAAGTCTAAGTCTTGCGTTGGCTTGTTGTAAGATGTAGTTAGTGTTATCTCCAAGTCAGTCTGGTGTCAAGGTGTACTCCTAGGTAACGCACTGCCTGGTCTTTAGGATTCCAGTGAACTGGGAGGTTATCGAGTTGAAGTGTAATCAGGTTTGTGAGGTTGAAACCAGGAAAGGTGAAGATTTTCGCTTCCGTCTTCGATGGATTTAGCTAAAGTTTCCACTTCCGGAACCATATCGAGACACCGTTAAGGCCACTCTGTTTCCTAATGGCTTCGAGAAGGTCGTCATCTTGGGACAGGAGTGCTGTGTCATCAGCGAATTGAGCAATAATTGTGTCTTCATCGTATTGGGGAATATCTGAACAATATAGATTGAATAAAAGAGGACTGAGTATGGCACCTTGGGGTACTCCGGCCAGGATAAGTTTTCTCTCGCTGGTAGAATTGTTTATTTTTACCTGAAACGTCCTGTTAGTCAAAAATGATTTTATGATGCTGAAGAGGTAGAGTGGAGGCCAAGTCTTCTTCAGCTTGTGCAGTAAACCATGGTACCACACCGTGTCGAATGCTGCTGCCACATCTAGGAATACTCCTGTGTTGTATTTTTTTGCCTTAAAGCCACGTTAAATTGCTTTGACGACGCGTTGGACTTGGTGTGTTGCCTAGTGGTGGCAACTTCGTTGTATTCTAAGTGTGAGCGGAGACACTTCTCAATAATCTTCTCCAGTAATTTCTCCAGTGCGTTGAGAAGACTTATTGGACGATAACTGTCTGGATCGTGCTTGGATTTCCCCCTTTTGTGAAAAAGGAGTACTATGGCGTTCTTCCAGGTGGGAGGGTAGTAACCAAATCGGAGAAAGGCGTTGTATATACTGGTGAGCAGCGCAACGGATTTCCTAGGCAGCCATTTGAGGACTAAATTAGGTATCAGATCATCTCCTGGAGCTTTTTTTCTTGGCAGTCTTCGTATGAGAAACTTCAGCTCGATTGGAGAGACGAAGGGGATCAGGGGTTCTACTGTTGTGGTAGGTGTCGTGAGGTATGTATCTGCTTCGTTGTCAGTTAGTTCATCTTGTCTGTCAGTCTCTGAACTTATGAGAAAGATGTTCAGCGAAGGTTGCACACTTCTCGTCATCAGTTGTTGCAGTGTCAGTTCCTAGTGTTAGAGGGGGAATCTGTGTGGTTTGTCCAGTCAACCGTTTGGTTTCTCTCCAAAGCCGTTGGTCTCCTGGCATCCAACTCTCCAGGTAGCTGTTGTATTTTTAGTACAGCTCTTTGTCTAGTTCTAGTCTAATTTGCCTAGAGAGTCGGTTCATCTCACGTTTGTGATCCAGTAGTCTGTAGCGTTGCCATTGATGTCGAATGTGGTTTTTGTGGTGTATAAGGTCGAGTATGTGTTGTGGGGTCTTGTATTGTTTGTGTGAGTGAGGGTACGTACGTGAATTTGCTGTGTTTATGGAGTTATATATGTGTTGTGTGAGTATGAATATGGTTGCGTCTATGTCGTCAGTCGTGTAGTATTGTGTGGGGATGGGAAGGGAACACATTTACTCGGCGAAGATCTCCAAGTCCACCTTTCCCGTGATGAGCCGAGGAAGAGAGGGTGGTGGTTGGGCTCGGGCGCCAAGATAACAGATCACAGGGAGGTGGTCCGAGTCCAAGTCTGTTATGGGAGTTTGATGAATAGGGGTGGCAAAGTTACTGACGAGACCTATGTCTAATGTCTGGGCGGTAGCCGTACTGGGTTGGATAAAACATGGGCTCTTCTGGAGAACTTATTTGGAGACCAAGTTGATCAGTGATTTTTAGAAGTTTGGTCCCATCTGAGTTTCGGGTCCGGCAACCAGTCTGTATGTTTGCTGTTAAGGTCTCCGAGTAATAATGTTGGCTGTCCAGTAAATATCAGTTCGAAATCTGTGTCTGTCAGTCGTTTGCTAGGTCTTTGATAGGCTGAAACAAAATTCAATGATCTATTATCTGTTAGTTTCAGTCTAGCTGCTACTGTGTCTAAATTTTGAAGGCGGGGTAGAATTTTCTCAGATTGCTCCAGGTATTTCGTAATAAGAAGTGCTACTCCAAATCTATTCTCGGTGTCAGTTCTGTATATTCTGTATATTCTTCGTTATAACTCGAAAAAAATTTGTTCGATCCTAAATTTCGTTTTAAAATCTTAAAGCTGATTAAATTTTCTATAAGATCCTTTATATCAAACTTTGATTAAATTTCATGAAATACCCACACCAGCCCACTAAACATATCAGAACCGTCATGTTTTTCCTAAACATACACATTTAGTGTGCTATTATGGATATTACACGGACTTTAATCACAATTTCATATACTGGACCTGATAGAGAATTTTACCAGCTTTGAGATGGAACAAAGAAATTTAGAATCGGTCACCTTGTTTAGGAATTATAGAGAAAATGAGGCAAAACAAACTTGGATTTTATAAACGTTCGCAGTTTTTGCGTGCTGGAATGGGTATCACACGGAATTTAATAAAAATTTGATTTATATGATCTGATAGTAAATTTAACAAGCTTTGAGATAGAAAAAAGAAATTCGGGATCGGAAAAATATTTTTGAAGTTATAACGATAAATGTGCCGAAAAAATAAGGATTTTACTATAGTACGGGGTTCTCAGCATGCTGTTACTTGGCATGGATGTTTCACGGGACTTGATAAAAACTTCCAACATAGAGTCTGACAGTAAATTTAACCAGCTTTCAGATGAAAAAAACAAATTTTAGATAGGACAAATAGTTTTAGAGTTATAACCAAAAGAGTACCGATAAACGTGTTTTCGAGGAAAAGTGCGACTTACCTCAAATTAGCCTATTTTTCAACCTCCACAGTTCTAAAACTATTGATCTGAGCAAAAAATGAATAGAACTAAATTTATTGCAAATTTGCAATATAAATTTTAAGGTTTGAATGCTAATTACCCTGTATTATAACATTTTAGCTTTAACAACAAACATTTTAATTTTAGCAATAACCATTTGATTAATAATAATAAACTATTCATTTGTAACAATAAACATTTCAATTTTAACAATAAACATATCATTTTTAACAATAAAAGCTTTTTTTTTGTTTAATTACCCATATCCCCCCACTATACCTCCTTAAGCATTGTTCCCAGCAAAAAAATATATAGAATCTTTTTTGATAAGAATTTTATGTTAATCAATTTAGTACATAAACACATTTTCGCTAAAGGCAAGAGTCTTCGAGTTATTAACGAAAAACTGAAAAAAAAACCACCTTTGGATTACCAGCAGAAGCAGTGAGAAGAAGAGAAATGAAAGTACCAACGATATGGTCACAGAGGAAATCCCCAGGCCAGGTAGAAAAAGCTATTGTAAATATGAGTTCATCTATCTCGGAATCCTCAAAACCCGAGATAATGTTGTGTATTCTGAAATAAAACAAAGAGTATTAGTTGTCAAATGATGTTATTATGGCCTCAATCCATATTTCAGGAGCCATGCTTTGTCTAAGGACATTTTCTTAAAAAAAAAAAAAAAAAAAAACAGGACCTCAAAGATTTATTTAAGGAATCAGGTCCAGTCTGTAAGGATATGCTCAGCAAATATAAGAGAGATAGCTGGGAGGATTGCGTTAAGGCTGACTATGTTGATTTTAATTTACATCAGATATGGTGAAGGGAGACTGGATAGCTATTGGAGGTATTGACATCCAACTTTCAGATTAACATAGCCTAATTATTTAATGATTATTCACCTAAACCAATCTTCAATAATAATTCCTCACTTAAAATACATGATTAACCATTAAATGAACAATAATCAGTTTCTTACTTTAAAAAATATTTGAACTGATTTGAAAAAATGACTCACCAGTATTAAAAGGATTTCCAACAGAATCACTGTTCCAATTAACTTCAGAATTGCCTTTAAACAAATCAAATAAGCAATTAAAAATAAGAATGAAAATCTAATTATTTCATAAAATTAATTTATAATATAAAATAATCTTTAAATTATATTTTATTCAAATGTAATTAATTTCATCTTATTTCTAACTAAATCAAGCATGAATAATTTTTTTTTGCTGATGGGTTTAAACCGGCCTTGTAGATCATTTCCCATTTTAACTAACTAACAATACATCAGTTTGTTCTTGGTTAATTAAAAATAAAAAAAATTGAGAGCCTGATATCAACCAACAAAATTACTATTGATACGGGAGAATACTACAAATTATATACAACAAAACTGTGCACTTTGAAGTGTAATAAGTTTAAAGAGAGTGTTTCTCAAAATGTAATAAAATGGAAATGAAAATCATTAATGAAAAGGATAAGATCAAGTTTGTTTTTTGCTATGACACTAAAAAATAAGTTGCACTTCAAAATACATTCAATTTTATAGAAATCACACTTCAGCAAGCATTACTTTCCATCAATATCTATTTAAATAAAGAAATAAACAAACATACCAACAGTAAATGGATTTAAATCTTTATACTTGTTTGCCGAAGGGGCATCAAAAGCAGAGGTCTGAGAAAAGCTTGATGCTTGAGGCCAAATATTATTAGACTCTGAGAAATACAAAAATGAGAAAATTAGTAGTAATGTATGATCAATTATTTCTTATAGCTAACTATTAATATAAATACAATGTTAGAAAAAATAATAAGCATTATAGTACAAAGTTTCATCAGCATGTAATCCAGATCACATTCCTCGGATGCAATGAATAATGATCATCAACAAATTGTTGCATGAATGATTTCTTCCAAAATTTTCACACCCATTTGATAACACATCTCCTTCTATTTATAGAGAGCTTGTTCAATAAACAGGTTAAAGAGAGTAGGTGATCAAGAGCAGCTTTGTTTTAAGTCTTTGGTAATGGGTAATGTGGAGGAGACATAATGTCCAAACTCATCTCTCAATTTAGCTACTTCATAAAGGCCATGTATGCATTTTATCAGACTATCACTAATCCCTACAAACTCTTCACAGAGCTAATTTAAAGGGATTATGTCAAAGCTTTCTACAGGAGGATAACGGATAAATGCATCTCCTGGGTGTTCATCAACTGCTTATCCAACAATTCAGCTACATTAAAGACGATTTGAATACTGCCTGTTCCTCAGAAATTTTTATTATATCTTTCAGTCCATATTTTATGACAATACAGTCAGCTCAGGCAACTTGTCATAGTTAAGTCTCTACAATTGTACAAATCCTTTTTGCTGTCTCATACAACCTCTTTTTTTTAGATTTATTTAGTAGGATTCGTTTGGATCATTGTTGGCCTGTTTACTCTTAATTTATTTCATATTGTAAAAATGTTGAATTGACTTTTAAAACTTTTCTTTTTTGACAAAATTAATGTACTATCTGTTTAATTTTATTCCTAGATTTTGTGGTGTTTATAATTTGTAAGATTAATATAATACATATTATTATTAACATCAGCGATAGCGAGGAGGATAAGATAAAGAATTACTTGCCAGAATACCAAATAATAAATTAGTAATAGATATAATCACTGGCATTAGGTCAGTAATTGCTAACTTACTGCTAAAAGATAGGTGATTAGTAGGAAATCTCTGACTGGCAAGAGATCAGTGATTAGTAACAGATTGGTAATAATAGGTAGAATCACCAGCAAGCTTTCTAGTAGTGATTCGGACTGAAAACGATATTTCCATTTTTTTTAAGTGTATTAACACGGATATTTCAAACAGTTATAAATATTCAGTCAACTATTGGTTTTTAATATAATATATAATTTTCAATATTCATTTTTAAATACACATGTTTTCTACAACTCAAGGAATTTTCTGGATCCAGAGTTTTTAATAGATCTCATGATGAGAATTGAAGGTGTGTCAGGTATGTTGGCATTATTAAATACATTTTTCATTAGTATGATAACTGACTCATTTGATGTTGTTAATAATAAAATCAACTAAAAAAAAAAAGGTATTGAGGTTAAAATTAAAACATACATTTTACTACGAAAAAACTCTTAATTAGGTGAAACAATTAAATTATTTCCTAATATTTACTACAAAAGAATACAGATAAAGATATCAGTTATCATTTCCCAATATTTAGTTCTGTTAGGGCAGGGGTTTGAATCGCCTGTTACAAGAATTTATTACTGGGACAGAGCAATAACTTAGTAACCTATTAGCGAAAAATAACTGTTTAGCACACCTCTACTCAACAACCTTCCAGCTTAGCCTTCTCCGAAGAGCTAGTACTGCTTATAAGTAGGCTCAGCAAATGCAATAGTCAATATTTCAAATGTAGTGGAGCACTTCATTTTAATCTTAATTTATTTGAAAAAACAAAAATACATAGCCCGCAAAGGTTTCAAAGTAACATTATTTTTTTTAACACACCTCTTTTTTTGTGCTCTTCTTTGTACACTTAATATTCATAACATGAAATAATGTGATGGGGTCATAAGTTCATTAACAACCCACTGGATGCTTTAGATGCCTTTTTTCTTAACTCTTGGAAAATTTCAAGCATGGAATTAAATTAAATCCAAGAGCTTGGATGATGGAATCCAGAAACAGGGATTTTTTTAAAACTCTTCCTCGTCAAACTCAAGAAGGTGACCACCAAGTCAGGCAAAAAAAAAAAAAAAAAAAAATGTAAGTATAATTCTAGGTTTTCCATCCAAATCAATATAAAGTTGATGAACCTTTTATTTTAATTACTTCTCTAAAACCTGACAAAGCGAAAATATTTGGTTGACAGTTGAGCGATTCTGTCTAAAACCACATTGATATTCACCGAATATTCAGTAATTCAGTTAGTTAGAGTAAAAGTATTTATTTTATAACATCTTGGAAGGAGTGAGATACCACCAATAATAATTGCTACACTCATTCTTGGCCCTTACTCTATTTCGTAAATCAGAATAAGTAAAGATTCTTTCTTTTCATTAGAGATTTTTTTTCTTTTTCTCTAATCATAGTTAATAATTGATGCATTTTAGAAACTCCAGTTTTTCCGCATCATGCTTTGACTAATTTAGAAAGGATTTTGTTAATTCTGGCTAGTTTTAAAGAATTTAATTTAACAATGGCTATTCCTCCTTACTCTGTATTTCTATTAATGGTTCCACACTCAGAAAACTAGAAACATATTAATGGAAGAATAAAAATAAAGCCTTTTCATTCAACCATAGGAAAAACTAGAATATTAAAAAGAGAAACATAAAAGAACAAAGGTAATTAATTATTCTGAAAAATTATTAATAATGAAATAATTATTTCTTTAAAAAATTACCCCATTCAACAACAGAGGTATTGGAAGATTCTGATGACTGCTGCGTTTGAGATTTCATCAAACAATCAAGATCTTTCAAAGCAGCATATTTATCTTCACTTGGTGCTTGGCTATTACTAGTGACAGGTGATTGAGAAACTGTAAAAATACACATATATCCTTTAAATAAAACATTTGGTGGTTTTCAGAAGAACAGCAGTAAAATGTCAAACATCATACAGTATTGTAATAATATAGAATATTTTTTCAAAACTAGTGAATAATACTGAATGAAATGAATGTCTTGCTAGCAATGATACATTACTGAAAAAATTTAAATATCTGAATGTTTAACTGTTCACCTAAAAAATTAGAGCACTTAGATTTTCCCTAGATACAGGCCAGAAAGGTACTAACATCTACTAAATTTACATAAAATAAAAGACAAACAAACTTAATGAATAAATCTATACTATTATATAAAAGGACAAGCCATTTTTCGTTTGTGATCACTAGGAACCGGATTTATATGTGAAATAAAACTTGAAATATGTACATATATATATGGATTTATTTTTTAATGAATATGCAAGTAAAAATAAGAAATATGTAATACGAAGAAAAACTAATCTATTTTATTAAAGTAAGGTAATTAACATAATTTTAATATATATGTAGAAATCGTAATTTTAAGCTAACGTCGAGACGGAAATAGAAAAAAAATAATGATACGCTGCAATTTCTTGACTAAAATTTTTCCCACTAAGAATATGAACAATTCTTCTGATTTCTTCAAAACCAGGATTTTTTCTCATCACATCCTCAAGTTATTAAAAATACTTTTTTTACATTTGAAATCAGTGAATCTTAATCTTGAAACTCACTTCGTACATCCTCAGCAATTCTATGACAAGCCTAAGCAAGACATTTCACATGAATTAATTTTGGGTAAAATTTTTTGAGAGCTTTTCCTGCCTTGATTATGTACGGCACAGAGTCAGTAACCAAAAGCAAAACGTTTTTATGTTGTACGCCCCAGGCCAAAGTACACCCTTAGAATCATTAAAAAATTGGGCAAATATTGCGTGGTCCATTTTTCTAAAACTTCCATATTTAAAAGCACTGGATTTTTTTTTTTTTTCATCGGACATTTTCCCACAATGGCATTGGCCAAATACCGTGATTCAACATCCTTTGTTTCGTCAATGCATACTCATATAGGCCTGTATTAAAATTTGACTTACTAGTTGAGGAAGACGAAGAAGAAATAAAGCTTTGTTTCAGATTCTTTTTCTTTTCCTTATTTTCCTTGTAAAAAGGTGTTGAGATATGTTGAGTTACTAGAAATCGTTGGTTTGTTGACACTTTTTTTCCACAACTATCACATAATAAAACATCACCATCTTCATGAAAAGTTTCGTCGGGAAACTCGCTAATTTATTTGGCGGCTAAAACTTTCGAAGTCGATTTGATTTTAGGCATTTCAACAAATTCAACTAAATGATAACAAAACAAAGTCTCGACATAAAATGAAACAACTTGGATAGAAAAATGGACATTGATAGGGGAAACGCTTTTTATAGATTCTCGGAAACCTAATAGAGTTTTTCGGCTCAGCCACCTCCCACAATTCACTGAATTCATAAAAAAAAAAACTTAGCTTCTGTTCTTGAGTTTTTTTTTTTCTTCAATTTTCATTATTAGCTAAATATGGATAAAAATATGTAAAAAAGAGTAAAATATGTACAAATATGTAAAAAAAAAATGTTTTAATTACATTTTTAAATTGTATGAAACGTAAAATAACCTATCGAAGAATGACATACAAGGTTCAAAAAAAAATATGTAAATACATATAAATCTGGACCCTAGTGATCACTAACCGCGAAAACTACTGAACCAATCTGTACCAAATTTCATCTATATCATTCTCATAGTTCAAGGATGGTTTAGCAATAATAAAATTTACAGATATTCAATTAAATTGTTATTAAAAAGCAATAAGTATGTGGTGCACCGTGAAGTTTAAAAATCGACCGATAGGTGGTGAGCGCTATTTAAGAGAGGTTACAAAGGTACGAAGTTATATAGAGCTTGAAATTGATAATAAAATTTTACTTATTTTCAATTAGCCCAAATGTCACAGTTACACAAGAAAATTTTGCTTCAATTCTAAAAATAGCAATGTATCTTGATCAATAGATAAGCAAACAAAAGATCATCAATTGATTCAGAGCATGTGGTTTGTTCCCGCGGGACAACAATCAAATATATTTCTCCAAAAGCTTGGAAGGGTAAGCACCTGGAGCACAAGCAGCTGAAGAAAATGAAGAAAGCTTCTGCTGTGTACTAATCTACCAACAATTTCAAGAAATATGTGGACACAACTGTTGTCTGACTTGAATCGCCAGCTTATCATAGCCCATCTGAATACAATTTTAACTACATCATCGTAGTTTTAAGGATTACAATAGAAAAGTTCAGTATAATAATAACTTAAATTTACAGTGATAAGTGACCGAAATGAAGTTCGTCACACTGTCATAAACTTATAAGGTTAGAAATTAAAATCCAACCATATGAAATCGATAAAATTATTTCTGATGCAATAAAAATTATTGCCTAATCAAAATATCGATTCCTTGCTTTTTGATATTGTGTGTAAAATATAATTCATGGGCCTTTATTGTTAAGCTCTGATAATGCAGTCCATTATCTGCAAGAGTTTCTTAATAGTCTCTGTCCATCTGGACTACCAACTCAGACAAAAACAATTAAAAATTACATGTCCAATTATGTTTTTACGTGATCTGCAACCAACTAATCAATAGTGGTAGATAAAAGGTTTCAATTTTGCGTGAAAATGTAATTGACGAAATAATTTTCAATTGCATACTTCAAAACAAGATTTTTTAAATAAAAAATTAAATCTCAATCCTTTAAAATAGCTCTTTACTAATGTATTAAAAGTTCTTAACGTATGAGAGTGGGTGAAGCTGTGACGGGGGAGGCTTGTAAAACATAATTTTAGCACCACATTTTTCAAAGTTTTGTCTATATTATCATAGAACTTAAAATAAAATGGAATAAATGATAGTTTTTTTAATGTTCAACAAATAGTTTTACATACAATTGACTGATTAGTATAATCTAACAAGTCAGGACAGAACCTGAGTTCAGAGGAAACATTTCAAAGCCTTTTAAAATTTGACTAAGAAATTGAATAATTTAATTCTAAATTCAGTCACTTACTGAATTTTTGAGAAATATTGTATAAGAATTTCTGAAATAATTTATCTTTTAAAACAATTTGAAATATTTCTTACCAGTGACAAAATTTGATGAAACAGAATCAAATATTGGATTATTATCAAAATTAGCAAAATTATCAATCGGTTGGTTCAAAGAAATATTTACATTAGCTGCACTAAATGGGTCTTGATCAGGAACTTTTACCACTTCCTTTGGCTTATTCATTGCTTCTTGAGAGGAAAATAAATTATTATTGTAGTTTCTATTTACATTATTGTTTGCACTTTGGCCCTGCTAAAAAGAAATAATAAATAATTATTTACATACATAGGAATAAAAGTACATAAATGTTTAATGTGGCTACAGTATAAATTAATAATATTAAGCCATAAAAAACTAAAAAATGAATGAGACAGGGTTGATGCTGACACCACAAACAATCACTAGCAACACACCTATACTATGCCCATGAATGGGTAACTAAAATCCATAACATCTATCCAACAGTCCTCCCATCATCTACATCTAGGCTTCTCATTCAGACTCACCAATCTCAATGCTCATTAAGGATCTTGCTAAAACCCTCTCTTAACATATATTTCTACAATCAGAAAGCCTGGTTTATCTACATGTCTTGTGCATAAGTTATTTATGTGATCTAACTCTTCTTCATTTGTCAGTTCAACTTCATTTACTAGAAGCTCCTTAGATTACTTCTCCTATGCCTTATAATAACTCTAGAATTATACTTGTGAATAAGTATAAATATCAGAAAATATCATTATCACACACATGCCTTATCACTTTGTTATCATATCTAGACATGAAGTTATCATCACAAATGTACTACATTCATGTCTTATTTATCCAAACTTCTCTTAAAAATTACCACTTATAGTTTTTACTATTGTTATAAACATACTAATTTCTTATTCCTAGTAACATCTGAACCAGAAATAAACTACCATCTTAGTATTTAATAAAAAGAAGTAAAATACAATTTTTTATTACACTCATAAAATAATCCATTATATTACACTTAAGAATTAGTATTTAAATTCTATGAAGTATTATGTTTGGGTAAATTAATTAAATAACATTGTATTGAGCATAAGTGTGAGGGTTTATAAGAATAAGACCGAGAATAAAATTTGTCAAGTTAATTTCTAAAACATTAATAATGTTTGATACATCAAGCTGTGTGTAAAACATAAAATTATTAAATAGTTTAAGAGTTGGAGAATGAAATAAAAGTTTTGTGATAAAACAAGCAATCAGAAATACGTACTGATGCATATGAAACTAGAGGTGAGTGAGTCTGACCATTTGGATAATATATATATATTATAAATATAAAATATAATATAATTAATATTACAACATGCCATAGTATATATATGCCCCATAAATATTTAATTACTAACAAAATAATTACTATAATAACGTACTGCAAAAGATACTGTTGATACAGGTAATCTAGGCATACTTTGCATATAAAAACCTGAGTTATTAGGTATATCTTTTCCTTTCTCCAAATCAGATGGTTTCACATAATACCTGTAAAAGTAACTCTCATGAATGTATTGATTACAAATTTGTCTTCCTACTATATTAATTATACATATACTTTCTTTTTTCTTAAATATCCCATTTAAATCACTATTTTTTACATACTAAATTTCAATGAATAAATAGGAAAATAGAAGCTTTATTGGCCTGCAAGTATTTCCTATGTTAACTAAAGGCAAGAAATTAGATGGATATTAAAGGACAACCATTAACAGGATCTCAACACCCTAAACAATTTATTTTAAAAAGCAATAATCTCAGCCTTTCAAGAATTAAAACAAACAAATGGGATCGATCCTTTGGCGACTCTCCTCAAAAGGTTGTACTAACAATCCATCATCATAGTAATGCACCTCTTGACTATGATAACTTTATAAGTTTCCTCCAATACTCATACTAATTTTCATAGAATTATATATCTGACTAAACCGAAGTAGGCACAACTAGAATGTTGTAAATTAGCAAACTAGAGCTTATATTATTATATAAGTTACAGCACTCAATAATAATGAATGTTCATAATTAATGTAATAACTTTAAATATTGTGATGTTAATTTTAAGATAAATTTAATGACCTGAAAACTTTAATAGTAACACATAAAAGTTAAAAGCTATGCAATTCACTGATAATGGCCCAATCTCCAATGATAAGGACCAGTTGGGGGAAAGAACTAAAACATCTGTGGTCTGTCTATAGCATTAATAACTGTAAAGTAAATTAGTGTTAAAGTAAACTGGTGATAAAGGAATAAACAGAAAATGGAAATAAATCTATTCCAGTTCGTTATCAGTGACAAAGATATTTGGGCAGTATTGGGACTCAAATCGTCAAATGATATCACTATCTAAAAATACCATCAAAAATAAGGTATTTTATTTATAGGTATAATTGCACATAGGTCTCATAAACAACCTACTTTCATAGAAATTCATAATTAATAGACAAGCAATAAACTTACCTTTTTTTCTCATACTTTGCAATCATGAATTCTTTGACTTGCTGTTCATCTTTAGAAATACCATCACCATCATACAAGCTCAACCAAACTTTTCTACAATACTTAAACAACATAATTAAAATTAAGGAACTCAAACTTAAGTCAGTCTAATGCACTAATATAAATTTATACCTCATTTCCTCTGCATCTTAACAATTCTATTTCTTCAGAGGTGAATGTAGCCATAGACATAGATTTCACTCGATGAGGAGGGGTGAGGCCTCTCCTGTGACAGATACATAACCAAAATTGGTAATGAAATAAGTCATGAATCATAATCATTGTTACAATCCAAATTATTAGAAAATATATGAGGATGCTCTACTTCATTGAGAACTTAATGATGGAAAGTAAATCATACATACTGTTTCCTGGTAGAATTAAATAAGAAAACTTGCAAATTCTTAGATAATATGATACTAATTGAATAAAACATTACAAATTAAAATAAATAATTTTTTAATACTTACAACAATCCCGAGCATCTTGTACAAACAAAGGACCCAATGGTCACATTAACATAAGTAGGTCCCCTCTGATGACAATCAAAACAATGTTTATTCTCAGGCAAAGAAACAAGTTCTCGTAAAATTTTTAGGTTTTTTTCGTCCAATTTCTTCCTCGCGGAAGCCATGTTTACTGTCATCTTTACCAACTTATCTATAAAATAAACATATCAGTAAACAAATACAGAAATAATAATAAACAAATTCTTCTTAACTGCTAGAGATTTAAACGAAAAATATCTATATAACTACCATTATTAAAAATGAAGACATGCTATAAAGAGCATATTTTTTTTGTAAATGAAATTGTTTTCTCGAGAAACAATTCCAAAGAAGAACAAGTAAGTCTCATTTTTTTCGAAATAAAGATCGTAAGATAATCACCTTTTATGTAATGCCCATGTAATAATTAGAAAGCAATTCAAACTACATGTATTTAAATAAATACAAATGAACTTGTGTTCATTGGTAACTAAATCACTTAAAAATGGTATAGGCTATTTTGTATAAAAATGTTCAATTATTCCGATTCATATTATAAGCGTTCGTAACGAACTGCATTCAATTTTTTTGGAAAAGTTTTCCTGAAATTTTGAAATCCGTACAAAAATACTCTTTTTTTCATTAAAATTCAAACCTCAATTCTACGACCCTCCACTGATTCGAAGCTCTTTGCTACGACCCCCACCGATTCAAACCTCTTTGCTACTTTTTGAACTTTTATTATAAAAGCAGAAGAACCAAGAAAAAAATCCAACAGTTGTTGAGTGAAGTAGGTGTCAATACTTCGGATATATCAAACATTTTTGAGAGCATTCTCATTATTTTATTATTTTTTTTTACCCTCGAAAATATTCAGAGAGCACGTCAACGTCGAATCGTGCCATCCTATGAAATCCATCAAGTACATCTGCAACTATATACCCAGAGGAAATGACATGGCTGTGATTGAACTTTGTTAGAGGACTCCAACTTTCTTTACTTTTTCCCTCTAATGTTCATTTGGCCGTATACCTCAAAAATACTCGGAGTTAATTTTACTGTGGACAACGTATTACAACATCCTGACATCTGACCAACAACCATCTACAAGATTGACAAGTTTTTTTTTTTAATGTACCAAAATGATGGCTTCGCCCGAACGCTGCTATTCTCTGAAATCTTAAAATATTATTCTCTATGTCATGGATAAACCTAATACAGTCTATCCGGGACTGGCAACAGCAATAGATCTGTGACATTTTCTGGGAATGTTCAACATCTATCGATGGTGCTTATCCAAAATAGCAGATATCTAGGTTCCACATGACGTTTCTGAACAACGAAATTCTAACACCATTAAATGAATAGGCAGTTGAGGCGTTTCAGGTGACACGAACTGAGCTAGAGGGTGTCAAATATGTTGCTTTCGTTCGTTCGGTGTCGTTATTTTTTTATTTTTTTTTTTCATTCAAACCATATAGCTCCTAAACGGTAGGTCCTAGCTAAAAATGTTATATAACAAAATATATTTTCCATTAAATTTTTGACAAGTAGTATGTCGTCAAATTTTCTATTATAGAAATACCAACTGCGTGTGCAATAAGGTAGACATGTGATGTATGGTAGCTTAATACACAACAGAAGCTTTCTTCATTTCCTTCAGCTGCTTGTGCTATAGGTGCTTACCATCCCAAGCATTTGGAGAAATATATTTGATTGTTGTCCCACGGGAACAAACCACATGCTCTGAATCAATTGATGATCTTTTGCTTGTTTATCCACTGTGGTATTTGAGCTAATTGAAAATAAGTAAAATATATTATCAATTTCAAGCTCTATATAACACCGTCTCGATCAATTATCAAAAATCACTGTTATCCACATATTATCGCTTTTAAATAAATTATTTACAAATCAGTTGATTTTATTATTATAGCATTTGTGACCTACTTTTTTTAACTGATCGTATTGAATTAGGAGCTTTGAAGTTTTAGGTAACCATTGATGATCGACGTATTTCCTAGAACTAAGCCATTTCCTCTGAAAATTTTACACCCCACTTCCCATTTTATTCCTCACTTCTGTTTTAGCACAAAAGGTCAGTAGTTGACAAGATTTCAAACTATCAACTTTGAAAATGCCAAAAACGGCCGCGAGTGTTTCTACAAAATTGAAACAATGGACAAATGAATATCCAGAGCTGAAAATTGATAGGAAGGTGATGTTTTTTCTTGATGTGTGAAAAAAAGGCCACGACAGGAAATGTTAAATAGACGCACATTGCAAATCAGGTTTTTTTTTTTTTTTTTTTTTTATTAATTTACAAAAAATGGTTTTGGCAAGAATCAATCAACTTTGTTCTATTATTCTAATTTCTAACGTAGTAAAGTTCTACTATTCCAATTTCCAATTCTAACGAAATTTACTTATGGTGGACTGGAATTAAACCAAAAATTAATTTTCTTGAAACGGCCGCATTTCAATTATTTTTGTTCTAGATTCCCATAAACGACAGCTTGAACTTAAAAAAAAAAAAACCTGTGCAACAAAGTCTCGTTAATTCCTTCCAAACATCCGGTAGTAAGAATATGTTCTACGCTGACTTGTGTCAAGCATTAGTAGGGGCTAATATTCCTTTATTCAAACTTTAATCACCATCTTTCCGAACATTTTTATTAACTTACACTCAGAAAATCATACTGGACGAAAGTACTCTGAGAAAAAACTATTTACAAGTTGTTTTTAACTAGAACATTATGAAAATACAAGAAAAAATTGGAGATCTCTACATATAAACTACTGTTCATGAAACTACCGACGAAAGCGGCCTTTACATTTGTAATATTTTAATCGGGGTTCGTCATCCAGATATCGAACCGACACCATCGTTGATTTATATCAAGTAATTTTGAGTACATACCATGAATCGGTCTCACGTTTCAGACACGACAGCTAATGGATTTTTTAAAAAATACCGAATACCAGAACAATGTTCTGCTATTAGTGACAGATGTCAAACCCTACATGATGGCAACCGATTGTGCTCTCAAAACATTTTATGCAAATATGATTCATGTCACGTGCGTAGCTCATGGGTTGAATCGAGTGCTTGAAAAAGTACGAGAAATCTTCCCAGAAGCCAATTAGCTGGTACATAACGGAAAAAAAGTATTCCTCAAATTCCCTTGTCGTGTAGTAGAGTATCGCAATGAAATGCAATGTGAACTTCCGCTAGAACCTGTTTTAACGCGATGGGGTACATGGTTAAATACAGCACTATTTTACGCCGATAATATCAAGAGATTTATACGATTAAAACATTTATGAATAAATTAGAAGACGAGATAAAATAAGTTTTAAAAGTAAAATAATTTTCAAGTTCACCAACAATCACATCCGATTTAATGTTTATTTTATTTTTTATTTTTTTGGCTCTTTTCCTTATTTTTCCTACTGTTCACAGATACTCTTTAAAGAGTAAATCTATTTACTAAACTATAAAACTACATTAATCATGTTGAGGACTTTAGACTGGCACATGTATACTAACTGTTTTGTAATTTATAAATATATCAATAAAACCTTATTATTATTATATTACATCCGATTTAATGTTTACTAAATCGTACCTGCCAATCCAGTCAACCGCTCAGATAAGATTGGAATCCCGAAATCAATCCTTGAATTCCTAAATCTAAATTATTGGAAATCTCAAAGAAGGCTTCAAACGAATTGAAAATGAAAAGGGAAGATGTTTGTTTTTAAAATTTGAGCCCGTCCTTGAGATTACTCCGCCCAATGTTTTCATATCCTTTCACCGCCCCCAAATTTTTAAGGTATTTTAGATTGAATTAACACTAAAGCGGGACGTTTGTTGAAATTTGCTTCAGTTTATTTAAGGTTAGTTAAGTTTTGCATGTTTGTGTAAATGAATGGATTGCTGCTTGTACTAAGTTTTTAAATGCGGGTTATGAGTTAATACTGCACATTTTTGGATTTTTTTCTGCACAAAAATCCGGATTCTGGAGATCACAAACTAAAATGGCTTCTCCTTTTATATTATAGTATAGATATAGATAAATATTGTCTGGCAAAATAAATTTTTTCTGCTTGAAAAGTATCAGCTCCTACCAGAAAATGTTTCATACACCACCTCCAGTAACAGGCATGCCGTGTAAGCAATAGTCTTTTTTTAATTTTACATTTACGTTTTTGACCGAGTCTGGCACCAGGGACTGCTTTAAAAAGTCCGTGCATTCCTACCTCCTACGTACTTCCTTATTATCCGCTCCTATCTCAGTAATAATACCTTTAAAGTCAATCATAACTTATCCTATTCTTCTCTATTTATCCAATCTGCCGGTGTTCCTCAAGGAAGTATCCTAGGTCCTATCCTCTACACGGTTTATACAGCTGACATCCCTACATATCCTAGTACTGTCCTCACTAAGTATGCTGATGACACATGTGTGTTATCAATAAATAATGACCCCTTCACAGTATCTCAAACACTCCAATCTCATATTATAAACCTTCAAGAATGGTGTCAAAATTGGAGAATTAAAATAAATCCAAATAAATCTCATCAAATAACCTTTACCCTTCGTCGTAAACCAACGACTTCCTGTCCTGCAGTATCCTTTAGTAACATTCCACTGATCCCTGTTGGACAGATCCGCTACCTAGGGCTCCAACTAGACAAACGTTTAACTTGGAATCGACACACAAGACTAAAAAGACAGGACACTGCTCGTCGTTTTCGACTTCTTCAACATTTACTAGACAAACGTTCAAAACTTCCGATATTCTACAAAAGACTCATTTACATGACAGTTATCAGACCTGTTTGGACATATGGAATTGAGCTTTGGGGCTCCATCAAACCATCTAACTCATCTCGTATCCAATCCTTGCAATCCAAAATCCTTCGAAAAATCCTTAATGCTCCCTAATTTATCACAAATAGACTTATCCATAAAGACCTCAATGTTCCATATGTTCATGATTTAGCCCAAACCAGATACCTATCCTTTCATAGTAAACTCCGTAACCATTCAAATCCACTAGTATCTCAACTTGCTTCCTATTCTATTCCTGACAACCCTCCGAGGCGTCTGAAAAGAAGATGGCCTAGGGACCTTCTCAAATAGAACTTATATTGTAGTGCTACCAATGGGTAGTTGCTTCACAAGCAATTGTCATTTTATTATTTTTTGTCATTATCACATTTACTGGATGTATGTTATTACGTACAGTTGTAAATTTCAATAAATATATATATATATATATATATATATATATATATATATATATATATATATATATATATATATATATATATATAAGTTAAGGTGTATAGGGGAATAATATACATTCTAATTCCCAACTTAATCCCAAACAACAAACAACCACCAGAATGTATATAAAGAGGATTTCTAGACAATAAAATCAGTCTATTACAAGTACCCGTGTGAGTCATTTAGTTCCTTATTTTCCTTTTTTTTACTGTTTTCACTCGAAGGAACTTAACTGGTGCCGAAACCCGGGAGCAGCAGAGCTTAATTCTGGGTAAGCGATATTTTTGAATTTTCTCGCCAAACGTTTCGTAATCTTTTCTTTTTCGTTATCTCTCGTATTTTTCACAATCTCAAATTCAAATATTAGACAGCAGGAATGGAGGGAAACACCATCCTTAAACCTGCGTCTTTTGAAGTTCAATCGGAAATGGCGCCTTTACCACCAGAAACTATAGCAGCAGCCCATGCGAATTTGGCAGCGGCCCAAGCGAATGCGCTTGAGTTGATGAAGATAAAGACGGCAACATCGCAAGACTTAAGGAGAGCGATAGCTGATATAGAGAGATACGATGGAGAAATTGGTGAGTTAAATCATTTTCTCAAAGGAGGGGATCGAGTGTTGGCTCGAATCGAAGCAAAGGCGAGGGAAAACCTTCTGGACCCGATCGACGCATGTGCATTGAGAGCAGCGTTAGTATGCCGAGTCAAACGCGGTGTACTCAATGTGATTCAGGCAGATGAAGATACTCCCTGAGCGGTAGTCAAGGACCGTCTCAAGAAGGCGTTTGGAGGCGGGCGATGGACTCCGGAGGAGGATATCTTCCGCATGTTTCGAGAGTTCAAAAAACCACATCAGTCTATTGGGCAATATGCGGGGTCTTTGTTGGCTCACTACAACAAGATCACCGAAAAGATGAGGGAAACAACAGAGGCCCCGGAAGTGGAAGCGAGAATGGCCTTCTTGTCAACCATCCTAAAGGTACAGCTCGCAAAGGAAACGGGAAAAAAGGACGGACTACCAAGGGACAGAACCTTCCTGGAATGCGCCAGGGAAATGGTAGACTCGAGCGCACGAGATGAAGAAGTACGGAAGGAGGATGGATGGAGCAGGGTGACCTACAAGCGGACGGAGAGCGGAAGAAACGCACAGCCTAGAGCGGACTCGTGGAGGAGAAGGGATACGGATCATGGGATTCGAGAGAGACCACCGATAAGAGAAAGGAGGCAGGGAACGGAGAAGAAGGCGTGGAGGAGAGAGGGCAGGAAATGTCACGGATGCGGGAAGATTGGTCATTTGGTGGCTCAGTGCCCCCCGCACACGCTGTTTCGAGTGCGGTTCAGAGGGACACATTGCGAGGCAGTGTCCCTACATGAGCAAACGCAGGGGAGCGAACCAGGCAGAACCTATGGAGGTGAACACGCAGCACCTGTGGAGGAGAAGTAGACGACAATCAGAATCGACGGGATCTTCAGGAGTATCGGAGACGGAAGAAGAAGAGGGCGGACCTGGAGATAGAGGACGAGCAGTCGGAAAGAACGAGCGGAGGAGCGACCGGAGGAGCCGGGAGCGAGAGGCGGCGACGGAGCGGAGAGCAAGGGACGAAGAATGAGGTGAGTGTAATGAGAGGGGCAACCATGGCGTAATAAATAGTGTTAGAAATGTGAAGGGTGGGTTGCCTATCATAAAAATTGCTAGGGGTGTGAGGTGTCTGGTTGATACAGGGAGTTCGACCACAATCATGTGTAGGAATGTGATAGAGAAATTATGTAAAGGAGAGAGGATACCCCGAGTAAAAGCGTGTAATTGTAGGTTAATTACCCTGAGCGGCCCCTGTAGAGTAGAAGGGGAGGTGGAGATACAATTAGGCAGGTGGGGAAAAGAAGGGGAAGTACTTATGGTACACGTGGTGGAAGATATGCCTCGAGAATACGGGGGAATCATTGGTTGCGACCTTTTGGGGAAAATCGGGACCCGAATAAAAGGGGTGGGTGACCGTTGGGCGGTCCGAATCGGAGAGAGGAACTATGAGGGGGGGGGGGGGGGTCTAGAGGTGAAGCACACTATGGTCGGAGCAATAAATCGGAAGGGCGACTGGCGGCAGGCACTCAGGGCGGAGTATTCGGACATCTTCTTCCAGGAAGGGGAAATACTGAGTGTAACGGGGGAAACCGTACACGAAATTCCGCTGAAGCAAGACCGTGTGACGTACGTGAAAGAAAGGAGATACCCCCAGGCGCTCCGAGAGCACATTAGAGAAGAGTTGGAGAGTTTAAAGAGGCAACGTATTATAGTGGACAGTACGTCCCCTTATAATAGTCCCCTTTGGGCCGTGAAGAAGAAGGGCGAAGAGGGAGCGACTCGGGAAAAGTACAGGGTAGTGGTTGACTTCCGGAAGTTGAATGAAAACACGGTGGACGAAAAGTACCCCATACCACGGTTTGAGGATATTTTGGATCGGTTGGGAGGGGCAACAGTTTTCAGTACGCTGGATCTGAAGGCAGGATACCACCAGATCAGGATGCACCCCAAGGACCAACATAAGACAGCTTTTACTTTCGAAAGGGGCCACTACGAGTTTACACGGATGCCCTTCGGTTTGAAGAACGCCCCGATAACATTTCAAAGACTCATGGACGAGTTCCTGAGAGGACTGGACGAAGCAGTTTGCCAAATCTACATGGACGACTTACTGATATTTAGTAAAGACGAGAACGGACACGTACAGGACTTGAGACGGGTATTCGAAAGATTAAGGGAATTCGGGTTGAAGTTGTCAGGGGAAAAATCGATCCTGGGGCAAGACCGTATCAACTTTTTGGGTCATACGATTTCGTAAGGCCGGACATAAGGAAGGTAGAGGCAATTAGTAAAATGGCTATACCGACGGACGTTAAGGGCATTCGGAGACTATTGGGGACACTAAACTATTACAGACGATTCGTACCCGAGATGGCGAGACACTTAGTACCCTTGAATGATATGTTGAAGAAAGGGCGGAGGGTAGTAATCACCCCGGAAATAGAACAGAACATTCGAATGTGTATGGACAGACTTCAGACAGAACCAGTATTGACTTTCCCGGATTTTTCCAAGACGTTTACAATCACGACAGACGCGAGCGAGTATGCACTGGGAGCCGTATTATCCCAAGAAGGTGACAAAGGGGAACAACCCATTGCATATGCGAGCAGGCGTCTCACAGAGACGGAGTCGCGGTATAGTGCCTTAGAGAGGGAGTTATTAGGGGTGGTATGGGCCATCGAGCACTTCAGACCGTATGTGTTCGGTCGGAAGTTTAAAATACATACGGACCATCGTCCCCTAATGTGGGTGGGAAAGTTAAAGGAGTCGTCAGCACGCGTGACACGTTGGAAGGAATTCTTGAACCAGTATAATATGGAAGTAGTATACAAACCGGGGAGAGAGAATATCGTAGCCGATTGGCTTTCAAGAGCCTTACAGGTGAATGCGATAGAGCCGGAAGCTGGGGAATATTCGGGAGGAATCCAACGTTTCATTCGGGAGTGGACACCGGAGGGAGAAGGGGAACGGAATTCGGAAGTAGCAGAGGAGAGAGAGTTCGGAGGGGGAAAGATCGGAGGAGATAGAGGAAGTAGAGGACATCATTAACGACAAACACAGACAGATTATTTGGAAGACGAAAACGACAGGACTGACGAAGGCAGAATATTCAAAGTACGGAAAATTCCGTACTACCACTGTTCGTTCAGAACCAGGAGTAGGGGAGGAAATGATTAGGAAAATTCTGACAGAGGAGTCCCGACCGGGAGAAACTTTTTACTTATATGTAAAGACATGTCAAAGTATGGTGAAAGTTTTAAGTTAAGGACAGAAGTGTTTTTGTTTTTTTGTATTTATTTGTAACATTGATTTTTTGTATATTTTAATGCGGTTGGTTGTTTGGCCTGTGTAGGAGTTTACGAGGATTGGTCGTAAACTGGTGGGGGGGAGTTAAGGTGTATAGGGGAATAATATACATCCTAATTCCCAACTTAATCCCAAACAACCACCAGAATGTATATAAAGAGGATTTCTAGACAATAAAAAGTCTATTACAAGTCCGTGTGAGTCATTTAGTTCCTACATTTTCCTTTTTTTTACTGTTTTCACTCGAAGGAACTTAACTGGTGCCGAAACCCGGGAGCAGCAGATAATTCTGGGGGTAAGCGATATTTTTGAATTTTCTCGCAAACGTTTCGTAATTTTTTCTGTTTTCGTTAATCTCGCAAAGGCGAGGAAAACCTTCTGGACCCGATCGACGCATGTGCATTGAGAGCAGCGTTAGTATGCCGAGTCAAACGCGGTGTACTCAATGTGATTCAGGCAGATGAAGATACTCCCTGGGCGGTAGTCAAGGACCGTCTCAAGAAGGCGTTTGGAGGCGGGCGATGGACTCCGGAGGAGGATATCTTCCGCATGTTTCGAGAGTTCAAAAAACCACATCAGTCTATTGGGCAATATGCGGAGTCTTTGTTGGCTCACTACAACAAGATCACCGAAAAAAAAAAAGGACGGACTACCAAGGGACAGAACCTTCCTGGAATGCGCCAGGGAAATGGTAGACTCGAGCGCACGAGATGAAGAAGTACGGAAGGAGGATGGATGGAGCAGGGTGACCTACAAGCGGACGGAGAGCGGAAGAAACGCACAGCCTAGAGCGGACTCGTGGAGGAGAAGGGATACGGATCATGGGATTCGAGAGAAACCACCGATAAGAGAAAGGAGGCAGGGAACGGAGAAGAAGGCGTGGAGGAGAGAGGGCAGGAAATGTCACGGATGCGGGAAGATTGGTCATTTGGTGGCTCAGTGCCCCCGCACACGCTGTTTCGAGTGCGGTTCAGAGGGACACATTGCGAGGCAGTGTCCCTACATGAGCAAACGCAGGGGAGCGAACCAGGCAGAACCTATGGAGGTGAACACGCAGCACCTGTGGAGGAGAAGTAGACGACAATCAGAATCGACGGGATCTTCAGGAGTATCGGAGACGGAAGAAGAAGAGGGCGGACCTGGAGATAGAGGACGAGCAGTCGGAAAGAACGAGCGGAGGAGCGACCGGAGGAGCCGGGAGCGAGAGGCGGCGACGGAGCGGAGAGCAAGGGACGAAGAATGAGGTGAGTGTAATGAGAGGGGCAACCATGGCGTAATAAATAGTGTTAGAAATGTGAAGGGTGGGTTGCCTATCATAAAAATTGCTAGGGGTGTGAGGTGTCTGGTTGATACAGGGAGTTCGACCACAATCATGTGTAGGAATGTGATAGAGAAATTATGTAAAGGAGAGAGGATACCCCGAGTAAAAGCGTGTAATTGTAGGTTAATTTACCCTGAGCGGCCCCTGTAGAGTAGAAGGGGAGGTGGAGATACAATTAGGCAGGTGGGGAAAAGAAGGGGAAGTACTTATGGTACACGTGGTGGAAGATATGCCTCGAGAATACGGGGGAATCATTGGTTGCGACCTTTTGGGGAAAATCGGGACCCGAATAAAAGGGGTGGGTGACCGTTGGGCGGTCCGAATCGGAGAGAGGAACTATGAGGGCGGGGGGGGGGGTCTAGAGATGAAGCACACTATGGTCGGAGCAATAAATCGGAAGGGCGACTGGCGGCAGGCACTCAGGGCGGAGTATTCGGACATCTTCTTCCAGGAAGGGGAAATACTGAGTGTAACGGGGGAAACCGTACACGAAATTCCGCTGAAGCAAGACCGTGTGACGTACGTGAAAGAAAGGAGATACCCCCAGGCGCTCCGAGAGCACATTAGAGAAGAGTTGGAGAGTTTAAAGAGGCAACGTATTATAGTGGACAGTACGTCCCCTTATAATAGTCCCCTTTGGGCCGTGAAGAAGAAGGGCGAAGAGGGAGCGACTCGGGAAAAGTACAGGGTAGTGGTTGACTTCCGGAAGTTGAATGAAAACACGGTGGACGAAAAGTACCCCATACCACGGTTTGAGGATATTTTGGATCGGTTGGGAGGGGCAACAGTTTTCAGTACGCTGGATCTGAAGGCAGGATACCACCAGACCAGGATGCACCCCAAGGACCAACATAAGACAGCTTTTACTTTCGAAAGGGGCCACTACGAGTTTTACACGGATGCCCTTCGGTTTGAAGAACGCCCCGATAACATTTCAAAGACTCATGGACGAGTTACTGAGAGGACTGGACGAAGCAGTTTGCCAAATCTACATGGACGACTTACTGATATTTAGTAAAGACGAGAACGGACACGTACAGGACTTGAGACGGGTATTCGAAAGATTAAGGGAATTCGGGTTGAAGTTGTCAGGGGAAAAATCGATCCTGGGGCAAGACCATATCAACTTTTTGGGTCATACGATTTCGGAAGAGGGAGTAAGGCCGGACATAAGGAAGGTAGAGGCAATTAGGAAAATGGCTATACCGACGGACGTTAAGGGCATTCGGAGACTATTGGGGACACTAAACTATTACAGACGATTCGTACCCGAGATGGCGAGACACTTAGTACCCTTGAATGATATGTTGAAGAAAGGGCGGAGGGTAGTAATCACCCCGGAAATAGAACAGAACATTCGAATGTGTATGGACAGACTTCAGACAGAACCAGTATTGACTTTCCTGGATTTTTCCAAGACGTTTACAATCACGACAGACGCGAGCGAGTATGCACTGGGAGCCGTATTATCCCAAGAAGGTGACAAAGGGGAACAACCCATTACATATGCGAGCAGGCGTCTCACAGAGACGGAGTCGCGGTATAGTGCCTTAGAGAGGGAGTTATTAGGGGTGGTATGGGCCATCGAGCACTTCAGACCGTATGTGTTCGGTCGGAAGTTTAAAATACATACGGACCATCGTCCCCTAATGTGGGTGGGAAAGTTAAAGGAGTCGTCAGCACGCGTGACACGTTGGAAGGAATTCTTGAACCAGTATAATATGGAAGTAGTATACAAACCGGGGAGAGAGAATATCGTAGCCGATCGGCTTTCAAGAGCCTTACAGGTGAATGCGATAGAGCCGGAAGCTGGGGAATATTCGGGAGGAATCCAACGTTTCATTCGGGAGTGGACACCGGAGGGAGAAGGGGAACGGAATTCGGAAGTAGCAGAGGAGAAGAGTTCGGAGGGGGAAAGATCGGAGGAGATAGAAGAAGTAGAGGACATCATTAACGACAAACACAGACAGATTATTTGGAAGACGAAAACGACAGGACTGACGAAGGCAGAATATTCAAAGTACGGAAAATTCCGTACTACCACTGTTCGTTCAGAACCAGGAGTAGGGGAGGAAATGATTAGGAAAATTCTGACAGAGGAGTCCCGACCGGGAGAAACTTTTTACTTATATGTAAAGACATGTCAAAGTATGGTGAAAGTTTTAAGTTAAGGACAGAAGTGTTTTTTTTTTTTTTGTATTTATTTGTAACATTGATTTTTTGTATATTTTAATGCGGTTGGTTGTTTGGCCTGTGTAGGAGTTTACGAGGATTGGTCGTAAACTGGTGGGGGGGAGTTAAGGTGTATAGGGGAATAATATACATCCTAATTCCCAACTTAATCCCAAACAACCACCAGAATGTATATAAAGAGGATTTCTAGACAATAAAATCAGTCTATTACAAGTACCCGTGTGAGTCATTTAGTTCCTTATTTTCCTTTTTTTTACTGTTTTCACTCGAAGGAACTTAACTTATATATATATATTACGTAGAGAGGTCTCAGCTTTCGTTTTAAAATTTTTCATTTTAGAGTCAAATGGTCTTGGTTTTGGTTTAGTTTTCTTTGACATTATTTCATTTATTTAATGTGGGATTCGAATTTATTTTAAGTTGATACCGACGTGATGGTGAAAAATGAATTTCTACCTTTCTAAAATCTAAGAAAGCAGATGATGTTTATTTTCACTATAATTTACAATTCTATGACAGGTTTAATGAGTTTTAAATTTGTATCCTTCCTAGTTTTCCTAGTAGGCCAGCGGCCAGGTGTTTGAAGGTCGCAAAAATTGAAGAGATATAAAGTTCTGTATAGTGAAGTACTAGAAGGTCCCGAGGCCATCTTCTTTTCAGGCGCCTGCTTATATAGCTAGTTTGATTTTTTTGACGATAGTAAGGATGGCACCTTTGTATTAGTTTTTTTTGACGAAGATTTTAGGATTTTGGATTGGATACAAGATGAATTGGATGGTTTAGTGGAGCCCCAAAGCTCAACTCCGTATGTCCAAATTGGTATTATTACTGCTATGTAAATGAGTCTTTTGTAATTAATTGGAAGGTTTGAACATTTGTCAAGTAAATGTTGAAGTAGCCGAAAGCGACAGGCAGTTTCTTGTTGTTTTATTCTTGTATGTGGATTCCAAGTGAGACGTTTGTCCAGATGGAGTCATTGCTAGCGGATCTGTTCAACAGGGATTAGTGGAACATCATTAAAGGATACTGTAGGACAGGAAGACGTAGGTTTACGACTAAGGGTGAAGGTTATTTGATGGTATTTTTTTGGATTTATTTTGATTCTCCATTTTTAACACCATTCTTGAAAGTCGATGATATGGGATTAGACTGTCTGGGAGGCAATGAAGGGATCATTGTTTACTGATAACAAACAAGTTTTATCAGCATAAGTAGTGAGGATGGTGCTAGGATGCATCGGGATGTCAGGTGTATGCACGTGAAGATGATTGGACCTAGGATACTTCCTTGAGGAACTCCGGCAGATTGGGTAAAGAGAGAAGAATAGAAAAAGTTGTGATTAACTTTAAAAGTTTTATCACTGAGGTAGGAGTAGATAATAAGGAAGTATGATGGAGGTAGGAATTTACGGAGACATTGCTGGATTGTGAAGTGTGATTCATGGAATCCAAACTGGTGATCTGGGATTATGTGATTGCAATCCATGCATTTTAATATGAGTTTTTCCATGATTAGTAAGAGAGAAATAGCACGACTTGAGGAAGGGTATTCAGGTGGCTTTTTGGGCTTGGGTATCATTTTGACTATGGATAATTTCCAAGGATCAGAAAAATATGTTGTTCGGAGAACAGCGTTATATATGAATGTCAGGAAAAAGTTGGCTTTCCGAGGAGGAATTTTAGGATATGGGGTGTAATAAGGTCATGTCCAGGGGCTTTTTTGGTGGGCAATCTTTGGATGATAGTTGATATTTCTGAGGGAGGTAATGCTTTAGGAGGAGGGGACATTTGAAGTGGGATATTTAACTCTGTTTAAATACTTTCAAGCTTATTTAGATTAAGGATATCAGGATGGGGTTTAAAAGTATTGAAACTTTGAGATTTTTCTTTGTCAGATCTTGACCACGTTTTGGATTCATTCAGAAGAGGATGATTACAATTTTTATAATTCAGGAGTTTTTTGTTGGCCATCAATAAGGATTGGTCAGTCGTGTTAAGGTTTTCAGTATAGTTATATAAATTTAAATTTTTTTATTTCTATTTTTTGTTTGTTAGTTAATTTAGTATAGTTATTTTTGTCTGACGGGTATCTGGTCCTGTGCCACCTAGCTCTTGCTCTCCGCTTTTCCATCAATAGGATGCGAAGATGTGGTAAATGACTGTGGAGAGAATTGTAAGTTTTTTTCTTGGAGGTGTTATCAATAATGTTATAGTGTATTGATGTAGTTAGTATTTCTATGGCAATATAAATATCTTGTTTTGTTTTGAGTGGAAGTTTTAAGTCTATTTTCATTTTGAGGGATGTTGGCCAATATGTAGGGTTCATAGGTGAAATGATTAGATGATCGACAACCTCGCCGTTGGTGTTAAGCGTTGTAGTCTCCTCCTACTATAAAGCGAGGTCCTAGGGATCGGAATAAGGATTCAAGATGATTATAGGAAAGGGGAGTATTTGTAGGGAAATATACAGCTGAGAAAGTTGAATTGTAAGGACTTGCTGATAGGATAGCCGAGATCAATACAATTAGGATTGATGAATTAATTGCCACTTCCATTGGGATTATTTTATTATAAAACTATTTTCGAATGCTAAACATTCATCTTCAGTTCTCAGGATATATCCTAGACCTCAATGTTATCTCCTAGCATTCGAAACTAGTTTTCTAATAAAATAATCCCAATAGAAGTGGAAATTAATTCATTAATCATAATTATGTCAAGTTCGTCTTGGTGGTTAAGTAGTCCATTCGTATTCCACAAAATGATAGTCAGAGGCTTTGAGCTCATTGTGGAATATTGAATGAGACTTGGGAAAGGACTCAAGTAAGGGGTGAAATGAGGGTGCGATCGTTTCTTTTAGCTCGGATAAGAAGGATGTTATTAATGTCTGCTGGGTTTGGAACAAGATTTCATTCAGGGAGCTGAGATGAAGGATTGTATCTAGGAATGCTAACTGGGATTTGGACCTATTTTGGGATACTAGGAACAGTGTCAAGTTTTACGTACCGATAGCGTTTTTGTAGCATCCTTTGCGACATGTATTGAGAGTCTGACTGAAATCTATATGAGGTGAACCTTGTACTCGGAAAACTGGAACACACATCCAGAGCCTACGCCATGAGCTATCAGTGATGGTAAAGAAACTAGCTAAAGTAATATTTAGCACAATTTGGAGTGCCGACAATTAAGATAGTGGATAGCCAGTACTCCGCGTGCACCACTTTTCTCACTTATAATTGTTAATTTAAACACTAACCTGACGAAATGTAATCACAATATTGTTCACTGTAATATAAACCGTTGGTACACAAGTTTACAAAGCAGTAGGTAGCGTAATACCATTGAGAAAACAGTTTAAAGTCAGCGATAACGGTAGTGATCCGCTGTTTCGGCCATGACACTTTAAACCTTACCTTTTTCAAATAAGATTAAATTTGCTACAATTTGAATCCAATTGCAGCTCTGATATGTTCAGTGGGCTGGCGTAGGTGTTTCACGGAATTTAATTAAAATTTGCTATATAGGTGTTAATAGCGAATTTAACCAGCTTTAAGTTTTAAAAAAGAAATTTGAGTTCGGAAGGAGAAAGAAAATTGTTCTGGAGTTATAAAGGAAATGTGCCAAAAAAAAATTTTGATTTTATAACAGTTCGCAGTTTTTAGCGTGCTGTAATGGGTATTACATGGAATTTAAATTTTCTATAAGATCCTTTATATCAAACTTTGATTAAATTCCGTGAAATATCCACGCCAGCCCACTGAACATTTAGCGTGCTACTATGGATATTACACGGAATTTAATCACAATTTCATATACAGGACCTGATAGAGAATGTAACCAGGTTTAAGATGGAGCAAAGAAATTGAGGATTGGATACCTTGTTTAGGAACTATAGAGAAAATGAGCCCAAACAAACGGATTTTATAAACGTTCGCAGTTTTTGTGTGCTGGAATGGGTATTACATGGAATTTAATAAAAATTTGATTTATAGGATCTGATAGTAAATTTAAAAAGCTTTGAGATAGAAAAAAGAAAACCGGGATCGGAAAAATGTTTATGATGTTATAACGAGGAATATGCCGAAAAAATAAGGAGTTATTGTATCAAACTGCTAAAAACATAAAGTTTCAACACTTTTCCCCGATTTTACTTTTTTTTAATTAACAAGAGAAGTATTACAACTACAGGCTTCATGACTTAAATTAAAGCTAATTAAATTTACTACAACTTCATTTATCATGACTTTCATGATAGGACCGACCGGTGTTCATCACGAAATTCTACCATAACCTAAAATTTAGACTTTTTGGAAACAATTACCAATTTTCAAAGGGGCGTAATTCATAATCTAGTAGACCTAAAGAGCTGCAATTGGACTCAAATTGTAGCAAATTTAATCTTACTTGAAAATAACGCGTTTTTTTTTTTTTTTTTTTTTTTTTAACCAAAAACGCACCAATTGGGAGATACAGGCCAAAAAATTAAATAACTTAGAAAATTTCGATGTTTTCGGCCACCAAAAGTTTTTCCATCCGTTTTTTCTGTTGCTAACTTGGATTTACACAACTTAGACATGTCCTTACAACATATCAAAATAGCAGCTCTCATTAATTTTTTGCGACCTAAAGCCCTTTTTTAGTAGCAGGCTGCTGGCCTATAAACGGTAACCTGTCATGGAGAACCGCAGTTTCCTTTTTGTTACAATAGTCCAGTCAATGAGTGCTGAAATGAGGGGTGTAGAGTGCAATTTTTGACTTCATAGCTTCGTTAGGAATAGTTGGAAGGTAAACATACGAAAAGTCCCCACCGTTGGGGGGTGAGCTAACGGTGGGGGGGGAGAAGTTCCATATTTTTGGTTTTTCCATAATATCTCGAAAACTGTTGACTCTAGAAAATATGTTTCAAATAAACCTAAAAGATAATTAAATTTATTATATATACATTTATCGTAATTCTAACCGTTTACGAGATATACGTTATTGAAAATCTGTGATTTTCGGTAAAAAACAAATGTCACCTCACTTTTTGTCAAACTTTTGCTTGTTAATATTATAGGAAATTTAATGAGCTTTAATTTTGATCTGCTACATATTTTTTTAGAGTCCACCGTTTTTGATAGATAATCGAAAAACGAAATTGGGATCTTCTCCCCTCCCCCCACCTTTAGCTCACCTCCCTAGGGGCGGGGACTTTTAATATGTTTACCTTCTAACTACTCCTAACAAAGCTGTGAAGTCAAAAATTATCGCATATTTCATGCAATCTACACCGCTCTTTTCAGCACTCTTTATCTGGGGTCTCACTTCTCTGAAAAACACGAACAATTAGTTTCGGAATCACTATCAAGATTCCGAAACTAATCGTTCGATCCAAAATTTCTATTTTTTATCTGAAAGCTCCTTAAATTTACTATCAGAAACTATATATGAAATTTTGATTATATCACGTTATACACTCAAACCAGCCCACTGAATTTGTGAATATCGTCAAACTTTGCCAAAACATACATATTTAACGTTCAGGTTAGGGTGTAATACGTGACATAATCAAAATTTCATATATAAGGCCTGATAGTAAATTTTACCAGATTTTAGTTGAAAAAAATAACGTATATCTCGTAAACGGTTAGAATTACGACAAATTTATATATTACAAAGTTTATAGTAAATTTAATTAGCTTTTATGTTTATTTGAAACATATTTTTCTTGAGTCAACAGTTTTCGAGATATTATGGAAAAACCGAAAAAATGGAAATTCTCCCCTCCGCCCCCCCCCACCGTTAGCTCACCCCCAAGGGCGGGGACTTTTAGTATGTTTACCTTCTAACTATTCCAAACGAAGCTATGATAACTCAAAAATTATCGCATATTCCATGCACTCTACAATATGTTTATTGACTGGACTACAAGTGCAACTTGATGGTAACATGACAACTATAGTTCCCTTTTATGATAAATGGCCATCAAAATAAATAAAACCAATAGTGACCAGAATGGATAATTGTTTCAGAATTTTTGAAGAAAAATTTCGATTTTTCAAAATAATTCTAAAAAAATCCTGAAAATTCTCTGAGTTTGCGAGGATAAGGGTTAACATGACCCTGCACGACAGTACAGAAGTCGTGAAGATTCAGAGACATCTATCAAAAGATTTTGAAATTCATAAGGGTTTTTAAAGAGGGAGACGCTCTTTCCCGAGTATTAATCAATATCAAGTAGTCATGAGACAGTTCTGCCATGATCAGGAGGATGTATACGCCAGAGATTGAGGCAGCACTTGGTATTTGCAGTTGGCATGCACAAGTAATGATTTCGGGAAAAACAGCCAATATGCTTCTGGATGATTTCGAGGAGGAAAATACTGCAAGTAATGGTGGACTCATAATGAATAAAGGAATAACTAAATATATGATAACGACCGCAGAGGAAAAAGAAAATAGACACATTGAAAGGGCTGGATACCGCCTCGAGAGAGTTCCTGAATTCAAGTACCAGGGTAATATTATTACTGAGGATAATAATATCAAAGTATAAATTAAAGTAATAATAATAGCTGAAAATAGGTGCTTTTGGTTTTTGATTAAGATGTTTCGAAATAGAGATATATCCAGCATTCTCAAAATATGACTTCATCTAGCGATCCTACAGTCGGTTGTTATGTACGAGAGCAAGACTGAAGATGTGGGAAAGGGAAATCCTCCAACAAATATATAGCCCAAATAAGGAAGGGCGGAATCTAATGAAGGATAGCGTATGTTAACTAACGAAGAGCTTTAAAACCTATATGTAGCCAATATAAAGAGGGGCCCTATAAGATGGCTGTGTTATTTACAAAGTATAGAATCAGATAGGTTTCCTGAAACGGAGGGGCGATTGAGAGGCAGGCCTTATTCTATCAGTACTTCGTTGGCTCAAAAATGTTGTGGATGACCTTTGGACTCTGGGTGTAAGAGGATAAAGAAGAACAGCCGAGGACAGATCTGAGTGGAGTAGGTCCGGGTTCTACAAGGACCATAACCCCAATACTGCATATATAATGAACATACAGCCATCGCAGCAGTCTGGCAGCATAAGAAAGGCAATATTTTCGGCCTCCGTGATTTTTCTCCAAAGCTTTCGCACCAGTTCAGAAGAATGCTACCTATGATCTAAAGGTGTTAGCGGTGAACTTACTAAGAAATCATTTCAGATATTACTTGAAGAGAAAATATTTCTGATCTGGACGGACAACAAGCCATTGGAGTATGCATTTTCACAAAGACGCCGATGTGAGTATGGTTTGTAGACTTTATCATTTAAAATTCATTTACAACCAATACACGCCAATTATCTGGGTAAGAGCACTTCATCCAGGATGCGTCAGAGCAGCTGATGGATCCAAGGATTCTGGAGCTTTAATATTGGAGAGAGAAACTCTTTATTAAGCGGTACTGCCCATTTTTAAATGGGTTGCTACATACACAGTATACTTATCAATCACAATTTGACATTCAATATTCAATAACAAAATAAATATAGCACAAAATGAACCTCATAAAAGTCATTTTTTTTTTTTCAAATATAAAAGTCTATAAGCTAAAATTACAGTTAAAAAAATTAAAATATTTAAAAAGGCAACATATAATCTTATATATAACGATATAAAATATAACTTTCCAAAATATAACCATAGAAATACAAATATATAACTTTATAACAATAGAATAATCATGCAATATGTATTGTTACGGTCAGGGGAAGATGGCGGTGCCGAGGGCGCCCAGGCGGGCAGGTAGCCGAAAAGGCCGGCAAATGGCCTGGAAGGTTCGCGGCGGGTGGCCTCGAAGGGTCTAGGCTTGTACCTGGCCAGAACAGTCTGGAAGGTTCGACGTAGGTTTAAAGAGGCCAACCCCTAGCCTAGTGAGTCAGTATTGAGGTGACAGTAATCAGTGAGTGATCGGTCGGGCAAGTGTCAGTCAGGAGTCAGTGACATGCTGAGTTAGTATTCATGTGTCAGTGATCAGTGAACGATCAGTCAGTCAAGTGGCAGTGACAGTTCAGTCAGTGAGTTATTGTTAGTGATTATCAGTGTCAGTGAAAGTAGTAACAGTATCTGTGTATCAGTGTATAGATTCTTATGTGTAACTGTGACACCTAGTATTAAGATATTGAAGATAAGTATTGTTTAATACATCAAGTATTGTAATTATATTGAAGTTAGGCCTAAGTTATAATTGTTATTAGATTAAGAACCTATTTGTATTTATTAAGTTGTAAATAAATTAGTGTTCAGCATTTAATTGTAGTTTGATTAGCCATACCCCCAGTGGCCCGTAACAGTATATTTCCTTTTTTTTTCTTTTCTCTTTTTTCCCTTATACTTTTCTTTCCTTTCCTTCCTTTTACACCTCCCGAACCGTCAGTTATTATTTATGTGGTGGTGGATTATTCATAAGGAGTCCAGTATAATATATCCTGTTAACACAGCCACGTCCCTCATACCAATGCCCAGGTCTTCCATGAAGCTCCTTGTTCTATCCGGTATAGTTCCGCGAGCTACGAACCATATGCCTCTCACGTCGAACTCTCTCTCGCCGAAAAACTCACGGAACTTTTCTTTAAGGAAAGGGATGCATTTTTCATATATTTCCTTTTTTTCCCTTTCCACTTTACCTGCTTGATCCGGATCGTTACTTTCGAATCTAACCGTGGGATCTAGAGTTAATACTGATTTTCCTTTTTTGGAAAATGCAACGTCAGCGTATCTAGTAGATGCATCGTTATCGATGCAGTAAACCTCGTCGGAGCAGGTAAGACCTTTCTCTTCAAGGAGCCTCATTATTTCGTTTTTAACCCTGTGGTGACGGCGTGTTATAAGGAGGGAGTTGTTGGGTGAAAATTCCCATCACATGTGCTGGTGTTTCATACTCACTGCCATATTTGCAACAAAGGGACCCAACTTCTCTCTTCTGCTCGCTGACGCCTGGGACTCCACGCAGGGGTGTGTAGTTAATATTAAGTTTAATGGCGTTGGACCATTCAGACCCGGGTAGCACTTTCTTATCATACAAGTAACTATTAGCTTTGGGGGTCTCTTTGAAATGACGAACACCAACGCCCTACCACCTGCATTTGGCCCACTCTTCAAAGACATTTTCTCTTAGCGACTGCCGTAGAGCTCTCACATTCCGGTACCCCTGATCAATACCCAATCTATCAGCGCAGTAGGAGATTTCCGCTGTATAATCGAAGACAGATTGGAACAGAGCATCCGGCACATTGGACAGTCGCGGGTTTCGAAAGGAAAAAGGTAGCGAACGTTTCTGGAGACGCATTAGGATAGGGATGGGTTTTCTACGTGGTTTTTAGGGTAAGTGGTTTTTCCAGGATAGGGTTTCATCAAAAACGACTCTAAGATTTTTGACTGAGGAGTAGAATTTGGTAAGGTCACTGTTCAGGAAAAGGGTGTGGATAGAAGATATGGTTTTTAAGAGGTAAAACGAACCTATAAAAATCACTTTGGCCTTTTCAACATTTAAATTTAGCTTTTAAATCGATGCCCAGCTACAGATTCGATTCAGGTCTTCCTGGATCCTTTTAGTGGCTTGTATTAGGTTAGAGTTGGGAAAAGATAAGTAGATTTGAAGATCATCGGCGTAAAGATGTTACTGACAATGATGGATGGGAAGCGGAAGGTCATGAATGTGGACAGAATATAGCGGGGTGATAGTGAAAGTTCCTGAGGAACGCGACAGGATAGGGGTTGGGTTGTAGGTGGAGTACTGTGGTCGATCGGAAAGGATGGACTTAAACCAGAGTAAGGCATATGTGAATAAGGAAAGGTTTCGGAGTTCGGATAGGAGGATGTGGTGGTCAACTTTATCAAATGCTTTAGAAAAATCTAAAAGGATAAGAATAGTTTACTCTTGGCGATCTATTGCGGAAAATATGTCTTGAGATATTTTCAGGAGGGCAGATTGGGTAGAGTTTTCGGAATGGAAACCGGATTGATACGGATTAAGGAGGGAGCGTTCTTCTAGGAAAACTGGAAGTTGGGACTGAACAATGCGTTCCATAATTGTGATTAAGTTGTGGTATAAGTGTGGGAAGGCATGGTTTGATAAGTTTAACTGGGATATTAAAGGTTCCATAATCCTTTGTACGGGATTTCGAAATGGTCTTTAGTAGAACAATATTCTTTAGTCATCTTGGATAAACCCTCTGGATACAGGAACATTGGTCCTCTGATAGTTCTTCACATCTCAAACATTACCTTACACTGCAGTCATAATGTGACCTATCACCGCGTACATAGGCCTCATCCAAGGATAGGAAACCCAAAACGTCAGAACATACATATAATTAGCGTTGTCATAAGGGAACTCGTGGATTTGTCCTCAAGTACATTTATCATTGTTTAATTTAATTTAAATAATTTGTTTCTAGAAAGATTTTTATTTTTTCATTCTATCTTTAAGTTACTGGTATGATTTTCCTTTCAGGAATGTTGTCAATAACTTAATAATAACATATTGAATTTAAAGAAACAAAATTTAATTATGATTTTACTGCCAGTATGTCGATAAACCAGTTTTTTAGGAGATGTAGATAATTAGGGTAGGCAGTCATAGATACTCAGCAGATCAAAATAAAATGTTTATTTTATTCTAATTCTTAAAGCCAACGTTTCGACTTGTATTGCAAGTCTTCATCAGGGGTTCAGGTAAAGGTAAACAAACAAACTGCAAACAAACAACAAACAAACAAACTGTTTGTTTGTTTACCTTTACCTGAACCCCTGATGAAGACTTGCAATGCAAGTCGAAATGTTGGCTTTAAGAATTAGAATAAAATAAACATTTTATTTTGATCTGCTGAGTATCTATGACTGCCTACCCTAATTATCTACATCTCCTATATATCACAGTCAACTATACCTTATGATAACCAGTTTTTTAGCATTTAATACACTTAATATTTGAATTTATTCTTTATTTGGTTTATATGATGCAAAAGACTTATAAGAATTTATAAGTTATATACGTATAAGTCAGTGTAGAATTTCTGTTGGCCAGTTACGAATTCCTACTGCCTTATTTTCAGTTCCATACATCTATGTTAAGAAGTGCACTGGATTACCTCCTTAGCCGGTTTAAGTTCAATGTGAAAGACGTTACAATTATTGGAAGTTTACTAAACAAATTTGAATATTGATATTAATCTAATTGATACAAATTTGTTCTACATAATGTCTGGAAGTGATTTTTATGGGGCTGATACTTTACACAAAGAAGTCTATATCAGAAAAGGACATGAAGACTGGAATGAAATAAATTTAAATCCAGGTTTGTTGCTGTATTTTGTTTTTTAGTATAATATTTTAATTAGATTCAGAGTGTTTTAAGAGAGTTGTGTAGGACTTGAAATACAGTAGTTTGTAACACTACAGAAAATAATTTTTATATTGATGTTTAAAAAAAAAAAAAAAAATATATATATATATATATATATATATATATATATATATATATATATATATATATATAAATATAAATTTATACCTTGTTTTAAACAAAAAAATAAATATTTTATATTTTTCATTTTTGAAGGATATAATACTGGAATATATTTTGTCTATTAGGATATAAATTATAACTTCAAGAACTAAGAATAAAAGGATTTTGTATTTCCTGGGAGAAAATAAGTAAAAGTCATATTTTAATTAACAATCTTTTTATTTTTTTATTTCTAACTCACTTCCTTTCAAAATAGTGAATGTGTTTAGTATTTAATAAAATACTTCTTCTCTCAAGCTATTCCAAGAGAATGTAAGAATGTTTTAAGCTTAACTGACATAAATGATTTTCCTAAATCTGCATGTAAGTAAGCAGGTAACCCTATCATACAGATTAATTTACTATAAGCTTTCATAACTATAGTTGTTGACAAAGCTTTATAGAGTATAGTAAACAGGAACCTTGAATACTCATCAAGAATCGTAGGTGTATATCACTTTTTAATTGGTGAAGGAAAAGGGCATTTTTAATCAATGTTTTGTCGTTCGAATAGACTTGTCACTTTGATTAATGTTCTGTAATCTCTTTCCTATAAAGTAGGTTTGAGTTTAGATCAAAATAGTGCAAGACACTGTTATTTTCCTTACACCTTCGAGAGTATGCGGAAGATTCTTGTGACACCCACACAATGAGGTATGAAGTTGCTTTAGTCTTTCAGACTCAAGATACAATGGAACAAGTCTTATGCAGTTCATCAGCTGCCACATTCTGTTCTGCTGAATGATGTATGATATTTTATGAAGAGGACAAAAGTTCTAGATGCCGATGCATGAGTTCAATCCGTGATAATTGAGAAATGCCTTCCATTGTGATAATGTCCTAAAGTCTCTATTATGGAATAGGTTTCCTTTTCGAATACTGAGTGACATTGCTCACTTGGTGTTAGTTTTTATGCAAGGATGAATTTTATTTGACTAGGTCAGGTTTAATTTGTTTGTTACTCTATTTAAACGAGAATATAGATTGTTGAGAAAAAGAGCACTTATTTTCATTTATCATAAGGTGATACTTTCGCAGGATTGAAGGATCTTTTTAGATTTTGATTACGTTCTTTCCTCTTTTAGTTAAATCATATAAATGTGAATAAAACCCTTCAATGCATTTGGTTTCAATGATATATTCTAAACTTCTTTGAAACCTAGCAACACCATTCGTTACTCTGCAAGAAATCGTTTACTGTGGGTTGGTATGGGGTTTGTGCTATATGAATCTTTAAAGTTAAAAATCAACAATCAAGAAAATTGTTTATGGGAGCTTCAATATTAGGTTTGTTTGTTTATTTCGTTTAACGTCACTTTATGCTGCTACGGCTAATCGGACAATGCTACAGTGGGAGTCCTAAATTTTGCCTATCCAGGTATAATTAGGATAGGGATCTTTAACGAGTACCTGACATCGCACAGGCTCGGGACCCCCATTTTACGTCCCTTCCGAAGGACGGCATATAGCTAAGGATTTTTTACTCCCTTTAAAAAATCCTAAGGTCATCTGCCGGGCTGCGAACCCGCGATCTTGGGTTTAGTAGGTTGCTATGCTAATCACTACACCACAGGTGACCCCACTTCAATATTAGGGATATGCATATAATAAAGTCAATTTGTTGATACCCAGTCATCAACAATGAACTATCAACAATTTCTATGATTTTCACTCTTTGTTACAATTACCTTAGCTCTCTAGGATGAGTTGATGGTCTCAATAAACTGTACTTACAGATAACAAATTCTTTTCAAAATTACTATTACTGACTTACCAATCTTTTGTCATTTTATTTTATACACTAGCGTAGATTCGCCTTCAGCAGGCAAGAAGGTGTACTGCTTATTTTGTACTAAATCTATATTATGAGAATTCAGCAAATTTTAAAAATTTGCTCAGATGCTGAAGAAAGCTTTGCATAAATTTCTTTAGAATGGCGTTTCAGGTAAAAAAAAAAAAGTCAAACTTTTGTAAAATGGTAGTGGCGTACTACCTCACCCTCTCACTTTCTCAAGTTGCATCTGCTACTATATGCATATAATAATTTAATTGATATTTAGAATCACAAGTAACCTCCCTCATTTATATTTTCCATTATAATATTCTGTATCGATTTATTCCAGCTGATTCCTTTCTAATATAAGAATACTAATCTCCAGCAAACTACTTCTTCTCTTTCTTCTTTCTCTAGCTCTTTGGTGCCTTTCAGCATAGAGCTTGATGGGCCTTGGCCCACCTTTTCCATTCCTCTCGATCCATAGTCAACCGTTTCATCTGCTTCTTGGTCTTTCCGCATTCTCTCCCCAGCTTTTAAATATATTCACAATATGTGATTCTTGGCCTGCCAACGGGTTGTCTTCTTTCTGGTCTGGCTTCGATATACCATTTTACCCTTCTTTCCTCCGGCATTCTATATATATCCCCAAACCACTTTAGCTGTTGTTCCTCCATTCTAGTCTTTATAGATGACACCTTCAGATCTCTCATGATCTCATTCCGGACACAATCCCTTCTTGTCTTACCTGCCACTCTCCTAAGGAATCTCATTTCTGAAGTGGTGAGTCTTCTAATATGGCTATCAAAGGCAGTCCAATGCTCTACTCCATACATGAGGACCGTTTTGAAGACAACTAATTTTGTGTCCCAGGTTATCTCATTTTTGCCGATTATGGTATTATTAATCTGGAAACAGACCCCATTAGCCTTGCTTACTCGGTTTCAAATTTCCTGTTCCAATCTACCAGTCCTACTTACCATAGTGCCTAGATGTTGACAGGTGTCCACATATTCCAATTTCTCTTCATTGCATAAATGTGGACATCCTCTTTTATCCTCACCACTTGCATAACTTTACTCTTGGCATTATTTATTTCCATGCCCATCCTGTGCAGCTCTTCCCTCCACTCCATGACAGATTTTTGTAGATTGTCCTGATAATCCGCTACTAAGACAATATCATCCGCAAATATGAAAAATTGTGCAAGTATAGGGAGCAAGTTTCTGTATCCTACAGCTCTTCTTGGTGTTCTTATTTTACATATATTGACGATTTCATCCATGAAGGACACAAACAAAAGTGGACTCAGGCTGTCTCCGTGTTTCACTCCCTTCCTGAAAAAGAATGGCTGTGATTCCTTTCCATTCAGGCGAACTACTCCTTTTGGATTCTGATACACTGACTGTATCGCCGAAGCTTTTTGGGAACCTTTTTGTTGTTAATCTCCTTAGCCTCTGCTCCTATATCTAATATATAAAATTCTCGTGTCACAGTTTTCGGTGCCATACTCCTCCGAAACGGCTTGACCGATTTTGATGAAATTTTTTGTGCTTATCCGGTATCTATGAGAATCGGCCAACATCTATTTTTCATCCCCCTAAATGTTAGGGGTAGTTCAACCCTAATTTTTTTTTTTTTTTTTTTTTTAGACAAAATTTTTAATTTCTATTTTTTTATGATACAACATACAAAAATACATACAATCCTCAACTTTCACCCTTCTACGATCAACCCTTATTTTTAAATAGCCATTTTAGTAATTTAATCATTTTTCCTCTCCGGTCGATAACTGATCAATCGTCATTTAATTAGTTGTCCCCGCCAGTATTTCCTCTTAAATTACTGTTTATAAAGCGATAAATATGTGGTGGGTAGTAAAGCGAGCGCCATTCAAGAGAGGTTACAATAATCCAGTGTTAATTATAGCTAGAAATTGATAATAAAATTACTAAATTAAATTAATTTGTTATCCAAAAAGCTATAAATATGTGGTGTGACGTGTGGATTCCAGTGAAATTTAAAAATCGAATATGTGGCAAGCGACAATAGCATTCCAACAAAAAAGATAGGATACCTTATATCTTAATTTATAGTCGCAATATTATTTGTATATTATCTGTAAGTCACAATTATCTGTTAGCTCTATACGATTCTAACATATGGCGGTATAAGGTTATATACTATTATATAAAAGGACAAGCAATGTTTCGTTTGTGTTAACTAACCGCCAAAAACTACTGAACCAATCTCTACCAAATTTTGACTACATCATCTTTATAGGATGGTTTAACAATAGTAAAATCTAATGATTTTCAACTAATTCTTTATTGAAAAATGAATAATAAGTGGATAACAGTGAAGTTCAAAAATGGCGGCAATTGCCATCTACATGAAAGGTTAAAAGGTACAGTGTTACATAGAGGTGAACATTGATAATAAAATTTACTTATTTTCAATTAAATTGTTATAAAAACAGCTATATGGAGTGAAATATACCAAATTTTAACTACATCATGTTCATAGTTCTAGGTTTAGCAACAATGAAAATTTAAATTACAATGTTGAGTGTTAGAAACGGGTTTTGCCACACTATCACATACTTTTATGGTTAGAAATTAAAATCCAACCAGATCAAATCAAATAAAATTATTTCTGTCGAATGAAAATTATTAAAAATAAATGCCGATCCTCAGTTGTTTAATATTGTGTGTAAAATATGAATTTTGAACTTTATTGGATGGAGGTAGAACAGCTCATTCAGTATTTAAGCTGCCACTAAATATTCAGAATACCCTGACGCAGTATGCAAACATTAAGAAACAATCGTCCATGGCCACTGTGCTGAAACGGTGTAAAATTATTATTTGGGATGAATGTACTATGGCACACAAACATTCACTTGAGGCGTTGAACAGGACATTGAAAGATATTAAAAACAGTGACAAACTATTTGGCGGAACTCTGTTGGTCCTTTCAGGTGATTTCAGACAAACACTTCCAGTCATTCCACGTTCAACATACGCTGATGAGATCAACGCTTGCTTAAAAAAGCATCTCCATTGTGGCGTAATGTTGAGACAAAATTATTTTAGATGAAAAAATTACAGCTAAAAATAAATATGCGCGTTCAAATGCTTCAAGATCAATCCGCTGAACCTTCGCTGTATTGGTAAAAAGAAATGTAAGCAGTTAATTGATGAAACATTTTCTGTTTCGTACGGCATGTTGATCTGATCCAAAACAACAAATCTTCAAGATCAATCCGCTGAAAAACATTTTCTAAAGGTTTACATTCATTGTTTTATTCAGACATTCGACCAGCTCATAACACACTTCCAGTCATTCCACGTTCAACATACGCTGATGAGAAAACGCTTGCTTAAAAGCGTCTCGATATCGGTGATGGAAAAGTTGCTATAGATGAAACTGGATACGTAAAATTACCGACCGATTTCTGCACAATCGCTGATTCGCAAGATACTCTCATTGAACAAATATTTCCCGATGTACACACACAGTACATTAATCATGAGTGGCTTGCAGAAAGAGCGATTTTAGCGGCAAAAAATGTAGACGTTGACAATTTAAATCTGAAGATACAAATGTTGTTGCCAGGGAACTTGGTATCATATAAATCTATTGATACAGTTTGCGACGACAGCGAAGCAGTAAATTTTCCCACAGAGTTTTTGAACTCACTGGATTTGCCAGGCATGCCACCGCATAATTTACAATTAAAGGTTGGATCTCCAATTATCTTGCTTCGTAATTTGAACCCGCCCCGGCTGTGCAACGGTACGCGATTAGTCATTCAAAAATTAATGAAAAACTTGATCGAAGCCAGGATTTTAAATGGCAAGTTCAGAGGTGAAAATATACTCATACCACGGATTCCTATTATACCTACAGATGTGCCAATTCAATTCAAACGTATTCAGTTTCCGATTAGATTGGCATTTGCAATGACTATCAACAAATCCCAAGGTCAAACGATGTCTGTTTGTGGATTAGATTTGAGAACACCATGTTTTTCACACGGACAATTATACTTGGCATGCTCTCGAGTGGGTAAACCATCCAGTTTGTTTGTGTTAGCTAAAGATGGACTAACAAAAAATATTGTTCACGCTATAGCATTAAGAGATTGATATTGTTTAATAGTGTTACTGTCGTAATTGTTTAATTAATAAATTATAATAATTAAAAAATAATGTTTGCCTTTTGTTATTTTTATATTCCCTCATCGTTACAGCGCTCCATGCTTATTTCACGCATATACCACATTCTTACATACATACAATATACACATTCTAACATACATACATACTTACAATAAGTAAGCTATTTTTTGTCTACACTAGAAATTACTAGGAAATTATTTATATGGCAAAACAACGTTTCCCGGGTCAGCTAGTTCTAGTGTATATTTTGTCTACTACAGGAGATAAGGAAATGGGTCAGTAATTGTTACATTCATTCTGTCTTCCCTTTTTAAATATTGGCACAATTACGTTGAATTCCCATTCCTTGGGAATTTTCTTTTCATCCCAAATCTTTTGGAACTATGTCTGTAATGTTTTGGTAAGTTCCTCTCCCCTATACTTGATCATTTCTGGGACTATTCCATCTCTTCCTGCAGCCTTTCCAGCTTTCAGTCACTCAACTGCTGATGATATCTCATCTTCATCAATGCAGTTCTTGATTTCTTTTGTAGTTTTGCTTGCAGTAAAACAGGGTGTCTACTAGTCGGGAATTTTGGGAATATGTCGGGAATTTCGTGTGGTTGGGAATTTACAGAAAAGTCCTTAATGCTAACATTTTCAGTTGTTGTTTTTTTAGTTTTTGCTCAATATGTCAGTTAAGGAAGCATCTGATCGGTATAGTCACTCTACATACTTTTAAAGTAAACTAAATTTGCTACAATTTGAGATCAGTGTGAGCTCTATAGAGCCATTGGTTTCCAAGATACAGGGATATTATCTTCGATATGGACCCTTATTTTGTGAAATATCTCCTAAAATACGCATCCCACGTCAAATATGAAGTTGTAGAAAATTTAATTAGCTTTCATTTAAAACCAGACTGGTACCTGAGGGCTCAGCGGTTCTTTCAAATACATACGGCAGATAACAAAAAACAGTTCATAAGTGGGTTCTGGGGGAAAGTACTGTTATCGCGCCTTTTATCAAACAATGAAATTTTATTTATTTTTGTTATTTTTAAATAATTGATTGGTGAAAAAGAAAAGGATAATATACCCATTGGGAATTACGTCATCATCGATCATTGTTTTAAATACCTGCCTACGTACTTAAATGCTTGAACAAAAACATATATATATATATATATATATATATATATATATATACTAGCTGAAAGTGCCCGTGCTCCGCTACGGTTTAATATCATTAGGATTAAGGAAAACATAAATCAGTAAAAGTTAAGCTTAACGTTGATAATTATTATTACATAAATAAACCTAAAGAATTCCATTCTTAGAATAATTTCAATAAGTAAATTTGGCAATTTGCAAAAGTTAATTTTATATTATTTTGATAGTCCTGCAGTGAAGCTTGATGGTAGCACTACCATCTTACCCAGCTCCGATACCAGACCATCAGCTTTTATTATGGCATCCTTCAAGTGAATATAGCCTCCACTTCTCATCATTTTTTGTTTTTTTCAAATTTTAGTGTTTAGTGTTTCTGTCTCCATTTTTCCTACATATCAAGCATAAATTGGTTGAGGAGATTACGAAAGTAAAATAAATAAGGTTTTTCGCCTTCTCGCTCCATCAACATACAGGCGTAAAAATCAGCTGCACACAGTTTTCTGAAGTGATGTATTTGTGTTTGGGTCACGCAGAGGGATGTTAATACTGTACCCATCTTCTCCATGGCAGAAAATGAGATGATACTGAAGAGAATCATACGCTTAATAGAACTCATTAATTCTTATCAGTCGAGAATAATGTCTCGCTTTTCAAAAACCTGGCCAACAATCAAGAAGGTAACTTCGTTAGAGGTAAGAGTAGTGTAACGTCCTCAGTGAGCATTTGAAGTCTTTTTGTCAGCACTGATAACTGATCTTTGGGAACAGACTCAACAGCTCTGAAGTCGTTGATATACTTGCTATATTCATGAACAATTTTCTGGAGTTGGCCTACCAATGCATGCTCCACATTCTGAAAGTAACCACAGAAAATGTCTCTTTCATGGTTTTCATCACAAAAAAAATTTATCTGAATAATAGACGGCTGCTTTTGTATTCGAGGCATCAAACTCCCTATTCTGTGTTATACATGTCCTTGCACCTTAAATGTTGGCATGAAATGTCCCTCTTTTATCTCCTTTGCTCCAAACGACGTCATTTGGAAACAATCGTTTTGTTTCCAAATATTATTATATATGTTATAAAATATTATGCTCAACCTCAGGATGTTCGTAAGTAAGGAGGTTGTGCAAGAGTTCAGCATATTCTTGAAATGGAGGAAGTTGGACTTTCCCGTAACTGCAGCACATGACAGGGCTCTCGTCCTTCCATTTTACATCATAAGACGCGTTGCAAGTTGACCGCTGTCCAATATCGACTGTTTTATCTTTTAGATATTCAGTTTTTGGGTAATACTTGTGACCTGAATGCTTCTTCACTGTCCATAACAGCAACCTTTCCATTAAACGTCTTTCATCATGTTTTGTTACAGCTACACGTTTAACATGAGTATTATTTTCTGAGTAATTTTTTGAAGACTTTTTATGGATTTCAGTTAAACTTCTATGTACTAAAGCTCCTCTATGTATATTTGGGTGATCCTCAGTATATGTGTGTACAACATTTCTTTTAACTTCGGGTTGGTTCTCTTTATGTTTGTTAACCGCTTTTCTGCTTATGTTTTTCCAGGATAATTTTACCTGTATTCTTTAACAACTTCCCTGTTAACCTCTACATGCGCTTAACTATATTTTTGCAGCCGGTTTCCTTAGTTGTTTGTTGTGAACTAAATCTCTGAATCATTTCCTGCGTTATTCTCGTCTGAACTGAGAACAAAGGTATATTGTTGGTTCAAGGAATTAAATTCATAAAGGCTAGGTACAACAACAATACAACATGGGCCTGGTTGAGAAAAGCCGATATGAGAAGGGTCAGGTACAGAACAATTATCTTTATCTTATAAGCTAAAGGAACAGTAGTTGGGGAAGAAGCTACTGGTGAAGTAAGGTTGGTGGGAACATCCAAGTGGCCTTCCTTGTCATCACCAGAGAACATAAGTCTTTTCACCTCCTGAACTTCCTTTCTGCAGCCAACATGAGTTTACAGAAAGTATGATATAATAAGCTTTCCACATGCCTGTATCGTATTTTTGTTTGTTTACTACAATAAAGAACTTAATTTGTGGTAAAATTGGGTGGTTTAGGCATCTAACCTATTTTTTAATTTAGCTTATCACCATATACCATATGACAATAAATCTATTATTTGCCCAATAAACTCAAATGAGTACTTTTATTTTACCCCTTTGTAGTACCGATACAAGGCAAATACTTAGAAAATAATTGTTATCGTTCATCTAACATCTTGTAAGAAGCAACGTACTAAGTTTCATTAAGATCCGTAATGTTAATTCAAAGAATTTCCTATGCGTGAGAAATCGCGTTTTTCGCGAATTCCACGCGATCCAGACCGATTTTTTTAAAATCCTTTCCTAGCGAGCACCTACGGCCCTAGAGAAAGCCACCTACGAAATTTCATTCCAATCCGTTCGGTGGTTTTTGATATTTCTTGTTAAATGAGTGAGTGGTGTTTGACAAATAATATATATATATATATATATATATATATATATATATATATATATATATATATATATATATATATGTATATATATATATATACACAGGGCGTCCCGAATTTAAATGGCAAAACTTCAGGAACTTGTAGGGGACCGAAAAACTAAGACAAAAAGTCCTTTAGAGATTTGCTCGTTTTTGCTTAGTTTTAGAGAAAATCGCAAAAAAAAGAAAAAAAAGAAACGAAACAAAAATGTTACAGGTAGCGATTATCACCTTTCAAAGTTCGTCAGGCTAGGCAGTGAGATATGAAAAAAATTAATGTTATCCTTTACATTCTTTTATTTGTTAACATTTTGGCTTCCTTCTAGGATAGTTATGAACCCACCTAGTCCTCAGATACCTCTTAGTCAGCATTCTCAGAGATCTAGTATATATATTCCTCAGATCTAGGATAGAGCAATCAGTTCAGTCATAGCCTTTGTACATAGTTGTTTTCAGTTTAAGATCTATTTGTAAGTTTGCTTTAAATAAAGTTTTTAAAAAGTGAATTAGTGGTTCCAGTTATTTATTTGATTATAATTCCTAAATCAGTCTTCAGTCACTTACTCAGATATTTTTGTGTGAATAGCATCAGTCACAATGCCACATACATATTCTAATGTTGAATACGCTGATATGATTTTTGTGTATGGTTTCTGTAACGGTAATGCTTTAGAAGCGGTGCGGGAGTATGCGCGCTGATTTCCAAATAGAAGAGTGCCTAATCGACGAGTCTTTTCATTAACTTTTAATAGACTACGAGAGACTGGGTCATTCTTAATACGTAATGAAGGCGACCAATTCTAGGCAGCAATAAGAGCAGATTATCGGAGAAGAAATTGTGTCCAACGCCACTTCGATAACAATCCTGAGACTAGCATCCGAAGAGCATCTGCTGCATTCGCAATATCGCGGCAAGCAATATGGCGAACTTTGAAAGGTATAATGGGATAATCGCTACCCATACATCTTCAAAAAGTTCAGAATTTATTACCTCAAGATTATGTCAAGAGATTGAATTTTAGTAACTGGTTTCTTGACAAAATTCGCAATGATAATTTATTTCCATAAAAAATTATATGGACTGATGAAGCTACCTTTACAAGAGGAGGAATTGTTAATCAAATAATTTATCATGGATGGGCTCTTGAAAATCCCAGAGCTATTAGAGAGAATAGGTTTCAGCATGAATTTGCTATTAAAGTTTGGCTTGGAATTTGGAACGGATTACTGGTGGGACCATATTTTTTACCTGGAAGATTGAATGGTATCACATTTACACATTTTTTGGAGAACGACTTTTCTAATTATTTAGATGACATTCCCTTACAGCAGCAGATTTAAACGTGGTTCCAACTCGATGGATGTCTAGCTCATAATAGCAGAGTTGCTCGAGCTTGGCTGGAAAATAATTTATCCACAATGATGGATTGGACGTGGAGGAGTAGTACCTTGGCTACCCAGATCACCTAATATGACACCCATGGAGTTCTTCGTATGGGGAACCTTGAAGTAGAAAGTTTATTCAGTGTCATTCAACTCAAGAGAGCAATTAAGAGACCGAATCATAGATGCAGTGCACCAAATATCATCAGAACAATGTTTAGCTGCAATATATCAAGTGAGTGCTAGATGTAATGCTTGCATTGGTGCAAGAGGACAACATTTTGAGCAGTATTTACATTAAAAAGAACATAACATAAATATAAATGTAAATAAATAAGTATAAAAATGAAAATTTGTTTTGTTTCTTTTTTTGCGATTTTTTCTAAAACAGCATAAACGAGCAAATCTCTAAAGGACTTTTTGTCTTAGGTTTTCGGTCCCCTATAAGTTCCTGAAGTTTTACCATTTAAATTCGGGACACCCTGTATATAGTCTTATTCCTCTGTTTATCGCATCTGGTTTGGGTGGGGGAGAGTGGTTAAAGGGTTGAAAATCGTAAGTTCACAGCTGTTTGATCAAATAACACGAATAATAATAATAACTTGGAATCCGTTACTTTTAGTACATTTTGTGTTCTTTATACTATTAAAACGAATCAAATTTGCAAAAAAGAATTGATCCTATAAATGTTTTTCTCAGATCCCTAGTTTTAAAGCTGTAGGTGAGGGAAAGATTGAAGAGATTGACTAACTTGCGGTGAGTCGTACTACTTTTTTGACTCTCACTCTGAAACTATTTTTCCGATTAAAAATTTATTTTTTTTCGTCCAGAAGCTGGTTAAATTTACTATCCGATCCATGTATGAAATTTTGATCAAGTTCCGTAAAACACCCATGCCAGCACACTGAGAACCCCGTAAAGTTTAGTCCAGTCAATAAACATGTTGTAGAGTGCATAAAATATGCGATAATTTTTTACTTCAGGGCTTCGTTTGGAGTAGTTAAAAGAGAAACATACTAAAAGTCCCCGCCCCTGGGGCTTGAGCATACGGTGGGGAGGAGGAGAGAAGGTCCCATTTTTGGGTTTTTCGATAATATCTCGAAAAGGACTCTAGAAAAATATAATTTCAATAAAAACTAAAGCTAATTAAATTTCCTACAAAAATGTTTCTATACGTATTTGTCATACTTTTAACGGTCTTTAAGATATACGTTACTGTAAATAATACTAGAAAAAAAGTTTTTACCTCACTTTTTGTCAAGCGTTTGCTTCTAGTGCCTGCCACGACTGTTTCTCAGAAAATTAGTCAGAAACAAATTGATAGAACTTTAAATTTACTTTAATTATATGTATACCTTTGCTACTTTATTTTTAACTGGATCTATGGTTCAACATTTTTTACAGTTATAACTTTTATTTAAATTTTTCAAATCAAACATTAATAACGAAAATATTTACGTGTACTAGGTAAATATAATTAAAAAGTTAATTATATAATAAAGAAAAATAATCATTCAAAGTTAAGTTTGTCATCTACACATTAAAGTTATAACTTTTATTTAAATTTTTCAAATCAAACATTAATAACGAAAATATTTACGTGTACTAGGTAAATATAATTAAAAAGTTAATTATATAATAAAGAAATAAATCGAATTTGAAACAAATTTGGTTCTATTCATTTTTTTTTTCCACGCTGTCAATATTTTTATAGCTGGGGGAAGGAAAAAATACAATATTTTGTCGAAAACTGTAAAACGCCACATTAAACTTACTTTTTAATAATGTTACATCAAAATCGGTTCAGTGGTTTGGCCACCACCAACGCCTAAAGTTTGGCTAAGTTGCGGTAAGTAGCACACCGCGACAACACGTTTGTCGTTACTCTTTTAGCTATAACTCCAAAACTATTTGTCTGATCCAAAATTTCTTTGTTTCATCTGAAAGCTGATCAAATTTGCTATGAGGCCTATTTTGTGAAATGTGTTTTGAATCCCATGAAATACCCAGTTCATTTTTTTGTTTCAGCACAGTTCTCGTTAATAGTTTCGGAGTTAGCGACAAATATACTGGAAAAAAATAAGTGATTTCACAAGGGTATGGGGTTCTTAGCGTGCTGGCGGAGGTATACCCAGGTATATACATGGGCGCTGATCGAAATTTCAGATACGAGGACTCATATAAAGTAAATAAAGTAAATTCAACCAGCTTTCAGATGGAAAAAAAGAAAATTTCTCATCGGACAAATATTTTTGGAGTTATTTTATCCGACAACCTCGTAACTATTTTCAAACCGAATGACAGTACTCGACATTGATGTGTTTCTTGAAATTTATCTAGAGTAATCTGAAATATAAAAAATTATTGCCTTTTTTTTATATTAATTTATTTTTATTTTAAACTGTGATGTGTTAAGTAGCAAATTATGCATTGATGGATTTGCTTGGATTATTATTACAACAGCATTAAAATATTGATTGACGAGAATTTCCAGAAATATTTTTTAAAAAGTCGGGAATTTCTAGAAAAATTCTTGAAAAAGTCGGGAATTTTGATAACTGAAATTGGTAGACACCATGTAAAATCTCATATTGTTCCTTCTTCCCCTCTTCTTTAAATGATCCTATATTTACTCTCTGATACCTTTTTGGGGGAGATTTTCTATCTACAATAACCAAATTCTGCTCCTCTTATAGCTTTGACATCAGTGAAAAACCTACATAGCTCCTCTTCATAGATGAAGTAGTCTATTATGCTAGAGATATTACGTCCTTCTTCAAATGTAGTCTTGTGAATAACTTTGTTGTTAAACCAAGAATTGCCCAACAACAAATTATTATTCTCTTAAATATCTAATAATCTTTGGCCACTGTCATTTTTTTCTCTTTCTCCACCAGAAGGGCCCATAACCCCATGGGCTCTTATATGGTCTCTACCTGTCCTTGCATTTAGATCTCCACAGATGATCACCTTTCTATTTCTGGCTTGTACGGCATTCACAACGACTTGCAGGTCACAGTAGAACTGTTCCTTGTCTAAGGCTGCAGCTCCATCTAAGGGAGCATATTGTTGTATAATAGTGACATTCTAAAAAGTTACCGTTATGTCTGCGAGAATGATTCTAGGATTGATGGATTCCCAGTGTTTAACTTTTCTGAAGAGGTCCTCTTTCATTACTTGTCCAACACTATGACTTGCTCTAGTCCTCGTGTTGACTCGAATATATCAGCATGTATCCGTCTGTAAGCTCCATAGTCCCACTCCCTTTTTTCCTTACTTCACTTAAACCGAGTATATCCACTCCATACTTTTTCATCTCCTCCACCATTTCAACTTCCTTTCCATTTAATGTTCCAATGTTCCATATAGCTAGTGTTAAGTCCTTTCCCTGTGTGGTCTGTTCCGTGAAATCCATCCAAATCCGAGGTTTATTTTATTTCTTTGAATCGATTATACTCCCGATGGGTGATTAGCCCAAGCCCAGAAGGCCCCATAACTTCGGGACAACTAGTCTCCTAAAATTTATCCCCTCAGGAGGAGGGTGGAGAGGAAGGGGTAGGAATTAAATTAAAGGTGTGTATAGGAATCAAGGTATTTTTGGTCATGATTACCCCCCAGTATTGGGATGTAGGTCAAGAGCTCGCATGGGCAAGGTTGCTAGGCCTTGAAATAGATCTGTCCTCTACCGGTATCGTAAAGGAGTATCTATTGCGTACCCCACCAACAAACTACAGGTAGGATGAAAGATGAAAAAAACTAAATTTAAGTGTCTGATACATACTCTGTAACTATAATTTTATGTACTGCAGCTCATTCAAACATGGGGCATAAATTCTTAAGATTGAGAATGGAATTATATTGGAACAGAACAAATTTATTATTCTACTGTTGGCAGTACTAATATATTTATTCGATTATAAAATTCTTTACTCTAGCACCATCCCATGCTACGCCTTAATGAAGGCTTACATGTAAACTGAAACATCAGAACAATAGCTAGATCTTTTTTAACTACAGCCAACCTATTTAAACCATTATAAAATTCTATCTTATTCATAATAGTTTCATCTCATTATTTAGTTTCATTATTATTTCTTTAATTCATTTATTCTATTTTTTTTTTCAAAGTAAATTAATGTAATTTGAATAATATCTTGATTTGCATTACAAAAAATTATGTAAAACATTATATTGGATATAATATGCCTAATGGTTTAGGCACAAATACACACCTCATCTGTAGTGTTTACTAAAGAATAGAAAAAAGAATATATTATTATATATATATATATATATATATATATATATATATATATATATATATATATATATATATATATATAATTTTTGTTGTCACAGTAATTGTTTATATTTTTCTTATAGGAGGGATTGCAAGCACTCTACAGGACATTAAAACCCAACAAAAATCAGGAGCTTATGCATACAAAAAGATTCCTAATAGATTCATATATTGGTAAGAGTTATGTTCGTTTTAAAATTAGGTAGCTAAGTTGACAACATTTTTGAACTTAGTGTGTGTGTTGCTGTATTGTAACTGTTTTCTTAGAGGATAAAGCTTGTATTAAATCCCAGAAGCCTTAAAACTAAAAGATTTTCAATTGGTGTGATATTGAAATTTATTATAAGGGTACTCTAATATTTAAAAATTTGGTAATAAGATTGCTTATTTATACTATTATATAAAAGGACAAGCCATTTTTCATTTGTGATCACTAACCACGAAAACTACTGAACCAATATGTACTAAATTTTAACCAGATCATCTTCATAGTTCTAGAAAGGTTTAGCAATAATGAAATATAGTGATTTTTAATTAATTTGTTATTAAAAAAGTGATAATATGCAGATAACAGTGAAGTTTGAAAATCGACCGTTTTGTAGTTAGCACAATTCCACAGAAGAGTTTACAATATAAAATAAATAAATAAAAAAGTTCTTCATTTATTCTGGGTACTTAAGTCCCTTAAGATAAAAAATAATGTACAATGAGGGGCCTTCAGAGCCTCAAAAGGGTTATGAAATATTAATAATTATAATAAAATAGTAAATAATTGTGAAAAAAAAATCTTAAAAATATTGATAAAAAGTAACAGAAACTTTTTGATTCATTTTGTGAATCAATTGTGTAAAAACAATAACATTTCATGTACATAAACTTTAATATTTTATATAACTTTAAGTGGCTAATGACAGTTTTCATGGATCTGGATGGACAGTAGATGGTTAAATAAGTGATATTTGAAAGTGGAAAGGGTGTTTGAGTGGCAAATGGTGTAAGGATAGAGTTCCATAGGGACGTGGATCAGATTAGGAAAGATCTGTTTTCAAGAAGTTTTTAGAAGAAAATTTACTATTTTCTTTAAATTTAGTATACATTTATTAGTTTATCAACTATTCACTGCTTTGTTACAAACCATACTTCACTGTATTACTTAACTTGAAATTTTCTTTGAATTAAATGATTACTTCTTAATGTTGACTTGGGCACGAAAGATCATCTTCTGCTGTATCCTAAACTCCAAGTGACTTTTCTTTCAAAATAAATTCCTTCTCATTTTCCCCAATGTCTTCTCGAATGCCACTGTCCCTTATGTCAGATCACTACATGCATTTAAACTACATAATATTTTAAAATATATTTTGATTCTTTTATTAATTTTACTACAAATTGAAAATGTTATTTATGGATTTTTTTATTTATTAAGAATGTGAAGTGTATTTTTTGTTAGACCAGTTGATCAAGATCTTTTAAATATTTTAACAATACCTCTGCCTGTTGCATAATAAAATTATTAATTTCAAAATAGGTATAATACAAAATTTTCTTTATGCAACATAATAAAATAATATATACTAAACATTTCACATTTTTTTTTTTTTTTAATAATTAAATTATACAATACTAGCATACCCCGTCGCGGCTTTGCCCGCTCTCATAAATAGAGAACTTATATTATTTTAGCTAATGATTGAATTTCATTTGTTTATTGTTAAAAATTGTGTATTGAAGTATGAAATTTAGCATTATTTCTTCAATGATATTTTCATGCAAGGCAGTAATTTTAACATGCTTAAATTACATTGATAAGGTGTCTGAAGTGTATGTAAAAGCATAATTAGACATCCAATTCAGCAGAAATATTTTATTGATCTATCTGGTTGGATTTAAATTTCTAACCAATAAAGTATATGACAGTGTGTTGGCAAACCTCGTTCCTGGCACTCAAGACTATACATTTTAATTATTATTTATATAGTAAACTTTAGTATTATAAACCTTTCTAGAACTATGAAGATGTTGTAGTTAAAAATTGGTACAATTGGGTTTAATAGTTTTACCTCTGTTGCAGCTAGTGAATGGCCGTTCAGACTTAAAAGAGAAATGAGGTTTTACGTTCCGTTCCACTATTGGAACCCGTTCCACCGTATTTCGTTCCACATCAGTTTGACTAACATACTACCTACTTACTATGCAGTTTTGTTCCATCCCTTGTGACTTAGGGCTGTTAATCTCCTTCTATTTTATAATTAAAAATAGTACAGGTACTATAATATTAAGAAGATTTAAATAGCTTAGTATACTTATTAAAAAAATGTAAACATTTTTATAAAAATAGTTTTATTCAATCAAGAAATTTTTTTTTTTGGAAAAATGTTAGTTCAGGTATAGTGCACAATTGAGCATGAATTTTTCAATTACATTAGTTCCGAGAAAAAAAGGAGTAATCAATTCTTGTGCACAGCTTTTGAACAAATAGCGAAAAACATATTTAATTACATATGCAGTAAAACCTTGTGTGGTTCATTTCTCTGAATCCGAAAGAAGAAGCCGAGCTCTGTTGGTAGAATAGAAAATTTCAAAGAAAGCAGTTTATTTAGAAGATGTCCATGCGTGGGGTGGTGGGGCGATGGGAAGAGGGGAGGGAATCAACAGCAGCAGGATTAACCCAACTAAGCAGTCAGAATGACTTTGGATGGAACGGAACCAGATAAGCAAGCTAAACTCTAATACACGGAGGGACAGAACTTGGAACTGTTTCCAGCTTTGAACCAGTTTGGAACGAAACAAGAGACCTTTTGGCGTTGGTTTTTGTTCCAGGTGGAACTAAAAACTTGAGCGATTTGTTTCGTTCCAAACCGGTTCAAAGTTGGAACCATTTCCAAGTTCTGTTCCACCCAGAACAACCTATCACTAGTTGCAGCAGAGCTATATGCAAGTTATTTATAATATAAAACCGTATCTTTATAACCTCTCTCGATTGGTGCTCGCTACCTATCGGTCGATTACCAAACTTCACAGCGTACCACATATTTATCATTTTTTTTTTGGCATCATCATTGAAAATCTTTAAATTTTGTTATTGCTAAACCTTCCTCGAACTATTAAGATGATGTAGTTAAAATTTGGTTCATATTAGTTCAGTAATTTTCGTGTTTAGTGATCACAAACGAAAAATGGCTTGTCCTTTTATATAATAATATAGATTAGATAAAACAATTGGGATTAATGAATTTTCATAGTTTTAATTTTATTTATTTATTTTTCTAGAAGTTATATTTATTTATTTAGGCAAATAAATAAATCTGTTACATATCCTCTCTAGTTAAATAAAATATTTTCTTTTATATGTATAATTACCTGGTTTCATATCATAAGCAAAATAAATGTTACCAATTATTTTATTTGGTTTCAGCATATAATATACTATAATATAGGTTAAGATTCATCAAAACATGTATTTTACAATTTTTATTTTCTCTATAGGTTATAAATGGAATTACTTTTGATTCAAAAGAATAAATTTAGTCAAACAGTGTATATATACATACCTTTATACATCCCACAGTTGAGTCTAGACCTCCTCAAGCAGCCTTTGCCATACGGCTCTGTTTTGTGTTGCAGCAGTCCATTTCAAGATGAACAGTAAGGATCTTGCATTCGCAGCATCCATCTGGCTCTGGGTCCATCCACATTCCTTGTTCGATGCACATTCCCGCCTTGAAGAATTATTTTTTGGTTTTGAAATTTTGTGTATAGGGAAACTATTTTTTTTTGGTGTCTCAGTCATCTGTTCGAGCAATATAGACAGCCCATCACAGTTTCATAAGCTTTATAATTCCTTCTAATTCCGTGTTTTTCCAGTTTTTTCTGAACTGTGTTTTTACTTCTGTTCTCTGATGTGGTAGTTGCTCTTCTGATCCATATGTGAGGACTGGTCTTATTGAGGTTAATTTTGGTTCTGGAGAAGAGATGTTAACTGCTGAAATGCATAGCCAGACTGTGGAAACTAATAGTGGCAGCATATCTATGCTGATCTAGATTTCTACCAGCTGATATCTGAGGATACATAATTCCATAAATTCACATCAGATCCATTTAATAGTTTCTAAAAGAATCTATTTATAGTTATTCAAATTATAGTTTGAACAGTTCACTAACATCAAGGGTTCTTCAAAAACTAAATATCTTAATAAATGGTATAGGAAAGTTTAATATGGATATCAATGAGATTTTAACCTTCTGCTATCTCAAAATAAAATAATTTTAATTTTTCCTTTTAGGAGAACTGAAGGAAATGTACTTGAAATGGTTGAAGAATGCCTTGATGTAACTTTGCATGGGAATCAGATTAGATACAAGTTTACTGATAGTCAGGTGTTGGATGGTTTAACAGTTACAGAAACTATGAAAAGACTGATCATTCTTGTTCCTACAGTGTCTAGCCTTCATGTGTTTACATACCCACATCCAGAGAAACTCCTGAAGAAGGTATGTGAATGTAATGTGTTATTGATGTTTTTAAATCTACTAAGAAGAAATATTTATATTTCAGATCATGTATTTAAAATGATATATTTTTTTGGTTAAATACTTTTTTTTTTTGTTAATTTTTAAGTTAAGGTGTCAATAAACCTATAAATAGATTACATAAAATTCTAAAATAATAATTTTAAATAAAACTTATTAAAACTTTGTTTTCTTTCTAACACAATGATTGCCTCTACGCTAAATGTTTCTTTTCTTTAAAAAAAAAAATTAAATATAATTAACAATTTTGCTCTTTTTTTCTTAAATAAATTTGATGAATATACATTTATGGGCTTTTAAACAATAAAATTGGGTGGGGTGAATGAATTTTATAATAGTTTTTATATTTCCTTGTTATTGTATTTACTTATTGCAAAAATAAAAAAATGTTTTTGATTGATCAGTCAACTGTTATTGCAAATTCATGCCAGATGAATGAGTTATGTTAGAATGAGAACTTTACATATTTCATAAAATAAGAAATAACATTTTTTCAATTTGTGGAGGAAATGGAAAATATTTAAAGAATTATAGCTTGGAAAATAGAAGTTTTGCAGAGATAATTTTCATATTTAAAAATTTATTTTTCACTATTCATTAGGTCCTCACAATATATTAAAAAAATTTCCTGTATATATGATGATAATTGAACATTTATTCTTTATCAACAGCTTGTTGTTAACTCTAAGGGTTTGCAGGAGATAGGTTTTGGTAAAAGCCACTAAAAAAAATTTAATTTCTCTCTGAATGGAAAAAAAAAAAAAAAAAAAAAAAAAAAAAAAAAAATAGATCATGGATATTTCTATCTTTAATCTACTGCTTCTGATAGGGAAACTGTCATCAAATTTTAGATCCAAGAAACACCAAAGACCTAGAGCTTTTCAAAAAAGCCCTAACTGAAAAAATGTTGGCAAAACGTTACTTTTTTTATCTCAAACCAATATAGCTTCTTATCAGTAGGTCCTAACGACAAAAGTTGCATAAAAAAAAAAAAAATGTTCTTTAAATTTCTGAATTGGAAACTGTCATCAAATTTTTTTTTTTTTTTTTTTTTTTTTTTTTTTTTTTTTTTTTTTTTTTTTTTTTTTTTTTTTTTTTTTTTTTTTTTTTTTTTTTTTTTTTTTTTTCCCCCTGCCAAGCCTTTTCAGGCATACGGGGTTTAAATTTTCGATCTGAGCTACACCCAACAGAGCTAGAGCATGTCAAAATGTTATATTTATGAATGTGAAAAAAACCTTACACAAGAAAAATATAAACCCCTCGCCCCCAAATGACATATTTATGTCATAATTATATGTAAATGAAATGAAAATGAAAAAATAATCTTTATTCTTGGACCTATTGTCCTCTAAGAGTAACAGAAATGTATAATATGTTAGTACAATTGTTTGGCTTATACAGGGTGTCCCAAATTTAAATGGCAAAACTTCAGAAACTTATAGGGGACCGAAAAACTAAATCCTTTAGAGATTTGCTCGTTTTTGCTTAGTTTTAGAGAAAAATCGCAAAAAAAGAAACAAAACAAGTTTTCATTTATGTTATGTTCTTTTTAATGTAAATACTGCTCAAAATGTTGTCCTCTTGCACCAATGCAAGCATTACATCTAGCACTCACTTGATATATTGCAGCTAAACATTGTTCTGATGATATTTGGTGCACTGCATCTATGATTCGGTCTCTTAATTGCTCTCTTGAGTTGATTGACACTGAATAAACTTTCTGCTTCAAGGTTCCCCATACGAAGAACTCCATGGGTGTCATATTAGGTGATCTGGGTAGCCAAGGTACTACTCCTCCACGCCTAATCCATCATTGTGGATAAATTATTTTCCAGCCAAGCTCGAGCAACTCTGCTATTATGAGCTGGACATACATCGAGTTGGAACCACATTTCAATCTGCTGCTGTAAGGGAATGTCATCTAAATAATTAGAAAAGTCGTTCTCCAAAAAATTTGTAAATGTGATACCATTCAATCTTCCAGGTAAAAAATATGGTCCCACCATATATCACATATCCGTTCCAAATTCCAAGCCAAACTTTAATAGCAAATTCATGCTGAAACCTATTCTCTCTAATAGCTCTGGGATTTTCAAGAGCCCATCCATGATAAATTATTTGATTAACAATTCCTCCTCTTGTAAAGGTAGCTTCATCAGTCCATATAATTTTTTATGGAAATAAATTATCATTGCGAATTTGGTCAAGAAACCAGTTACTAAAATTCAATCTTTTGACATAATCTTGAGGTAATAAATTCTGAACTTTTTGAAGATGTATGGGTAGCGATTATCCCATTATACCTTTCAAAGTTCGCCATATTGCTTGCCGCGATATTGCTAATGCAGCAGATGCTCTTCGGATGCTAGTCTCAGAATTGTTGTCGAAGTGGCGTTGGACACAATTTCTTCTCCGATAATCTGCTCTTATTGCTGCCTGGAATTGGTCGCCTTCATTATGTATTAAGAATGACCCAGTCTCTCGTAGTCTATTAAAAGTTAATGAAAAGACTCGTCGATTAGGCACTCTTCTATTTGGAAATCAGCGCGCATACTCCCGCACCGCTTCTAAAGCATTACTGTTACAGAAACCATACACAAAAATCATATCAGCGTATTCAACATTAGAATATGTATGTGGCATTGTGGCTGATGCTATTCACACAAAAATATCTGAGTAAGTGACTGAAGACTGATTTAGGAATTATAATCCTAGAAGGAAGCCAAAATCTAAACAAATAAAAGAATGTAAAGGATAACATTAAGTGTTTACATTTCTTACTGCCTAGCCTAACAAACTTTGAAAGGTGATAATTGCTGCCTGTAACATTTTTGTTTTTTCTTTTCTTGCGATTTTCTCTAAAACTAAGCAAAAACAAGCAAATCTTTAAAGGACTTTTTGTCTTAGTTTTTCGGTCCCCTATAAGTTCCTGAACTTTTGCCATTTAAATTTGGGTCACCCTGTATAATTTCATATAAAGCTATTTATACATGAAGAACATTTCTTGTAGTACAGACTTGTAAATACAGTTAATAGTAAATAAAATTACATAAGGAACTTTCAGTAAATATACTGACATAAGAAGAAGAAATAAATTAGAATAAAAATAACTATGAGAAAATATATATAAAGAAAAATAAGAAAAGATATATAACGAAAAGAAACTATATGTACTTTGATTGGGACATATATTTACAGATACCCTGATTTATATTTATACACACTGCTTATATTCATTTATATAAATATACTCACATACACATATATATGTGTGTATGTATGTATGTTTAATCAGGTTCTTGAGGTTCAGTCAATACCAAAAAAAAAATTGGTGACATTTCGAGACTATTGTTCTTTTAATAATCCCCTACAGTGAATTATTTCAAAACATAAAGTTAGCTACAATATAAATATATAAAAACATGCGTTAGAATATTTAACTACATATAATTACATAATATGGAGGAGTATAAAACTACTTATTTATACTGGTTACTGGTGGATATGCTATTGGTATCTACTACTAAATTATAACAATTCTGGTACACAACTGACCTGGGGAAATTTCTAAAAAAAGTTAGGGGATGAAAAGTTAATGTGGGTATTCCCAAACTAGTGGTATTCTCAGGTACAGTTAGAAGGAATTTCCGTATTTCTGTGTTGAACATAAATGGATAAATGATTTATATGATGTACATTAATATAAATGTATTTTATTAGTCTGAATGTATCAAATTGGAGTAACATGTGTTGAGATTTAAGACTTCTGATTTTTTGTTTATTGCACGATTTTTAAATTTTTCTATGGTTATAATTTCTTTAATATCTCGTTTAAAATTATTTTGTTCATGGTGAATAATTTTGGGGGAATCCAATTGAAAAGAATGTTTTGTTTGCCTGTAATGTGTAATGAGAGCTGTTTGGTCTGGTGTATTCGGGTGTTTAGTTATAGACGTGCCACTATACTTATGTTGATAAACACATCATTTGAGATATTGTTCCGATATACCGAAATAAGATTTGCCACAACTCTCTCTAAATATAGTTGTAAACTATATTAGATTGTAATTCCAATTTACCTGTATTTTTGGTTCCGGTGAATTATTTATCTATGGTGGATGTATTTTTGAATGTGTATTCAGTTTTATGGTTGTTATTTGTGAGTGTTTTTGTAAGTCCTTCTGATAGTGTTTGTATGTATGGAATAATGTAGTATCTTTTATTGTTAATTTCATGTTGTTTTTGTTGAGTATTTGTTTGTATTAGTAGATTGCAAATGAGTCTGTGTGGGTATCCATTTATTAAAAGGAGGTCTACTATTTTATTTTCTGTGGTTTGTTTATGTTTATCTGTGGATAATTTTATTGCACAAATTATTACATTTTTAGCAGTGTTGATTTGTTATTGTTTGGGGCATTGGCTAGTATGATGCTATTATACTAGCCAATGCTGGGGCATGTTTGGGAACGTGGCGATTATACTGACCAAATGCCCATATACGAGTACACACTTGTACCATTCTGTACATTCAAACATACACATTTGAATTGCCATGTAAAAGATAGTAAGTGAATTAATTATTTTTTTGTATAAGAAAAATAATGACTAAAGTAAGAAAAACCATGGGTGATGGTAATAAATAGCATGGTAAAGGAATGAACCATTTAATGAAATTTCATTAAAATCGGCCAAGTAGTTCTTAAACTCCAAATTTAGAGGCCCCTCCCCCCCACCGAAATTAAAACATTATTGTTAGCGCCTTTAAAAAATGGTTAGTATGAACATAAAGAAACATAATTATCAAATTTCATTTAAATCGGCTGAGTAGTTCTTAAACTACAAATTTAGAGGGCCCCCCCCCCCCGCCAATTTAAAACATATCTGTTAGTGCCCTTAAAAAAAGGTTAGTTAGTATGAAGGAAACATAATTATCAAATTCCATTAAAATCGGCTAAGTCGTTCTTATAGTACAAATTTAGCCCCCCTCCCCTTATCAAATTAACATATAACTTTAAATAAAAGTACAAATTTAGAGCCCCCCTCCCCCACCAATTTATAACAACGGTTAGCGCCCTTTCAAAATTTACTCCTCCTAGGAAAAGTGTGTTTACTCATTTTACATCAACTTTTACTGAAACGACCAGGCAGATTCAACTTTACCTAGGGAGAGTAAACTCTCCCTGGAGAATCAACTTTCCCTATAACATATACATATATGTAAGGTATTGAAGATTCTGAGGAGATTAGCTGTGAAGATGTCTACTTTGAAGTCCATGTAAGAGGTGGTGTCCTCTTCTTGGTAATATGCTTTTGAATGAAAGCACTGATGTATAATTTGATTTATTTAATTTGATAGAAGAAATAAATAAGTATAAGTTAGTGAAGCTATAGTCCAAATTTTTAACCAGTGTACCTTGTCAGTTTTTTAATATTCATAATTTTTTATTTATTTTTTACCATCTTAAAGTATTTCTACTTTGTTAACAGTTTATTTTTATTTCAGGGTTTTGGTGAGGTCTCTAGTTTGTCTGTCTTTCATGGTATTAGTGAAAGTGATGCTACTGATCCGCAGACTTACCATCAACTGAATTGTTCTTCCAGTAATTATTGTTACAAATATGATCTAAGCTATTAATCTAAATTGGTTACCATTATATATAACAGTATTTCTTCCTAGTAGGACTCACAACTGTGAGAAGGTGTACCACTACCTCCTATTAGGGAAGGCTTATGTAGTCTAAAGTAACAGTTTTTAACTACTAGTTAATTTAATTGATTTATATTTATTTTATATTTCTTGTTTTGTTAAATGTGTAGGCTCAAATAAATTAGAAAATATTAAAATAAAAAAATATAAAAAATAACAAAAGATGAATAAAACATATAACAATAAAATTTAATGTAATTGAAAGTTATTACAAATTAGTGAAAATGGAAATTTTAAATTTAAAGATAATTACGATGAAATTAGACAAAATTAATAAATATAGAATGGAAAAATTATTTTATTCTGGGAGTTGAGTAGTATAAAAAAAAACTCGTAGGCAGGTTATATAAATTTAAAAGAGAATGACAATTAAAGGTATATAGGATTAAAAAAAAATACATGAACAATATGAAAGTATATAGAATATAATTTATATTAAATAGTAAAAAAGAACTATTTAGACCTGTCTGACTCCAATACATGGAGAATCCGGACCCACTAGCATTTTTAGTTCCTCTGATTTTAACTGGACTAAATAAAAAATAGGGCTTGTTTGGATAGTTTGGAGACTGTTTCATAATGGGAGTCACTTTTTGTTCCACCAGAATATGAGGATTTGTACTTAAAAATTGGAAGAGGATATAGCTTGCTATAGAATTGAATTGTAGTGGAAGTGTTAAGGGATGCTATCTGTCTTTGAATTATTTCAAGATAAATTAAAATTGTGCAATCACATTTTCTTAAATGGTGTAAGGAGGAGATCAAGTCAAAATTGCTAAAACATTTCATGATCCCATGGAAAAGTTAGGAAATACATTAAATATACCTGAAAAGAATGTTGGATGGACACTTTGATTCTATTTCTACTGATTTCTGCAGTCAATGAGTTATGGATATTCATGTTACTTATAAAATGTAATCAATTTAACGTTGTCTATATGAAAAGTTGTTTGAGAGTGCTTGTGAGGGTTTCAAAAAAATATATTCTAAAGATTCCAAGATGGTTTTTTTTTTTTTTTTTTTTTTTTTTTTTTTTTTTTTTTTTTCTTGGTTGAAAAATTGCACCCCCTACTTATTCTTCTTGCTTACAGCCACTCTTGTAGTATGTATAAATTTTAATGTCTTTTAACTAACTAGAGTTTGAAGCCATTTCTTGATGTTCAAATAAATCTTGAAATTGAATGATGAATATAATTTATTCTGAGATACTAGTAACCTAGAATAATGAAAATACACTCATGTAATACTAGTTGGATTAAAACAATAAACAAAATAAAATTAATGAACAAAAAATTTATCTTCTAGACTAAATTAAAATGAATTCATTAAGCTTATAGAATAATTTATATTTGCTTGAAATTCAAGGAGTTGGTGGAGAAGAATTTGGTAGATTTTAAAGAGGTAGTGTTTGCAATATTGAAGGGAGAAAATTTCATAGGATTGAAAAGTGGATTAGGAAAGATATATCATATGCTGCAGATCCCTAAGAAGTGGATTTATGTGGCTCTAATGCCAGCAGTACACATTCGCTGAGGCAAGATGAGGGCAGGCGAGCTGGAGTGTGTACTGGGTTACTATCTGTTGCTTGGCTTGGCTCGTTTGCGTTTTAAAAAAAGTAGGTCTCTGGGCACCGGTCAAAGGACTTCACTTGTCCACGAGCAACTCAGTGAGAGTGTAATTGCACTTGTGTGATCGCCTCGCCTTGGGTGGTCTCGTTGACAAGCGCCTCGGTGAGTGTGTACTGTCTACATGATAATTATAATTGAAAAATTTCAATTTAAAATATAAGTCTGTGCCTGAGAACTGTCTGTAAAGCCTCATTGTTATTTACAAATCTAAGTTTTTTTTGGCATATTTTTCGCTATAGCTTTGAAACTATTTATTCGATCAATAATTTCATTTTTTCATCTCTAAGCAGGTTAAATTTACTGTCGAATCCCATACATCTAATTTTGATTACATCCTGTAAAATAACAACACCTGCCCACTGAACATGTAAACTTTGTCATGTTTTGCCCAAAACATACATATTTAACGTCTGTTGTAGTTTTACGGAGTCGGTAGCATGAAAACAGTCCAGTTTTTCTTAAAAATTTATATGGCCAAACTTGTAGCAAATTTAATAAGTTTCAATTGTATAAAAAACGATTTTCAATGTGATTCAACGTTTTCGAGTTATAATCGAAAAACTCAAAAATGGAGCATCTAAAGCCCCCTCCCCCCAGTGGCACCCGGATTTGGAGGGACTTTATTTGTTCTTGTTCAGGGGACCATCCCCTAATGAAAAAATTGAAACTAGTATTTTTAGATTGCCCATTTTTGGTCTAGATTGACTGGGCTATGTTACTGCACAAATAGTAAAAAGTTAATGTGGAGAATGTTAAAGGTTTTTTAAAAATCGTTTATTACTTTTTAGTATTATTCAAGATATACCAATAAGAAAAATGATTCTGTTCATTTAACACATTATTGACTTAATTTATAAACTGTTGTATTATTTAAAATAAATATTTCTATTTTGAGATTTCATTTACTAATTGCAAATGTGCTATATACTATCGAAATTGTATTATAGTACTAAAGTATGGTAAATATTCATTATAATTTAATCACTTTTTTTTCTTTTTTTTTTTCATAAGGTGCCATTGTCAGCTGTACTTCTTGTATCACAAATAATGGAGAAGCAATATTTGCTCTTGGTTTAGCAAATGCATCAGTTCTCCTTGTCAACATAGATTCTGTTAGCGGCTCATCTTCTTCTCGTATTCTTTCTCATGATAACATTGTTCCTAGATTTCTCACTGGAATTTTGTAAGTGATTTTGTAACAAATATATTTTATAATACTTATTTATTAAACTGGAAGTTCTTTTATTTTAAAGTTGTTATGTGGATTATGTTTTTGCTAGGACTAACCAAGAACAATTGATCTTGAAAAAGTATCATCCAAATCCCACAATATTTTAATGCAACTAATCATATAATCTGTGTTAATAATGAAATCATAACTATAACTATAAGCGATATAACCATATTACATGAAACACTGTGTGCATCAACCTACGTTAATCATATCTATCTGTTGCTAGCAGCTTTAGTTTCATGTTTCAAGAAACCAGTTTCTCCAGTGTTCACCATGCCTTATATTTTAATTGTTTGTTTATTTGTAAAAAAAATACATTTTGTTTATTTTATTAATTCTTCATGTCATTAGTATGTAGACTGTTGATATTTTTATCATTCATTTAAGTTTAAAGTTAAAATAAGCAATATTACTTATGCTTATTTGTAGTTTTTCTCATGTTAAAAACTAATGGTGTCCCTTTCAGCAGAGTTGGATGGATCACACATTTTACATAGTTAATTTCAAACATAGAAACAAGTTTGAACTTAATGCAACATAGTTTACCACATACCTAGCTCCACTCCTAACTGCAATTAATTCTCCATATATTCACGAAATCATCTTAAATTCCACTTCGCCCAACTCCCATCTTATCAGAATCTATTTATATCCAAGTAAAACTTAATCTAATTAACCATAAAATTGATATAAATTGTGCTCCCCTTATTAATACTCAAATATTAAATCTTATTAAAAAACAATTAACCTTTCCATCTGTCTTTCCATTTTTTATTTTCTCATTTATTTTTCATTATTTAGGTATATGTTTATTTTATCACACATTTATTCCTCTTTTTATCCTACTGACTGCAAACACATTACCCCCATTTTTGATTATTAATTTCTTAATTTCTCTTATTTTTCTACATTTCAAGAAGTTCTCTCTTAAAGGGTGCTTACTTTTATTTCCTCTGAGTTCAACATCAATATTAGTTTTCACCTTAATGTATTTAGAATCCTTTTTTAGCACTTTTTAGGATGATCTGAATTTTATGAACTAGGACTGAATTTTAGGACTTTTTTCTTTTATTTTATGATAAAATTTTAAATTGATGTTTGCCGTACAGAAGACCAATTTTTTATTTAACATGGGCAAAAGCACATTAATATTATATTTGGTTAGAATGGAGGAATCCTAAGTATTTTTTATTTATTTATTTATTTTTTATTATTTATTTTTTCTTTTCTTTTTTTTCTTTTCTGTTTTCTTTTTTATAGTTTGCTTATTGTATCTAAAGAGTTTTTACATTTAAGTTTAAATGCTTTAAAGAACAAATATTTTTTGTGATCATTGATACAAATGAATGGGTCCGCCGAAAAACGTTCTAAGCTACAAAATTTTGAAGTGACAATTTTAAAGTTTTTTAAATGTAATATAAATTGTACATCATAGTATGATATAGCAATCCATTATGTTATTATACATGTAAATATAAGGAATTACAAGGTGAAGAAAAAATCTAACTTACAAAACTAACAAGAACTTTAAATTATGATTTTCTTCCACTGATTACTCAAAATTTTGTTTGTCGCTTAGAATGTTTTTCGGCAGAGCCATTCAAATATATTAATGTTATATGTTCTTGGATTATAAACTATATGTCTTATGAACCATGTATTGTAAAATGCATGTGTATAATTATAATTTATTCATTTATTATGTATATTGATTTTATTAGTCATTGTCTTTCATTTTATTTTATTCTTCATGTTACTTCTAATGACAAATTACTGTAATTGCTTTTTCCAAAATGTAATAAATGTCTTGAATCTTGTTTTTAACATATTACCTGTTTTAGTATAAACAGGTTGCTTTAATTTAAATAAGAAGTTTATCTTTCATTTTCCTTTTTCATTATTTCAGAGGAAAAGATGGTGGAGAATGGGTTCCAGTTAGTTTGATTTTTCATTACATAAAAAAAGAGCTTTTTCTTTTCTCACTATGTAGAGGAGGAAGCCTTCGCATTTGGTCCGTAGACAGAGGATCATTTATCACTTATCTTTGTGTAAAGTTAACAAGTCAAACAACACTAAAGGGTAAATAATTTGTGTCATTCAAAATGTGCTATTTTAGTATAAAAATTCTTAAAACATTAATTTCAGTTTAACCCTTAACTTTATTTTTACATTTGGCTATGTGCCTAAGTTGCTAATTTTTAATTTATGTTCTTATAAAGAAGGGGTGTAATTTCTATGTAAAGATTTACAACTTATGTAAGTAATCTGATTATGACCTTAAAATAAGAATAAATCAATGCATGTTATTGTTTATTTTCCATCTATTAAAATTATTTCTTAATGTGAAACATTAATTGGTGTTACCTCTATTGTTTAACTTATTATTTCAGCTCAAAAACACAAGATGTGTAAAGGATATATAAACGGTACTTTTATATTGCATTGTTGCGTACAAGGTGCTGCTATTGTAACATTAGCTCCTGATTACGATAATGGCGTATTCAACTTCACGACCATTTCGGAAATACCTATTCAACCTGTAAGTTAGATTAATTAATGTTAAACTTATTAATTAATGTTTTGAGTATTAGTCACATTAAATTAATTAAACACACCATTATAATTATCATTTCATTCACTCTAGAGATCATACAATTCAGATAATATGTGTGGTTTAACTTTTGATTGTTTACAAAACTGTTCCTTGGTGGTACATGTTACTTTTTATGGTTATTTAATCCGAGAAAGTTAGCAGAACTAGTCTCCAAAAATAATTTAGACTATTTTAATTTGTTTAAAATTTTGTTTTAACTTAATTTTGTTGACAAATTTATTATAAAATATAACTATAACAATTTTTATTGTTTTATACTATTGCAGACAATGTGATTAACTACTTTTATTTTATTCCTCTTCTATCTTTTTCATACCAACCTAATATTTGAAATCTTTTCAATTTTATTTCTGTTGTCTCCGAGAATAAGTTACTTAATTAAAAATCACAACCTTTCAGGGCAGGACTTTTCCTGTAAATCTGATTGTTGAAAAGAAAAACAAATGTTATAGGTATCACCACGATTCTAATAGCTAGAACTAATTAACTAATTAGGACATTAGTTAACAATTTCTTTAAAGTGAGCTGAAAGCTTAGGTGATGATACAAATAACAGTTCCGACTTGATTAGCTATACCCTGTGATCACAGATTTATACCATTCTCATGCCATTATTAAATTATTTTTTATAATTTTTGTTATGCTATGTTATTTGTTAGGGTTTTGAAGTTACGAACATGTGCCCTGGAGAGGAAGGGTACTTTTGGTGTAGTTGGTTAACACTTGATGAGTCACCTGCTGTGACCAAGAATAATGTCATTCATCCAGGATTTTCAAAGGTGGCTTTAACTAGACCTTCCCTTCAAGTAAGTTTCAGTACAAAATAGTTAAGTGGAGCTAATTGGTGGTTTGATACTTTAATGAAGTATAACCGAAGTGGTAAATCATTTATTAATTCCGTTTTAGGTTCATCCTTCGAATCATATTTAAATTAACTAAAACACTTAAGTATTTAATTTTGTTTTCTAAGGGGATAGTTATAATTTTTTTTTATTTATTTATTTTTTTTTTATAGGTGCCAGTATCAGACTATATTCCGAGAGATCCAGCTTCTCATTATTTAGATGCTATATTTTCTTCTGGTTTCTTTACTTCTTTGGACATAGCTAAAGCAATTTCTGTAAGTACTTGTCTAGTGAATTTCATTTCATTCTTGTAAACGTTCATTTCTCTCCTGACTTCAGGATGATAGTATTCTCTAATTATTCCAGAATCACATCTATAGTTATGTAACTATATTTACAAACAGATATTTGTTAGTTGTACTGGGTGTATCAAAAAGAATCATCCGATTTCATAAATTCTTTATGAAAGCTAAATAGCGCCAACAATGTACTGTAGAAAGAGGAAACTCAAGTTTTACATGGCTCCTGCTAGGTAGCAGCAGCGCACTTGAGTGAACGCCTATAGGGAAAATGGCATCAGGACCACTAAAAGCGTTTTGTGTTCTACATTTTTCACAGTATTAGTCTGTAATAACTGTTCTGACTTTCGTAATAGGTATGGTGTTGATCCTCCTACATCATAGAGCATTAGACAATGGTATGAACAATTCCGAGAAACAAGTTGTCTGTGAAAAGGTAAATCACCGTCCCATAGTGTCCGATGTAGATGTGGAGCGCGTCCGCCATTGTTTCACAAAAAAACTTTATGACTTTCCCTTTAAGATAAAAAAATCAATGATGTTTATTAGTGTATAGAAATATAATCATGTCAAATAGGATGATTCTTTTTGATACACCCTGTATTTAGGTACACGCCAATCAAACAAGCATCAATTCTTAATCCCCTCATGTTTGCTTGATGTTTATATTATGTTCAGTTGTAAAAATCAATTAAAAAATAATTATAGTTGTGGCTAAATAATGTTCAATTAAGCAAAACTAAATTTATGGTTTTAAATGATCAAACAATTTGAGTTAACAATGTAGAAAGTATTTGTACTGCATGATGAGACAGATAACTATAGGTGATGAACTATGCTTTTCCTTACAAAATAGATTAATGATTTTAAGATTCAGCATATACAAAATAGATCTTAACCCTGCAGAGACAGGCATCATTCTTTTAGTTGGTTTTGTCTGTCATGCATTAGCTTGGATAATAGCCCTTTGATTTTCCTTTAAAGGCCATCATTAATTAATTATCCATAAATCAATAAGTTTGAGTTAAAAGGCTGATTGGTATCAGTTTAGGATTACAATGAACCCTCAAACAGGTTTTAAAACATCTATAAACAATTTATGTGGCCTTGATATTGGTGTAAATGAATTAAACAGAAACTTTGAACAATCTATGTTATCCATGATGATAAAAGTATGGTTGACTGGATGATGAATGGAGAAGAAGATAGTCAGGGATGCAGTAAAAGTAACACCTCGTCAAAAAAAAAAAACAAAAAAAAAAAAAAAAAAAAAAAAAAAAAAAAAAACGTTTCTTTCACTGCATCCCTGACTATCTTCTTCTCCATTCATCATCCAGTCAACCATACTTTTATTATCATGGATCGTAATCTTCTGGGCCAAGAACAAGAATCTAGAGTGACTTCTCCAAGGATCCACCGCAGCGCCAGGCTTCAAAAAAGAAATCCTGTTCCTGCTTCTGCTGCTTCTCAGACTGCGCTTACGGTTTCAAGCTCATCTACTTATTTTTCTTCTTCTTTGATTCAACCCAATATTGTAACTACCCAACCTTCTCCGCATTTTCATCCTCCTACAGAATCCAACATTTCCTTCTCCCATTTAAAATCTACATTTCCCCATCATATTCCCCATTTTAACCTCCTTTGTCGTCTTCAAAAAGCTCTTGTTGTGAAAATTGAACAAAGGATCTTTTTTCTCAAATGCCGCTCCCATTCTCTCTTTCCTAAATTTATTGATAACTCATTCCACACCTTCACTATTTCCAAACCTCTCTCCTCAAAGCTGGCGTATTCTGCCTTTAAATTTAAAAAATCTTTATTGAACCTTAAAATACGCGAAATCATCCTTTTTATACACAATATCAATAAAAAAATATCATCCCTTACTCACATTTTAAGTTCTGATATTGATAATCATATAATGATCAGTTTAAATAAGTTTATAACCAATATTTCCCATTCCGTTAAAGCCCAAAAAAAAGCTCCAACTGATCAATAAATTTAAACAACTGTATGATATTTCACTTCGCCATAAAGTTTATCCTAAAGGGGATGATAGCTGGGTTCAGAATATTTCTTCTTTTGAAATTCCCACCCCTGTGTCTAATATTCTCAGTTTAGGTCCCAACTTTGTTACTCCCCAGTCTAAAGTTAGCCACCTCCCTCAATTAATCAGTGACCTCTAATTTATTTACAGAGATGACCTACTTAGATGCAGGGATGAAGAGAGAGAATTGTCCCGTATCACCGTCAGTAACATGATATCTAACCACCTTCAGCACCCACCTTCCCAAATGTCCACCCTTTCTCCTCTTTTCTTTAAAGATTTATCTTTTACCCGATCCTTCCTTAAATCCAATGATCGCATTGTTGTTACTAAAGGTGATAAAGGTAACAAGACTGTGATCATGGACAGATCCGATTATCATGACAAGATGCAACACCTCCTCTCTGATCCTACCACCTATCTCCCCACCAAACGGGACCCTACCCCTTCCCTCATAACCAAATTTAACAATCATATTAAAACTTTATTAGAAACTGAACAAATTAATTATCCGTCTTATAGAAACCTCATTTCCTGTAATTCCGTAGCTCCCCGTTTCTATGGTCTTCCTAAAATCCACAAATCAAACACCCCGCTTCATCCTATTACCTCTAATATCAATTCCCCGTCTCTTAAACTCAGTAAATTCCTTCTCCCCTCCCTTCAAATTCTGAGCCACGATAATCCTTATGATATCCGCAGTTCGTTCCACTTACGTGAAACATTACTTTCCTTTAAAATTCCCGATAACTTTATCCTGGTCTCCTTGGATGTTGAAAACCTATTTACTAATATACCCATAGATAACGCTCTCCTCATTATTAACAATCACTGGTCATGCATCCAACCTCACACCCCTCTTAACCGTTCATCCTACTTAAAATCCTTAGAACTATGTTGCAAATCCGGCTACCTATCCTACAAAAATGAGTTTTATTACCAAATATCCGGTCTTGCCATGGGTAATCCTCTTGCTCCTGACATATCCAACATTGTCCTCAATGACCTCCTTAACTCCATTTTACCCTTATTCTCTACTGATATCGCCTTTATCAAAAAATATGTTGATGACCTATTCCTTGTCCTCAACCCTGATAAAATTCCCTCTATCCTTTCCGCGTTCAACTCTTATCACCCTCGTCTCCGCTTTACTATTGAACGGGAAATCAATAATTCCCTCCCTTTCCTTGATCTTCTTGTTATCAGAAATCCTGACCATTCCATTTCCACCAATTGGTACACCAAACCCACCTACTCTGGTAGACTTTTGAACTTTCATTCCCAACACCCTTACCATCAAAAACTTAATGTCGCCCAAACCTCATCCATCGCTGCCTCTCCCTTTCTGATCCCCAATATCATAATACCAACACATTACGCATCAAACAAATCCTCCAGGCTAACAGTTTCCCACCACTTACCATAAACAAACTCCTTTCCAATTACCTCGATAATTCGACCTCTACCTTTTCCGCCTCAAACTCCCCTGCACCTCCATCCCCGTTATTACTATACAGGTCCTCTACCTTATACCCCCTTCCTTTCTGATAACATCCAAAAAACTCTCCGCTCTACCTCCCCGAACCTACGCCTAGGCCTGAGATCCCATAACAAACTCAACTTCATTTACACTAACCTCAAAGATGCCATCCCTATCCAACTCAGATCCAACGTCATTTACCGTATTCCCTGTGCTTTTCCTAATTGTCAGTCCTCATATATTGGCCAAACCAAAAACCACCTTAAAACCCGCATCTCCCAACACAAACTCTCAATTTCTTCCAAAAATTCCTCTGCCACCAAACTCTCGGAACATGCCATATCCTTAAACCATACTTTTGATTTTGAAAAAACTTCTATTCTTGCCACGGTCCCTAACCATAGTAAACGTTTATTATCCGAATCCATTTATATCCATCTCGAGCCTAATCCCGTTAACCACAATAGTGACAAAGAGTACATTTCCAATACTTATTCCCAAGTTTTTAACCTTATTAAAAAACAATAACCTTCCCTTTGGTTTTTTTCCGTCTCTTCTTGTCATTTTTTACTTTATATTTTTTTGCTTTATTTTGTTATTTTATGTATCTTTTTTATATTTGTGATGCACCCTATCATGATGGCATTGGCCTTATTGTTATTTTGTTATCTTATAGTCTCTCTGTTGTTCATTTTTCTTTTATATTTTTGTTTCATTTTCCTATTCTTTATCCATGTGTGCCGCGGCTTTTCTCCCTTATCCTACCCAGCTGTTCTTACCATTTCACACCAGTCATCGTCCTTCTCCTCACAAGTGTGGTTTGGTGGGTAAGTGTTCTTTGATATTCTTTTCCTTTTACTTTTATCTTTCCACTTTTATTTTCCTTCACCTTCATTCTTTTATCCGTTTCTTTTCTTTTATCACCTTCTACATTATTTCCCTCGTTCTTTCCTATATTTCCATATTTTTATTTTATTATTTATTATTTTATTTATTTATTTTTTATTATTATTTTTTCATTATTTTATTTATTTATTTTATTTATACATATATATATATATATATATATATATATATATATATATATATATATATATATTTTTTTTTTTTTTTTTTTTTTTTTTTTTTTATTTTATTATTTATTTTTATTTTTTTTTTTCCTTTTTCATTCTGTCTGTGTCCTTATTCTTACCTTGCTGCTTTGTATTCTTTGTTATTTATGTATCTGATCTTTTCTATGCGGTTTTTGTATATTGTTTTTTTATCTATGCCATTCTGTATTCCATTTGTCATCTGTTTATCGGTCTGTTATTTTTGTCACATCTTTTTTTGTCACTTCTGGTATTTTGTTCATTATAGCCCTGAAGAAGACCTGCAACGCAGGTCGAAACATTGGCACGTATTAAAGGATTCTTTTTTGACGAGGTGTTACTTTGACTGCATCCCTGACTATCTTCTCCAATCTATGTTATCTTATAAAATTTGAAAATTCTTAGAGAAATAGCAATTAGATATAAGAAAAAAAATACAATAACCATCAAACAAATTATTATACATATTTGCTGGAATTAAAAATCAACCCGAACAAACATGAATCTGTACTTTTCACTATGTATGTGTAAATCCATTTTAGATTTGCATCTTTCATCTAAATAAAATTATTTTAAAATTTTCCTCTTAGTTTAATGGAGTTGAGCTGCCAAACCTACTTAATCTGCATAAATTAGTTATCCTGCACAATCTGAAATAAAACTTGTATAAATAATTGTGAAAGATTTGAAAGAATCGTAATCTTAGGTATATGGATCATCCATCAACTATCCTCCATATGCATAAAAGTAACTATTCTCTATGACTGAAAACTTCTCACGATCTGTACTTAAGTAAACTAAATCATATTTTGAACTATAACTGATAAAAGTAGTTAAATATTTAATTTTTTTAATTGAATAAATACAAAAACAGAATTTAGTGAGGAGATAGTTGTTGATATACGTAGGTTAAAGTCTTTCACAATTACTTATACTAATTGAATTCCATTATCCTTTGCTCAAGATAAATGATTTATGCAGTGCAAGTTAGTTTTGGAAACTTTCTATATATATATATATATATATATATTTTTTTTTTTTTTTTTTTTTTTTTTTTATCCTCCTCCATAAAGAATTCAGGTCATTAACTGGCCTTACATAGACTTTGTTTTTAATGTCAGCCCAAACAAAAAAATCCAGTGGAGTCACGTCTGGATAGTGAGCAGGCCAAGCCATTGTCATGGACCTCTTCTGTAATGTGGAAGATAACCATCTAATTGAAACCACATGTTCCTTCTTAGTTATAGTGGAATATCTTCAACTAAATCATAGCAATCATTATTAAGAAATTCCAAAAATGTGTTCGCATTGAGTTGAGGTTGTAAGAAATGCAGACCTATCACAATCTTGTCTGTTACTCCCAACCACACGTAACACTGAAACTCATGCTGGAAATGATGCTCATGAATTGCATGGGGATTTTCATACAACCAGAGATGATTATTTTTCTGATTGGAGATACCTCATCTTGTGAAGGTAGCTTCACAAGACCAATCAATTGCAAAAGAAAAATTTACTTGAGGTACTTGAACGTATCTTCTCAAGACCAATCAATTGCAAAGGAAAAATTTACAAAAGATGAAGATTATTTATTAAAAAACTGTTCTAGCAATTAAATCTCAACATCTCTTGGGTGTCAAAACATCACCAAGCAATCATTGTGCTCCTCAACAGTATGCAATGCAATCTCAAAAGCTTCCTTTGCAGTGGACTAATTTTTGGATGGTCTGAAAATTCCTCCTCATTTTCATCTTCTTTTTCTCCTGGTTTTGGAGAAAAGGCAGATATAATATCCTCTTCAGTTATTTTCTCAAAAGTGCAGTCCCATTGGTCTACATTTGCAAGCCATTTATCAATTACCGAGATATCAATTGTTGAATCTATGGATTCCACACAAATATTATCCCCCTCCCCAAGACTTCATGGGAAGGTCGGATTACCTGGAGAGTCAGTGTAATAGAAGGCAGATTAGTGAGGTTCTACTGTAAATAGCATTATTCAATTACAATTCGAAGCTTGCTTTTAACAGATTTTATGTGAAGAGTGCTCATTTGAATCGGAATGAAAGCCCGGAATTTTATTATCATGTTCTTTTGTATGTTTTTTTACTTTAGTATATCGAAACGTTATGCAAGCAGCTTTGTTTGCCAAATGAAACAAAATGCAATCCCCATCATGTAACTGTATAAATATTCAAATTTCATTGAGTACTTCTCTTTTCAATTTTTATGAGTTTGATCTATTAATTTTAGTTCTTTTTTTTTCTTTTAATTTTTTTAGCTTTATAAAATCACTGCTGTTATTAAACCAAATATAGATGTAGCTGAACAGATTTGTGCTATAGTGGAAACTGAAATTTATTCAGAAATTGGTGAACAAGAATTGGATGATGATGAATTCTTAGATATAGCTTTTAGGTATAACACATTTAATAATAATTATTTTATTTTGCATTTTTAATTGTGATAGGGATGTATCAATAATTGATGCATGTGGTTTAGCTATAGATTTTTTTGTGTAGGTGCTGGAATCGACTATATTCATGTTGCAGTCAATATATAATTTCAAGTATGCTTCCACTTGGAATGGTTTGGCTTGGGGATTACTTAGTTTTAATTCAAGAATGTGGATTTTCAATAGTAGTTGATATTGAGCCATTAGAGCTTTTTATGACAACTGCCGTTAAGACCTCACAATTTCCTCAAGGTTTATTTTTTATAGATTGATTTGCCACTTATTACACATGATTTTATCTTATTGATATGCTTATTTTATTTATTTTAGTTGGGTATGGCTGTTTAGTAGAAAAATTGAGAGATATTAATTTGGAACCTGGTATTGAGAAGCTAGAATTAAGCCTTCATACTGGAGAATCTATTGATGAACTTTCTATTCTTCAAGAAGCTGCTGATCTTATTCCTCCTTCTAAACAACTTGATGATGTAAGTATCGATTTATTCTTTGAGTATCTATCTAGGTGCCACAACCAGCTAATGAGTCATGACCGTCGGCTATGATTGATATTGTTTGAGTATAAAATAAATTGAATTTTGAATAAATAGCGTAAAATTAATTTTAATTGATATATTTAATTAATTTTATGCTAGTACATGATTATGTAGCTTTTAATTTTATCTTAAACTTTTTTAAATAATGATGAATGAATGCTTGTAAAAAATGTATGTTGGGTGTTGATATGTACTAAAATTAAAAGATTCACAAATTATTACTCAGTGTATGAATGTACAAGCCAAAAATTATGAATTATTATCTATAAATAGTTCCGCTATTGGTGCTTTATATGCAACAGAATGTAAATTATCAGAAAAAAAAATTGTTATTCCTATATCACATTATGTTTCTAACAACAAATCAGTATATATATCACACATTTTTATAGAATCTAAACTGAAACGGTAACTATGACCCGCTTCTATTAGTCTCTATATTAAACATTGAATAAGGTTTATAACTCATTAGTTACTTTATTATTTCACATCCCATGTCTTCATTATTTCAGAAAATGAAAAACCTTGATTTTTACTTATGTTTTTAATCTGTTGTTCACTTTTATTAGGCTCTAAGTATCTTCTATGAGGAAGGCTTAGGAAAAAATTTAAATAGCCTTATAGAAGAATTAGCTGTACCTGAAGATTTTAATAAAGATGGTATTTTATTTTATTTTAATTACTCTTATGATTAATAATCTTCATATTAATATTTGTTTTGTTTTTTTAGGCTCTTGGGAATCATTTTGTAGTTATAGTGGTGTTGGTGCTGTAACATCTGCATTTCGAGATTATGTCACTGTGAGGTTTGTCCATTTTTAAATATTCATTCAAAATATTTCATTTTAATTAAATTCTCTCATGTCTCATAGGGGAGAGGTAGTTTATATTATTTAACGTTATTTAAAATGATAATGAATATAGTCTATTATAAAATATTCAAACCAGAATATTTTGTCCAATGTAATAGAATTCCTTTAAAAAAAAAAAGTTTAACATCTCTATTAAAGCTAGATTGTAATTAGATTAGGTTGATTGTTTTTGGACACTCTTCTTTCCTGTCTTATTTCCAGCCGTTCCTGCTCAAAAAAAGTTTCGTACAGTGGGCATTCCTCGAGAATATGTCTGATCGTTAGTTGACACTGGCAGTATAAACATTTTGGTAAGGCTTCCCTTATTATAAGATAGCAATGAGTAAGGCGAGTATGGCCAATCCTCAATCTGGTGATCACCACTTCTTCTCTTCTCTTTCTCCGATGTGATGAATACCATTGTTTGATGTCACCTTTAATTATTTTCAACTTATTATCTCCCCAAGTATTCCTGGCCAAATACTAAAAATTGTAAACGTCCAAAGGGGTATAGATTGTTTTGACGTCCAACAAGGAGTGGCTGCTTCCTCTGCGGCTTCATTCTCTTTTATTCCCACGTGGGATGGTGTTCAGATAAGTACCAAGTTCTTTTGTGAATCTTTTAGCATTGAGGCATATGCCTGTGCCTTTCTTATGACTGGATCCTTGGTATACAGGTTAAGGAAAGATATTATAAAAGAAAGGGAATTAGTAAATATGGCAAGATTTTTTTCTTCCAGGTGCATTGCGTAATGTAACGCCGCAGTAACTCCCCAACATTCCGCTGTAAAGTTACTAGTGATTGGGGGTAGTTTGTATTTCAAAATCGTAGAGTCTAAAACAACGGAACACCCAACATTGTTGTTTGATTTTGAGCCATCTGTAAATATGTATCTTAAGTTTTTGTATTTTTCTTTAATTTTGTTAAATTCCGTTAAATATATTATATCTGAGGTTCTAATTTTCGGATATTTTTTTAGTCTCAAATCTATTGTTGGAATTTTTAGAGTCCATGGTGGATATTTCAAATCATCAGTTGTAATTAGAGTATTTTTATTTTGATAATTATTGTGGTTTTATGTAAGCTATGAATTGCATTATATTCAATTAGGTTTCAAATGTTATCCCCTATTTGGAATTTTTAATAAGATTTACAGCAGTCTTGGGTGGCCTTCTTACATGTTTCATTTAACTAAGGAACTAGTGGTATTTCTAATGAACATATCATTGGTTATGTGGTGTAGCTGCTTGTATGCATCAGTGATGGCTCGGCCCACTCCATTGTTACTCAGTTCCCATGGAAGACATTCAGATGGGAACAGGGAAGTAAAAAGAAGTGATCAGCGAATGTGATGATCCTTTTACTCTTCACTTGAATTTATGTTTGTAACTATAAACATATGCCGGAAATAATCACTACTATAAAGGTCTGGAAGGATCTCTGACCTATGTAGATGTTCGGAGAAGAAGATTGTCAGGGATGTAGTCAAAGAAACACCACGTTAAAGAAGGAATTCTTTAATACGTGCCAACTTTTCGACCTGCGTTGCAGGTCTTCTTCAGGGCCACCGAACCACACTTGTGAGGAGAAGGACGATGACTCATACTTTTATCATTATGTTGATGTTCCATTGAATAGTGCTATAAAGGTTTGAACTGCAAAGAGAATTGTCTGTGGTAGAGTATATTCTGTAACTGCAGGTAAGGAAGGTGAGTTTTCTAGAATTAGAAGGAGTAAATTGGAGACATCAATGAAATTTTCTATTACTTTACGATTCTATTACCCTTAGATAGGTGTTATGAGAACCCCATGTTTATGTTATCTCTTGATTTTAACCATTAACAGTTTTAACAGACATGATACTGTGGGATTGAGAGGGAGAAGTATTAGGAAGAGGTCGTGAGAGATTGGAGGTTGTCAGGGATGAAGAGTTGCAGTTAAGCCTAGTATGCACTGAGACTCTTTAAATTTTTTTTTTTTTTTTGCTGATTAAAAAAGATATTTAAGTCCAATTCTGATTTCTTGTAAATGATGAAATAAATATTTCCACCAGTACTGTTTTAAATTTATTTCTATTCACGAACCAAATATTCATAAACCTTAAGGCCCCTTTCACACTGCGATACCGAGCAGCCGATACAAGTATCCAAGCTACTAATAGAACAAAGGGATCATTGTTATAAGGCCATGCCTCTTCAGACTGCGATTCCAACAGCCGACACGTATCCGATACTCAAAACGAGTAGCCTGTCCCCGTTAGCCGCCACGATACTTTTGGAATTGGCTTCTCGGCTATTAATAATTTTAATAGTTTTAACTTAGTAATTTGAATAGTTTTAATTTAATAATTTAAATAGTTTCAATTTAATAATTTAAATAGTTTTAATTTAATTATTTTAATAATTTAATTTTTAAAAATGAATACATTTTTTGATAATAATAGGAGTTCCTCAAATGTTGATGGCATCATCCGAAAATAATTAAAAAACTTTGTGGTGTCATCCATTAGCTCTTTAAACAGTAATGAGTAGGCACCTTTTTCCTCACGGCATTTATTCATTCTGTGAACCCACTGCTTACATTTATTTTGTGATTTTCTGGCCAAGTACAAGAGTGCTACCACTTCAACTTCGTTCATTGCAATGCAACCTGTGATAGGTATGAAGAGAAAAGTGGGAGAAGGAGCCACCTAGCTACCAAATCGCAATTCTTTTTGGGTCTCATACAGCATCGGATACGTGTATCGGCTGCTCGGTATCGCAGTGTGAAACTGGTCTAACAATTGGAACCTACGTGGGAAATCCTTAGTAGTTTCCATTTACCTACAAGAATCTTATCACAATCTTATTTCTGTCCTTATCCAGTACTGTAACAAGCAAGTTATTTGTCTTCATGCACACTTTGTGAGTATCAATGCATTTGATAATGAGTATCTCATGTTGATAATGCATTTGATTTCTCGCCTTTCATTTGAGTTATTAATTTATTCATTTCAATCTTAACATGAACATATAATCCTTAAAAATCAAGTTGACTTGTAAAATTATTTCACAGGAAAATGTATTAATGATTTTTTTTTTTTAAAGTTCAGAAAATAATGTTTTTTCTAGATTAAAAATTTGTGAAAAAATATTATTGGTTACTGAACTTGCAATGAGAGATGATGATGGTGCTGCAGACAGGACTCAACACAGGAGCCTAGCTGCTCTTTGTAAAGCCTATTACATATTAAAATGGATCTGTACATCTAAGTCTACTGGAAATGCACCTTTGATCCATGTGTTTTCATTGGTTAACCCAACATCAATAATGCAGTCTTCTCTTGAACAATGTGTTCTTGGCCTAGCTAATTGCTTGTATCCTTTAAAAATTGATGCTTCATTCATTATCTTTATTTATTTTACTTATAACTTGAATATTTGTTGAATGTATTTTTGGGAACTTAATTTTGTCATTTCCTCACTCCATCATATGAATGGAAATGTAATTGAAAAATGAAGGATTCATAAATAGGGTTGCTACAATGGTAACTCCGAAAGTAAGGTCATTTGTTTTAAATTAATAAAGAAATATTTTTAATGATATGTACACTTTTTTAAAGATCGAACATTCACTAATTTTTTATTTCTGCTGGTGGTCATGACAACTGTGTTTTGTAATGGAAAGGGACTAAAAGCATCTACAAAAATACTTCAACTGAAATAGGGATCATTTAAAAAGGGGTCAATTTATACTCAAAGTTGATCTAATTAGCTTTGAGCCTAACCAAACTCCTGATTTTATAGTAACCTTATAGTTTATAACTATTATAATATAAAACTACAATAGTTTTTGTTACAAGTGACTGAATACTGTTCATATTAATAATAATTTTATATTACAACTCAATACAGTTTATGTTAATTACTCATTTACTTATAATTATAATTTTATAATATTGGGTATTTACCTATGTTTTACTCCTTAGATATAATTATTCTTATTAGAATCAACCTCAAATTAAGTATCATTTTTTATTTTCTCATTTTTGCTAATTCAAAGATTTGCTTAGTTTTAAGCAAATGGGATCATTTTAAATTATATGTTATTCATTTTTTAATTATTACATGTTCTTGCTTAGATAAATATTTGTAAACTAAGAATTTATATTCAATGCAGGCAAACACCTATGTAGGAAAAAGCTTGAATACTACATTTTAATTTTACTGAAAATGTTAAAGATTCTTTGAAAAGTTCTTTTTTAAATGATTATTTGAGGGGGACAACATAACCATTTTGATCATCACAGAATCCACCATGCACAATAAGTCATCAGTGTTTTCCATAAATTGGTGTTGCTTTTGACAACATACTAAAAAAAAAATTATTGAGTGAATTTCCAGAGGAATTCCTTACTTATATCTTATTTGTGATTTCTGATTATAATAACCTATCATTTTGCTATTGTCTATTTTCACCTTAATTTAACTCAAAGATGGCCATTAGCAACAAATAGTACTCTTGCTCAACATTTATTATCAACAAAACAATATGCCCTTCTACAAACATTAGCAAGATTAGTTGGAATAAATAGCTGTGAGTACTTTTTATAAACACTTTTGAATAGATAATTCTGTTTTTATTTTATTAAAAATTCATGCTTTGATAGTTTCTGTAAAACAGTATAATGTTGCTTAATAAAACAAGTATTATAATTACCTATCAATTATATTTTATTTTAGGCAGCCATGAAAAGGCAGATAAGTAAATTTTTGTTTGTTATTTAAGTTTTTATGAAGGTTTAAATGAAAAAAATCAATAGAAATTGAGGAAAGACCCAAATATAGAATGGGTTCCTAGTAGTGAAGGGTCGTTCCGACTTAAAAGTGGAATGAGATTTTATGTTCCGTTCCACTATTAAAACCAGTTCCCGTTTTCGTTCCACGTCAGTTTGACTAACCTACTGCCTACTTACTATGCACTTTTGTTCCATCCCTTATGACTTCGGGCAGTTAATCTCCTTTTATTTTGTTATTAAAAAAATGTAAACTTTTAAAATAGTTATATTCAATCAACAATTATTTTTTGTTGGAAAAATGTTAGTTCACAATTGAGCGAGAATTTTTCAATTACATTGATTCCGAAAAAAAAGAACTAATCAGCTCTTGTGCACATATTTTGAACAAATAGCAAAAAAATTATTTAATTACATATGCAGTATAACCTTGTGTGCTTCATTTCCCTGAATCAAAAAGAAGAAGCTGATCTCTGCCGGTAGAATAGAAAATTTCAAAGAAAGCGGTTTATTTTGAAGATGCCCATGGGTGGGGTAGTGGGGCGAAGGAAGGGGGGGGGAATCAAGAGAGGCAGAATCAACGCAACAAAGCAGTCAGAACGACCTTGGGTGGAACGAAACCAGTGATGCAATCTAAACTGTACTACACGGGGAGACTGAACTTGGAACTGTTGCCAGCTTTGAACCGGTTTGGAACGAAATGAGAGATCTTTTGGTGTTGGTTTTCGTTCCAGGTGGAACGAAAAACTTGGGTGATTTGTTTCGTTCCAAACCGGTTTAAAGCTGCTACCAGTTCTAAGTTCCATTCCACTCAGAAGGACCTATCACTAGTTCCTAGTCTGGTTTACTGATGGTTCAGTTAATCAGGAGATAAAGTAGGAACTGGAGTATTCTGACCTACCTGTGGATTGACAGGGAAGGGGGAGGAGGTGAAATAGTCCAGCAAACGGGCCTATTAGTTTTTCTTTTTACAATTCCTTAACAGATTATTCTGACCTAACCTACTAAAATACATAAATAGAAGTAAGTTCCCAAGAAACTGAATGGAGCCGAAATGAAAAATATTTTCTTACATAAAGCCAAGCACTACTAATTTCATGCCGTAACTAGTCCTGAATTGCCTCAATAACCTAAAGTAACTGTCTATGGGTAATCAGCTAATATAAGTAGCGAGTTATTTAACTCTATGATATTGCAGAAGAAGAAAAGCTTCAGAAACAGTGTTAATGATAGATAAAAAAAATGATTCTTTGGAAATAAAAATGAGATATACTGTGTATATAAACCTGGTATGAATCAATCCAAAATTGTTATCAATTTGTCAAAGCCATATGTAAAATTTTATCAATATTATAAAAACAAGTTTAGAACATGGGTTTCTTGCAAGCCTACTTACTATATTTTGAAATTTCTTAAAAAGACCAATCTTGTGGAGAATTCAACTTACCGCTTAGAGGATTAAGAAAAAGCTAAATACGTTTTTTGTGTTTTTGAAGGGAGCTTTAGCTTTTTAGAGACTGAAGCACTCATCTCATACAAACTTAGTGAAAAAAGGAATGTAATGTGCTTTAGAAAAAATCTGTGGGATCTCTAGTTGGATATATTGAAAAAAATGTATGATTTATAAAAACAAAAAGATGGATTTGTATTCACTAAAGATTCATATTGGTTGATTTAAAGATGTGTTTACTCTTCCTTAACATAAAAAAAAAACATTTTTATTTAATATCATAAAGATTAAGGTGATTTGAGATGGCATTAGCATTGTATTGGCACTGGAATTGCATATAGTGCCAACATCAACTTCAGAAAATAACATTGATTGACTAATCATCTAAACACTTTATATAGCAGTCAATAAAGGATAACTAATGGGAATATGGAAGAAAGAAAACCTAAAAGGGCTAGAAGCACTGAAAGTCAGGTGCATTTGCAATTGGAAATTGCTGCCTTTGGAGATATCAAAGCCAGAGGATAGCAGAAGATTGTAAGGTTGCTTTGAGCAATTTCTCACTGCAAAATTAGATATGTGTTCCAATGATGAATTGGCTACAAAGGACTCAGACTGCATTTCTCTAGCACCAGGGATCACCCTTGTAATCAAAATAGTTATGGAATAGAGAAGAATTTGAACAGCTTAAGGAGGGGTAGCCACACATTACTGTTGAAATGAGAGATAATTTCACTCTAAATTGTTTTTGGAAGTTTGTCATAAAGAGGGAGTGAGCTGCTCCTATTCCTTGACAGAGCCCATTTATAAGTTTAAAAGCCTGGTTGGGTTATATGCTGGACACTGCAGAGTGAACAAACATTTATTTTAGGTGATTAAGCTATCTTCACTTTGTAGGTTCTCCAAAGTGAATCACATACCACTTAATGCGTGTGTAAATAATGAATGAATCAGTAACACTGATTTGCTGGTTACAAGTAAATGACTGCTCAAGTTAATTAAATAATTGTCTTCAGGGATCTCTTGTAGTTAAGAGAGAAATGTTTAACAATGTCAGATATTATTATTATATTATAATTCACTTCTATTTAGCTAGGATTAAGTTCTAAATACTCAAAGAATGAATTAAGTAATAATGCAATTATTTGTTATTTATTTAATTAATATGACTTACTTAATAAATATAAATAAATAATATAATAAAACACAAATGATAATTACTATGGAAAGAAATTAGTCTTCAATTTGTTATCCCTTAGATCTCCTCAAAACTGAAGATGAGTGTTTAGCATTCGAAACTAGTATTCTAATAAAATAATCCCAATAGAAGTGGCAATTAATTCATCATTCCTAATTGTATTGATCCTTCTATACCATCATGCGTACCTTAAGTGATTCAATTTGTATTTTCAGGGAGTTTACTACTAGCTGAATCCTACATTCTAACAGGTCAACCTGGCAAGGCATTTGATGTTTGTTTGAAAAATGCTGGATCAGATGTGGTGCATTTCCTTAATGCTATAAGACTTTTTGAAAAGCATTCAAGGTCTGATTTAGTTATAGCGATGGCTACTAAAGCATTAGAACTTCTTATTGTTTCACATTCTGATAGGGTTTGTTTTATTTTATATCTGTATTTTTATTTTTATTTTTTTATATATTTTGTATTGGTTATTTTATGATCAAAAATATTATTTAAATTTTTGATAAGGCAATTTTACCAGGTTATATTTTTTTATTGAATACATGATCACTTTAGAAGTATGGCCTTCTATTGATGCTGCAAATCAACTTGAGCCTTACATATTTGAACATGTTAGTGACTGTATATCTTGGCTCTCGAGTAAATGAAAATAGTGATATATCAGCTGAAATAAGCAGAAGAATTGACATCTGCCAATTAATGCTATTTTGAAGTCCATAGGCAAATAGGGAGGAGCCTACTTTCAAAACTTTAGAAATAATATTGTACTTAACACTTATCAGGCAACTGTTTATTTATGGATCTGAAACATGTGCTTTCTCTAAAAGTGAGCTGAAGGACAGCTGACGGGGCAGACTGGCGAAGACTACTTGAGGAGATGAGGACCCGATTATGGATTTCATTGTTTGATTATAATGAAATGATTAGGGCCGGAGTAGTTAGGCCAATGTACTATGAACTATTATTTATAAGCATCAACCCAGAATAAATAAATAGATTTTCATTTTATTAATAAAATTTCAAAGTACTAAAGCAAATCAATACTTGGCCACTATCTTTTATTATAAATAACATTTTCACAAAAAAAAAAAAAACTATTTCTGTATCAAGTACATTTATATCATTTTGAGAATTTTAGTCATGTTTTTGTTGTATTGTTTTCAGTCACCCACTTCACTGCTATTGAAATTTAGTATAAAGTATTAATATAATTAATTAATTCCCATTCAGAATTAGTTGAGGTTTAGACAAAACGGACAAGGTATCCATCCAATAATTGATTGATAAACATTGATATTGAATAAACATGTTTTTTATTTGATCTATTGATCTTTAATCTATTTATGGGGCAAGAAATGACTGAAGATTATGATTTCACCGCTCAAGTTTCAAGAATCATATTGAATACCATAAGAAAACATGGATTATAGTTCATAACTGGCATGTAGTCACACAGGATTGCATTGAATATTTATTGTATTTTCAAAGACATACTTAACCTGCCATTATAAAAAAAACTGCAGGCGGAATGTACTTACTAAAGGAGAGGTCCACAGGGTGGTCACCTGACTAGAACTCCTTGAAAAGCTGTAATTTTGCTTGAATTTTAAGTTTTCACCTGGAATTTTGTGGGATCGTATGATAATTTTTAAAAAAATTGGATTTATTTATTATCTTCAGTTTTATATTAAAATATTGAACGCACCAGATGTTTAATGAATTCATTTTAATTTAAAATGACAATCTCTTAAAACAAATGATAGCCGATGGCAGTATATCAGAGTGTTTACTGATAAGAAGTAACAAGTAGTTTCCAAGTCTGTCGCCGCTCAAGCATGGTTCGAAATGTTCTAGAACGCAGTTGAATGCATACTCTTTGTCTCTTTTTTGACAGAACTTCTAGTTAAGCTTGGCAGAAAACTACAACAATTGAACCAAACATGAATAAGTGTAAATTTTAAAATCTTATATACATACAGGGTGAGTATCTCTTAGTGTAAAAAAAAAAAAAAATTGGGTGAAACTAGATAAAAAATGTAGCAAAATGGCGCAAATCTCTCCTTTTTATTCCAATCCGTTGCAGACATACAATAAATCAAAGACTTTCTTGAGGAAACCCCATTTCTTTCCATAAAAGCTGTAATATCTCCATTTTGTTTAAATATTTTTCAAATTTTGACCACATTTTCGGATTTAGCATTAAATTTTCTATAATAGCTGAGTACCTGTAACCTTGAATTTTACAAACTTGGTATCTAAAGAACAGCTTGATCTTCACCTTATTTGGGGAAGTCACAATGTCTTATTTACTTCAACGCTCACCGTTTTTCGAAGAAACTATCCACAAAACATCAAATCCCACTAAAACTTGAAAATTTAATCAGCTTTCAAATGATATGTTAAACGTAATGATTTTGTTTCAATTTCATGGAGATATTTATTTTTGAAACCGAAAAAACATGGTGTTCTAATTTGGCATACAAATAAGTTACTTGTGTAAATAAAACATTATGACAATCCCTTAATGGAAATGTGCATTTTAAACATAATAAACTCTTCATTGGATTATAAAGCAAAGAAAAATTATTGTTTAATAGAAAATAAAGGAAAACTGTCAATAAAGCGACACCAGATCAGAGGATCTTATGTTATTACATTTATTTGTTTATTACTATAATTTAGGATTTATTTTATTAGATTTTCAATGTAATGTTTAAAATCCAGTGATAATGAACATAGACCTCAATTTTGCCCTTAGCTTCTGAATGCAGATGATATTAAAGAATACCACTTTTTGCTGTGAATTTATAGCAAGATGAGTCTGTTTTTACAGGGGAAGGCATTTCTACAGTTCAATGTGGAGTATCGTTGGTTTATTCATATTTGTATTACTGTCGAATAGTGTTGAAAATCATAGTTTGCCCAACAGATTGAATGATGAAATTACTAAGATTTGTTACAAAATATCCTACCACAACTTCATCATGATATTCCACCTGAAGTTCGCCAAAATCTCATTTTCCAACACCATGGTGCTTCTCCACATTATTCAAAAGCAATTCAAATATAAACCAACGATATAGATGGATAGGTAGAAATGCCGTCCGCTGCAAAAACAACCTCATCTGCCCATAAAATTCAAGGTTACAGGTACTCATCTTTTAAAGAAAATTTAATGCTAAATCCGAAAATGTGGTCAAAATTTGAAAAATATTTAAACAAAATGGAGATATTACAGCTTTTATGGAAAGAAACGTGGTTTCCTCAAAAAAGTCTTTGATTTATCGTATGTCTGCAACGGATCGGAATAAAAAGAAGTGGTTTGCGGCATTTTGCTACATTTTTTATCTAGTTTCACCTAATTTTTCTTTTACACTAAGAGATACTCACCCTGTATATTTTTTCAGCAGTGTACTGTTCTGTTCATATTAATTGTTTGAAGTTGATCTAATTAAACCACTTTCATCTAAAGAAATTATTTAATTTTCATGTTTGTAGGAAACACTTGAATCTGCATTATTTGTTCATGAATTGGGAATGGAAAATTATGATGCTGCTTGGAGTTGGATTGAATCGTGTAGTTCTTGGTCCCGCAGGTCTGACTTTTTGCAGCGCTTGGTAGCTAACATGATATCAGAAGGAAAACTCACTGATCTTATCTCCTTTTCCTATACTGGGCTCCTTGATGAACTAGAAAAGCTTCTTGCTTCCCGTGCTAGATCATTGACTTTTGGACTTGCTACCAATTACTATAATATTTTATATGCTTTCCATGTCAAACATGAAAACTTTAAAAAAGGTAATTTTTTTTTTTTTTTATAAAGCAGATACTAATATCACTCACGGTTTTTCATTTGTTCTTTGGCTATTTTTACGATAACGACACTCTTACTAATTATTGCTATAATTTAAGATTTTCTTTTTTTTTTTTCATTCTATCTCTCCTCTTCTTTTTCAAATCTTACAATTAATAGTAATAGAAATAGAAAAATAATTTTATTCTGGGACCAAGTCCCTTAAGAATAACAAATTGTACAGAAAGAAATGATATTAGTTACATCTGGTCAGAGACATGATGCATAAATAAGATGAAAAAATAAAAATAATATAACAAAAATAAAGAATAAAAATTCTGTTATCTTATTTCTCTTCTTTGTATTCCTTTTAATTGGTAGTCCAATGGTGAAACAACCATCTCAATTTTCTATGTTTTTTGGAATGCTGAATTAGTTCATTATTAAAATTCAGTGTTTTGAAAAAAAAATAATTATTTGAATTACAAAAAACTAACATTATATAAAAATATCCTATAAGTTATTGCTTATTGATTTTTTTGTCAAACCAACAATTTAGGCGCTGGTAAGTATCAAAGTTAAATATATGCCTCGGGGTGTTGCCTCTGGTGAATGATTATCCATTTCTCGCTCCATTTTCACATTATTGCATTAACATTTGGTAAAAAAAAATAAAAATAAAAAAAAAAAAAAAAACTAAAAAAAAAAAAACTTTTATTAACAGGAAGAAATTTTTATTTATTTATTTATGTTTTTCTAAAGCAAAAACTAATAATAGTCTTCCTTCTATTAACATCTTTATAACTTCTCTAAAATAAAAGACCCGAAGGTTCGATGCCTACACCATCCACCTCCAGCCATCCCACCTCTTCAAAACCTTCCTTTTATTTAATTTTACTAATTTCTTTACCTTGTTTTTATCTTATTCTGATCTTGCCATCACCTAATTTTTCATTCTATTTTCTAATTTTTATCCTATCTATTAATTCAAATTTCAAATTTTTCATGCCATTTTTCACAGCTAGGTTTACTAATTATAGCAAGTGTAAATAAATGAGTGTATTTTTCACCTATCTTCCTTTATAAGGGTCTTAAGATTAAACTGACACTCCTTTGCATGCCTCCTGATTGCTAGGTAGTGAGTTGATTTTATTTACTTTAAATTTTCCTTTTTTTACATCTTTATTCTTCACCCACTGTTTTTTTTCTTATTAGTTTTTTAGACGTTTACATTGTTTTCTATCTTGTCCTCATGTACTTTTGATAACCATCGTTATTTTAATTTGGTTTATTCTTAGTTAATTATGCTTTGGTCACATTTAAATTCTTAATAAAATTGTTTTTATTTATAGCCAGGAAGAAGACCTGCAATGCAGGTCAAAACATACTTGACCGGTAATAAATGTTTTTTACTATAATCTGAGTGTAGCTTTTCATCTTTTTTACTGCACACTTGACCTACTTCTCTACAATGTAATTCTAATTATACAATATTTCATTTTAAAAAAAATAAAAGTCTTGGGTATTCTCTCATTTCTTGATCTTCTTATCTCAGACAAATCTTTATTACATTTCCTTTAAGTCATATATGACTCTACTATCAACCAAAATACTTAATAGTATATTTAATTATTTTTTAATTTTCAATTTGTTTATTTTTTTTTTTTTCAAGCTGCAAGTGTGATGTTAGAAAAAGCACTTCGTGCAGAAACTGCTGAAGTACAGTGGAAATGTTATGGTGCCTGCCTAAGCTCATTGATGTTGATAAATGATCCCCAGCAAGCTTGGCTAGTCCGTCCCAATCCATTTTCTCAAGAGGTAAATATTATTACCGATAAGTTAATGAATAGTGTATCAGAAAAAAAAAAAAATTAAATATTCTCAAATTTTAGACTGTTGGTTTCTTTTTTGTGAACCAATTGAAGTTTCTTAGGAGTGATTCATAGAACTGCTACCTATGGATATAGTCATATCAAACTTATCCTATTTGATAAGTATAGTTCAAGAAACCTAACTAATTTCATTAGCTACTCAATCATTCTTAAACTGAACCTGTTAAATAAGGCTTCTAATAAATCAGCAGTATTTCTTGGGTATCTTAGAATTCTGTCATACATTTTGCCGCTTTTATTATTGATAGTTTCTTAGTTGATAAACAAGGAAGAGGTACTTAATTACTCGATTCGATACTTATATTTATTTTTTAATTGCCTATTTAATTATGGTATAAATCATCACAAAAATATGTGTGTTTATATATATATATATATATTGTAGTGATATTTCGGAGTCGAGATAAATTGTAATTTAAAAGAATTCAAGTTTGAATTTGGCGCCAGCGAGAGTTCGCCGCCGATCTAATTGTTACGTGGTTTTTGCTTATCAATTTAAATTGGGATATGTTAAAAATGATTAGGATTTTTAAAATGTTTTTTATTGTATAATTTGAATTTTATATAGTTATTGTAAGTTAAGACGTAATAAATATGAAGGCCATGATGAAGCAGATTTGGCCGTTAACGGTTTTTTTGAAAGGACGCTTGGGATGGCGTCTTTTTAGCTCTATATGCTTATGGATGCCGAGGCGTCAACACCGTGCTCTCTTCGTATAGATCCCGAGGCGACAACACATCTCGCTCTCATCTCTCGGATTTTGAAACATCCACATCTATCTGAGATTTAACAAGTCACATGTGTGAAGAAATAATGAATTATACTAGCAGTCTGGATGAGAGGAGTGTTTGAATGAACTGGCGAAGGAAGAAAAGGAAGGAAGTTTCATGCAAGAAGGACAAATTGGGGAACATTTGGGTTGTGAGAACCTACAGTCAATGAGAAGATAGAAGGTATTTTAATTATAACTACGTTAATTGAAAAATGTAATCTAATTGTAAAATGTTTTTATTTTTTTTATTTGAAAATATATATTCTTGAGTCAAAATCATTATCTTTGAAAAGCTGAACCCTTGATATTCCCTCAAAATTTTATTTAACAAATTAAATTAACTTTATATAAATGAAAATAATTTTACATTAACTAATAAAAAGCTGAAACATAACAAACTGCAACCCAAATGGGGACGAATAATTAAAATTTTATTATAAAGAAAATTAATTTCAAAATAGTCGAAATTTTAGTGAAAAAACCTTTGTCAACAAAGAATTAAACATAACAATATATATATAAGTTCAGGAACTTATAGGGGACCGAAAAACTAAGACAAAAAGTCCTTTAGAGATTTGCTCGCTTTTGCTTAGTTTTAGAGAAAATCGCAAAAAAAAGAAAAAAAAAGAAACAAAACAAAAATGTTACAGGTGGCGATTATCACCTTTCAAAGTTTGTCAGGCTAGGCAGTGAGATATGTAAACACTTAATGTTATCCTTTACATTCTTCTTTTATTTGTTTACATTTTGGCCTCCTTCTAGGATTATAATTCCTAAATCAGTCTTCAGTCAGTTACTCAGATATTTTTGTGTGAATAGCATCAGCCACAATGCCACATACATATTCTAATGTTGAATACGCTGATATGATTTTTGTGTATGGTTTCTATAACGGTAATGCTTTAGAAGCGGTGCGGGAGTATGCGCGCTGATTTCCAAGTAGAAGAGTGCCTAATCGACGAGTCTTTTCGTTAACTTTTAATAGACTACGAGAGACTGGGTCATTCTTAATACGTAATGAAGGCGACCAATTCCAGGCAGCAATAAGAGCAGATTATCGGAGAAGAAATTGTGTCCAACGCCACTTCGACAACAATCCTGAGACTAGCATCCGAAGAGCATCTGCTGCATTAGCAATATCGCAGAAAGCAATATGGCGAACTTTGAAAGGTGATAATCGCTACCCATACCATCTTCAAAAAGTTCAGAATTTATTACCTCAAGATTATGTCAAGAGATTTGATTTTAGTAACTGGTTTCTTGACAAAATCTTCATCAAACTGTTTGATCAAACTGAAGTGGTTTGAGAAAGTCTTATGCAATTTTTGGGCTGTTGAGGACATAAATTTGCTAAAGGACAATTTTCACAAAATGTTATCACTGAATATCCTTTTAAAAAGTGTAATTTGCATGAAATTAGAAGTCTGGTCAATTCAGCTCTTTGATTAGACAGCCTATTTTGGATGAAATTTGGATCGCAAGTTTCACAATTATTATACAACAATTTTTATATGTACCCTTTTTTTTTTTTTAAATCTGTTTAGGATGCTGTAGAAATACTTGAAATTGAGGATATTCAAAGAGAGTTTGAATTGTCTGGAGCCCGATATAATTTAGGTGGATGTTCACCAGGTAATAAATTTAATTATTCTTCTTTGTTAATTATTTTCTTCAAAACATTACCGTATTTCCTCAAATATCAGTCAACTCCCTATTTTGAAAATGATTCAGAAAAAAAATATGACAAAAGAAATGTGCAGGTGATGTAGTCAGAGAAGAGTCTTCCTCTCTCCTCAAAAAACATTTTTTTTTCACATTAACCATTTTTCTGGTATACAGCTAATCACTTTCAACTTAATTTTACAATCAAATTTTGGTAAAAACATTTTTTTTGGGGGGGGGAGGAAACAATAAAAAAAATCTATTCAAAACAGGACCAAGAATAATGTATATATTCAGGGCTAATTGTATGTTAAATTGAGAATAAAAGCAAAAAATATCTGATTTATATTGTTCTTACTATTAAGATTTGAGTAGTCAAAGCTAATGTTAGCTAATATAAATATTTAGTTTAAGCAGAAAAAAATAATTGGAAAGAAGTTATGTAATAGATACGCAAAATTACTCAAAAAATGGTTAACCATCTTTAATTTTAACTATGAAACAAACAAAAATATATTAACTTAATTGGTTTTTATTCTAGTGTTTTGTTTTCCTTTCAATTTAGAGCATTTGAAAAATTATTATAATAAAAAACCGTTTTTTCAAGGATTAGATAAATATTATGTTGCTACTTTCTTTATAAGTTATAAAACCCAATTCTGTTATTTCAATTTTAGTATGATAATTAATTCCTAAGTAGATCCTTTTATAATAAATGAACAAATTAGTACAGGTTTGATCAGAAAGTAGTCCTGGTTTTTTACCTAAATGAAAATCCATTTTTTTTGTGTACATACATTTTATTTTAAAATGGTTTATGAACCTCTTGGTTCAATAACATTTTGCCAACTATTAAGGAGATCACAGATGCCCTTCTTTCAGAACGACTTGGGTTTCTCATAAATAACCGTTCAAGTTGTTTGATATCATCCCAGTAAAATAATTTTACAGAGAGCATAAAAGGTGGTAGTCATATGGTGCATGATCAGGACTAAAGGAGGGTGTGGTGAAACATCCCAGGCAAATTTCAACAATTTTTCATGAGTAAGTAATGTGTGACTGCACTGTCTTGGTAAAAGCTAATGGAGAGGCATCTGTTGGTCATTCTAGTGTATGTGTATCCTGTACCCTCAGTTGTGGGTTTCCGTCCACTAAAGCCATAATCTTTTCTGCATATATGGTTGAAAGGTGACTGGATGAAAATTTAAAAGGAACAAAAATTCTTTCATATGGTGCCTGAAAACATCTAGTTTTAATTTAAATTGATTCTGTTTATATTACAATGCTCAGACAATTCTTCTGGTTTCTCCATATTATCAGCCGTTTCCATGTGCTGGATTTGTGCCTCTTTATCTATATTTGGACCATGCTGTAGTTCTCCAAAATGTCTCCATTGAGAAAAGCTGGCTTGTTCATCATATATGTGAGCTTCTTGCACTTATGTACATATCAAAGGAAGTCACTTAAATAGTTTACTGCTTCCATGAAAACAAAAGGTAAAAGCTGCATGGAATAAATTTAACCCTTTGGCTGCTACTGACTACTATATGAGTCAGGTGGTTGCAGTGCTGGGGTGCTATTGACTACTATATGAGTCCGCCTGGTTTGACGCCAGACTGCTACTAACCCATATTGTAGTTCTTTTTCTATCGCCATCTGTGGACTGTTTATAGAAGCTGCAGTGCCTCTTAAAGCCAATGGGTAGCATATAATTTCACTTTCGGCATATCATTTCAATTTCACAGACCTTCTATGTACCTGCTTTTCTTTACCGTGTACCATTTCTCTTTACTTTTTCACTGCATATCCTTCAGTATATGCAAAAATGGCTGCAAAAATTAAATATGTCTGGTTCAGCGGAGGTAGAGTGAGATGTGGGCAGAACGATGGCTTCCCAGCAATTATAATTAGCAAACCAAGTGACCTAGACTTTTTGCCTGACTAATTTTTTGCCAACTCCCTCAATTACTTACTTATTTAATTATTTCCTTATTTAACATTTTTTTTAATATACTATAATTATATATATATCATTATAATTTTTTTAATATACCTATACACCAATATGGTATCCGAATCCTATGATAAATCCTTCCTCATCCATTTGTTCCATTCCATTAATCGTTATCTGGTTCCTTTTCTTCCTACCCATCACACACAATTCTCAGATACCTGGCTTGACCTGTTTATCACTGCCTCCCCCGATAAAATTTTTTCATCATCTCAGCACCCGGTTCCTTTTCTCTCCTCACATGATCTAATCCTGATTTCGTATGATTTACCAACCAAATCTTTTGCCCCAACAGTTGTTTCCTTTCGAAATCTGGCCCTCCTGTCATTCTAATCCGTACAACCTGACCTCGATTCCATCCCATAGGATATAATATATTCCTTTACCTCGATTGAGCCGATGATCTCTACCCTTACCGCAAACCTTCATTCAATTTTAAATACCCATGCTCCTCTGAAAACCCTAAAGATGCATCGTCCTCCTGCTCCATGGCTGACAGCTGAGATTAGAGAGCTGATTAAAAAAAGGGAAGCAGCCAGACGCAAATTTCGTCGAACTCGATTGCCATCCGATTACACCACCTTCAAAATTTTAAGTAACCATACCCAATCCGCCATCCAATGCTCTAAATCCAAATACATGCATAATGCCCTTTCTACCTCTCCCGATTCTAAATTCAAGTGGAAAATCCTAAGAAAACTAACCTTTCCTGAACCCAACTGCAACTCCTTTCCTGTTTCACCCGATGAACTAAATCAACATTTCATTTCATTAGCTCCAAATCCTCCGTTCGAAGCGGAAATAACTTACCCTAGCTTTGATCCAACCAATTTTTCTTTTCCCATGTGTCCTATGATGACATACTCTCAGTCATTAAAAAATCCTGCACAAATGATTATGGACCCAATAATATTCCATTTAAACTCATCAAATCATGCCTTCCCGCACTTATTCCTATCCCTCACCACATTTACAACCTTTCCCTTCAAAACTCGATATTTTCTTCCTCTTGGAAAGCAGCACTAGTCCGCCCCTTGAATAAAATTCCCAATCCCGCCTCCCCTAGTGACTTCCGTCTGATTTCCCTCCTCTCCAACCTATCCAAACCACTGGAACGGATCGTTCAGTCCCAACTTTCAGATTTCCTAGAAGAACGCTCCCTCCTTAGTCCATATCAATCCGGTTTCCGTCCCGGATACTCCACCCAATCCCTCCTCCTGATAATATCTCAAGATTTACACTCCACAATTGGTCACCAAGAGATTACCATCCTTATCCTTTTAGATTTTTCAAAAGCTTTCGATAATGTTGACCACAACATCCCTCTATCCAAACTCCGAAACGTTTCCTTGTCCAACTCTGCCTTACTTCGGCTTAAATCCTTCTTTTCCGACCGATCACAGTATGTAGTCATTCCAAATAAACCTCCGTCCAAGACCCTACCTCTCTCCTGTGGTGTTCCTCAGGGATCTTCACTTTCACCCACACTCTTTTCTGTTTACATTAATGACCTTCCCCTTTCCATCCATCACTGCCGGTATCACCTTTACGCAGATGATCTCCAAATCTATTTATCCTTTCCCAATTCTGACCTACTGCAAGCTACTAGATAAATCCAGGAAGACTTAGATCAACTGGGCAGTGATGAATAAGTTGAATTTTAATACTGAAAAGACCAAAGCGCTTGTAATAGGTTCGAGTTACCTCCTGAAAACCATGCCTTCTATTCCCGCCATTTTCCTGAGCAGTGATCCTATCAAATTCTACTCCTCAGTCAAAAATCTCGGAGTCATTTTCAATCAAACCCTATCCTGGAAAAACCATGTATCCGAAATTTCCCGTCGCACCATCCCAATCCTAAAACGTCTCAATTATGTTCGCCATCTTCTTTTCGAAACCCGCAAATTACTAGTTACTTCCCTTATCTTCCCCCACTTCGATTATTGCTGGGCTGTGTATGGGGGCGTTTCTGGTGATCTCGAGGCCAGACTCAAAAGACTGTTTAACTGCTGCATTCGTTTTATTTTCGGTATCCCCAGGAACGCCCATGTTTCACAATTTTACGCGGAGTGGCTCTTTCCTTCCTACCGTCGCCAGTATTTTCTGGCATCCTTTCTCTACCAAACAGTGAAATCCCAATGCCCACTTTACATTTCTCAAATCCTCTGTTCTTACCCGCCAAACCCGTTCCCGCCCATCAGATTTGTACACTCCTGCTCATTGCTCCGCTGCCTTCAACAGATCATTCCTGATCCGATTCTCGTCCCTATAAAACTCCATCTCTTAGTCCATTTGCCACTCAAACACCCTTTCCACCTTCAAATATCACTTATTTAACCACCTACTGTCCACCCAGATCCATGAAAACTGTCATTAGCCACTTAATAGTTATATAAAATATAAAAGTTTATGTACACGAAATTTTATTGTTTCTACACAATTGATTCACAAAATGAATCAAAATATTTCTGTTTCTTTTTGTCAATATTTCTAAGTTTAATCTTTATTTGTTATCATTATTAATTACTATTTTATTAGGAGAAGAGATAGTTGGGGTATGCAGTCATAAAGATAAAAGCAATTAAAAAATAAGTTTTTTAATTTTTAATGCCAGCATTTCAACTTGCATTGCAAGCCTTCATCAGGGCTAGAAAACAAACAAAAAGGTATGACTATAGGAGTATACTATCTCTTCTCCTTATACCTAACAGCCAACAATACTTCACCAATACTATTTATTATATTTAATAATATTTCATAACCATCTTGAGGCTCTGTAGGCCCCTGATTGTACATTAATTTTTTATTCTTAAGGGACTTAAGGTCCCAGAATAAATAAAGAACTTTTTTATTTATTTATTTTTTTTATATTTTCTGCTTTTGTAGTGAATAGTTAAGTGCGTTAAATTGTCTAAAAAATTTTATTCTGATAAAGAATTATTAGAACTTTTGGTGTGTGCAAGTGAAAGTAAAGGAGGGAGAATCTTTTTCAGATCATGATGAGGATTTTTTTGATCAATCTGGTAATGAATCTATTGGAGAAATGCCGGGAACTAGTGGAACATCAAATAGAAGAGAATCGTCTTCAAAGGAAACAAAAACACTAAGCATAAAAAGTATGCTGCACACAGGGCACCGCAGGTGCCTAGACTATCCCGCACCACTGTATCCTCCCACTGCACAAAAATGCCACAGCCAAAGGGTTAAACATGCACCGAGCCATTTCAAAAGTCCCTTTATTACAATTTGTATTTAAGTTGGCCATAGGATTAGGCAAAGATTTCACAAAATCCTGCAGTCAAAACAAATAGGTCAAAATAGAAGTCAAAACCTTGGTTGAACTAAAATTAGAGAATAAGTTGAATATAGATGGATCCTTAATTTTGTGGAAGACATTTCTGAAGAAAAAAAATATTCATCCTTTATTTGTGCAAAGATGGTACATCTTACTTTCTTTGTTTTAAGAGATAAGACTTTTTTTTTTAATATACAACTATATAGTAAATAAGCTAAATTAAGAACCCAATGACATGAAAAACTGATTGAGAAACAACCCATTGGTAGCCCTCCAAAGTAGGTAAAGAAAAAAGTAAATTTATAAAAATTAATGTAAAATGTTCAAAATTGAATACGATGTTTGTGTAATTCAACAATTATGAAAACTTAAGACATGTATTTATGCTATATTTAATTTAATAATGTATCATCATTCACTAGTTTTTAATAAATAGGGTTATCACTTTGAATTCTACATTATTCATTTGTGTATATTTTATATTTTCTTAGATGCATCTCAGGAAGAAGTAATTGCACTATGTGTAACTCAAAAGCAATACAAGACAGCACTTCGACTTGCTAACATGTGTAAACTCTCTTGTGCACCTTGTATTCAAGCTTTCACAGCTAGTTGCGCTGCTCTCTCTGAACAATCAATATCTTGGCATTGGCTCAAAGCTAATGAAATTGATGGTATTTTATTTTTTATTTATTATCTTCTTTATATCTCCCCTTTTATCTTTAATCTTGAGCTATTTTTATTTTTATTATTGTCTGTGAAGTATCTGACTTGATTGATTTATGAAAAATGAGCCATTTTATTTGTTAGCTGATGGGCCTTAAATTTTTAGTTTGTGTTTTGTTTAGCACACGTTTGATGACGGCTTCCTGAACTCAAAACTATTAAATAAGACAAAATATTTGTTACCTCATATGTTATATGAAAATTTTTGGCTTCATTGTAGTCTCAAATTGCCAGAAAGGCAAAATTTTTGCTGTCTTTTTTCTTCAAGATGAATTTGAAATATTGTAAAGGGACAAAAATTACATCCTTAAATATATAAAAACATCTAGTTTTTATCTAAATTATTCATTTGATATTACATTGCTCAGATAATTCATCTGGTGGTTCCATATCACCAGCCGTTTCCATGAGCAGTTGTGTCTTTACCTGTTTGTGTCTGGATTTGTACCTTTCAGTTGCTCTCCAAAATATCTTCTATATTCAAAAGAGCAGTTGATCAGATATGAGAACTCTTTCTTGAGTCATACATGTCTGAGGAATTAAGTTGAATGATTTCCTGTTTCCATTAACACTAAAGTAGGTCTTTCTACAGTCTCCTATAGCCTTAAACCGGTGAACCCCTGAAAGGTTCTTGTCCTTTCATCATTTTCTCTTTGTCATCTAGTTTCCTCCTCTGTTGTATGCAGTTTTCCTCTTTTCTTTTCTTCCATTATTTCTGCTGTATACCATTTAATCAGCTTGGCTGCATTTTTTCTTTTTCAGCCGGACTTGAAACAATTTCCGCAGTTTGCTTAATAGTTCTAGCAGATGCTTGAGATGTCCTCTTCTATCTTACATTCCATTGTTAACAGGGATCTTAATTGTGATCAAGCATTGTTGCATATCTCTCCTTGATATGGAGGTTTTCAAGCTGTTATTGATTTGAAGTTGTTGATAAACGAAAGCAATCCTTTTAGATTTAAAACCCTTCTTTAATGCCCTTATCTACTATTCATTACTAATAATAATTCAAAATGAGCCTGGTGAAATGAAAATCAGAATCACCATCCAAAGGTAATCTGATTAATTAATTAAAAAAATAAATAAATCTAGTTAGTGAAATAGTATTAACTCAGTCAACCATTTTATCTAAAGAAAATTATTCGTAAATATAAATTATTAAAAAATAAATTGCTGGTTATTAGTTTCATGAGAATTAAAATAAAATAATCTTAATATTTTATATTAAGATTTCCAAACTAAAATGACTTACCAATTGCTAATCATTGATTATATTACTTTGATATGAGAATAGAAAGGTGAGTCGAGTGACTATTCTTAATCTGTGTAGTCGCTATGCTTATCACTGCACTGTGAGTTCAGCGTAGTAGCGAAATCGGCATAGCCTGTGAGGAAACTATCTAAATATATCAACTTATTTTCTCCATGAAAATCTTAGTAGATTAGATATCAGAGGATGTGATTTTCATTGATCTGATTTGTTATCCAACTAGGATTGTGTCAAATGGAAGTTGTAGGATGTATAAATTGCCTTTAGATTTTTATGATTATCTTATGAAAGATCACTTTAATTCACATTAGAATTTCAATCTAATTTCTATCCTGAACTTATTGACAATTAATGTGTCTCACATAATTGTCTATGTTTTGCCTTATTTGAGCTCCTTTCCTTAGTGCTCATTTTAAACAAGGAAATACTTGAACTCTGATTTTTTAATACCTTTATTTTTATTTCTTAAAGTAGAATAACTTAGATCAAACAGCTGTTGTTTATTTCAGATATTATCATAACAGAATCTAATGCAACTGAAATGTTATGGAGAATTTTAGAAAGATGTATAATGAAATATGAAAAAAAAAATGAAACTGTGCTTCATAGAGCTGCTGCTAACCAATTTTTAACTGTTGGTTTGTTTATCCCTACTTGGCTTCTTCAGTCTTATAAGGTGATATATAAATAAAAAATAAAAATAAAAATAAAAAGAGAGAGAGAGATAGAGTGAGAGGGATAATCTAATAATTCTGAGGATTACTCAATCTGAAAGTTTGACCTGGATTTGCCAAAACATACTAACCATTTTTTTTTTTTTTTTTATTTCATCTCTTAGACGTAAATGTAAGATTGGAGGTTCATCATTGACTATAGGAAAATGAAGTAAAAAAAAAAAAAGATCCAGAATAAACAATATTTACATTTTTTCTAAATGATTAGGAATAGCACTTATTCTAGTGAACAATATCAACCTGATTCATTTTTGTTTTTATAACTTTGTTGAAACATAAAATAGATTTTTTTAAAATCTATTTTTGTGGCAAATTTTACCTTCTTTTCTCTTTAAAAAAATTTATAAATTTTGTTTCTTTAAAGATTAAATATTTTTTTCCTTGTTAAGAGCTAATTATATTTTATCTATTCAAATATTTTTTAACTAATTACTTCTGCAGAACAAAGACTTTATTTATTTATACATGTGAGTATGAATACATGACTTACAAAATAATCAGATAAGCATAATTATTATTTGATACTTTTAAAAAAATATATTTCATTGGTTGTTGTTTATCTGTTTTCTACTACAATACTACTTATGGCCATTTCTTATTTTTAAAGAAAAGAAATAGTTCAGAGTTACTACGGCTGTTTGTTCAACATGGATATCTGGAAGAAGCTGAGGAATTAGCCTGTGATTACTTGAATGCAGCTCTGGGGATCGGTAGAGAAAATTTTTCAATTGATTTTCCTCTTCATCTTTCATCTCCTCCACTTTGTTTACCTTTACAAACCATTGATATTTTACTTCTAGAACTAAAACATTACAATGTTAGTATTCATTTTTTTTTTTTTTTTTTTTTCATTATAATTTATTGACTAAAAGTAAATATTTGATTTATTTTTGATTTTAGATAGGTGAACGATTACAAAAAAAACTGGATACATATATTAGCACAATATCAAGGATAACTTTGGAGAGACCAATGACTACCTGTAAAAAATAATAATGTGTAAAGTTGACTTTTTTATACTGTTTTATATTCAATAAAGTTTTGTTGTTTTTTTTAAACTGCATTTTCTTGAATTACCCAATATATTACTACTTAAATATGTTCATTCTTTATTATTAAATTATTGCATGTTTTCTTGGATACTAAATTCCTTTTCCTGATTCAGTATTTATTTATTACCTTCTTAGACTAAGGAGTTTATGACCATATTTATATAACTCTTTTATACGACTAAGTATGGGCTAGATTCTCACATCAATTAAATTTTACTTCAAAGGGTTCCTTCTAGTTACTCAAAAAACTGACGCATACCTAAAACTTCTGAGTTTTTAATTATTATCGAAAACAAAAAACTGTTTCTTCTTTTACGGTTTCGAGGTGGATCACAATTTTAAGCACATGAATTTATGTTTCATTTTCAGTTTGTTCCATTTCTATATTTCTTGGCTATATGTTTTGTTAAGATTCACCAGAAAATTTGTATGTGTGGTTTTTCTGTGTTAAAAACAAATCTGACGCCGGTTTTAAATATAAATTTTTTTTTTTTTAATTCACTCCGTTCAAATTTAGATTTAAAAAAAATTAATTAATTTTATTTTAATGACTCAAATATTTACTATTTATGATATTTAATCATTTGTTAATTATAAAAGTTTGTGAATACATTTAAAAAAAAGTAAATAAATTAATTACAAGTTTTGAGGTAAAATTTTGTGCATGGTTAAATCGAAGATCAATATTTAAAATAAATGTAGCTTGCATTGACTAATGATTTTCCACATTGTACGACTATATTCAGGTGCTACAGAGAATTTGAATGGGGTGATTTTACTCTGGAGGACGCTGATAGAGAAGGAAGGCCGCAAACTTTGGTAACACAGGGAAATATTACTGCTGTGAGGAAAATGCTTAATAAAGACCAGCGAGTGATATATTTACAGATAAAGGAGACCTTACATCTTCATGCACCAGCAATTCATTCGATTCTAAGTGACCTTTTACACGTTAAAAAAACTTTGTCTTTGGGTCACATAATCTAACTGAAGAGCATATGACTCTTCATCTGACTTGGTGTTGAAAAATGCTGAAAATATTTTGTAAGGGACAATCCAGTATGTACATGTGGTAAGTGACGAGACTTGGCTGTACTATTATGTGCCAACCAAGGCTCAAAACAATGTTTGGGTTTTTGATTAGGATACACTAGTAACTCTCATAAAATCTCGATCTGTTAAAAAAAAAATTATTACTGTATTTTTCAGATTAAGCACAATCATAGTGTGTCGTTTTAGACATAGAATACAGTCATAGCTTAGTGGTAAGCTTTGATTTTCTTCTCCAAGATGTTAAGTCCTAGGTTAAGAAAATACTAAAGCCTATTAGGGTAAGAACATATTATACATGTAATGCAGGCAGTTCACTCTCGCCAAGTGGCTCCTAGACAAGCTACAAGCTTTGTAGGAGTCGAATTGGACAGTTTTAGCTAATTTTTTTATCAGAGGTTCTAATTATGAACTCTATCGGTCGGATCCCAAATCACTTTTCAGCCTGGCATATCTCTGAAAAGTGTAAAACTCCGTTGTCCCATTCAGTTGAAAAAAATAGCTGAAGTAGAACAGAACCTAAACAAATTTGCACCTTTCTCCTAAAACATTTAATATCATCAAATGTATATGTTTTGAGGCATTTGGAAGCAATTCGAGTTATTTTTATTTTGCCATCAACACATATTTTGAACTGTAAATGCATATTTATCTGCATATTAGTAGTTAACATTTGAAATTTCTGAACAGATAAAACAGTAAAATATGAATAAAAACCTAAAATTGGCTATGGGAACTCCTATTCTTTTTTTCTGCCCATTGAATGAGTTCATGTTTGTCTAGGTGCTAATTCTTACCTTTGTGGGAACTTTCTCTTGGAATTGTTTAATCAGATTAATTTATTATTCTTGCTCCTTCATGAAATAATGAATATAATTCTCTTTTCTTTTTCCCTTCTTCCTTCCATCATTCTATTACTCTGCAGTGTCCACCAAAACTCATTATTTGTTACCTGTTTATTTTTATACTCCTAAATGCTAAAAATCACTCTTGCAATGATGAAAGATCTTTTTGGGAAGTATGTACGTGAATTCTCTGTTGAGACTTAAGAGGGTAATGTAAACATTTTATTTCGATAAAGTTGTGTTAACTACTGCATGGTTGTTATTACCACAGTACAAAAAAAAAAAAAAAAAAAAAAAAAAAAAAAAAAAAAAAAAAAAAAAAAAAAAAAAAAAAAAATTGCAATGCACAAATAAATCATAAAAGGTCAAATTTTGAAGGAAAAAAAAAAAAAAAAAAAAAAAAAAAAAAAAAACTTACCCAAACTGCTACTGGATCAGAAAAGTCTGGTTTCAATAATGATTTGTTATATTTTAGTTCGAGCTAACATACCCTTCCATAAATTGAGTCACTTTGAGTTTTATAATTTTCTTTTTTAATTTTAGCCTTGTCTTAATTATTACCTTAAATATATTTGTATATTTTTCAGTTTTTATTGCATATAAATCACAGCCCTAGTAATGAGGAACTGTAATTGTGAATAAAAGAAGAGCCTTGCCATGTGCAGAAAGAAACCTGAATTGACGAGCCTAGGCCTGTGTAATCGGTCGCCTTCCCTCCTGTCTTTTGGACTCTGGGCGACCCAGTACACTCTCATGCTTGCCTGCTTTCTCCTTGCCTTGGTCAGAGTGTACTGCTGGCATTACATATAACATATCTGTTGGTGGTAAAGGTGGTTTTGATTTTGTATTTTGTGTTCCTGCCTTTTGCTATATAATGTTCATCACAGTCGACTTTTATGTCCACAAATTTTGTAGCTAGTTTTGCTGCTAATTTATTTGGTTGACATTCTTTTATGAATTTAATTTTGAGTAGTATTTACATATAATTTTTTTTCACTACTAGTATAGTTTCCATTGCACAACTATTATTTTGACTAAATTTTGGGGTTCATTGCTTCAAGGGGACATAATTCAGACAGAGGATAAATAAAATTTCCTTTTGTTTCATCTCATTTTTTGACTTGGTGCTTTAATTTCATTGAGCAGCATTTGAAAACAATTACATTCTCTCACAAGTAATATAATTAAAGTAAAATAAATTAAAAATGGAAAGAAAATAAATTTAATTCTTAATTATTTTAATTTGTAACAAGTAAAAAAATATATTAAAAAAAAAGATAAGAAATTCTTAACAACTATTTATTAAAAAAAAAATAAAATTATTAAAAATATGCATTTCAGAAAATTTATAAAATATCAATCCTCGTTTTATAGATACAAAAATCTTTTTTTCTTCTTTTTTTTCATCTAATGCATCATAAAGGCAGGTATAAGCTCAAAGATCTTCTTAACATGGAAATAACATTTAAATGGTCAAACCACAGCCATTAGGACGGATTTAATAATGGATCTAATAAATACAAAGTCATTAATCAATTTAAAAAAAAAATATTTCAAGACATTTGATAGTGTTTCTGTGCACATGTAGATGTTAACAAACGTAGAACAAGACACATGTGAACTCAGTTATCAAGAAAACAAAGATAATAGACAATCATTTAGAGATTCATTAACATAAACATAATTTTAAACTAATTAAAATTCATATAATAAAAAAACTAAGTTTATATAAATAGAATAACTTTAATTAAATTCTTATGCCAGTTTTATCAATTTCTTCTATAGATAAAGTAGACAGGGATACAGTCAGGTTGCAAAAATCAAGCATCCAAATTAAAAATTTTTCAAAGGGCACTGATATTTTTGGATGTAGAAGCTTAAATATTGGTATTCTATTTAAAAAACACTAACTTGAATATATTGGCTTTTTACAATCTTTACAACATCCCAGACTACTTTTGTCATAAAATATTCGACAGTCAACCATATAACCTCTTATCAGTTTTAATTAATTATTACCTAAACAAAGATGTAAGATCTAAAATATCATTACAAACTTTAACTTAAATAAATAAATTTAACAAAATGTAATGTACTTTAACTTGAAACAGTTTATTTACTTTTTCGGTAAGTAATCTGATTTAAGTATATAAACTTCTAGGGAAAACAAATGTTTAAATAAAAACAAAGGTTCACCTCTGTTAACTGCGAACAGACAACTGTGACAAAATTACACTTAATCTATAACAGTGGCATAAATAATGGAATTGCCAATCAAACAATTAATCATAATGTTAACTAAAAGTAACGGAATATAAGTATTTTTTCAATAATTATAAGGTAGTCAAATACTACATAGCTATTTCTAGTAGTGAAATTACTATGATGCTATTGTCAGCTTTTAGAATTAAATAAAATTAAAATTGTCATAGAAATTACTAGAGAAACTGATGCAATAATTTGACTTGAGCCTGCATAACAATCCACAAGCCTTTTTGCCCTCATAAAATCTTTTCCAAGATAATCTGAAAACCACCTTTTTTCTTCAGGAACTACTTGAAGTTGAGTAGTTGCATCTTGGAATATGAGATCAGCATATGGAGGCGATGAAGAAAACATAGCAAAACTAAAAATAAAGCAATATGAAAATAAATAGTGTAGGTGTAAGTTTTTTAAGATAGGCTATTTTGAAAAAAAAAAAAAACAACATAAAAATAAACTTAATACAAATCTTACTCATCACTAAACAGAAATGATTTTTTCTTATTTAATTCAATCACAACCAATGGATATGTATGTAAATGGTAAAAAAAAATAAAATAAAATGCCATGAAAATAGAAGAAATACCTCTCTAGAACCTATTATAATTTGATTTTAATTATTTATAATTACAATTTTTAGCTGTATGTATAAATATAGAGGGGGAGAGAAGCAATACCTCTCCCGAGCAAATTATAATTTTAATTTAATTAATTAAATTAATGATTAGTTACAATTATAGTTAACCTTCAATAAATTAAAAAAAATCAATGTAGTTCACTCACTAAAGAAAGAACTATAACAAAAATTTATCAAGAACTATCCTGAAATGGATAACTCATCACACTGGTTCAAGAGGGTAACATTACATACCTAAAAATTTAATAAACTCGGTTGCACAAGAGCTAAAAATATAATAATTACACCACCTAACAACCATAAATATGAGACTGACCCAATGATAATTTAATTAATAACGTGTCAATAACAAAATTTTTTGATTCTCGATACTGGTACTGCTACCATAACATCGATTCTCGAAAACAATACCACAGTATAGAAATAACTGCTATAAAAAAAATAATCCAAGTAAATTATAAATATAACCAGAATAGATTAAAATTAATCTGTTATGTACATTTCACAGTTATAATAGTTTATACCCTTCCATAAAAAATATCTTAAGAAATAGAAAATAAATTACTATAAACCTATGTAATTAATTTTGATCAAAGTGTACTCACTTGAATTCATCTTGATCTTTCCTTCCGTAAAATTGTTGAGCATATACAAAAAGATTTATGTACGCATTAATTTCAGTCCTATTGTAAGCATACCCACCTCTTGCTACAATGGCATTCGCTTTCACACGACCTAAATTACACTGTTCATAATTATCCATTGTTGAACGTGTGCCTGTAAAAAAACATCTTTTCAATCAACAATCAAATTAATATAAAAAATGTATAAAAGAACTAATTTCATAATCAAGTAAAAGTAATTCCTTTTCATATTTTCAAACACAAAGTAAAATAACCTATTAACTTCTTACTGGGCCTCAAACCCTCTTCTGAAACTATCCAAACTTTTGATTGATCTGTCAAAGGAAAAGGAAAAACTTAATTTGAACCTAAAAAGGAATGAGTTGAAAACAATTATTGGCCCATTTTAATTTCTCTTAAAATATTAACACAAACAGTTGAAGGTTGTGGTAAATACTTGTACTGTGTTTATTTAGAGGAATAAGGAAAAGCTATACACATTTGTAGTGAATTTTAAAGCTAATTAACGAACTTTTACTTGAAAAAAAAATTTTTGGATCGGATAGAGATTTTGGAGTTATAACGAAAAATGTGCCAAAAAGTTAGATTTCACAACAGCACACCATTTTAGCTAGCTGGCATTGGTATTTTAATGGACTTGATAAAAATTTCATTTATGGGGTCTGATTGCAAAATTATCCAGCTTTCAGATGAAAAAAAGAAATTTAGGATCAGACAAATACTTTCGTAGTTTTACCTGAAATGGTACCGATGTGTTTTCTTGGAGAAGTGCGAGTTAGCCAATCTTTGGTGGCCAAACCACTTTAAAACTATTGATCGGAGCTAAAAAAGTGATCAAAAACGAATTTGTTACAAATTTGGTGGTTTGCTTTAATAATTTACAGAACACCAAATATACTAAAAATAACGGTTTCCAAGTTATTTGATCAAATGGCTAAGAACATACGATTTTCTACCCGTCGTTTCAGTCATACATTTTCACTCAGAACAGTGGATAAATTGCATCCATGCATTTGAAAAAAAGGGTGAAATAACTCAGTTTTCTTTCCTACGGACTCTCGGTATAATAATACATCTAAATCAAGTGGTGATAAAACTCAAGACATTAAAGTGAACCGTAAGAACATAAAAGCACTTGTAAAAAGCATTGTTGGTTGAATTTATATTATTCAACCAAAAAATTAGAGATGTTAATTAATTAATATAATATTAACTGAAGGTTAATATTATTAACCTTCATCCACTCATGTCTTTGAATGAGAAAAATACAAATAACCTCTAAACAATAATCCTGTTATAAACAAAAAATTCAGTATTAAAAGCATTGCCAATAATGTGCTTTGTACCTAAACAGGACTCTTGATAATGCCTATTAATAAATTAATAAATAAATAAATACTTTAATGTAAATTGAAATACATATGTGATTTAAAGCAAATTCAGCAAGGAGAAAGTTGACCTCAATATAGATTACATATACAATAACATTTACTTATAGAAAGATAATATTTCCTGTATACCATGTAATACTTACAAAGTGTTTTTTCACCAAGACTAGTATAAGCCTTTTATTAACCATGCTATCAGTTAAGGCATGGGTTATAGAACTATTTAGTATTGTAATTTGATCCAATTGATAAAACCATACAGTACCTTTCCAGTTACAAAAAAACACATCAACTTCGGTTGAATATTTATTTATAATTTAAATTAACTTCACATTATTCAAAAAATAGTTCCAGTTTTCATATTTTATCCATTTAGTAGAATTTTTATAATTTAAAGTTTAAAAACTGTTAGTCTCCAAAATGTTTTATTCAGTTATATTGAATCGTCATCATTTGTTAAAAACATATGGTTTGTGGTGTCACACTGCTACACTAATTAAGTTAGACTGGTTTCAAATTGCATCTAGAATTAACGACTTATATTATTAATGGATTTCTTCTCTTATTCTTCTTTATCTTCCTCCTTGTGCCATAACTTGCATGGAGGGGCCTCAATCCAACGCTGCCAAGCCTCATGGTCCTTGCAGAGCTGCTTCAGTTGATGGAGAGTTCCTCCTCCTATCTTCTAGATATACTCCTCATATAAAACCCTAGCATGGTCTCTTGCCAGTGGGTTGAGCTTCCATCACTTTTCCAGGCTCTTGGTCCTCATTCGTCTTACATACGTGGCTGAACCACTTGAGATGTCGTTTCTCTACAGTGGTTTTTAGTGCGGGGATTTTTAATTCTTCTCTAATCCTCTTGTTTCTTATGTGGTCTCTTCTTGTTTTTCCAGCAACCCTACAAAGGTATTTAATTTTAGCTCCACTTATTCTGCTGATCTGCTTGTCCAGCATGATCCGGCTCTTGCTCCTATAGGTAAGAGTAGGGAGGTATATTGATTTGTAAATGTGGAGCTAGGTTTCCTGCTCCACATCTCGGTGGCCTAACAATTCTGTTGCATATACTATAATAGATTTGGTTGGCTCTCGCAATCCTATTTCCAATTTTGAAATTTAACCTGCCTTATCTGTTCATGTTAGTTCCCAAGTAGAGAAAGTTCTCTGCTACTTCAAGAACCTCACCGTTACACTCTACCTCCACTGTCTCCTCCTCATCTCAGGAAACGATCAGTATCTTACTCTTAGAGGCGTTGACATTCATTCCTTTTCTATAAAGTTCCTCTTGTCACTCCAGTGGGGCCTGTTGCAGCTTTTCTTCTGTTTCACAAATGAGAACGATATTATCTGTGTACAAGAGAGACTGGCTGAGTATTGTCCTCATGTTCCATTTACCAATAACTGCACGAGCCGTTCACCTTTTACAAATTTTATGGATTTCATCCATAAATACAATAAATAAGAGTGGACTCAGGGTTCAACTTCTCTATCAATGGAAAAAGAAATAGATTCTATTCCATTAATCCTTACCACTCCTTTTGAATTTGTATAAATGGATTTAATGGCATAAATAAGGTCTCTTGGGACATTTTTTGCAGCAAGAGCATTCCATATTTCTTGACATGGGAATCAAGTCAAATGGATTTCAACAGTGGAAAAAATAGCACCATTCAGTTTTGAGTATCGATGTCTTGTTGAAGAGAACGCCTAGTGGGACTTTGAAGCATTGCATTGTTACACTGTAAAATAGATACTGTAGATAGATACTGACAAATTACCAGGTATGCAAGTTTAAAATGTTGTTTATTTCTTAAAATAAATACACAGTAATTTAAAAAAAAGTATAATATATTTTATTCAAAGTACTGACCCTCGCTTTCTACACATTTTGCCCATCTCTCGGGCAATATATGGATACCATTCCAAAAGAATGCTTCATCTTTATTTGAAATCCATTCATCGAGCCATTTTCGTACGTTTTCGAAATTGTTGAAGTGTTGCTCCGCCAATGAGTGTCCCATCGATGAGAAGAGGTGATAAACAGAAGGCGCCAGGTCAGGTGAATACGGCGGGTGGGGTAGGAGTTCCCAACCAAGCGAAGAAATCGTTTCCTTAGTCAATCTGGCTGAATGTGCAGGAGCGTTATCATGCTGAAGAATGACTTTGGCGTGCCTGTGAGCCCATTCTGGGCGTTTTTTCGATCAATGCGTGACTCAAATTGATCATTTGTTGTCGGTAGCGCTCGGTATTGACTGTTTCGCCGGGTTTGAGAAGCTCGTAGTAGACTACTCCCTTCTGATCCCACCACACACACAGCATTGTCTTCTTCCCAAAACGATCCGGTCTTGCACTCGATGTGGATGGTTGTCCTGGCGTTACCCATGATTTTTTTTCGTTTGGGATTCTGAAAATAAATCCATTTTTCATCGCCAGTTACAACTCGATGCAAAAAACCCTTTCTTTCGTGGCTTAAAAGCAGCATTTCGCACACAGTTTTTTTTTCGTTTTTTTCCATCTGTCGTTCGTCCAATTCATGTGGAACCCATTTTCCAACCTTTTGAATCTTTCCCATAGCTCTCAGGCGATCGGAAATGGCTTGCCTAGTGACATTCAACTGTTCTGCCATCATTTGTTGGGTTTGGGTATTGTCTTCGTCTAATAAAGATTGCAATTCGAAGTCCTCAAACTTTTTTGGTCGATTTTTCTCGTTTTTGATCAGTAACATCAAAATCACCACGTTTGAAACTTTGAAACCAACGTTCACATGTCCTGACGGTTGGAGCAACATCGCCATAAGTCTCAACAAGAATTCGATGACATTCAGATGCCTTTTTCTTTTGATTAAATAAGAAAATCATGACATGCCGCAAATGCTCTTTATTTGGCTTAAAATTAGACATTTTTAACACCAAAGAAAGGTATGATACGTCCACGTAAACGACTTAAAAACAACTGACTTTTGTAAACAAATGACTAACAAACAAAATAGCGTTTAGAGATAAGCAAATCCTTCAATAGGCTAAGAGCGCATTCTATTGGAATTAAAACGACATTTTAAACTTGCATACCTGGTAAAAATTCATTAAATTGGACTATCAATAATGCTGTTTGGATCAATAATGCTGAAACAAATTAATTGATCTTAACTAAAATTAAAATTAAATGGCTTTGTGAAATTTATCAAATTGTGAAATATATTTTGTTTTTTTCTTAGTTATTATTTTGTGTAATGATTCAAAAGTCAACTTTTTATTTGACTGTTTTTGTGAATTATGTTATTTAATGTAAAATTTTTAATAATTTTTTTTTTTGCCTAATTGAATTATTTTGTATCATAAGCTGGAAACGTGGTTTTCTTTATATATATTTTTTGTTAGTTTATTGTTTTGTGGTCTTTCTCTTCTCTAATTATTTTAAAGACTACACATTGGGAACCGACTGGCAATTGGATATAAGTAGGTGGACAATTAAGTTAAACCCCTCTTCCAACACTATCTATAACCTTGCACAATCAGCTGAGTTAGGAAAATGGAGGATGTAGTTCCGCAGACGCCCCCATTTTCAAATGCCTATTTCTTCCATGTCACCCCACCAAAACATAAATCTAATTAGTGCTATTTAATCTACATTTAACCAATTTTCTTCTCATACTTAATTATTTAAAGTGTATACAATTATTATGTTGAAAATATTAATTTATAAAAGTTGGGGTGTCTGCGGAACTACGAGGGTAAGTCAATAATTATCTGCAATATAGTTATAAAATTTTATTGAAATGAAATAGGAAACTTACAAGTACATCATTTTTCGACATAGTCCCCTTGCTTTTCAACGCACTTGGTCCAACGTTGTTCAAGTTTCCTGATGCCCTCATGGAAGAAGGTTTTGGGTTGAGATGCGAGCCAGGAATGCACCGCTTCTTTCAATGCTTCGTCCGAGGCAAATCGACGGCCCCTAATTGCCTGTTTCAGTGGACCAAACAAGTGAAAATCAGATGGAGCGAGATCGGGACTATATGGAGGATGATTCAATACTTCAAAATTGAGTTTCTGAAGCGTTTTCTACAGTGTGGGCAGCTGTATGCGGACGGGCATTGTCGTGCAACAACACAACGCCTTTTGACAGCAGTCCTCGGCGTTTGCTTCGAATTGCAGGCTTCAGCTTAGCAGTAAGCATCTCACTGTAACGTTCACTGTTTATTGTTGTGCCCCTTTCCTGATAATGTTCCAGTAATGGACCTTGTGAGTCAAAAAAAAACCGTAAGCATAAGTTTTCCTGCGGACGGTTGGGTTTTGAATTTTTTCTTGCACGGTGAATTTGGATGTTTCCATTCCATACTCTGCCGTTTACTCTCCGGCTCGTAATGATGGATCCATGTTTCGTCACCAGTAACGATCCTGTCTAAGAAGTTGTCCCCTTCGTTAACATAGCGATCCAAATGTTTTGTGCACACGTCCAAGCGCGTTTGTTTATGCAACTGTGTCAGTTGTTTTGGAACCCATCTTGCACAAACTTTATGAAACCCAAGTCTGCTGTAAATGATTTCGTAGGCAGAACCGTGGCTAATTTGCAGACGATTTGCCACGTCGTCAACAGTTATCCGTCTGTCTGAGAGAATCATTTCATGTGAACGCTCAATGTTTTCCTCGTTTATGGCGGTAACTGGTCGTCCAGCTCCTTCATTTTGCGTAACACTTGTGCGACCATTTTTGAATTTTTCAATCCATTCATAGACACTCCGTTGTGGCAAACAATTGTTCCCGTACTGTACCAAAAGTCTTCGATGAATTTCGGCCCCTGATACACCTTCCGACCACAAAAAACGGATCACTGAACGTTGCTCTTCTTTGTTGCAAATAGAAAGTGGAGCGGCCATTATTAACAGCACGACAGCGATAACAAAACTAACCTACCAGCTTGATACGCACATAAACATAACAACGAATAAACAAAGCATGCGCCATCAACACAAAAGAACAGTACTGCCAACATAAACAAAAATATAGCTATATTGCGGATAATTATTGACTTACCCTCGTATTTACCAAGGGAAAAAGTTCCGTAGACGTCCCCAGCCCTTTGCTACGTAAAATGATGTTTAAATATTATCGTAGGTTACAACTAAAATTCAAGGACATTTTGGTTTATTGTTTATTGTGTCACCGATTTAATCTCTAATCTCAAACCCGCTATTTCAACAAAATACTAAAAAAAATCATTGTGACTCTTAATATCACTGTGGCAAGAAAATATAATCGAGGAAGGATTGTGGACGGTAGTTGGATTCTTGTGATGATAGAATGGGATGGGCAAAAAAAGTTCCGGATGGAAATTTGCTCCCACAATAAGCGTGACGCTTTAACTTTGCTACCTCTGATTATAAAAAATGTCAAACCTAAAATAACTAAATTGTTATCCATGTTATCAATTGTTATTGTTATCCAAAAACCTATAAATATGTGGCAAGCGACAATGGCGTTTTAGTAAAACTAATGAACCTATCTGAACCAAATTTTAGCTACATCATCTTCATAGTTCTTGAAAGATTTACAATTAGAAAATTTACTATAATAATAATTTATACTATTTTAAAAAGGACAAGCCATTTTTCGTTTGTGATCACTAATCACGAATACTACTGAACCAATCTGTACTAAATATTAACTAAACATCATCTTCATAGTTCCAAGAAGGTTTAGGTCGATCCTTTACTTTTTTATATTGTGCGTAAAAATATGATCCAGGGGCCTTTTATCGTAAGCATTGATAATCCAGTTTTTTTTCCGCAAGAGCTTCTTAATAGTCTTTATCTATCTTGATTACCAATTCATACATTAGAATTAAAAATTTTATGTCTAATGGTGCTTTTACGTAATCTTCAACCACCTAATCAGTGCAATTATAACTAGATTAATAATTACTGCTATGCGTGAAAAAATCATTGAAGAAATAATGCTCAACCACATGCAAAAATACAAGAATCTTATCGGTAAACAAATAAAACTTTAATTTTTAGTTGAAATTATCTTTACTTATTATGAGGGCGGGCGAAGCCGCGATGGGGATGCTAGTGTTTTTATATAGTCCAGATAGGTCATGAGAACTAAACATGAAAAATATGATCATGTTTAAGAGTCTAAAACACAAAAACGGATAATCCAATCAAAAATTTTTACAACAGTTGTAAATCATTAAATGTGCAAAATAGGAATTTAAAAGTAAAAAATTTGCCCATTCCTACTCTGAGATATGTCAAACCAAAAATTGTCGATTACTTTTGGATAAATTGTGTTGCTGAAATTGCAAACAAATCTCAAATAGAACAGAGAAATTAGCTTCAAACCTTGAACTACAAAAATAAAAAGATCTGACAGCTAGATTTTGTTCACCACTCTTAGCTTTAAATGTGGTAAAAAATCTTCCTCAAAATAACGTAGAGTTTGGGTAGGGAAGGGGAAAAAGGGATGAAAATCGTATGTTCTAAGCTGTTTGATCAAATAACTAATTTTTGATGTATATAACGCATTTTGTGTTATATACATTATTAAAGCAAATCAAATTTGGTTCTATTAATTTTTTTTGCTCAGATCAATAGATTTAGAGCAGTAGGGAAGGGAAAAATATGATATTTTGTCAAAAACTTTTTAAACAAATTTTAGTTTTAAACATAATTTTGAATTCAGCTAATATTCTACTGAATATTATTTAGTCTCTAAACTTAAAAACAATTTTTTGATTAGATAAGATAAGGGGTATGTAATGGTAATGGTTGTGGTACTACAAATGTGGCTATGGCATTTTTAAATGGAAGATCTTGATAGCTCAAAGTTAATAGGGAAAGTTTCATACAATTGTGATGCTTCGGATGAAAATCGTATGGAAAGGTTACCTAAATATGACTAAAACTGAGGGTCTTGATTATGAATTACGAAAGATATGTTTTGAGACTAAAAATTAAGAAAATAAATTATAGTTTAAAAAAACACGCTTTAATATCAAATAAAACTAAAAATAAGAAAATTATGTTGATTTCATGTACATTCTGTGTAACGGCAATAACAAGCTTGACAATTAATTATGATTAATTAATTTGGAATAAAATAAAAATAAAACTTTAGCTATTAACAAAATAGTTCACTTTATGGTAAAAAGCCTGGGGTGCTTTATATTATAAGTAACTAGAATTTTATTGGTAACTAGAGAGAGATATGCTATATTAATAAGCATATTTCCTCACAACTTTTTTGGGCACCTATACACACAGTTTACTGATCTGTCTATTCTTAGATAACAATATTCTGATATTTTTATCAGATTGATTATCAGATACTGTTATAACATTAATTCATACATTTATAGTATGGGTATAATTCATAAAAGAAGAGTACTTTTATCTCGGTACATAACAAAAGTTTGTTGCACCCTACGCTTTTTTACTATTAATTGAACTATTTTGTTAATAATTAAAGTTTCACTTAAATTTTATTCCAAAATAATTGATATTTCATCGTCAAGCTTTTTATTGCTGTAACTAGTGATGGGTCGTTCTGAGTAGAACTTCCATCCGCTCAGAGCCCTATCACCTCGCCATACCGCGTATAGGCATCTTCAAAATAAACCGCTTTCTGAAAAATTTTCTGTTCTACCGACAGAGCTTGGCTACTTCTTTTGGATTAAAATAAATTTGGTTTTTAAGAATCAGAATCAAGCTGATCATGCAAAAAGTCTTGTAAAGGATAGGATGACTGGTTTAAACTTCCACCAGTCGCGCCAATTTCCACAACACAAGCGGTCGCGCGTGTTGTAGAAAGTACAACACCCTGTTTTGTTTTTTTTTTATCCCTTTTTGTCTAAATTTTGTATGAAATCTATTAAATAAAACATTTTTGAGCATTCTACATTTAAATGAGAGTATATGAACAAAATATCCCCTGAGACAATAATATTTTGAACATAAATGAAAATATGATTGAAAATAATAAAAACAAAGATACAACTAGATAAATCTGTATTTACAATATTATGATCAGATATCATTATTTGCATATCTAAAATGGTTGTTTTTATGATCAATTATTGTAAATAAAGTTTTTTGAGGATCAATTTTAACAAATAAAATTTAGATATCCACTGGCTGCTTTCCCCCCCTCCCCCCGCATCATCTTCAATGCTACCTTCTACATAGGTTTCTGCATTATGATCTAGAACATCTGTTTCCTCTTTACTCAATTCCAAATTTTTATTTGATTGTACGTTTTTTTTTTTCCCTCGTCTAGTTCTGCAAAATTCGAGGAATATATTTCAGTTTTATAGGTTTCCACCAAATCAAAACATTCCGAATATTATCGCTGACTAAGATAAAGAAAAGCAAAAATGCAAAAGAAGCCCATTTGCATTATATCGAATCCAGCTTATTGCCGAGAAAGGTACCAAAAGAAACAAAAAAAAACGAGAGCGGTAGCTTGTTGTACTTTGTGCAACACTGAGAACTAAATATCTCGCAATCAGGAAACTATCCCTCCTACCACTTTGAAAAGTTCCTGGTGGCAAACAGAGGAGGTTATCGAGGGATAGCTTCAGCAAATTTTCTGGGAAGCTCAACGGAAGAGAGAGAGAGAGAGAGAGAGAGAGAGAGAGAGAGAGAGAGAGAGAGAGAGAGAGAGAGAGAGAGAGAGAGAGAGAGAGAGAGAGAGAGAGAGAGAGGAGGAGGGAGGGAGGGAGGAGAGGGGAGAGAGGGGAGAGGGAGGGAGAGAGAGAGAGGAGAGAGAGAGAGAGAGAGGGAGAGAGAGAGAGAGAGAGAGAGAGAGAGAGAGAGAGAGAGAGAGAGGAGAGAGAGAGAGAGAGAGAGAGAGAGAGAGAGAGAGAGAGAGAGAGAGAGAGAGAGAGAGAGAGAGAGAGAGAGATATGTTAATGGATGTGGTTCAACAGAAAGCAGAAACCTTTATTGAATAAAACTATTTTAAAAGAAAACAATTTTTTTAATAACTATATTTAGCTATTTAAACCTTCCTAATATTATAGTACCTATAAGTTTCCTAATTATAAAATAGAAAGAGATTATCAGCCCGAATTCACAAGAGATAGAACGCTACTGCACAGTAAGTAGGTAGCATAGTTCACTTTCACTAGTAGGTTAGTCAAACTGATGTGGAACGAAAATTGGAACAGACCGTAAAATTTCATTCCGCTTTTAAGTCGGAACGGCCCTTCACTTGTATGTAGAAGGTTAGACAAACTGATGTGGAACGAAACGAAAACTGGAACTGGTTCCAATAGTGGAACGAAATCGAAAATCTCATTCCGCTTATAAGTCGGAACGGCCCTTCACTAGCTGTAACACAAACTATTCATGAAATCAAAATTATTTTCTTCTTTTTATTTCAGTTTGCTATTAAAGCATGTTTTTAAAAAGTTTTTTAAACTATAATTTATTTTTTTAAAGTGTAGCGACACATGCAGTATAAACTAGTTGTTTATTTATGACTGCACCCCTGCCTTGATAAACTTTCTTCAAACAAAGGAAACTTACTAGTTTATATAATATTTTAATATTTACATCATAAATACCAGTTACATACCATCAGGACATAGAAGTTGGAAGTCCTCCTTAAGAGTGTTTCTTGCCCACCATTCTTTTCTTTTACCATCTGTATTCTCAGATATTGTAGTATGCTTAACAAATGCAACATCTCCACCACCTTCAACTAAACATCTGAAAGCTCCTAAAAAAAAAAAATAATAAAAAAAATAAAATAAAATAACAAGTGAAATAACAAAAGTTTAAAGGCTGATAAAATTTTAAATTAAAAGCTGATAAACTAAATATTAATTATGAAATACAAATTTAAATAGGTTCTCTGTACAAATTATACAGCTGAGCCCCCATCAGGAAATCTGTTGTTGTTGAGTCAGCCCCATTACAAAAATAAAAGAGAAATGAAACAATGTTAAGAATAAACAAACGTCTATATAGGTACTAAAAGTTCTGAATGAATTAAAAATTACCTGTGTGACCATAATAATCTTCAGAAGCATCACGATGACAATATCTATATGAGGTTCCATGACAGAGGTGACACATATTTTCATAAGGCGAACCCGTATTGTATTCTGGGCTTTGTGAACCAGGAAGGCACATTTTGGAAAAATATTCAGAAGCTGCTTTCATAGAATCACAACCATAACTTCTCATCCACCCGTTGGCTAATAAAAATGCCATTGGTATGATCCAGCCAGCTCCAGTATTAACACCTCCATGACAAGTATTTTTTCCTGGAATCAATATTTCAACATATGTTAGATTAAACATTTGATGAAAACTAAAGAAAATAATAAAATTATTAACCCTCTCAGTAACATCTTTCTTGGATTTCTAGGTGTGTAAATGTATTCATAAGGCTATGTATATGTATGGTTTCCTGCTAGAAAAGTGAGATCCTGAAAGAATGATGGCCACACTGCAATTTTCATGCAGGTCAGGACACCTCCTTCTGATATTCTGTAACTAAACTTATCGGCCCCTTGATTGGAATATACAACCACTTAAGTATTTGTTATATTTTCTTACGATTATACTTTTCCAATATTTTTCTTTAGTTTTTCTTCCTGTTCCTTTTCTGCCCTTTCATGATCTAATCCTAATATCATACAATATACAAGCACCTTAGTTCCTTCCAAAATACAATTTCCTTCCTGAAATATAGAATTCTTCACTCTAGAATCCTCTTAGACTTTGAAGCTCAGAACTGGACCATAATTAACTTCTTTTCCTTGATCAACCCTGGCATAAATATTCTCACAACTAACCTAAACATCCTCGACAACCATGCACTTCACAAATCCTTCACATTTCGTCACCAACCTATTCCTTACACCAGTCAAGAAATCATGAGGCAATATGAAGATAAAACTGGATATTTGTGTACTTAATATAAAACTACACTTTGATCCTCGCGTGGATCTCATTACCATGTAGGGGAGTGTCCCACGGGTGACGGATGTGGGAATGGTCGATGGAACTTCTTCTTAAGTTCCTCCGGCTAAGTCCGATGGACTCGCTGACCACAGTTTTACTTCTGTAGGTGAGACCCAAGAATGCCATATAACTTTCTTCTTTTTTTTATGATTGAGCAAACCAAAGATAATTTTAAGACTTTGCTAAGAAGATGAATATATTTTTACAAAAGAAACAGTTTCATAAAACTGATTAAATAAAATGTAACTACAACAAATGGCAAGTAATTATGAAAAAGTACTGACAGTCAAAATCTTATGATCTGTAAATAACTCATCATAAAATTTTTAATGTTTACCTTTGAGATATGTTATTTCAGTACTTGGATCTTCTTCTTTGGAAACAGCAACGGCATAGTATTCTGGCACACCTAAATTATATACTTCAGCCATGATTGGCACTAGACTATAATGAAGTCCACTGGTGTATATGTCTCCAGCATCAAAAACTGATATGTCAGCATCACTGCAACATTGATTTTAATCGACTTATCATAACTGATTAACAATATTTACATCATTTTACTAAAATAATGAACATTGTACTGTGGAACTGTTCCTATGCAAATAAATATCCCACCTAACAAATGCTTTTATTCCACAATCTTCCAATTTATCAAACAGAAAATTGTCTAGAATGAAAAAATACTGTTTCATACTGATAATAAATTCTCCTCCAATTCTGCCAGTTGTTGTTGTTTATTGGGGCTTAACATCCTTATGTACTCTAACTAGGGCAGGAAGGACAGGTTTCCAACATATTCTAGGCATGGTAGGAAGGTCAAGATTTATTTTGTGGGTCTGCCACAAAATAACTTTTAAGCAAACCAGATGGAATTTGAACCCACGATCTTCAGTACCGAGTGCACTGAGACCCTCGCCCCGACTCACTCGGCCATCGAATCCCCATCTCTGCCAGCTAACCCACACAAAGCAGTAAAGATGGGAAGCAATAACGAGGAAGAAGCTACATTGGTTTAAGGGAAACTTGTAGTTGGGGCTCCAAGCATATTGGACGAGGTCATATTCAATAAGGGTTAAATAATAAAAATTGAAAGAAAAGTGTGGGTGTTTTTCCATTGCTCAATTTTAATTTTTTAAATACTATTTAAAATCTCTACAACTATGAAATGAATGTTGACTTTTAAACTACGACTAGAATAGGTTGGTAATCTGTAGATAACCCCTCCTTCCTGCCCCTGCCGGAATAAATGAGGACCTTAAGCAAAAAAAAAAAAGTTGAGATTAATCTATATTTGTTTTATTTTGAATATAAACCATATAAGTAAAATTTTAACTGTCCTTTCACTATATAAAAACCAAATGAATGATTTCCTATTCTATTAAAAAATATTATTACAAACTATACTATGTATTTAGAATCTGTTTAAGACATAATAATGACTAATAAATTTGAATTTACCCATTCCTTATGGCTTGCATACAATGGATATGATTATGTGCTTTATAGCAAACAAGATCTGGCTGCAACAACTGAGCTTTCAAAGCTATCTGAAACAAAAATAAATTAATTAAATAGTATGGAATTAGAATTAATGAAGTTATACTGTATTTTGTAATAATTACAATTATGGGAGGTCTGGATGCTTTTGAAAATTAATAAATCTTTAAAAATTTGTATTTCACTATTGCACATTATTGAGACAAAAAAGAATGTCTTTGAGCGAGGAAAGATACACAGCACAGCAAGTAATGAATAATGTATGTATTATTTAAAAAACAGTATTTACAAAGAAATTTACTATTAAATTTTCTAATTATGCAATTAATCACTGTTCATAATATATTTTTACTATCCATGTACAACAGAGCCACAACTTTCAATCAATTCATTGGGATACAAGCAAAAACAAATACTGCTCAGTTGGTCCTAGATTGCTGATATTTCTATCGATTTTCTACTGTATATATATTGTAGTGATATTTCGGAGTCAAGGTAAATTTTATGTAAAAATATTTAATTTTGAATTTCGGAGTCAAAATAAATTTAATTTTATGTTGAAATATTAAAATAATCTATTTAATTTTGTAATAATCCTTAAGACGGCGAAGGCTGTAAAAGTTCTAGACCTGAGTGTTTGCACCAGCTTCTTCTTCCCCGGATCCTTGAGGAGTCAACGATCTAATAAGTCACATGTTTGAAATTTATTTTTTGTTGTTAATTAAATCAAAAAATGAAGAGAAGAAGGAAGAAATGGTGGAAGAAATTTAAGATATGAAAAAGAAAATTTGTATGTTGAAATAGGTAATTATTTAAGAATAACGTCAGAATCGATCTTTGAAAAGCTCAACCCTTTGATTATCCCTCAAAATTAAAATATATCAAGAAATTTAACTTTAAAATTACTAATGAAAGTAAAACTGATAAATTAATTAACATTTCATATGATGCCCGAACAGGGACTAATAATTAAACACTAATTAACTTCATATTAATTAAAATTTTACTTTTACTAATTAAATTAATTAACATTTATATATATCCCAAAGGATTTGGGACACTAAAATCATACCAAAGGAATCGGAGAATAATTTTTAATCAATCTTATATTTATGAAGGGAAGCCAAACATGCTGTGATAATAGCAGGCCAATCCTCTGTTTTATTTAAAATGTCTAAAAGAACCTACCAGCGAAAACTAAGAAAATTAGTAAAGGAGAATATGGAAGAGGATCAAGCCTGGTCGACAAAACATATTTTCTTGAAGAATGGTTGTTTATTTACAGTTAAATATGGTAAGTATGGCTAATGAAGAATCATTTTTTATATTCAAAATTAATTATAATTGAAAAAATCAATTTAGATTACATAATCAAGGAATATTTTCACAAGTTTTCAGGAGTAATTTAACAAACCTGGAATGAAAACAAATTTCAGTGATCAATTCACTCTAAAAAAAATATGTTTTCGAAAAAAATAACCATTATTTTAAGGTATTCAATGAGCTGTAATTTCTCAAATAACTACTTTTAGCTTAAAACCTACTGTTTTCTTCTAATATAAAAAAAAGCTATGCAATTTACCAAAGCAGTCACCTTAAGCCGCGGTCACACTAGGCTGTTTAGCAGCCGCTTCTAACTAGCCAGTGGTAATACTGCCAGCAAGTAGCCCAGTCTGACCCAGGAGCAGTGGCTGGTGAATGCTAGTGGGCTAGTGTTTACTAGCCGCAATCAGAAGTTGAACATGTTTAACTTTTTAGCGCTGCCTACCCTCCGCTGGCAGTCACGTGATCTCCTCGTTAACGCTAGCCAGCCAATGTGAGCCCCTAGTAGCTATGGCTCTTCCAACTCTAGTTCCTTAAAATATGTTGCTGATGCCCCCAGATCGTTTCTTCTTAATATCAAGGATCTAACCCACCATCGCCTTTTCTTCCATTCAACTCTCCAACCCCAACATTTAACATACGTCTCAAAACGTTACGACTCACACCAATAGATGACATGTTGCACGCACACACACAATGTTTTCAAGTCATCAACAGCAACTGTTCTAGCGGATATTTACTTATAATGTGAACCCTTCAGATGCTTGCTGATGGAAATATTTACCAGCGGCTGAATAGTAGTGGCTGCTAAACAGCCTAGTGTGACCGCGGCTTGATGGCGTTATTTACCAGCGGCTGGTTAGTAACTGCTGCTAAACAGCCTAGTGTGACCGCGGCTTTACTGTTGACATACTCTCAATAGATTCAAATTATAATAAAATAACAAGTCATTGGGGAAGTAGAATAAGTTTTGGGATGAAGGTGAGGGAAATTCAACAGGTGGACATTATTAGCGGACAGCTCACTATTGTTTTGTTTCCACACTTATATAGTTCAGATACAATTTCACCGGAGGGCAAGCAAAATCAGTATTAATATAACATAAAAAAATATTATCTGCTTAATTTATTTATTTGTATAAATAGTGCTGATATCTAGTAAATTAGGATTCAGAGAACAATTTTTAATTTTTAATTCAGAACAGTCCTGCAAACTTTGTACCCTATAAGCCAGCAGTCCGGGTTTCTCGGCAATCCTGTGAAAATAATGAATTCCTTTTAACAGAAAGAATTTTCGCTTAAGTTCAAGACCTTATGAAGGTGTTAGTGTTAGAAAAAAGTTTTTAGAGATTCATTAAAAGAAAGAAAAATATGAAGGAAAATGAATTTTTCGAACTTTATTGAAAAAAGAAATCATGTATCTTCTCCAAAAAGTTAAATGTATTTCAATGTTATGGTGTTGTAAATGTAATATGTATATATCAGAAATAAAAGAAAACAATTACTAGATATATTGTTTCTAATTTATTATTTTCGGCCCTTATTCCCGATAGGCCAACATTTGACAAACTCTACACCTTCAAGTCCACATTATGCCGAGGTGGTGTTATACTGTACTTTTAAAAACTAAAATGCAACATACTCGCATCTTATGACATTTTTCCATTTCTTGATCAGAGGTAACACATAAAGTAACAGCTTTGATGGGACACCTTCTTATTTCCAAAATATTTTCCAAGCTTCGTCCAAGATATTCTTTAAAAGTTTGGACTCCTTCACTAATTGATGATAATTTTTCAACGGCATCCTATAAATATGAAATTTTCATTATTTTAAGAATAAGTAAACTCAATATATACTAACTTAGTAAAACATTTACTTCCATAATTGTCACTTCTGTCACCAGATTAAGGAAGAAAATAATAAAAATAAATAAACCTTAATGCTAATCTTTAAAGAGATGTTTTTAATTTAGAATAAAACATATTTAAAATATTTTTCATAATAAAGCTTTTATATAATGTAATACTTGAGAGCTAATATGTTTTTTATATTTTATTAGCGATGAGGGTTATTCAATAAGTAACGAAACAAATTACTACTGCTCAAAACCAGTTAATATAATCAAAACAAAACTTTGGTTACTTTTCAACATAGTCCCCAGCAAAACTTATACACTTGTCCCATCTTTCTATTAATTTGTAAATGCCCTTGCCATAAAATTCTTTGGGTTGATTTTGAAGCCACTTTAGCACCTGACTTTTGACCTCTTCGTTAGATTGAAAATGTTTCCCTCGTAGACCCTCTTTAAGGTGTCCAAACACAAGTCTGGTGGGGTGAGGTCAGTGCTGTAGGCTGTGAAGTTCGTGGACGTCATGAAGCAAAATCATGCCTTCAGTCAAGAGGCATTCGTTCGAATTGCAGGTCTTATCTAGTTTTCCAGCATGTCACTGTAATACAGGCTGTTGATTGTTCTTTGGCTATCAAGAGATTCAAGAGAGGAATTCCCAACTTCGATCAGCCGTCCACTGCATTGCTCATCAGAAATTTTTGTACGGCCACTTTGAAACTGTTTTACCCATTTGTAATTGTTCGAACAACTACCTTACTACCTTCCTCACCTTCTGCTGAAAATCTGATCACGGCATGTTGTTCTTCCACAGCGCAATTCTTGAGTGGACTTGGCATTGTTAAGTGAGTAAATTTGAGGTTATGTTTACAAAATATGAATGAACAGCTGATCAGATGTCCTGAAAGTTTCATTTGGACCAATTCAGCTGTTTTTGAGCAGTATTAATTTCTCTTGTTACTTAAATGACCCTCATACTATTCTGATGCTCCACATATAAAACAAAATGAGCACTTATACAAAAGCATGTTCTAGGATTAATACTTGAACCACAAAAATATCGACATAGATAGAAGCCCAACTCAGTTTTCCTTTTTTAAACTACTTTCAAACAGTAGAACTGTTTGCTAGTTGGTCCTGCTAACATGTCAGAAGATCTTTCTTTAACAATGTACTGGGACTACAATTAGATTGATAACACTATTTAAAATTAACCGATAATTTTAATAGATCTTCAAAAAATCATATGAGCTTCACAATATTCATAGCTGTTTGCTCTTAACAGTTCCATTTTTTTATTTAAATTAGGAAAAACCTTACATTTCTTCTTAGTCTCTTTAATGTATGATTTTGTCTGAAATTGAATATAACTTATACAATTCAAAGCAAACTTGAGATTCTTAACCAATTCTTCACATGAGTCTTCATTAAACATGATAGAAAGTTCTTTCGGTAATTTTCCAAGCTTTAACTTGTCTTTGTGTAAAACTAGCAAACTATTCATTTTAAAGCTTTGTTTGCAGAAGGGGACTTCTTAACAATGTGCTAACACTTGAGACAGAACGAGCTTCATGGCAGAACAGCTAGGAGAAAACCATCAATAAGCAATTTTAAGATATCAATGGGCCAAACACAATAAAAAATATGATTGTGACCTTTGGAATAGAATAATAATTACCAATAAATGTAAAATTGAAATGTTTAATCTTCAGAATGGCCAAAAAGTATAAGTATGGAGAAAAATATAGAGCAACAGAGGGTTGTTTGAATGCTGCTGGAGTGGGTTGTCTTGAATTTATTGATGGCAGAATGGATCATATAAAATATATCGACACAATAAAAAGAAATATCTTAATCAGTGCTGAAAAATTTAGGATAGGAGAAAATTACATTTTTCAGCAGGATAATGATTCCAAGCATAAATCTCGGAAATCCAAAATGTGGATCGTCTACAACACACCAAAGTGGAAGGCCAATCCCCCTCAATCATGGGACATTAATCCTACCTTGCATTTGTAGAAATAACTAAAGGATTGAGTGCGGAAAAGGTGTGTTTCTAACAATTAAAATTTAAAGGACATTATTACAAAATTACTGTCTTTAGCCCAAAAATTAGTAAATTCAATGCCACAAAGCATAGAATGCATATTAGAAGCCATAGGTGGCCCTAGTAATATTAATTGTTACCGAATGTCAATATTAAATAGAAATTTTATTAATGGCACAAATACTTTTGACTCATGTTGTTTTTCAATTATTCTTCATTTTCTATTTTGTAAAATGTTCTATAAATACAAAAATATATTTATAGATAAGAGTGTTGACGTATACATTAAATGGCCTTATTATTTTAAATCAATCCTATTAAATAATGCTAATATTTGCTATTTTTTATGATTTATAGCAGGTGTACGAATACTTGTGACTCTGACTGTACAAGATAGTCACTCCTTAGGATGGCAATGGTCCAACTAAGAATTCTGTAATTGATGATCTAGAGTACTAACTTAATCATGTTCTAAGTTAAAAAAAAAACATGAAAAATGGCTGATCATAATTAAACAAATTGATAGTCTGCCACACCATGGAAACTTAAAACATAGATGACATGAATGAGTTAAGAAATTTTTACTTTCCTTAACAAATGTCACATAAAGAAATTTTCATAAGGAATGTTTTAAAGATATTTCTAAATAGTATAAACTGATAATGGTATAACACTACAATTAGAAGCTATAGCAATCATTATCATTAATACTATATTACCTCCTTTTCAAAACTATGGAATGTTCAACTTACTGAAAAAAGAAGATCATGCTCATAGCCATATTGTGGTACTGATTCAAAAAGAAAGAAATGTTTACTATCAGTTTGATTGAGTGTAGGGGATACTGTACTGTATCCATCAAATTGATTAAATCCATTTCTGTTAAAGTTTATTTCTCTCCCAAACTGATCTCTCTGATTCTCATTGTCGTACCGATTATACTGATCTTGATCCGAGTTAGGTGTTGATGCTTGTCTGCTCTTATTGGCAGTAGACCCATATAACATAAAAGCTGTCTAAAAATATCAAATTTGTCAAATAGGAAACATAGTTTTCTTATTTTCAGGGAGGGTAAAGAAAAAAACAGGAAGTACCTCCAAAAATTTTTGATATATTCTTCTAGTTTTAATATTTTTAGCAGATGAAGTAACTACAGCGTGAGAGGGAACTGAACCCCAATTGCAGTAATTATATTCTTCAATAGTTTTCCTTGAACCATCCAAACAAAGTAGTTCAAAATCATTTTTATTTACAGTCGCTAAAAGCAAAGAATACACATATAATATGAGACAGTTTAATCATAGGACCAAATTTTAATAACCACAATTAAAAAATAAAAAACTTACGAAAGTTAAATGAGTCAGCAGTTAATTCTAAAACTGATGTATGTTTCAGAAACGCTATTTCTCCAGCTTCTAAAAGGCATCTAAAAGCACCAGTAAAACCGGCATATGGATCGGCATTGGTACACTTTCCACCTGGTATTTTTCCAATGCATAGTTTACATAATTTGTCAGAATTATCACCTAGAAGGCAAACCAAATGATAGAATTTTTAACAACTATCTCTGAGCAATAGAAAGACAGGAAGAAAATGAAAAATATTTTCTAATAAAACAAAAACAGGATAACTACAAAAATTAGAAGGATATGTTATTATTGGCTTTAGTCTTATAAATCAAATTAGTGAGTAATAAAACAAAATAATTGGTACCATTTATTTAGTTTGTTTATGTTCTAAAACAGCATATTTATTATACATAGAAAAATAAAAAGAAGAAAAAAATTATTTAACTGGAAGGAAATGTAACTGTTCAAACTAGTTATATGATTATTTTAGTTGTTTATTTGGTCCTTGTATCGATGAGGCACAGCACCAAACTGACCCAGCCTGCACTACAATGCACTTCACTTATTATGCACTTCACGTATCACACATCAATTTCTACAGTTTTAAACTGGATTGTGTTGTTTGGTTTGTTATATTGATATTTTGTCTTCTTGAATGTAAAAAGGTGAAACAGAAGTTGACACGAATTTAGTGTTTTATATATTGATGTTTTCTTATTTTCTCTTCCCTAGTGTGTGAAAGTGTAACCCACGTTAACAACATTAATTTAGTGTTTTATATATTGGTATTTTGTCATTTCAACTTCCCTTATGTTAGGAATTTCCTGTTTACATATTCTGTGAATGAATTCTTTGTCACCCATATTACTTATTGCCTTAAGGTGAGACAAATTGTAATATTAATTCAATAAAAAACATCAGAAATGTGAAAAATGTACACCAGAAGTTTCATATTTTCCTATTTTACTTCTGTAATGTGAGAAAATAAATCAGAAACTAACGACATAACTTTCAACATGTATTTTGTTTTATGTGTTTATAGTTTATTTCCACTTCCCTAACATGAGAATGTTTATCAGAAATTACATAACTTGTGATTAATTATTACATTAATTTTGATTTACTATAATATTAATTCAACATTGATTTAATGTTTTATATTTTGATATTTTTTTATTTCCAGATAATTATATTATTTCTCATTTTAATAAAAGAAAGTAAAACAGAAGTTAATATTACTTTGAACATGTATTTAGAGTTTTTTCGAATAGGATTTAGAACATCAAAATAAATGGATAAAACAGTATTATGGGTGTGCGAAGGGGCTGGAGCGCCTCATCAATACAAGTACTGTTTTTTTAAAAATAATTAAATATAACTTGGGAAACTGCTTAAACTAACTAGAAACTTTCTTCAATTAAATAATACTGATAATATAGACTAGGGTCCAAGATTTTAGAACTATTTTCTTTGACCTTTCTCACCATATCCCAAAAACTAAGAGAAGTTTCTTCTTCCTAGCAGATTCCTTCTCCATGCAGAGCTGCTTCAGTTGAAGGAGAGTTCTTCCTCCTATCCTCTGGACATACTACTCATATAAAATCCTAGGCTTTCCGTGTGGTCTCTTGCCAGTGGGTCAAGCCTCCATCACTTTTGTAGGCTCTCGGTCCTCATTCATCCTACAGACATGGCTGAACTACTTGAGATGTCATTTCTCTAGGGAGGTTTTTAGTGAGGGGATTTTTAATTCTTCTCTAATTCTTGTTTTTCCTGTAACCCTATATAGATATTTCATTTCGGCTCCACTTATTCTGCTATTCTGCTTGTCCAGCATGATCCAGCTCTCGCTCCTTTAGGTAAGAGTAGGGAGGTATATTGATTTGTAACTGTGGAGCTTGGTTTCCTGCCCCACATCTCGGTGGCCAACGATGCTGTTGCATATACTATAATAGATTTGGTTGGCTCTCACAATCCTATTTCCAATTTCAAAATCTATCCTACCTTGTCCGTTCATGTTGGTTCCCAAGTAGAGAAAGTTCTCTACTACTTCAAGAACCTCACTGTTACACTCTACCTCCACTGTCACCTCCTCCGCTTTGGACACAATCAGTATCTTACACTTAGAGGCATTGACAGTCATTCCTTTTATCTTAAGTTCTTCTTGCCATTTCAGTAGGGCCTGCAGCAGCTTATATCCTGTTTCACAAATGAGAACGATATCATCTGCGTCAGAGAGATTGTCTGAGTATTGTCCTTAAGTTCCATTTACAAATATCTGCTCGAGCCGTTCGCCTTTTACAAATTTGATGAATTTCATCCATAAGTACAATAAACAAGAGTGGACTCAGACTATCTCCCTGTTAAATAACCCTGTCCTTGTATTAACTCCTCTATCAATGAAAAAATAAATAGATTATATTCCATTAATCGTTACCACTCCTTTTCAATTTATATAAATTGATTTAATGGCAGAAATGGCGTCTCAAGGGAATTTTTTGCAGCAAGAGCATCCCATACTAAAGGTCAATTTATGCAAACTTAAGGTCCAGGAATGCTTACATTTTTTTGTCTCTGCCCCATGCTTTTCCCAATATCTTTCTTAAAACGAAAATGTGGTCTCGTGTCTGTCTCCCTGGGTGGAAACCTGCCTGTTCCTCCTCCACAAATCGTCTCAGCCTTTTCTCCAAGACATGTGTGTACATTTTGAATCCCACTGACAAGAGACTAATTGGTCTGTAATTAGCAAACTCTGTTTGGTTGCCTTTTTTGTGGATTGGAGTACAAATAAATTAACAAATTATATTGGTTGGTTACAAGCGATTACTAATCTCATCATTCCTGCTTTTCAAGATTTAGTAGGCCTGAAGAGCTTGTCCAGAAATCATTTCTCTAGATAATAAACTGTCTAAGTATGTTAGACAGATATTTCTTTGAATGGATATTTTCATTTCTTTCTATCCAAGCAAAAATGTTCGTTTACCTCTGCAGAATGTCAGTTTGTATTAAGATATCAAAACAACTTCAAGATTAAACCTACATGTACAAACTTGAACTAAAAAGTAAAAAATAATATTTTAATGACTTCAAACTAAAGAGCATTTAATGACAATCAATGAAACTATTGATACCTATATACCTGTTCACAACTGATAATCAGTTATTTTTCGAGTCGTTGCCAGCCAAGAAGGGCAGTTTAATCCTGCCTTTGCAACAAAATTTCTGCACTTCATAAAAAAAAAAAAAAAAAAAAAAAAAAAAAAAAAGCAGATTTCTTTTTGATTTCTGTTTTGTGCTGGTTGGCACTGACTTCTAAATTGTGAATGGGTATATAAGTATTGATAATTTCATTGATTGTCCTTTAATGCTCTTTTTTTTTAATTATCACATTATTATTTAACACATTTAACACAGTTAACACATTATTTAAAACATTATTTTTTACTTTTTAGTTTAAGTTTGTACATGTAGGTTTAACCTTGAAGGTGGTTTTGTTTTTGTTTTTTACAAAAAAATTAACTTTATTTTTTTATTTTTAGTGGTGAGTGTATTTTGTTTTTGTTTTTAACTTCTCAGTCCAGGTTAGCACATGTTGGTTCAATCTTGAAGTCAGTTTTTGTTTTTATTTAGAAATTAACTTTATTTTTTAATTTTTAATGGTGGGTGTATTTTGTATTTATTTACTTTTTAGTTCAAATCTGTACTTGTAGGTTTAGTCTTGAAGTTGATTTTAGTTTTTCCTAAAAACCCCTGGTTGATTCCAATAAAATTTTTATGGGACCACCTCTTGCCTACTGATCAAAAAAAGAACTATCAAAATTGATTCATAATTGATGGAATAATAATAAAACAAACATACAAAAAAAAATTGTCAAATTGAATTTGACCACCACATCTTCCGATTTGAAGTCAGTTAAAAATGGCTTATATAGTCAACATATACTCGGGACATGTGTGATAACATAACAAAAAAAAATGTACATAAGCCCAAAGAATTTTAAGTCACTTTAATCTTTCAAAAAACTTTGGACGCCAATCTCTCCATTTAGAATATGTCTAAAGGGAAAAAATCAAAAAAGGATTTATGTTTTAATATTAGTATTTAATGAAGATATGAAGATATAAACTCAGAGTTAAGATTAGGAAATGGAAACCTAATTAGGATAATAGTTTAAGAAGAATATGGATTTAATATCTGCTGATATTTCTGAATATCCCAATATAACTTTAAATTGGATATTAATTAATTATTTTACAATACATTTTGTCCTTGAAGTAATTCTCCCACTTTTCACTAATGATGTATTTGTTAGTATTCCATAATTTAATGGAATACTAACAAATACATCATTAGTGCTATAAAGGAATTAACACTCTATAAAAATTAGCAATTTAAAGTTAAATTGAGATAAGATTATTAACTGATTCTGAAAAGAATGGAGAATAACACATCTGAGGTATCAGAAAATGCTGGAGTAAGTATAATCTATTTTAACTAGGACAAAGCATCATAAAAAGCTTTATTAAGTGGCCATCTTATTACATAGTTGTTGTTTTTTTAAAACAACTATGTAATAAACTTTTTATTATCCGATGTAATAAAAAAGAAGAACTTGTAGGTTACCAGCCTATTTTAACTAATGTGAGGACAAAAACATAAAATATGGTTTTCCAAAAAAATAAAAGTCAAACCCCAGATTCATAGGCTCTTGTGACTCAAGAATGATGTCAATAAACAGTCATGACTCACTTAAATGCATATATTGAATTTAGAAAGTATCATGGCTATTTTATTACCTATAGGGTTATATTTGTCAATTAGAGAATTCACTGCACAACTTGGTCCAAAATATGTAACAGCATTTTTGACATGGTTATTGCAATCAACTACTTCTAAGCCACCATGTTTCATTAGCTGTAAAAAAAAAAAAAAAATTACAGTTTAACACATACAAAATTAAAATCATAAACTTTAACTTATAGCATGCACCCTTATTTATTTAAGCTTATGTAGACCTAATGTAAAAATAGAGATTTTTATATTTTAGGTTTAGAAAAAATTCATCAATAAATCAAGTATAGAATTAAAATTTACCTGCCCTATAGGAATGATCCAACCTGCTAATGTTCCAACACCAGCGAAACAAGCTTTCTTTCCTCTTAAATGTTTTAAAGAACTGACACCTTGTAAAGAACCCTTTTTTACCACAGCTACAGCAAGATAATGAGTCGACTCTCCTAAAAAATAAAAAAATCATGTAAGTGTGCCTAACAATAGTTCCAAGATGAGTTAAAGATAGGAAGATTTCTTAATGATTGGGAATCTCACTATGTTATGGAGGATTTTCCTCCATTCATTGTAGATGTATACTGGTATTAATCTTTTAATCACATAAATAAATAAATGAATTAAGGCTTAGCGAACCCGAAGGTTTGATGCCAATACCACCAACTGTTGACCACACAACTTCCTCCAACCCACTCCCCCAAAACCCAAATCCCTCTGGTCCGCCCTCACGCAATCCTCCCATCTATGTCTTGGTCTAACACTCGGTCGTTAACCCAATGGCTCACAACTGGTAACTTTTTTTATAATTCTACCATTACTAAATCCAACGACTTTATATGCCCATTTTAACTGTCTCACTACTATTACCTGAACTATATTTACCGAATATAACTTGCAAAGTTCCGCATTGTGAAGCCTTCTAAATTCTCTGGTTTCTTCATCCTTTTTTTAACCAAATATTCTACGCAGAACTTTATTTTCAAAAACTTTAAGGCATTGTTCCTCCCTTAATGTAAGCGGCCATGTTTCACACCCGTAGAAAACTGTTGGTGGTATAAGAGTCTCGTATATCCTAAACTTTAAATTTCAGGAGAGGGCCATTCTCATGGCAGTAATTTTTCACTGTCCTGCTGGACTTAAACTGGAACTAAAACTTCCAAATCAATATTTTTAGTGAATTTGAATGTAAATCGATCCCTTAAAGTTGGTGCATACAGCCTAGTTTCGAAAATTATTTTTGTTATTTTTATATAGCTATAAAAAGGCTTATAAACTCATGACTTTCACTTGTCCCTATCTATAAAGTAAGATTTCAAGGAAGTTATTTAAGTGTTTAATTTTAGAAAAGTTATGTATTTATTTTCTAAAGAATGAAAACATATATTGGAAAATAAATTAAAATGCTTTTAAACATTTTTAAACTATAAAGGGAAACTGAAAATTTGGTTTTCTTTTTGTCCCTCGGTTTGGCCTTACGACCATCACACTAAATAGTTATTTCAATATTCTCTACAAGAATAAACTAGTGCTAATTATTGCTATCTACAGAGCAATTCATGAGATTATCTTCATAAGTGATGTGTTTGGTAGACATTTTTTAGTGTATTTTCTAAGATTTTCATTAATTCAGGTTAAGTATTCTTCCTCGTACTTTTTAAGACTCACTACCGTCACGCATTTTTGAAATGATTCGTATTTTTTAAAAGCTTCTGGACTCCATATTTGATTATTTTTAGATGTACACAACTGATTAGTCAAACTAGCCACTTAGGTAAGGCTTTGGTGATGTAATAAACATTAAATTATGGCAGTTGCCTCATGACCGTCACACCAATTTTTTTTTTTAAATTCTTAAGAGTTACATATTAATTTACTAACACTTTTATACGGGTGAAACATCACTGAATTGAGTTCCTTTTTGGCGGGGGGTTGTTGGGGAGGGGAATCGGACCTAAAAATAACTTAACCGATTTTCATCAAATTTTATTTTGGATTTACATACCTATACACAAACACTTTTATAAGGGTGGATCATCATTAATTTAAGTGTCTTTTTTTTTTTTCTTTTTTTTTTGGGGGGGGTTCAGACTTACAAACGACTCAATCGAATTTCGTAAAATTTTATATTAGAATCACATACCTATATACCAACACTTATATAATTGTGAAACATCACTGATTTATCTTTTTTGGGGGGAGTGGAGAGGGGGTTTAGATTTAAAAACAACTAAACTGTTTTTTGTAAAATTTGAGCCACTGAAGGATACTGGTTTCAGATCTGCCAGGCTCTGACGATTTTTAGCGGCCGGAGGACATCCTTGGCCAATCTCTATACCACAAATTAGTTTTCGCCCTTTTGAAAAATGCTTTAATTTTTAAAAGGACTCTGAAGGATACTTAGTTTGAGATATTCCAGGATATAATAATTTTTAATGGTCGCAGGATAGTCCACCATTGTTGTCCTTTCATAGATACAGAAAAAGTATAGTGAGAATAATTACAGCCCTTTATCCTCTCAAGTACGAAACCAAGAATTAAACTTTGAAAAAATTGAAATTATCAGTGTATCTTCAAATTTTTACATTTTTTTATCATTTAATTATATTTAATTTGATTATATTTATTTAATTTAGTTTTATTCATTTGAGGACATTAATAATTTTTTATTAGAAAAAAAATAATCTTTAAAGAAAGAGTAACGGTCAATAGCATTTTTATGAAAATTTCAATAAAATACTTCAAAACAGTGGTAAATAGAAAAAAAAATTGGCCCCACCTGGGAATTTAATAAATAGAAGGTATATTATAATAGAAAACTCAAAACTAATAAAAATTTAATCAACTTTAAAAATTCAATTTTTTTTTTTAATTTTAGCTGAGGCCATGAGAATGACCCGAGAGTGAGCACGAACTGAGTAGTTTTGCACCCGAGAGATAACAAGCATTACCGGCTTTTAGTCTAGCCCTTATTTCCTCTTGAATTTCATTACTTCTTAATATAATAGACCCTAGATATTTGAATTGCTCAACGTGTTCAAATTTAATTCAGGAAATATCTACATCACTAAAATGTACATCACCATTTCTACTACTAACCATATATTTTGTTTTATAGGTATTAAATACTAGACCAATTTAGTCACCGGTTTTTATGAGCGTAGTTGCATTTACTTTAATGGTTTTCTCGTTTTCACCCAAAAGTACAAAATCATCAGCATAACCAAGAATCTGCAAATTTATCCTTTTCCCCCCCCCCCTACCTTGCCTTTTTAGGCATATGGGGTACAAATTTATGCATATGGAAATTTATCATCCATCTCTAATCCTTTTCCCATAAGCATTAACTTCCTAATGACGTATTTTAGTGCCAAGTTATATAATACTGGAGGAAGAGAATCTCCCTGTAAATGATATATAAACCAGAATGAACCTCAAACATTTCGAAGTAAAAAGCACCGATTCTGACTCTATAAAATGTTTTAGACATGCAGATCTTTACCAATTTCTTTGGTATACCCAGTTCAATCAAAATGTCAAACAATTTTTGGCGGTTAATCGCCTTTTGGAAATCAACATAGAGCTGATGCACTACGCCTTTAAATTCTAATTTTGTCTCTAATATTTGACAAAGGAAAAATATTTGATTGATAGTTGAACAACTCCCTCTAAAACCACATTGATAGTCCACAATTATTTCCTCAGAGCAATCAGTAAATCAGTTTGTTAGAATTGATGTAAATATTTTATAACACATCTGAAGGAGTGAAATACCACGATAGTTCCTACACTCTGTCCTAGGACCCTTTTTGTGAATTGGAATAAGTATAGATCCTTCCTATTCTTTGGAAATTTTTTATTTTTCGCCACTAATGCCATGAATTTTAGTCAATGCCACTAATTGATGAATTTTAGAAACACTAGCTTCACCACACACTTTGACTAATTCGGCAGGGATATTGTCGATTCCGGCTGCTTTATAAGATTTTAATTTTATGATCACTATTTCAACTTCCTCCTTACTCGGTTTTTCTATCAATTTTCATCATATAGCTACAACAAATATGGCACTTCTAAGATTTTCCCTTATCTTAGTCTTTCTTTGCGAATTCCTTACCCCAAAGGTCTGCAGATCCATCTTAGCATCATCCCTCCAGCTTTATTAAAGCCTTCCAGGACATATCTTTCATTTGCCAGAGGGTCCACTCATAATTATTTTTGGCATTCTAGGGGATTCCATTTTATGGTAGCTCATTTTCCTCTATTCATTTTCATCTCTTGTAGGACCCTAGATTTTTCTCTCCTATTAATGAATGTCTTCATAGCCTGGTTTTTAATCCCATACAATACCACTGAGATTAGAGCTGTAATATTCCCTTACTTAAATATCATAGGGAGGCTCTTATTTAATATTTTCATGAGAGCCCAGTAACACATAACACACAACATGCTGTTATGATTTTCCCAATTTCTTCTTCCACTTTGTTTCCTGCAGATATAATGGTTCCTAAATTTTTCAACTATTTCTAAGTGGTATCCTAATTCTTCTAGATTTATTTACATACAAATAAATTAACCTAAATGGGGACATGCAAGAGCATGTGTTTATGTAAATATAAAATATAAAATATAAGTTTCCGACCACTTATATTTGATTAAATAATTGGTCTCTATTAACACCGTTCAAAATGAATTATATAGGTTTATTCTTGTAACAAATACACCTTTAACAACATACCTTTTGCTGACCTGTAAGCACTTTCTTGTCAACAGTTGAGGATTTTCATAAGTTTTATTAATCATAAGTTTCCGGTCACTCTTTGTTGTAACTGTTTGCAGAGGATAAAATGCAAGCTGATCTAATTGAGTTTATGCCTGGTACGTACTGTGGCCATCGATACGTCTCCTCATGCTAGTTCCTCAGAATCCTCTCTCTCTCTCCGAGGAAGGTTAATCGTCCCGAGACCATTAACAGTAAATGACTTCCTACGAAAAATTTGTAAATGACTTTGGAAAAATGAGACCTTTTTGTACGAAAAAAAATTCAGTTTCGATGGCTAGTGATAGGAGACAGTATGTAAGACAACCTAGTGCACAAATAATTTTCAATAGTTATGTTTGGTGGTAACAATGTAACGGTGTGGGATGTATTTTCAGCTTACGGTGTTAGAACCTTTGTGCTTATAAACGAATGTATGACCGATAATATGTTCAGGAATATAATGCAAAACAATTTACTGCAATATAAGCGAGGAAAAAAAACGCTCCTGTCCCATTTTTAAGCACGATAACAATTAAAAACCCATTCCAGCTATAGTAAACTGGTTGCTTCAGTAAAAAAAAAGGGAAAGTTTTGAAGTATCTTAAAGTTTCGACCTTAAATCGATAGAACATTTATGGCCAAAGGTGATACGGCATTTGAAATCCGGAAAATCCCAAAATCATAATGAAATTTATCAAAAAGTCACCAAACACTAGCAGTCCAATTGACAAAATAGAATTCTGGCCTTAATAAATTCGATGACCTGTGGTGTTTTGCTGATATTTCTTTCAAAAGTATGGACATTATGTATTAATAAAAATTTACTGAAAAAAACTGAGGGGTAATCTCCTAAAACTATTAAAAGTTGAAAAATTTGATTCCTTCATTGGCATATACGATTTGTTTTTGTTAATTTCCTTTAAATTGTAGCATGTCTTTTGCAGAAATCTGCTAAATTCTTTATAAAATCCTAAACCACTGTATATCAACTCCTCTTATTTTTATAAATTTGTTTATTTCTTCATGCACTACTTTATTTCATTAATTTGTATTTAATACCCAGCCATTCCTTTCATCTTCTTTTGTGATCTTAACAAAGATGATTTGTTAGCTCAAGGACCACCCAAAGGGGAATTCTGAAATTAATAAAGGTAGACAGACTGCTCTATGAAAGGTCAAAGTGCATGGAAAGGAAGAAAATAAAATTATGGCGCGGAGCATAATATTAACAAACCCTCCTTAAAAGGGTAAACATATAAAGAAAAAAACAAATAAAATTATTTCTAACAGATTATGAAATAAAATAAATTACAATACCAGTATAAACTTCCTGAAGGATTGGTAATAAACTAAAGTAGCGACCAGCACTAAAAACTTCTCCAGGATCAAGAACAGTCACATCTGCTGCTTCTTCTTCAATTGAAAACATACAATCTTCTTTACTAGAGCCCTATTATAAAAACAGAAATAAAAAAAACTTTAAATAAAACCTAAAATTCATCAATTTTAATATCTGATACAGGGTTTTGGGAGTTTGCCTCCAATGACTTAATTGTTTTAATATTCAACAAGTGATCATTTTCCATTTCGTTTTTTTTTTTCTTTTTTTTTAAGGTAAATTGATAGAAATTATGTCTTTAATGCCAAAACAGATCAAAATATATAACTAAGGAAGCTAATAAACAGGTCCTTTTAAAAACTAAAATTGGTAAAATAAAAAGTAAAGCTAGAATAAAATTAACAGCTTCAGACAGCAAACTTCAAAAACAAATTAAATTCATTAGATGAATGGGTCCGCCAAAAACGTTTTAAGCGACAAACAAAATTTTGAGTAATCAGTGAAAGAAAATCATGATATAAGGTGTACTACATAGCAACATAATCTCCCATCATTATTTATTTAAAAAAACATATAATGCTAACATGATTTCTTAAATGGGCGACGTTTAACGGATATTGCCACATTTTCAAGCCCCTTCTGTGTCCATTTACATTTGGATCTGTCTGATGAACAAAAATTTTAATGACTAAAAAAGTCTTTTCACTAGTATTGCATCTTGTTGTCATTTTTCTACATATATTAAAAATTAAATGAATAAATAAATTAAAACAATATTAATATAAAAAGTAAATAAATAAAAAAAATGAAAAAATGTATACTGTTCTATTACACTGCTATAATTTTGCAAAATTTATTATTGTTATTATGGCTATTGTTTAATTACTATAATTACCTTAAATAACGACAAATCTCTTAGAACATTTCATTATGGATCATATACTGTCTATCCCTATCATTTACTGCAATGAGGTCTAAAGGTTAAGTTTAAATATTTAGTTTGTTTATTAATAGTGCATAGTGGGCTCCTACTTTTTGTGTGTCTGTTTTGAAATTTAAAGCTATGTCCAAATTTTGTGTTATAAAAATTGATTCTGAAATTTTTCTTTTATAATTGTTTTTTTCATAAAATAAAATGTTGGTTTTTTAAAAATTAAATTTGTGATTATTGATTATTGCATGTTGTGCCAATGCTGTCTTATTAATATTTTTTTATGTTTTTGGTATCTGAATTGTGCTGTTTGATTCTATTTTCAAGTTTTTGTTTGGTTTCTCCTATATATATATATATTATTGCATGTTATGCATTCAATTTTATAGATTAAATTATTTTTTTGCATAGGGTCTATTATCTTGTCTTTCCCGTTTATGATGTTAATGATTTTGTTTTTATTAATTGGGGGTGTGTTTTTATTAAAATCGAATTTTTTGAGTTTGTTGATTATCTTATTGGTGAGTCCTGGTATTTATGTTATTCCATGGAACATATTCGGATTATTTCTCATTTTTGGTGTATTATTTATATTGTCTATTGAATCTATATGATTCTTTAAATGATGTATGTATGATGTATTTTTGTTATTATTATTGATGTAAAAATCAGTTATTTTCTTTTGAGTATTTCTATCTTTTATTTGTTTGTTATTTTGTTACCGGATAGTGTGGCTGATTGGTTTGTATGTATTTTATCCTCATTATTATTTTTTGTGTTTAAATTTTTATACCAATATTTGTTCATTATATGTTTCATTATGAAATTTTCTTCCATGATTTAGTAAATATTCTTTTTAATTTCTTTGATATATTCTATCTAATTTATGGCTATTGCTTTGAATATTACATTGTTTATGGTGTTTAAAATTTGATGTTTAGGGTGTTTACTGTGGTAATTTAGTAATCTATTGGTTTTTGTTGTCTTCTTGAACCATTTTGTTTTTATATGGTTATTGTCCAAAATAATGGTCATATCTAAAAAGTTAATAGTGTTATTTATTGATTTTATAACGGTAAATTCCATTTTATTATTGAACCCATTGAATCTTTGTACCAAATTATCGATATGTTCATTTTTAATTATAATTAACAAATCATCAATATATTTATACAGTGCCAATGGTTTATGATTTAGTTTATTAAAACATTCATAGCTTTGGACATAGCTGTAAATTTCAAAACAGACACACAAAAAGTAGGAGCCCACTATGCACTATTAATAAACAAACTAAATATTTAAACTTAACCTTTAGACCTCATTGCAGTAAGTGATAGGGATAGACAGGATATGATCCATAATGAAATGTTCTAAGAGATTTGTCGTTATTTAAGGTAATTATAATAATTAAACAATAGCCATAATAACAATAATAAATTTTGCAAAATTATAGCAGTGTAATAGAACAGTATACATTTTTTCATATTTTTTATTTATTTACTTTTTATATTAATATTGTTTTAATTTATTTATTCATTTAATTTTTAATATATGTAGAAAAATGACAACAAAATGCAATACTAGTGAAAAGACTTTTTTAGTCATTAAAATTTTTGTTCATCAGACAGATCCAAATGTAAATGGACACAGAAGGGGCTTGAAAATGTGGCAATATCCGTTAAACGTCGCCCATTTAAGAAATCATGTTAGCATTATATGTTTTTTAAAATAAATAATGATGGGAGATTATATTGCAATGTAATACACCTTATAAACTAAACTCTTCTTCGGTTGTATATATATTGTATAATATAAAATCATAATTTGAAGTTCTTGTTAGTTTTGTAAGTTAGATTTTTTTCCACCTTGTAATTTGTTATATTTACCATTATGTTATTATACAGGTATAATAACATAATGGATTACTATATCATACTATGATGCACTATTTATTATACATTTAAAAACCTTTAAAATTGCCACTTCGGAAATTTTGTCGCTTAGAACGTTTTTCGGCGGACCCATTCAAATGACGCTCCACGTTTAAAATCTTGTATTTGAAAGGAGACTAGAGGCACTAAAAAAATTATTATTTATTTTTCAAAAAAAGCCTATTTTAACAGCTATCATAAATTAAGAAAAAAGTAAGATGTTAATGTAACTTATTTATTTATTTAACTTAATTAAAGAACTTCTAGTATCACCTTAACCTTTTACTCAATAGTGAACTTTCTTCAATTTATTTAGATATTTTCATAGCTTATTCAGTTTTCTTTATCCCACTAAACTAACTTTCAATACCAATCACTGACAAATAAATTTATGATTTTTGGTAAAATTGAGACGATAATAAATTTTAAGCCTTAAGGGACATATCTAAATTTATCCAAATGATGACATGTCTGAAAAACCTATAACACAAATCTTGTGGGTTTTACTTGTGATTTAGCACCAGTAAAGGTCTGTTATCCTAAAACTTTACCATTTTAATGTAAACATTGTTGGGATAAAAAAAGAAAGGAACATCTGCATCAACAGTATTTGAATAGGACAATTATTTCAGAGGTATAATTTGTCAATAATTAATTTTCCCACAAATGTAGAACACTGCATTAAGGACAGCAACGGGTAAATAAAACTAAACAATTAAGCTGTTAAAATGTTAAAAATACACTAATAACCAGACAACCAAAAGATAGATAGAGAAACATCATAACAAGTTTTAAAATAAAACCTAAGAGGCATTCACTTACATTGATACATTTAATGTCTAAATACCAACTCTGGAAATGAGAAGCATCTCGTTTAACAGCTTCAGAAAATGCTTGACACTTTTTATACTCAGGATATCCAACTGTGCACCATTTTAATGGTTTATTTTTATTATCAGTAACATAATTATAATTATTATATATTTGTCCTGGAAAAACATAACATACATGAATTCATTCTAAATGTAAATAAAGCTGAACTAGTAATTAATAAAATTTTAGAACTAGATAAAAATATTATACCGAAACATTCATAAACATTGAAAATTAGTAACAGTGACCATAATTTCAGATTCATGACATAAATTAGAAGTACACAACTTTGAATTATAAGGCACGCCCAAGTATCAACTACACCAAAATGACTCGTTCGAGGCTGTTTCAAATCCAAGGAATTATCACACTCTTACTACAAAACTATAGTAACTCAATAATTGAAATATTTTGTTAATTCATAGTTCCGGACTTCACAAAGTTCTAAAAACGAAGAATTAATATATCATTATTTTGGTCCATTAATATTTTAGGTATATTAAGTGAGTTTCATCATTTTGAAGATAGTGGGGAGGCGCAGTAGCTCAGTGAGTAAGGCATTAGACTGCCAAGCTCTCGGGTCTGAGTTCGAGTTCGGCTAAAAGCAGAGTTGTTATCTGTTATTTCAGACGTGGATCGACATCGAGGTCAGGAGACATCAGAGGCATACCCAGCCTCTGTAAAGTGGGTACCCTTAGTTAGGGAAAACCTGGCAACTGAGCAGGACACGTATTTAATTGGTACAGGTTACAGATAGAGAAACTTTTGTGTTGTTTAAAGCATATTAATACGGAGCGGAGCGGAGCCCATCCTTCTAAGACGTTTATTAGATAGGAAAATACTCTCCGCTCTTAGCTGACATAGTTCACGTTTCCATACATAATCATCATAAGCTAGCGCTTTAGAAATATTATTTCCAATACGCAAAAGTGGGTGCTATCCTTTAATTAACAGATTCCAATAGTCCTCCATCCAAATAAGATTTAAAAACTAAGATATTTCGATAGTGGTGGTAAAACAGTGAGTCATTAAATTCTAAAACTGAGTTCGTATTTGCGAAACTCCTTTTCCGATAAACACTGCTAATGACCAGGATATGAATAAGAGTACAATGTGAATACCATGAGCAGGCATAAAAATGACAACATACAGCAGTATTTGTAAGATTTAAGTGTTGTTTTGGGAATCAACTAAACCTTCCAATTCTTTAAACCTTTTCAGGGCACAGTGTACTACAGTCAGTACACCATAGTTCGATAGATTGTTTGGAGGGGCTCAATCGTTCAAAAATATTAAATGAGGTTAAAAAAACATAAAAATTGTAATAAATGAAAGTAAACTATTTTTTTTGTTTAAAGATTTATTCAATATTAGACCAATAAAAAAACCCAATGAATTTAAATGACTTTCAATATGAATGCCTGACCTGAAAAGGGTTAATCCAATCCTTACAATTCAAAATCTTTGGAAAATTCATCAACGCTCCTTACTTTGTAAGACAAATGTTGAATATTCGCTGTTTTTTTTGCCCCTTCAAATTTCCCGGGTTTTGCTATTCCTTCGATGGGGGCGCTCCTGGTGGCAGGATTCGCGAACCCCCACTTCTTCTTCCGCCACCGACTTGAACACTTGTTGGAACTTCGGCTCTGCAATTTATTTCATGTACCTTTCCTATCCTATTCGCAATTACCCTCAACCTCTTTCATTTCACCTTGCAGTCAGCCGGTAAGTTTCTCTCTTCATGCCCACAGTTCTCGGCACCAAGGTAAGCCAAACTTTAATTATTTTCGTCCCATCACGGCTCTCTCTCATGAACCAGTCCCCAATTTCAAAATACAGTCCACTATTCTCAACCCAATACATGGTCCTCCGGCCGCACCTAAATTAAATTCCCGTTTTTGGTCGAAAAGATTGCTAAAATTATCGTTTCGCTGCTTCATTCTTGTTTTTTACATTTCTCATTTCGTGGGTGGGAGAAGGAGTCATTTGTTGGTGCTCAAAGCTCTTATTTGCTCTTGTTTTTGCTGTGTGCCAATTATTTTGGTTTGCATAATAACAAAATGCGTTTCTCGGGTTAGGGGGTCGGAACCTGCACGCGCTTGCCGGTTCATTCCTGCTCCAGCATACTTTGCCTATTGCGCATTTCTTGTGTTCTTTTGCTTAAATTTCTTGCTTATATTAATTTCTTCGCCTATATTAACTCGTTTAAATATTATTTGCTCCTTTTGTTTTTTTTTTTTTTTTTTTTTTCTCTCGTATCTCCTTGGAGGTATAACGTGTGCTTGCTCGCTGGAAATTTTTCGCTTTTATCGTTGTTTTCTCCTGGAACTGTTATCTTTTGGCATTTTATAATTTCCCAGTTATGGATATTCACGTTCAAAGTCATATTTGCTCTCTTAAGGATTTCCTTAGCTTATTGAAAGAAAAAGCCAAACCTGGTGTATCGGCTACCGCCTTATCAGTCATTAAAGAACGACTTAATTTGCTTGAAGCTGAAGCAAAATCCTTTTTTCAATCTGCCTTGGATAGTGCTGAGGATAAAAGTGTTATTGGTGAACTCCAATCTGAATTCATGGACTTCACTTCTCGGTGCTTAGAGTTGAGCTTAATTATGTCTCATTTGACTCCTTTAAATGACAACTATGGTAATATCAGTCACGATTCCCAGCTCAATAGTGCAGCAGGTAATTCTTTATTGCATTCTCTTCCAAAGATTCAAATTGACAATTTTAATGGTAAGGGTGATTTTGATCTATTCAATTCCAAATTTCAAACTTTAATTCATCAGAATATAAGCTTATCTGTGGTTTCTAAGTTTCATTTTTTGATATCTCTGCTTGAAGGAGAACCTCTAAGGTTGATTAGGGCATATCCTATTACATCTGAGGGGTACGATGCTGCCTTAAGTCTTTTAATCTCTAAATATCAAAATAAAAGGGCTTCAATTAATCAGTGCTTGGACAGGATATTGGATATTTCTTCCATTGCTGCCAATGTAGCTTCCCTCCAGGGTTTTCTTGATACTTATCTTATAAGTGTTCAAACTTTAAAGTGCTATCAAGTGGATATAGAGTCGGGGAATGCTGAGTTGCTAGTTAGATTACTTCTTCGGAAATTAGATAAAACTCTTCGCTTGAGATTTGAGCAAAATTTGGGTGGAACCTTTCCTAAACTGGATAAATTAATTAGTTTCATAAAAGATCAATTAAATGTTTATAAAAATTCACAGCTCTCTAAACCTGCTACTGTTAGCTTGGTCCCAAAAAGGAATATGTCTTCCTTTCATACTGCTTTGGCGGACACTAAGCTTGTGTGTATATTTTGCAAAGGTGATCACAAAAAATATGCTTGTCCTCTTTTCTTGAGCTTAAATGTTAAGCAGCGCCATGAGAAGGTAAAATCACTTAAGCTTTGTTTTAATTGCTTGTCTAAACATTTTAATCATAAGTGTAATTCTGTAAAAATACTTGTGCCAAGTGCCATAAACGTCACCATTCTCTTTTACATTTTGATGAACCCAATTCTAATTCTTCATTTAATGCCCATAAAGCATCTCAAAGTTTTAAGCCTGATGGGCATTCCACTCTTCATGCTTCTGATTCTGTTGGAGTACCTTCTCTTAATACCTCGCCTGCCATGCCTATAAGTCCTGTTTCTCTTTCTCATAAGTCTCAAAGTTTGTCTTCTAAACCAAATGTTTCGCTTGCTTGTGAACAGTTCACTTCAACTGTTTCTACTCGCAACAGTTAAAGTTAGGATTTTTTCTTCACCTCATAATTACATTATTGTGCGTGGCCTGCTGGACCCAGCAAGTCAGGCTAGTTTTATTACTGAGAGATGTGCTAAGCTTCTTAATGTTTTCTCCCCTCAACCTTGTGACCAATTAAATGGTGTTTCTGTTGTTCCTGTGAAACCTCTTGGATATGCCAAGCTAGGCGTTGGTGATACTGATGGAAATACTATTAAGGATGAACATTTATTTATGGTTCTCCATAAAATTACAAATGATTTACCTAGTTCTCCTATTGCACCTTCAGTTAAGGAGTTAGTAGTCCAATATCCCTTAGCCGATATGGAATTTGATGTCCCGTCCAGGGTAGATGTGTTGCTTGGCGCCGACGTATCTGCTTCTATTTTGGAAACCAGAGTTGCGTCTCTTGGGGAGGGTATGCCATTTCTTTACAAGACTTGTTTAGGGTATGTTCTTATGGGTTCAGCTCCTGCACTTGCTTCCACTCCTGAGGGGGTGACGGGTCTTATCACTTGCCATGTTTCTGATAACAAACAGGTCTCCAATCTCATCAAACAATTTTCTGAAATTGATCAACCGCCTCTTCTCCCTCCTAGAAAAGATGACCTTCTCTGCGAGCGAATTTATTCCGAAACCACGACGAGAGATTCTGAAGGTCGTTATATGGCGCACTTACCTTTTCGCCCTACTGCATTGCCCCTAGGGGATTCAGCCGGTACTGCTCGCAAATATTTTGTTTCGCTGGAGAAACGTTTTTCCAAAAATCCGGAGTATTTCATGAAGTACCGGGAATGCATCAATGAGTACATACGTGCAGGCCATTTAGTGCCTGTTGATAATCCTGATGTCTTAAAAGGTCCACATTATGTATTGCCACATCATGGAGTCTTCAAGCGCCACGGAGATACTGGGAGTATTCGGGTGGTTTTTAATGCCAGTCAGCCCACCTCGAATGGTTTATCCCTAAATGATGTCCTGCTTCCTGGACCTAAGTTGCAGAATTCTATTCCTGATTTGTTTGTCAATTTTCGGATTTTTCCTTATGTTTTCTCTTGCGATATTCGCCAAATGTATCGTCAAATAAGCTTGTATCCACCTCATCGCCATTTTCATTTGGTTTATTGGCGTGAGAACCCTTTGGAGTCTCTTCGTTTATACCAGCTCACCACAGTTACTTTTGGTGTCGGCCCTTCAGCCTTTCAGGCCATTCGAACCCTCCAGCAGTTAGCTTTAGATGAAGGTTGGAGGTACCCTCGTGCTGCTGCTGCACTGAAGGAGAGAACCTACATCGACGATCATCTAAATGGTGATTACACTTTAGAAGAAGCTCAGACGCTCATGGCGGAGCTTAAAAAACTCCTCATGCTTGGTGGTTTTGAGTTGTGTAAGTGGACTAGTAATCACCCCTCGTTACTTGCTGATTTGCCTGAGAATCAAAAGCTCTCCACTTCTTTGGCCTCATTGGTTGGAATTCTGGGGCGTCTCATGGGATCCCCAATTGGATAGATTTCTTCTCGAATTTAAGTTGGATACTTCATCAAATAATTCATGCACTAAAAGATCAGTTCTCTCCCAGCTTTCTCAGATTTATGATCCCTGTGGGTGGATTTCTCCAATTGTTCTTTGGGCAAAAATTTTTATGCGAGATATTTGGCTTACCCAGCTCTCTTGGGACGAACCCTTACCCCTTTCCATGTGCAATAGGTGGAAAAGTTTCCTTGATCAGGTTTCACTGATGCCGCCTATAGAAATTAATCGTCCTCTCTTTCCCTCTAAGGGTATTCATCGCTTGGTTGGGTTTTCTGACAGTTCAGAGAAAGCTTATGCCTCAGTCATTTATTTGTGTACTGAATTGGTTAATGGCAGCCATCATGTCTCCATTGTATTTTCCAAGACTCGCGTTGCTCCCATGAAAGTTTTAACTTTGCCTAAGCTAGAGCTTTGCACAGCATATTTGCTTGCTCAAAATTTTGCTTATGTCTTTAATTTACTTTCTAAAGAAATCATCATTTCAGAAAGACTTTGCTTTTCAGACGCTACAGTTGTATTGGCCTGGCTTCGTGGCTCTCCTCATATGTTTAAAACTTTTGTGGCAAATCGTGTGGCTCATATTCAGGATCTTACCCTCATGAATTCCTGGTTTTATGTTCGCTCCTCGTCTAATCCTGCTGATGTGGCTTCCCGCAGTGCTCTACCTTTAGAGTTATTGAGTCATAAACTTTGGTTTAATGGGCCCGAGTGGCTTTCTGGTCCTCGTATAGTTTGGCCTGTTGAGTGTTCTGACCCTAAGTGTTCGGAGTCAGATTTTAGCCAAGAGTTAAAGGCCGTGGAACTCGAAAGCTTGGCCGTTACCTCTGTTCCTACACCTTTTTTACAAAAAATTTTCATCCTGGATCCTTCTGTCCAGAGAGGTGGTCTGTGGATGTTCACATACATTAGCTTTGTCAGATGAAGGTAAAGTTTATGCTTGGGGAGCCCACTCATTTGGTCAGCTGGCCTGTTTGAATGGGACAAATTTCTATGCACCAGAACAGATTCTCGAGGATATTGGAGGAATTGTTGATATTGCTGCTAGTCATTACTGTGATATTTCTGCTGCTATGATACAGAACTCTAAAGTATATATGTGGGGCCAATGCAGAGGTCGGATTGTTTTGCATCCTATTTTAACACCATTTAATGGCCTTCATGAAGTGTTTGCTTGCTATGCTACTCCTTCAATTACTTATAAACCACTTATCGTGGCATGCGAGAATGGGACTAAAGTGTATGATAGTATTAAATCATCATTTGATGACCAGAGCACAAGTGATCTCATAATTCGTGTTGAAGGTAAAGATATATTTATTCACAAAGCATTATTAAAAAATACGATGTCAACACTTTAGGTCAATGTTCCAGTATAATTGGCAGGAAGACTCAAGGAATGTTCTGGGGATTGAGCAGTTTTCCTATTCAGTGTACAGAGCATTTCTGAAATATCTGTATACAGATCAGGTTGATTTACCCCCTGATGATGCACAATTATATAAGAAACCATCTCTCAATTGTCGATGGTTATATATTCAACACATTTTTAATGGTATTTGGAAGAGGTGGAGTAGGGAGTGCTTGCACACCTTGCGACTGAGACAAAAGTGGTTTGCTCATTCGCCTAATTTAAGTGTTGGTGACGTGGTGTTTATAAAGGATTTGAATTTACCTCCGCTTCAGTGGCCTATCGGGCGCGTTGTCGAGGTTTTTCCAGGGTCTGATAATGTTGTGCGAATTGCCAAGGTCAGGACTTCTCGTGGAGAATACACTCGTCCGGTTTTGCGACTTTTTCCTCTTCCTTTGGATGTCAGGGATGCCTGCAGTGTGTGCGTGGTCTGACCCCTTGATTTCGTTAGTTTGTTTATTTTTCCCAATTAACCCTTGTTTGAGTTTTACTAATCTTTGTTATCCAACATTTATCTTCTAATTGCATGAGTACTAACAAATTAAAAAAAAAAAAAAAAAAAAAAAAAAAAAAATTGTTTTGCTTATTGAAGCTTATACGCTTCAAGGGGGGGATTATGTTGAATATTCGCTGTTTTTTTTGCCCCTTCAAATTTCCCGGGTTTTGCTATTCCTTCGATGGGGGCGCTCCTGGTGGCAGGATTCGCGAACCCCCACTTCTTCTTCCGCCACCGACTTGAACACTTGTTGGAACTTCGGCTCTGCAATTTATTTCATGTACCTTTCCTATCCTATTCGCAATTACCCTCAACCTCTTTCATTTCACCTTGCAGTCAGCCGGTAAGTTTCTCTCTTCATGCCCACAGTTCTCGGCACCAAGGTAAGCCAAACTTTAATTATTTTCGTCCCATCACGGCTCTCTCTCATGAACCAGTCCCCAATTTCAAAATACAGTCCACTATTCTCAACCCAATACAACAAACTTATCCATAAAGATATTAGTTTTCCATAAGTTGGTGATTTAGCACAAATCAGATACCTACCGTTTCATAGTAAACTCCGTAGCCACTCAAATCTACTAGTTCTTCAACTTGCATCCCATTCTATTCCCGATAATCCTCTGAGGCCTCTGAAAAGAAGATGATCTCCAGACATTTTAACATAGAACTTTCATTGAAGTCTTGCTAAAGGGTAGTGGGTTTACAAAATATTAACATTTTATTGTAATCAGGCTTTTAAACCAGCTTTCACAACAAAAGAATATGTTGTGGTCTTTTCACTATCTATGTACTTTTAAAATTATACTATTTATAACTCGATCTAAATTATTCTATTATTGCAATTTACTCTATTGTTATACTACATGTATTTATTTACAAATATATTGTTCATCTAGCTTGTGTTATACCGAAGCTTTATACTCCCTCATCAGCTATATCCACTTGTCTCTTTATTGTAATCTTTTTTTTTTTTTTCTTCTTGTTAAACAAAATATTTAATTTATTTATTTTTTACAAGCAAACCCCGTTGCCGCTTCACCCGCTCTCATAATTAAAGAACTCAGATAACAACTAATAAACAAAGTTTTATTTGTATACATAAATAAATAGATAAAAATCTTGTATTAAAGTATGCCATTGAGTAATATTTCTTCAAAATTTTGACGCATAGCAGTAATTTTTAACCTGGTTAAAATAGTTCTGATTAGGTGTTTGAAAATTACGTAATCCAATTTTCAATTTTAACCTATGAGTTCGTAATACAGATGGACAGGGAGTATTAAAAACTCTTGCGGGTAATGAGCTTTGTAGTAAACCTTTTGAATAAATTAAGGCTTTATTCGTCTAAATTGGCGATTAGTAAAACAAACAATAAACTAAAAATTATTACGAATTACAGAATGAGATTGAAAGTAACAAAGACACGTCATATAACTTAAGAACAAAAACGTATGATTCACTATAACATGTGGAGTTGAATCATACCACATTCTTCCACCCTTTAGGGATTAAGTTCATAGTCCTCAAAACGAGAGGGCATTCGACGTTCTCTTGTTGAACGTCGTAGATTTTGTGTTGGAGGAGGCGAATCAGCTTCAGGCGGAGGAGAGTAGTCATGCCCTGGCGAATGAAGAGGCGATTGCTGAGGTTGATCAAGAGTAGAAGGGTTGTGAATTTCTTGGTACGAGACTGCTCCTTGGTCTAAGTTTCTTTCAGGAATTTCATTGGCGTTGGGAAACTCTGATGGGGTCTCTCCACAAGGTGCTAAGTGTTTCAGAGACACTGTCACCTCCCGTCCATCGTCCAGTTCCACTTTAGCATACTGTGGATTAACATCCAGAAGTTTCACTTCTTCAACAAGCGGTTCGTATTTACTGGAGCGCACATGCTTCTTCATTAATACTTTTGATGAAGGAACCAGCCAAGAGGGTAGAGTATCACCATTGGTGGATCTTCGATTATGCTTAAACATCCTCTCGTAGGGTGTTTCATTAGTTGAGGTGCAAAGCAGCGATCGTATTGAATGGAGAGAATCTGGGAGTACTGATTCCCAATCCGATACATCCCGGTTCAACTGCTTGAGTGCGAGGGAAATGGTTCTCCAAATGGTTCCATTTTCCCGCTCGATTTGCCCGTTACCTGTAGGATTGTATGGCGATGACATCGATGTAGCTATCCCACGAGTATGAAGTTCCCTGGATGTAAACGATGTCCCTCTGTCCGTATGAATATATGCGGGAGTTCCAAAAACCGAGAATAAGTCCACGAGGCAGTCGATTACAGTGGAGGAACTCGTGTTAGGGCAAGGATATGCAAACGGGAACCTGGAAAACTCGTCAATGATAATAAGCAGGTACTTATTTTTGGATTTAGATGGAAGTGGACCTTTGAAATCCATGCTGATTCTTTCAAAAGGATGAGCTGCTTTGATTAGTCGGGAATGATTCAATTTTAAAAACGTTGGTTTTACAGCATTGCATGTGGGACAGGAGGCCGTTATTCTACGGATTTCGTCCACTGAATACGGCAAGTTGTGAGTACGGATCCAGTGTACCATCCGGGACTCACCAGGATGGCATAAGTCGCAATGGAGAGAGAAAAGTTTGTTAGGCTGGATGGAATTGCACACTCTGGAGAGTGCATCGGCCACTTGATTTTGACTTCCTGGTCTATAGATTATGTCAAAATTGTAAGAAGACATCTCAAGGCGCCATCTTTGTATCTTTTCATTTTTTATTTTATTTTGGTGATGCATGTCAAACATGAAAGATACCGAACGCTGGTCCGTTATTATTTTAAAATAGCGTCCCAAAAGGAAATGCCTCCATTTCTTCAAAGAGCTCACCACTGCGAGTGCTTCCTTCTTGATAGCAGAATGATTGCGCTCGCTATCCGTGAGTTTTTGAGAGAAAAAAGCTACTGGTCGACCAGATTGGGAAAGTACGGCAGAAATTGAGAAGTCTGAAGCGCCCGTTTCTACAACAAATGGCTCTCGATCATCAATAGTACTCACCACTGATTTTGATATCTCATTCTTGAGAAACTCAAATTCAGACACAACTTCAGGTGATAAGGGGAATGATTTAGAGTCCAATAACTTCCGCACCTTGTCTGAGTAATTCGGGACCCACTTAGCATAATGAGCAAACATGACGATTGTTCTTTGAAGTTCTTTTGCAGAATTTGGAGAAGGTAAGCTGAGGAGTGGTTTAAGACGATCTGGATCAGGCGAAACAGTTTTATTTTCTATTTTATAGCCGAGAAGTTTTATTGACGTTTGAGCATAGTTACTTTTCTCTTGATTTACAGTGAATCCGTATTTTTGTATTGTATCCATTAAACGTTTGAGATTTCTGTCATGTTCACCCTTAAACCTTCCCGCACACAGTGACATCATCCAAGTAAGCGTACGTTTTGTCTAGCTTCTCTTTGGAAATGACGTCGTCTATAACACGCTGGAAACAGGGGACCCCATCTGTCAGGCCGAATGCTAAACGTCTAAATTGATAGAGTCGACCACACGCCTCAAACGCAGTATAAGGCCGGTCCTTCTCTCGTAGGGGTACCTGGTGGTAGGCACTTTTAAAATCTATAGTGCTGAACCATGTGTTTTTGGATACCATAGAGACTGTTTGCTGGATATCGGGGAGGGGGTAAGCATCCAAAAGTGTGTATCGGTTGATGGTCTGGGAGTAATCGACCACCATACGTTTTTTATGATTGTCGTTGCTAACTACGAAAGCTTGAGCTCTCCACGGGGACCTGCTCTCTTCTATAATCCCATCTTCGAGCAATTTCTCTACTTCTCTTTTCATAAATTGGTAATTTTCAGCAGAGTGCTTCCGAGATTTTGCCATGATCGGCTTAACATCACCAGTAAGGAATTCAAAGAGTGGCGGAGGCTCAATTTTGGCGGGTGCTAAATAGCAGACTGTCAGTGGTGACTTTGACCCACCGAACGAGAACTTGTGTTCGGAATGCAATTTTAGTATGTCGTGTCCTACAATGACATCGGAGCATAGATCTGGGAGTACATTTAACTTGGCATTTGAATATCTATGTCCCAGGAATTCTAAGTTGGCTAGACAATAGCTGGAAATTATGGTATTGAGGGAAGTAGATGTCATAGAAACTGATCCAGTTGTAGGGTACGTTCTGAATTTGCATGATTCCACAAATCTCTTGGAGATGAAGGTTTCTGAGCTTCCGGTATCAATTAGGGCATGAGTGAGTACATTGTTTACCTGCATTGGGACAGTGGCCTTACTGAGTGATGATGAAGAGGCTGCAATGAGGGCTGCTGACTTGGTTTTGACTGGCGATTTAGTCCGCCAAGATCGACAAACCGAAGCCCAGTGACCAACTTTTGAGCATTTGTCACAAGTAGCATCGACTGCAGGGCAGTGCTGACGACTTCTATGTCGTGAACGACCGCAAAAGAAACATTTCTGATTCGGTCGTAACGCTGCTGCCAGGTTGTCCGAAGTTTCTGTGGAAGATTTTACTTGCTCCTGTGGTACAGAAGGAAGTGCATTAAGATTTGCATCTGAACATGTATAGGAGGCTAACTGATTTTTAGCCGACTCTAATGCACGGGCCTTTTCAACTGCCTCATCAAGAGTGAGTGAATTGAATTCGAGTAACCTAAGGCGAATCTGATGAGAACTGATTCCTCGGATGAAAGAATCACGGACGTAGGTTTTGCGGTGAGTCTCCGCATCCACCGCTGAAAATTCGCAGTTTTTGCTGAGTAGCTCTAATTCCTGATGATATTGATCAATAGATTCTTCGGAAGTCTGTTTTCGTGAGGCGAGTTTATGCCTAGCGAATATCTCATTCGTGGGTTTCACGTATATTGATGTCAATAATGCTACAGCATCAGCGAATGTCGTTTTATCAGCAATTTGCTGGTACACTGAAGGAGACAAGCGATTAATGAGTAGTTTGAGCTTACCCGTATCATCGATCTCAGCAAAAGCTCCAACGAAGTTCTCAAAACTCTTCAACCAGTATTTCCATTCCTGTGTTGCTGTTGGCGAATGTGGGTCGGCATCGAACTTGTCTGCTTTTAAGAATCGATCCATAATTGAAGTCCCAAAAAGACGAATAAATTGTAGTAAACCTTTTGAATAAATTAAGGCTTTATTCGTCTAAATTGGCGATTGGTAAAACAAACAATAAACTAAAAATTATTACGAATTACAGAATGAGATTGAAAGTAACAAAGACACGTCATATAACTTAAGAACAAAAACGTATGATTCACTATAACATTTGGAGTTGAATCATACCACAAGCTTATACGTAAGTATCACTCACAGAACACATAAAGGAGTAGAAGCGGCATCCAAGGCTAGTAGGCGAGGGAATTGTGTCACCCTAGCGCTCGGTTCATCCCCACCACAGCCACCCCCTAGATCTTTTTTCTTCAGCTCAGCAATAATATTCAGTTGACAATTTCTCTTTTTCAACCTATTTGCCTGTCGTCTCAAATTTGTCAATTTCTTTTTCTTTTCCCTTACAATACTTTGAGTGGAGTAGAGGGTATTTTGAGCGGAGTTCAATTCAGCTGAAGTACTTTCAAGCTGTGTTTGTAATTTTGTTACGTCGTTTCTAGCATTTGCCAATATTGTCTTCAATTTTTTCTTATCAGGAGATTTGGTGATTGTTGTAGGATAACTATGTCTTTTTATCGCTCTTCTCTTCTATTTAAAAATAATGGTATAAAAGAAACCTCTAATATGCATCTGATAAATATTAGAGCACATACATTTACACAAATGTAAAGATTTATATACAATGTGTATAGGTTTTATTTTATAAAGAAATTTTATTTGCTATTATTTTATTTTTTTTTTATTTTACGACAATACAGCACCTTTTCCTACAGCTAATATATTTTATGATTGGCTGAATCAGGCAGCATTATCTGACTGGTAGATTCATTTTTTGATTGTAAATACTATAAGGATTCAAAAAACTGAAGCCATAGGTTTCTTCAAATAATGTCAATTTTTTCGTACTGGCTATCGGACTATAAGTATTTTGACTCTCTGGATTTCGGACAAGCTATTCACTGTAATGATGCACCTAAAGCAAGGGAAAGAAGCTTGTTCCTAATATGTTCCACGATTACAAATGGTCCAAATTTCAGGTGTTCTATGAAGAATAGAAACTAAAAATAAAATCGGCACCTCAAATTCTGAATGATTCCTTTGGCAACGTTAGAGTATTACTTGACGAGAAAATTGGTTCCTAATTTTTTTTTTTTATTTATTTTTTTTATGCATATCCTCTACTAAAATTAATTAGTTATGGGAATAGTGGCTCTATTGTGGTAAAAAAATAAATAAATAAAAATACCTTTAATAAAATAAAACCTATATATTATAAAACATGAATTCAGGAACATGTTTATCTTCTGGTCTCAAATGGTCGGGAAATCCGTCAAATACTTATTGGACTACACCTTTTTTCAATTTTGTGAGGAAAGGAGAGGATAGGTCGAAGTCGGTTTCCTTAAAATGCTTTGAATATAAGCAACTGGTTTTTGTTGGATTCCAATTCTCTCGTCTGACGGCATTAACCCATTTAACTCGTTCATCTTTATCCGAGGGGAAAACTAGGGACAAAAATAAAATATGATATTTTTTTATACAATATAAAGCTTATTTAAAGTTATAGTTAAACTACAGTAATCTTCAATCTTCCGAGCAATGCGCTATGCAAACACAGATTAATCAAATGGAGAGACAGGTTTGATATTTTTTTTTTGTAGTTATCTTTCCGTCCAATGTTTCCGGATGAATTCTTTTTTCAAGTGTATTACTAAAAAATAAAGAAAAATACTTTTGATTACCACAAAACGTTTTCAAATCATTCGGCAATGTATCCTCTTAGTAACCCCTATCTCGTTTACTAACGTTTTAATTACTAAAACATTTACGTTAGTTTTTTACTTTGTATTACTAAAGTTGTGAAGTTTATTTAGTCATACACTTGAAAATAGGGAATCGTTCCAATCTGAAGAAAATAAAATTTTAAGGATGAATCTACTGTATTTCGTTAGATAGCTCAGAAAAAATAAAGAACTTAATTAGAGTTTTAAGAAAATTTTACTTACAAATCGAAAGTAATTGGAGGAATAGCATTCTTATTTTGAGCTTTGGTACTGCAACCAAAAGCTACACAACACGGCATTTCACTAGTAACTGTAAAACCTCTTCAAAACATAAAAAGAGCGTGGACAACAGCGAGGCTGTCATGTACCGAGGGGGCGGCTGGAGTGGGGGTGGCTTGTGCCACTTTTTCCCTTGCATTGCCGCTTCTACTCCTTTACGTATTCTGTGGTATCACTACTTGCAACTAAAGGCCCATAGTCCAGTCAATAAACACATTGTAGAGTGCATGGAATATGCGATAATTTTTTACTTCATAGCTTCGTTAGGAATAGTTGGAAGATAAACATACTAAAAGTCCCCGCCGCTGGGGGGTGAGCTAACGGTGGGGGGGAGGGGAGAAGTTCTATTTTTTTGGTTTTTCCATAATATCTCGAAAACTGTTGACTCTAGAAAAATATGTTCCGAATAAACATAAAAGCTAATTAAATTCACTATAAAATTTATTATACAAAAATTTGCCGTAATTCTAACCGTTTACGAGATATACGTTATTGAAAATAGGTGATTTTCGGGAAAAAACAAATGTCACCTCACTTTTTGTCAAACATTTGCTTCTATTACGTTCCATAATCGTTTCTCAGAGAAAACGTTAGAATCAAAATTGTAGAGAATTGAATTTACTTTAATTTAATATAAAAACGTGTCTGGTATTTGCTTCAAATGTTTAACAAAAATTGAGGTAAACATTTTTTTTATTTCTGAAGTTGTCGATTTTTAATAACGTATATCTCGAAAACCGTTGAAATTTTCACGAATACGTAAATAATTATTTTTATAGGAAATTTAATGAGCTTTAATTTTGATCTGCTACATATTTTTCTAGAGTCCACCGTTTTCGAGATATAATCGAAAAACAAAATTGGGACCTTCTCACCTCCCCCTACTTTTAGCTCACCCCCCAGGGGTGGGGACTTTTAATATGTTTACCTTCTAACTATTCCTAACAAAGCTGCAAAGTCAAAAATTATCGCATATTTCATGCACTCTACACCCCTCATTTCGGCACTCTTTATCTGGGGTCGTACTTTTCTGAAAAAAATACGTTTATTGATATTCATTCCAAAACTAATTGTTCGATCCAAAATTTCTATTTTATATCTGAAAGCTCCTTAAATTTACTATAAGAACCTATATATGAAATTTTGATCAAGTCCCATTAAATACCCTTACCAGCACGTTAAAAGCCGCCTACTATTTTAAGTTCAAGTTTTTTTTGGCGTAGTTTTCACCATAACGCTGAAACTATTTGTCAGATCTGAAATATATTTTTTTTCAACTAAAATCTGGTGAAATTTACTACCAGGCCCTATATACATAATTTTGATTATGTCACGTAATACACCTAAACCTGAACCCTAAATATGTATGTTTTGGCAAAGTATGACGATATTCACAAATTTAGTGGGCTGGTTTGAGTGAATAACGTGACATAATCAAAATTTCATATACAGGCTCTTGTAGTATATTTAAGGAGCTTTCACATAAAAAATACAAAATTTTGGATCGAACAATTACTTTTGGTATGAATATCAATAAAAGTGTTTTTTTCAGAGAAGTTACGACCCCATATAAAGAGTGCCGAAATGAGGGGTGTAGAGTGCATGAAATATGCGATAATTTTTGACTTCACAGCTTTGTTAGGAATAGTTAGAAGGTAAACATATTAAAAGTCCTCACCCCTGGGGAGTGAGCTAAAAGTAGGGGGAGGGGAGAAGGTCCCAATTTTGTTTTTCGATTATATCTCGAAAACGGTGGACTCTAGAAAAATATGTAACAGATCAAAATTAAAGCCCATTAAATTTCCTATAAAAATAATTATTTACGTATTCGTGGAAATTTCAACGGTTTTCGAGATATACGTTATTAAAAATCGACAACTTTAGAAATAAAAAAAATGTTTACCTCACTTTTTGTTAAACATTTGAAGCAAATACCAGACACGTATGTATGAAATTAAAGTAAATTTAATGCTCTACAATTTTGATTGTGACGTTTTTTCTGAGAAACGATTGTGGAACGTAATTGAAGAAAAAGTTTGATTAAAAGTGAGGTGACATTTGTTTTTTCCCGAAAATCACCTGTTTTTAATAACGTATATCTCGTAAACGGTTAGAATTACGACAAATTTATGTATGATAAATTTCATAGTGAATTTAGTTAGCTTTTATATTTATTCGAAACATATTTTTCAGGCCAAGTTGCCAACTTCTAACCTTCACAAAAAGCATAGAAAATTTTTTTCATTTTATTCTCTATGTTACTTTTTGTTCAATTATGTGTATATTAAATCAAAGCAATACTTTTTTTTTTTTTGGAAAATATGAAATTTTGGGGGCTTGGGAAAAGATTTTCTTTGTGTACGAGAATATCCTAATTTATTCGTTTGATGTACGTGTAGGGATGTGCAGGTACGTCTGGAACTGTGACTTGTCACCGAGTACGGGCTTGTCACTGGTCCACACTGTTCCAAAGCTAAATTGGAACTGGAACGGTTGTAGTAGTGACAGACAGTACAACTGGTCGACTGGAGTGCTAACTATTCCAACGTTCCAATTCAAATTTGATTATGACCGAGACAAATAAATAACCAAACTATTTTTTTTTTTTTTTTTTTTTTAAATTTTAAAATTACTTACCCAGGCAAGTAAGTATATTTGCTTCAGGGCCGGCCCTGCATGGTAAGGAAACGTGTCCTAAATATTGTATAGAACAATTATTGCCAAGTGGACTATTTACAATAAAAGGAAGGAATAAATAACCAAATTATTTTATTTATTTTCTTTACTTTCCAAGCTATAAATATTATTGTTATTGATATCTTGACAATAATGATTTTTTTTTTAATATGTTGAAATCTTGAAAATTTCCATTTCCTTAATCGGTCTATTGTATTACAAAATAAAATTTAAATATTTCAATAGCCTTCTTGATTTTAATGTATCATCAATAGTGGAGGAAAAATACAATTTCTTTATTTTTTTCATACAATGATTGCAAGATTTATTTTTGAAAATATTAAGTGGGTCAACCGAATTGTAATTTAATTCCCAGCTTAACATGATATTTTTAGATTTTTATTTTATGTCATGTTATGTAAAAAATGAGAAATTAAAAATTTTGAAAAAGATGATTGGATAAGTTTCTTTTTAAAATACTTTTTACTATCTTGATGTGGATTTTCCATGTTAATTATACATTAAAAATCACATAAGTATGTATATTTTGAATAGAAAGGCCAAGCACATTTAAAAAAAAAAAAAAATTGATTAATACATGTATTTTTTTTTTTTTTTTTTTTCATATTTATACAAAACCCAGAGATACAAATATTTTTCACTTATTATTTTTAAAATTTCCATTTTCTTTATATATTCTCCAATAATAAATTCATTTTATAAATAAATCAATAATAATAATAATAATCATATATCGGTACTTTCAACTTCCAATTGTGCGGGCCGACAGTAACAGAGAGAACGGTAGTATTGAGTCCAGCCTACAGTGACAGAGACTAGAGCTGGGTGGTCTCTCCGCGGTTCCAACGGTGACAGTGTCACTGGCCCGGCTCGATAGTAAGACTGGAACGATAGAGCTTAATAGTGACATTGTCACTGTCAGTGACAGGGACTAGTGCTGGCTCCGCCGTTCCAAGTTTCTAACAGTGACAATGTCACAACTAACTTCTATCGTTCCAGTCTTACAACCGACTCGGGCCAGTAGAGATGGTCTAAACCAGGGGTCTCCAAACTACGGCCCGCGGGCCAAATCCGGCCCGCCAGTGCCATCAATCCGGCCCGCGGCGGCGGCGAGGCAAAAAAAAAATAAAAATAAAAATAAAAAATCATCGATTAATAATAACTCCGTTTTATTTACTTAAGCTAGGAAAATGTTAATAACAAGTGCCTAAAATAAGCATAAAATTAAAATTTACTTTAACAAATAAATGAAATGAATTCAACAAACATTATAAATATATGTAAACATTATAACATATAAAATACTAATAAGATTTATGTAGTTGTGATTTCTCACTGATAATAGATTGTAGTTTCTGGCACTTGATTCAAATGTTTGAAAAAAAGTGAAATAAACATTTGTTTTGTCGATAATTATCGATTTTTAATAACTTATATCTCGAACACCGTTGAGAGTTGGACAAATATGTATAGAAACAATTTTATAGGAAATTTAATTAGCTTTAATTTCGATCCATAGATTATTTTTCTAGAGTCCACGGTTTCCGAAATATAATCGAAAAACCTAAACACGGGATCTTCTCCCCTTCCCTCACAATTTCCCGTAACCCCAGGGACCGGAACTTTTAGTATATTTACCTTCTAATTACTCCTAACGAAGCTGTGATGTCAAAAATAGTCGCATAATTCATGCACTCTACACCTCTCATTTCAGCACTCTCACTGGGGTCGCGCTTTTCCGCGAAAACACGTTTTTCGGCACTTTTTTGGCTATAACTCCGAAAGTAATAGTCCGATCCAAAATATATTTTTTGTTAGTTACATTTAATAGAAGAACTTGTATATTAAATTTTGATCAAGTCCCCTAAAATATCGATGTCAGCACCCTCAAAACCGCTTACTGTTTTGAAATCCACCTAATACACCCTAGCCAGCACACTACATATGCATGTTTTGGCAACATCTGACGATTTGGTCTTTTTTAGTGGCCTTGATTGGATATACTACGGAGTTTAATCAAAATTTCATATAAAGGGTCTAATAGTAAATTTAACCAGGTTATAGTTAAAAAATTGAAAGTTCAGATCGGAGAAACAGTTATGGAGTTAAAGTGAAAAATGTGCCAAAAAAAAAACTTGGATTTCAAAACAGTAAGCGGCTTTTGAAGGTGCTGACATCGATATTTTATGGGACTTGGGACACTGGGAAAAAGTGTTTTCACGGAAAAGAGCGACCCCAGTGAGAGTGCTGAAATTAGGGGTGTAGATGCATGAATTATGCGTCTATTTTTGATTTCATAGCTTCGTTAGGCGTAATTAGAAAGTAAATATACTAAAAGTTCCGGTCCCTGGGGTACGGGAAATTGTAAGGGAAGGGGAGAAGATCCCGTGTTTAGGTTTTTCGATTTTATCTCGTAAACCGTGGACTCTAAAAAATAATCTATGGATCGAAATTAAAGCTAATTAAATTTCCTATAAAATTGTTTCTATACAGGTTTGTCTAACTCTCAACGGTGTGCGAGATATAAGCAATTTGATTGAAGAGCCAGAAACGTACATATGAAATTAAAGTAAATTTAATGATCTACAATTTTGATTCTGACAATATTTCTGAGAAAAGATCCTGGAAGGCACTAGTAGCAAGTTTTTGTCTGAACTGGTACCCGCTTCTCCTTGTCTCGAAAATGGTTAATCCAAAAATAAAAATGAATAGAACAAAAAATACAGAGAATATTATTCTCTAAAAGTTTTGTAACTATTTTGATTGACGGCCGATGGATAGAAATAGAGATATTTGAAAAAAAACAACTGATTTTTGTGACCTTTGACCTTGTATATCTAATTATGCTAACGTGCTGAGATCGGTAACTTTCTACCAATTATTTAGAAGACCAAAACAAAGGCATAAGCAAAAATTCAGCTTCATTGGTTTATTTCCCAGATTTGCTGTATAAAACTCATTTGACTGGGCTACTAGTCCCCCACGTAACTACGTATAAAAATGTGTTTATGTTTGTTAAAATTAATTATGGAAACACTGTCGAAATTTATTTGCGCGAGCTTGCGATGTGAGCACCTTACGATTTAATGTGCTGCTTTCTCCTAACATTCCATAACTTATTATTATTATTAGATTATTATTTATTAACATAGCACTACATTCCTGATAGTAGAGACTTGGCTTGCTCGAGCATAGATCACCTGTCATCACGGTTAGTGCTGCCGCCTTCCAGTTTCTGGCACCAAGTAGAGTTAATGTTTTAGTAACAATACCATCTTTCCATCGTAGTTTAGGTCTTCCAATACACCTCGTACCATTGATTTGTTCAGTAAGAGCTTTCGCGGGCATCTCCTCCGGACTCATTCTGGCAACATCGTAGCCGGGAGAGCTTAATAAACTTGGAGATATCCATATCTTTGTACAGACTTTGTATGTCTGCATTGGATCTTCTTCTCCAGGTTCCTTCCGAGTATACACCGCCAAAGATTCTGCGAAAGACTTTTCTTTCAAACCTCATGAGCGAAAACTCATTGTTCTTTGAAATCGTTCAGCATTCAGATCCATATGTGAGAACAGGTCTGACTAGTGCTTTATATACTCCTAACTTAGCATTCCGAGACAAATGCTGCTCCTCAAGTGCTACTGTAGAGCAAAAAAGCATCGATTGGCTGCCATAATGCACCGTTCAATCTCGTCATTGATGTCATTTCGGACATAAATCTGCGTGCCCAGGTATACGAATTCCTGGACCACTTCGATGTCATGTAGTCCTAACTTAACTTATCCACACTTTACTGACTAGGGGCTCGATAAACTTGTACTTGGTTTTGTCTCCGTTGATGGATAGTCCTAGTCTCTTCGCCGAATTGTCGATTGCAGCAAAAGCGTTTTGTACTGCTTCTAATGATCTTCCGACTAGATCTATGTCATCAGCATATCCAAGAACTCGTACACTTTTGTTTAGAACTGTGCCTCCTGTTTGGATTCCGGAATCTCTTATGGCTTTTTCCAAACAAAGATTAAGTATAAGGCAAGCCAGACTATCTCCTTGTCTCACACCTGCTGTCGTGTCAAAACCTCTTGAGAAAGCCCCATGCATACTTACAAAGCATTTATTGCCTTACATTGTCATTCTCACCAGTCTGACTAACTTCTGGGGTATATTCATTTCTGTTATGGCCATTTATGCTTCCCCTCTATCAATCGAGTCATAAGCCTGCTTAAAGTCTATGAAAACATGATGGGTATTAATACGAAACTTCTTGTATTTTTCAGGATCATCCAGAGGTTAAAATTTGTTCAATAGTTGATTATCTTAACGAAGCCACACTGATATTTTCTAATTTCTTTCCCTGCGTATGGAATCAATCTCTTGTATAATATGCTGGAGAGAATTTTGTATACTCATGGAAGTACTGATGTACCTCTCCTTGTTACAATTCAAAGAATCCCCTTTATTATTGGATTGGGTGTATAATCGCTTTCTTCCACTCCATAAGAAGGCATTCATCTCTCCAAATATCCATAAATAGATCCTGCAGGAAAGTAACCAGTTGAGGGTCATAATGTTTATATATTTCCGCTGGTATGTTACCAGTACTTGGAGCTTTATTATTCTTTAGTTTTTCGATGGTCGCTGCTATTTCTTCCCCGTCTGGTGGTTCAATCTCTATTCCTCCAGCCAGTCCCCCTGCGATGATGGTATCATCAGTAGTCAGCCCATCTATCTAATATTTTTCGCTTTTTCGTGATTAGCGAGCCATCTTCTGCTTCGCATGCGGGAGTCCTGGATTTAAATAATTGTCTACCTTCCTTCACCATTTGAAAGGAATTTTCGTTCTTGAAAGATTTTTCCATATCCTCCATCTGCTTATTCCGCCATCTCTCTCTTCTTTCTTCGATGAACGTACTTCTCGCGACTCCTTGTGGCTTTATATTCATCCATCGAACTTCTTGTATGTCTCCGTTGAATCATGTTTTTTATAGACCTTGTTCTCTCTATCTGCTCAAGCAAGGCATTCCTCATCAAACCATGGTCTTGTTTGTTTCTGTTTGCCCTTGAGACCCAGAACTTCTTCTGCTGTCTCAGTTAACGCATTTCATAACACCAACTTAAAATTTGGTACTGAAGTTGCTTTTGGTACTTATATGTTTGAACAAGTTTCTGAATTTGTATACCATGGCTCATAAGTGACGTGCGACAACAGAATCTCGACTGATGTCCGGAGAAAAATTATCTTAGCGAATCACTGTTATTATGGACTCCGCTCGCATCTTTCTAGCAGCCTCGTCTCTCACCGCACTAAGGTTATCCGATACAAGACCCTCATTCGCCTTGTTCTACCTTATGGCTCTGAGACCTGGACCACTACAAAATGACCTTATTTTTAAAAGGGAAATCCTCCGTAGAATATATGGGCACACCTTTGAAAATGGACAATGGAGAAGGCGTAGTAATAGAGAAACCTATAGTATCTATAACGAGCCTGATGTTGTAGCTATCATTAAGGTAGGGAAGTTAAGATGGGCAGGACACCTCGTGCGGATGTCGGATGGGTCGGTACAAAAATAAATTCTAATAGAACAGATATCCGGCCGGCGCAGAGTTGGCAGACCCAGGTTACGGTGGTCGAGTAACCTCTCAAGGTAGGTGGGGAGAGATCCAGGAACCCTGCACCACTCTCACTGGCCCTGATCAGCCACACCTCTCTCCCTTCACTTTTGCCCAAGTGCTATCAGCCAGCGCTCAGACTATAACTTCCTTTAAACATCATCTATTTCTTTACCTTCTCAATTACCATTCTTCCGAACGTATATAAAATATGAATATTTTAGTAATATATATTATTATAATATACGTATGTTCTATTTTTTTGTCGTTATCTTTTTTATTTTGTAACTCATAATGCAATTATTAATCACTTGTCATAGCCAAACGATTGTCCTATGTATTGCACTCATATTTTATTCATAAGGGACAAACTGTCCCAGAATAAAGTTTATTTTCTTCTTTCTTTTTTCTGTATGCTCCATCAATATAATAAGGAACAAATATTCACGCCAATGATTATTTTAGTGATCATTGCATACAAAAGAAACCCAGGTTTCAGGATTTTTCATCTTTTCAATAGGCATGTAATCAGCGACCGTCGATTAGCTGACAGTTTTTATTTTCCGCTTCTTTTCCACACTAGTAATTAAGTCAAATCAAAATACTGTTACAAAGATGTTTTTGAAACACACACAAACCCGCTAGGGTGTTACGAACTATTACTATAGCACCTCTATTAGCGTTTTTATACGTCAATTACTGTCATCAAGAAATGAGTAGAATACACCAGAACTTCGTAACATTACAGTACAACACAATAATGAATGAACTAGGGACTTTAACTAGCTTCTTCTCGCTGAGGGTGCGTACTCGGAGACTATTCTATAAATTATAGGTACCGGCAGGAAAATTAAAATGGTGTTGGCCCGCGGAGCCCTTGGAAGTAGTTAGTGTGGCCCGAAGGCTGAAAAGTTTGGAGACCCCTGGTCTAAACCGATATTTTTCAGTAACAGGGACAACCGATACTGGTCCAAAAAAGTACCTGTTACAAAATACCTGTTACTTGTCTCAAGGTCAGCGTCTCTCCATACTCGTACTGGTTTACCCTGTTACACTGATATTCTAGCATACCTATTACTCGCTTATCTGTTACCTATTCAATATCGGCTGTAATCAAAAGTTTACATTTTCAACTACCTGTTTAATAATATATATATATATATATAAATGTAAATATATAGCCAAATAATTTAACAAAGTATTTGGGGCAGTCACCAAACTTATTTTTATTTATTTTTTTTGCTGAAAAAATAAATTACACAAGTACTTGAAGATGATAATCTTAGAAATAAAATAGCTGCAAAGATAAGATTTTTGAAAAAAAAATTGCTAATTTTTATTTTTTTGTATAGTTCATTGATACTTTATCACCTCTAAAACTAAAGGTTTTCGTGGTATCTTTTATTAAAAGGGTAATTGAAATTTTTATATGCACTTCATTAACCAGTGGAAAGATCAAAGCTATATGGATAAGCTATCTCGTATTATCAATATGACTAAGCTATTAGATTTATTAAATATTTATGAATATTAAACTACTTTAGCAGTATTGGTTTAACACTTCTAGAATGCATTAAAACGTCCGATAGGATGATACTATGCTTATATTGTTTCTATGTATGTTATATTTTAAATTTGTCCCATCCTTTAAAAATAATAAAGATGTGAAGTAAAAAAAACAAAAAAAACTAATTTGATTTTCAGACCTGAAAAAACAGTATTGCTAATTCATGGTAAACGTAATAGTTATTACCTAAATATTAAAAAAAAAAAAATTGCAATCACTACTGCATATTATCTTACCACAGGTAGAACTAGTATTAAAATTAATTGTTCAATTGTATAAAGAAGGATTGATTGAATTAACATTAAACATAACAATTTAAAACGTTAAACATAAAAAACATGATTTAAAACATACAATAACACGTGGAAAGAATTTAAATACGAATGATTATACATGAGCAATAGAGTTATTAATAAGACTAAAGTAAATATTCCAATTAATATATTAAACATTTATCATTAGGGGCTAATGTTTGCTTAAATATTAATATCAACAAGTACAAACTTAACAAAGAAATAATTAGACTAATTGCAGATTTAGAAACCATCATAGACAATGATAATACCACAGATAACCACAAAAACTGTTTAAGGAATAACACTAAAATATCACTCAACAGTTATATAGATAAATATAAAAATATAAATAATTTTTCGGCATTGGATTTCATTATTAATAAAGACATTAATCATTTAAATCTACTTATGAAAGAGAATACAAACATTATATTTGTAAGATCTGATAAAACTAAACAATTAGCCATAATGGAAAAAGAAGAATATTATAACAAAATTATTAACTTACTTAATGATAAAAATATTTATAGAACAATAAGAACAGATCCAGGAAATAATTTAGCCAAAAATATCATTAAATACCTGAATAATTTAGAAAAATCTGGATTCATGACAAAAAAAAGAAAAAAATAATATAGCACCTAACACTTTCACCACACTGGTAGCTCATGGACCAATAAAATTACACAAAGCTAACCATAATTTAAGACTGGTAATAAATGGAAAATATGGCCCTATAGAAAAACTATCTATTTTAATAAAACACTATCACATCTCTATGATGTAAAAAATTCAATAGATTGAAGGAACCATTTATCCATATTAAAACCAAATGATTTAATCAATCTTATTAGCCTTGGTATAAAAAATTTATTCACCAATATACTGATAAATACTTGTTTAAAAGTCATCAATAAAAAATGGAATGATATTGAATCATATACCACAATAAAAAACAAAAAACTATACATGGAAGGACTAAAATTATGTTGACATAATAATTATTTCATGTACAATGAACAATTTTACAGGCAATTAGATAGAGTACCAATGGGCTCTTACCTTAGTGCAAATTTCAGTGGAATATGGTTGGACTATCTAATCGATGAATGTTTAAATAAACTAAATAATAAATCATTAGAATTACATAAATACATTGATGATTTATTCATTATAATTAAAAATGATCAAATCGATAATCTATTACATACATATAATGAATTCAATAATAAAATAGAGTTTACCATAGAAAAATCTATAAAGAACATAATAAACTTTTTAGATATGACTATTATTTTGGATAATAACCAAATCAAAACAAAAAGGCAACAAAAACCAATAGATAACTAAATTACTACAGCAAACATCCTAAACACCATAAATACTGTAATATTCAAAGCAATAGCCATAACAGACAGAATATATCAAAGAAATAAAAAAAAAATATATATACAAAATACTGGAAGACAATTTCATACCAAAACATAATTAACAAATCTTGGTATTAGAACTTAAATACAAAAAAATAAAAAAGGGGATAAAATTAATATAAACCATTTAGCCACACCATCCAGAAATAATTTAAAAGACAATAAACAAACAAAAGATAGAAACATTCAAAAGAAAATAACTGATTTCTAAATCAATAAAAATAGCAAATATACAATAGAACATTTAAGGAATAATATAGATTCAATAGACAATACATATAATACACCAACATTAAATAATAATAGAAATAATCCGAATTTTTTCGATATTATATTCTTTGACCAAATCAAAATGATTGTACATGACTGAGAATTGTATATTGAATAGATAGCAGGTTAAATATTGTCATAACTAATTTTCATATTTATTATCCATATATGTTTTCATGTTTTTAGGGCTTGAAAATGTGGCATAGGCCAAAATGTGAAATTTTGCCCAAATAAAAGGAATTATGTAACATGGTTATTTAAATATAATTGTGATAGCAGATAATATTGCTAATTAATATTCCTCATACACTTAAATCTCCTAAGGTTATATAAAATATAATTATTTAAGATGTTAGATGTTTTATAACAGCATTCATATTTTTTATTTGATTTATGACCCATAAAAATAATATAATTGCTTATGTATAGATTTCATATTTAAGTGTATTTTAATGATTATTAAAATTAACAATAATAAAATACAAAATAATGTAAGAGTGTCAATATACAATGAAGACCGGCTGACATTTTACTAGAAAATACCCTTATAAGAGTGGAAGTAAAAATACTGGTTTAGGTAAACGAGTATCTGGTAACAGGGAGAGTTGACAAGAAAAAAATACTAGCCTAGGACAGTACGCAGTACGAAGGTAACAGGTATGAATGTTGTTCCCAGTACTGAAGTGAGTACGCAAGTATCTCGTCCCTGTTACTTCTGAACATCGGTAACAGGGACGCGGTTCAGTGAGCCCATACCTGTTACAAAATAACAGGTCCAGTATTTCTGAACCACCACTACGGGCCAGTGACACTGTCACCGTTGGAACCGCGGAGATACCACCCGGCTCTAGTCTCTGTCACTGTAGGCTGGATTTAATACTACCGTTGTCATTGTCGGCCCGCACTATTGCAAGTTGAGAATACATGTCCTTGCTCTCTCTAGGTCCATTTGAAGTGACATGAGGGATGATAGATGTTCTCTTAACACTTGAATTACTTAATTTTACAATTAAATTAACATTAATTTTATGATTTGCGATCAAGAACGGAAAAATAATAAATATTGCAACTATATTTCGCCCATTCATTAATCAATCTTTTCAATATAATATTTTTTCTCAACATTTATTTATTTATAAAACGAATTTTTTTATGCAAAAAATTATTCATTTATTATTACTTATTTTGGTTTTGTTTGTAATTATGTTTGTCTTGCCTATGGAAAATATACTTAGGTAACTTTTCATTTATTATTAACGTAGAAAATCTACACCAGGAAAGTAAAAATGAGAAAAAAGTATTTAAAATGAAAACTTACCCAATCAAAATTTGTAATATCTCATTTTATACTGACAAATGAAAAAAATGGCATAAGCTGCAAATCATTGTTTTTTCTGATGTTGTTAAGATATTAAATTAAAATTGCATCTATATAGCAAATTCAGAATCTCGAATTTCACAGGACAACTAATTTTATATAAAAATTCTGTAGCTCCACTTGATATTTAAAAAAAAAAATACTTGCAATTGTTTAAAAAAAAAAGAAAATACATCAATTTTACTTTCTCCTTCACTATTGATGAAACATTAAAATCAAGTAGGTTATTGAAAGATTGAAATTTTATTTTGTAATACAACAGAAACTGGAACTTAAGAAACTGGAAATTTTCAAGATTATTGAACATGATTAAAACTATGAGTAATGATAATTATGATCAATAATGATTGCCAAACTATCAATAACTAATAAATAAATCAGTTAGGGAGTTAAAAAACCAAATATTTCAATTTTTTTTTTTCAAAACACTAAATAAATAAAATTTCAAGATTTTATTATTTTTTTAATTATTGCCTGACACATTAAAATTTGTCAAAATATTTAATATTTCTAACCATCAATTGATTATGCTATATAATAATTTTTAAACTATCTAACAACATAGAAAAACCAACTGATTTTCCGCTTATGCCATTTTTTTTATTTATTGTCCGTCATAGAAAATGAGAATACAAATTTTGATTGGGTAAGTTTTTATTTTAAATACATTTTTTCCTCATTTTTATCTTGGTGTAGATTTTCTACGTTAATAATAAATGATAAAGGTACCTAGTAATATTTATTCCATAGGCAAGTACCAAACAAAACCAAAATAAGGATATTATAATGAATATTTTTTGCATAATAAACAAATTCTTTTTATAAATAAATACATGTTGAGAAAAAATATTAAGTATGATGAAGATTGATTAATGAAATGGGGCGAAATATAGTTGCAAATTTATTATTTTCCGTTCTTGATCGGCAAATCAAGTAATTTTAAGAGAACATCTATCATCCCTCGGTCACTTCAAATGGACCTAGAGAAGAGCAAGGACATGTACAACTAGTTCCAATCAAAAGTTGAGAAAAAAATCGAGGTTTTTTTCAAGATTTTATTATTTTTCATGTATCCTAACAACATATTAATTATTTTTTCCGATGGTTCATGTCCTGATCAAGTAGGTTATTGAAAGATTGAAATTTTATTTTGTAATACAACATTAAAATTTGTCAACATGATTAAAACGAATGAGTTATGATAAATATATGTAATATTTCTCAAAACCTAACTAAATAAAATCAATTATTGATTTCTAACCATATGAAGTAAAACTTCACTTTCAGGAATTACTTTCTTACCTTTAGCGGATATGGGTATATGTAATAGGCAGTATAGAAAATGAGTTCAATCAAGAAAATTATTTATTGCTTTTAAATATTATATTATGTATAACATTAAAAATTTAATGAGTAAATGTTTTTTAAGTTATAAATTTTATTTTTCATTCTTAAATTAAGACATGTAACAGTTGATTGATTGAATAAGAGAAGCTAATAATAATAATGCTAATACTAAACAATACTTACTAAATTAAAATTATATTCAATAAATTAATCTATTTTGGTAAATATTATATCCAAATTCTATTCAGTCGATCTTGCAAAATATTTAAACTACTCTCTCATATATAATTGGGTATTAGGTCTTATGTTAACATACATTAGACCTAATACCTAATTATATAAGAGAGAGTAGTTCATTTTGAAATGAAAACTTTAAACATTTGTTAGTATTTCATCATTAGCGTTTAAAAAATTAACATTCTAGCTTTTTCAGGTGATGACACCTCCTAATTGAAAGCAACTTTCCTGCTTTAGAAAATAATTGTTCACAGGGAACTGATGGGGCAACTGTACAAAGTAGCTCTTCAGCAATTTGATACAAATTGGGAAATTTATGTCTGTTGTTAAACCGCAATTGCAGTGGGTCTTCTTCAATATTTATCACTTCCTTCTCCATTTAGTGGTCCAGCTCGATGATTGCTTTAGCCTCTGCACCACCTGAAAAAAATAAATAATTTTTCTTTAAGTAATAATAAATAAGTTGGGTTAAATAGTAATAAAATAGAAAAAAAAACAAAAAAAAAACTTATGAGACGGTTGCACTTTGGTTCATGTAGTTTGCAGTAGTGAATACCAAATTGATGTTTTGGCTGCTACCTTTACCAGGTCACATATTGTCTCTTCTGGTTCAGCTGCCTTTATCTTTGAAACAAGCAGTTTCCTTATCTCCTGCTTGATTTGTTCGGCATTTGTTTGATTTTTAAAGCAAATGTTTTGAACCGAGGATCCAGAAACGAACACTTCCCTAATGTTAAACTGTTCTCTGATCTATTGAACCTCCCAGGTTTGTTCATTTATGGTAATAGAGATGCTAGTAATTGTTTGTTTTCAGGGCTGGTGTAAGAGAATTCGTATTCCTTCAACATCCTTTCAAGCACATCTCCTAAGCCATTAATGATTGTTATGAGTAAAGCCCGGATTTTCGTGCAAGAAAAATTCTAAAATGTGCAGTAAAAACTTGAAATCGTGCAATAAAAACTTAAAATCATGCAAAATAAAATGCAAATGATAAAAAATATTGAACAAACAATTCGCTAGTTACATTTCTTTCCAAAAAGTGGTTTTTATTTTAAAATTTATTGATCCGGTCCTTAGTAAGGGAGTAGTTAAATAGTCCTTGTCTAAAACGCAATAAGAACAAATCGGATCTCTTTATTGTACATGCTATACATAAGCTATGTGTACATATTACTTAGGAATATAAATATGTATATTGCAATGAAAAATAAAAATGACCGTACATTTATGCTCTAAATCATTAAATAGGGATAAAAATTCAAGTTAAAAACTTACTCGAATTACAGTGTGCATTAACTTGTGACTTTCTTTCGCTGCCGATAGCTTTATCAAAGGGCCCACAATATATTATTTTGCCACCGGATTTTAGATCCGGATATTTTTCTATCTATCCTGGTATCTTTGAACTAACACTAGCTGAAATTTTAGGCATTTTAATGGAGACAACGTTACTCCTTAGAGGGAAGTCGGAAACTAAAAAATTATTGCTTCCGATGAGAAAAGTTATGAGGGAGAGTCAAAATTTCTTGGAAGGTGGGGATCCGAGTTCCCTAGCTCAAGTCAATCTTAACATTTCTAAGAACACTATAGAAGCGTATTCATTTTTGTACTAAGAATAGTTTATGTCTCTAAAAAAAAAAAAAAAAAAAAAAATATTACCTATATAAAAATAAAATTATTCATTCTTCTAAAATTCTTCTGTTGCTACTTTTTCAAAAACAAGAAAGTGTTGTGCATTCACGATTTGAATCCATGAATTTTGTGCATTCAAACTGCAGAATGTGCAATTTTATACATTAAAACAGCAGAATCTGCAATTTTATGCATTAAAACAGCAGAATGTGCAATTTTATGCATTCAAACTGCAGAATGTGCAATTTTATGCAGTAACCCCTAAAATGTGCAATATTAAACTAGGTAAATTTGGCCTAAACATCCTAATTCATATCAATAATTTGTCCCTGGCTGATTACGAGCTTGCAATAAAAAGATGCAATTGCACGAGAATCCGGGCTCTAGTTATGAGGCATGAAGCTGAAGGAAATTTTTGACTGCTCAATACCTCAGTCATGTCCAGAAATGGTTTAAGTATTGTGCAAGCCTCCTTGATTAATACCTACTCATGTGCTGTCAAGAGTGGGTAAATCTACATTTAACCTGGGTTTCGCAGTTCGAATGAGCAATTCAAGATCATTAAATCTTTGGAGCATTTTATAAGTCGAATTCCATCTTGTTGGTATGGAATTAATTACGTTTTTTTGGTATCTCCATACCTTCTTTTCTTTGACAATCTCTAAGAATGCTCCAAGATTTTGTTGAACATCGCAAGTGATTGATAATTTTTTTTACTTTTTCAATTAATTCTGAAATAGCTATTTCTGTGTCTAAAGCTTTTTCTACAATTAAATGTAGTTTATGTGCAGCACATCCTAAATGTTTATATTTCAATACATTTTTGAGAGCATTGACAATATTGGGGGCATTGTCAGATACACTGAATATAATTTTATTAGGCAGACCCCAAAATTCAATTATTTCTTTTATGTGGTATGCCAACAGTTCTACTGGTATGAGATCCTTCAATGGCACGACAGTCTAATGTGGGACTCAGTAATTTGCCCTCATAAACAAAGTGGACCATGACGGCTAAATAACTTTCATTAGCTGTAGATGTCCAGCAGTCCGTAGTTAAACAAACAGAACAGATTTTATCATTATTGAGTATAGAAGCTAGTTTTAATTTAGCTTTTTCATGTACTGCTGATATCATGGTTTTTGATATTTTTTTTGCGTGAGGGCAAATTAAATGAGGGATTTAATGATCTAATGAATGAAACCCTTTATTTTCAACAATTGAAAATGGTTGATAATCATGGATAAAAACCTTCATTAGGTCATGGTCAATCTTTTTTCTTTCTCTCTCTGAGATTTTTTTAGTTGTGAAAGGATGCAACCTTGATTGTACCTTACCTTTTGGTTTATATGACGCCGTTTGTTTCAGACCAGCTGAAGAATACATTTCCAGGTCTTCCTCCAGTGTTTCAAATGTTTCTATCTGTGGTTCAATAGTTATTGGAGATGAAGGTAACAAAAGGATGCCTTCTCAACAAATGCTTCTTTAAATTCGATGTAGAAGACTTGTAACTAACTTTAACTTTACAAATATTACACTTTGCAATCACACTGTCTATCTATATATATTCAAAACAATTTTACAATATATACATTTTTTACAAATGCAAACAAAAAATAATAATTATTATTAAATTCACTAGTAAAAGTGATACTGATTTAATAATAGTGGGGCCCCAGAGGAGGTTGTCACTACATTGGAACTGTACCGATAATTTGGAACAGTGACAGGTCTGTCACTGGAACAGTTGGAACAGTGACAAGAAAATCCGGGAACGGCACATCCCTATTTTCAAATCTTTCTCTGATATTTTAACTGACCTGTTTGTCTACTCAACAAAACTGTTTACTCGTTATGCTTTAGACTGCATTTAAATAGGAACTATCGAAATGTCACAAAAAAATAAAAATAAACAAATAAAAAAAACATGCTTACATACATTAATTCTTATGTATTTTTGAGTATTGAAACTTAAAAAATGTATGTAAAACTTTTTTTTTCTTATAAAAGTAATTTTCTCCTTGATGTTTGGAGTCAATAAAATGTAATATGACTTTACGGTTTATTTTTGGTTTCTTATTATTTCGTTTTAATTTTTGTAATTACCAATTTTAAATATCTCATCAGTTGCAGCAGAAGATGTTGGAATAATATCCTCTAATTAAAGTGTTTCAAATATAGTAATATATATATTAAATCAATGCCCTTACGGTTATGCCAAGTACGAAATAACTCCCTTTGCGGAATTGAAAATTCGTATTTAGACAAGAAAGCAGCTAAATGTTTCATGATTATTTCGTATACCTTCTAAGGCACCTGTACCATGAATTTCAAAGAGGTTCTTTGGGGTACTTTTTAGTTATAGATCATTTTAATTTAAAAAATACTTTAGTTTTATTTGCGGCACTTTTCAAAAAATTATATTAGAGGTCAAATTATAAAAAAAATTTTTTGAGCATGGCTTACTGGTATAACGATCGTCCATATTCACTAATTATAAAAGAATAATGAAAAAATATCAATAGGATGATACACAAATTTAGATTGAAAGAATCAATAGTTTTAACAAAATTGGACCTGTCGAGTTAGGTACTACTTTGATCGTTCTTTTTACCTTGAAGTCCACCTCCAAAAACGAAAAAACCTTTGATAATGTTCCATAAATTACTTAACTATACACCTATCACAATAGTTTCATTAATTTTCATTATGACTTTTTTCGTCCTAGATAGGCCATTCGTTCCACTGTGCGACGCACCGGTATCCATAAAGGCCGTTTCACACTAGAGGGGATGCTCGAGCGACGCTTGCACTCCACTCCCCACGCTCCAGATTTAGTTAGTTAAAAACAACGTATGTGTTCACATCAGCGCTCACGCTACGCTCACACGACACTCCGGAGCGCGGCATTTTCTGGCAAAGAATATTTGGAGCGCGGGGATCGCAGTGTCTCCAAGTGTCCCAAAGTGAAAATATGGACGAAACACTATCGAACTGGTGCGGGCAAAGCCTGTAATTTAAGACTCAAGTGACATGATGTATTTTGACTATTCCCACAAAAAAAAAGAATAATTGCTTGATAAAAAGGAACCAATGAACATATTCTTTGAGTCGGTGACAGAAACAGTCAAAACATTTTCTCCAATCGATGACCAACATAAAAATACAAATTTTTAACATGGTTTCACAGATGGAAATGAAATATTTGATTTCTCACCCCCCTACCCAACAGCCTTCACAACAAAACATTCAACCAATTCATTCCATTTCACCTCCTAGTTCAACTTGTTCTTCATATGTTTCTAATTATTCTCCGAATGAATTTAACTAGATTTAATATATTCATTTTTTTTTTTTTTAAGTTTGTTTATAATGTGCATTAAAAAAAAAAATTCAATAAAATTTATAATTAATGTAAAGTCAAAAAATATTACTTACCTCAAACTTACCGCCAGTTTCTCTCTAGGTGAAATAGCAGCTCGAAAAGTGGTATTCTGTTTTTTTCAAATCGCTCTCAATTTTTGACAGAAGAATTTCAAAACTTTCTTTTGACATCCTGAAGTATTGGAAGAACTGAGTTTCGTCATCGACTAATTTCCAAAACAATGTGTGATATTCTACTTTGTCAGGTCTAACAAAAGAGGGTGCACCCACATTCTTCTCTTTTTAGGTTTTCGTTCATCCTCATCTAATAGCAACGCCATAAGAACTAGCTGTTCGTCAGTAAAGTGGACAGACATTGATGAATGTTTTTAACCTGCTGGTATACCAGGAACGTTGTTGGAACGCTGTAGTGTGAAAGATAAGAGTGCGAGTCGAGTGTGAGCATGCCTGGAGCGCGAGCCTCGCGTGGCCTATAGTGTGAAACGGCCTTAACTCTTTCAGCGCTCTCTATGAAGCCATCGTTTTAACGTTATGTTATGCGTTATGAGACACATAATTTTAAAGCTAATTATATTATCTATAAGTTTTGTTTAACGCTTTTCTTCCCGAAACGTAATGATAAATATCTATAATTTGTTGAAGTTACCTTTTGTTTTTTGTAGTGGCAGTTTTCTGTATATGATTAAGTATTACAGCGAAACTATGCTATCTACATAAAACGTGTATATAACATAACTTGTTTGTAATATTATTAGGAGTAAAATAAAAAAAAGAACGCTCCGTTAGCATAATTAGGTTTCGAGATGTCGCCATATAACCAGAGTTCCGGACTTCTAATGTTGCTGAAGGGGTGGGGGTCGGGACTTTTAGTCGGGTGTTTTTTTAGTGTATACTTTATGTACTAACACCCTGCAAAAATTCAGCTTTCCCCTAATTAGTTGCGACAAAAGCTAATTTCTTGCCTTCATTGACTGGGCTATAGGGGAAGTACGGCAGTTTTATGTCAGTAGTATGGTTAGGTTGACGGAAGTTTTTGCAAGGCGGTCTACCCAGTGTTGCCAGATTTTATTTTACGAAATCCCTACGTTCTATATAAAATATCCCTACATCTCCCTACCATCAAAAAATGAGTCCCTACCATCAAAAAATGAGTCCAACAAAAATCCCTACCCTTTATATTAATTATATATATATATATATATATATATATATATATATATATATATATATATATATATATATATATATATATATTCGTTACTTTGTTTACAATTCTAAACCCCTAAATAACAATTATCAAAGGTATAAGGTGAAATAAATAGTACAAATTCATTTTAATAATAAAAGAACGCAGTTTTAGAAACATAGTTTCATATCACAGAAAAATGAGCGATTGGTAACGAATTTATCACCTATGCTTACAATATTAATCTAATTTATATAAAGCAACAGAATCTAAATTTAATAATAAAAGAATATAGTTGTAGTAACATACAATTTTGAATTTTAGAAAAATTAGCGATTGATATTTTATCATAAATACAAACGATATTAATAAAAAACTATTCATACATCACATTACTTGTAAATAATTTAAAATGTTCATCATTAAATTCATAGGTTTTACAACTTTGGTTTTTAGCAGAAAGGTCTAATTTTATCCTTATTATTGCGCTAAGAGTGGAAGGGCTCAATTGATTACGTTTTTTTGTTTTGATGTCGTTCATTATAGAAAAAACTCTTTCCACGTCTGCATTTGCATGAGGGAACGATAGCACGATAAATGCTACTTGGCAGATATTAAAAAATGGTGTCTCATTGTTGAAATTCGTGTAGTTTTTCAAGAAATTCTAAAGTTTTGTCAAGTCATAAGTCATTAATTTTATTTTTTCCTCGGAATCAAAATAGTTTGGGAGGAGCAACCATTCTTGTGCAGCTGAATTTTTGTTTACTGTACTATCATCTATTTGGTCCAAAATTTGCTTAACGTTCACTCTGTTTTGGTGTTGGGAAAATACTTGTTCTGGTAATAAAAATTTAAACTTGCTGACCCCGCTATTTGGGTGAGGCATTCTTTTCAAGCTTTCTTCCATCGCTCTTTGATAAAATTTCAGACACCTCTCTCTGAATAGAGCAACTTGTTCAACAGGTATTTCTTCGAATGTTTTTTCAGCAGATGCACTAATATTAATTTCATCCAATATAAGCGAATTTTCTTCAATGTATCTTTTCCAACGGGGGAACTTAAATCTGGTAAATTTGTATAAATAGAGTCGATCGAGTCCTGTGTCATAAAATTTGATCCAAGAAGTCGAATGAATCGGGAACATTCCTCACCCAAGTAGGCTAACAATGGTTTTTCGGACTGAAACAGCGCATTGAAACGATTAAAGAGAGGCAGAACATGTAAAAAGTACAAATAAGCTTTAGTTAACGGATTATTCAATTCTCCTAGGATAAAATTGGCATTAAAATGTTTCTCTTCAGTCGATATTAATAAAAAGGTATGCTGCAAAACTTCCCACTGCTCTAGAACTCTATTTACTGCGGTCAGCAAACAAAGCCATCTTGTTCGGCTCGGATGTATAAGTTTTTGTTTTTCTGTGTTTAAAAGATCTTGAATCTCATGCAATAAAGCCTGCCTTTTAGGACTCGATGAAAAAAACGTGTATAAAGACGACATAAGCCCCTCAATATTTCTTGGTAATTCATCGGCAGCATGACTCGCAATTAGATGGGTTGTGTGGCATGTGCATCCAATAATAAATACTCCTGGGCAATCTTTTCTTAAGTAGGCCGAAAATGATTCATTTTTCCCTAGCATTACCCTGGCGTTATCAGAACAAAATCCCACTACTTTCTTAACATCAAGATTTCTCTTATTTATACAATTTTTGAATTGTTCGTACAATCCTTTTGCTGTTGCCCCGTCTGAAGCAATGGGAAGCATATCCAATAAATTAGTTATAATTTTTTCTTGGGGAAAATATCTCACTAAAATACACAAATATTTTTCGTTTGAAAGGTCTGTTGACTCGTCTATCAATATGGAAAAGCAATGATTAGTCAAGTCCCTTTCAAGGTTTTTTTCGATCACTGGGCTTAAAATTTTGGTAATTATTTTGCTGCATTTTGTGCGTTTACTTGTCAACTCAGCAGCTCGAGAATCAGAAAATACTGCTTTTAAAATATCTATTATGGCATCGATAACATTAAATGACAAATTATCATCAACCACTAATAGTGCGTATCTCATTTCAGCTATTATGTGATGTTTTGGTACTACATTGATTGGTTTAAAAAAGGTTTTTACTGAAAGTTTTGGTTTACGTACGTTATTTTGGTGCGTTGGGGTTAGTGAATGTTTCCGCAGCTTACTCTTCCCTGCTGACAATATTTTATTACAGGGAAGAGTTACAGGGACGGAATTTCACTTTGTAAATATCTTCTTTTACCTCTTCTATCCATCCTTTAAATTCGGGAAGCTGAAGCCATATCTTGGAAAATTTTTGTTTCCGAAAAGTTTTAGTATTAGTCACGGAACTTGTGGGTTCAAAATCTTTGATTTGTTCTTCGTCCGATTTCATATTGAGATAAAAAAAAAAAAAAAAAAAAAAACACAAATAAAAACTCTAAAAATCACTTTAAAAATATTGTAACAACAAAACAACAACTGTAACAATTGGGGTGTTGTTGTTAGTTTATAATCAAAACAAACTTCAAAGGAAATTAACCTATCATTACTGGTTACAAGTTAACAATCGATAGTTTTACACTGATGTCCAATTACCAAGTAAATGGGAAAAATAGAACCTCAAAACAATTTTTTATTGTGTGTATTTCATCTTGAAAAAAAAAAAAAAATCCCTACAATTATGTAGTTTTCAAAAAATCCCCCCCTACGCCCAAAGGAGAGATAAATCCCCCTACTGTAGGGAGAAATCCCTACGCCTGGCAACACTGGGTCTACCTCGTCATTTTCGGGAATTCCCATGTGTGCCTTGATCCAAATAAATATTATTTGTTTTTTGTTTTTTATTGCGAGATAGTGCTCTTTTATGACGTTGGCTAGAATGTTATTTTTATTTATGTTACTATTATTTTTTATTGCTTCTAATGAGCTCATACTATCAGTTAATATTATAAATTTATTTTCATCTGATTTGTTAATAAGTTCAAGGGCTTGAAATATAGCATATAATTCAGCGTTGTAAATAGAAGTGTTGTTTGGTAATTTGTATTGAGCTGAATATCTAAACTTTGGGATGTATACTGCAGAGCCTGTATTATCATTTGTTTTGGATCCGTCTGTGTAAATATTGATATGTTCTGGCCAGTTTTCTCTAAGCAAGGATTTTAGATAACGGTTCGGATCGGCGACACCACCAAACTAGGTTGACCCGCGCTACACCGACCAGTTCGATCCTTACGCTTCACTTCATGTTTACATCTTTCGATAGTTCATTCCTATAACCTCACATGTAAACAATCACTTCTACAGTTTCAACTTGGATTGTGTTGTTTAGTTTGTTATATTGATATTTAGACTTCTTAAATCTAAATAAGTGAAACAGAAGTTCACAAAATGAGTTTCATAAAGGATTAAGTGTTTTATAAATTCATGTTTTCTTATTTCATCTAATCTTATGTGTTAAAGTGTTATAAAACTTAGAAGATTAATTTGTACATGGATTTGGTGTTTTACATATTTATATTTGTTCTATCAATTTAAGTAATAAAATTTACAACTTGTAAAAGTGTTATGAAACTTAACAAGATTTATTTGTACATGGATTTGGTGTTTTATATATTTGTAGTTTCAATTTCAGTATACATATTTTGTGAATGGATTCTTTGTCATCCATATTACTTTTTGTGCTAAAGTGAGACAGATTGTATAATTAATTCAATAAAACATATCAGTTTATAAATAAATGTGAGAAAGTATATCACAGGTTTTTTATGTTTTCTTATTTCCACTTCCCATGAGAAAATATAGCAGAAATTAACATCTTCACTTTCAACTAGGATTCTGTCTTATATAATGGCTTATAACATGGAGAATTGACAATGTGAAAATAATCATAGATTAAGAGGTAAATGACACATTACTATATAATTGTAGAACTATTGGTATAATGTTATAGATTAATTCTAAAAAAAATTAGAAGCCTGATGATGAAACATTATCACCGAAACATGTAGCTACAAATGTTAAATAAATAGGAGTTATGCCAAATAAATACTTAAGGATTCTGTCTTTTTTATATTTATAATTTGTTATTTTCACTTCTCTGAGAGAAAGTTCATCAGGAATTAACTTTACTGGTGGTTCAGTAGTATATTAATTGTTGATTAAATTAATATTAATTCAAAATTGATTTAGTGTCTTATATTTCGATATTTCCACTTTAATATTTTCTTATTTCTCATTTTAATATTAGAAGGTAAACAGAAGTTAATATTACTTTGAACAGGGATTTAGAGCTCCACAGTAAATGTAGAAGAATAACCTTTCTCCTCTAAAAGCAGCGACTAGAACATCGAAATATATCGGAACAAGGTTAGAATCGATAAAAGGTATTCTGAGCGGGTTTAGGGGTTGGTGTCGCCGATCCGAACCGTTACCGGATTTTATTTTTACATTAATGATAACGGGAGGCAACGAGTTTAATTTGTTGTTTATAATTATATTATATTTTTGAAATAACATATCGTATTCAAGTGAATATATTGGTAGTTTACCACTGATAAATAAGTTAACGGCTAAATGTTGGTATTTTATAAAACTATCGTACATCATAGGCTCAAGACTCAATTTTTATCACACCTAAAAATAACAATTATATTCTCAAAGAGCCTACTTTGGTTTGTTTAGTTTTTTATTGGCAAAAAAGTATCAAAAAGTTCTTCAGCATGGAAGAATGAGGTGAATGTCAATAGTGTTACCTCACGGACGTCATTCTACAGTGAGATTTAGATTTTTAGGTCAAATACAGAATCTTTTTCCTTATGAGTGAAATAAGACCACATTTTTGAAAATGCAAACTAAAATATATAAAAGTTGGTAACATTCCTGACTAAAAATTATATTTTATCGACCTTAGAAATAATTTCATTATTAACCCAATAAACAAAAAAATTAGGTGTCCCATGATATTATTTTATTGTGGTCCAGAGAAAATTTAAACAAAATTATAGTCTTTAAGAAATTATTTAATTTAGGTTACACCTATGACATAAAAATCACTTTGTTGACATATAAAAAAACAAAAAAATTCATGATTGCAAAGTATTTTTCAAAAATTTAACATAATTAAGAAATTATACAAATATACTTGTTCAAGAAAAATTAATTTTATATTTCGACTTTTTTACTCTATCTCTAAACCCAAAACAGAAATTTTTTCGAGAATGACCCTAGTAATAAATAAATTTAATTTTGTTTTTTAAATACTTTTATTAAAATTAATTTTTTCTATATGTTTCTCTTAGTCACCATTAAGTGTGAACATATTTGAATTTTGACGAACCAACTCCGGTATATATTCTAGTGCGGCAGTATAATAATTTAATTTTATTATCAATTTCAAGCTCTACATAACACTGTAGCTTTGCAACATCTCATGTAGAATGGCGCTCGCCACCTATCGGTTGATTTTTAAACTTCACTGTTGTTAACATGTTGCTTCTTTAATAACAAATTATTTAAAATCAGTAGTTGTTATTATTTCTAAGCCTTCCTGGAACTATAAAGATGGTGTGGTTAAAATTTGGAACAGATTGTTCAGTAATTTTCGTAGTTAGTGATCACAAACGAAAAAGGGCTTGTCCTTTTATATAATAATAAGATTCTTAATTTTTAAATTTATTTGTATTCATACTATTGTTTGTTTCTTATATTTTTCATATTTTCCCTTTCTTTGTCATATCTTTTTATTAGTCTTTTTCCCAGCCCTGAAGAAGACTTACATTGTAGGCCAAAATGTCAGCACTCTAAATTAAAATTTATTTTTAATTACTGCGTATCTAGGACTGCATACCCCAACAACCTATGTCTTCATATTCTATTTTAATTTAGTTTTCATCTATTCAAACAATACTTTTTAATGGTTCTCTTACAGTTTTATACACAATTCATTTTCCACAAACCATAAGGGTTACTTCTTGTCTAGTTTTTGACAAAATGTTCTAACAAGGGGACGTTTGGAGTTGTAACTCACAGATTTGAATGCCGATTTTTGTGTGGGTAGTAGGGACCTATAATAGTGCAAAACTAAAGTTATAGCCGCCAATGAGCATTAGGAGCCGAGAAAAAAAATTAAATATGAAAATCAAGTTTTATTTTTTTTCCTTATATATAACCTATATTATATAAATAAAACGTTTTAAAATGATCTATTTCTATTATTATTTCAGTTTTTAAATAACAAATTTCGAATTAGACCATTTAAAAAAACAAACATATTTTTTAACCAAAACCTGATATTATTTTAGATTATTCTTCAATTTTAGGATTTCTAAGCAATTTGAAATAAAAATATATCATTTTAAAACGTCTTATTTAAACTAACTAATGAGAAGATTCCTCTTCTCAAAAAGCATATAGAAATTTAATTTTGTCGAAATCAAAAATAATTTTTTTTTACCTTTAAAATTTTGTAGGATTTTAGAAGGCAGGAGGCTGTCAATTTCTGAACAAATGTATATAATTTGCACTATCTCACATATTTCACCACCGATTAAGACCAAATTTTAAGGTCATCTAGAAGCCGTAAAACTGCAAGGTTTAGCCCAAATGCAGAGGTCGCAGTATTTCCCCTTATTGAAATATCTCAAGTTATGGCTGACCTTGGATTTTTTCATTCACATCAGTTTTTGTCCACTAAAATCTGGAGTAAATCCAATGTTATATGCATGGATAAAAAGCAGAATGTATGCTTGAATTGAATGAACCATATTGCTTATGGTGCGTTGAATCGAGATTTGAGGTCAGTTGTTCATAAAAAAAAGTTTCCACTGATTTACAGCGGATTTCCTTGGAATTTTTGTCATTTTTGAGCACCCTAAAGCCGGTTAGTGTCTTGAGCATAACGAAAGTATTTTTATTAAAAATAGTATACACAACTTCAATTAAATATGAAAGAATCATTTCTCTATCTTGACTGAGAGCTGAGAAAAAAAATAAAACGTGATTTTCATATTTTATTTTTTTTCTCGACTCCTAATGCTGATTGGCGGCTATAACTCTAGTTTTGCACTATTATAGGTCCCTACTACCCACACAAAAATTGGGCATTCAAATCTGTGAGTTACAACTTCAAACGTCCCCTTGTAAGTAAAATCAATAAAAAAAAGCTGAGACTACAGGTCTTTCAAAGTTGCAACATTTTTTTTTGCATTATTCTTAAGAACCAAAAAAAAATCAGAACTAAACCATTTTTCAAAAACTGAGATACTTATATATTAGAATTGGTTTGCATGTGCTGAACGAAATAGAAGATCTAATGGTGACAAAAAGTAAGACCCACTTATCATACATTGCAATATTATTTGAATGTTGAATTCGTTTGTAGAAATTTTATTTTAAAAATGAATATTTTTATATATTTAAACCATAAATTTTTAAATTAAATTAAAAGGAAATAAACAAAAATTTTAGTTCTTTTTCTTTGAGGGGACAAAAAAAGAAAAAAAGAGACAGATGTCTTATGATCTGATTACTACTGCAATTTTTATTGCATCACTGTAATTCAGTTACCATCAATTACAGAAATGCATTTATTTATTATTCTAGGCTTATTTTTTCGAAAATGTGAAATAGTCAATAGTTTGAATCTCACAATATAAAACAACAAAGACAAGAAAACCATTTTTAATTTTACATTCACTCATTAGTCAGTCAGGAATACCTGAGAGAAAGTTGTTCTTACAAGCAAAGATAGATTGATAGAATCGGTGATCATCTCACCCCTATCCACTGGCCAACATACATCCTATTTTTCACTTTACAATAGTATTATACATAGTTTAATTGTTGGTGCCAGTAATTGTTTCTGAAAGTGGCTTAATCTGATGTTTTAAACAAAATATTTTGAATTCATACCTTCACATTTTCTTAACTATTCTATTTCTACAAGTAAAATATATATAGTATCAACTCTACAAAAAAAAAAAAAAATAAATAAATACAAAAAATTAAATAATAAAATAAATAAATAAAATGATAATAAACAAAAACAAAATAATTAGTTAATCTTGAAAAAGTGTGCAACTGACTGGAAAAAATCTTCTTTTGTGGCTCTACAATTCGCAAGAGTCACAGTCTCTTGCAGCTATACTAGGCTACAGGAATAAGTAATCGTACAGTTTCCTGCAGTAAATTGGATTGTAAACCTTTTTGAATATCAATGTTAAGTTTATGAATACGGTCTTTATATCACAAATAGTAATCCGATATTTGTGTAACCAAAAATATCATGTTTGGTTAATGGCTAACGCTAAAATAAAAAAAATAAAAAAATTTCATGTCACTACTTAAATGGTTTTTTTTTTAACAATCAACTTTGAATGACTAATCCAAACTGGCACTATTGACATTAAAATATATAAACATTCTCCAGAGCTTTAAGGATTGTTATAAAACATTCAAAATAATATATTTAATATCTAAGCATAAGTACAAAAATATATATATATATATTTAACGCTACAATATTTCATAACATATTTTATATTGATTCATTTATTATCTGTACAAAATTTTCTACGGTTTCAAAAATAAAAATATATCATTCATTTAAAAGCCATTTCATAGCTTCATTCATTGTAAACCTTCACAAACGAAAATATTAGATCTTTTTTAATGCCAGAGTTAATAATTTTACAAGGAAACCCTGGAAAAAAAAAAAAAAAAAAATTAGTAATATCACTATAAGACATAAATGACAAATAAAAATAAAAACATAGGAAATTACAATAGCTATTGCATGTTTGAAATGAAAAAGTAATAGAGTTTTTTTTCTATATAAGTCCCATACTGTGCCATTAAATACTTTACACCTAATTGGTCAATTGAAAATCAGGGATAAGGTTTCGTTAATTTATTTGAAGGATGATTGAATGATGAACTATTGCTCTTTTTTTTCTTGATCTTGTTTATTAATTAATGGCTGCCATGTGTCTCCTTGTATAGACAGAATGAAAGATAAACATTTCTTAACGAGTATTTTAACAAATCATACTTTTGATGGTTTCAAACAAGTAACAATCACATAGTTGTTTAAAAGTTTGAGGGGTTTGTCTATAACAATCTTAAAGTATTAAGAGGAGGATCATTGAGTACAAGAATTCCATAAGGATGAAATCAATTTAGGATTTGTAAAATATAGTAGTTTTATGGGGAATAATATAGAAATGGGAATGGATAGAGCATGCATTATATTGCATTTTTATTTATTTTTTCATTGGGTGCGGCTTGTTGATAAGCAGTATTGAATTATTCAGCCCATAGAGATGGAACTTGATACACATACATCTAATTAAGGATCACTTTTTATATGTTTTATCAGTTTGAGGTTTATTAAACCTCGAACATTTCTTTTTAAAAAAAAAAAAAAAAATGTTTACTAATTTAATACATCCAAACCAATGTAAACCAATGTAACAAAGAGTCCACATCCACATTCATAGATAGAAAAAAATATATATGCCCCAAGTTTCATAGAAATTGGCCAAATAGATTAAAGTGATGATCATATACCCTCTCCCTCCCCTTCTCTTCCTTTCCCCAAATCGGAGGCTAATTACTCCTTAATAACATTGAACATTAATAACAATTTCATACGAGTACCTACACGAGCCAGCTTCTATCCGTTAAATGTCATTTGTATATGGTAACTGGTATACCAGTAGCTGGCTTTCAAGTAGGTCGCACAAATTTTGATTTTTGGTGCTAGTTGAGTGGTGAGTGATGAAGTGTGCATGAGTGTAGAGTCCCACCGTACTAAAACCTGGGTGGGACTCTCACTGCTCACATGCCAATTACTAGTTACTAGCAAATGTATATTCAGTGTGCCAGTTGCAGGCGCATTCCAGTAGCTATTACATGAGCTATTCTTCCGATTTGCTGGCATGTGCAAACCCAGCCTAAATTTTAGTAGGCCAATGAGGAACACGTGATTAATCAAAATTGACAAAGTTTAAAAAAAAAAAAAAAAAAAAAAAAAAAAAAAAAAAAAAAAAAAAAAAAAAAAAAGAGCAATGTGATTAATCTAAATTGACAAAAAAAAAAAAAAAAAAAAAAAAAAAAAAAAAAAAAAAAAAAAAAAAAAAAAAAAAAAAAAAAAAAGGAGCAAACTCCTTTCCCCCCCCCTCCTGATACATACAAGAATACTTGTCCAAGAGTTATTTTAACTTTCAGTATATCTAATAATGATAATAAAACTATTTTGGGTGTTTTGTAATAATAAGTATTTTTTGTATGAATAGCAGGTATTAAAATCCAGGAAAGTTTTTTACTTTCAAAACCTCACATGAATAGTTCTTATATGATGATATCAGCAAAGCAAGGTGGCCACCAAGTCAGGAAAAGAAAATTCAAGCTTAATTCCAGGTTTACCAGGTTAATTTTCATAAAATTCCAGGTGAAATTTAATACACAACAAATGCTCTGTTTTTCTCTAGCATGATTTTCATTGATTTTTTGTGATTGAAAGAAGTATTAGTAAAATATTTTCTGTAATACAAAAGTTTAAAACCTTTATTGTTTTAATTATTTGAATATTTTTTAATGGCAAATTTTTTCTTTATCAATGATTTTGTTTTAAATAATTATAAATTTCACAAATTAAGATAACATTTGAAACAAATAGGTTTAGAACATGATGTTTTTCCATGTATGATGCGGGTTACTGTGGCAGATTATACGTTAATATTGTTTGTTTCTTACATTATTTATTTTCCTAGCCTATCATCATATATTTTTGTTTTTTGTTGATTTTATCTTTTTTTTTTTTTTAGCATTTTATTTTCTGTTTTGTAACTGCCCAATTTAAACACTGTAATATGTTATTCTAACATAACTGCAAATAAATGCAATCGGATGTCATTTATTTTAAGAGATTGTGAATTTTAAATTTGATTGAATTCAGTAAACATATGGTGCATTTAATGTATTATTTTCATTGTCAGTTAAATTGAAGATGAGTAAATAAATCCCATTTTTTTCTTTCGATCTCATGGAATTCCAGGTGAATACATAAAATTTAAGTATAATTCCAGGTTTTCAAGGAACTGCAGTGTGGTGGCCACCCTGCAAAGCCATATCTCCAAACAAGCCAAGCCAAAAATATATCAGAATTACTCCTCAAGAATTGTTAAGCAAATATATTTCACAAACATATTTATAAAGTGACACAAGTCTGTAAACATCTGTAATTGTTTTGGTCAAAATATAAGAAGAGACCATGAGTGAAACTTTCAAGTTCGTGAACAAAAGATCTTCCTTGAAAAGTGATAGCTCATATGATACGGCCATGTTGGTCTCATGGAGCCATTTATCCGTATGCAATCTTTACCGAGACAGATACTCAAGAATCAAGGTTAATAGAGATCTCAGAAATTTTTCGCTGATTTTCACGACAACCATTATGGTATATTTTCATAGGAAAAAATAAATCTATTATAATAATTAAAGAGACAAGTCATGAAAATTCTATTTATATGTATAATTGGGTATAAGGTCTTATAAAAAATAAATAATATAAAATAAATTAAGGCTTAGCGAACCCGAAGGTTCGATGCCGACACCACCAACCGTTGACCGCACACTTCCCTCCAATCCATTCCTCCAAAACCTAAATCCCCCAGGTTGGCCCTGATGCAATCCTTCCATCTTCGTCTCGGTCGTTTACCTGACGGCTCATAACTGATTACTTTTTTCGGGATTCGATCATTATTAAACACGACTTTACATGCCCATTTTAAGCGTCGCGCTGCTATTACTTGAACTATATTTATGGGATATAATTCGCGCAGTTCCGCATTGTGAAGCCTTCTAAATTCTCCTGTTTCTTCATCCTTTTTTGGGCCAAATATTCTACGCAGTACTTTATTTTCGAAAACTTTAAGGCGTTGTTCCTCCCTTAACATCAGCGGCCATGTTTCACATCCGTAGAGAACTATTGGTAGTGTAATAGTTTTGCATATCCTAATTTTTTAATTTTTGGAGAGTAAGCGCGAACTGAGTAATTTTGCGACCGAGAAATAACAAGCATTACCGGCTTTTAACCTAGCCTTTATTTCTTCTTGAATTTCATTTTTCCTCGATATAATAGACCCTAGATATTTGAACTGCTCAACGTGTTCAAACTTTATTCCGGAAATATCTACATCCCCCCCCCCCCCCGGCTATAATGGCACCTCAGCCTTAAGGCTCATTGTGCCTGTGCCGTGTATCCTGTACTATATTAGTACAGTCCTAGCGTTTTCATGTAGCCGATAATCGTTATCGGATCTATGTCCACACTAGGGTCTAGGATGAATTCTTCTCCAAAGTGAAAAAATCTCCTCCTCGCCAGCATATCGCATTTGCATATAATGTGGTAGGGCGTTTCATCCTCCCTGTTGCAGAATCTGCAATTCGGTGAGGTCTTGATTTTCATTATGCAGAGATGTTTGTTTAATCTGCAATGCCCTGTATACATTTCTATCAGGTATTTGAGCTTGACTCTGTCAAGATTAAGAATTTGTGTACTTCTTTTCTTGCAGTGCCCTCCCAGAAACAGTTTTGACTGTCTCAGTTGTTCCATTTGCCAGTTCTGAGAGGCGATGTTGTTATAGAGCTTCGCAATTTCACTTTTTGCAAGGCTCCAGGCTCCACCACAGATAGGTTCGGGAGCAATAGGATTGCTGTCCGACCCTTGTCTGGCCAGTTCATCAGCCTTCTCATTCCCTGTTATGTTCGAGTGACCTCTCACCCATTCTACCCAGATTCTGTTGTTAACAGCTAACCCGTTGAGGTATCGCTTGCAATCCTCAACAAGTTTAGATCTGGTTGTGACATTTCTCAGAGCCCCAAGGGCAGCTTGGCTATCCGAGTAAATTTTAATGGTTCTGTTCTGCGTTTTATCCTCTATTAGCTGTTGTGCACAGTAACAGATTGCCATTACCTCAGCCTGAAACACTGAGGTATATTTCCCCAGGGGGAGAGATGTGCTTTTCTTATCACTCAGTCTCCATATCCCTGCCCCTGAACCTTTTTTGGTTAGGGAGCCATCGGTATAGGAATTGATCCCATTACATCTGTGATGTTGCTTTCCGATGTCTATCTCCACACTGAAATCAATTTCAATGTTTTTCTTTATCTAGAGGTCTGAGTTCATTTTGAGTAACTCTATTCCCTCCATTTTGTTTAGTAGCTTCTTGTGGCCATCTCTTCTAGATGGTTCAAAGAGCAACCCTTGTTTAACAAGTTTATACATAGAAAGCATAGCTTTCATTTCTACCTCCAACTGCAGTGGCTTGAGATTTAGTATTATTTCCATTGCCGCAGTTGGAGTGGTTCTCATGGCCCCTGTGATTGGGAGGCACGCCAATCTCTGCACTTTATTTAGTTGGACTTTGGATTTCCCCAGTCCCGCTTTGTGCCACCACACCACAGTGGCATATAATATCGTGGGTCTGATCACCATAGTATAGATCCAGTGAACCACCTTTGGTCCCAGGCCCCAGGATTTTCCTACCGCCCGTTTACAGGCCTAAAGGCTTCTCAAAGTTTTGGTCGACACATATTCTATGTGTTTGTTCCATTTTAATTTATAGTCCAGATAGACTCCCAGGTGCTTTACCTGTGTGCTGATCTTAATCTGGACCCCATTTAATTTCGGTGGTCTGATGACCACCTTCTTTTGGTTTGTGAAGATGCATAGTTCTACTTTGTTCGGATTGATGTTCAAACCTTTGTTGTCACACCATACCGTCAGTACCCCTATGCATGTAGTAAGCAGGTCCGATATGGCAGCTTGGTGCTTGCCACCCACCAGGATGGCGATATCATCCGCATATCCCTGTGTGTAGAACCCTGTTTTACTATATCTACATTACTAAAATGTTCACCGTTTCTGCTACTAACCATATATTTTGTTTTATCGGTATTAATTACTAAACCAATTTCGTTACCGGTTTCCATGAGCATAGTAGCGTTTAGTTTTATAGTTTCCTCGTTTTCACCCATAAGTACCAAATCATCAGCATAACCAAGAACCGGACATTTACCACCCATCTATAATCCTTTTCCCATAAGCATTACCTTCCTAATGACGTATTCTAGCGCTAAGTTAAATAATACCAGAGAAAGAGAATCTCCCTGTTTTAAACCCAAACGTACCTCAAACTTTTCGGAGTAAAAAGTCCCGATTCGGACTCTATTAAATGTTTCGGACATGCACATCTTTACTAGATTAACCAATTTCTTTGGTATCCCCAGTTCGATCAAAATATGTATAAGGTCTTATATACACATTATTTTCAAATAATGTTAGCTTTCTAATTTTTATTTTATTGATTAACTTTTCGATTTCCTAATCTCATGGGATCCTCTTCAGAATAAGATTGGTACCTTGAAACACCAGGCCAGTAAGACCGCCGACTCTTGCAGCAAGTATCTGGTGAATATTGAGTGCTCTGGTATCTGAGCTGGCAAGTACTTTAATAAGGATATTAAATACAGTGTACACAAGAAATACATACCAGCAGGTACTGTGACAGTTAGTCCAGGTCCTATTTTGACTTTCATGTTTTCATTATCATACATAAATATACCTCTCCCTTCAGCAACATTGAAAATCTAAATCACACATTAAACAGTATTCAGTTTTATAAATAGGATTAATTAAGCATACTATAAATAGGTAAATTACATTAATTTCAAAAAGTAATTGAATTGGGATTACATGTAATCCTTAAATTAACTGTATTAGAAATTACATAATTAAATTAGGCATTGTGCATTACAATTTCAAAAATGAATTATTTGCCTATGTAATTTGATTACATTTTTAATTCCATTAAATGGGAAAATAATGATCAGATATTATTACTGACCACCACAATTGAAGTTATTTTTAAAAATAGTCCAAATAGTTAGAATATAATGTTTTAATTTGTGAGGGGTCCTAATATGTAATTAAGAAGGATACATTGATTTTGCTAACCTGAGATTTGACTGAATTTAGAAGTAGTGAGCATTTTGCTTCAATTTTCACAAAACCATTAGAAATATTAGGCATACGAAAATTTTTCTTCACAAATACCCCTTTCTGACTATTTACTTGAATCCATTCACTATCACTTACTTCTTCTTGATTATAGAATACTGTGGATAAACAAATATTAATGCAAATCAAATATTTGATGATGTTATAACAAAATTGAAATTTTAACATAAATTAAGTATAAAAAGAAAACGTTTCTCGTCTTCTTTCTCCTATAAATTTCAACTACTTGTTTTTCTTGATGGAGTCTCACTTTGTTCAGCTCAATTATTTTTTAAAAGACAGCTTGTAATGTAAATAACGAAAAATAATAAAACATAATTTATATATGATGCTTCATATACTCATAATATAAATTTATCATAATTTGCCATTTCTAACTAATGGGATTTATGGCACAAACTATCTTTTAACACAACTAAAATTCTTAAAACTCACTGCTCGAATATGAGCATATGGAACGTAGGTTTAATATTTTAAAATTAATCCAATTCAATTAATTGTTTCTAACTTTGAGATAATGGTAAAGTTTAACCCTAGAACGCCAACCTTCTCTCTAGACCCCATTTTACCAACTATTCGTCATATTGACGAATATATTTTTATTTTAATATAATTATTGAAAAATTCTATGAATGAGATTTTCTTTCATGAGGGTCATTATTCCTGTAATTAAAAGAAATGAAAAATTCTATCTAGTTTTATGGGGGGAGGGGAAAAAAAAACTTACTAACAATTTTTATTTTAAAATACTGTATTAAAACATGAACATAAAGGTATAAAATATATAAACATAAAATGGACTGTATATGTTACAGCAAAAATAGGAATACAATTATTTTTAATACATATTGAGCACAATTTTACTACATAGATATTCCTTAGTTGCCAACCATTCGTAATTTTTACATACCTGTTTTGACATAATTTGGAGTTTCTCCGAACCAGCTAAATGAATAAATGTGCATCCTTCGGTTACATGCAATGGATTGTCAGTAGATGGCTTAGCTATGGTGTCATGGAGACAGGATGACGGAATGAAGTGGCAAATGTAATTCACAGAGGTGTTCCTCATATTGACGAGTGTTGGCGTTCTAGGGTTAATAGAATTTGTCTCCACTCTCCCCACAAAAAAATATAAAAGTAACCAAGCAACATAAAATTTATTCAAACATACAAACCTGGCAAGTTTTCATTAAATGGTGCAGCTCTTGAAGACACCTTAGGAATAAAATTAGATTCATTTTTGGGATGATCAAAAACAACTTCTGGACAGTTGGATAGCTTTTTTACTAAAATGAAAAAAAAAAAAGGTAAATAAAATGATTCCTTTTTTCAAAATAAAATTATTTTTATAATCAATTTTTGATGTTTTGGAGGAAAACTACAAGCAACATACTAATAAAACAAAGCTTCAATTTCTTTCTTTTTACACGGAACTCTAAAACTAAAATTTGAAATAATTGATCAATAGTTACAACATTTTTTCTTTTGCTTCAATAGTTTCTATTACATTAGCACGAAAAGTCAATTAATGCCTATGAAATAAAGGATAAATGCCTGTGGAATAGTAAATATTTAAAGAAGAGTTAACGACTTTCATAGATATCACCTTTACTTTAAATATTGAGACCAAAATAGAATTTTTTGGATCCAATTTTAAAATCATTTCCATTGAAATGATTTTATTCTAGTTTAATTATAAATAATATTCTAATTGTTACCAACATTTCCCAAGAAGAAGAATTAAACCCAGAAATTAAAAAAACAGATTTTGAGAGTTAATAAAAATTATTTTAAAACATACATAATCAGAATAGAAAAATATAAAATAATTGCAAACCAAGCAAAAAAAAAAAAAAAAAAAAAAAAATTTATAAACGCTTACCAATTTCCTTTTTTTCAAGATCACTACAGCTATTCCTTATTTGTAAGGGTGTCTGAGTTCTATCAGCTGTTACTTTTAATTCATTATCTAAAAACCGAATGACAACTTTAACATTTGATAATTATAGATTTATAAAACACTGATTTAAAGTATAATATTAATCATAACCTTTTTGGTACTGAACATCATTTTCTTTTTTTATTATATTTGTTGCTCTCTTCCTAGTTCTTCTTATATTAGATATTTTATCTATATTTCCAATATCCTGCAGCTTACCAGTAACCTATTTGTAAAAAAGCACTTAGATAAAAATTTAAAAATAAAAAGAAAGTGAATCATATAAATAATAAATCTGTAAACTACTGTAATAATCTAAGAGATAATGGTCTGAGGATTGATCAAAATAAATAAATTTTGACACAGTAGAAAAAATTCTATACATACACAAAGTAGGGAGGAAAAAAATAGGAAAATACAATGGATGCAGAGATGACATAACAGTAATTCATATCGAAAAGGTTTAAATCAGTTATATAAATGATAACTTGGTACTGTTAGGAAAAGATGTAGAAATTATTAAATTGAATTAAACAACATTGATAAAAGAGGGTGAAGGAAAAGATCTTAAATTGCTACAGATAAAATAAAATATAAGACAAAACCTGAGGTTGAAGAGTCCTTCAATCTAGTAAAGGCTAAAAGTGTCGAGAAAAGATAGAGAATTTTGCCTAGGACCTCTCAACCGGTCACAAAGGGATGGCAGCTACAAGGTTGAGATTTCAAAATCAGACAGCATTGAGGTGACAGGAAAGGTTTGTGAGCAACAAACTGAATGGATGGTGAACTGACAAACTGTACATATATTTCTAAAGTGACACAACTAAAAATGTACAATTCTTAGTCTTGTATGAAATATCGAAAGTGTGCCTGAATTATTTTTAGACTCAACCAATCCAAGATTAGTCCCACATCAGGTGGGATCGAAATTAATTCGATACATTTTTCTCAGGAGAAACCTTCTGTACAGATATTTATGGAAATGATCTATGGATTTTACAACTGCCAGAAGCTCTTTCCTCGTGACACAGTAGTTGCGTACTGGGGCTGATAGTGCCTTGCTGAAGTAGCCAATTACTCTTTCCTCCCCGTCTTGCAACTGGGAAAGTACACTTCCAATAGCGGTGTTACTGGCATCTGTGTCGAGTATGAATTTGCCTTCGGTGCGTGGATAGCTTAGGATAGGAGCACTACTTAGTCTGTTTTTCAGCTCCTAGAAGGAGGTTTGGCATTTGAGGTCTCAATGGAAAGTGCGTTTTTCCTCGGTAAGCCTGGTTAGGGGATTTGCAATGCTACAAACCCTTTCACGTACCTCCTGTAGTAGGTGCAGAGCCCCAGGAAACTCCTAACTTCGTGCTTGTCTCGAGATACTGGCCAGTCGGTGATAGCTGTAATCTTCTCCGGGTCTACAGCGACTCCTTTGTCAGACACAACATGCCCCAGGTAGTTCACTTGGCTTCGGAAGAGGTTGCACTTCTTTGGGTTCAGCTTCAAATTAGCTGCACACAGCCATTCGAAGACCTTCTAGAGATTCTTTAGATGGTGGTTGAAGGAATTTTCTAGCACAATGATATCGTCTAGGTATATTAGGCATGCTTCCCATGAAAGACTTCTTTAAACACTTTCCATCAGCCTCTCAAACATTGCAAAGCCCGAACGGCATTACAGTAAATTGCCATCCATGGACTACTCGAAGGCTCAATGACACCACCAGCCGCCATATCTTTAATAATTCTCTCTGCATCCTCTCGTTTGGCTAATGGTAGCCTCCTCGGAACCTGTCGGATGGGCTTCGTATCTCCGGTGTCAATCTTGTACTGGACGATGTTTGTTCTACCCCGAGGTCCTGAGCTGATCTCAAAGACAACCTGCCATCAGATAACCATGATTCCTCTACAAATCTGGATAATTCTTCTGAGATTTCTCGTCGATTAGTAGAATGCCGTTGCAGCTGTTGTACGACTGAGGTAGCAGTTGTACATTCCCCAATCAATGCTCCTTTCTTCAGTGCTACCGTAAAACTGTTCAGGTTCATCAGACGAACTAGAGTGGTACGTTTGACCTTAAGAGAGACCTGGCAACCAGCACGCCTCATCCGAGCTCCTTTTCTTCGTGCCTTCCAGGTTCTAGTACCACATTCACCCTCAGTTGACCTTCAAATGTCCCTTGCCACTACTTGGCTCCTTGGAGGTAGAATAGTGTCCTGTAGTAAGACTACTCTTGCAGAGAGGTCCTTGCCGCGCTGGAGGATGATCTCTTCATCCCTTAGTGTAACCACACCCCTCGCCATATCCAGTTTGAGCCCGTATATAATCATCAAGTCCGTGCCCAATATGTCTTCATCTACTTCGACCACGAGAGCACGGTGCTTCAGAAATTGGCCTCCAATGAGAAAGGTGGCAACTATCTCCCCCGTAGACCTTGGCTGGCTGTCCATAGTGCCCAAGTAGTTGGTGAGATATTCTCAGCGGGAACCGTCTTTGGGCTCAGGATTGTCAGCATTGTACCGGTTTCCAGTAGAAGGCTTCGCAGCTGCCCATTCATCATTCCATGCCTTGCTTCCTATTGATCCCACTCTGATGGTCTTCCTGGGGCCTTTCACATTACGGGTCGGCAGTTGCCCCTTCTCACCAACCCTCCTAAGTTTTCCTGAGGCTTTTCTATTTTATTGGAAGGGCACTTGCTTCTAGGGTGTCCCAGTTGGCCGCAGCCCCAACATCGAATCTCCTTCTTACGAGTCCTGAGGGCCTCCAAGACCCTTTTTATTATGTCTTCCATGCTGGGGACGACAACAGGCTCTGCTTCCGCTGTGTGTACTCGTGCATGGCACTTTACTGACAGCCTGACGGGCTCAAACTCCATGGCCTGAGATAGAGCATCGCCCAAAGTCTTTGGCCGAGCGAGTTTCACAGCTTGTTGTGTCTCCGGGTCCCAAAGTCCGTCCAGAAACTTTTCCACCACCAGGCTCTCGTAGACATCGTCGGTGACCAATAGGTAGGCATTCCTCACAAGCTGGGCGACATCAGCTTCAAATTCCTGTTGCGTCTCAGTGTTCTTTTGGATCAGGTTTCTTAGTTGTGAGCAGTATAGCTTCAAAAAAAGCATCAGTTCAATTATTTATTTCAAAGAAGAAACATGACAGTGTCCTACGAAATTCTCGTAATTTTAAGACATTACTGGAAAAAAAATTTCACAGCCGCTGAAGCAACTCGTGAAATTATTAAATATGAAGAGGAAGGTGTCCTTGAAGAGCGCACTGCACGGCATTGGTTTGAAAAATTTAGAAGTGGAGATACAATGTTGGAAAGGAAGAAGGGCTCCGGGCGGCCATTAATGGATATTGATGAGGTTCTGAAGGAAGCTGTTGAGTCAAATCCGTCAACAAGTACTCAGACTTGCCAGGGAGTGTGGTGTGTCGAAAGATACAGTTAGTTACCATCTTCTCTCCATGGGGAAGGTGAAAAAGACCTGTAGACTGGTCCCTCACGAACTTACTCCTCAACAATCAGCAGAAAAGTTTACAGAAGTTCATGGGTTTGAACTCCTGCCTCATCCATCATATAGTCCAGAACTTGCACCTTCGGATTACTACTTGTTTTGATCTTTGGCCCATTTTCTTCAAGGGAAAAAATTTGATAATTTTGCAGAAGTTGAAAATGCTGTCCTGGAGTTCTCTAACAGCCATCCCAAGGAATGGTATCAGCGTGACATCGAGCAATTGGCTAGCAGATTGGTAATGACGGTAGATAACAATGGACTATACTTTGAGTAATAATTGTATTTTATATCAAAGAAATAATAATAGAAATATTTGTTTAAAAAACGGTCATTTTTTTTTATACACCCCATTACATATAAGTAATTTAATAATAGGAAAAACAAGTATTAAGAAGGTGCAGATATTAGAAACTAGCTGAAAGGACCCTGCTCCATTACGGTTTAATATCATTAGGATTAAGGACAACTTAAATTAGTAAAAGTTAGGCTTAACGTTGATAATTATTATTACTTAAATAAACCTGAAGAATTCCATTCTTAGAATAATTTAAATAAGTAAATTTGACAATTTGCAAAAGTTCATTTCTTTAATTTCAACAGGCTTCCAGTGAAGCTTCGAGGCAGCTCTACCGTCTGATACCAGATCATCAGCTTTTCTCATGACATACTTAAAGTGAATATAGTCCAACTTCTCAACGTTTTTGATTTTTTCGAATAAAGTATAGTCTTTCTGTTTCTATTTTTGCGTACATATTAAGCATAAATTGGTTGATGAGAAGGTTCTTCAGCTCCTCGCTCCACCAACATTTAGGCGTAAAAATCAGCTGCAGACACAGTTTTCTTAAGTGGTATATTGGTGTTTGGGTCACGCTGAGGGATTTTAATACTGTACCCATCTTCTCCATGGTAGAACATGAGACAATACTGAAGAGAATCTTACACTTCATAGAACTCACTGATTCTTATCAGTTTTTTGTCCGTACATCGAACTGGCTTTACATGCCATCACCAGAGAACATAAGACTTTTAACCTCCTCTTTAACATTAGTTTTTTAATAGCTTCTCGAAACAACTCAAACTTGTAAGGGTCCACCTCTGCAGCCACCATCACAGTTCACAGAAAGTACCATATTATAAGGTTTCAACATCGATCGCATTTTTGTTTGTTTACAACTATAAGGAACTTAATTTGTGATCAAAGTGTGCGGCTTAAACATCTAACCTATTTTTTAACTTAGCTTATCTCCAAATACCATATGACAATTAATCTATTATTATTCACCCTATAAAAATTGTAATCGCATTTTTCGCGAATTAGCCGCGCGATCCAGGCCGATTTTTTAAAATTCCTTTCTTAGCGAGCACCTACGGCCCTAGAGGAAGCTACATATCGAATTTCATTCCAATCCGTTCGGTGGTTTCTGAGATTTCGTGTTAAATGAGTGAGTGGTATTTGACAAATATATAGTAGATTTGACTAAAGCCATTCTAGTTTGAGATACCAGTTAGATATGTAAGAACATCTGGGAAATTTATTAATATCTCTTGACTCTACTCTAGCTCACGAGACAATCCTCTATAGCAATGAATTGTGGAGTCTTGGGAGCCATTTTGGGAATAAGATGAATTTTAAAGTGATCTAGAAAATATGATTATTCCAAGATAGTAATTATTCAAAAGATTTAGCAAGGTTTTTCACGAAATGAATCTTGGCTTTCCTATCCTGGTTAGAATAGGTTGGTAACCCGTCCTTCCTGCCCTGGTTGGAGTACATAAGGTTTAGTCCAAATAAAAAAACAAACAACAAGGTTTTTACCTGTTTAAATTTATTTTAAATAAATGATTCTGTTACGATTGATGAATTATCTGCCACTTCATAAAGAATTAATACTAAATTCAAAAACTAGTCTTTGATTAAAAAAATTCAACTGGCTCAAATAATATAATCATTTAAAACCAATCCAGTTTTCTGTTTAAAACAACAGATACATATTCCGAACAGTCCTATTTTAAATTAGTTTTCGGTAGGAACAGAAAAACTAACTAGTAATGGGGAAAACCTAAAGGATTGTCTATTAACCTGATAACCCCCTCCCTTTCTTTCTATTGCACCAGTTTACTCTAGGACTCTCCTCTAAGTCCTCCCTCTTTGCTTCCTTAGGTGAGTGACAACATGATTTTGCTTTTTGTCTTACATTTTTAAATTAATGTGTATACATCTGAAATCAAATTACTGATTTTTTTAATTTTTGTATGCTTTTAGAATTGAAGATGAGTGTTTAACATTCAAACTAGACTAGTCTTCGAATAAATAAAATAGCAATAGAAGTGGCTAATAATTCATCATTTTTTAATTGTATTGATCGCTCTATACCATCATGTGTACCCCAACTAAAAATAAACTGTAGCAGGAAGATGGGATACTTTTATGCATTTTGGACTGATTGCTGTCATTTGGGTTTCAATATTTATAACTCATCCAGCTACTCAAGGGAGAAGTTATTTAAAGTAATAGACCTGTTTTAAGAGAGTCTACCTTCATTCACTGAGTTACAAAAAAAGTGGTGGACCCAGAAAATATGGATTTCTAAATATTTAACAATAACAATGAGAATAAATTTTGCATAATACTGTTGGGATCAATAGATAAAAAGTTATCTATTGAATGAACAAGTATCTGGAGTATCTGGATCTGTGACTAGTCTCACCACTTCCTAAAAACCAAGAGCCTAAGCCCTTTTTTCCACAGTTCCTCATTTCTCTCAGCCTGTACTGCCTTCCGAAATGTTCCTTTTCATGATATATCTATTATATGTTTCTTATTTTATCTTTTTTGATACTTATGTTTTCAACAATTACATTATTGGCCCCATTTTATTGACTATTGAGTGGCTAAGGGAGAGAGGAGAAGGATTAAACAGGAAGAGAGTGTCCTTTAAAATTCAAAATATTTTTATCAAATTGACAATGGTGAAATATTCTTCAGCCATCAAAACTTGTCAGATCAGGCAGATCTGAAAATAGTATCCCTCAATGCAAGTTTGTGGTGATAATCAGCTTCTGGAAACTATGGTTCATTTTTGTAGAGATCTAGATTATTGCTAATAGCCTAGTTCTCTACACTAATTTTTAATAGTGGTCTGGACCCTCACATTGCCCACTTTTCAAGTCCCCCATTACCCAAAGCCACTAAAGGATACTAGTTTCAGATCCGCTAAGATCTGAAGATTCTAATAGCTGCAGAAAATCCTTAACCTCACCTTCCTGACAAATTTATTTCCATCATTCAGAAAACTAATTAAATCTTTTCATTTTTCAAAACGAAATTCCCTATTCCTGTTTAATCTTTTTTTTCAGGACATTAAAGGATATTAGTTTGAGATCTGCCAGGATCAAACGATTTTTAATGGTCGCAGGATAATCTGCCATTGTTGCACTTTTTTTAAATTAATTTAATTTGTATGTTTTTTAAAAGGTTTAATCCTTTGGATTTCATTCCCTTTGGACATTGTCTAACATGTTTGTCAGGAAGTTGGAGATAGCCTCTCAACCCTATCAACCCCTTTTCATCACACATTTTTACAAAATAGAACCGTGGTGGTAGGGGTTCAGGGCGGAACCAAGAGATGGCCCCTGCATTACGCCCAAGCCACTGAAGAGTACTAGTTCCTGATATAATCAGGATCTAAAGATTTTTTAAAGCTGAAGGATATCCTTGGCCACTCCTTCGCAACAAATTGCTGAGGAAGTGACCTTACAAGCCAGCCTGATGTTCTGAACCTCAACTAGCTGGCATTGGTGGGCTTGCAGTTGGTTAAAGACTATTGAATAAACAGTTGTTGGACTATTAAATTTTCCTAGGGCTAGTTTCTAAAAATTGAATAATATTTTGATTGAACAGGAAACACTGAAGCAACTAGTTAATTTAGCAAAGATGAGGATTTTCAAAACATTTATGAGTTTGAATCAGTATTTTAAAAAATACTGATGTCATAGTTAAAAAAAAAAAGAGATAATTGCATAAGTTTTATTAAATTTAGCCCTATAATACATTACCAGTAAAATTATTCATACAGAGAGAGGATAAGATACTTTTGATACTGAGACGCTTCAGTGTTAGATGAAGTTGCAGATACCATTAGATTAAAGACATAAATAAATGCCTATAAAAGAATGTAGCAATGATGTATCAGGGATTACCTTCGAATACAAAGAGAAGTTAAAGTACCAGGAATCTTAAATTTAAGTTTAATCCGAGAACGCTAGTTATTTCTGTCACAAATTAGAACAAAAGTTCATGCTTACAGTCCAGAAATATAAAAATTAACATTTAAAAGACTTAATATCTTAGATTTAGTTCCTTTTATGTGTAAAACATGGCTGATTATTGCAAAGGGAAGAATAATGCCTTAAAATCATAAAAGTTGAAGTGCATGCAATAATGGGCCCAAAGAAGATGAGTGGCACAGGAAATCTTAGAAGGGTAAACATTGAAGAGTTGCAAGATATTTTTTTATTTATATATTTCAGGGCATCAAGACATTTAAAATGAGCTTGTAAATTTAGTCCAGTAAAAAGGTATCTTGAGCTAGAAAGTTCATGGGTAATTGTTTTTTATGGCTTACTTTATATTTTTGGGGGTGCTGAACTCGAATCTGAAGTTTTGCAACAAAATTTCCATCTGCAAATATCAGAAAAATTAGAAAAAATGTGAAAAAGCTTTAATTTTTTTCATTAGTTTGCTTGTAACTTGCAAAGTAGTCATTTTAAGCAAAATACTCTTCTATTATAAAATAAAGAGGAGAAAATGACCTACAATGTATGTCTTAAGTTTTTTTTGTCAGACGTAAGGTATCCACAAGGAATTTGGCCAACTGGTGCCAGTCCCACTTCTCCGCAAAAATATGATGGTCGCACTTTTTTGTCAATATCTCTGAATCTATTTGTCCAATTAATAAAAATTAATTATTTTCATTTTAAAGATGGTTAAATTTACTATTAGACTATTAAATATAAAGTTCTAATAATGCCCCTTAAAAGCATGCTAAAAAGCCTGTATTGTTGTAAAACCCACGTTTTTTTGCACATTAGTCACAATAACTCCGAAACTATTCTACGACTCAAAATTTCTTTTTTTTATCTAAAGGTGGTAAAATTTGCTATTGGACTATATATATGAAGTTTTAATCGGGTTTCTTGAAATACATATGCCAGAGCGCTAAAGATCCCATACTTTGAAGAAATCCACGTTTTTTTTGTCACATTATTCGCTATAACTCCGAAACTATTGGACCGATTCAAAATTTAATTTTTTCATCTCAAAGCTGTCTAAATTTTCTTTTATATCATATACACGTAATTTATATTAAATTTCATGAAACACCCACGCTAGCATGCTAAATATGTATATTTTGGCGAAATATGACAATTATGACATGCTCAGTGGGCTTGCGTGGGTGTTTTACAGCATTTAAAATAAATTACATTAAATACCATCTAGTATTAAATTTAACCAGCTTTGAGATGAAAAAATGAAATTTTAAATCGGTCCAATAGTTTCCTAGTTATAGCGAACAATGTGAAAAAAAAACGTGGATTTCATAAAAGTAGGGGATCTTTAGTGTTCTGGCATGTGTATTTCAAGGGACCCAATTAAAACTTTATATAGAGAGTCCAATAATAAATTTGACCACCTTTTAGATATAAAAAAGAAATTTTGAGTTGGACGAATAGTTTCGGAGTTATAGTGACAAATGTGCAAAAAAACGTGGATTTTATAACAGTATGGATTTTTTTAGCGTTTTGGCATGTGTATTTCAAGAGACCCAATTAAAACTTCATATGAAGAGTCAAATAGTACATTTCATCATCTTGAAGATGAAAAAAAGTAATTTTTAATCGGACGAATAGTTTCGTGGTTATTGACAAAAAAGTATGACAAACATATTCTTGTGGATCACTTAAGACCAGTAGTTACCTACATTAATAGCTCCATATACAAACTTGCTCATTATTTAAACAACATGTTCAAAACGAAAATTTCTTTTTCCCCACGAAATACAATAAAAAACTCAATAGAATTAGTCAACAAAATTAAAAACGTAAATGTTCCAGACAATGCAAAGTTAATATCATTCGATGTCACAAATCTGTTTACCAGTATCCCACCTTCAGAAACAATAGAAATTTTAGAAAAACTAATCTTCCGGTCTAATCTTCAACCACTAGAAAAATTAGACTTTTACAATTTAATGTCAGTCTGCATAAAACATAATTATTTTCAATTTAACAATACATTCTATAAACAGGAAGGATTACCAATGGGGTCCCCTCTTTCACCCCTTCTGGCAGATCTTTTTATGGATAAATTAGAACGGAAAATCCTTCATTCAAAATTAGCTCAACACATCATATACTGGTATCGGTATGTTGATGACATAATTTGCCTATGGTCTGGGGCGACCAGACAAATCAATAGTTTTTTTAAACGAAATCCACCCTTCAATTAAATTCACACTGGAGTTAGAGAACAATAAAACTTTAAATTTTTTAGACATAGAAATCTCCATAAACAATAAACAACACAAATTTAATATATACAGGAAACCCACACACACAGATGTAGTTATAGACAACAATGCCAGGAGACCACTAACACACAAACTCGCAGCATTTCATAGCATGATATACCGGCTTTTAAATATACCGCTAAATGAACGAAATTTTAACAAAGAAATACAAACGATTCACACTATAGCTAACAACAACGGATACAGTAAAACCACAATCGATAATATTTTAAGAAAACAAATACATAAAAAAACTATGAATAATATATACAAAACACCCCCAGAGGATAAAGCTACCCCTAAAAAATATATTTTGATACCATACTACGGCCCAATATCCGTTAAAGTCGGGAAAGAATTAAAAAAAATTAGGTTTAAACCCTGCATTTAAAATAGATAAGCCATTGTCATCATACTTCCCTTCACCGAAGGACAAAATAGACCCTTTCCAAAAAAGCGGCGTATACGAATTAAAATGTAATGACTGTGAAGCAAAATACACGGGAAAAACCGGACGATCAGTAAATCAAAGAGTAAATGAACATATAAGAGCATACACTAATAAGACCCAAAATTCCAATTTCGCTATCCATCTAAATGAAAATAACCACAAATTTAATAAAGACTCGGGAGTAAAAATATTACATCAAGTAGAAAATAAAAAATTTTAATGTTAAAAATACCAATTAATACATATAAACAGTAATAATATAAATACCGGCGATATAATTAAAAAATGAATAATATTTCAACTTATAAAGTAATGAAATATGTACTATCCTGGAACAAAATGTAGTTCTTCGTAAACGTATGTTCTTGGAAAATCGAATGTTCTTAGTCGTTTGATCGAATAACTCGGAAACCGTTCCTGTTAGTATATTTTGAGCTATGTACATTATGAAGCAAATCAAATTTGCAAGAAATTTGGCACTATTTATTTTCTTTTTCTCTCATCTTTAGTTTTCAAACGGTTCAGCCACCAATGATTGGCTAACTGTAGTAAGTAAGTGGCTGGCTAAATTTCCTACCATACTACATATATTAATTTATATAATGTCTTGTAAAATACCCACGCCAGAATATTTTGGTACATTTTTCGTTAAACCCTTAAAACTATTCGTTCGATCCAAAATTTATTTTTCTCAACTGATAGACGACTAAATTTTCAATCAGACCATATATTACATTGATATAAAAGTCACGTAAAATACCAATTCCAGCACATCACAAAAACCTTGTTACTGGTGTGGAATCCAAGTTTTTTTTGGCACATTTTCGTTATTACCCCAAAACCATTCTTCCGATCCAAAATTTATTTTTCTCAACTGATAGCTGACTTAATTTGCAATCAGGCCAATATATTAAATTGATATAAAGTCACGTAAAATACCAATGCCAGCACACCAAAACCTTGTACTGTTGTGAAAACCAAGTTTTTGGCACATTTTTCGTTATTACCCGAAAACTATTCTTCCGATCCAATATTTATTTTCTCAACTAATAGCTGACTAAATTTCCAATCAGACCCATATATTAAATTGATATAAAGTCACGTAAAATACCAATGCCAGCACACCAAAACCTTGTACTGTTGTGAAAACCAAGTTTTTTTGGCACATTTTTCGTTATTACCCGAAAACAATCTTCCGATCCAATATTTATTTTTTTCAACTAATAGCTGACTAAATTTCCAATCAGACCCATATATTAAATTGATATAAAGTCACGTAAAATACCAATGCCAGCACACCAAAACCTTGTACTGTTGTGAAAAACAAGTTTTTTTAGCACATTTTTCGTTATTACCCGAAAACAATTCTTCCGATCCAATATTTATTTTTTTCAACTAATAGCTGACTAAATTTCCAATCAGACCCATATATTAAATTGATATAAAGTCACGTAAAATACCAATTCCAGCACACTAAAACCTCGTAATGTTGTGAAATCCAAGTTTTTTGGCACGTTTTTCGTTATTACCCGAAAACTATTCTTCCGATCCAATATTTATTTTTCTCAACTAATAGCTGACTAAATTTCTAATCAGACCCATATATTAAATTGATATAAAGTCACGTAAAATACCAATGCCAGCACACCAAAACCTTGTATGTTGTGAAAAACCAAGTTTTTTAGCACATTTTTTCGTTATTACCCGAAAACAATTCTTCCGATCCAATATTTATTTTTTTCAACTAATAGCTGACTAAATTTCCAATCAGACCCATATATTAAATTGATATAAAGTCACGTAAAATACCAATTCCAGCACACTAAAACCTCGTAATGTTGTGAAATCCAAGTTTTTTGGCACGTTTTTCGTTATTACCCGAAAACTATTCTTCCGATCCAATATTTATTTTTCTCAAACTAATAGCTGACTAAATTTCTAATCAGACCCATATATTAAATTGATATAAAGATACGTAAAATACCAATTCCAGCACACTAAAACCTCGTAATGTTGTGAAATCCAAGTTTTTTGGCACGTTTTTCGCTATAACCCCCAAAACTATTTGTTTTATCCAAAATTTATTTTTTTCAATGAAAGTTTACTAAATTTACAATCAAATCAAATTATATAATGATGAATGAATCCCGCAAAATACCCACGCCAGCCCACTGTAACATGTAAAATTGTTATGTTTTTACCAAAACATACACATTTAGACTGCTGGCATGGATTTCAATTAAATATTCATGTATAAATGTGATATCAAATTTAGTCAACTTTCAGTTGAAACAAGTAAATTTTGGTTTAGACAAATTGTTTTGGACTAATATCGAAAAATAATCTAAATAATTTGTACTTAACAACAGAACTTGTTTTTAGCGTGCTGGCACGGGTATTTTACAGAGCTTGATCAAAGTTTTATGTATGGGGTCTGATTGTAAATTTAGTCAGCTATCAGTTGAGAAAAATAAATTTGGATTGGACGAGTAGTTTTTGGGGGGTTATAATGAAAAATCTACCAAAAAACTTGGATTTTACAACAGTTCGGTGTTTTAGCGTGCTGGCATGGGAACTTTACATGACTTTATATAAATTTCATATATGAGGTCTGATAGGAAAATTTAGCCAGCTATCAATAGAAAGAATAAATAAATTTGGATCGGACGAATAGTTTTGGTGTTATAACGAAATATGTGCCAAAAACTTCAACGCCTAAAATTAAATACTTTTGAATCACTAGAAATAATAAAATCGTTTAAAACCGATCCAGATTTTTGTTTAAATGATCAGATTAACATATCCAATAGCCCCATTTTAAAATTATTTCCCATAGGAACGAAAAAACCCAATGAGTCATAAGGGAAACCCCGTTGTAAATCTAAAACTTAACCTACCTGCCCCCCCTTTTACTTCTCACAAATTCAGTGTTTTAGTTACCTCGAAGGTGAGTGCCTATGCTTGATTTCTTGTCTTATCTTTTTAAAAACCTAATATTTAATCTATGTAACATAGTACTGATGTGTTGAAAATTTTATTGTATGTTTTAGAACTGAAGATGAATGTTTAGCATTCGAAACTAGTTTTCAAATAAAATAATCTCAATAGAAGTGGCATTTAATTCATCAATCCTAATTGTATTCTTGTGGAGAAGTGGGGGACTGGCCCCCAGTTGGCCAAATTCCTTTTTGGATACCTTACTTCTGACAAAAAAAACATAAGGACATAAAATATAGGTCATTTTCTCCTCTTTATTTTAATATAGAAAGATATTTTCCTTAAAATGATTACTTAGCAAGTTACAAGCAAAATAATGAAAAAAATGAAAGCTTTTTTATTTTTTTCTAATTTTCCTCATATTTGCCGATGGAACTTTTGTTGGAAAACTTTAGATTCGTGTTCAGTACCCCAAAAAATATAAAGTAAGCCATAAAAAAAATTACCCATAAACTTTCCACTTCAAACCTTATTTTAAAACCATTAGACTGGACTAATAAGTTAGATTTGATAATGAATGGATCCTCCCAAAAAATTAATCAGAATTGTAAATATCTGAAGGATAGACAAAGGTATAGATTGGAGCATGTGTTGGTGTTGATCGAGTAGATTTGCCTCATTTCAATGAGGCAATGTGAGAGAGGTAGGTAGGTGTTAATTGATGATATCAGCTAAAGCCTTAAAGGTTTGGGAAACCTTATTACTTTCTTCTTCATGGCTGGCCAGTTGAGATTTTTATTGTTGTTAGCTTCAGCAAGCTATTTGCTTTCCATCATCGGTGATGTGTAATGAAGTTGGTTTGCCTTGCAGCTTAAGCTCATCTCTCAAAGATCAGTGGGCAAATGTTGAATTAAAATAAAATAACTAAGGATTTCTTCTTGTGTAGGACATAGCGCCACCACAAGATAATTTAGTCAACTCTCAGATTAGATATTTTAGATCTAAGAGATTTGTTTTCTTCAGTTCATTTCTTCACTTCACAACTTTGTTCCTTCAGAAGGGTTCCTGTTTTCAACAATCCTTGGTTTGCTAAGGAAGAGACCTTCTGTAATGTGCTCAATATTTACTTTAATTTATCTATTTCCTGAAGCAAAGCCTTTTCGTCCATCATGTTTTCAATGATATTTAGTGTATCAATCGCGGTGCCAGACTCATTAGCTAATAATGCCTGCAACTTTAAATCAATGGAGCTACTAAGAATGCCAGTCTGCCCTGGCTAGATTTGAACCAGCACAGCAGAGGTTTCAATATGCTTAAACATCAATGCATACATAATCTATCTCTAATGATTATAATAATGAATTTCTGCAACACATTAGAAATAACTGTTTTCGTATCTTTACAGTTTCTGAACAATAGCTTATTCTCTTCTAGTCAATCTATTCTTTTCAGCCTTCCAACAATCACCAAATTTTCTTCCTTTAGCCCAATCAAATTGCAGTTTTTTAGGAAAATAATTGCCAAAGTTTGTTTTTCAAGTTTTAGAGATGCTCAATCTGAATTTCAAGTTTTTTGCTCTGAGAGGTTGGCTTTAAAATGTGTTTGAATGTAAGGGCTTAAAATTCTTATGTACTCCAATCAGGGTAGGTAGGACGGGTTATTCAACAAGTCACCAACCTATTCTTTCCAGAATGGGAAGGCTTCCCACAGAATTCATTCCGTGAGGCCATCAAGAAATAAATTAATCGACCCAGGTGGGAATCGAACCAACAACCTTGTGTACCAAGCACTTTGAGACCTTAGGCTCAAATTGCTTTACTATTGAGGTCCCTTACAGAAAACATGTTAAGATACATTACAATTGCAATTTAGCTCCATATCCATACAAAATGGTTCAGTGTCCAAAATGTGAACAAAATATTTCCAGAGATGATAAGAATAATATTACATGTCATAAATGTAAAATATTATTTCACGCCCGGGGTTTTGACTTGCAGGAGAAGGAATTAGAGGCAATAAAGAAAACTAATAAACCATGGATATGTCACAACTGTGATATATCAAAACAGAACAATCAAGGCCATGAAAAATCTCTTGAGCTATCGGGATCTGAAATTCTCGTGGCTGTTAATCATCTGGACGAAGAAATGAAAACACTAAAAAATTCACTTTGTGCAGCTTCGTTTGACGTGAGAGGATGCGGCGACCAAGTTGTTTACTTAGGCTATGATAACATTTGTTGGCAGACATGAAGCTGCACTTATATAGAAGCATAATACGCCCAGTTCTAACATACGGCTCACAGACATACAACAACCAAAAGTAGTGAACAAAATCTCCTTGTTTTTGAGCGGAAAATCCTCCGTAGGATATTTGGAGGAGTTTTGGTGGACGGAACCTGGAGGAGACGCACAAACCAGCCCTGGTGACATGTGTAGGTGCCGGTCTCGGCATTAAGCTTGGTGTCGAAGACTTTGACCTGGTAGAGTGCCAAAGGGCCAGAAAAGATGACCCGTGAACTCTGCCCGTGATAGCGAGCTTCGTTCGGCAATCTATGAGGGACGAATTAGTACAAAAAAGAAAAGATAAGAGAGACTTCTCTACGCGCGATATTGGCTGGCAGGAGAATGACTCCCACTGGATATATCTAAGCGAGGAGATGACCCCGACCAACAGGCATCCGTATTGGCTTGCCCATCAGTGGAGATCTACCGGCAAACTCTGAAGTACGTGTGGTCCGTGGGAGGTAAAGTTCGCTGCCGGAAGAGTTAGGGCCAGCCAGTGACCCTCACAGACCAGCCTCTGGACCTGGATGTCTTCAACTGACCTCTCGGTACTCATCACCTACCCGTTCCTCCAGTCTTTTTTGCTTTTTCTTCTTGAACTCAAAGTATGTTTTCTTTCTTTTATGTCATGTCTCATTGTGAAGAAAGCTTTCATTTTTTTACCCAGCGATATAACTATTATATTATTTTCAATCGTTTCACGTTTATTACTCTTATTTGTTTACTTTTATTTATCACTTATTTACATATCTATAATTTCCTAATTTTCTATTATAATTATTCATCTGCTTATTACCACTTATATTTTAATTTTACATTATCACGTAAATCATATGCATTTAGGTATTTATATCTCTTTTCTACATTATCATATTTAGTTAACCTCCTATTATTAATATGCTTTTCTTTCTCAGGGCATCTACAACTTAACCCCATTTATAGTGTCATCCTTTTACTTACTGTCCTAAATTTCCCAAACTCCTTACCAATATGACTAATATCCTAACAGCCTATCACATAAACTCTCAATCTCTCCCAGCCCACTATGATGAATTCCTAGAGTTCTTCACCCAAAATTTTTACCACATCATTGCAGTTTCTGAAACCTGGCTTAAACCCTACATTCCCTCTTCCTCGGTTTCCCTCCCTAACTACTCCATCATCCGTCACAACCGGGTTAACCGGACCGCAGACGGAGTAGCGCTATATGTTTATGCATCTTTCTCCTCCCTCAAATCTCCCAAACATAGAGTATCTCTTTGTTGAAATATCCTTTAATTTCCATTCTCTCCTGTATGTAGTGGCCTATCGCCCCCCTCATGTTCCTTTTGACCAATCCTTTGAATCAAACCTCTACAATTATGTTCCTCTCTATTCTAATATAAACATTTCTGGTGACCTGAATACTAATCTCCTTTCTGACTCCTATGAAAAATGTATCTAGAAAACCTCCAGAAAAAAAGAATGAACCATCCTGATACCCTTAGACTTTTCCAAAGCTTTCGACTCCTTAGACCATACCATCCTCTTTTCCAAACTGAAATCTCTTAACTTCTCCAATAGTGTTCTCCTCTGGTTTCATTCATTCCTTTCCTACCATACTCAATCAGTTACCATTCCCAACCACAACCAAGGTTCATCCTCTTTCCTTACTCTGTGATCAGGTGTAGCTCAGGGATCGAGTATTTCCCAACACAGCTAAAACTCAAGCTATTGCAATAGGATCCCATCCCCTCCTTCGATTGAACACCAACTTCCCTACTTTATACCTAAATGGTCATCCTATAGCTTTCCACTGCTCTGTTAACAACTTACATTTAACCATCGATCAAACCCTTTCCTGGAAATCCAATGTTGCCCAAATTTCCCGACGATCAATTGGCATCCTAAAATTATTTCAATGTTCCCGGCATTTACTTCGTTTATCCACTCATAAACTAATAAAATCCTCTCTCATCTTACCCCAATTTGACTATGGGTGTGTGATTTATGGAGGGCTCTCGACAACTCTTGAAAATAGATTAAACCGTATCATGAATTGCTTTATAAGGTTTGTCCTCGGAACCTCAAGATGCTCTCACGTGTCCCATCTTTACACCGAGTTAAATTGGCTCTCCCCTTCCTTCTGTAGAGATTACTTCCTTGGTATATATATAATTTTTTTTTTTTTTTTTTTTAAATAAAGGCCTTAGCGTTAGCCATTAGCCATTTTCTCATTTAATCATTACTATAAGTACCGACTTAAATTTAAGACCGCTTAGTTATAAAAAAAACAAAAACAATATTTCGATTTAATTAAAATTGAATTAATTTAAATTTTAATATTTGTCTCACTTAAGAAGGCACCGAATAGGTATATTCCTCTTACATGCTATTAACACATATCACCCTCCTTTTATCCATAACATCCATGGTGTCTACCAATTTGAGCTATCAAAATTCCCGACATATTCCCGACTTTTTCAAGAATTTTTCAAGAAATTCCCGACTTTTACAAAAAAATTTTAGAAATCCTAGCCAATCGATATTTTAATGGTGTTTCAATAATAATTTAAACAAATAAATCTATGCATACTTCGCTACTTAACATACAGTTTAACAATATAAAAAAAAAGCAATTTTTTTTTTATTTTAGGTTACTCTAGATAAATTTCTAGAAACACATTAATGTCGAGTATTTCCATTCGGTTTGAAAATAGTTACGAGGTTACACGAGGTTGTCGGATAAAATAACTACAAAAATATATGTCCGATCAGAATATTCTTTTTTTTTTCCCATCTGAAAGCTGGTTGAATTTACGAAGAGACCTCTTATATGAAATTTTGATCAAGCCCCATGATATACTCACGCCATCACAATGAGAACCCCATACTCTTGTGAAATATAATTACCTAGTAGACGTAAATATTTTCGTTATTAATGTTTGATTTGTAAAAATTTAAATAAAAGTTATAACTGTAAAAAATTTTGAACTTTAGATTCAGTTAAAAATAAAGTAGCAAAGTTATACATCAAATTAAATTAAATTTAATGCTTTATCAAATTGTTTCTGAGTATTCTTCTGAGAAACGGTCCTGGCCGGCACTAGAAGCAAACGTTTGGCAAAAAGTGAGGTGAAAATGATTATTTTTCGAAAATTATTTGCAATAACGTGTATCTCAAATACCTTTAAAAGTATGACAAATACGTATAGAAACAATTTTGTAGGAAATTTAATTAGCTTTAGTTTTTATTCAAATTATATTTTTCATGAGTCCACCGGTTTCGAGATATCGAAAAACCCAAAAATGGGACCTTTTCCCCTCCACCCCACCGTAAGCTCAACCCTCAGGGGTGGGAAACATTTAGTATGTTTATCTTCTAACTACTCCTAACGATGCCCTAAAGTCAAAAATTATCGCATATTGACCATATCGAAAAAACATCACTTTTTGGTGATGATTTTTTTGGTTAAAAAAAAAATGGCCTCTTTTCGAAGATAACATCCCTGTATCTTGGGAACCAATGGCTATATAGAGCTCACCCTGATCTCAAATTGTAGCAAATTTAGTTTACTTTAAAAGTATATGGAGTGACTATACCAATCAGACGCTTCGTTAAGTGACATATTGAGCAAAAACTGAAAAAAATCTGAAAAATTTAGCATTTACTGTAAATTCCCGACTTATTCCCGAATTTTTCCCTGACCACACGAAATTCCCGACATATTCCCGAAATTCCCGACTAGTAGACACCCTGAACATCCTACATTTCAAGTCCTCAATCCAATCACTACATATAAGATCCCGTCTCTCCGATCTCTACACCCCATCCTACAGAACGACTGCATTCCAACGTTCCTTTCTTGCCCGTTCCGCTATTCTTTAGAATTTTCTAGCTCCCTCCATTTGTAACGCATCTTCCCTGGGAATATTTAAAACACACCTCTTCATCATTTCTGTCTGTTCCTTCTCAACAAATATTATTTTTCTTCACACTTTACTATGTGTAAATTCAGAAATTTCATCTTTCAATCAACTTGGTAAATATTTTTTCCATTACTGAACGTATATATGGTTTTGTGTGCATATATATGTGTGTTTGTTTATAGATTTTTTTTCTTTAAATTATTTTATTATAAACTTGTATTTACTTTATATTATCTTATTTCATTATTTTATTTAAAATATTTTTGTCAAATGTGATTTACTTTTTATAATTTATTTGTTGCCATTCTTAAGGGACTTTGTCCCTGAATAAAATTTATTTTCTATCTATCTATCTATTTATTTATTACAAGATAAAAAAAAAAAAAAAAAAAACCTAAAATTTTTTAACTTTCTTAAATATACCTAAAAGAAACTATGTATTTTCAAAATGACAAGTTAGCATAGATTAAAATAGTGAAAATATTCACAATATGCAAAATACACCAGACGATTATGATTTTCTAATGAGTACTATTGACACTATAGGTAGGCACTAGAGCCACAAGTCAGCAAATATATCATAATAAATAAGAAATAGAACCATTGAAAAAAACTTGAATTATGTAATAAAACTGCCTGAGCAAAACTGGGCCACCTGAGCACCAGATTATTGACTTTTGGGCCACTGCATACTATAAGTTGGTCTATAAGTTTTGACAGTAAAATTAGATGAGGGCTAAACAATGATTTATTCTTCTTGTTAAGCAATAACTTTCCTCTTAAACTTGTTATCTAAATCTTTTGTCCCTTTTAGTTCTACCCATCAGCACGCCTGACAAGTCTACCAGGTATGCAAGTTTAAAATGTCGTTTTTTCAATAAACAGCCTATTGAAATTTGCTTATCTCTGAACGCTATTTTGTTTGTTACATTTGTTTACAAAAGTCAGTTGTTTTTAAACGTGGACGTATCATACCATTCTTTGGTGTTAAAAATGTCTAATTTTAAGCCAAATAAAGAACATTTGCGGCATGTCATGATTTTCTTATTTAATCAAAAGAAAAAAAAGGCATCTGAATTACCTTGTTGAGACTTATGGCGATGTTTTCAGGACATGTGAACGTTGGTTTCAAAGTTTCAAACGTGGTGATTTTGATGTTACTGATCAAAAACAGAAAATCGACCAAAAAAGTTTGAGGACTTCGAATTGCAATCTTTATTAGACGAAGACAATACCCAAACCCAACAAAATGACAGAACAGTTGAATGTTTAGTTCATTTCGATCGCCTGAGAGCTATGGGAAAGATTCAAAAGGTTGGAAAATGGGCACATGAATTGGACGAACGACAGATGGAAAAAAACGAAAAAACTGCGTGCCTGCTTTTACGCCACGAAAGAAAGGGTTTTTTGTTAATCTGAAAAATATTTTCAGAATTCATGGGTAACGCCAGGACAACCATCCACATCGAGTGCAAGACCCCTTTTGGGAAGAAGACAATGCTGTGTGTGTGGTGGGATCAGAAGGAGAGTAGTCTACTACGAGCTTCTCAAACCCGGCGAAACAGTCAATACCGAGCGCTACCGACAACAAATGATCAATTTGAGTCACGCATTGATCGAAAAACGCCCAGAATGGGCTCACTGGCACGCCAAAGTCATTCTTCAGCATGATAACACTCCTGCACATTCAGCCAGATTGACTAAGGAAACGATTTCTTCGCTTGGTTGGGAACTCCTACCCCACCCGCCGTATTCACCTGACCTGGCGCCTTCTGATTATCACCTCTTCTCATCGATGGGACACTCATTGGCGGAGCAACACTTCAACAATTTCGAAAACGTACGAAAATGGCACGATGAATGGATTTCAAATAAAGATGAAGCATTCTTTTGGAATGGTATCCATATATTGCCGGAGAGATGGACAAAATGTGTAGAAAGCGAGGGTCAGTACTTTGAATAAAATATATTATACTTTTTTTTAAATTACTGTGTATATATTTTAAGAAATAAACGACATTTTAAACTTGCATACCTGGTAGATTTAATTGGTGATGTCATTGATAATTATGAAAATCATTTAATCTATTCTATACAACTGTTTCATTCCTTCCTCAACATTAACTTTTATGGATCAAATATAACTTGCACCTCTCCACGAGTTGAACTTTTTATGTTTCACTAAATGTAATCATCTTCAACATCTATACTTAATGACATAACCACGGATAAAATGACCAAGCAACTTATCAATGGTTGAATTCCATCTAATTGGTAACCAAAATTTCCAATTCAAAATAAAAAACAAAACTCTTCTCATTTTAAATTTTTAATGACTGGAATAGGGCAACCTTCATAGTCCATTTAATGCTTAAGAGATAAAATAAGTAAACACTTTAACTGTAAAATATATATAAAGCAAAATAAATTAAATATTAATATAATTTTAAAAAATACATAAATAGATTCATTGAATCAAGGTTTCATAGCAAAAGGGGAAAAAGTAAAGTATTTTTTAATATTAAAAATGTGTCACCTAAAGGTATATATTAATATTATTGCAGTGGCCATAATAAAAAATAACAAATGTCATAAATGAAATATAAAATAATAAACCTCAGCAGCTTTTGTTTGAGCAACTCCTTCTCCTCCTACTATATTGGGTATATATGTGTTTCTTTTTTCTTTTCCTTTTACTGTATTTAAACCCCTAGATGTTAATACTGATGATCTAGATGATCTAGTGACTCTTCGAATAGCAAGATCATTTTTTTCCTGCCAAACCCATTGCTTTAAGTTAAAAAAAAAAAAAAGTGCTTATTACAAAATGTAATACTTAAGTAGGTTAAAATATTTTATATGTATACAGGGTTTATCGCAAGTAGATGACAATAAACAATATGGAGAAACTAGATCAAAAATGTAATAAAACAACACCAACCGCATGTTTCTATCTCATTCCGTTCCAGACATATCCTGTTCCAAAGTGTATTTCGAGAAAACCATGTTTTTTGTAGAATAACCATCATTTTCTCTGCTTTCACACATTTTTTTTTTCTATGTTCCATCACAGTTTTGAAATCAGCATTAAATTTTCTTTAAGTCCAATGCACTTTCAATTTTCACAAGTATATTTTTCAACTGCAGTAACATATCAAGAAATAAAAATTAAAAAAAAATTTAGTTAGCAGCAAATGTTTGAGCATCACTATTCTCCAAAAAAAAAAAAAAAAAAATCCTGCAAGCTGCCGAATCTCACAAAAGTTTTGAAATTTAATTACCTTTCTAATGGTGTACTCAGAACTGCAATTATTTCTCAATTTCGTTCGCGATAGTATGTTCAACAGTGCCACGAGAGGCTTAACTTCCCTGATCGCATAATTTGGACAGATGAGACAACATTCACACTTGTGAGAATTTTCAACTCCCACCTCTGGCCTCATCATAATCCACATGACACTAGAGAGCACCACTTCCAACATCAGTTCAGTGTGAATGTGTGGTTAGGAGTCTGTGAGCAGCATATGACACAGCCCGTTTTTTTACCTGATCAGTTGAATTCAAATGCTTTTTGATGATCTACTTCAAGATGATATAAGTACGGCACTCCTCAATGCAATACCAATGGAAGAAGAGCTATGGTATCCAGCGCATAATGGGCGAGCTATAATGAATTGGCTCAATCAACATTACTTAGGAAGATGGATTGGAAGATATGGATCTGTGCATTGGCCAGCCTGAAGCCCTGATTTGACGCCACTTGATTTTTATATTTGGGGTAGGCTTAAATCAGAAGTGTTCAGAGTACCCATTCAGAACATTAACCACCTGATCGCCAGAATTCATGAATTATATGTAGCAATAAGAGCTGACCATGATGAGATTCGAAGGGCTACATCTGCGGTGTTGACCAGATGTCATCAGTGTGTACTGCAAGGAGGCCAGTTCCAGCAACTTTTATCATTTTCAGAAATTTTCTTAACTATTTAACTTTCATGTAAGAATTAATTTAATTTTTCTTTGTAATTTACTTTAAAAATAAATTAAATTTATTGAAGATAAGACCACTCAAAATGACCATGACATCAGTTTCTTTTTCCCTTCCCATTCCGATCGCAATACGAAATTGAGAGATAATTGCAGTTCTGAGTACACTGTTAGAAAGGTAATTAAATTTCACAACTTTTGTGAGATTCGGCAGCTTGCAGGATTTTATTTTTTTGAGAATTGTCATCCTCAAACATTTCCTGCTAAATAATTTCTTTTTTCATTTCTATTTCTTGTCTAATTTTTTTAACTTGTGAACATTGAAAGTGCATTAGACTTAAAGAAAATTTAAAGCTGATTTCAAAACTGTGATGGAACGTTGAAAATGTGTGAAAGCAGAGAAAATTGAAGTTATCCTACAAAAAACACGGTTTTCTCGAAATACACTTTGAAACAGCATATGTCTGGAACAGAATGAGATAGAAACATGCAGTTGGCGTTGTTTGACTACATTTTTGATCTAGTTTCTCCATCTTGCTTATTGCCATCTACTTGTGATACACTTTTTAAAATTATAAAACTATCTCAATTTGTTTCAATTGTTAATAAAATAAATCAATGAATATAGAGAAGGCTTCGAAAAAAGGAAAATTTTCATAAAGCTTTACTGAAAGAATAGGTGCAGTGCATTAGCAAAATTTATTATTAGCCCCATCTCAGATTAAATTAAAGCCTTCCCCCCTTTAGATTATACACATTTTTTATTGATGATATTAATTTTAGTTCAAAAATATGTAATAAAATATTGTTTAAGAACTATTTATAATCCACCCTGACTGTATCTATAGTATATAAATCATATAGTAGAATCTAAAAATAGGGGTTAAGGGAATTGATAGAGATATAAAAGAGGAAATGTTAACAGCACTCAGGGCATGGCATTAGACTATACTTCTTCCAAATCTCATAAATGAATCAGAAGTTGTCACTCCTGAAATGATATTCATTAGGAGAAAACATGGAATTAGTTCATATTTGAGTTATCTATATCACATAATGCTTCTTTGGTAATAAGCAGAAAATAGCTAACTAGATAATCTTGAAAAGGACAGTTAAGGACACTTTTTTTAGATCGTCCAGGATCTAACTGTTTTTAAGATGATGGAAGGATATTCTGCCAATCTTGCCCTTTAGAAAATTTGCCGTTGTTTTTTTACAAAGAACACCCCCCCTTCCCGTTTAATGCTTTGGATTTTCGTCCTACTGTTTAAATTGCTATTCTTTTTTATGTTGTTTATACTTTTTTGTCTGATTTATTTTATATCAATATTTACTATTTTATATATACTATATCTAGTAAAAACATTTTTTTTTCTTGGAGAGCACCACCCTATTGATTTCCAATATATATGGTAATTAGTTATATTTTATGTCTGTTATCTATGTTTCTTATTTTATTTTTCATACAAGTTCAGTTGAAAATACAGTAATGATTGTTTTTAAGCATAATGGGAAAATTATCTAAATACTATGTAGTCAGTGACTTTCTTTTATGCTATATTTGGTCCAGTACAAACTGAACAATTTATTATCTTTTTCAATTAAAATGTTCAAAGTTATAAGGAAAATGTAAAAAGTTGTTTTTAATCCAAATAATAAAAAAAAAAAAAATCCATTAAAACCATTTATATGACTATATCCTTTTTTATAATATGATATTCCATAAGTTACAGTTTCATTTTTCCCTATTTCTAAGTAAAAAAATCTGCTAAATAATTTTTAATTCTTCAAATCTAGGTTTTATTAAGTATTCTGGGGTTCATCTTAAATAAATGCAACGATTTTGAAACAAGATGTGTTAACTCTGGATTACTCTGTTAATGTAAGGGAAATTATTTATTTTTTTTTTTTTCCAGAGTTAGTAATAGGAAAATTTTTAAGCTTTTAAATGCATTTGTAAGAGTTTAAAATAAAATATCCTACCAATAGTATAACAGTTGTTACCTATAATTTGCACAATACTTGAAACATAAAAATGTTTTTATAAATTTATAGAAATTTAAAGCATGCATTAACTCACATAAGGTTCAGGTAAATTGTAATAAGATAATGTTTTTTTTTTATGAAAGTTATTTCTTTGAGGTAATTAGATTACAATTATTTAAACCTCAAAGTGGATAATGAAAATCATCAAAAGTGCAATTTATTTCAGAATGATTTTTAAGACAGCTAAATAGTGCTTTTTCTTAATCGGTGGCGAAATGTGTGAGATAGAGCAAATTATATACATTTTTTTTAGAACTTGACGGCCCCTACCTACCCTTCTAAAATCCTACAAAATTTTAAAGGTAAAAAAAAAATTATTTTTGATTTCAACAAAATTCAGTTTCTAGATGTTTTTTGAGATGAGGAATCTGAAAATAATACCAGTTTTTAGTTTAAAAATTGTTCTCACCTATGTGAATAGATATAGAAAAATAAGACGTATATATTTTTATTTCAAATTCCATTGAAATTCTAAGATTGATAAATAATCTAAATTTAATATCAGGTTTTGGTTAAAAAATATGTCTATTTTTTTTAAATGGTCTTATTTGAAATTTATTGTGTGAAAATTAAAATAATAATAGAAATAGATCATTTTAAAACGTCTTATTTATATAACATATGTGAGAAAAATTTTTAAACTAAAAACTCAAATTATTTTCAGATTCCCCATCTCAAAAAACATGTAGAAACTGAATTTTGTCGAAATCTAAAATAATTTTTTTTTTACCTTTAAAATTTTATAGTATTTTAGAAGGCAAGGGGCCGTCAAGTTCTAAAAAAATGTAAATAATTTAATAATAAAAAATATAATTTAAGAAATAAAAATATATACGTCTTATTTTTCTATATCGATTCACATAGGTGAGAACAATTTTTAAACTAAAAACTGATATTATTTTCAGATTCCTCATCTCAAAAAACATCTAGAAACTGAATTTTGACAAAATCAAAAACATTTTTTTTTTTTACCTTTAAAATTTTGTAGGATTTTATAAGGCAAGGGGCCGTCAAGTTCTAAAAAAATGTAAATAATTTGCTCTATCTCACACATTTCGCCACCGATTAAGACCAAATTTTAAGGTCATTTAGAAGCTGTAAAACTGCATAGTTCAGCCGAAATCCGGAGGTCGCAGAATATCCCCTTATTGATATATCTTAAGTTATAGCTGACCTCGGATTTTTTCATTCACATCAGTTTTTGTCCACTAAAATCTGGAGTAAATCCGATGTTATATGCATGGATAAAAAGCAGAATGTATGCTGATTCTTGTGATTCTATAACTATTGTAATCGGTTGAACACAGCTATTGTTATGGCCTTTAGAAATTGTTGATGAAATCTCAACTTCAAAATTTTAACGTCCTAGAAAGGGGTAAAAAATCAATATTTTTTTATTTTGATAAAATTTCACATGTAAGGGTTTTATGGTGCGCTAAATCGAGAATTGAGGTCAGTTGTTCATAAAAAAAAGTTTCCACTGATTTACAGCGGATTCCCTAGGAATTTTGTCAATTTTTTGGAGTTTTTGAGCACCCTATAGCCGGGTGGTGTCTTGAGCATAACGAAAGTATTTTTATATCAAATACCTTACATAACTGCAATTAAACGTGAACGAATCATTTCTCTATCTTGACAGGAGAGCTGAGAAAAAAAATAAAACGTGATTTTCATATTTTATTTTTTTTCTCGGCTTCTTATGCCCATTGGCGGCTAAGCCCGTAAACTGGGCTATAACTCTAGTTTTGCACTATTATAGGTCCCTACTACCCACACAAAAATTGGTATTCAAATCTGTGAGTTGAGTTCTTGTCAGAAAAAATGTAAGAATCAAAGTTGCAGAGCATTAAATTAAATTTAATTTCATATATGTGTTTCTGGCACTTGAAGCAAACATTTGACAAAAAGTGAGGTAAGAATTTTTTTTCTTGATAAAATCTTTTTTTAATAACGTAAATCTCGAAAACCATTGAGAGTTGGACAAATATGTATAGAAACCATTTTTTAGGAAATTTAATAAGCTTTAATTTTGATTTGTAGCATATTTTCCAAGGTCCACAGTTTTTGAGATACAATCAAAAAACCTAACATGGGATCTCTCACCGTAAACTGGGAAATCTCATTCCCCCAGGCTCGGGAACTTTATGTATATTTACCTTATAACTACTCCTAATGAAGCAGTAAAGTCAAAAATAGTTGCATAATTCATGCAATCTACAACCCTCATTTCAGCACTCTTACTGGAGTCGCACTTCTCCGCGAAAATGGCATTCTTTTAGCTATAACTCCGAAGCTAATAGTTTGATCCAAAACATATTTTTTTCCATCTGAAAGCTAGTTAAATTTACTATATTAGTATATTAAATTTTGATCAAGGCCCATAAAATATCCATGTCAGCACCCTCAAAACCATTTACTGTTTTGAAATCCAAGTTTTTTTGGCACATTTTTCACTCTAACTATTTGTCCAATCTGAACATTCTTTTCATCTTCCCTTGATTTCCAAGGTAACATCATTATTAACACTTTCAGTTCTGGTGAGGACAGCAGGTTTTTCCTGCTTACTGAAAGGAAGGACGGTTCCATTCACCTTTCCTGATAGCATCGTTTAGTCAGTACCTGGGAGGGATTCGCTGTTTTGACTCTAGGCAGTCACTAAATCCTTACACACTCTTTTCACTTTAAAACCTTGAAGACCGTTTTTAAATCGGACAATTGCTATAAATACTGTGTATCTTTTTCCAAAGACTTAAATATTCTCAAATTGTGTTTTAAAGGTAAGTTTAATTTAATATCAAACGATATTATTGTAGTATTTATATTAGAAAATAGTTAAAATATAATATCATATAGTAAGATCCTGTGTGACCTTTAAACTTTGCTTAGAGTAAGCCTTGCAGGCTATCATATCGAACGGGGTGGCACAGTCTATAACAGATTAGCATAACACTTGGCATACCCTGAGCAGATACTGATTACAACAAGGAATAAAGTGCCCCCGCATGTCTCCCTGCCTTAAGCATCTACTTTGAATTCCTCTGACAGTGATTTTTTAATTCTAACTTGATATCTCGTGTTTTGTCATGTCATAGTTATTAGCTTGATTAATTTATATGGTACACCAACTGATCTTAAATCGGCCAAAGCTTCTTTTCTATTTATATTGTCATATGCTTGTCTTAAAATCTATAAATATATAGTGAAGATCTACATTGAATTCACAGGACTTCTCTAAAGTTTGCCTAAAAGAAATTATGAGGTTGACGGGCTGATCTATTCTGAAACCACATTGGTATTCACCAATTCACCAGAGAAATTTTCAGCCCATTTGATGAAACATTTGTTCATAATAATGGAGAGCACCTTACCTTACATCACAGGGAGAAGCATTAAACCTCAGTAATTTTTACATTATGTAATTTTTTTTTTTTTGGCCAAAGACTTCCATTGAAGTCCTATACTAGCCAGGGTGGGAAGGTCAAGATTTATTCGTGGGTCTACCACAAAATAAATTTTAACTCGCCCAGGTGGGATTCGAACCACGACCTTCAGTACCGAGCGTGCTGAGACCCTCGCCCCCAACTCACTCAGCCATCGAGCCCCCTATCTATCTATCTTATCACCCTATTTATAAATCGGACACAAGATTGCTTTGCTCCACTCGCTTGGCATCTTTTCAGTGGTCCATATATCCCCAATTAGGGAATAAACTTCCACTACAACATCTCTATATTTGAGGAATTTAGCATGTACTCTGTCTATGCTTGGTACTTTATACTTTTTCATCAATAAGGTCGTCATTGATTAATGTCTCATTCTCTTTACATTGCTGTTTCTCAGTAAATTGAGTTACATTATTATTTAAAGAAACAGCTTTTAAAAATAAACCTTTGAATTTTTAACATAAACCCATCCAAGTTAATACCTAAACACCAGACGTTTGTTGCTAATACCACCAACTGTTGACCACAAATCCCTCTCTAACCCACCCCATCAAAAACCAAATCCTCAAGATCAACCCTGACACAACCTTCCCATCTATATCTCAGTTTTCAAAATTTTTAAGGCGTTTAGGTAATAAACCATTAACCAAGTAAATACTAAAACTCTCTTCTTATAGAATCCTATTCACAGTAAATAAACAATTTCTTTTTACAGTTAATGAATTTTTTAATAATATGGTAGAAGTTTTAATAGAATAGAATAGAATAGTTAATAGAAAAAAATCGCAAATTAAAAAAAGAAAATACTCAAATAATTAATAAAACAAAGAGTGTTTATAGAATTATGTAACCACAAATTTATTTTAGAATAAACAGCACCTACAGTCTGGTCAGTTATTAAATTAATACCCTAATAGAAATAGAATGTTTAATTACCTCTTCAACTATGGCATCTACACTGTATTCACTTTTCAGTTTGACCACTGGAGAAGGAGACAGAACTGTTGACTTCCTTTCTTTCATAATTTCATCTATTATAGCATCAACTCTTGAAATACGTTTCTGACTTTTCTTCTTTTCATTTTCTAATAAATTTTCATTCAATGGTTTAGCAATATTTCTGTTTTTAACTCTTTTAGGATTTTCTTTTTGTAGATCCATTTCCATTTTAACAGACTTTCCTTTAACAATTGCAAAAACAATTAAAAAATTACTACATTACATAAACAATAATACTAAATAAAAAGTAAGAATTAATTAACACAAAGGTTCAATATTGATAATTTCTGTCCATGAACTTCTTCAAATGTACCCAATCAAAACACAAATTTGCTAGTAGAATTTAGTTCCAATTAGACTTTGAATAATCTAGATATCATCTATATTGCTAACTATATATTTTGCCTTTGCGTATATTAATTTATAGAGTTACTAGCTGAAAGTACCCTGCTCCGCTACAGTTTAATATCATTAGGATTAAGGACAACTTAAATTAGTGAAAGTAAAGCTTAACGATAATTATTACTTAAATAAACCTAAAGAATTCCATTCTTAAAATAATTTCAATAAGTAAATTTGACAATTTGGAAAAGTTAATTCTATATTATTTTGATAGTCCTCCAGTGAAGCTCCGAGGCAGTACTACCATCTTACCAAGCTCTGATACCAGACCATCAGCTTTTCTTATGGCATGCTTTAAGTGAATATAGTCTCAACTTCTCAACTTTTTTGATTTTTTCGAATAAAGTTTAGTCTTTCTGTTTCTTATTTTTGCATATATATCAAGCATAAATTGGTTGAGGAGATTACGAAGTTAAAGTAAATAAGGTTCTTCACCTCCTCACTCCATCAACATTTAGGCGTAAAAATCAGCTGCAGACACAGTTTTCTTAAGTGGTGTATTGGTGTTTTGGTCACGCTGAGGGATGTTAATACTGTACCCATCTTCTCCATGGTAGAACATGAAATGATACTGAAGAGAATCATACACTTGATAGAACTCACTGATTCTTATCAGTTTTTTGTTCCTGCTGTGGAGAACAATGTTTCACTTTTCAAACACTTGGCCAACAATTAAGACAGCAACTTCATTAGCGGTAGGAGTATTGTAACGTCCTCAGTTTGTCAGCACTGGTAATTACCTAGAAATCTTGTAGGTCTTTGGGAACAGACTCAACAGCAGCTCTGAAGTCCTTGATATACTCGTTATGTTCATGAAGAACTTTCTGGAGTTGGCCTATGAATGCAGGCTTGACATTTTGAAAGTGACCACAGCGAATGCCTCTTTCATGGTTGTCATCACCAACAAAATTTATCTGAATAAAAGACAGTTGCTGTTGTGTTCCAGGCATCAAAATCCCTATTCTGTGATATATACCTGTCCTCGCACCTTAAATGTTGGCATTATATCTCCCTTTTTTATCTCTTTTGCTCCAAATGATGTCATTTGGAAACGACCGTTCTATTTCCAAATATTATTTAGAAAATGCTCAGCCTCAGGATGTTCATAAGTAAGGAGGCTGTGCAAGTGTTCAGGATATTCTTGAAAGGGAGGAAGTTGGACTTTCCCGTTACTGTAGTAAGTCGACGGTTTTGTCTTTTGCATATTCAGTTTTTTGGCCATACTGGCTGTAACCTTTCCATTGAACATCTTTCATTGTGTTTTGTTACATCTACACGTTTAACATGAGGATTATTTTCTGATAATTTTTTTTTAAGACTTTCTATGGATTTCAGGATGGGTTTTCTTATACTTCTGTACAGTCCCTCTAAGTACAGTTGGGTGATTCTCGGAATATGTGTATACAGCATATCCTTTAACTTCAGGATGGCTTTCTGTATGTTTGTTAACCACTTTTCTGCTCATTTCAAGATGATTTGTCACGTATTTCTTAACAGCTTCCCTGTTGAACTCTACATGTGCTTGAATATATTTTGCAGCCGAGTTCCTTAGTTGTTTGTTGCAAACCTCTTTAACATAAGTCTTTTAATAGCTTCTCGTCACGAAACAACTCAAACTTGTAAGGGACCACCTCTGCAGCCACCATGAGTTCACAGAAAGTACCATATTATAAGGTTTTGACATCGATCGTATTTTTGTTTGTTTACAACTATAAGGAACTTAATTTGTGGTCAAAGTGTGTGGCTTAAACATCTAACCTATTTTTTAACTTAGCTTATCTCCTAATACCATATGACAATTATTAATCTATTATTATTCACCCAACAAAAATTGTAATAGCATTTTTCACGAATTAGCCGTGATCCAGGCCGATTATTTTAAATTCCTTTCTTAGCGAGCACCTATCTAATTTCATTCCAATCCATTTGGTGGTTTCTGAGATTTCGTGTTAAATGAGTGAGTGGTATTTGACAAATATATATAGATTAGTTACATTTATGCATATTAGTTTCATTATCAGTATTGTTGTTATATTATTAAATATATTGCTATTATTATTCAACAAGAAAGTTACAGGATAGCAAGGGTATTTTATCAGCCACATTGACATGTTGCTATATACATTACTTTTTTATAGATGCAATCACCAAATTAGATGGTTTCAATAAACTGTGCCGTCATTGCCTCCACTGTTCTCTATATCTGCTTTGACAGCTGTGCCTACTTAACTGAGGTTCCTTGCCCACAGAATGAATATTTATTTGTTGATAAATTGATAAATTGATATAAATTGTTGATAAATTGATAAAAACCCAAGTGGAGACTTGGGTTCGAATCCCAACCGGGGTCAAATCTTTTCTCTTCAAAAATAAAAGAATATTTATTTGGTTTAAGTTTATTTCCTTTTAACAAATCATTAAATTTGATGATAAATGAAGGCCTAATAAAACTTTTCAGTTGTTTTCTTCTAATTTTTAATCATTAATATACATTTTAGTCTTATGAAAACATAGCTACAATAAAAATAGTCACATGAAACCTTCTAAAATGTTTTTGCTGCCAAACTGTTCATTTTAGAAGCGATTCAACAACCTTGCTTAGTTGGAACCAAGAGAGGTAACAATACTAATTGATTTGTTCCCTGCAGAAAGGGCTTCAGTCCATTTTTTTCATAAAATTAGTTAGCACTGAAAGCAACTGTTTGAAGGTAAACCCACCTTTACATGAAGAAAAGACTTCGGTTCAATGTACTGTTTGAAATTACTTCTTTTGTTGACCAGTCTTTTCTGTATGTAAAGGTAGGTTTACCTTCAGAAATTTATTTTCAATCCTACCTCGTTTTATGAAAAGATTGAACTGAAGGCCTTTTTACCGAGACCGGTGCAATTATCCTCATCCACTTTCTTTTGTGATGTATTCTGCATCCAAAATAAATCTGGATTAAGTGGATATCCTTCTTTTGTCAATCAATTTTTTGTTTATTAAGTATACAGTGTATAAGTGTTAAAACAAAACCAGTAAAGGAAAATATATGACATGAAAAGAATGGGAAAACAGATATGAAAAAGATACTTTCACAATGACATAAATAAAAATAAGCAGTTTGGGCGCACTAAACATTATTCTAAAAAATTTTCGAGGCAAAACAAGATAAAAGATTATCATTTTAAATTGGGGTCATCTAAAAGTTAACGCATACTACTAAATAATCAGTGTGCATTAGAGCAGATTTTCTGATACAATAGGTCAGGTTGGTTAGATAGGGACAATGCAATATTTTCTGTCCTTACTCATGTAATTTTTCTAGGTTACAATGCCTTCTTGATTACAGTGCTCTTTTTCTCCAGTTCCTGAAAGAGCATTATAATAAGATTTACTGAGTATTGTTCGTATCTGATATTAATACTTTTTTATATATCATAAAATAAGATATCATACAGTAATTTTTCTTTCTTCCAGTCTTTTTGAACTCCAGATAGAAATAGGTTAAGGAATTACAGCAGCCACCCTTACGTTTCCTAGTTGTTTGTTTGTTTATTGGGGCTTAAGGTCCTTCTGTAATCCAACTAGAGCAGGAAGGACAGGTTATTTTACAGGTTACTAACCTATTCTAGGCAGAGTTGGGAGGCCAAGATTCATTATGTGGGTCTGCCACAAAATAAATTCTAACCCTTCTAGGTGGGATTCGAACCCACAACCTTCAGTAACAGGTGCACTGAGACTCTCCCCCCAACTTGCTTGGCCATCGAGTTCCCACCTTTCTTGGTTTACTAAGAACAATGTCAATCTTTTGTAAGATTCTAATTTTCTGAGGGGTACTTTGATGCTGTAGGGTACTTTACAGTAGCGTTATTGTAATGGCTTACCAGGTATGCAAGTTTAAAATGTCGTTTATTTCTTAAAATATATACACAGTAATTTAAAAAAAAAGTATAATATATTTTATTCAAAGTACTGACCCTCGCTTTCTACACATTTTGTCCATCTCTCGGGCAATATATGGATACCATTCCAAAAGAATGCTTCATCTTTATTTGAAATCCATTCATCGAGCCATTTTCGTACGTTTTCGAAATTGTTGAAGTGTTGCTCCGCCAATGAGTGTCCCATCGATGAGAAGAGGTGATAATCAGAAGGCGCCAGGTCAGGTGAATACGGCGGGTGGGGTAGGAGTTCCCAACCAAGCGAAGAAATCGTTTCCTTAGTCAATCTGGCTGAATGTGCAGGAGCGTTATTATGCTGAAGAATGACTTTGGCGTGCCTGTGAGCCCATTCTGGGCGTTTTTCGATCAATGCGTGACTCAAATTGATCATTTGTTGTCGGTAGCGCTCGGTATTGACTGTTTCGCCGGGTTTGAGAAGCTCGTAGTAGACTACTCCCTTCTGATCCCACCACACACACAGCATTGTCTTCTTCCCAAAACGATCCGGTCTTGCACTCGATGTGGATGGTTGTCCTGGCGTTACCCATGATTTTTTTCGTTTGGGATTCTGAAAATAAATCCATTTTTCATCGCCAGTTACAACTCGATGCAAAAAAACCTTTCTTTCGTGGCGTAAAAGCAGCATTTCGCACACAGTTTTTCGTTTTTCCATCTGTCGTTCGTCCAATTCATGTGGAACCCATTTTCCAACCTTTTGAATCTTTCCCATAGCTCTCAGGCGATCGGAAATGGCTTGCCTAGTGACATTCAACTGTTCTGCCATCATTTGTTGGGTTTGGGTATTGTCTTCGTCTAATAAAGATTGCAATTCGAAGTCCTCAAACTTTTTTGGTCGATTTTCTCGTTTTTGATTAGTAACATCAAAATCACCACGCTTGAAACTTTGAAACCAACGTTCACATGTCCTGACGGTTGGAGCAACATCGCCATAAGTCTCAACAAGAATTCGATGACATTCAGATGCCTTTTTTTCTTTTGATTAAATAAGAAAATCATGACATGCCGCAAATGCTCTTTATTTGGCTTAAAATTAGACATTTTTAACACCAAAGAAAGGTATGATACGTCCACGTAAACGACATAAAAACTACTGACTTTTGTAAACAAATGACTAACAAACAAAATAGCGTTTAGAGATAAGCAAATCCTTCAATAGGCTAAGAGCGCATTCTATTGGAATTAAAACGACATTTTAAACTTGCATACCTGGTAGCAGTTATAAAGAAGTTTCCTATTACAGATGATGTGAAAAGTGTTTCTTAAACTTTTTCAAAATACATATCAAGGATATTTTCTGTGATTATGAACTCATATTGTTTATGCGATTGGTTTATATTGTCCTTATTTTTATTTTATTATTAAGATATTCTTTTTTTTCCCATAAGGAAATACAAAGTTTAATTTTTATGCTCCAAGAGTAGGCAACGTTTTTACTAATGGGATCACTAGGAGTTTTAAATTTAGAATCTTCTTTCTTTTGCAAATGATTGAACATATGTTCATTTTATCTTTCCATTTTTGCTGAAAGTAATTCCTGACGTCTTAGTAGTTACCCCTAAAACTTTCCTTACCTTGTCCATACATATAACCTATCCCCTAAAGTGTTTAAAACAAAAATGCAAAAATTGAATACCACCTGATTAATTAATTAATTTTTTATTTATATTGTAGCTCCAGATAATTTAACTTCTTGACATTTTTCTTTCTATCTACTACCAACTCTATATACATATGTCTTGTTTCATCAATTTTTATTTAGAAACAATTTATAACAGCTTTCAAGGACATTATTGAATTTAATTTTAGAGCTTCTACATCTTTAACTTATAATACCACATCAACTGGATAACTTAGAGCACAGGTACACGACAGCGTCGAGTTTGACCTCATAGATAGCAATGAAAAAGTTTACATAGTCCAATGTTCAAGAAAAAAAATAAAATACAATAAATTTTACACCTGAACAACATTAATAACACTTTTAAACACAAATTACTGATTCAGACTCAATTATTTCAGATGCTCACATACTTATTAAATGAATCAACTAATTTTTCAAGCTCATTTTAAATTAAAGAATATGTGGGTCATTCTCCCATTTCAAACAGATTTGTGTTCCGAAGCGATTGTGGTTTCTACTTGAAATTTCTTGCAATTAAACTGTAACATGTAGCTGCAAGGTACTTATCTCTTAAACGGTTACCAAGTTTTTCCATGGTTATGGATTTGTTTTCATGGTTAAATTTGAATTCAAAATGTCAAATTCTATTTCCCTCACATGTCTGAAAAACTTAAGTTTGTTTGTTTGTTTATTTCGTTTAACTTCACTTTATAAAACTTAAGTGAAAGAAGATATAAAAAATACTTTTTATATATATTTTCGCTATTTATATTAAATTAATGTGATATAATATTAATTATATTAATCTAATATTCCATTTCAAAGTTTAAATGAATAATATAATGTCTTACAATTTTAATTTTTTTCTTTCAAGTTTTATGTTTAAATGTTTAATTAACATTAACTAATATATTTTAATCGACTAGTTTATATCATACTCATTAACAATTCTTTTGTACTATAAACATTTTATTATTTGAATTGTGAATGTTTTCATTTCCCTCACACCCTACCAGTTTCTCTTACTCTCATGATTCCATTATGATCATAAATGTGCAGAAAGACTATGAAGGAATTTTTCACTTGTAATATTAGTAGACTTTAATAAAGATGTTTATGAAGAAAAAATTTATTTTTACTTAACTTTTTCTAATGGAATCACAATGTCGATATTCTGATGAAATAGAATGACCCACCCATATAGCATGTAAGAAAAAAGTAAAGAATTAGATTTACGAGTACTTTTAAATTTTTTTCTTCATAAAAAATTAGTAAAGACAACAGTAAAATATAATATAATAAAAAATTACTTCTACTTGAAATATTCAATTTTTCCTTCATAAAAAATTAGTAAAGACAACAGTAAAATATAATATAATAAAAAATTACTTCTACTTGAAATATTCAAATTTGGAGGCAATGTAACTTCACTGGAAATTTCAGGTTTATCTTCTTCTTCCGAATCGCTAATAACAACTAAAAAAAAAAACTTTTGTCAGTATCAATTTTCATTAAACAAAAATTAATATAATTCATTAATGGAAATATTTTACCCATAGGAGGATGAGATAATGCTGTTTTTTTTAAGGATGTCTCTCTCTTCTCCTTTATTAAAGGTATCTTTTTAGTTCCCAAAACTAAAATAAAAAAACTTTCCATTTATCTTTAAAAAATATTAAGTATGATATTTCAATGATACAATTTTTTTTTTTTACTTCAATACATTTTTATTTTAAAAAAGAAATGGTACATTAATACATTATATCATTAAAATATAATATTTGTCTGTTTATTTAAGGTTTTTCGAGCGTAATAAACCTATATTAAAATATAATGTATCTTATTATAAAATATCATCCCCTTTTGGATGTTTTAATGTGAATATAAAGGTTAGTAAAACATTAGTTTTAAATATTAAAGAGCTACTTTCAGTGGCAATGTTACACTGAGATTAAGGGAGTAACAAATGAAAAAAGAAATAAAAGGGGGATAAATAATAAAAGAGAATAAATAATAAAATAAAAATAAATAAACAGAAATTAAAAGAGAGTTTTAAGAGAGGAAGGGAGATGGGGAGGTAGGATTAAAGTTTAAACAATTTAACCAATTTTAATAAAATTTAAAATAATCAAGTTTTTTATATACTTGCTATCCATTTCAAAGGGTGCTAACTGTTAAAATATAATGTTTTAATTAGTAGGGGGAGGGTAATGAGTATTTTAGAACGACTAATAATACTAATGTCTTTAATGAACAATATAATATTTTTATACATACATACATGTACTTCTAGTGGCAATACTAGTACAATAAAGACTACTCTTGGCATTTGCCATCAAAGGAGTCTTTGAGAGGAGTTTGACCTTTATGGCTTTACTTTTTAAGTATATGATATTAATGACTAGAGAAAGCATCAATACAATATGCCATTAAAAACAAAATTAACATATTTTTTGTTAGATCGATAAAAAACAGCACTATGAAAACAAACAAAAATTGGAAAATAACGTTTTACTTAATGTTCACACCAATCGGCGCTTTTGTGAAGGGGGGAAAGGAGAAAGAGTGTAATATATCGTACATAGTCACGCACTCTATAAAATTACTAGGTAACTGCCTTATCTGCCTTAATCCCTTTACAGGAATAATCGTCACTCTTCTGCTGGCTGCTTTTCTGTGTACACATTATCTTTGTTCAAGACCCTACGGTCTTCCTTTTTCATGCCCAAAGCTGATAATAGCTTTTCCAAAGTTTTTTCTTTCTTAAAGTGTTTTTTTGTTTCCTATGACATTCAATATAGACTTAATATTCCCATTAATGAGTGGTGATTTAAGAAGAGGAGGATATCCTGATCAAGTTTTACAGCCTGCGAGAATCGTTCGCCTGCCCGAGACTCTTTTGGAGGCCTCCAAGATGAGGAAGTACGTCCGCCGCTTCAACAAGGTGAGTGGTTTTGTGTTTAATATTTGGTTAGGTTACCTCCTGATTAAAATCTCCCCAAAGGTGCGAACACTGCTTTTGTAGTTTTAAATACAGTCCATTGTCTAGAGGTCGATGCGAGTTTGCGGAGTCGCATCGAAAAATATCTCTATCTTTTATTAAACACTTAATAACATTTTTTTTACACAAATACTATTTTTTTTTTTTTTTACAAAAATTTTACTTTGAGTTCCCTCAAAATAGGACACACCACTAGGAAATGATATACAACCTCTCTCTCAGATCTATTACATAAAGAGCATATTCTTATACCCGTGCTATACCTCTTGTAGTTCAAATTTAGAAGTTACCCCCTGATTTACATAATCCAATAAAGAAATTTCAATAATTTTTTGACTTGATCATAATATATACCTCCCTATACCTGTGCATCATATGACATAATGGTTTGTCTGAAAGAATTAAAAACCTGTAATTTTGATTAGAAATTGATATTATTGTTTTGCATAAATTTGTTCCAGATTGAGTTTATTCCCCGTTTTGACTGTTTGAGCTTTTCATTTAAATGGTTTGTCATACTCAAAGAAGGTGCTAACAATATGCCTAAATACTTATAGCTATGCACCACTTTTATCTCCTCACTTCCATACCTCCACTCTTCTGTCTGTTTAAGCCTCCCACCATTTCTAAAAACCATAATTTTTTATTTCTGCAAGTTTACCACAAGATTCCGCATAATACACTAATTGTGTAGTGGCGTAATCATTCTTTGTAAACCTAGCGAAGAAGTGGCTAATAAAATAATGTCATCGGCATATGCTAAAAGTTTTATACTTGTATTTTCCACCTTCATACCACTTGATAAATGGACATTCAAATCATTTATAAATAATGAGAATAAGATTGGACTCAGTAAACCTCCCTGTTTGAGACCTATTTTAGTAGAAAAAGGATAAGAAACCCCATTTGAACCCCATACTTGTGCTTCTGTGTCTGTATGCAATATTTTTATTATATTGCACATTCCCGTGGAAATTCCAGTGCTTAATAACTTATAAATCAATGCATGCCTCTCTATATAATCAAATGCTGATATAAAATCAACAAAAAAAAAAAAAACATATACTTTTGGTTTTTTTTAAACATGATCTAGTATGAACTATGTTGAACAGACTAAAGATATTGTCAACTATACTGTACCCTTTGCGGAATCCAGCTTGAAACACCTTTAATATGTAGTTATCCTCTACCCATTTGGTTAATCTATTCAAAAGAAGTCCAGAAAATATTTTCCCATGGGTGTTTTCAAATGCTATTCCTCTATAATTAGCTGAATTATTTTTATCATCTTTTTTAAAAATAGGGAAGATTATTGGCTGCTTAAAGCATTGAGGGATTGCTCCACATGCAAAACCTTTATTATAAAAGTTTAGTAAAGCTTCTAAAAATATTTCTGGTGTATTCTTATAAAATTTATAATGTATACGGTAACTTTCCGGTGCTTTGTTATTTTTTACACCCTGGAGAACATCCTTCAATTCTTTTAAACAAATGACACATCTAAATATTTATAATAAGAGGTCCCGCATAATGAATACGGCCAGCAGTAAGTGGGGGATTATAAAGCTGTTAAAAATGCATAACCCAGTCCTTCATTTTCCAAATTTCCTCTTATTTTGAATTTTCTACATTTGAATTTTTTCACAAAAACCCAGAATTCCTTTGAGTTCCAAGTATTCTTGAATTTATGGATAAGTTTAATGTCATACAACATATTTTTTTCTTTACAAAGGGTTCTATATTTTAAGTTTTCATTAATATATAATATTCTGTCATATTGCTTTTTCTATATTTATTTAAAAGAAGAAAAGATATTTATCAAACCACTTATTTTTATTAATAGTAAACTTTCTTTTATTTGCCTTTTCAGTTTTATTAATTGAGAAAAGAATAATTTTATAAATAACATCGATATTATTTGGAACATTTTCAACATAAAATTTTCTAACATTATCCATGATTTCTGCTGATAGGTTTTCAGACTTTGCAAAACCAATTAAATTTAGGGAGCAGTGGCAGAATATTTGTATTGTCATTTTCACTATGACTTATTTGTAAAATTAAAGGGAGATGATCTGAAAAAATTTGGCTGTCGACTTTAAAATCTTTTATCATTGATAAAACACCACACACAAATTTATAACTGAACTACCAATTTTACTAATATAGGTCAGATTTCCATCCTTATCACCTGATGTTCTACTGTTTAGAATAATTAAATCAAAATTTTCAAATAGTTTTAACAGTTTTAAGCCATTTTTATTTACTATACTATCTTTTGAAGTTATTTCTAGAGTTACATTGTCATAAAATATTCTTACTTCATTTGAAAGCGATTGTAAGGTTCCAATACGCCCATTCAGATCACCAATCATTACTAGTTCTAGGCTTTGAAACGCTCGCAGTGTATCATATAACTTTATAAATTCCTGTTCCTAATTTCTTAAGTTTGAATTGACAGGCAATATATATAATGACTTACTAGCAAAACTTACTGTAACAACTTGATATTAATTTTTTAGAACGACTATAAAATGTCAAAAAAAATGATAATACATTTTAAAAGTTAGGATAAGATGGTGGAGAAGAACTCCATTTTAGAATTTTATCATTAATTTCCATTGGTGATTACAAAACTACAACTACTCATCCTTAAGTACAGATAAAGACCCCTTAAAAAAAAAAAAAAAAGTAAATATTTTTAACATAATGAAGTAATAGGCATGGAGGAATTTTAGGAAAATATGAGGTATTTCTGAGTTCCTTATAATACATATCCTCCCTCCTCCCTACTTATAATATTATATTGGAATTATAGCACTTATTTAAATGTATAAGAAGTATGCAGAGCCTTGAATATCAAAGTTTATCAAAATTGGCTGTCGATATTAACACTCTATCACTCACATGGCATACATTTATTATATCCCAGACACACCAGAAAAATTCATATTTCAGATTAGAGTAATCAAAAGTTGCTAAGTTTGTCATTCTGCATTTCATGGACTAATCTTAGAGTGGGTAAATATTTATTTTGTTTAAAATTTTTTTCCAGTAAAATTGTATTTTTCATAAAATATTTTTTATTTTATTTTTTTGTTTAGTAATCCTTTAATAAAACAATAATTTATAAATCAAAGCCAGTGATCATTTCATGTTAACAAATCATAAATATGAAAACAGAAACATTAAAAGAATGTTGGAGTGCAATAGTATACCACACGACTTTTCATGTAAGAATAGGCATGTGAGTGAAGGAGAGTTAAATATATATTTACTTCCCCCCTCCCCCCTATCCCCTCACTTTGATTATTAAATTTTAACTGTTACTACACTTTGAAATTGATAGTAATTGTGTAAAAACTTGATTAATAAATTTTATTGAAATCAGCTGAGCTGTTTTGAAGTACCAATTAAAACATCCCCCCCCCCACATTTACAAAAAACTTTCTTTTCTTTTTTTTAAACACACATATATATACTTAATGAAAAAATTGTACTAAAAATTGGGAAAAATTAAAATCCTTTGGAGTAATAACTTACCTTTAAAAATACTAATTGGATGTTTTGATTGGTTTTGATATTTAATAAGCCTGAAAAGAAAAACAGATAATAATAAATCAAACTTAAAATATCCTTAACCTAATTTATTTACACACCTAATCTGTATAAACCATATTTCTGATGAGTTCCACATTATCCCCAAAACCAAACAAAAACTTTAATACTTCTAATTCCATTGCAAAAGGTTAACAATTAAATAATTTAAGAAATATTAAAAACTAATTAAACAAACAACAATAATCAATATTAATTTTTTCATCAATTTGTTACCAGTATTGGTATTATAAAAAATTATTTAAAGGTAATCATCTTAACATAATTAAAAAATTATTTAATTATAGATAATACTAATACTTCTTTTATTTAATAAACAATGGAAATAATAACCAACAGTTCACTAATTGTGAATTTCTCCATTGTCCTATATTTTCTGTTACTTCATCTATTTTAAATGAAATATTACCCCAACATTTTGAATTCTGATCCAACAAGATATAGGTATTTTTATAATTTGAAATAAAAATAAATAGATCAAGCCCTAGGTGATTAGAAACAGATTGTGTAAAAAAATAAATAATTTTTGATCAGGAAATATAAAAATCTTGTCTTGGAGATCTTTTGATTTCTGGGTCATTCCATGTCAAATCAACCAATTTTACATTAGATTTGGACCTTGACCTCTCTGATTTCTATGATTTTTGGTATAGAAGTTGTACATACCAAGACTAGTAAAAATTAAAATATTACATTTTTCTGACTTTTGGTTTTTGAGTTATAAGCTTTTAAAAATCAAAAAATACCGTTTTCGGTCCTTAAAATTAGGCCATTAAAAAACTATTGTTCTAGACAGCTCAAATTTGCGGCATTCTTTTCCATTTTAAATGCCCTTTAATTTGATATATCACTTGATATATTTTCCGTCCATTTTGAATTTTTCCGAAACGTCCAAAAACGGTTTTCGTAATTCCCGAAATACGTACGTACCCTTCGATTTTTTCGAAAATATAAAACTATTTATTCCAGATTAAAATTAGATTCTTGATATAGTCTTGGTGACAATGACACATTTATTTAATGGACTAACATAAAGCTACTTATAATCTTAATTGATAAACCTAGTTGGGTACAATGTGGATGGCAGTCTTGCAGTCCAAAGGAAGTGCATTTCTGGTGAAATTGGAAGGATTAAAGGATTCAAATTTTTATGTTCCATTCAACTGAAACAAACCTAGCAACATAAAACATAAAAGTTATACAACAGCTAAATGTCACAGAGTAGGTCATAAGCCTAAGTGGAAACTGGCGTATTCGGGAGCGTTTTCAAAACCGATGCCCTCCAACATTTCTCTGCGAAAACATGTATAAATTCGAAACTAATTGTTCGATCCAAAACTCTTTTTTTTTCTTTATGAAAGCTTGTTAAATGTACTATTAGAACCCATATTTTCAATTTTGATCAAGTCCCGTAAAATATCCATGCCAGCACACTAAAAAACGAGTACTGTTGTTAAATCCGATTTAGTTTTAGCAAATTTTTCGCTGTAACTCCGAAAGTATTACTCTGGTCCAAAATTTCTATTTTTCTATCTCAAAATTAGTTATATTTAGTATCAGGCCTTGTGAATGTAATTTTTATTACATCCCAAAAAATGCCCACGCCAGCACGCTAATTGTGTAAGTTCTGGCAAAATAGACGATTTTTACATGTTCAGTGGCTGGGTACCGGGTACCTATTTCACGGAATTAAATCAAACTTTCATAACCAAGGTCTGATTGTGAAGTTAACCAGCTTTGAGATGGAAAAAAAAAGTTCGGATCGGGCAAATAGTTTCGGAGTAATAACCTCCGAAAAATGTGCCATAAAAAACTTCGATTTCACAACAGTATGCGTTGTTAAGCGTGCTGACATAGGTATTTTACCGGGCTTGATCAAATATTTACATATTTGTTCTGATAGTAAATTTAACTAGCTATCAGATGGAAAAAAAGTTTTGAAACGAACAAATAGTTTCGGATTATATTATCGTATAGTTAGTTATACATGGTTTCACGGAGAAGTACTTGAGCCGGTCAGTTTTGAAAACGACCAGATTACATCAGTTTCCGCATAGCCCTAAAACCTACTGGGTGTAATTTAGTTGTGTAAATTTCAGCTGTTTATGTTTTTGTTGAATGGAACGTCAAAATTTGGCTTTAATCCTTTATAGCCCAGTCAAATAAGGAGTTTAAGACGGCAAATATCTGAATGGAAGCAATGAAGTTGCATTTTTGCATATACCTTCCCTTTGGTATTCTAAATAACGGGTGAAAAGTCATCGATCTCAGCATGTTAGCATAATTAGATATTCAAGGTCAAAGGTCACAAAATCAGTTTTTTTTCAAATATCTCGATTTCTATCCCCGTATGCACACGGGGGTACTGAAAAGGAACTGATTAGTGACGGGAATTACCAACTGGTTTACTTTGAGTCACTTGGATTCTATGTCTAATACTACATACGCCGCACACAGAGCTATGGTTAGGAACTCGCCTGTGATTCACATAACCAGTTTGTAACTAGTCCTCTGGGTGATTCCGGATTCGCATGTCGGGTTTCCTACGATTTGAGCTTCCAGTTCCTTGATGATAAGTGACCAAAAAACCAACCTGTTGCTGGTGAGGGAGGTGGAAAAACGTCCTATTTTATAGAATTTCCATCTTTTTGGTTATTCAAAGAAGCAGGAAACGGAGAAGGCGTGGGTAGAAGTTGGGGATGTCATAAAATTGACAGGTGTGTTCTAGTACAAACTTATATTTTCTACATAAACAACTACATCTACATTTTTTTTTAAGGGGAAACCAATTTCACCATTACCAAATAACTTTCCTTATTTATTCTGTAGAATGCCAAGAATTTCACGTCAGAAAGGTCCAGATGTTTTGAAGCAACAAACAACCTAGTCTGAAATCTTCTTTCAAGGTATGGGTGTACCCAAAACCTTCTGGCTATTCGTCTTCTCTTGAGGTAATAATGCAGCACTACAGTTTCGTAAATTCCGACATTGCACGATCGATATCCATGACGACACTAAACGAACTAGAGGTTTCCGTTGCTGATGAGTTGCCTCGTGTGTGGAGTCAAGTCACCATTCAGTCTGTAACCGGTCAGAAACCCAAGTTACCAACTGGTTTACTTCATTTCCAGTATCCCCGTGTGTATAGGGCCTATGCCTTGGACGTCAATCAAGAAGGTTACAAAGCTTGTAGATAATAATATTCTCTATAATTTTGGGTCTATTCATGTTGTTTTGTCATTGGATTAACCGTTTTCAAGATATAGCGCGGTAAAGGTGTAGTGGGCACATGGGCTGTATCTCCGAAAGTATTACTCTGATCCAAAATTTCTCTTTTCTATCTCAAAATTAGTTATATTTACTATCAGGCCCTATAGATGAAATTTTGATTAAACCCCGTGTACACCCTAGCCAGCATGCTAAATATGTACGTTTTGGCAAAATATGACGATTTTAACATTTTTAATGGGCATGCTTGAGTGTATCACAGGGTTTAATAAAAATTTCATGTATAGGGCCTGGTAGTAAATTTAATCAGATTTTAGTTGAGTTAATGAAATTTCAGATTGGACAAATATATATGGAGTTATAGTGAAAAATGTGCCAAAAAAAACTTAGATTTCAAAACAGTAAGCGCTTTTTAGCGTGCTGGTGTGGGTATTTCACGGAATTAATCAAAATTTAATATACAGGTTCTTTAAGTAAATTTAACCAGCTTTCAGATGGAAAAAATTAAGTTTGGATCGAACAATTAGTTTGATTTTGACATTTTTTTCTGAGAAATGATCGTGGAAGGCACTAGAAGCAAATGTTTGTCCTAACCAGTGCCCGCTACTCCTTTTCCGCGCTATATCTCGAAAACGGTTAATCCTAAAGAAAAAAAAATGAACAGAACTGAAATTGTAGAGAATATTATTATATACAAGTTTTGTAACCTTTTTGATTGACGTCCGAGGCATAGATATCGAGATATTTGAAAAAAAAAATTTTTTTGTGACCTTTGACTTTGAATATCTAATTATGCTAACATGCTGAGGTCGGTGACCTTTCAACCGTTATTTAAAATGCCAAAACGAAGGTATATGCAAAAATTCAGCTTCATTGCTTTCTTTCATTCTGAGGTGAAATCCTTATTTGACTGTGGTATTCAATCCTTCCTCAGGACTCCAATACTAGGTGATCCTAATTGTACCTGAAAAGGACTATCAATTAAGATTATCAGTAGCTTTACATTAGTTGGTTGAGTAAGTGTGTCACTGACTCCTAGACTAATAAATGTAACAACAAATAACAATATTATAATCTATTAAAGCTAATTTATTTTTACCATACAAAATTAAATAACTTACTTGATAAACAAAATTGTGGTGCATCATTTAATACCTCATCAAATTATTTGGCTTATTTATTAGTTTTATAAAAATTCTTATAATTCATAATATCTATGAGCTGAGTAACATTTAAATTATGACTCACAAGAAATGGATCGAATTGAAATGAGTATAGATGAAATATACTTAAAAATCAATTTATGACTTTAAAAAACAGATGTACTTTTCCTGAAATTATGTTGCCATAGTAACATAATCAGGCCTTTTTCTGAACAGAGAATAATAATATCAATAAAAACTCTAATAGACAAATGAATCAAGTACTCATATCAGTAAAGATAATATATACTCAAAATAGAATTAATTAATTTAGTCATAAAACTGTAATTAAGCCTTTTTGATAGGAAAATTCGAAATTTAAAGTCATCCTCAAATGCAAAAGACAGAACAAAGATTTTGAGGAACTTTGTGAGAAAATAACAAAATAATAGGAAATGAATAGAAAAAATATTTCAAATAAATTAGAATACATTTCCAAGATGTGATGGGTTTTACAGTATATAATTACAAAATTATAAGGTTGGAATATAAGGTTCTCCCAAGGAGATGATTGTTGCAAGTGTGGTCAAACATTAAAACTCTATGGTAAATTTTTTTGACAGCAGCCCTGACAGCATCTTTTTGATTTAATCAGCTTTCAATAACTTATGGTCAGAAGTTTTTTTGAACTGCCCGACCAGATAGATTTTAAACAATAATTTTGAAGATACCGATTATTTAAGAAATATATTTCGTGGTCGGTTGGACCTCAGAAAAATGTTTTTACAGGGTGGTCACCAAGACAGGCAAACAAATTTCAGATTACAGGTTTTCCAAGTTGTTTTATAAAATTCCAAGGGAATTTAAAACTTGTGGTCTGTTTATCTGCTGCATGATTCTCATTGTTTTATTAACCTTTTAGGAGTGGCACTCATAATTTTCAACAGTGGTGGCAGGGGGTACAATAGCCGGAGAGCTGGTGACATATTTAGAGCACTGATTTGACTCAACTTGCTTTATAGCTCCAAAGTTTCGTTTTCGATAGTTGTATAGGGAATGGCTAGTCTGCCTGGCGTGCGGAGGTGGGGGAGGTACTGCGCATCCTAAAAATATGGTAAACAATCTGGTATAAAAAACATAATTGAAGGTATACTATTCTAACAATAACCCCAAAAAGCTAGACCATTTGAGTGGTGGGACATGGAAACAGACCACTCCAAAGTTGTCCAGTCAAAATAGAAAAATCAGAGGAACTAAAAATACTTTTTCCAATTTTTTCAGGAATGTGTAGGGGATGGTCCTCTGAACAATATATAATAGTATAGTTCCATTTCTAAGTTTTTAACTTATAACTCAAAAACGGTGTGTTGCATTGAAAAAGTTTTTAAGTACATTTTCGTTCACAGGTTACCTCCCCCACCTTCCCATGCCAGGCAGACTAGCCATTCCCTATACAATTATCGAAAACAAAACTTTTGAATTATAAAGCAAGTTGAGTCAAATCCGTGCTCTAAATATGTCACCAGCTCTTGGACTACAAAGTGACACCTGTAATTTCTATGTACAATTCGTCAAAGAGATACTTAAAATAGTTTTTATTTTATTTATTAGGATTAAAAAAATATATATATATATATATATATATATATATATATACACACACACACACACACACACACACACACATATATACATATACAGGGTGTTTGGAAGATCGTTGGCCAAAAAATTATCTCGGGTAGGGAGGTTCATGTTGAACCTATTTAAGATCACTTACCTATATACAAAGTCTTACGGTTTTTTTTTAATGAATTTTTTTGTGTAAATGGCCAAATCCCAACATTTATGCCTTATAACTCCGTTGTTTACTGATATATCAACGCCATTTTTTTTTTTCCTGTAATTACTAATACATTGTCCATGTAAAATAAAAAAGATATGGTGCAAAAAACAAATACCAAAAAAGCGGCAGATCGTTAAATCTTGTCAAAGGCAAAAATAAAAATTATGAGCTTCAAGTTTAGGTTCAATAAAAAAAAAAAAAAACTAAGCGCAACAGCCAAATCCAAATTGTTTTAAAAACTTCTCTATTTAATACTCTTTAAAAAAATACCATTTGCAGGTATGCAGCACATCTAGTTTTTTTTATTTTTTATTAAGTAACAAAAGGGTGCCACCAGCGCACACTGACAATAATAATGAATCGAATCATATTTTTCATGCAAAAAGTAACAAATAGTTGTTTCTTTATAGCATAGGTTAATCTGCATATTTAACAAAATTAAACCATTTTAAATTATTCATAAATTTAATTTGTAGAGTATCACAGGTATTGCTCAAAATGATCTCCACTATTTCTAATACAAGCAAGATATCTTTTTCTTATTTCTGTGGTGGTTGTTCTAAAAACAAATTCTTCCTTCATTATGGTAAATGCGGCATTGATTTTTTGAATAAGTTCTTGTTTTGAAAAAGCCCACTACAACTTACCTGTAAGAGAATGTTTAAACAATTGTTTCCCACAATCCTGGATAGGAAGAGGGGGTCCAATTGAGTGGCCAGCACGGTCTCCAGACCTCACACCGCTCGATTATTACGCCTGGGACCGTGCCAAAGATTTGGTTTATAATGAAGAATTGTTTTCAAGACAACAACTTATTCAAAAAATCAATGCCGCATTTACCATAATGAAGGAAGAATTTGTTTTTAGAACAACCACCACAGAAATAAGAAAAAGATATCGTGCTTGTATTAGAAATAGTGGAGATTTTGAGCAATACCTGTGATACTCTACAAATTAAATTTATGAATAATTTAAAATGGTTTAATTTTGTTCCCTGATTATTGTTTACAAAAATGTAGATAAATTTTACTCTGATAAAATCGAAATTCCGAGAAAGAAAGAGAAAATATGCAGTTTAACCTATGCTATAAAAAACACAACTATTTGTTACTTTTTGCATGAAAAATATGATTCGATTCATTATTATTGTCAGTGTGCGCTGGTGGCACCCTTTTGTTACTTAATAAAAAATAAAAAAAACTAGATGTGCTGCATACCTGCAAATGGTATTTTTTTAAAGAGTATTAAATAGAGAAGTTTTTAAAACAATTTGGATTTGGCTGTTGCGCTTACTTCTTTTTTTATTGAACCTAAACTTGAAGCTCATAATTTTTATTTTTGCCTTTGACAAGATTTAACGATCTCCCGCTTTTTTGGTATTTGTTTTTTGCACCATATCTTTTTTATTTTACATGGACAATGTATTAGTAATTACAGGGGAAAAAAAATGGCGTTGATATATCAGTAAACAACGGAGTTATAAGGCATAAATGTTTGGATTTGGCCATTTACACAAAAAAATTCATAAAAAAAAAAACCATAAGACTTTGTATATAGGTAAGTGACCTTAAATAGGTTCAAAATGAACCTCCCTACCCGAGATAATTTTTTGGCCAACGATCTTCCGAACACCCTGTATATATATAATTTATTTCAAATCCATGAATTTAAAAAGAAACTGAATTTTGTACAAAATATATTTCAAAAAGAAGCAGTGTTCATCTTATATAGAATCTCAAAGTTACAACACACATGTTATTTTCATTTGTTTTCTTATTCACTATCACTTCCAGGACCAGCATTTTGTAAATAAGAAAAGGTGCTAAAACAATTTGGACTAAGCACATTTGTGTGTTCTAACATGTGAATAATATACAGAAATTACATTGTTTTGTGGTTTTTTATTTCATTTTATGTGGACAAAATTGGCATAGTTTTCTCCCGCCTGAAGTTTTTAGTTTTTGAGGTGTCTGAGAACTTCTTTTTCACAGTTGTTTTCGAATAACTTTCATCAAACCAGTATGAATACCTGAAGAGTTCTTCCAACTTTCAATATATGGTTTCGTTAGGGCAAAGGATAATTGTTTCCAGAAATCTCTTCTTTCTAGCTTTTTCAAAGTATTTGCATGCAAAATAATAAGGCAGTGAGTTGTTTATTTCAACAACAACTCACTAAATACAACAGTTGGCCACATAATCGCCTTTCATTTTATCAAAAACATCGATTTCTCCTTTCGTAACATTGTAAAATTTATTAATAACTGGTTTTCTTTTCTCCACTGTAGTTTCATCAATTTCATCTTCTCTGAGCATAGAAAAAAGTAATAATATATGCTTCTTCTTTTTTGGAATGTATGATACAAGTGTAACCATCAGTAAATACAAAAAAAGAGGAATGGACATCTCTGTTTTTGACAAGAAATTTTGAAGTAATTTGAGGTTTGCTCTTTTTAGTGTGCCATGCAATTTTTGATTTCGGAGAAGTTCCTCTGCTACAGGAAATGAACAAAGCCAACTGTCCTACATTTCTATTTGTATGAGCTACAGCTTCAATTAGTCTTTTTACAACACTCAGGTAATCATTTGATACTTTGTAAGGACCTATTGGTAGGTCATCAGCATAAATTACATTTTCTGAATGTAAAAAATGCAAGGAGCAACCAATGCAAAAATTTGAACTCCATACATACCTTGTAGACCTATTTAGTATATAAATACGAAGAGAATAGCACCATTCGAATTGTTGAAGCATTTCATTAAGGGTCAAATATTCACTCAGTGTATAATTTTTGTGACAATTTAAATTAAAATATTCAAAAAGTGTACAGGAGCAAGGCGGTCAATTGTAGCACGATCTTTTCTTGTAGTAAGATCGTCAAACCTTTTAATTTCTAAACAAAAACAAGAACCGATGATAGGACATGACAAAACATAAGATTGGAGGACCAAAATCCGTGTTAAATTTCATTTACAATCAACCGACTCAATTTCAAAACAAGCATTTTCAAAACTGCTAAATAGACAAACAATGCTCTAATTTCTGACAACAAATTTATGTTTTTTATCAGAAAACGAATCGGGTGTTAGGAGAGGGTTTTATCGGAAAATTCTAGCTCAGCGAAGTTCTATGAATTCCGTTAAAATAAATTTGGAGAACTTGGCGAAAGGTGTTATTTTGCTCCCCCCCCCCACTACTGAAGAGTAAAGTATATTTTTTGTAAATGATACAGTATTAGTACAATATTTTTAAGAAAACAAATATTTAAAACCTTTATTGTTTCAATTGTTTGACTATTCTTTTTTATGGAAAATTTTTCCTTTCAATGATTGTCGTTTTGAATGACCCATATTTTCAAAAATTAAGAAAATATTCGGAACAAAATGGTAGAAAATAGTTTCTCCACATATGCTGTGGGTTATAGTTGTATATTATAGGTAACTATTTTTGGTTAGTTTTAATAAATTATTTCTAGCCGATCATATTGTTGTTCATTTTCATTGTTTGTTTTTTTTTAAGTGAAGCTTCTTTAGTGACTTTATATTATATATACATACAAGAAGAATAAGAAGAAAAATAATCTTTGTTCTGGAACACCTTGTCCCCTAATAAAAAAGTATTGTCAAGCTGCGTACATATCAGACTGCAACTTTGGAAGATTATAAGTTATCTACTATACAGGATGAGTACCACTTAGTGTAAAATTGGGTGAAACTAGATCAAAAATGTAGAAAAATGCTGCAGATCTCACCTTTCTATTCCAATCCGTTGCAGATATACGATAAATCTAAGACTTTTTTGAGGAAACCACATTTTTTACCATAGCAGCTGTAATAACTCCATTTTATTTAAATATTTTTCAAACTTTGGCCGCATTTTCGGAATTAGCACTAAATTTTCTATAAGAGCAGAGTACATGTAACCTTGAATTTTATAAACTTGTGACCTAAAGAACAGCATGATCTTCACCTTATTTAGGGAAGTTAAAATGTCTTATATTACTTCAACTCATCCTGTATAGTAGATAACATATAATCTACCAAAGTTGCAGTCTGATATGTACGCAGCCAGACAATACTTTTTTATTAGGAGGCAAGGTGTTCCAGAATAAAGATTATTTTTCTTCTTATTCTTCTAAATTAATATTCTTGTGCAGAGAATAATCAGACCTTCACATCAATATTTAACTTAAATAGTGATGGTGGAAAGATCTATTTATTATCTACAGACATACAAAAATAATGCCTTACACTATCAATTGCATTTATTTTGGTAAATCAAATAATACTTATTAGGAAACACATCAAAACAAACAATAAGGCAAATGTTTATAGACCTTATCTATGTTATGTCTCAACAATAGTATGTCCCAAACCATGCTTGGAATTCCAATGCTGCCTGGTGAGCTGTGACAGACTTGTGAACTACTTATCCCTTGTTATCAGTAATCATCTCTGATCTCCCATGACTGCAGTCATTAGTTCTAAGAGATTATGATTTTTAAATTAAATTAAATTCATTAAATGTCTCATGCGTTTAATGTTTTAATTTACAATTTAAATTGTCATTTAAGCTAACGATGAGTAAATAGATCCTATTTTCGATAATCTTAGGAAATCACAAAATTCCAGGTAATTTGTAAAATTCAAGTTTAAAAAGTAATCATAGTTTTCATGGAATTCCAGGTTGGTGGCCACCCTGTTATAGCTCTTATGATCAAAAATAATTATAAATACAATTACTAAATGTAAGTTATAATTGAACTTTAATCTTCCACTTCAGTATTCTTCCTTTTGTGTAAAGTCCAACTATTACCATCAATTAACAAATTTAGAAAAGAACATGTATGACCTTGTTCATAGACAGCAGTTCATGAGCTCACGAAGTGCGTAATAATAAACTGCCCTGCTTGTAGTTTGTAAATTACAATTACTTACTGTTCCGGAATAGCTAGATAATCAGGATGTGTTTTAGGTATTGGTGAGTTTTCAAAAAAATTGAAACCTAAAGCTTTTCTGCGTTTTGAAATAGGAGTACTTGTGAACATTGCAGGCTGCAGAATATGAGATTCTCTCATGCTGCATCGCATTGTGCAACTATAAAATCTGAAACAAACAAAAAAAAAAAAACACATAAATATTATACCAATAAATGATTGAAAGCAAGATAGTTAGGTATAACCATACCTAATATGTAAGGCATATATAAGTCAAGGACCAAAACAGTCTAGTATTAGGCTTAATCCTATTTCCAGACATAATAAACATTGTAAATGTATAAAGGGCATATATAATTGTAACATATATATACATACATACATATATTGTATTTTGGGGGGGGGAGGGGAAGGGAGGGCTTGCCACCTTCACAATTCTTTACCCCTCATGCATATGGACAAGAGATAAAATACTTATACACTTATTCAATCTAGTAGGTACGTGAAGCAATCAAGTATTTATTCTCTAGCGTGTTTTTCATCAGAAGGTGAAATGTTAGACTCAAAAGGTGAAGTGCAATTGTATCATGAGTTATACCACTAAAAAGCTAACTAAATTCTGCAGTTTTTAGGAAATTTGACGGCTTCTAGGGTGCTCTAGTGGGGAGTGAGAAATTTTCAAAAAATATTAAAAATTTAAGTTTTAATTAATGTTTTGTGTTTTGCGCGTTAAAAGGCCCTCTAAAAGTAAATTTAAAATAACTAGACCTATGTCATATTTTAGAAAATTTAATGCTGATTAAGAAAATATCATACATATCTATGAATCCAAAAATGGAGATATTACAGCTTTTATAGAAAAAAACGTGGTTTCCTCAAAAAATTCTTGGTTTTATCATATATCTGCAACAGATTGGAATAGAAAGGCGAGATCTGCGGCATTTTGCTACATGTTTGGATGTAGTTTCACTCAATTTTTTTTTTTACACTAAGAGATACTCACCCTGTATATATATATATATATATATATATATATATATATATATATATATATATATATATATATATATATATATATATATATCTACACATATATATACATATAATATGTAAGGCTGTACCTAAGGAGACACATATAGGCATATTTATCATAATTTCATGCCATTCTTACAATAAGAATTTAATTCATTGGTTAGATATTATTATATATATTTTTAATGTGTATATTTGACAGAATCTGAAAATATTTTATTTTACATTGCTATATCTTTCATCCCAGAGAATAAGAGATTAAGTCGAATTTTGACCAAAATGAGTTAATTGACTAAAAAGAATCATGGAGATTTTTCTTTATTGTGAATAAGTGTTTAAGTAAGATGTTAATTTTAAATAACTATGTTTTAAAACATAACTTAACTCATTTTGGTCAAAATTCAACTTAACCACTTATTCGCTGGGATGACATATAAAAAAGAATATTTGTAGATGATATTTTTAAAAACAATAAGATACCTAAAAACCCTACCAGATAGGATTCTGAACGGGCTAATTTTATAAAAATATGAAGGTGCCTTGCTTTCCCAATCATTTCAGATATACTTATATGAAGTTTAAAAAACTAGTTTTCTTTAATTTATTACACCAATATCTCTAAGACAAGGCTTATTGAGTGTCCTGTTACAGTCCAGTCGATATACCCCCAAAAAACGTGTCTTCTTTGCAAAAGGTGGAGTAGTAGGTTTTATGTTCTTAAATGATCCAGATGGCTCCTCAGAATAAAATATAAAAAATGTAACTAAATTTGATAGGTGAACAATTTTTAAGGAGCAAAAAACCCCAAAATTTTCGCAAAAACCATATAAAAAAAAAGAAGCTTTCTTCAGCCATAATCGATTGTCAAAAATCAATGAGAAAAGAGTTTGAGGCACATATACAGAGAGATGAAACTTCTTGCAAACCTCAAGACCTTCTGTGATTTTATGTATTTAAAAAAACAGTTGCTGCTGTTTCTCTACCTCAACTCAATCTCTTGATTACCACCAACCCGTGATGCCACTCGGTTCCATTTCCTTCAAACCTTTCATCAAATCCAAGTTTGGATGGGTGTAACCAGCATAATATCAGACAAATTTGGATGGGAAAACAGCAGCTAAGGACTGATCCCCAGTAGGATGTCAAAAAATGCAGTAACACCAGTATCTCCTCCTGCAAGAAGGGCTGAGTTCCTGTGTCGAGGTGGGCTTGAAATGTTCAAAGTAAGTTATAGTTATCATTTTTAAATATCCATGCATTATCAATACATTAACTCATGAATTATGTTGAATAATTATTACGTACTTAACTAATTCTTTATCTGGTTCTCTTTACAGTATCAGTGAGTTATGTCGGGACACGGAGTGTCAAAACATCATACCATAGTCCATGTCAGATTACGAGAAATTTGAGGACATGTACTAGCTCTTTCTGGAGGAAGTAGGCTGCTGAAGAGACCTTGTACCTGGCCCAAAAAAAAACTATTGCTGGCCCATTAAAAAGAGAGTGAAATAAATTATCTGTATTTTTTAATTATATGTATTATGTATATTTTCTGTATTATCTTTGGAGCAATAAAAGTTGTTAGAAATCAATGAATATTCATTATTATAACAAACCCACATTTGCTGGTTAAATAAATAAATAATTGAGTTATAGCTAGAGACAAGAGAGCGCTATAATAAATATGTCATATGGAGTACTTGCAGGGAGGAAAGGTGGGCATCTTAGAATAGAAAATCAAATAGGATAGACATTTCACACCATATTTTTAAGTTTACAGTTTATGATTTTTTTTACAATTTCAGTAACGTAGTTAATCCAAAATCAATCAACAACTTTGTTTTATTGACATATCTCAGAGAAGGAATGTAAATTTTGAATTTTAAAATCCCACCTTGCACAAAATTTAATAATCTAGAACTTGGGTCAATCCATTTCAAATCACCCAATATCCATATAATTTGTTGCTCAACATTTTTAATTTTTCTGATTCTTTTATCATGGATTCCCTATGGGTAGGCATTAAGAAAACTCCAATTGAAAAAAAATTACAAGCCATATTTTTTATTTGATGGCCATTTTAAAATGATGATTTAGTGAATTTTAAGAAAAAATGGGGTTTGCGGAAAATTTAATTGCGAAGTCATTTTTAAAGATATCAGAATAATTTAAAAACTAGAGTGTTCAGCATGAAATGACCTTCAAAAGTACATTATTTTAATTTTCTTATTATGTAAGAAAGTTATTCAAACTCCTTCTCAAAAACATGGGAAAAAATTTAAAAATCGTTAATTTTTAAGGCCATAAATTTTTAGGAAGGAGAAGAGACTCACAAATAATATTTTATTTCTGTGTTGAGCACTTGTAATACTACTAGCAGCATAAGTTTTAGTCTTGAGAATGTACTCCTTTTTTCTCTACGGCTTTTCAAAAATGGCTGAAAGCAGGTTTTTGCCAATTTTCATAGGTCAATTTCTGAAAAGGGACTGAATGAAAACAAGAGAAAATTTTATATAATGTTCTTTATACTAAGAAGAATACAGCACAAAAAAAATGTGACTGAGACTCAACTATGTTTTGAGTTATAGAGCTGTGAATTTCAATAAAAATGCTACTTTTTAATACACTCGTGCAATGCTAAATTAGCAACTATTGGCTTAAAATTATCTTAATTGACAAGTTTAAATTATGGTTAATATATAAATTATTATTCAGGGTTTTAAAATAATGAACTAAGCTTATATTTAAATGAAATACTTCACTTAAAAATGTCTATTAGTTAAAAAAATATGTAAGTATATGATACAAGTATGTTTGTAAGTTAAAACCCATTGTAAATGTCAACTGACACATCAATTCTAATGAAGCAACAAGTTAATGTGGGTTTTAGATGTTTAGATTTGAACTCTTCCATGTGCAACTGCTTGCACAGTCTACATCTTTCCTGTACCTACATGTCTCTACAAGTGGTGACATGGAGGGGAGGGGGTGCCCTTTAATCTTCATTGCTATATTCAAGAGTAAAAATGTGAATATTAAACTAATTCGTGGACAGGCTTTATGTCCAACCTGCGCATCAAAAATATTTGTAGAAAAACTGCCCGAAGATGAGACAAATAATATTGAGAATAATCCTGAATTTTTTCTTTGCCCTTTTGAATTAGTAGAGGAGAATCAGTTGCATCAAGTTGAATCCATTTATGAAATTTTGAAATTGTCTCCTTTATGCAAATATAACAAAGCTTAACACAGAACAAAGCTTCACAGTTTGCAAAAAAAAAAAAAAAAAAAAAATTGACAAAATTACGAGAGCAGTCAAGCGAAAATTAGATGAATCTTTCTATATGACTTAGAAACTCAGAATTGAAATGTTACAGAAACTTCAATTAGTAAGTATGACATACTCATTACTAAACTGAAAGAAAAATTCAAAATGTCTTGTAAAGATGATCAAATTAAAATATATAGTCTATTCCCAAGTTCATAGTCTAAGAAAAAAATAGTTGAGGACTTTAGTGCATCTGAATACATAGTAAAGTTAACTAGGCAGCTAGCAAAGGCTCAAAGTATCTTACCACATCTTACAAAAAGACAGGGCAACAAAATAAGTGAAGCTATTTTTTATTAACTGGGTTAATTCTAAATCAAATGAACTAAATGAACTCTAGGGCATATATAAACAGAAATATCCGGGTATCAAAATTGTTAGTTCTAAGACCTTCAGGGTTCATCAGGAACTCATAGTATGTGTTTGCAAGCATCACCAAAACACAAAGCTTATGATAAAGGCAGCAAAGCTTAATGCAAATTATAAAGACCTCATAGCTTTCGTCGTATGTGATATTGAAAATGAAAAAGGTATGCTTGACACCTATTCAGAATGTCCTGGACCAGATACTCTGCTTGATTATAAGGTAGCGTTTTTATTGAAATTCACAGCCCTATAACTCAAAACATAGTAGAGTCTCAGTCAAAATTTTTTTGAGGTGTATTCTTCCTAGAGTAAAGAACATTTGATACAATTTTCACTTATTTTCATTCAGTCCCTTTTCAGGAATATACCCATGAAAATTGGCAAAAACCTGCTTTCAGCCATTTTTGAAAAGCCGTAGAAAAAAAAAGGAGTACATTCTCAAGACTAAAACTTATGCTGCTAGTAGTATTACAAGTGCTCAAAACAGAAATAAAATATTATTTGTGAGTCTCTTCTCCTTCCTAAAAATTTATGGCCTCAAAAATTAACGGTTTTTAAATTTTTTTCCGTGTTTTTGAGAAGGAGTTTGAATAACTTTCTTACATAATAAGAAAATTAAAATAATGCCCTTTTGAAGGTTATTTCATGCTGAACATACTAGTTTTTAAATTATTCTGATATATTTAAAAATGACTTCGCAATTAAATTTTCCGCAAACCCCGTTTTTTTTTTATAAAATTCACTAAATCATCATTTTAAAATGGCTGTCAAATAAAAAACATGGCTTGTAATTTTTTTTCAATTGGAGTTTTGTTAATGTCTACCCATAGGGAATTCATGATAAAAGAATCAGGAAAATTAATGTTGTGCAACACGGACTGGGTGATTTGAAATGGATTGACCAACTTTTATTAAATGACATTTTATAATTGGATTTGCTGTTTCTTTGTTATAGAATCTTAGACATGATCAAAACTAACATTTTGGAAAAGTTGGCAAAAATCGTCGATTTTTGACAATATATTACAGCTAAATGCTAAAACAAATTTAACTTTTAGGGATGTCCTTAGATTCAAAATTTCATAAACTTTAATTTTGTAAATAATACATTTTTCGATTGGAAGCATTGTTTTATAAAAGTTTTGCAAAAGTTTGGGGTTTTTTGTTCTCCAAAAATTTTTCCTCAATCAAATTTAGTCACATTTTTGATATTTTATTCTCAGAACCCATCTGGACCATATGAAAATATAAAACCTACTACTCCACCTTTTGCAATGCAAAATTTTACTGAGCTGGACTAAAAATAGAAATTATAAATGAATAATATTAAATACATGTTAAAAAATAATCATCATAATCATTAAAACCATCCAATTTTTATTTTTTGCTAAATAAGACAAGAGGGAAACACATTCTCACTGCTGTCAACTATGTTCTAAAGCCACATACACATAAAGCTCTTGCAGGTATTACCAATAGCATTCTTGTGTGGGTGTGAATATTGCCTACTGCATGTCCAAGTTAACAATACAAGTGGCACTTGAAGGCATGCATGTAGAAACATTACCTTTATGCCTTAACATTAAATTTCTCAGCTATCCTAAGGAGCAACTCCTTGGATATCAATACCAGTTTCTTTGGTCCCACTAATAGGTTTATTTTTTATGTTATGTTTCCAAAACTCTAACTGCAACTTATCCTCTAAACCAGTGCAACTATGCAACCCAAAACATAAGGGAGCAAAATTACATATAAATCTTTGAATGGAACATGATATGGAGCCATATAGTCTAACAAATAGGTAATGAAATGAAATTCTAGTATTATAACATAAATAATGCATCAAGGGAGTTTACACTAAAATTCTTGTCTTTAATATGCCACTATTTTAGCTCATTTATTTTAATTTAAAAAGTCATCTGATACCATTTGACGCAACTAAATTACTTTAAATAGTATCTTACAATGGTATTATAATGAAAACACATGCCCCAATAAAATATTCAGTCTACATTTATACAGCAGCCACTTTCCTCTCCTCTTTCGCTGACATCAGGGGTAGCCCAAGGTTCCAGTGTCTCTCCTGCCCTTTTTTGAGCCTACATAAATGACCTAACAAATTCCAATCACTACTGTCCTTATCATCTATACGAGGATGATTTCCAAATACATCTATCCTTCCATCCCTCCGATTTAATAAAATCATTTTCCCTTATCCAAGAGAATCTTGATTGCATTTGCAAGTGGGCCTTAGATGACAAATTAAAATTAAATGTTGAAAAAACACAGGTCATTATCATAGTTTCTAATACCTATTTGAGATCCCTTCCCCACCTCCCGATTCTGTCTATGAACTCCCAACCAATTCAATTCCACTCCACAGTTAAAAACCTTGGTATTACCTTTGACCAAACCCTTTCATGGAAACCTCATATCTCCCAAATCTCTCGACGGACTATTTCCATTCTTAAACTATTCCATTCTTCCCAGGATTCCGAAACCTACTCGTCAACTCTTGGTTTCCTCCCTTATCCTCCCCATTTTGAATATAGCTGTGTGGCATATGGTGGGTTGACGGCAGAACTCAAGAGTAGGCTAAGAAGACTAATGAACTGTTTCATTTGGTTTATCCTTAGGGTTCCAAAAGCCTCCCACACATCACATCTGTATACAGAGTAAAAATGGCTTTGTCCTTCATCCCACAGAAATTACTTCCTAGCTTCCTTCCTCTTTCAAATCATTAATTCTCACAATACCTCAAACATCTATAACATCTTCTAGTTTATATCCTCGGTCTCCTCTCCCACTATAAGATCTTGCACCTCAGACCTATATGCTTCTTCCCATAAGAGTACATCATTTGACCATTCCTTCATGTCTCGTGCAACTTCCTTATGGAATTCACTACCCCATAATATCCGTAATGCTCCATCTCTGTCCACATTTAAATCCCTTCTCTTTCAATACCTCCTTTCTCTCCAGAATGATACTGACAAGCAAAACCTCATTAAAAAGCATTCAGTAGATGGACATAGTTTTTTATTTCTCCATACAATTATTGGATTTTCGTAATTTTTATTTCATCTGTGTCTGTTTTTGTTCTTTATTTGTAAAATTATAAATAATTAAACAGATTGTTAATTTCCTTTGTTTCGTCTTATGATAACCAGATTCATTGCATTTATTTCTGTACGTTATATTATTCTTAGGGGACATCGTCCCAGAATAAAGTTTATTTTCTAGTCCATTCTATATTGTCTTAAAACATCTCATGAAACAAAAACTTTTACTGAACCACAAATTAAAATTAAAAATCTTCATATGTTCATGAAAGGGATCGAGTGAAGCACTAAAAGTGAGGGAAACATTTAAAATATCATATAGTTTTACTATCCAAATTATATTAAGACTACTAAACTTTTACTGTTAAAAGTCAAGCCAAAATAGATTCCCTCTATCTAGGTTTCATCATTAACAGTGAATATGTAGAATGTTGTAATTTTTTTCATTTAAAATTTTTTTTATTCTGTGTTAAACAAAGTTTGACAAAAAGCCTTGTTTCAATGGGCATCAGCAAAGGATTACAATTTTTTATGACAAATTGAATTAAATTTGTAATAATAATCACATACAATCATTATGTTTTAACAGTTAGTTAATTCATTTTAAGATACAGCCAAGTTTGGATTTCATTCCATCATACTTGATTTTTATATGTTTATTATTCACTAAGTGTTCTTTAGGTAACTATTTAGATCATATTTCTTTCTGTTATTAAAAGTAAACAACTTGTTTTACTCACAGCAACACAGCAGTCATAGTAACCCTGAACGAAAAAATTTAAATCCTTTTCAAGCAATGTCATTTAGTTGATCTTGAAATTTGGAAAAAATAAAAGTTTGCAAAGCCTCTTCCAAATAAAGACATCTAATGTACCGATTGAAATTAAGGCCATTCAGTGTTTTTACTTCTTTGTGTGCAATAATTAAAAATGATATGATAGCTGATTGATACTAAATTACATTTGTTTGGTGAGAAGGCTTTTTTACACTAGGTGAAATATTAATATATAGCATAAAGGTACCTTAAACTATAACACTTTCAATTTTAAAACAATGAATAGAACATATCTTTTTAAATAATACATCGGTTTTTATAACTTATGATTTGGGTAACTTAGTAAAAACTAATGATGGGCTATTAATCCATTACTTTATACTACACAAAAACAATTACTACGATAACATTATAAAAAAAATCATAGAATATCCATATCTATAAAAAAAAAAAACTTACATGAAATGATAAAAATAGGAGAAAGTATGTACTATGTAGATAGATTCCTTGTCATTAAAAATATTTTTCAACACGAAGGGGAGAATTAGCTGACACAACTTACAGTACTACTATTAATCCACTCCAACAATTTCCAACACCGTAGCATAACAACAACATTAATTCCATACATGACACAACTTCCAAAAGATTCATATCAAATAATTGAAATGTGGCGGGAAGTTTAAATTTCACAGTGTTGCGTATTATATTTATTTGAATTACTCACATTTGAAATACACAACCAAATCATCTGACATCCATTGATAGCAGAATTCTAAATAGTTCAAAAGTTTGAAATTATAACCAGAATTAAAAATAACAGTATTTTGAAATTTTAAGGACGGGGAGGAGAGTTCGCTGATTGGATATTAAATTATTAAAGTACATCACACTTACATAATATAGATTGATCTCTACTTTTAAAAAATAAACAGATTTTTTATTGTGAATTTATAAAAGTGGTTGATTTACATGATAAATAAATCTAAACAGGTTCTCTGACCAAAAAAATTCTATTGAAGGGGGGAAATTTACAAAGCTGTTGGTTTTCGTCAGAAATAAATATTAATCGTATTTAAGCTTAGTTGTTAAAATTTAAAGCAATTAAATTGAAAATTTTATTTTAGTTTAAAAAGAAGAGGTACAGTCTTCAACAAGAAAAGAAAGATTGATGGAGGAAGCATCAAACCGGATCAAGAAGGCAAATAGTGTCTACTACCAGCTATGCAACGGAGCTCCCCGTGTAAAAGAAATAGTTGAAAAGAGGCAATTAAGATTGTTTGGCAACATTTGCCGAATGGAGCAGGACCGGAACCCGAGGAAGTTCTTCGAAGTTAGGCCTACAGGAAGACATCCCAGTGGTAGGCCTGGACTAACATGGACGGACCACATTTCCAGGCTAGGAAAAAGAAGAGGAAGTAGTCTAAATTTCATGAAAGTCATAATGACCGAGATACATAGCTGACTTGGATCGAAGCACAAAGGAGGAAGAAGAAGAAAAATAGCCTGATGGCATACGCTGTCAAATCTGGGATCACATCTGAAAATTACCCCAAAACATAATGTTTTATTTCGACTGTAATACATTTGTTGCAATAGTTTGTTAATTATGTGTGTGCCAAATTTGTGATATGGTGAAATGTTATAATCAGTTTTATGTTAAGTATACGAATTTATAATAATTTCTCAAACATTTTTTATTATAATGGAAGAATGCTCATATGACTGAAGGAATATGGGCTATGTTTGACTACGTGAAGTTTATTTATCATTAAAATTAAAGAATACTTTCGTCTGTATGGGGGAATCTGATGTCTTTAGCGTGTCTCCACAGGCTGCTGACTTCAGCTATCTGGTTTTACAGATGTGGAAGTCAGTTAGTCTGAATTTCTTTACCTCTGCTGAGTTCGTTGTTAATTTATTTTTTGTGAGTTTTCTGTCTAATGGAAGTCAGTTTGTTTTCCACTTCATCTGTGACCACCTCTAAGTTCTTACCAGTTCCCTAATGTAATGAAATGTAAAAAAATAATCTTTTTTCTGGGACGTAATGTCCCCTAAGAATAACAAAATTGTATCATAAAATAGTACAATGGTCTGGCTTGCATATTTTCATACAAAGGTATTTATATATGAAGAACATGAGACATGCAAATACAGTTAATTGTAAATAATTGTATAAAGAACTTCAGTAAATAAGATAGCATAAGAAGGAGAAATGAAATAAAAAAAAAAAAAAATAACCATGAGAAAATAAGAAACGATATATACAGAGGATGAACTAATTGTAAGTCTATATGTACATTGAATGAAGAAAATATATATTTACCACGATGTATATTTATATACATTGCACATATTCACTTATATACCTATACACACAACCATACACATGAATTGTCCAGTAAATAAATAATATTTCTTTGTATAGGAAAAACATTTAAAGTAAAAAATGTATTGAGTTTAATTGGGTGAACTTACTCCTTTCTTTTCTTTTACCTATTGCAAGGACCAGGAAACTTCCTGGACAGTTGAGGTGAAGAGTTAAACGGCTCCTTCTAATTCATATTCAGTTTTTAAAGCTTTGAGTATAGCTTTTAGATTTTCACTGAACAGATGCTAATCCATCGTATCCAGAATTAGTGATTGTCTCTTTTCTGCAAAAAATGTCTCAATAACTAACACAAGAAACACCGGTAAATCGAAGGTTCACCTCCTGATAGAGGTGGGGTATGGCTTCGTTTACACTTCGGTGGGTAAACTAAGAATGAACCAGCTCAGTAAATGGAGCCCAACAATAAATGGAGTGCGGCGGGTGAAAATATCAGAAGGCCATGATCCAACTTTGGACTGATCTCACTTGTGACAGTGGTCCCCACAATGTTTAAGGCAACTGTTCCGCTGCTTTATGCTGGCACATTTTAACACTTGGATGCTGGTCACCAAAAAGAGTGGTGGCAAAGTTTCAGAAAGAACTTAGGCAACTCGTCATTTAAGTAGTGGTCGTCAATTCGTTTCCTCACCAGCGCATACTGGAACGAAAACTGATTTTATGGGGACGAAATGCATCCTTGAAATTGCAAGAGAGCATAAACAGTGTGTGCGCTATGGTCTAGAAAACCACCGGGATCAACGAAAAGGTTCAGTGATCTCAACGATCTCATTCGCTCCCCATCTAATACTTAGAGATCTGTTGATGCTCGTAAACCTCTAATTGCAGCTTCAGCTACTTGTCGAGTTTCCCACAACGACAATAAACCCGACCTCAACGAGTTACGGTTAGATGTATTGTGTGTAAATCGGATTGTATCGGCGAATACTCTGATCATCCGTGAATAAGAAAAAATATTTCTAAGAGTTCATCGAGCTCACTTTCTCCATGAATAACGACTATCATCGTAAGCGTGTCCCCTAACTTGATTTCTGTTAATTTGGATGGATCCATTAGGACAAGATTAGAAGAAATTGGCTACTTATTTTTGGACGGCCTAAGCAACTTCGGTCCATTCCACCAAATGGTATGCGAAGATTGTTCCAAAGGACACGTTCCTCGAAAGGCCACGTCAATGGTGTTACTTTCCAGAATCACATGATTTCATGATGGCTTCGACCATTCCAAAATCTTAGCTACTCGATTAGCCACAATAAAACCATGAGAAATAAAATAATAATAATAATAAAACAGTGGAGGTCATCCAGTGCAACAAACTGTTATTGAGTGATTTCAGTGTCCACTAATAGTACAGCCGCCCATAATTCGAGCCAATGTATTAATAAAAGTTTAAGAGGAGCCAGCCGAGTCTTAGTATAGAACAGATAAGATGAATCAACCCATGCTAATTCCAAATGGACATATACGACTGCGGCATAACCTACCGCGGACGCATCTACAAACCAAACAATCATTACATTCAGTGAACCCTTTACAAAGATGCAACAAAGGATAGGATTCCACTCAGGTGCGACAGGTGCTACAAATGGCTCTCACTGTTTCCAAATATTAGGGGGTATGGGAGAATCCACAGAACATGGAACCAACTACAAGGGGCATGGAAGGTATGGTGAGTGAAGCCAACCTCCTACTGGTCTCCCCAATCTTGTACCCTCACTTGTTTCTGAGAAAGTTATGGAGCGCTCAGTATATTACGTTCTCGTTTGCTCGTCTACATCTGTTTACTTACGTATTCCACGACATTGTATTATCCCATTTAACAACTCTGTTTATGTAACAATGATAACATCAAACTAATCTTCAACTTAAAAAACCTTGTCTGTAATATATTAAAATTATTAGAAATAGTAGAAACTACCATCACGCATTTTATTGTCATTATAAAGTAACTGATTATATAAAAGACGAGAACTAATTACAAACTCATTGCTATCGGGGTACAATGGATTGAGAATATTGAGACTGGCCTTCAGGTATCTTGAAATTATCAAGCCGTTTAACTCTTCACCTCAACTGTCCAGGAAGTTTCCTGGTCCTTGCAATAGGTAAAAGAAAAGAAAGGAGTAAGTTCACCCAATTAAACTCAATACATTTTTTACTTTAAATGTTTTTCCTATACAAAGAAATATTATTTATTAACTGGACAATTCATGTGTATGGTTGTGTGTATAGGTATATAAGTGAATATGTGCAATGTATATAAATATACATCGTGGTAAATATATATTTTCTTCATTCAATGTACATATAGACTTACAATTAGTTCATCCTCTGTATATATCGTTTCTTATTTTCTCATGGTTATTTTTTTTTTAGTTTATTTCATTTCTCCATCTTATGCTATCTTATTTACTGAAGTTCTTTATACAATTATTTACAATTAACTGTATTTGCATGTCTCATGTTCTTCATATATGTATAAATACCTTTTCATATATAAATATATATCGTGGTAAATATATATTTTCTTCATTCAATGCACTATCTATCTATCTATCTATGTCATCACATTTACTTGATGTATCATATTTTATATTGTATACAGTTGTAAATTTCAATAAATACATAAAAAAAAAAAATTGTTGCTTCTAAAAACTGGTAAATTTCGATACAATCCCCATGAAAAATGTTTATTTTTCAGCTTATTGCCTCTGGAAGTAAACAACTTCATTTGTATAAAAAAATAATAATAATAATTACATAATATTTGTATACAAGTTTAACTTACCGGTTTTTTTTTTTGACAAACTTATTATTCAAGAGTTGAAGTATAGTGCAGCAATGTCATAGCAGAGCAGAGAAGTTCCAGGGGAAACAAATTAGACATTTGTTTACCTATATAATAGGGTGTATAAAAAAAAAAAAATGACAGTTTTTCTAAAGAAATATTTGAATTATTATTTCTTTGATATGAAATACAATTAATACTCAAAGTATAGGTCTGGCTCTAGCGTCTTTGGTGTCCACATCGTTACATAAACAATCTTAAATTAGTGTTGCTAATAGTGCTCAGTTATTAGTGAAACTTGACAATATTTATATTTAAATAACCACTGTTTTCGCTGTGAAATGTAAAGGAGTGAGTAATTAAAATTATATTATTACATTGTATAATTTAGAGCTCGTCACAAGCGTCTTACTAGAGTTAATCCCTTATCAGCTAATATGATTAACAACGAGAATTCCGTTATTTACTTATACGCTCTCAATATATTTACATTTATTTAATTTTTAATTTTCATTTATCTAAAATGGCTGTTTGTCCAGTTTGCACGATCATGATAAGCCGTGATGACAAAAATACCATTATTTGCAGGTTGTGTAATGAAATTTTCCACATTAAATGTTCCAGCATCAGTGCTAGCGACATAGATAAATTAAATACGTCGAAAAAAATTTGGCACTGTCAAAAGTGCGAAAAAAGTAAAAAAAGTGTCCCGACAGGTGACAGGCCTACTAACCCCACATCTACTGATCAAGACTCTACGAACACGATTTTAGGCGCCCTCGTAAATCTAAAACTTGATATCGAGGGGATGAAAACCACTTTCATTGCTGAGGTAAAGGATGAAATGAAAGAAATAAAATCATCCCTCGATAAACCGGGCCAGATTAGTTTCGAAAACTCGGAACGTTTATTGAAAATTGAAACCTCCTTGGAGTCACAAACGAAATTCTTAAAAGACCTATTAAGAGAAAATACTCTTCTTAAGGAAAGAGTGTCTGAGCTCGAGGCCCGGCTAAATAAGGTAGAGCAAGGTCAACTTTGTAGATCGGCCGAGATACGGGGAATCCCGGTTCGCCCAGGAGAAACCACGGCAGCTCTAATTACGAACATAGGCGCTGGCCTGGGTCTAAAGCTCACTCCCGAAGATATTGACACCGTGGAACGGAGAAGACCTAGAAAAGATGACCCACGTCCGCCGGTCATCATTGCTAAATTTGTGAGGCAATCAGTGAGGGACGAGCTGATTCGACTCAGAAAAGTGAGAAGAGACTTCTCGACGCGCGATATTGGTTGGCAGGAAAATGACTGCCACCATATCTATCTCAGCGAGGAGATGACTCCCACCAATAGGCATCTCTATTGGATGGCAAGACAAAAGAAAGCTGCAGGAAAATTAAAGTATGTTTGGTTTTCCGGCGGCAGAGTACGCTGCAGGCGGGAGGATGGCCATCCTGTCATTTTTATTAACGCAGCTAAGGATCTCGAGGTCTTCACCTGAAGCATCTACTCCTGTTACCACATACCTTGCTCTGACATCTGGCTCTCCTCTCGGTCTATCGCATCACTCAAATTACTCAATAGAAAAACATTTCGTTCATTGATTATTTTCTTTTCTTTATTACTCATTTTAATGTGTGCAAAACTTATTACATCATGTTTGCTTTTCTCGTTTATATCGTCGTTACTCTTCTGTATTGCTTGTTCGTTTCTTTTTTCACATTTATTACTTAAATTATTCTGAGTTAATTTCTCTTTACTGCACATACTTCTAACTTTCTACTTTTTCATACCATATTATTGCTTAGTGTCTTCTGAATCCGCTATTTCTTTCTTCCTTTCTCTTTTCCAGCATCCTTGTCATGACTAGCGTCCTAACTCTCTGTCATGTTAACGCCCAATCCCTCCCTGCTCACTTTACCGAATTCCATCAGTACTTCTCTGATAATTTTTATCATATCATTGCAATATCTGAAACCTGGCTTAAGCCTTCAATACCTTCCCTCAGTGTCTCCCTTCCTAACCACTATCTGCTGCGTCATGATCGTACTAACCGCACTGGCGGAGGTGTTTGTATATTTGTACATAATAATTTCCGAACCAAAGTCCTAAGCCTATCCCCTTCTTCTGAACATCCCCACATTGAATTCCTGTTTGCCGAAATAACCATGCATTCACATACTATCCTAGTTGTAGTAGTTTACCGCCCTCCCAATGTTCCTTTTGACTCCCACTTCGAAACCACTCTATTCAACATTGTTCCTCTCTACTCACATGTTATTATTGCTGGAGATTTCAATACCAATCTCCTCACCGATTCCTCTGACAAGTCTTATCTTGAAAACCTTTTTTTTCCCCTCAACCTACATGTGGTACCATTCTCTCCTACCCACCACGCATTTACATCTAATACATGGCTTGATCTCCTAATAGTTGATTCTCCAAAAAACCTCATTTCCTCTTCCCAGTTACCAATCACGTTTCTTTCTAATCACGATTTAATATCCCTGTCATACAATATCCAAACTCCAACATTCATTCCAAAAACCATTTCCTATTGCAATCTTGATTCCTTAACATTTTCCTCAATCCAAAATGATATTGACGCTCTGGACTGGGACTCTATATATTCCTCCCACACTATCGACAACATGGTTGACATCCTCACATCCAATCTCTTATCCATCCTCGACTCACATGCTCCTCTAAAAACCATCCTAATCCGACGTCCAACAGCATCCTGGATCACAATAGAAATCAAAAACCTACAAAAGAGACGAGAGGCCGCCCGAAGACGTTTTCGACGGACTAGACTTCAGGACGACTACACTCTGTTTAAATCCCTTCGGAATCAGACACAAACTGCCATTCGAAAAGCTAAATCACAATATTTTCATGAAGCCCTCTCCAGTGCCTGTGATCCAAAATCAAAATGGAAAATTTTATCAAAACTTTCCTTTAGTAAATCCTCAAATGCTCCGCTTTCATACTCTTTTACTCCTAATGAAATTAATTCCTTTTTTGCTACCTCATCATCAAACTCCTCATCTCTTTCCGCCAGCTACGCTCCAAGCGGTCCTCCTTTTAACTCCTACAATTTTTATTTTTCCTATATCACACCCTCAGACCTCATTGATGCCATTTTCCAATGTAAAACGCAAGCTATTGGACATGATGGTATTCCACTAAAATTAATCAAACTCTGTCTTCCTACTATCCTTCCCTTCCAGTCCTCCTACATATATATAATTATTCTTTGCAAAATTCCACCTTTCCTTCATCCTGGAAGAAAGCTAAAATACAACCCTTACAAAAGAAATCTAACCCATCTTCACTTAATGATTTCCGTCCCATATCAATACTTTCCAATCTGTCCAAACCCCTTGAAAGACTAGTTCAATCAAATCTCCAATTTCCTAGAAAACTCTCATCTCCTTAATCCGTTCCAATCTGGGTTCCGACCCGGTTATTCAACTGAGACAGCCTTAACAAAAATTACAAATGACATACATACTGCTCTTGACGAACGAAAAGTACCTGTCCTTATCCTTCTAGATTTTACTAAAGCCTTTGACACCCTAGACCATTCTATTCTCCTCACGAAACTAAAAGCCCTATCTTTTTCCTCAAGCTCTCTCCTCTGGTTTCATTCCTTCCTCTATAGTAGAACTCAAATAGTATCCATACCAAACCAGCCACTTTCCTCTTCCCTTTCATTGACATCAGGGGTAGCCCAAGGGTAGCGCCTACATAAATGATCTACCAAATTCCATTCACCATTGTTCCTACCATCTATACGCGGATGATTTCCAGATATATCTATCCTTCCATCCCTCCGATTTAATTAAATCATTCTCCCTTATCCAAGAAGACCTTAATAGCATTTGCAAGTGGGCCTCTGATAACAAATTAAAATTAAATGTAGAAAAAACGCAGGCTATTATCATAGGTTCTAATACCCATCTGAGATCCCTTCCCCACCTCCCGATCCTGTCTATGAACTCCCAACCTATTTAATTCCACCCCACAGTCAAAAACCTTGGTATTACCTTTGACCAAACCCTTTCATGGAAACCTCATATCTCCCAAATTTCTCGACGGGTTATATCCATCCTTAAACTATTCCATTCTTCGGACTCCCTTCCGAAACCTACTCGTCAACTCTTGGTTTCTTCCCTTATCCTACTCCATTTTGACTACAGCTGTGTTGCATATGGTGGCTTGACGGCGGAACTCGAGAGTAAACTAAGGAGACTAATGAACTGTTTCGTTAGGTTTATCTTTAGGGTTCCAAAAGCCTCCCACACATCACATCTATATACAGAGTTAAAATTTATCCTTCATCCCGCATAAATTACTTCCTAGCCTCCTTCCTCTATCAAACCATCAATTCTCGGAATCCCTCCTACATCTATAACATCTTCCAGTTCAGATCCTCGGTCTCCTCCCGTACTACAAGATCTCGCTCCTCTGACCTGTATACTTCGTCCCATAAGAGTACATCATTTGACCACTCCTTCATTTTCCGTGCCACTTCCTTGTGGAATTCACTACCTGTAATATCCGTAATGCTCCATCTCTGTCCACATTTAAATCCCTTCTCTTTCAATACCTCCTTTCCCTCCAGAATGATACTGACTAGCAAAACTTCACTAAAAAAAAAAGAAGTGCATTCAGTAGATGTAAATAGGTTTTTATTTTTTCTCCTGCAATTAATGGATTTTTGTAATTTTTATTTCTATTTTTGTTCTTTAATTGTAAAATTGTAGATAGTTAACCAGATTGTTAATTTATTTTATGTCATCTTATGAAAGTTAGACTCATTGTATTTATTTATGTACATTATATTATTCTTAGTGTACATCGTCCCAGAATAAAGTTTATTTTCTATTTCTATTCTATTCTATAGTCCATTGTTGTTTATCGTCATTACCCATCTGCTAGCCAATTGCTCGATACCACGCTGATACCCTTCCTTGGGATGATTGTCAAAGAATTCTTGTACAGCACTTTCAACTTCCGCCAATTTATCAATTTTTTTTTTCCCTTGAAGAAAATGGGCCATGGATCGAAACAAGTAGTAATCCGAAGGTGCGAGGTCTGGACTATATGGTAGTAGAGGCAGGAGTTCAAACCAGTGAAGTTCTGTAAACTTTTCTCAACTTTTGTAAAATTGTTGAGGAATAAGTTCGTGAGGGACCAGTCTACAAGTCTTTCTCACCTTCCCCATGGAGAGAAGATGACGACTAACAGTTTCTTTCGACACACCACACTCCCTGGCAAGTTCGCGAGTACTTGTGGACGGATTTGACTCAACAGCTTCCTTCAGAACCTCATCAATATCCATTAATGGCCTCTCGGAGCCCTTCTTCCTTTCCAACGTCGTATCGCCACTTCTAAATTTTTCAAACCAACGTCGCGCAGTGCGCTCTTCAAGCACACCTTCCCCTTCACATTTAATAATTTCACGAGTTGCTTCAGCGGCTGTGAAATATTTTTTCCAGTAATGTCTTAAAATTACGAAAATTTCGTAGGACACTGTCATGTTTCTTCTTTAAAATAAATAACTGAACTGAGGCTTTTTTTGGAAAAAGTCCAGTGTTAGTAAACAAGCTTAGAGAATGCTCTAAAGGGATTATTAAGTATTGGTAAATAATAAATAGCATTAAGATATTAACAGACTTTTGAACTCTGGAATTGGATAAAACGGTCGTTTTTTTTATAAGCCCATTAAAATATATATAGGAGCTAGCATCCCCAGTCACGGCTTCGCCCGCTTTTATAAGTAACGAACTTAGATAGGTTTAACTAATAACAGAAGTTTTATTTGTTAACAATAAAAATCTTATAATGCAGATGAGAATTATTTTCTCACAATATTTCTTATAATTTCACTCAAAGGTAATAAAGTGTAATGTAATGTGTAATGTAAGGAAATAAAGCTGTAAGCCGGTATTATTGCAATGATTTACTCAAAAGCATTATTGGATATTCAATCCTTAAATCTAATCTATGAGTTGGTAATTTAGATGGACAGAGACGTTTTAGGAAGAAACTCTGGCGGATAATGGACTGCATTATCAGTGCTTACAACCCTATCAATAGAGATATTCTCGGCTGTCACAATTTACTTTTTCAATGATAATGTTGTTAATATTCACTGCTATAGTATTTGTTGGTAATATTACTGTTCTTTCACACAACCAATGGTACAATTTATTAAATAAACCTGAAACATTAAAATGAATTTGAAATCATTGAAATATTAGTCTTCTTAAAAACTTCATCGAAAGCTATGGTTAGGTCGCCCATTTTTTAAACACAATATCAAAAAATAATCGATATTTTTATAAGGCAATAATTTCAGTGCAGCAAAAATAATTTTATTGATTTCATTTGGTTGGATTTTAATTTCTATTTAACTATAAAAGTTAATGACAAAGTGACAAACTTCTGCCACTTAACACTGTGAATTTAAATTATTACTACAGTAAACTATACTATTTAAAATCTCCCTAGAATTATGAATATTTTGTAGTTAAAATTTGGTACAGAGGGGTTTAATAATTTTACCATTGCAAACTGGTAAAATAACCACATATCGTTCGATTATTAAATATCCCTAGAATCCACACATCACACTAAATATTTATAGCTTTTTTTATAACAATTTATTTGAATCAAGCCAATTTTATTATCAATTTCTAGCTCTATATAACATTGTACCGTTATAACCAACGAAAGATGGCTTGTCCTTTTATATAATAGCACTAGCATCCCCGTCACGGCTTCTTCCTTCCTTATAAGTAAAGATAATTTCAACTAAAAATTAAAGTTTTATTTGTTTGTCGATAATATTCTTGTACTTTAGCATGTTGTTGAGCTTTATTTTTTTCACGCATAGCAGTAATTATTAATTTAGTTATAATTGCACTGATTAGGTGGTTGAAGATTACGTAAAAGCACCATTAAACATAAAATTTTTAATTTTAATGTATGAATTGTTAATCGAGATGGATAGAGACTATTAACACTTTCAACGCGAATGACAGCCTGGGGCAGTCATGGGGTTTTCCCCTCGCACGCGGATGACTGCCTCGGGCTGTCATGCCCCTGTTTCTTTCCCTTGCCTTTCTATTGAAGCGGTGGGGGTACCGCGTGCCGGGTTGGGTTCGATTGGCTACCTCCGCTTTTCAGATGTGTTCTAGCTATCGTTTCGAGCAGACCGTTTTTAAATACGACTTTTCGTTTTTTTTTGGCGATTTTTCAAAGTGGAAAAGTGTTTTTTTTTTTTAACTGTTTCTTTTCTAACTTTTCTCTCCTTGCGTTATTTCTGGCGTGTTTCTGTTACTTCTACATCATTCAAAATGGACAAAAGTAAGTAATTTCATACAAAAAAAAAAGTGGTGCCTTATGAAGTCTGAATTGTCATTTTAATATTTATGAAGTGTTAAACATAACGTAAAAATATGTTTTAGGCCAGAAAATGAAAGAAGGGAAGAAAAAAGTTGCCGTGAAGAGGAAACTATCTCGGGAAACTATAAACGGGCCCGAACCATCCCCACACGCGGATGACTGCCTGGGGCTGTCATGTTCCCGGAAGCAATTTTTTATGCGCAATTTAATTTATTTCGCATTTTATCATAAGTATTGACTGTTTCCTACCATAATTGAACAGTTATATGTTTTTTTTTACCCAGCGTGTGACGGTTTTCCCAAATATTTGGGTCGCGTTGAAAGTGTTAAGAAACTCTTGCGGAAAATAAACTGCATTATCAGTGCTTACGACAAAAGGCCCGTGAATCACATTTTTACACACAATATAAAAAAGCAAAGGATCAACATTTTGATTTAGTAATAATTTGTATTCGGCAGAAATAACTTTATTGATTTCATCTGGTTGGATGTGGCAAACATCGGTCCTGCCTCTCAACATTGTACATTTAAATTTTAGTTATTGTAAATTTTACCATTGCAAAACCTTTCTAGAATTATAAAAATTATTTATTTAGATGTCGGTACAGATAGGTTAGTTTACCATTGTAAACTCTATTGTGGAATGGCGCTATACACAATCGGTCGATTTTCAAGCTTCACTGCGATCCACATATCGCATACCATATTTAAATATTTTTTTAATCATTTTCTTGATAGTTTAATAAGTAAATTTTATCATCGATTTCAAGCTCTTTTGTAACCTCTCGTGTAGAATGGCACTCGCCACCAATCGATCAATTTTCAAACTTCACTGTTGTCCACATATTATCTTTTTTTAATAAACAATAAATTAAAAAGCAGTTGATTTTAATATTGCTAAACCTTCTTGGAACTATGAAAATGATGTAATTAATATTTAGTACAGATTGGTTCAATAGTATTCGCGGTTAGTGACCACAAACGAAAAATGCCTTGTCCTTTTATATAATAGAATAAATTATTATTATAGTAAATTTTCTAATTGTAAATCTTTCAAGAACTATGAAGATGATGTAGTTAAAATTTGGTTCAGATAGGTTCATTAGTTTTACTAATAAGCTATTGTCGCTTGCCACATATTTATAGCTTTTTGGATAACAATTTAATTTAATTAAGTAATTTTATTTTTGATAATATTTTCACGCATAGCAGTCATGATTAACTTGGTTAAATTTAGATTGATTAGGTGTTTGAAGATAACATAAGCATAATTAGACATCAAATTTTCAATTTTAATATATGAGTTGGTAATCCAAATGGACAGAGACTATTAAGAAACTGTTGCATATAATGGACTGCATTATCAGTGCTTACAACTAAAGGTTCAAAATTCATATTTTTACACTCAATTTTAAACAGCTGAGGATCGGCATTTTGATTTGTAATTATTTTTATTCGACAGAAATAATGTTATTGATTTGATCTGGTTCGATTTTAATTTCTAACCATAAGTATGTGTGGCAAAACCCGATTCTAACACTCAACATTGTACATTTAAAACTGTTGCTAAATCTAGAACTATGAAAATGATCTAGTTAAAATTTGGGTAATTGTTTGGATCGGCGACACCAACCCCTACACGCGCCGAGAATACCTTTTATCGATTCTAACCTTGTTCCGATTTATTTCGATGTTCTAGTCGCTGCTTTTAGAGGGGAAAGGTTAATCTCCTACATTTACTGAGAAACTCTAAATCCCTGTTCAAAGTAATATTAACTTCTGTTTACCTTCTAATATTAAAATGAGAAATAAGGAAATAATGAAGTGGAAATAAGAAAATATCGAAATATAAGACACTAAATCAATTTTGAATTAATATTAATTCAATCAACAATTAAAATACTACTGAACCACCAGTAAAGTTAATTTGGTTAGTTGATAAGTTGATTTGGTGTTTTATATATTTTTATTTGTTGTTTCAATTTCAGTATACATATTTTGTGAATGGATTCTTTGTCATCCATATTACTTTTTGTCCTAAAGTGAGACAGATTGTATAATTAATTCAATAAAACATATCAGTTTATAAATAAATGTGAGGAAGTATATCACAGGTTTTATGTTTTCTTATTTCCACTTCCCTTGAGAAAATATAGCAGAAATTAACATCATCACTTTCAACTAGGATTATGTCTTATATTATATAATGGCTTATAGCATGGAGAATTGACAATGTGAAAATAATCACAGATTAAGAGGTAAATGACACATTACTATATAATTGTAGAACTATCTGTAAAATGTTTTAGATTAATGTGTTTTTAAAAAAAAATTAGAAGCCTGATGATTGAACATTGTCTCCGAAACATGTAGCTACAAATGTTAAATAAATAGGAGTTATGCCAAAGAAATACTTAAGGATTCTGTCTTGTTTATATTTATAATTTGTTATTTTCACTTCTCTGACAGAAAGTTCGGTAATTGTTCACCAACCCTTACACGCGCCGAGAATACCTTTTATCGATTCTAACCTTGTTCCGATTTATTTCGATGTTCTAGTCGCTGCTTTTAGAGGGGATAGGTTATTCTCCTACATTTACATGTGAGGTTATAGGAATGAACTATCGAAAAATGTAAACATGAAGTGAAGCGTAAGAATCGAACTGGTCGGTGTAGCGCGGGTCAAGCCAGTTTGGTGGTGTCACCGATCCGAACAAATACCAAAGTTTGCTATATTTCACTCCATATAGCTGTTTTAATAACAATTTAATTGGAAAAAAGTAAATTTTATTATCTATGTCCAGCTCTATGTAACACTGTACCTTTTAACCTTCCATGTAGATGGCAATTGCCGCCATTTTTGAACTTCACTGTTATCCAATTATTATTCATTTTTCAATAAAGAATTAGTTGAAAATCATTAGATTTTACTATTGCTAAACCATCCTATAAAGATGATGTAGTCAAAATTTGGTAGAGATTGGTTCAGTAGTTTTGGGCAGTTAGTGATCACAAACGAAAAATGGCTTGTCCTTTTAGATAATAGTCTAATATTACTAAAGTAAATAAATCACTAAAATAAAATAACAGCAGTGTATAGCCTAGGAAGCCAAAATTTGAACTGATAAGAGGTTAATATACTGATTATACGGTTCACACCAAAATGGCTGCCTGCCCTGGCTATTGAGAGGTAAGCCCCCTCCACTTGTCTATAACTCCATGATAATAGTATGACCTTATACCGCCATATGTTAAAATCGTATTGAGCTAACAGATAATTGTGACTTGCAGATAATATACAAATAAAATTGCGACTATAAATTAAGATATAAGCTATCCTATCTTTCTTGTTGAATCAAACTGCATATGGTGTGCAAATTTGATTAAAATCGGTTCAGTAGTTTAGGTGTCAGCGTGGCCCAAGAACGTGATACGTAAATTATATATATTAAGATAGATATAGATTAATTTAGAACATATGTTTTATTGGTAATTGTTTACAAACACCTGCACTAAAGTAGTATTTATAAAAAATAAATATAATTTTGATATTTTTGTTGAACACCAACTCTGATTTAGAAAAAAAATTACAAAAACCTTCCCGGGGATATGCTTAATAATTTCCCAAATTTTCACGGCGATTGGATGTATGGTTTTTGAATCTATCGAGAACAGACAAACACACATTCATTTATATATATATATATATATATATATATATATATATATATATATATATATATATATATATATATATATATAGATTATTTGGATCAAGTCAATTTTATTATCAATTTCTAGCTCTATATAAAATTGTACCGTTATAACCAACGAAAAATGGCTTCTCCTTTTATATAATAGCATAGATATAGATTAATTTAGAACATATGTTTTATTGGTAATTGTTTACAAACACCTGCACTAAAGTAGTATTTTTAAAAAATAAATATTATTTTGATATTTTTGTTGAACCCCAACTCTGATTTAAAAAAAAAAATACAAAAACCTTCCCGGGGATATGCTTAATAATTTCCCAAATGTTCACGGTTTTTGAATCTATAGAGAACAGACATACACACATTCATTTTTATATTTATAGATATATATATTCCTCTAAAAGCCTATTAATCTTCTCTCAAAATCCAGTATCTTTCCTCTCAAGCACTATATTTTCATAGTATCCTTTTTCAAGGTTTTGGAATTGCTTTCCATTCATGGAGTTCTGAAGAGACCGGAATAAGTAGTAGTCACTTGGAGCTAGGTCTGGTGAATACGGAGAATGGGGCAAAAGGTCCCATCCAAAGCTTATAGCCCAGTCAAATAAGGATTTCACCTCGGAAATGAACCAGTGAAGCTAAATTTTTGCATATACCTTTGTTTTAGTCTTCTAAATAAGTGGTAAAAAGCCACCGATCTTAGCACATTAGCTTCATTAGATATTCAAGGTCAAAGGTCACAGATATCAGTTTTTTTTTGTTTGTTTTTTTCAAATATCTCGATTTCTAAGCCCCAAACGTCAAACAAGAAGGCTACAAAACTTGTAGATAATAACATTCTCTATACTTTTTTTTTGGCACATTTTTCACTATAACTCCATATCTATTTCTCCGATCTGAACTTTAATTTTTTCAACTAAAATCTGGTTAAATTTACTATTAGGCCCTTTATATGAAATTTTGATTAAACCCCGTAATATACCCTAGCCAGCACGCTAAATATGTATGTTTTGGCAACATCTAATGATTTTGTCATTTCCAATGTCCTTGCGTGGGTATATTACGGGGTTTAATCAAAATTTCATATAAAGGGCCTAATAGTAAATTTGACCAGGTTTTAGTTGAAAAAGTTCTGATCGGAGAAATAGATATGGAGTTATAGTGAAAAACGTGCCAAACAAACTTGGATTTCAAAACAGTAAGCGGTTTTGAAGGTGCTGTCATGGATATTTTATGGGACTTGATCAAAATTTAATATACAGGTTCTTATAGTAAATTTAACCAGCTTTCAGATAAAAAAAAAATATATTTAGGATCTAACTATTAGTTTTGGAGTAATAGCCAAATGAGTGCCGAAAACAGTTTTTCGCGGAGAAGCGCGACTCCAGTGAGAGTGCTGAAATGAGGGATGTAGAGTGCATGAATTATGCTACTATTTTTGACTTCACAGCTTCGTTAGGAGTACTTAGAAGGTAAATATTATTAAATATAAAGACTAAAAGTCCCGGTCCCGGGGGGTACGGGAATCCCCAGTTTATGTTGGGGGAAGGGGAGAAGGTCCCATGTTGAGGTTTTTCGTTTGTATCTCGAAAATGGTGGACTCTATAAAAATAAATTACAAATAAAAATTAAAGCTAATAAAATTTCCCATAAAATTGTTTCTATACGTGTGTGTCCAACTCTCAACAGTGTTCGAGATATACGTTATTAAAAATCAATAGTTATAGAGAAAAAATATTTTTACCTCACTTTTTGCCAGAGATTTGATTTAAGTGCCAGAGACGTACGTATATATGAAATTAAGGTAAATTTAATGCTCTACAACTTTGTTTCTGACAATATATTTGAGAAACAATTGTCGAAGGCACTAGAAGCAAATGTTTGTCCGAACCGGTGCCCGCTTCTCCAGCATGCTCTATCCAGAAAACGGTTAATCCAAATAAAAAAAAAAAAAAAAAAAAAAAAAAAAAAAAAAAAAAAAAAAAAAAAAAAAAAAAAAAAAAAAAAAAAAGGTGGTGTGGCTGGGTCATGGACATGGCCGTGTGTTGTACGTCAATACGTTTGTATAATGGGTTATATGTTTTAGATAAAATATTTTTATTTATGTATTTAGGATAAAAGCAAGGAAACAAATAATTATTGTGTTACAATATAACTTTACTAGGTCTGTGATACGAAAATTACGACACAAATGGCATACAAGATACATCGAGATTTCTCGTAAACGTTAAATCAATGCAGGTATTACCTAATATTGGAGAAGTTTCAAATAAGACAAATTGAACTAGCTGAGCATGAAGTCGGGAAATGAGCGGTTTTGTGAGACATCAACATTAAATTGTCCAACTATCATAACTTGTGTAGTAAGATCAGGCTCGCAATCGGGTATAATTTTAGCGATGTTTTTGGAATATTTTAACAACGATCGTAATATAAAGAGTTTAATTTCTGCTAACGCTTTGCCCGGGTGGATATACACACAGCCGAGTACGAATTTGAAGATGCCATTGGCTTTTACTAGACACACATCACCAGGTTTTGCATCTTTCATTTCCTAACAAATTTCCGAAATGTTAATGTTAACTCTATTACAATTAGTGAAGCTATTGATATTGCGATATATGGCGACTCCACCGGCTTTGCGACTTGATGATGATACCTCTACCGATGATGCACTTGTAATTCGTCTGTTCTGAGCGGTACTACAATATGATCTCAGATCAAAGCTAGGCACATTCACTGACATGGAAATTTCCATCCAAGTTTCGCTGATTGATTGCCAAATGATCAGACCGATTGATGATTGTATCGGTAGAGATGTCTTCTGAGTGCGTGGCCAAGCTTTGTGCATTAATGGCAGTAACAAGTATAAAACAATGCTGATCAGGAACTTTTACATTCTCGGCACTGCTTGACTCGGTCATATGGTGTTTTATTATTACCATTCAATTGCTCTTGAGAAGCCCTTTCAAACAGTATACGATCTCTGTATTTGGTTTTGGCTTTGGCTTTCCGATGCGTATAGGCCGACTTTATATATTTTTGATAATATTTTTTTTTATTCTAACACCTCATTATATTTACTGTCACTACTTTAAACTAATGTTTTATATCCAATCGATATATTTTGACGACAGCTGACGATTAAAACTTAAATAACCATCTTAGCTTCTCCATGTCAAAAGTTATACTAATTGCAAATCTCGATACACAGCAAAATAACCTCAAAATTGCGGCGCTTTCCCTTCCACCGCGCGCGATACGTCACTGTTCTCTTCTTCTTTCTCTTCCTCTTCGAGCCATTACTGGCGTAGAGGGGCCTCCATCCAGCGCCGCCAATCCTCTCAGTACCGGCACAGCAACTTCATTTCGGCGAGGGTTTTGTTCCTTTTGCCCCCATTTTTTTTTTTTTTTTTTTTTTTTTTTTTTTTTTTAATTTCTTTGCAGATCAGCATAGAACATCTCTTTCTCCATGATTCCAGTGTCTTCCGTTGGTGCATATACTTGAATAACACTCATTTGAAAATTAGCTACAATAATCAGTGAAGATACAGGCTCCCAGTCTTCCAGCTTGTTAAACATTCCTGGAGTCATAACAATACAAACTCCTTCTTTAGCGAAATTTCCAGGGCATCAGTGAGGTGAAAAAGAAAGGAACCCCGGAATATATTAGGACATGGTCACTTTCAAGGCTATATTCCCCGCTTCCTTTCTTTTTCATCTCACTGATGCCCAGAATGTCCACTTTGTACCCTTTCATTTCTTCCAAACGTTCCACCTCTTTTCCCGTCAGTGTTTTAATGTTCCAGTTTCCAAATCTTATGTCCATTTCCGTTCCATATCGTTTCCGTTTAGGCAGTCCGTATCCGATGCCATCATTATTGCTCTGAATCAAAATTACTCCTTTGTGGGTGATTGGCCCAAAAGAAGAGGCCCGTTACCTCGGTGCAACTGGCCCTCTGAAGTCTCCAGAAGAAAGGGTGGTTATAAGGATCTATGAAGGAATAAAAAATATGGTGGGATAGAGTGGTAATAAAGGACATGATTCTCCCGGGATAAAGGAGGTTGGAAAAAATCAAGAGCTTGCGTGGGCAGAGTCGCTAGGTCCCTGAAGTAGATCTGTTCTTCACTGGAATTGTGAAAAAGTATCTACCTGCTACCCTTTAGCTATCAGGAGGTATAATTTAATTTTGGATGTAGAAGATCGAAACTACAACGCCAAACTGCATCCCCCAATTTTGTTATCATTAGGTTTTTTGGATTGACCCCATATTGTAGCAAATTTAAAGACGTATTCACGTCAAAAAATTAATAGAACCGAAATTATAGAAAACCTTATTAACTACAAGGTTTGTAACCTTCTTGATTGACGTCTGAGGCATAGAAATCGAGATATTTGAAAAAAACAAAAAAAAACTGATTTTTGTGACCTTTGACCTTGAATATTTAATTATGCTAACATGCTAAGGTCGATGACTTTTTACCCCTTATTTGTTAGGCCAAAACGAAGGTATATGCAAAAATTCAGCTTGCGTATTAAAATATTGTTTCCTTTCCGAGTTTTGCTAAACTCCTTATGTTCGCGCCAATCGGCGCTTTTGTGGGGGGGGGGGAAAGAGAAAAACTTTAATATACTGTTCATTAACGCACTGTATGGATCCTCTGGGCAACTAGCCCTTATCTGCGTTAATCCTTACTAGAATTTTCCTCTTTCTGCTAGCATCTGTGCTCCAGTACGCACCTATTAAAATTTCCCAAGACCTCATGGTCTTCCATCGCTTTTATGACCAAGGTGAAATTGCCTTCCAGGACCCTATTCCTCTTTTAAAAGTGATCTTATTTCCTGTGCCGTTCAGTAAAGATTTAGTTCTCCCCCTAATGAGTGGTGACATAAGAGGAGGAGAGCCTGGACAAATATTGCAGCCTAGGAGAAGCATTTGCCAGACCGTAAGGATTCCGGGGGCCCCCGGACAGACCGTCGGCGGCAGTAATAAGGTAAGAAGTTTCTTATGTACTATTTGTTTATGCTACCTTCTAAATAAAATCTCCCCACAGGTGCAAAACCTCGTTTTCATATTTTCCCATACAGTCCATTTTCTAGAGGCCGAGACGGGTTTTTCGCTTCGGACATTATCATTTTTTTCCTATACATTTTTGGTCCGATCCGGGCCGGATATATCATTGTGCAACTTTGAAACGAGTGTTTTTGCAATTTTGGGGCGAGTAATCACCCACTCATTTCTGTGCTTTATTAATATTAAAGATTTTTACATTAAAATTTGTATAAATTGCAAGGTTTGGCCTATTTTTTGTCCAAGTTTCATAACTTCCAATAATTACATATATAACATAGTCGGCCATTTTCAACCAATCGTCAGCTGTGATCTGACGTCACACCACTCTAGTGACGTACTTGTTACATCGACTCGTATCATCCCCGCCATCTTGGTTTATTCTAGCGTCAGTTACAATTACGTAAGAATTAGTGCAATCAATTTTGCTACTTTTTCTCCTTCCCCTTTCTGCGCCTTATATATTATAATTTCCTTTTATTTCTGTATTTATTTATTCTGTATTTTTCACAATGCCTGTAGAAGACAAAAATATCATTATTCAAGCACAACTATTGGCAAAGAGGGAAACGATATTTGCTGATATAACTAGCAGATACGATGAAATTAAGGGTTCCACTCTTTCGGATATTTTTACTGTCCAAGTGCATTACGAGGATTTACCCTCCCTTCAAGTCAAATTTGAGGGGGTCAATGAAAAATTAAGCGACCTTAATGCTCTCTTATCCAAACAAAATCATGTGGATACTCAAGCCCCTGCAATTGCTTTCAATAGTGTGGTAACCAAAATTAAATCTAAATATTTACAATTGAAAAAAGAAGAACCTATTGCAACTTCTACAACGGTTGCCAGCCCTATTCATTTGGCTCAAAGTGCTTTCTCCTTACCACCAATCAATTTACCAACCTTTTCAGGCGACATACAACAGTGGCCTGAATTTTTCTCGTTGTTCACGACAACCCTTCTCTAACCCCCATACAGCGCTTTCATTATCTAAGATCCAATTTAAAGGGGAGTGCTCTTTCCGTAATTTCTAACTTTCAACTCACAGCCGAAAATTATGACCTTGCTTTTTCAGCTCTAGTACACAGGTTCCAAAACCCCAGGAGGATAGCCCAGGCATATCTGAACCAAATCTTACACTTTATGCCCGTCAGTTCAAATTCATTAAATAACTTAAAAACTTTTCTTGAGGTACATCAAAATTCGGTGCAGGCTATCAAGGCGCTACCAATCGACGATTTAGCGAATTTTATTTTGTTAACCCTCGCATTAAATAACCCCCGCACATCTAAGGCTTTCGAGGATCAAGATTCTGCTAAATCAGTTCCGCTTTTCGATGACTTGCTAAATTTCATTATCAAGCAAATTAAAACACTGGAGATTATTTCTCTCCCCATCAATCTTCATAGAAACACTAAAGTTAATTCGCTAATTGCTAGCACTAGTCCTGATACTTCACCATCAGATAGAACTCGGGCCGCACCTTCTAATTCTTATAACCTCAAATGCATTTTTTGTCGTAAGCCGCATTCCTTATCTTCCTGTTTCGAATTTTCTCATCTCACTCGAGATCAAAAAATTGATTTCCTCAAAAGGCATAAACGGTGCTTTAATTGTTTGGGTCCGCACCTTAAGATTAATTGCAACTCCAAATTTTCGTGTCGTAAATGTAATTTACCAGAGCATCACACACTTTTGCATCCCATCAAAGCAGTAAATTTCAAATGTCCATTTGAATTCCGCGTCTAGTCGCGCATCAGCTCATGCTGCACCAGCATCCGTTTCCACTGGTCAAGCACCAGTTGACGCCTCCTTATCTCTGAGTTGTAGTACTTCCGGAAGTCACGTGACTTCACTCCTAGGAACCTTCCGTGCACGAATCTTTAATTCTCACTTGGGTTACGTTCCAGTCCGTGGGGTCATCGATCCGGGGTCGCAGCTATCATTTATTTCCGAGCGCCTCTTTGACCAGTTGGGTCAAAAAATCCAGGACATGCCCATTACCGTTTCAGGTATAGGTGGGCGTGTTTCCAATTCTCCTGGCACAGTTTCGTGCCACATCTTCTCTACATTTTCTCAGAGGCACATTCTTGCCAACCCGTCCGTGGTTCCTCACATCGCTAACCACTTGCCTCCCAAGAACCTTACTCCAGAAATTGCTCGCGCCTTTGAACATTTGCGTTTGGCCGATCCTGAATTTCATCAACCAGACAAGATTGACCTCCTCTTAGGTGCAGACGTATACCCGCAATTATTATTGCCTCATCCGTTTATTCCAAGCTCTATTGGTCCAATTGCTGACAGTACTATTTTTGGTTGGGCAATCATAGGCCCTATCCAGACCCTCTCGCAAAATCAATTAGCCACTTCGTTAATTTCTGTTTGCCAGATTTCCCAAGATTTCCATGATTCTTCGAAAACTGAAAATATCCCATTTGAACAACCCGTGAGTACAGACCATAATACCAAACTATCAAATCTAATATGTGGTTCGTTCTGTTTGTATATCATGTAAATATTATTTTGTAATAAATTATTATTACAATAAATAATAAATAACTATAATTACTTTAATATTTATTATTAAAGTAATAAATTATTTCTCCTGAATAGTATATATATATATATTTTTTTTTTTTTAATTTTATTGATATCTAAATATACATAAGTTTCTTAAGTTTAGAGGGTGCTGAAATGGAATTCTAGGGCTAAAGAAATTTTTTATCACATTTTACAGTGTAAAAGCTAAAATTTTTCAAGTGAAGTGCATTCAATATATTTTTTTCCAAAGAACCGACATCGGATTCAAATTCAGCATTCCAAAAAACCCTTAAATATGAAATTTCATCCAAATAGAAAATTTCATCCTATCTGGTTTCAAACTCAAGCTAAAACTCGAAATATTTTTCGGATTTTCCAATTTTTTTAATAGGTTTATGTTCATCGAATTTTACATTTATATACATCAAATGAAAGCTGAGGCTCTTCTATTTCCAGCGATACCAACCAGTGAATTGTGTGACAAAGTAATGGCGATTTAAAGATATGTAACCAATAATCGGTTTAAAAATTTCATTTTCCTCGAATAACGTGAAAAAAATGATATTTTTTGATTTTGTTGAATAAGCGTTTTTCAATTTTTTTAGGATGCTAAATTAGAATCTGACGTCAATTTTTGTGTGAAAAAATCTACAGAGGTAGTTTGCTTGAAAATCTAATAATTTTTTTAGAATTAATTAACCTAAACCAAAATCTATGGAGTGGCTATATTTTTCCTTGAATCCGCAATCAAAACTAAACATCTTGCTGTAAGAATCATGTCGATATAATTTTTTAAACTAGAGATTAAAAATAAATTAGTTTAATGCTATTTTATTTTTTTTTCTCGGCTTCTTGGGCCCATTGGTCGGAACGGCAAAATATGTGTCTAATATTTTTTGACCAGGAACCTTCAAAAAAATTGCCAACAAGATCCCTGAGAGACTGAGTGTGTCCTCCCCTTGTTAGTCCTATAATGTACAGTACCTATGTCCATAATATTAATTGGATTTTCTAACATGGCTTTAAAATGGTATTTTTTTTTTATTTAATGGGAAACAATAATGTAATGTAATTGAATATTATCAAATATTTTGTATATATGTACACTTATGTAAATAAAGTTTAAATAAAAAATTTTCAATTTGTGAAACATTTTCTTCTGAGAATAAAACGAAAATATAGTTTTGTCACTGTTGTCTGGCTGTGTTAATCTCAAAACAACAATACAAACACATAAGTAGATAATAAAAAAAAGAGACTAATAATTGTAGAAAGTAGATCAAAATTAAAACCATATCTTTGAATACAAATATCAGACACAACATATCTACAAGAAGAAATAACAATACAGAAGATAGATTAAAGTAAAAAAGAAAGAAAAAAAAATACTGAACAAAGATTAATGAACTTTGATTAAAAAGGAAAATAATTAAAGAAAAAATGAAAGAAACTAAAAATATGGAACTATATACTCGGACTTCATTTATATTTCATATATCATATAATTTATAAAAAATAACCAAATCCTGTTTGAAGTGATACTTCTGAAACAAATAACAGAAAATTGGAAGTCATACTATCAGAATCATCAACCATAACTCAGATACACAAGAATATCCACTATGCTCACCGATCACAATCCTCCCACAATTAAAAAATGTCATTCAGACATAAATATAATAATTTTCCTTCCCAACTGCTATGTTTGAAAACTCAAACAATAGGAAACTTAAAAAAAAAAAAAAAGCTTTGCAAAGATATAAACTCAAAACAACTTACCATATATCACTAGAACACTGAAAATTTAATTTACAGGGGGCAGCAAAAGTTTTTGTACACCTACTAAATTCACTAAAATACAATTAATTTCACTCTCATTGTGGAAAAATTATTAATTTGATGATTTCATTTTCTTCCTCATGCACATGATAAACACACCTAATAATTAAAAACCCCAAAATATGGATAATATTTATGTATTAACTCTATAAATATAAAAAAGAGTAAACTGGTTGCAGCAAAAGTTTTTGTACAGCATCAAATTATTTTCTTTAATCCCTTAAATACTTAAGTTATGATGTAGAGAAGTTAACTAGGAGTCAATCCTACCTCTTCCCAGCTATTTTTTGACCAGTTTCTACTCAAACAGTGTTTTATGAACAGCCACAGCCCAATATTCAGAATAACTCTATTCAACAGTGGTTACATGTACTTTTCCTCACATAAAAAGGGTATTCGTACAGCCATGTTAGTTCTATGTTTAATATACCTGGTTCAATGGTCCAATACATAATCAAATGTATTAAAAACAACAAAAGGCTATGTGATATGGGCTGATCAGGATGGCCAAGAGTTTGCTCTCAGCAAGATGAATTTCTATTTCTATTTACTCTGGCCTGAAATCTATTTCTTGATATGTCTCTTCTAATTGTATCAGGTCCTGCAGATGCTCCCAAATCCAATATTCGCTTTCATTGCTAGCTTTCTGGTTGGTATTTTGAGGTCAGCATTAACTTTTCTCATCTCGCCTCATTGCAAATTCCTATCATCTTGCTGAGAGCAAACTCTCGGCCAAACTGACCCGTCCTTATCGCATAGCCTTTCATTGTTTTTAATATCTTTGATTATGTATTGGACCATTGAACGAGGTATATTAGACATTGAACTAATCTGGCTGTACGAATATTCTTGTTGTTATGTGATGAAGAGTACATGTAACTACTGTCGAATAGAGATATTCTGAATATCGGGCCGTGGCTGTTTATAAAACCCTGTTTGAGTAGAAACTGATCAGAATATAGCTGGAAAGAGGTAGGTTTGACAACCAGTTATGTTCTTTACACCAGACCATAAGTAAGGGATTAAAGAAGATAATTTGATGCTGTATAAAAACTTTGGCTGCAGTCAGTTTACTCTTTTTTATATTTATCATACATAGAGTAAATCATACATATTATTCCTATTTTGGGAGTTTTAATTATTAGGTGTGTTTAAGAATATGAAATTGTCAAAAAAGTGATTTTTCCAGAATGAGAGGGGAAGGAGTTATATTTTATTGAATTTAGAAGGTATAAGAAAACTTTTGCTGCTCACTGTGTATAAATCGATAATATTACACATGTAACACATTGTAAATATTTTATTACTATAATTAAACCAAAGACCCTTATTCATTTTATTACACCACAAAAATAGTGATTTTCATTAATGTTTAGATTATGAAAATTGTATATTATTATTTGTGTTATCTATCTTGTATTATTCCCAAGAGACAATTATTCCCTGATTTGAGATTTTTTATTTATTTAGTTTTATTTAAATTAATAAATATAAACATAAAACATTTAATAATTTTTTAAATACATTCATTAACTCAATGAAATAATAGTTTTTTAGGGTTTAAATAAATTATAAAATTATAATCCATCATTCAAGATTGTAGTAGAACAATGAAACAAGTTAATAGGCTAAAGGAAAAAAATAAAACTGAAATAATATATATTATAAATATATTCATTTGTTAAAATAAAATCTTAAAAAGTCAGTCAGAATCACTTCCTTTCTTTAGACCACAAAATACTTCATCTGGAATAATCTGTTTTTCTATAGGCAGATCTGTAACAAGAAGATAGTAACACTTTATTAAGCGGTGCTGCCTATTTTAAATGGGTTGCTAAATACACAGCATACTTAAATCAATCTCCATTTGACATTAGATAATATTCAATAACAAAATAAATATAAAAAAAAAAAAAAAAAAAAAAAAAAAAAAAAAAAAAAAAAAAAAAAAAAAAAAAAAAAAAAAAAAAAAAAAAAAAAAAAACCATAGCAGTAATTTTTTTTAAAATATAAAAATCTACATGTTAAAACGATCGATCCCATGCGAATTAAAAAAAATTTTAAATATTAAAAGACACATATAATCTTATTGATAACAATATAAAATACAACTTTACAAAATATAACTATACAAAATAAAAATACGGGCATAAGGTAAAGTAGCAATAACTATATAACCTTATAACTATAATAATCATGCAATATATATTTTTCTTTCCTTTTACACTTCCCAAACCATTAGCTATTATATATGGGGTGGTGGATTATTCCCAGAGTCTAGTACAGACATGGGCAAACTTTTTAAGGGGATAGCTAGATGCAATAGAAAAACATCTAGGCGGGCCAAAAAAATTGATCAAAACAAAGTTTTTTACAACTAATAAACTTTATTTTTGACTTTATCTCATTATACTCAACTTATATGGTACAACGGTAGAAGATCCAGAATGCAATGAGAAGAAAACAAGGTAGGTAGGTTTATTGTTTTGGACACTCAACTTCCATGGTCTTTAGTATCCTGGTTCCTTAATTGTTTTTTTTTTGTTTGTTTTTTTAAGTTATATTTTTCCGAAAAAGTTATGTTGTTTCAAAAATGTGATAATTAAGTCGATTGTATTTGTTATCTCCAAGCATTACTGAGAGTCTTCTTTCCAGCCGTTCCTGTTCAAAAAAAGTTTCGTAAAGCGGGCATTCCTTCAGAATATGTCTGATCCTTAGTTGGCACTGGCAGTATAAACATTTCGGTGAGGCCTCTCTCATTATAAGGTAGCCATGTGTGAGGCGAGTATGGCCAATCCTCAATCTGGTGATCACCACTTCTTCTCTTCTCTTTCTCCGATGTGATGAATACCACTGTTTGATGTCACTTTTAATTTATTATCTGCCTGGGTTTCATGCCATAATTCCATCCAAGTACACTTGGCAAAATACTTTAAAAAATTGCAAACGTCCGAAGGGGTATAGATTGTTTTGATTTCTAGCGAGGAAATGGCTGCTTCGTTTGCGGCTTCATTCCCTTTTACCCCCACATGGGATGGTATCCAGATAAGCACCAAGTTCTTTTGTGAATCTTTTAACATTGAGGCATATGCCTGTGCCTTTCTTATGACTGGATCCTTTGTATATATGTTAAGAAAAGATATTATGGCAGAAAGGGAATCAGTAAATATGGCAACAATTTTTTCTTTCAGGTGCATAGCGTAATGTAATGCTGCAGTAACCGCCCAGCATTCCGCTGTAAAGTTACTTGTGATTGGCGGAAGTTTGTATTTCAAAATCGTAGTGTCCAAAACAACGGAACACCCAACATTGCTATTTTATTTTGAGCCATCTTTAAATATGAGTTTAAGTTGTTGTATTTTTCTTTTATTTTGTTGAATTCCGTTAAGTATATTATATCTGAGGTGCTAATTTTCGAATATTTTTTGAGTGTTAAATCTATTGTTGGAATTTTTAGAGTCCATGGTGGATATTTCAAATCATTGGTTGTAGGTTCGAGGTGATGTATTTCTTTTATATATCTTCCGGCTTTGATTCCCAATGGGGCAGGCAGTCGTTGGTTTTCCAGAAATCTTCTGAACTTTGGTTGGAACACGGATTTCCAAGCTGGATTTTGGTTATTGAATTTTAGTCTACTGATATAACCGCAGGCAAGCTGGTGTCTACGAACAGCTAGTAGTGCTTGCCCAGCTTCAACACAAATGCTACATACGGGACTAGTTCTGAATGCATCTGTTGCAAGACGTAGACCAGCATGGTGAACCGAGTCAATAGCTGAAAGCTGAGTGAGGTTAGCTGAGTAAATAAAACTTCCATAGTCCAGTTTGGATCTTATCAGGCACGTATAAACTTTAATCATGCTTGCCCTGTCAGCACCCCAAGAGCAGCCAGCAAGAACTTTAAGAACATTTAATCTCTTGAATGATTCTGCCTCTAACCACTTGATATGTTCTTTCCAGCTCAGTTTAGAATCAAAAACTAGGCCTAAAAATTTAGTACTTGGTACAAAGTTTAAGTTGATGCCTCTGTTAGTTAGTAATGGTGGAGGGGTTGGTGTTCTGCGTTTCGAAAACATTATACATTTCCGTCTTTTCAGATGAGAATTTTAAACCTGATTGTGTAGACCACATTTCTAAGTTTCTTAGGCAGATTTGCAATATTCTTTGCATCCTTTCCCGGTCTCCAAACGATAAAAGCAATGCCAAATCATCAACAAACAGAAACGTTTTAATCGATTTGGGTATAATAGTCGTAACTTTGTTTATGGCTACTGCAAAAAGAGCACAGCTTAGGACGCTTCCCTGTGGAATACCCTTGTTCATATTTCTGATTGAAGAAAAATTGTTACTTATTCTGACTAGAAAAATTCGATTTTTCAAACAGTTTTTAATTAGATGTAGAAGACGACAAGTAAATCCCCATTCTTGCAGCTGTTGTAGGACGAGTGCTGGATTCAAGTTGTCGTATGCTTTTTCAATATCGAAGTAAATTCCGATGCATTATTTCTTCTCTGCAAAGCTGCTCAGTATATAGTTATAAGATGGTCATTTGTTGAGCGACCTTGCCGGAATCCACTCTGTGCATTTGAAAATAAATTGTTCGTCTCCAATACCCATGTAAGACGCTTGAAAACCAATTTTTCCAACAGTTTACATATACAACTTATAAGTGAAATGGGCCGATAGTTTGATGGGAATAGTTTATTTTCATTGTTTTTTAAAATCGGAATTATAACTGCTTTTCTCCAGATCTCTGGAAATTCTCCAGTGCACCAAATACGGTTATACAGGGTTAAGAGAGCGTTCAGTGTCTGTTTTGGAAGATTTTTAAGCATGTCATTATGTATGTCATCTATTCCTGGTGCAGTCGGTTTCAATTCATTTAAATTGGCTTTTAGTTCTTCCATAGTAAACGGAATGTTGTATAAATTATCAATGTTATTATCGCTAAAATCCAAATTTACTTCATTTTCTTCTATCTGGTGGGCTTGGGGAGAATATATATTTGAATAATAATCTGCAAAATATTCGGTCAAAGTGTTTGGGTCTTGTGTGAAATTACCATTAATTAATAAACCTGGTTGATGATATACTTGTTTCCCAGTTATGCTTCGTATTTTCTTCCAGAATAGCTGTGGTGGAGTGTTTGTTGAGATTGATTCTAAAAAAAGGTTCCAAGAATCTTTTTTTTTTATTTTTAATTATTCTGCGAGCTATTGATCATTTTTTTTTATATTCTATTATATTTTTTTGAGTAGGTTCTTTTTGGAACAATTTAAGAGATTTTCTTCGGTTATTAATAGCTGTTTTGCACTCATCATACCAGGGGATGTTTCTATTGGCTTTTGTACTGGTTGAGCATTGTGGGATTGAGCTTTCTGCTGCAGCCAGGATCGATGATGTAATTTGATCATTTATCCATTCACTGCTACTTCCCTCAGATATATTGATTTCTGCTATCTGGATACTGCTTTTGAATTTCATCCAGTCAGACTTTTCCGTAATCCACCTAGGATATCTTTCAGCCAGAGTGTTATTATTTGCGAAATCAGTAATCAAGGGGAAATGGTCTCTAGAGTATTGATCCTCGCTGACTTTCCAGTTGAGGTGTGTATAAATGCTAGAAGTACAACAAGTCAGATCTATGCAGGAGAAAGAGTGATAGGCTGGGTTCAAGTATGTTGGCTGTCCTGTATTAAGAAGAATAGAATTAGAATTGTCAATGAGTTTTCTAATAGCAGTTCCTCTCGTAGAATTAATCGAAGAACCCCAGGAAATGTGATGGCCATTAACATTGCTCGTAACGATATAAGGAGATGGCAGGTTATTTAGAAGATTGGTGAGATCAGTTTCAACAAAATGTTCGGGTGGTAAATATAAATTTAATAGATATACGGCGAATTGTAGGTAGAGTTTGGCAACAATAGCTTGCATGGGAGTATTGATAGTTAATATCTCAGATACGATCCTGTTATGTACTGCAACCAACACGCCACCACACGCTCTATTTCCATCCATGTAGTCATTTCTGTAAATTGTATAATCTTTTAATTTGAATTCCTTGTTTGGTAAAAGTTTACTTTCTTGTATACATATGGCTACTGGTTGATATTTGTTAATTATCAATTTTAGTTCTTCATATTTATTCAAAAGTCCGTTACAATTCCACTGGATAATAGTTTGAGGTAGTGACATATGGGAGTGAGCGAGTTAAAGAGATTAAAAGAGAAAAAGAAAACACATAAAGATGACATATTAAAATAGATAAAATATAGAAAAACTAAAACTGAAATAGTAAATATTAATTATGATGTATACATCAATTAATTTCCATTTTTTCTTTACTCTTTGAAGTGCTTCTAGTTTTACTTCTAGTTTGTCTTTGTTTAACTTCTGTCCATTCGCCATGTTGATTTAGAGTAAAATCAGAGGCGATGTTAGTCTCAATAGGGGGAGGATCGTTAAGGGTTTGGGATATAGGGACCACCTCACCTGGGGGGAGAATTTGTGCAGTTGAGGTTGAAGGTAAGGAAGCAGGAGAGGAAGACGCGGGAGAGAAAGAGGCAGGAAAAGATGAGGAGGCTGTGGGATATGTAGAGGGAGCAGGGGAAGGAGAGAGGGAAGGAGTGGGGGTTTCGGTCAATTTACTTACGATTGAGACGCTGACCGGGGCGCATTTAATATCATCTATAGGCTGCTTAAAAAAAAACAGTTTGTTTAATATTAGTTTCTTCAGTTTGGACACAAACACTTTTTTTATTATTTTTTAAAACATTAGAAAATGAAATATTTACTGAAATCGGGTGTAATGTCTCGTATTTCTTTTTTGCTGCCAAATAAGTAATTTTTTCCGATTCTTGAATACGTTTAATTTCTTTTTCTTTTATAAAAATAGGACATACTTTTGAAAAAGAGTCATGTTGACCCAAACAGTTCACACATTTTACAGGGCCACTACATTCCGTTCCCTCATGTTTAATTTTGCCTCTTTTTTACAAGCTGTTTTAACATGACCGAATTTCAAACACAAAATAACAACGAGTGGGATTTGGTGTGAATTGTTTAATTTCAACATTGTAAAAACCTATTTTAATTTCTTTCGACAAGTTAGGGTTGTTAAATGTAAATAGATAATAGTGACTATTAAATTTTTCACCGTTTTTAAAATATGTCATTCTTTTAACATCCGCCATGTTTTGTGGTTTTAGTTCTTCTTTTATTTCATCTAAACTAATGCAGTCTAAATCAGGGCACTACGCGAGGCCTAGACTTCTATTTAATTTGAAATGTGGTTCCACTTTAATTTTTAAGTTATATAACATATTGCTATTTATAATTTTATCAGATTGTATTGTTGAGAGCGTTTCCACTAATAGTGTGCCATTTCTTAACTTTTTTATCATTTTTACCTCACCTACTAGAGAATTAATTCCTTTATAGATCAAAAAAGGTGAAACCTTTTTAAAATCCATAACATTTCCTTTATCATCATTTTCATCTCTACTAATAATGGAAAAATTTAACACATGATGTTTTAGTGCCCCGATTAGTTTTATTAAAATTTTAAAAATTTTCTTTTTTCTTCGTGCGAGGAGGAGATTCCGCCTTAATGGCTAATGAATATTAATTAGGAGAAACACAATATAATAATAAAGTAAAATAAATGAGAAAAAAAATAGAACAGAAACGATAGATAAAGAAAAAGTAAAAGTTCAGCTCTTATCTGAGAAGTTGTTCGAGTTAATCCTAACACGTCTTCACTCAAGCGATTTTAAACACAAACTCAGAAGAAAACAATCATTCTATTCTAGCTTTTCAGAAAGTAGATTTTGTCATGTGTACAATTGTGTGTGACCGTGTCGCGGGCCGGATTGGCTAGCCCGAAGGGCCACACTTGGCACGCGGGCCTTACTTTGCCCATCACTGGTCTAGTAAAATATTTTCTGCTAACGCGGCCACGTCCCTCATATCAATGCCCAGGACTTTCATGAAGCTCCTTGTTCTATTCGGTATAGTTCTGCGAGCTCTGAACCACAGGCCTCTCACGCTGAACTCTATCTCACAGAACTTTTCTTTAAGGAAAGGGATGCATTTTTCATATATTTCCTTTTTTTCCCTTTCCACTTTACCAGCTTGATCCGGATCGTTACTTTCAAATCTAACTGTGGGATCTCAAATTAATGCTGATTTTCTTTTTTCCGAAAATGCAATGATGTCAGCGTACCTTGTAGATCCATCGGTATCGATGCAGTACACCTCATCGAAGCAGGTAAAATCATTCTCTTCAAGGAGCCTCATTAACTCATTTTTAAATCTGTGATGACGGCGTGTTATAAGGAGGGAGTCATTGGGGCAAATTCCCAGCACATGTGCTGGTGTTTCAGAATCTCTGCCGCATTTGCGACAAAAGGACCCAACTTCTATCTTCGGCACATAGGACTCCACGCAGGGGTGCGTAGTTAATGTTAAGCTTAAGGGCATTGGACCATTCAGGCTCTTTCTTATCATACAAGTAACTATTAGCTTTAGGAGTGTCTTTGAAATGGTGAACACCAATGCCCTGCCACCTGCAATTGGCCCACTCTTCAAGGCATTTTCTCTCAGAGACTGATGTAGAGCTCTCACATTCCGGTACCCCTGGTCAACACCTAACCTATCAGCACACTTGGAGATTTCCACTGAATAATAGAAGACAGGTCCTAGGCAAAACGTTAAACTGCAATCTGGGCAGACAGATCTCAGAGCCGTGGTGAAGGTTATCTGTCTAGGAGAAGGAAAACTTCAAAATATAACCATGGGCAGATCAGGTTCTGTAAGGCGTAGTGAAGCCAATTGGCCTAGGAGAGGGAAACTCTGAACTCAAATGACCTGGTCCTCCAGGTTAGGGGTTGAGCGTGGGGCCAACTCCCCCATCTTTTAAAATTTAATTGTTAAGAAACCCAAAAATAGCTTTGGATAGACATTGCGGGGACTAATTGTCAGGGAGGCCAAGGTTCATCATGGACTGTAGAGCGGAAGAAGAATCGAAGACAGATTGGAACAGAGCATCCAGCACATTGGACAGCCACTGGGCGATGGACCAATACTGAAGAGGGGCCTCCCATTGACAACGCACTAGTCCCAATCCTCGATACCTCCTTGGTGCATACACCATCTCTGTCGATGTGTTTGCTGGAAGACCGACAATGGACTTGATACCTCTGCGAATCATTGTATCAATGCCGTCAAGCAGAGAAGGACAATGTTTCCTGGACAATTCCTGGAAGAAAAGGACAAAAAAATACTGATTGACAATGTTGAGCTTTTGTTAGGGCTTAAGCAAACTGGACGTTACTAATTTGTCCAAATTACTATTGATCTTTGTCACCGATTCCTCGTTAAATATTAGCTCCACTAAGAATGTGCATCCCAGATACTTCACAGTTTCTTCTTGCTTTATTATCCGGATGGCATTTCCATTCTCAAGGGAGAGCATCGCTGATTGCAGCTCTCCTTTATTTAATATTATTCCCATGCTTTTCTGTGGGTTAATTGCCAGACCTATTATTCAATAAACTGAAAAGTTGGCACAATAAATTAATAATAACATATTATTATGTTTCTATAAACTACATTCACAACCATCTTATGCATTATTTATAAAACATAATATACCAATCTTCTGTTGTTTTTTTTAATTGAAAGATCAGAAGTCTTTTCTTGCTAAAGAGGTACTGAATTCAACATTTCTCTGATAACAATTTTTAGATATAGTGCCAGCCCTTTTTAACTTTTCTTTAATCTCTACCTAGAGTCATTCAATTGATAATATTAAGTTTTGGGTATTGAGAAAGTACAAAAATAAAAATAATAAAACCATGTAACCTGTTTAATCACTAACAAGTACTAGCTCAATAGTTAGAAATTTTCAGAAATCATTATAGACCTGTGTTGCCATATCCATCGATCAAGCTTAATCAGAATTCCAATTTTTTTCTGCTTATGAAAAATCATTACAAGTAGGGATGGGTGTTGAAACCCAATATATCGAAATATCAATATTTTTTTCCGTAAGTCCCGATATTTTTTCTTTCAAACATTTATCATATCGATACTCACATAAGGATATATTGTTTTCTTTATATTATTATAGAGAATAATAAGTATTAAACTTACAACTATATATATTTTTTTTTTGACGCGAAACAGCCCTTAAGGACTACGCGACTACAATGTAGGTTCTCTATTTATTTTTTAGTTCTTTTCTTTTTGCCCACTTTTGCTTGAGGATTTCACTAAAATTTTTTCTCCTTTCTTCTGTCCATCTCTTGGACGGAAATTTCTTCTTGTCCACCACAAGCACCACGTTTTTCAGGAACTTTTTTAATTCGCACATCTCTCGTGTATTCCCGAGTCTTTGTGCTTCAGATTTAATTTGAAATGTATAGCCCTGGTTAAATTTGTATCCCATAATTTTGCTAAACATTTGTCTGTTCAATCTTTGTCCGTCCATCCTGTGGATATGTCCATAAAACCTGAGTCTTCTAACTCTCATCTCTGTCTCCAGATCAGGGATTTCGCAGTAAATTTCTCTGTTGGATTTTAGCCTGTATCCTTCCGGTGTTATTTTGGGCCCGTGGATTCTCCTTAAAATCCTTCTTTCTATTTTTAGCAGTTTCTCCAGACTGGGGAAGCACATGGTTTCTGTTCCGTACAATATCACTGGTTTTACCACTGTATTGTAGTGTCTGATTTTGGCATTTTTGGAGAGGTATTTTTTATTATACATGTTACTCATTAGGCAGTATAAATTCTCCAATCTTTTAATCCTATACTCCATGCTTTCTTTCTCTGATAAATTTCTGCTGATTATTTTGCCCAAATATTTAAAATTCTTAACCACCTGGATTTTACCAAATTCCGTTTTCAATTCCTTCTTACTAAAGTGAGTGTCTGTGGTCATAAATTTGGTTTTCTGTATGGAGATTTTGAGTCCGGTTTTTTCAGCAACTTTCTTAAGGGAATTTAGCTGCCTAACCACATCTTCTTCTGACTCAGCAAGTATAGCCAAGTCATCTGCGAAGGCTAGACATTTCACTAGGATATTACTCCTTTGATTTCCTACTTTAGCTCCTGATATTTCCTTTTCCCATAAAGTCCTCATAATTTTGTCGAGAACAACATTGAAAAGAACAGGTGAAAGTCCATCCCCTTGTCTTACACCGGTTTTTATCGGGAATGGTTTGCTGACATTTCCTCTTAGTTTTATTTTAGAATTGGTTTCTGTTAAAGTTTCCCTTACTAGGTTTATGGTCTTTTGATCGACTCCGTATTCCCTCAGCGCCCTCGGTATAGTATCTCTGTCTAGGGAGTCATATGCTTTTTCAAAATCGACGAAAGAGATATATAAATTTTTTTGCGGCCTATGAAGATAATATTTTATAAGAAGTTTTAGGCTTAGTATCTGTTCTTGGCAGGATCTATTTTTTCTGAACCCTCCTTAGTATTCTCCTATTTTGTAGTCTATTTGTGGTTCTATCCTGTTCAATAGGGCTTTAGAGAAAATTTTATATATATATATATTTATTTTTTTTTTTAAAGTACCAAAACCTTGTAAAATTGGTTTAACCCTTTGGCTGCTACTGACTACTATAGGAGTCCAACACCAGACTGCTACTAATTCATATTATAGTTCTTTTTCGCCATCTGTGGGCTTTTTATAGAAGCTGCAGTGCCTCTTAAAGCCAATAGGTAGCACACAACTTCACTTTTGGCATATCACTTCAATTTTAGGGACCTTCTGTGTACCTGCTTCAGCCATTTTTTACTGTCGGGCACCGTTTCTCTTTACCTGAAATTTTGTCTGCATATCCTTCAGTATATTTTCTGCTTTTGTAGTAAATAATTAAGTTAAAAATTTTATTCTGATGAAGAATTATTAGAACTTTTAGCGGATGCAAGAGAAAGTGTAGGAGAATCTTCTTCAGACCATGACAAGGATTTTTTTTATCGATCCGGTAATGTATCTTCTATATGTATGTATGTATAGGATGGGAAACATGAATAGAAAATGTAGAATAAATAAAGAAAACGAAAACGCTAAGTAAAACATATGCCGCACACGGGGCACTGCAGGTGCCTTGACTATCTCGCACCACTGTATAACCTAACCGCACAAGCATGTTGCAGCCAAATGGTTAAATATGGGAAAGTTTTTAATGCCGGAGGCAGGGGACAGGTGACAAGATTAGTACTGGTTGCATCCTTGTTATTTATTGTATTGTTTGTGGTTTTGTAGTTTATGATTTGACTATCTTGAGTTAGTTTGATCTGTGCCATATATTGCTTCTTCAACTGTTGTTTGTTTCTTGTTTCAGTTCATTGTTTTACTGACAAGTAAATTGTTGGTTCTTGTGCTTACACAATTGTACTATTGATATATCTAAATAATCTTGGTGTTTGTTTTATTATAAACAATACAATCAAACTTAAAACTATAGAAATGGAAGTTTACATATGAAGCTATAGATAAATGTGAAACTTGAAGTGAAGCATCGGAATCGATTTTTTAGAGTGATGCGGTTTGACGAATTTGGTGAAGCAGTAGTTCGATGTCGTTATCTAAATTAACTAAAAGATAAAATAAACAGGAATATCACTGTAACATGATAGGAATATTTAAAATAACATTCCATTAAAAAAAAAATCACGATACATCGGTATATTGATATTTTTTGTCACCGATATTTCATGTATTGATATTTAGAGCTCAAAAAATCGTTGATAAGGATTATTGGTATTACTCTTATGATACCCATCCCCAACTAAGAGGAACAAAATTTAATTCTGATTAGATTATAATCAAATTCTAGATTATTTTCATTTGCTATCAAGCTAATTCGATTTTTCACCAATACAGACAGGCCCTTTTGTTTAGCTATCATCAATCTCACTAAAAGATGGAAAGTTTATTAAAAACTAATGAAAAACAATATTTATTGAACTTTGTTGTTAAGTTAAATAAATACCAATAAAAATCAGAAAAAATTCATTTTCACTAACTCATTTGTTTCCTATTATCAATTTGTTGAAGTTTTTTATTATAAATAAACATTTATAAAATATAGTAACACTATTTATAGATATAGTGGAAAATAAATATACCATCATCTTCCAAGTTTTCATCATCATCATCATCTGAGTCAACATTCAAAGCCTCAGGGTTAATTATTTCTTTCTGTACTTCTTGAGGGGTGTTTTGGGTTTCACCCCTAACAAACATGATGGCTGATGAACCAGATTTTGTAGTTACTAGAAATAAAAAAATTGAAATTGATTACAATCTTAGATTAAATTATTTCTACCAATAAAAAATTGAGGTTTTAATTACTTTTAACTGACACTGACTATGGCAAGTAAAAGGCCTAGCCAGGTTTAAAAAAAGTCATAAAATTCAGGCATTTTTAAGTGTATAAGGAACATTAAGTACATAAACTAGACCACTCCTAGTAAAGAAAAAAAATTGATAATGATCTTTGATGAGCTTTGAGAATCATTAAATTTGTAAGAAGAAAAGAATAAAAGAACTTGCTGCCCCTAGTAGATGAATACATTTTATTTATCAGGTGAATATGGGCAATAATGTCAACTAAGATGCCTGGTCGAGAGGTCATTTGACATACATCTAAAGAAAATGTGATGATACATAAGCCATTGGGAAAAGTCTTTAGGTCTGACAACACAAGAGCTACCAAAGAAAGTAAAAAAAAAAGAAGAAAAATACCACTACAAACCATGGAAGGTCTTCGGTTCAGTATTTAGGTAAGTATGTACTACTACCAGGCAAATGGTTGTGAAAGGAGATTTGGCAGAAATCCAGCTCAACCACCAGGTTTTTCCTTTAATTAATGGTACCCACTTAATAGAGGAAGGGTGTGATGCCCTAGGAAAGGTCTGCTGATCCTAAAGTTGAGCCACGACTGAAAGAACAGAAAATAAATTTTCTGCCTACAGCTGGATTTGAACCCAGACATAAGAGTAAGGAGACGAGTACCTTACCCAATGAGCTACTAAACCCCCAAACCAAACCCAGTTTAACATTTCTCAAATTTATTGTTTTTCCATAAATTATGATGGTATTAGTAGATCATAACTGTAGGAGAGGCATGAGCAGCAATTGATGAGTCTCAAATAAATTAATGACAATGAAGTGAAATATATAAGACACTAAAACCTCACAAAAAGCATCAATAAATTCTCTTCACTAACCAGAGAAACCTTCTGGGACTATCAATGATATGATTTGATCTTGAAAAAAATCTAAACACTTTTTTGTTCATCCAATGGGCCCTAGGAGCTGAGAAAAAAAATAATAAAATGTGACTTTTTTATTTTTAACTAATTTTGTTTCTCAAGTTTAAATTATGATATCCTTATTATTCTTTTGTCAAAAAATTTATATTTTAATGTAGATTAGTAAAAAATTTAAATGATTAAAAACCATTACCTATTTTTAAACAAATTATAAAAAATAAATTTTCTTAAACAAAATATGGTGGCAGAATTTGATCCAATTTTTTTCGGTGATTTTACATCAAAAACATATTTTTTTGTGAGGTTTTAGAGTCTTATATATTTCACTCCATTGCCATTAATTTATTTGAGATTCATTAAATGCTGCAATCTCAGGTCTCACCTCTTTTAATTTTAAGCTCTTTTTAGGAGTGTAAAATTTTTGAAAGCATGAATTTACATTTCTTGTTGTCAGTTTATTGACCGTTTCAATTTTTGTTGACTGGTTGGAAAGAGTTTTTCCTTTTTTCATTTATATAAATAATCATTTAATTACCATAAAAACTCCCTGTAACAATGCGATTCAATAATAAAAATAAAATTGAAGTTTTTTTTGCTATCTTAAGTTCTAATTTATGACCAATCTAGAGCTGTGAAGGGTTAAAAGAAAAATCGACTTCTGAAAAGATTGAGTACCTGTAATAACCATTTCGAACCAACATATTTTCTATAGGAAAATTAACATTATTAAATAGTAAGCATTTAGAAATAAACATAATAATAGTACGGTCATGTTGATAAAAAGAATTAGTCTAAAATTTAAATATATTACTAATGAAGAACTAACAAAAACACATATTTTTTTTTACCAGTCATTTCAGCTGCTTTTGCTTCTAACATTCGCATTCCATCCTTAGCACCAGGCGCAAGGTCAGCAACTGTCCCAGAAACGTTACTTGCAGCAGATAACATCTGTGCTGACATCATATTGACCTATGAATTAATAATTCACAACATAATTATGAGCGTTTTAACCAATATATCCAGTATAAATAATTTTTTCTAGTATATTTTTTATCTTTTATTAAAATAGTCTGTTTAAATTAATTAACTTGAATTGGATTGGTTTTTTTTAAATATTATCGATTGTGATTTTACTGCATCCGGCTATAGTGTATATGGTTTGGATTTCTTTGTTATAATTTTGTTCATTTAATGTATGTTTAAAAGGCGGTAAATCATGTTATTAAAGGCTGCGAGTTTATATGTTAGTGGTTTCCTGTATATACCAAATTCATGTTTTTTATTTTTTATAGAGGTTTCAATGTCTAAAAAATTTAAAGTTTTGTTGTTCTCTAACTCAAATGTGAATTTAATTGATGGGTGAATTTTGTTTAAAAAACTATTGATTTGCCTGTTCGTTCCAGACCACAGGCATATTATTTCATCTACATACCGATAACAGTATAAAAAAAAATTAATCTACCTGCCCCCTCCCCCTTCCCATGGTGGATATATTTCAGATACCTCCTAGATCTCCTAAGGCGAGTACTAATGTTTGATTTCTTATCTTGCATTTTTGAAAAATTAGGGTAGGTATATAATCCATGTAACATGACTGATGTGTTGAAAATTTTGTATGTTTTAGAACTGAAGATGAATGTTTAGAATTTGAAACTAGTATTCTAATAAAATCATCCCAATAGGCAATTAATTCATCAATCCTAATTAATAGTTTTCATTCAGAAATAATATTTACTCGTCATACGACGAGTACTATTTAAACAGTAACAGGTGATACTGATAGACATTTATTTATATATTTATTTAAATAATTTTCAAGATTTGATCCAAAAACTATGAATAAAGCAGTCACTATAGCAATTAGCTAAACTAAAAATATAAGATTTAATAGTGTCTGTCATTTTTAATTGTTATAATATAGAAATATTTTTTTGTAAATCCATGATTCAGCCTCAGGCTAACTCTTTGAAGGTAATCTAATCAGTTCGACTAAAACCTGAGAGAAAACAAAAACAGCTTTTGCTGTTTGATTGATGGAAAATCTAAAATTGCAATGGGCAAGGGAGTGTTTTGGTCTAGCGAACCTTAACTGCCCTATACCATAGGCATACATAACTGGAGAATATAAAGTCTGGACAAAAAACAACATTTTGATAAATAAAATTAAAATATTCTTGAAATCTCACAAAACTATTAATTTTAAACCAGATTTCGTATTGTTAGATGGCAGAAAATAATAGAATGTTTACTCGATAGACTAACAACAAAACACGTTAACAAACCGTACTTACATTGGGAATAAATATAAACTCGAGATCATCATCAATCACATTGTGGGGCTCTTATAAATTCAAGGTATAATCAATATTTACTTTAAATTATTTTTATATTTATAAAAGAAAATCAATTAATATATTTTTTATTTTGAAGAGAAAAGATTTGCCCGGTTGGGATTCGAACCCAAGTCTCCACTTCTCTAGCGTGGTGCCTTATCCACTAGGCCACCGAGCTCGTATCCGAACCAGGGAAATCTTTTCTCTTCACTGATCCATACCACGCTAGAGAAGTGGAGACTTGGGTTCGAATCCCAACCGGGCAAATCTTTTCTCTTCAAAATAAAAAATATATTAAAATATATTTATCAACAACTAATAATTATTTCATAATTGAAAATCAATTAAGTTCAACTTTTCAAACTTATGAGAAAGTTTTTAATTGATTTATCCTTTAAAATATACCATACAGACTAAACTAATTGAGCGAAACAGAATAATCTACTTAAAAGAGCTGGGCGAATGACACAAAGACAAGTTGCTTGTGAATTAAAAAAGCTCCGAATATAGTTAAAAACTATTTAAATTTGAGTAAAATAATTAAAGTAAAAATAAAAGAAATGGAAGGACCTCCAAAATGTTCTAATCATATGAAAAATGCATTTTATAAAAAAAAAAAAAAAAAAAAAAAAAAGCAATATAAAATAATATTTTTAAAAAAAAAAACACAGCTCAAAAAACATTTATAATGGTGCTCTAAATTTGCTGAAAAAGAAACTCAGGAAAGCCAAATTCTTCGCATTACTTGAATAAACAATTCAATTAGGATTAAATGTTATCCAATAATGTTTTCAGTAATTATTTGAATTATATGGTTAATTCAAATATCAACAGAATTATTAAAAATAACTGAATTACAATTTGGCCAATTATGAATACAACATATAAAAGAATGACAAATGCTATTATGGTAAGCACCAAATTCTTTCTGCATCCTTTAGGTTATTAATGATGTTAATAATCTTATAGTGTTCTTAAACATTTGGCCCATTATTAAGTTTTCTTTTTTCAATTAGTGTAAAAATTTTTAATCCATTTGATTTTATCATTTATAATAAAACTGCGACTCACTTTGAAAAGAGCAAAAAACCAGATCGACACCATGGTCAGCAACATTACAAAAATTACCCCAATGACCTCAAGCACTAGCAAAAATGGGAGGAACTTGCCACGGTAGGGCCAATCCTAAGAAACCTTGAGAGAGCTGAATCCGTTGCGTGATTCTGCCTTAACACTGGCCATGACAACTTGCAAGCCCACATGCACCACATTGGTCTTGCAGACAGTGACTCTTACCCACTATGCAATCTTGGAAGCATGGATGGAGACCACCTGAGGGTTTGACTGTTCTCACCAAACCTAACGAAGACATTGTAAATTTGTATTGGGAGGCTCGGTTTCGGATGGCTGAACTGCCACAGACAGGCGTTGGATAAATAAATAAATACAAAATTCTGAAGAATAAATGACTTATTAGTGACAGAACCTACAGATTAAAATGTAATGGCTAACTGTGAAAACAAAATTAATTCCAATGCTTTTAAGACTTTAGTTATGATCCCAGAACTAATATGTATCCACATCAAACAAACAATCTGCTATTTTGCAATATAATTTAATTATTTATTATAATGAATAAGGGAATATAATATAATTTAGATCAGTTGTTGTCTTGATACTGAAATAGGATTACATTAGATCTTATTAACTACTAACCCTTTAACTGAAAAATGAAATGCCATAGTGGCATAGGTTATAGGTCATGCCCAGGGAAAGGAAATTTAACAGCCACTATATGTCAAACAATAGTTATGATTAAAAAATTAAATGTTTCATTAGGAAGGGACTTTGCTCAGTCTACTAAAGACTTTAAGTGCTGAGATTGGGTCAGAAAAAGCTCATGGATAAGTCAATGTATAAGTATCTAATATCAGATAAAGGTTAATACATTTCTACTAATAAATAGAGACAAATCTGATAAGTACTTTCATAAGACCAAATATTAAAATGCAAAAACTGAAATAATTAACCCAAAAGAGAATTTTGGATTAATTGCATCATTATCAGAATATTTTACACTACCTGTGTGTTATAAGTAGCTTGAACACTTCTTTTGATTCGTAGCATTTCTCTCATTGTATCTTCATTACCATGACGCACTTCAAAATCTTTCCATGTTTGCCAAAATGTACTAGTGACCTATAGAGAAAATTTTATTATTATTATTTTTTTTTCATACCACTGATAAGAACTTCAAATCACAAGGTAGAGAATGTAGGATAAAAACAACTGTATCCTTACTCTAGGATCACACATTTGGCTACAATGTGCATAAATTGCCCTGGCTCGATCAATTTCTCCTAATTTAGTTTCCATCTCAGCAAATCTAAGACACATTTCTCTTGAATTATCTTCACCCAACACTTCGATAGCCTTTTCATAAATCTGACGAGTTTTGGGAACCCCATAAATTTCAGCAGCTTTTTTAATATAAATGTTGAAAACCTAAAAAATTAAAGATGAAATCAATATACTTTACAAGATGAAGTAAAATTATTACCTAAACAATCTAAATATGGTTTATTTAAATTAGTATACCTCAAACATTTCTTCTGGCAAAACAGCAGAAGTAGCTCTTTCATAAACTGCCATTGCATGCCTTGCTAATCCATGTTCTTCTTCTAATTTTGCATATAACAGGTAGAAACCTATAGAAAATTATATAAGCTATAGGTATATTTATTAAGAACTTTATTATTTTTTAAAATAATAAATTATGAATAATTTGAATTTTAGTTCCACAACAGAAAGGCTTCAGTCATCTACCCAAAACACTTCAACTAGCTAAAAAGGTGATAACCTAGTAAAAATTGATTTAAAACAATCTAAGCCTATCATATACTTTCACAGTTTAAATTTATTTATACAGATGTTATAGCATCATACCATGAGTTTACATAATCAATTGAGTGTCTTTAATACAGTTTTTCATATCATTATATTTTATGGATACAGTTGTCCTGCAATATTTCTTTTTATATAAATATAAAGAAAAATAAATTATAGAGAGATATAAAAAAAATGTATCAAGTTAGTAGTTGAAATATCAGAGGGATATTTTTGATCTAATTAAATATATAAATAACTAGCATCCCCTGTCACAGCTTTGCCCGCTCTCATCATAATAATAATTGAAGTTTTATGTTTATTGATAAAAATTTTGTATTAAAGTATGCAATCGAGCATTATTTCTTCTGATTTGCAATTCAAAGCATTATTTTTGTTTGACAGAAATAATTTTATTTTTTTCTTCCTTTACTTTTTCTTTCTTTTTTTTTTAATGTGAGTTTTTTTTCCACTGTTCACAGATAATCTTTAAAGTATAAAACTATTTAACAAAGTATAAAACTATGTTAATCATTTAGAGGACTTTAGACCGGCACATGTATACTAAATGATTTTATAAATGTAATTCTAAATATGTCAATAAAGCCTTATTATTATTATATTATAATTTTATTGATTTCATGTGATTAGATTTTAATTTCTAACTAAAAAAGTACATGACAGTGTGGCAAACCTCGTTTCTGCCACTCAAAATTGCACATATAAATTTTATTATAGCTAAATCTTCCTAGAACTATGAAGATACATTTAAAATTAGGCACATATGGGTTCAATAGTTTTACCATTGTTAACTCTGTTTACTCCAGTTAAATAATATACCTTTTTTTTTAATTATTATTTTTTATTTATTTTTTTTTTTTAAAGTGTATAATTATCGTGTTTCTTATCAAAAACAAAATAATTGGTTACGCTTATTTTAGTTAGTTTCAAACCTTCTGATGATCACTTCTCTTGACTTTTTCTGAAATGTGACTAGATTGAAATTGATTCCTAAGATATTTTACTAACCAATGATACAAAAAGATATCCATACATACAATACAAAAAGATATCCATTAATTAATTATATCACAATTTATAAACTACTTTTAGCTTACCAGACACAATATATATATATATTTTTTTATTTCTAAAAAAAAAAACATATAGTTCCATGTACATATACATATAAAATACATATAGTTCCAGTTCCAAACATGAAACTATATCATCTAAGTATGGAAAAAAGGTTTTGGCACATTTAGACCTTTTATACTCTAAAATAATAAATATGAACAACCCAAACATTTTTAAATGATAATTTTACTTTTTTATTCAGATTTACATCTGAATATAAAATTTCATATTTAACTTTTGACTTAAAATTTCATATTCAACTTATATTAGATACAAACTAATATAAGCCTTAATGTGAAAATATGATTCAACATTGAAGTTAAATATCATTATTAACCTAAAAATGAATTAATTGAAGTTTTTAATCACCCATTAAAGAGTAAAACGGATTCGAAGAACCATATTTGGCATTAAAAAAAATAAAATAAAATAAGGTCCCTCCATGCTTATGACACAAGGAGGAAGCTAGAGAGGAAGAAGAAGAACCCATAACTGAATTAATTGAAGTCTTTTGTAATAGAATTTTCTTATTTAAATGTTTTGTAGTGTGTAAAATGGTGTTTGATGTAGTATGTTTCTACTTATCAATCTGGTAGACCATAAATCAGAATTTCTCTGTTCTTTTGAACTTAAATTCTTCGTTCACATCGTTCCGAATAGGATTACTATTATATTTTAATAATATATCTGTTTTGATATATTATTAAAATATTATATACCTTGTTTATATATTATACATCAGGTTTGATGTATGTTTTCCTAGAGCTAATCAGATTGAAGTTCTAAAGCTTGTAATGACAAAAGTGAAACGTAAAACATACATTTAAAAAATAAACTATAAATCTATTAATGTTGGGTATCATTTAATTGATGTAGATGAAGCAGGTCAAACATAAATCGAGAGGAGCCTTTCATCACCACATAAGAATTCAAATAGAAATTCATCAAACTCAAAGAAGCAATTTCGTTTCTAGCTGCTAATTTGGTAAACCTTCTAATTTTAACTTTCAAGGACTGTTATTAAACCAACACTGCAATACATCATAAAATCATTAATAATCTTTAATTAACAATTTACTAACAGTCACATTAAAAAAACAAAAAAAACAATACATTTTAGACAAAAAAAAATATACACATATATATATATATATATATATATATATATATATATATATATATAATAAATTGATCAAAGAACATAATTACTAAATCCATCAATTTTACTGAATAAATATATTAATCTTATTATAGGTATTATTAAAATTTATTCATTAAAGTTTAATTATATCACAACTTTAAAGAATAAATATTTTCATTTTCATAAGGTATAGTTGACTGTGATGTATAGGAGATGTAGATAGTTAGAGTAGGCAGTCATAGATAATCACAGATCAAAATAAAATTGTTATTTTAATTTAATTGTTAAAGCCAACGTTTCGACTTGCATTGCAAGTCTTCATCAGGGCTAGAAGAAAAGAAAACAAGCAAAAAGGTATGACTACATTGTAAAAATATATGAATAAACACACACCACAAAACATAGGAATGAGTGAGACAAAATAAATAAACATAAAATGATAAATAAATAAATGTATAAGAGTAAGGATAGTAACGTAATATATAAGAGTAAGGATAGTAACGTATTCCCAAGTTTTAAACCTTCTCAAAAAACCCTAATTTCCTCCTAGTGTTTATTTATATATTTAAACGTTATTAATACAGTATTATCTTCCTTACTCCATTTTTTTCTACTCCCTTCTTCTCTCTCGTTTTATTGACACTTCAACGCGCCAGCTCAATATCACCGTACTGTATTTCATAAACGAATATATTCCCGCTCCCACCTTTGGATTGTAGTTTAGATACCTGACACTAGATCACTCCACCCTCCTTTCCTCCCTGTCAACTGTCAACTGCTTCCCCCTGTCTTCAGTTTGTTTGTTTACCATTACCTGAACATAAGTCTTTATAAAAATATATATTTTTTTTTTGTTCTTTGCCACTCAATATTCATCCTTTAATCATTAATATATCCTTTTTCCTTTCTCCAATTTAAATGTTACTGCATATTTCTTGCTACGTTTCATTTTCCTCACATTTGCCCCTTATTTTATTTCCTTTCTCTTTCCACTATGCACACTTGTAATTATCCTACTATATATTTCCTAATATTTATCATATGTATCATAATATTTATCACTACTTTACAGCTGTACAGCTGTACTTCTCATAATTTTACTTATTATCTATTATATATTTGTCAAATACCACTCACTCATTCAACACGAAATCTCAAAAACCACCAAACGGATTGGAATGAAATTTCGTATGTGGCTTCCACTAGGGCCGTAGGTGCTCTCTAAGAAAGGATTTAAAAAAATTTGGTCTGGATCGCGTGTAATTCGCGAAAAACGCAATTTCTCACGCATAGAAAATTCTTTGAATTAATATTACGGATCTTAATGAAACTTAGTACGTTGCTTCTTATTAGATGTTAGATGAACGATAACAATTATTTTCTAAGTAGTTTGCCCTGTATCGGTACTACTAAGGGGTAAAATAAAAGTTCTCATAAAATTTTATTAGGTAAATAATAATAGATTTATTGTCATATGGTATATGGTGATAAGCTAAATTAAAAAATAGGTTAGATGCCTAAACCGCACACTTTGACCACAAATTAAGTTCTTTATTGTAGTAAACAAACAAAAATATGATTCTGGCATGTGGAAAGCTTATTATATGGTACTTTCTGTAAACTCATGTTGGCTGCAGAGTGTACCCTTACAAGTTTGAGTTTCAGGACTATTAGCCTGCTGTGGAAAGGAAGTAGAGGAGGTTAAAATACTTATGTTCTCTGGTGATGACACGGAAGGCCACTTGGATGTACCCCCACCAACCTTGCTTCACCAGTAGCTTCTTCCCCAACTACTCTTCCTTTAGTTTGATAAGATAAAGATAATTGTTCTGTACCTGGTCCTTCTCAAATCGGCATTTTTCAACCAGGCCCAAGTTGTATTTCTCAAATCTATCTACTAAATATATTTGTCAAATACCACTCACTCATTCAACGCGAAATCTCAGAAACCACCGAGCAGATTGGAATGAAATTTAGTATACAGCTTCCTATACGGCTGTAGGTGCTCGCTAAGAAAGGAATTTTAAAAAATCGGCCTGGATCGCGGCTAATTTGTGAAAAAGCGATTTCTAATGCATTGGAAATTCTTTGAAATAACAAAACGGATCGTAATGAAACTTAATACATTATTTCTTATTAGATGTTAGATGCACAATAACAATTATTTTCTAAGTAGTTTGTCCTGAATCGGTACTACAAAGGGGTAAACAGTACTAATACAATTTTCAGTGGGTGAATAATAGTAGATTTATTGTCGTATGGTATATGTTGATAAGCTAAGTTAAAAAATAGGTTAGATGCTTAAGCCGCACACTTTTACCACAAATTAAGTTCCTTATAGTAGTAAACAAACAAAAATACGTTAATGGTATGTCGAAACCTTATTATATGGTACCTTCTGTGAACTCATGGTGGCTGCAGAGGTGCACCCTTACAAGTTTGAGTTATTCCGTGATGAGAAACTATTGACCTGCTATGGAGAGGAAGTTGAGGGGGTTAAAAGACTTATGTTCTCTGGTGGTGACATGGAAGGCCAGTTGGATCTCCGTCCCTAACTGCTCTTCCTTCAGCTTTCCGGTCACAAGATAATTGTTCTGAACCTGGCCCTTCCCAAATCGGCTTTTCTCAAACAGGCCCATGTTGTATTCCTCGAATCTGAACAAGTTGTACCTAGCCATTATGAATTTAATTCCTTGAACCAACAATCTACCTTTGTTCTCAGTTCAGATGAGAATAACGCAGGAAATGATTCAAAGATTTAGTTCACAACAAACAATTAAGGAAATCGGCTGCAAAAAGATAGTCAAGCACATGTAGAGGTTAACCGGGAAGTTGTTAAAAAATACAGGAAAAATTATCCTGGAAAAACATTAGCAGAAAAGTGGTTAAAAAACATAAAGAGAACCAACCCGAAGTTAAAAGAAATGTTGTACACACATATACTGAGGATACTGAGGATGTTTTGTGGTGTGTGTTTATTCATATATTTTTACAATGTAGTCATACCTTTTTGCTTGTTTTCTTTTCTTCTAGCCCTGATGAAGACTTGCAATGCAAGTCAAAACGTTGGCTTTAACGATTAAATTAAAATAACAATTTTATTTTGATCTGCTGAGTATCTATGACTGCCTACCCTAACTATCTACATCTCCAATAAATATTTTCAATTAATAGCCCCTCTGGGGAAGATATTTTTTTAATTTGCAAATTTAAGTGCTAGAAAATTTGTATTAACTATATTGCTATAGTGAAGGTAACCTAATATGTACTGTTGTTTATTAATATATTCATTTGTGAAATTTTATTTCTTGCCCTGATATTGTATATTTCTGATTGTAACCCTAATCATCTTACCTACTTATACAAGGTCAACCATCCTACACCATTAAACTTTAACGAATTATCTTTAAAGATTTATTGTACACATGTTCTTACCTTTTGCATATTTTGGAGGGCAATTTTCTAAACATTGTTCAAATAGATCTCTTGTTCTTTCAAGCTTACTTCCCCCATAACGCTTCAAAAATTTAGTTAAATATGTATTCCACACATCAAATACATTTGGCCATTTGAACAAAGCAATCCCCTTTTCATAAGTCTAAAACAGATCATAATAAGTTATAATTTTTAATGGGTTTTTTTGTCTTTGTTATTTCATTTCATAAAATAATAAGAGAAAATTTTAAATTTTGTATTCATAAAGAAAAAAAATATTATAATTTATTATAAAGAGATATGTTAAAACTATGACCAAATTATCTGGTTTAATGTACATCTGTATAGTCGTAAAGGAACATTTGTTCAAAGATACATTTTTTTTTCATTTAATTTCAATATTAGCTTATAAAGCCCTGAAATCTCTACAGAAGTCCTTAAAAAAAATACCACTAAAGGTTCTTTGAGCTATATAAGTCGACTGTAGCAAAAGTAATACTTTTAACACTCATCTCATTTAAGAACAGAAAAAGAATGTATAAAAAAATTATAGTCAGCATTATATTCACATATTAACAGCTGGTACTAAATAATTAAGGCTAAATGTACCCCCTTCAGTGAAGCGTTGGAAACAGTAGAATTTATTTCCGGATTTTCTCCGGAACGGAATGTCCAATTTTCAATCTGTAAAATTCTTTATGTATTTAATAAACACAGAATTCACGCTATGAAGCAATTTTTTTAAAAGTTCAATAATTAGGAAAATAGAACGTAAAAATAGGTGTTAAATTTTTTTTTTTTAAATATGAAGTTATAGCCAGTTGTAGGAATGTTTACTGAAACAAATGACACATTCCAACTATGGAAATTAAAGGGCACAGTCAATAAACAGACAGACCTCGCTTTTGAAAATTCTGAGAGGCTTAAATCTTTAGAAGAGCGGGCCAAAAGACAAGAGGAATTCATTGAGAAATTATTAATGGAAAATAATAATTTGAAAGGATATATAAAAAAATTAGAGGTGAGGCTAAATCAAACTGAGCAGGCTCAGCTCTCAAATTCTCTAGAAATAAGAGGTGTTCCTTTAAAATCTGGAGAATCAACAGAGGGCATAGTTTGTTCTATCGGTGCAGCTCTGGGAATTAAACTCAGCATTGAAGACATAGACCTAGTTGAAAGGAAAAGACAAAGAAAAGAGGATCCTCGGCCACCGTCAATCGTAGTGCGCTTTGTCCGCCAGATGACCAGAGACGAGGTTATTCGCCTTCGAAAAGTAAAAAGAGATTTTAGCACAAGACACCTCGGTTGGGAATCGGACGAAAAAATATACGTCGGCGAAGAGATGACCTGCGGTAACCGGCAGCTTTACTGGCTAGCGAGGCAGAAGAGGGCGGCTGGCAAAGTGAAGTACGTATGGTTTGCGCGAGGAAGGGTTCGCTGCCGGCATGACGATGGTCAACCTGTTATGATAATTAACAAAGAAGAAGATTTAGAAGCGTTTAATTGACGGTTGATTGACTGTTACCCCAAAAAATTATTTTTTGTTTTTATATTTATTTGTTTAGCTTTTTAGGATTTGATATAGTTGTGTACATTTTATTATTGCTCACATTTATTTTAAACATAATTATTTATTCTTTAAATTACATATTTATTAATGATATTTTTCGTTTCATCATACTTTATTTATTATTATAAGCCAAGATAAATTTGGCAGGTTTCGTTTATTTTTTATTTCAGATTTTCTATGAAAGATTACTAGTTCATTTATTTTATTTATTTCATTGTTCTGATAGTACATATAATGTATATTGCCTTTTAGGAAATGTACCTTGCTTTTCCTCTCCAAATATTCCCTTTGCCCCCATTTTCCTCTGTAGCTTATCCTTTATTCAATCAATATGAATAACACCCTGTTGACCTGTCATGTTAACTCCCAATCCCTTCCTGCACATTTCGATGAATTTCATGATTATTTCCTTCACAATTTTTACCATATTGTTGCTGTCTCGGAAACCTGGATCAAGCCTCATATTCCCTCCTCATCGGTATCCATTCCTAATTATATCCTCATTCGTCATGATCGGGTGGAACGGACAGGTGGTGGCGTTGGTTTGTTCGTTCATGACAGTCTAAGGGTTAAAATCCTTTTCAAATCTCCGTCAACTGATACACCTCACCTAGAATATCTTTTCACAGAAATTTCTTCTTACTTGTTTACCCTCCTCTATGTCATAGTGTACCGTCCTCCTCAAGTCAAATTTGACTCAACCTTCGAATCTTCACTTTTTACCAATGTTCCCGCTTACAATAACATAATAATAGCCGGTGATTTTATCACAAATCTCCTTTCTGTTTTTTTTCCCCCCCGGCTATGGTGGCACCTCAGCCTTGAGGCTCATTGTGCCTATGCCGTTTATCCTGTACTATTTTAGTACAGTCCTAGTGTTTTCATGTACCCTATAATCCTAATAGGGTCTATGTCCACACTCGGATCTAGGATGATTTCTTCCCCAAAATGAAGAAACCTCCTCCTTGCCAGGATATCGCATTTGCATATAATGTGGTAAGGCGTTTAATCCTCTCTGTTGCAGAATCTGCAGTTCGGTGAGGTCTTGATTTTCATTATGCAGAGATGTTTGTTTAATCTGCAATGCCCTGTATACATTTCTGTCAGGTATTTGAGCTTGGCTATGTCAAGATTAAGAAGTCGTGTACTTCTTTTCTTGCAGTGCCCTCCCAGAAACAGTTTTGACTGTCTCAGTTGTTCCATTTGCCAGTTCTGAGAGGCGATTCTGTTACAGAGCCTTGCAATTTCACTTTTCACAAGGCTCTAGGCTATACCACAGATAGGTTCGGGAGCAGTGGGATTGCTGTCCGAACCTTGTCTGGCCAGTTCATCAGCCTTCTCATTACCTGTTATGTTCGAGTGTCCTTTCACCCATTCTATCCAGATTCTGTTATTAACAGCTAGCCTGTTGAGGTATAGTTTACAATCCTCAACAAGCTTAGATCTGGTTATAACATTTCTCAGAGCCCCCAGGGCAGCTTGGCTATCTGAGTAAATCTTAATGGTTCTGTTCTGTGTTCTATCTTCTATTAGTTGTTGTGCACAGTAACAGATTGCCATTACCTCAGCCTGGAATACTGAGGTATACTTCCCCAGGAGGAGAGATGTGCTCTTATTGTCGCTCAATCTCCATATTCCTGCTCCTGAACCTTTCTTGGTTAGGGAGCCATCGGTATTTGATACCATTGCATTTTAGGTGTTGCTTCCCGATGTCTGTTTCCACATTGAAGGTAATCTCAATGTGTTTCTTTATCTGGAGGTCTGAGTTCATTTTGAGCACCTCTATTCCCTCCATTTTATTTAATAGCCTCTTATGCCCGTCTCTTCTAGATGGTTCAAAGAGCAATCCTTGTTTAACAAGTTTGTACATGGAGAGCATAGCTTTCGCTTCTACCTCCAACTGCAATGGCTTGAGGTTTAGTATAACCTCCATTGCCGCAGTTGGAGTGGTTCTCATGGCCCCTGTGATTAGGAGGCATGCCAGTCTCTGTACTTGGTTTAGTTGGACTTTAGATCTTTCCAGTCCCGCTTTGTGCCACCACACCACAGTGGCATATAATATTGAGGGTCTGATTACCATGGTGTAAATCCAATGGACCACCTTTGGTTTCATACCCCAGGATTTTCCTACTGCCCTTTTGCAGGCCCATAGGCTCCTTAGAGTTTTGGACGACACATAATCTATGTGTCTGTCCCATTTTAATTTGTTATCCAGATAGACTCCCAGGTGCTTAACCTGTGTGCTAATCTTAATCTGGACTTCATTTAGTTTCGGTGGTCTAATGACCACCTTCTTTCGGTTTGTAAAGATGCATAGTTCTACTTTATTCGGGTTGATGTTCAGACCCTTGTTGTCACACCAATCCGTCAGTATCCCCATGCATGTAGTAAGCAGGTCCGATATGGCAGCCTGATGCCTGCCACCCACCAGGATAGCGATGTCATCCGCATATCCCTGTGTGTAGAACCCTGCTTTGTTAATGTTATTAAGTAAGGAGTCTACCACCATGCACCAAAGTAACGGCGATAGGACCCCCCCTTGTGGGCAGTTGTGGGGGAGTTGAGGTGGCATTATCCAAGTTTTCGGCGACAATACTTCCTTGGTTCCTTTCTGTTCCAATTCTTAAAGTCCAAAAACTAAAATGTCGTACATTTACGACATCCTTGCCCTTCGTTCTTCCATTCATCTTTTGAACACCAGATCTCAGCCTATAGATTTGTATATCCCTTCTCATCGAACTGTTTCCTTTATTAATCGTGCAGCTTTATTCTGTAATTCCATACCCATTTCGATCCGCAATGCTCCTTCTCTCACTTCCTTTAAACATAATTTATTCATCTACCTCCTCAATTATCAATCTTCCGAAACTATGTAATAATATTTTAGTGTTAGAATATTTCTTTTATTCTATTTTATTTTAATTTTCTTATTTACTAATTTTGTTTTTCTTATGTAAACTCAAAGACTTGTAGTATATAATTTACACTCTATATATGTTGCTGCCTGATATGTATCCAGCCAGACAATAATACCTTTTTATTTTTCTTTTGTGTTATTCTTAGGGGACAAGGTGTCCCAGAATAAAGATTATTTTTCATTGTTAACAAGCGCATGGAATTGGTTCACCGGCTGAAACGGTCTCATCCTTACCGAAATTACTCTCAAATAGATATTCCTCGATTTGTGAAGAGCCAAAGTAAAATTGTATGATTTGTTTTCTTGTTATTATTATTTTTTATGTGTTGTCAGATTCAGTCTATGTAAAATTTCTCATTTTTAGAAGTAGGAATAAGGCAATAAAAATTATTTTCTTGAATTGATAAAAGCTGAATTAAAGTTGTATATATATTTTGATAAATTTATCAAATGTTTTATTAGTCTATTTATTATCAAATAAAAAAAACTACATTTGGTGACCAGATGAAGTAAACCAATTCAAGTCATATTGGTATAAGAGGTAATAATATGGCTGATAAAGCAGCAAAAGAAGTTCTAGCCCTCCCAGGACAGCACCAGAACTTAGAGAGAAGGTATCCCAACAGTGGCAAACATCGTGGGATCACAGTCCACCAAATATACTCAAGGCTATTAAGAAGGACATAAAACCATGGAGCAGTTCCTACCGCAATAATCGCAGAGAAGAAGTGATCCTAGGGCGATTAAGAATTGGCCACTCCAGAACAACACACCTTCACCTTATAACCAAAGAGGCTCCCCCAATCGAGAAATGTGTGGCAATGTTTTTTCAATAAACCATATGTTTACTGAATGCACTTACTACACCAAAAGGTTAACCGAATCTGGAATACCTTGAAACATTTCAAAGGCGCTGGGCAACGATGAAAAAATAATTGAAAAAGTGATAGCCCTCTTTTATACAGAAAAGCTATATTACAAAATATAGATAAATTTCTATCAAGAACAGACGAGTGTTGATGAGTTTTACGCTCAACTCTGAAATAAATAAATAAAATAAAAAACTACATTTTGTTTATGGAATCCTGATTTTATTGCGGTATCTATACCAAACATTGGCCCTTTTCACTGACTAATTATAGCTACAAAGGTTTGTAAACTTTTATTTTCACTAGAAGCGTTTGACGGTCCAACAAGTTAAATGTCAACCATGATAATTAAAATATATTAAAAAACAAACAAAAAACTTTTATTATAATGTGTTGTACACTACTTTGAAGATCCGAAAAATCATGAATTGATACTAGCTGCATAGTTAACTTATAGTTGTGATAAATATGTCTTTTTATAAAGTCAACAAAGGAGTTATGGTCTATTTATTTTTAAATAGAGAAAAAGTTTTGTTTACGTACTGCAGGAAATCTAACACTATCTGACCCTTTTCACCGGTAATGCATTAGGGACAAATAATATAAAATATTTCAAACAAATTTTATAAGTTACCTAGCCTATAGGTATTTATGTAATTATGTATAAATTTACATATACAAAGACATATGTGAATTTATTACCTTGTATCTACATATAAATTTAGGTAGCATGTTGGTATATGATGTCAAGCCCATAGTACAGAAACCAGGTAAAAGATATTCGGGAAAATCCAATAGCAATTGAAAATATTTCCTGTTCAGAACAAATTGTATTTTCGTTTAATTTCTATCATTGTAAAGATAGAGCATAACAAAGAAGAATAATCTATTTGGCTAGATTTTTATAGAAATAGTTCTAAATCCAAAAAGAATCTCCGTGTATCTGCGTTGGAGATATACGGAATGAATGTAGTGATTAACCAAAAAGGACCACCCTGTTCTATGATATATATAATATTTGGAATTTTATTGAATTTTGAATTAGGCTATGTAAAACATCTATTGGATAAAATGAAGTTGTTACCAGACAATGGTTTGATGAACATAACAGTAAAAAAAATACTAGGTTTTTAGTAAGTATGAATCTCACACTTCAGAATTTTTTAATACTTTTTCTTGGCGACGTATTAGATAATTTTATCAAACAAAACAATTTTTTTTAAATACAATTTTTTATTCATGAAATATTCTTATAAAATTAAAATCAAAATGTATAACTTAAAAAATATAAAAACAATACAAAGTGATATGCTGTTCGATAAATCATAAAGGAAGAAAAAAGCTTTGAACCTTACTGTAAACTAAGTTTTTCTAAATTCCTACCGAACTTTAATTCATCAGGTTCCAAAGAATATGTATAAGAATCCAGGGCATCTGTGATATTGGAAATCACTTAGAAAGTGTATTACCGAACCACATGTAGTTGGTGCAGTAGTTGAAAATTTCAGCTAAATGTGGAAAACTAAACACCTGCTTTGGTCCTAATGATTACTTTACAGTTTGAATTCCGTTGTTCGGATAAAATAATTTGTGAAATAAATTCCTCATCATCAATGCCAAAATATTTATTCAGATTGATGAATTAAGTGCCACTTCTATTGAGATTATTTTATTTGAAAACTAGTTTCGAATGCTAAACATTCATCTTAAGTTCTAAAACATACAAAATTTTTTCAACACATCAGTACTATGTAACATAGATTATATATACTAAAGTTTTTTAAAAAGATAAGACAAGAAATCAAGCATAGGCACTCACCTTCCAGGTAACTAAAACACTGAATTTGTGAGAAGTAAAAGGGGGAGGCAGGTAGGTTAAGTTTTAGAAACCCCATTGGTATCGGTATGTTGATGACATAATTTGCCTATGGTCTGGGACTACCAGACAAATCAATAGTTTCTTAAACGAAATAAACGAAATCCACCCTTCAATTAAATTCACACTGGAGTTAGAGAACAATAAAACTTTAAATTTTTTAGACATAGAAATCTCCATAAACAATAAACAACACGAATTTAATATATACAGGAAACCCACACACACAGATATAGTTATAGACAACAATGGCAGGAGACTACTAACACACAAACTCGCAGCATTTCATAGCATAATATACCGCCTTTTAAATATACCGCTAAATGAACGAAATTATAACAAAGAAATACAAACAATTCACACTATAGCTAACAACAACGGATACAGTGAAACCACAATCGATAATATTTTAAGAAAACAAATACATAAAAAAACTATAAATAATATATACAAAACACCTCCAGAGGATAAAGCTATCCCTAAAAAATATATTTTGATACCATACTACGGCCCAATATCCGCTAAAGTAGGGAAAAAATTAAAAAAATTAGGTTTAAACCGTGCATTTAAAATAGATAAACCATTGTCATCATACTTCCCTTCACCGAAAGACAAAATAGACCCTTTCCAAAAAAGCGGCATACACGAATTAAAATGTAATGACTGTGAAGCAAAATACACGGGAAAAACCGGACGATCTGTAAATCAAAGAGTAAAGGAACATATAAGAGCATACACTAATAAGACCCAAAATTCCAATTTTGCTATTCATCTAAATGAAAATAACCACAAATTTAATAAAGACTCGGGAGTAAAAATATTACATCAAGTAGAAAATAGCCTAAAATTAAATACTTTTGAATCACTAGAAATAATAAAATCGTTTAAAACCGATCCAGATTTTTGTTTAAATGATCAGATTAACATATCCAATAGCCCCATTTTAAATTTGTTTCCCATAGGAACGGAAAAACCCAATGAGTCATAAGGGAAACCCCATTGTAAATCTAAAACTTAACCTACCTGCCTCACCCTTTTACTTCTCACAAATTAGGGTTTTAGTTACCTCGAAGGTGAGTGCCTATGCTTGATTTCTTGTCTTATCTTTTTAAAAAACTTTAGTATATATAATCTATGTAACAGTGTACTGATGTGTTGAAAAAATTTTGTATGTTTTAGAACTGAAGATGAATGTTTAGCATTCGAAACTAGTTTTCAAATAAAATAATCTCAATAGAAGTGGCACTTAATTCATCAATCCTAATTGTATTGATCCTTCTATATCATCATGCGTACCTCAAGTGTATTTATTCAGAGTATTTTTAATTACATAAAGTATTCCTTAACTCGTTTTTTGTTCCAAATATCATTTTTTGTTGGTTTATTATTTTTATCTCCTTCAATTAGTGTTTATAAATTTCATAGATATTTTAACTATGCTTTGAAAGGGTTTGTTTTATTTTAGTTTTTTTTATTATTAATGTTAATTACAGAAGAAAATATATTGCTATTTCGAATAATATTTCGCACACAGGTTCATTTTTTAAATATTATTTATATTCTAAAATGTATATCAAATTTTTTTGGTCTCTATTCTGTTGGTTTTCCCACTATTGGAGAGACGATAGATCAGTAACTGATTGGGAGCTGGGTTCTCACGGCCCGTCCCCCACTACGACAACATCAGGTAGTTTACTAATCACCCACCGCTATTGTTAAATGGTATTTTTCAAATTACGATCAACCTATGCAACTGAAAATGAATCTTTTTGCATAACTGTGTTCAATTATCTTATGACTAAATGGATATAGGCAGTTTTTTTTTTTTAAAAAGTCAATAATTTGCCAGATAATTTTTTTAATTCTCAAAATAATTGACTTAAAAAAATTCGGAAATGGTAGTGTGAATTTAATGGGGTTTTTTATTACCAAATCCGTTTAGAGATCTAATATTGATGATTCCCTTCACAAATGAGAGCGGAAATAAATTTGCCCCAAAAGTGCTGCTATCTCTTGAAATAAAATCTTACTAAAAATTGGGATATTTAGCCTTAAGGTGAAGCTATTTTTTTTTCTAAGCATCTTCTGCCTCTACCAGATCCACAGGGAGAATGTACAATGGTTAAACAACTGCTTAGTCCCAAATCCTCCCTCCCCTCTAGGTGAGACCTCCAAGCCTATTCCTGTAAAATCCTTATATCACACTTTAACATCGACCTACCTTCAGCGATTAGATTTACGAGAAAAGAATTTCCAGAATTTGGCAAGGTCCCTCAAATTTTGATGGTGTCTTAGATGAGAAGTGATGTAGTTGACTAGTTTGGAGATGAATATTCTTAAAACCAGAATACCTACTTTAAATTATTTATGTAACCAACATGAATAACTATAGTAAGCCTTTTAATAACTAAATTTTAACAAAGGGGGTAGCGGGATAAGATAACTCTGGCGGCCCCCACGGATTTTATTCAATCGAACCCAAAACCTTGAAGAGGGCCAAAAAAAAAAAGTTTGAGATTTTTTCCGACCCCCCCCCCTCCCTCCCAAGAAACCCCATAAGGGGAAAAACGTGCTTTTTTGATATTTGAATTTTTTTCGAGAGTTCAAATTAATTTTTAAGTGGTTCCAACGCAAGTAAAATTTTGTTTGGGATGTGTAGATGTTATAGCTCATATAGGGGTTTTCGAGGTCGCTGATCACGAATTTGATGTCAAAAATATATTTTGACAATTGACAGCTGTCAAATTGCAAAATTTTGTTTCTAATTATAAATTTATCAAATTCGTGAATAGCGACCTCAAAAACCCCTATATAAACTATTTTTCATATATTTAATTAAATATTGACTTATTCTGTAGGCCTAAATTGTATAATTTAAAATTTACGTTTTACTAAAATCGATTTGTCGCGGACTACAAGCAACCAAATTTAAGTTTATTGGCACAATGTTGAAGAGGAAGAGTGAGTGAATCTTTCAATGCTATTTAGGCTGTTTTTTTTCATTGAGTCTGCACTGAAATACCATAGAGTTTTTACTGAAAAATCCCGATTTTTAAATTTTTGTTTGGATATTAAGCTATGTTTCATTCAATTTTACATTAAAATAAAATCTGAAAAAATTCGGGGAACATCCACACATCCCAAACAAAATTTTACTTGCGTTTATTTATTTTATTTGCATTAATTTATTTGAACTCTAGAAAAAAATCCAAAAATAAAAAAAACCACGTTTTTCCCCTTATGAGGTTTTAGGGGAGGGAGGGGGGGTCGGAAAAAATCTCAAAAAATTTTTTTTTGGCCCTCTTCAAGGTTTTGGGGTCGATTGAATAAAATCCGTTGGGGCCGCCAGACCTATCTTATCCCACTACCCCCTTAATTTGCATTGAAGGTTTCAAGATGAAACATGAATGAGATGAAAAAGGTGGTGTTAGAGGGTGAGAATCTCAAACATGGCTAAGTACGGCCTAACCATGTCTTTTAAAGATTTCCCCTACTCGCACAAAAAAAAAAAAAGAAAAAGACACCTGAATTTTTAGAGTTGGGAAAATAGGAACTAAATTAAGGATTACGGTTGGAGACACTCGAAGTTCTAGCAAGGGCGCACTTTCCTGGTTGCGATGTAGAATATAACCAAAGCTCATTCCCGGGCAATAACGAAACCCCTAATAGGGTGAGTTGGGATAGAGCAAATGAGATAATAACTGGCAATAGAATTGCATGGGCAATAAACAGCTTCTTACCATATAAAGCAGCTGGAGTAGATGGCATCTTCCCAGCATTGCTGCAGAAAGGGCTATCTGTACTCAAACCACACCTCCTAGAACTACTAAGAGGAAGCTTGGCACTTGGTCACATACCAAACAAATGGAAGCTGGCCAAGGTCATTTATATACCTAAACCTGGGAAAGACAATTATATCAATCCCAAAGCGTTTAGGCCCATATGTCTGACATCCTTCCTGTTGAAAACCATGGAAAAGGTTGTGGACAGGCACATTAGGGACAATACGTTACTGCTGAGACCATTACACCACTCGCAGTACGTTATCAGGCAGGCAAATCCTGTGAGGTGGCCCTTCAACACCTAACATCCAAGATTGAAAAATCATTGGACCAAAAGGAAATAATGGCGGGCATCTTCATTGATATAGAAGGAGCCTTCGACAGAACCCCCCACTTGACAATAAAGAGAGCCCTGGAGGAGAAAAAGATTGACCCAATCATCCGCCAGTGGATATGCTCAATGTTAAAGGGGAGGATAATGTACTCCGAATTAGGAGACAGTAAACTGTGGGCGAAGCCCGCTGGTGGATGCCCACAAGGGGGGGTCCTATCGCCATTACTCTGGTGCATGGTGGTAGACTCCCTATTGAACAACATTAATAAAGCAGGGTTCTAAACACAGGGATATGCGGATGATATCGCTATCCTGGTGGGTGGCAAACATCAGGCTGCCATTTCAGACCTGCTCATTACATGCATGGAGATACTGACGGATTGGTGCGACAACAGGGGTCTGAACATCAATCCGAATAAAGTAGAACTATGCATCTTCACAAATCGCAAGAAGGTGGTCGTTAGACCACCAAAACTGAATGAAATCCAGATTAAGACTAGCACACAGGTTAAGCACCTGGGAGTCTATCTGGATAACAAACTAAAATGGGACAGACACATAGAGTATGTGTCGTCCAAAACCCTAAGGAGTCTATGGGCCTGCAAAAGGGCAGTAGGCAAATCGTGGGGAATGAAACCGAAGGTAGTCCACTGGATTTACACTATGGTAATCAGACCCTCAATATTGTATGCCACTATGGTATGGTGGCACAAAGCGGGGTTGGAGAGATCCAAAGCCCAATTAAATAAAGTACAGAGACTGGCATGTCTCCTAATCACAGGAGCCATGAGAACCACTCCAACTGCGGCAATGGAGGTTATACTAAACCTCAGGCCACTACAATTGGAGGTAGAAGCAAGAGCTATGCTCTCTATGTATAAACTTGTTAAGCAAGGATTGCTCTTTGAACCATCTAGAAGAGATGGGCATAAGAAGCTATTAAACAAAATGGAGGGAATAGAGTTGCTCAAAATGAACTCAGACCTCCAGACAAAGAAACACATTGAAATTACCTTCAATGTGGAAATAGACATCGGGAAGCAACACCAAAAATGCAATGGCATCAACTGCTATACCGATGGCTCCCTAACCAAGAAAGGTTCAGGAGCAGGAATTTGGAGAGCAAGCGACAACAAGAGCACTTCTCTCCCCCTGGGGAAGTATACCTCGGTATTCCAGGCTGAGGTAATGGCAATCTGTTGCTGTGCACAACAACTAATAGAAGATAGAACACAGAACAGAACCATTAAGATTTACTCAGACAGTCAAGCTGCCCTGGGGGCTCTGAGGAATACTATAACCAGATCCAAGCTTGTCGAGGACTGTAAATTATACCTCAATAGGCTAGCTGTTGATAACAGAATCTGGATAGAATGGGTGAAAGGACACTCGAACATAACAGGTAATGAGAAGGCTGATGATCTGGCCAGACAGGGTTCGGACAGTATTCCTACTGCTCCCGAGCCTGTCTGTGGCATAGCCTGGAGCCTTGCGAAAAGTGAAATTGCAAGGCTCTATGACAGAATCGCCTCTAAAAACTGGCAAACAGAACAACTGAGACAGTCAAAACTGTTTCTGGGAGGGCACTGCAAGAAAAGAAGCACACAACTTCTTAATCTTGACAGAGTTAAGCTCAAATACCTGACAGAAATGTATACAGGGCATTGCAGATTAAACAAACATCTCTGCATAATGAAAATCAAGACCTCACCGATTTGCAGATTCTGCAATAGGGAGGATGAGACGCCTTACCACATTATATGCAAATGCGATATGCTGGCAAGGAGAAGGTTTCTTCACTTTGGGGAAGTAATCATCCTAGATCCGAGTGTGGACATAATAGACCCTATTAGCATTATAGGGTACATGAAAACACTAGGACTGTACTAACAATGGTACAGGATAAACGGCATAGGCACAATGAGCCATAGGGCTGAGGTGCCACTAAAGCCGGAAGAAAAAAAAAAAAAAAAAAAAAAAAAAAAAAAAAGGATTACGGTTTTTATTAAAATTGGCTGTGGTTCTTAAATACAAATATTTACCCCCACGAATGCAGACATTATATATTAACTGTCAGCACCCTTTGAAAATATGAGTAAGTTTGTAAGAAACCTGATTATAACATTTTATTAAAATTGGCTGTTGTCCTTAAATACATGTTTACCACTCCCCCACCACCTACATATAAAAAAATTATATGGGTATCATGTTTTTTTATCAATTAGTTGTTATATCAAGGTTTATACAACATATTTATGTAATATATTTTAAAAATAATGATTGGTTTAAATATATAAAGATGCATTTACACCGAGCATTGTTTGCGAACGTTCAAGAATGTTCTCGAGCATCCACCATGTTCCCAACTAAACTTTAGAATAGCACCCGGGTTAAACTAATATATATGTTGCCCAAATGAGGTCCTTACGCTATCTTAAAACAGCATCCTTGAGGACAAAAACTAATTCTAGTTGTGGAAGGACAGTGGCCAAGGATGTCCTTTGGCCTCAAAAAATCGCCAGATCCTAGCAGATCTGAAAAACAGTATCCTTAAAGCAGGAGCCATCTCTTAATCCCGGAATATCCTTCCACCATCTTAAAATTGTAAAATGGTCCAAATATATATATTATTTTTCGTCCTTAAGGATGCTGTTTTGAAATATTCCAGGATTTAACAGTTTTTAAGATGGTGGAAGGATATTCCGTCGTTGTTAACACATTCTACGGGGGAATAAAAGCAACAAACGCTGAATCTATTTGTCGGTAAAACGGTGAATCATCAAATCATCTGTTCGGCTCAAGTGAGTGTTTACACCAACTGAGAATCTATTTTTAAATGTTTGCGAACAGTGTTCGCAAGTAATGCTCGCTTGGTGTAAACGTACTTAAAGTGACTTAAGCTTTATTGGGAAGAAAATTAGATTTAGGGTTGTTTTACAGTAGTGTTCCTTACTTCACTCTATTCACCTTAGAATTTATAACATATTAATATAATTATTGAAAAGTAATTAGGATAGTTAATATTAAAAAGTATTATTACCCTAAAAGCTTCTTCAAAATAATTGTGTTCTTCTAAGAAAAGGCCATAGTTGATAATAATTTGAGGTGTAGCAATTTTCAGATCAATTATTCTGTCATAAACTGATTTACAAGACTGAAAAAAAAAAAAAAAAAAAAAAAAATTAGTAGGGTAAACGCACCAGTAGCTGACATGCTTAAGGAAATTTCAATACATTTTAAGGTTTAAAAACTTCACTGGTGGTGCCTTTAATTTTTTTTCACTTTTATCTTGTAAAAGAACTTCTCCCCTTGCTTACTACACCTTAGAATTTTAAAAACATTCGCCCAATTATGGTATGCCATAAATAAATAAATGCCAATTTTGAGAAAAGTAACTTTGTTCCAGTAGCTGACAGGGAATTCTCCAGTAGCTGACAGGGAATGCTCCAGTAGCTGACAGGGACAAGAAAGTCATACAATAAATAGCTTAAACTTTAGCATTTCTTTTATTTTAATACAGGAATTATAAATTTACCATTCATTACAAAAGTAGGAACTTGAGTTTTCTATTTTTGGCTATGCACCTTAAATTCAAGAAAGGTAACTCATAAGCAGTTTCATACACAAATAATCTGAAACTTTTTATACTCATATCTAGTGTTCATCTTAAATTCAAATTGGGTAACATATTAGTTCAGTAAAATACCTATATACCAGGTATGCAAGTTTAAAATGTCGTTTTAATTCCAATAGAATGCGCTCTTAGCCTATTGAAGGATTTGCTTATCTCTAAACGCTATTTTGTTTGTTAGTCATTTGTTTACAAAAGTCAGTTGTTTTTAAGTCGTTTACGTGGACGTATCATACCTTTCTTTGGTGTTAAAAATGTCTAATTTTAAGCCAAATAAAGAGCATTTGCGGCATGTCATGATTTTCTTATTTAATCAAAAGAAAAAGGCATCTGAATGTCATCGAATTCTTGTTGAGACTTATGGCGATGTTGCTCCAACCGTCAGGACATGTGAACGTTGGTTTCAAAGTTTCAAACGTGGTGATTTTGATGTTACTGATCAAAAACGAGAAAATCGACCAAAAAAGTTTGAGGACTTCGAATTGCAATCTTTATTAGACGAAGACAATACCCAAACCCAACAAATGATGGCAGAACAGTTAAATGTCACTAGGCAAGCCATTTCCGATCGCCTGAGAGCTATGGGAAAGATTCAAAAGGTTGGAAAATGGGTTCCACATGAATTGGACGAACGACAGATGGAAAAACGAAAAACTGTGTGCGAAATGCTGCTTTTACGCCACGAAAGAAAGGGTTTTTTTTGCGTCGAGTTGTAACTGGCGATGAAAAATGGATTTATTTTCAGAATCCCAAACGAAAAAAATCATGGGTAACGCCAGGACAACCATCCACATCGAGTGCAAGACCGGATCGTTTTGGGAAGAAGACAATGCTGTGTGTGTGGTGGGATCAGAAGGGAGTAGTCTACTACGAGCTTCTCAAACCCGGCGAAACAGTCAATACCGAGCGCTACCGACAACAAATGATCAATTTGAGTCACGCATTGATCGAAAAACGCCCAGAATGGGCTCACAGGCACGCCAAAGTCATTCTTCAGCATGATAACACTCCTGCACATTCAGCCAGATTGACTAAGGAAACGATTTCTTCGCTTGGTTGGGAACTCCTACCCCACCCGCCGTATTCACCTGACCTGGCGCCTTCTGATTATCACCTCTTCTCATCAATGGGACACTCATTGGCGGAGCAACACTTCAACAATTTCGAAAACGTACGAAAATGGCTCGATGAATGGATTTCAAATAAAGATGAAGCATTCTTTTGGAATGGTATCCATATATTGCCCGAGAGATGGACAAAATGTGTAGAAAGCGAGGGTCAGTACTTTGAATAAAATATATTATACTTTTTTTTAAATTACTGTGTATATATTTTAAGAAATAAACGACATTTTAAACTTGCATACCTGGTATTACATAACTATATAAACATTTTTATCTATTAAAGGCTAGTACTTTGGTACCTTCGGTTTTCGTAAACAGAGATCACAATGAAAATTTTTAAACAACAATATTTATAGCAATTTTCAACAAGTTTTTACATCAAAAAGATACATTAACTGATTTAGGGAACTGGTACCTCATATTCAAGTTTTTGCCAAAAACTAATGGAGGAGGCAGATGTTCTTCTATTCTGATCACGTTTTCGTTAAGAATCCTAGGCTTATTTTCACTTTTCATGAACACATTCCGCATGCGATTCAATGATTTCAGTGCAAAAGCTGTGATTTTTCCATCTTGTTTACCTACAACTTCATACACTCTTCTTTTGTTCCACAGTACAATTATGACAAAAAATTTTTCATCGGCAATCGCTGAGCCAACAGGGTTATTCTGGGGTAATCATCTGTTCTCGGTGAGAAACTTGTTGCAGCGAATCATTGTGCTGTCCACATTCTTTGTCATATCTGGAATCTTCTTGGAAAGTCTTAAATTTGCTACATCGGTTGGGGCTTTCTTGTTCTCTTTGAGTGCGGGGATCCCTTTAAGAGAAGTGTTGTGTGCCTGAGGCTCTTCCAATATTTTCTTTTGATGATCAAAATCATTATTGGAATGCCAATAATTGTCATTGCTGTTTTGCAGTGTTAACACTCGAGGAATGAAATTTGGTACATCTGTATCATTAGTGAAGAGCATCTGAGGCACCTCAACATTCCTTTCTTCAAGATCAAAATTGTTGTTAGAATTAGAACCAGGGCTGCTGTTTGGAAGCATCACCTCCTGAAGGGAGATATTTGGTTCTATTGGATCGGTGATGAATAACTGAGGAACTTCATGATTATTTCTTGTCAAATCGAGTTCTACCTGAAATTCAATGGGCACAATGCTAGGAAATTGTGAATCATCTTCAAATCTAACTCTAGTTCTATCATCTTTAGTTACAGAGACTACTGATTCTGCACTATCTTCTTCACTTTCCTCAGTTGGAATCCACTCTTCTTCACTAGAAGATAACTTCTTCTGTTTCTTTCTACTCTTGGTCCCAAATTTGCCACTTTTATTTATTTTTAGCTCTTTTTTTTCTTGTTTTTTTCTCAACCTGTCAGCAGCTCTCTTGTTTTTCTTTACTTCATCTTCATACTAGGTAGGAATGAACATGTGAAAACCATTGTATCACACTTTCCTTAGTTACAGAAGCACGCGATGATGTAAGGTTTTCAGGAGTTCTAAAGGATAGGCGAGTGTTCCGTTTCAGAAATAGGCTAAACCACTTTCGACCAGGGCGGTCATCTACGAAGGAATTTTCTCGGCCCAATCCTTTTAATATGTGTTGGATGCTTTCTATAACCTGACCTGAGGCAACAGGAAAACCTATTTTTGCCATGTGTTTAATCCATGTCACAAGCAAATTTTCTTCATCACGAGACATGATAGAGGAAGGCCCCATTTTACGCTTTATTGGGTATTTCCCTTTCACTTTGTACAAGAGTGTTGTTCTAGGAACATTATTCTTACGAGCAGCACCAGCTACAGACATCCCCATGCGAACGTCGTCGAGAGCTTTATCCATATCTTCAGGACCATACTTTAAAATCTTTTTAGTGGGAGCCATCTTAGATTCTAGGAAACCGGCCTGAAAAATAGAAAAAAAAAAAAAAACCGGTGATAGAAGGTGTTCCAATAGCTGACATGTTTTGTTCCAATACCTGACACCCCCTGTCAGCTAATGGAATATATATCCGGCGTCAAAAATAGAATAGGACGGTGTAGAATAAATAATAAAATAGAAAAGTTAAATAAGGAAAAAATGGATAGAAGAAAATTATGTGAGGCACCAGTAGCTGACAGGGGGTGTCAGCCATTGGTGAAAACCAAATATTAGGGTCCAGTACCTGACACCCATTGCATTTTCTAATTCACCATTAAAAAAGGTTCAAAGCCAGATAAAACATGATCTATAAACACTCATTAGAAAAAACAAAACACTAATTTGATAATAAAACGGAATAAGTAAAGAGAAGAACAAGAAACCTACCTAGGTGTCCTAGCCGGGTGTTCTTAAGTTTTAAGGCCCTGAATGACTGACGGAGAACTTGCAGTTGTAGTGACCGTCTTTTATTACAATTACTGCTTAAATGAAGCAGGTTAGGCAACCTAACAATAGAGAAATGCATACAGAAGCTACGGCTTTGAGGGAGGTGGATCAAAAAGGCATTGAAACTTTATTATTTATATTTTTCGAAGAGGTTGTCAGCTACTGGTGCACCTGTCAGCTACTGGTGCGTTTACCCAGTAGCTATCCTACCTGTAATTATTTCTAACAATAAATGTACATAAATTTATCATTAAGTGATGAAGTGCGTACGATTAAGTTTTAGAAAATACAAAGTAAGCAAATACTTTCCATAGTTTCCGTCTTCCCCATATTTTTGGACTTGTTAAAGTTGGAGAGACCTGGCTAAGAAGAACAAACAAGATATATGATCTGTATGGGGAGGCGGATGTGATGACGCGCATCAAGCTTGGAAGACTGCGTTGGGCTGGCCATATTGCATGAATGACAGAAGAAGAAATACCCAAAAGGTTGCTGGCTGGAAGGCTGTATGGGGCAAGAGGAAGAGGCAGATGGGAAGACACTGTCATTCAGGATGCTCAGGAATTGTTGAACTGCACAGGATAGAGCTGCCTGGTGGAGGACAAGGATCACATCGGTCTGTAGAGCCATGGAGTAGTAGAAGTAGTACTTTCCACTTATATAAACTCAATAAAGCTACCTGAGATCACTATATTTTCTAGAAAAGATATGGATGTTTTAATTTAAATTAAAACAACGTAGCCGTTTATCTAACGAATCTAGACAATGATAATCACCAATTAGACCAAAACTGGTTTCATAGGTTGTTAACTGAAATTATTCACCCACATGTTACTACATATATCATCATATTCCTGTCCCCTCTACTACTACGCAGAGTGTGGTTTCCATTTGTAGAGCTTGGGCCAAATTTCTCTTTCCTGCACTATTTCTTTCCTCCTGCTCCAGTCCAGCCCAAGCATTCTAAACACTTTCTGCACTCCATCCTTGCAGGTAATACAAGATCTTCCCCAAGACATTTTTCTCTCCACTAATGTTTCATATTTGATCATTGCTATCCTTTCTTGATTCATTCTGAGGTGCCCAAACCATCTTAGTTTGTTTTCTTTTAAGATGGTTTCTACTGGTTGTACTTCGAGGTTTGACCTTAATATAGTATTGTAGATCTTGTCTCTTTTGGTCTTCCCCTTGATTTTCCTAAGGTATCTCATCTCCATGGCCTGGATCTGACTCATATGTTTTGAGGTAAATGCTCTGAAGAATAGATTAGAATGTGTAGGAACATAGACTTCTAAACAGATAGTTTTAATTTCTTCATTACCTCTCTTCTACTGAAGAAAGCTATTCGGATAGTGTAGAACATTCTTCCAGCTGCTCCTATCTTTGGTGCTATCTCCCGATCAATATAACCTCTTTCATTTAGCCAGTCATGAAGAGGTCATCAGCAAATGCCAGCAATGAAAGAAGAACAGGTAGGTTTCAATGCCATAGTTGGAATTGCTGAAGTTTGGGCTTAGCTCTTTTTAGCGCTCTGTCCAGCAACACAATACAACATATTACAACATTTATATAACAGGATATAGAAAAACAAGTTAATATATTTTAGGTTTTGAAATAGTAAGCTTCATTAATCTTGTTCTTAGATTCAAGGATCTTTATCAACATTAAAGGTTTAATGTGTGCATACTTAAGCTCAAAATTAAAATCTAATAAAATATATATCAAATTATTGTTAAATTGGATACCCAATTAAAAGTTACTACATATTTTATTAAACAAAATTTTACATTAATAACATTTAAATAAAATATTTACTTTTGATAATTAAATTTTTTAAAAAACAAAATCTACTTAATTCAATATAAATTTATTTATACTTAAATAAATAAATTAAAACTCTAAAATGCCAAGTTGATATCGATATCACTTATATCTCTCAAGAGAGTAGCTTGGTTTAAGAGTCATAATGAAAGAGAAGGATAAAAACAAAAATTACTTTAAATGTTCCAAAACTTTCTTCTAAATCAGCATACAATGACCATATCTTCAACGATTTATATAATCTCATTTGCACAGTTTCAGAATCATCATGATAATCAACTTTCCTAGCTGGCATCACTGTTGCTCTTTGAAGAATTTTTAATGCTTCATCACAGTTCCTAATAAACAATACACAGCAAATTACATTAACTACTATCAATTATGCATATATTATAAGAAACTTTATGGACTATAAATAAACATTTGGTTTTTAATCCAATCACCACCATAAAAAATTAGTTTAATAAAAAGTTAATCCTTATTTTGAAAAAGTAACTTGATTGACATAAAACATAATAATTGAATAAATCTAACAAGGGGACGTTTTGACTTGTAACACACAGATTCGAATGCCAATTATTTGTGTAGGTAGTAGGAACCTATAATAGTGCAAAACTAGAGTTATAGCCGCCAATGAACATTGGGAGTCAAGAAAATAAATAAAATATGAAAATCACATTTTCTTTTTTTCTCACCTCTCAGTCAAGATAGAGAAATGATTCTTTCACATTAAATTTTAGTTTGTATGCTATTTGAAATAAAAATACTTTTGTTACGATAAAGAAACGACCAGGCTTTAGGGTGCTCAAAAACTAAAAGAAAAAAAATTCCAATGAAATCTGCTTTAAATCAGTGGAAAATTTTGTTCATGAACACTGTCCTCAAATCTTGATTTAAAGCACCAAAAAACCCTTGTGTGTGAAAACTTATAGGTGAGGAAAATTTGTAAACTAAAAACTGATATAATTTTCAGATTCCTCATCTCAAAAAAAATGTAGAAACCAAAAATTTTTTTACCGCTAAAATATTGTCGGAATTTAGAAGCCAAGAATTGTCAATTTCTGAAAAAATGTAAATAATTTGTGATAACTCACATATTTCGCCCCCGATTGAAACCCAATTTTAAGGTCATCTAAAATCGGTAAAACTGCATAGTTTAGCCCAAATCTGGAGGTCGCAGGATTTTTCCTTATTGAGATATCTCAAGTTATAGTTGACCTTGGAATTTTTTGTTCTCATCTATTTTTGTTCATTAAAATCTGGAGTAAACCCAATGTTATAAGCATGGATACAAAACAGAATGAACGCTGATTCTTGTGATGCTATTACTATTATAGTCGGTTGTACACAACAGTTGTTATGGCCATTAGAAGTTGTTGATGAAATCTCAACTTCAAAATTTTAATGTCCTCACAAGGGGTAAAAAATCAATATTTTTTTATTTTGATAAATTTTCAAACATAAGGGTTTTTTGGTGTGTTAAATCGAGATTTGAGGTCAGCTTTTCATAAAAAAACGTAAATGAACCCTTAGAGCCAACTCAAGTCACAAGGAATTAAAGGGTAAGTCAAAGTAAACATTGATATAAATAGTATGAACAAAAACATTCTTATAATATTAATTATGAGAGTTGAAATTAAGAATTGTGTTTATGTACAAGGACTTTAGTAACAACCTAGTATTAAGAATATTTCTCCTTTTATTTTGAATCTTAAATTATAAAATTAGTTTCAAGTCTTAAATTTTTAAACATAATTTTAACATTGACTTTTTACATCCATTTTCCATTTTCTTAAATAAGTGAAATATATATATATTGAGAAAGAGAGAGAGAGTTTTTTCTCTACCTATCTCTAGCTTAAACTCTCTATTTTCCAATGGGTTGGAATGGATAAAACCTCTCTCTATCCAACATTATACCCAAGAAATAATAATAGAAACTGAATAATGTCAAAAACTGGAAACAAAATTTTAAAAAATTGTATTTAAAACTGGGGACAAAAAAAAGTACTTACTCATTTCTAATTTCCATTTCAGCCCACTCACACCAAACGGATGCGAGATCTTCAACTTTAGTGTATGGTACCTGTGTTCCTTTTTCAAGAACTATTCTAGAATCTTCTACTTGGCCATTCTCTTCATAGAATTTAGCGAAATTAACATACAGCATGTGTGGCTTACCAACAGCTAGTTTTGGATCAACTGTTTGGACAGCTTCAGTATAAGTATAAATAATCTGTGAAGACATACATAACAGTAGTTAACAGAGTGTCCATACATAAAATTACAGGGTGCTTTTTCAAATTAAGGCATAAGCAACAAAATGCAACTTGATGAGTGAAAGTACTGTTTGATTTCAACATGTCTAACAGTACATTTTAATGAGTGCACATTGTATAGAGAACATGTCTTAAACAGGACATAAAAGGCCAGGATTACTAACAAATTGTTGGTTAACAGTTTAAGTAATTCCATAATTATTTAAAAAAAAAAAAATGTATTCATATTTTTCTTCACATTTCAAGGGCTAGCAGGAACACAGTATATTGTATCTTTGTCTGTGATCGCTCCCACCTGAAAAACTGTGTGTTTTCCCCTTAACAACTTTGTAAATAATCTCTTTTTTACTTGAATAGTGTCATATAAACATTCTGTTAATTATAAGCTATCTGTTTACACTGCAATCTAATGTTGACAAAAATCAACTTTAATTGTTCTTTCTGACTTTTTAACTCAATCAATCGATTATAAGTTGAATAGACACAGCTTTGTGAAAGTAGGTTAGACCAAGCATTACAACAGAGTACATACGGTTGATAATAATGATATTCGAATGCTATAGAATAATACTAAATTACATACTAGTTAATAATGTTGAAATTCTGTTCAGGTTTAAGCAGGTTTAAACGTTAAAAATTTACTCAAAATATGATACAACTTAATTATAAACTCTTTATAGAATATTAACACTCGTGAGAATATGCAAATTGATTGTACTGCCAATCTTTGTTGTAATGACAATATCACTGTATCTAGGAAGATCATTGTTCATTGCATGTCTCCTTTATTTAACATATCAGTACTTTATATCTCCGACAGCGAAGCTTTCAAAGCTCTCGATGTGTGCACGAAACGGGCCGAAGAGAATGGCGGTCCCAAATGATGATGTCCTGGTGCTTAAACGTCTACAAGAGGGAATTTTTGATAAAATATATAATGCCAACAAACAAAAAACAATTAATGATTATTTTTCCTAGTAAAATTACATATATTTGTGTATAGTATTATTTATTACTATAATATGTAAGCATTTTTAATATATCTAAATACATTCATCCTTTTTTTACTATTACTCTTGATTATCCGAAATTCTGTGATAATCCGACAGTTTTGGTCCCATATGCGCCAGATTATCAAGATTGTAATGTATATTGTTTTTATTTATATTTTCTTCTTCCCTCCTAAATAGACATATCTACTAAAATCTAAAGACAAAATTCACTATTCCAACTGAAAATTTAAAGCATTTAATTTTTTAAAAATCTATTAGGTAATTGAACTAAATATAATACATCTATGACCGGTAGAGATACTATCCATTGGTAGGAAGCAAGAAAAATTTTTATATTCGAAGATCTTAAGGCCTCAATTTTTTCTCTTTTTCTTTAAATTAAAATTCTATTAAATTACAGTTGAGTTAAAATTATAAAATCAAAATTAATTAGAAAGGCATGAGTGAGTCTGAGATTTATTATTAGGTTCAAAACATTTTTGTATTAGACATAAAAAAATTCCATTGATAATTATGATGTAGAGGTATAAGAATAATTAATCAATAACTAAAAATAATTTGATATACTAACATCATGTGGTTTTCCTTCAAACAGTTGGACCCTTTTCAGCCATTCATGGACATTATGAGGATTTTGCCGTAACAGAACTGAATTTAGAAGTAATAATCTTCTCTCAATCAAATCTTCAAACCTTGCTAAGCGAAGTTCAATGTCTATATCATCTGAAATTAAATTAATGTATTTAAAACATGGAGTTGATTCATATATTTGAAAAATAGATCAATAAATATTCAAATATTTTCAAGAAATATATAAATATTTTTCCCTTTGTTTTTATCTTCTTCTACTTTTTAAGTAAAAATAGTGTAAATTCATTTCCTTTCATTTTGTTTATTTGAAGGAAAATTTTTCACTTGAATCAGTATTTATTAGCAAGTTATCTTGAAACAAATCATACAATGAAATCCCAAACCAACATAACAGACTTATCAAAGGGAACAAAAACGAAATGAATACCTAATACATTTTATTGATTCACATTTCATAGCAATAAGATTGATAATTATAGACCTATATCTCTCTGTTTGACGGTGTCAAAAGTGTTTGCCTCTATCCTTAAGCCTCTCACTGGGAAAATAATGGAGTTTACAAATGAGGATCAAGCTGGATTCAGAAAAGGGTATTCTGTGACCGACCACATTCAGACCATTAATCAAGTCATTGAAAAAGCGAAGGAATACAGGTTTGCTATTTATTTGTGTTTTGTTGATTTCCAAAAAGCGTTCGACAGCATTTTCCATAGAAGTATCTATGAGGCACTATGAGCGATAGGTATAAACTACAAATATATTCGCATAGTAATGCAGCTGTACAAAGATATGGAAGCATTCATTGGAAGATTTGCAGACGATATTGTTTTGTTGGCGAGCAATGCAACAGACCTCAAAATGATGATGGAAACTTTATTGGAGATGTATACAGAAGTAGGCCTCTCACCTAACTTTGATAAAACAAAGCTAATGACGAACGCGGAAAAGGTAGATATCAAAGTTGGAAACCCTAGTTTACAATACATAGAAGATTATAAATACCTTGGGCAGTTGGTCTCTTTTACAAATAAATCGTGGAAGGAAGTGGACAGAAGAACATCCATAGGATGGGCTAAGTACTGGTCATTGAAAGCAATAATGAAAAATGATTTCCCGAAAGAGATAAAAAAGAAAGTGTTTGATACCTGCATACTTCCAGTCATCTCCTTTGGTAGTCAGACTTGGTCCCTAACGAAAGCTCATACAAGGAAACTGATAAGCTGGCAAAGAGCAATAGAAAGAAATATGATAAAGATAAGTAGGAAGGAGAAGGTTAGGAGTTGTGTCATCAGAGAGAACACTGGCCTGAAAGACATAATTCACCATATCGAGAAACAAAAATGGGAATGGGCGGGGCACATCTTAAGAAGAACTGATAAAAGGTGGTCAATGGAAGTGACTGTTTGGACACCCTCTCACTACAAAAGGCGAAGAGGAAGTCAGTTGAAAAGATGGAGTGACTTCTTTAAGAAGAAGACCGGACCACTATGGTGGAGAATGGCAAGGGATAGAGAGAAGCCCATGTTCAAACTCACAGAAGAATTTTTTTTGTAAAAATGATAATAATTGTGGACTTACTTGTAAATATGTGAAATTTTTATTTTTATTGTATTTATTTGAATTTAAGGTTTATTTGTTGAGTTATGTACATAATATAAGGCTATTTTTATTATTATTTTTATTATTATTATTATTATTCATAGCTAGTTAGGATACATGAGTAAAGGCAGTGGGGAGTTAGAAAGTGAAACTCACAGCAGGTATTATTCATAAGGTTGAATATTGGTCTAGCAGTACAAAGTACCTTTACAATATTACTTATTTTGGTTATCTATTACATAGTAAAGAATAAAATACTAACCATCATCAGTAGGAAAAGCCTTCTGAGATACTTCTTCCATTTTCTTGCTCAAAGAAAGTTCTTCAAACTGGGCGTACGCATCAAAAACCTGAGTAAAATCTCTGACAGTAGTAACAGTTTGTATCGCTTCTTCATAAATGTCCCTTGCCTGGAAAATATTGAACATTTATATGCATTCATCATAAGTTCTAAAAACATATACCAAATTTAAAACATCAGCACTTTGATGCATAAATATTTATATATATTAATTTTTTTTTAAATAAGACCAAAATAAAACATGTTCATAATCACCTAAAGAGGCAAAAAGTTAAAGGACACTTAATTTATACATGTTTTTAAAATAAATATAAATGAATCAAACAATCTAGTTTATAGTAGTAAATTTAATTTCATTAAAATAAGAATTAATTAAATAAATTAAAACATACCTTTTCAAAAAGTCCACTTCTGATATAATAATCAGCTAAGGAATTCCATAAGTGGCCTAACTGGTCAGTATATTTTTTCAAACCACTTCTTATTATCGCATCTACATTCAGAGACCTGGAAGTGCATGTATAATTTGGTTAAAAACAATAATAATTAGGCCAATAACAAACAATAAACCTCAATTTTGCTAATAGCTTCTGACTGCAGATTATATTAAAGAATACCACTTTTTGCAGTGAATTTATGGCTAGATGGGTCTTTTTTTTACAGGGGAAGGCATTTCTACCATTACATATGGAGTATCGTTGGTTTATTCATATTTGTATATCTGTTGAATAGTGTTGAAAAATCATAGTTAGCCCAACAGATTGAATGATGTAATTACAAAGATTTGTAACAAAATATCCTACCACAACTTCATCACGATATTCAAAATTCACCGCAAAAAGTGTTATTCTTTAATATCATCTGCATTCAGAAGCTATTAGGAAAATTGAGGTTTATGTTCATTATCATTGAGTTTTAAACCTTACATTGAAAATCTAATAAAATAAATCCTAAATTATAGTAATAAAAAAATAAATGTAATAACATAGATCCTCTGATCTGACGTCACTTTATTTACAGTTTTCCTTTATTTTTTATATAACAATAAGTTTTCTTTGCTTTTTTTTCCAATGAAGAGTTTATTATGTTTAAAATACACATTTCCATTAAGGGATTGTCATAATGTTTTATTTACACAAGTAACTAATTTGTATGCCAAATAAGAACACCACGTTTTTTCGGTTTCAAAAGTAAATTTCGCCATGAAATTGAAACAAAATCATTATGTTTAACATATCAATCGAAAGCTGATTAAATTTGCAAGTTTTTGTAAAATTTGACGTTTTGTGGATAGTTTTTTCGAAAAATGGTGAGCGTTGAATTAAATACGACATTGTGACTTCCCCAAATAAGGTAAGCTTATTCTTTAGGATAAGCTGTTCTTTAGATACCAAGTTTGTAAAATTCAAGATTACAGGTACTCAGTTATTATAGAAAATTATATGCTAAATCCAAAACTGTGGTCAAAATTGGAAAAATATTTAAATAAAATGGAGATATTATAACTTTTATGAAAAAAAAGTGGTTTTCTCAAAAAAGTCTTTGATTTATCTTATATCTGTAACGGGTTGGAATAGAAAAGTGAGGTTTGCGGTATTTTGCTTCATTTTTGATCTAGTTTCACCCAATTTTTTTTTATACACTAAGTGATACTCACCCTGTATATACATACACACACACACATATATAATACTTGTTAAGGCCAAATTCATAATTAGGTACATGGGGTCACTTATTATTTAATTAAAATTAAGAGTATATAATCCCCTATAAACCCCAACAAACAAATAAACAAGAGTATATAATTGTTTTACCCCATGTACACCATAAGAAGATTACTATTAAGCATAAGACCTCATACAAAAGCTTCTATTTCAAGACTCCATGGTGAGTGTCCCATTCATTTTTTATGGTAAACACTCACCAGAAGATTATTCTTCGGCACAAGGCTACATAGAAGAGCTTCAGTTAGAACTAAGCTTCGGGGAAGATTACTCTTAATTATATGCATATTAAAGATTAAATATATGCATATTAAAGATTAGATATATGCATATTATTTATATCTGAATTTAATCTTATCAAATGTTACAATCAACATTTTTTAAATTGTGTCTTTGATAATCGAGGTCTCAAATTGCAAGAAACCTCGGCCATAACAATACTAGTACTATTAATTTAATAAGTAATAAGTAACAATGTGTTTTAAAACCAGTTTTAATGTACTGTAGTAGTTCAGTTCTGTTGAGTCAATATTTTAAATTCTTACTTCAACTCTAATACTAAATTTAAGGAATATATGTATTTGTATTATGTACTGTTCTATCAACAGTTGCCTTTTGATAGTTTATAATTTTGGAGCCCATGTATAAACCAGATCAATATTTTCCAGTAGCTAACAAGGACTTTCTTCTAGTGAAATTTGGGACTCTATGAATAAGCAGGAAGAGGTTTTCTCAACCTTTTCATTGAAATATTTTAATGAATTTAATCCTTCTCAAAAACTGAAGCCAAATCCTTTACAGATAGCCACAATTTGGGCACTAACTAACAATCAGACAGAAAGGTTAAAGAGATCTCTGTTGCATAAGAAATAAATTTTTTAAAACAAAAAAAAACAAAACAAGATATATCAATGCAGCAACAAATTGAAGGTTTTTATATAAGTGATTGAATTTCAGAAACTTAAACTGAAATTTAGGATTTGAAATTAAAAAAATATGTTGTCTTAAACTAAAGAAAAACAATTATTTTTCTGTTTTTATTTTATTTGTTTCTATCAATTATGTTTTGTTTGAGTCTTTTTGATCTTCTATAAAAACTCGACAACGCGAAGTAGGAGAGTGAACAAATTTACTTCAAATTATCAATTTTTTGAGATAACCAATTTTTGAGACATCAAGTTCACAAAAAATATTTCTTTGAGTTATTGATTTTTTTCTAAAATACACAAGCACACGCGCGTGCATATATATATATATATAAAATATTTCAACTCAGATTGCACGTTTCTGTGAGAAATATTATATATATATATATATATATATATATATATATATATATATATATATATATATATATATATATATATATTCTCACAGAAACGTGCAATCTGAGTTGAAATATTTCATACTTTAAAATTTGCAAATAAACTTCTGAAAACAATTTTATCATTAAAATAATATAAATTTATGACAAAAAAGACTATATCAGCTCATAAACTACTATATGATTGAGGTGAGGGAATGACAGTCAATTCGAGGGAATGACTTCAGGGTTTCAAATTAATGTTCTACTTATTGAATGACTTTAACAAGTGAGCATTATCCGACACTGTTCAGAAGGATATTGGAGAAACTAGACTGAAATTGTCTTTTCTGTAGTAAAATTCAGGTGTATGAAGGGAAATATATTGCCGGTTTCCACCGAAGTGTACAGCTTGGATTTCGGAACTGTATTTAGTTAAATAGTTTTCCGAAAAGTCACAATGAAAAATGACTTCATCTTCACGGATATTTCTTTTAAAATCCTTTATGGCTTTCTTTTGATGATAGATGTTGCCTTCCTGTCTAAGGAACTTAAGCGTGGTATTTTCTAATGCTCGGATCAGTTCAATCAATAGTTTTTAGTTTTCTTACTTTTGGCATTCAGTTGCTCGTCTTCAATCGTTTGGTTTTGTCTTTATACTGGGCTTGAGTATTTTTCCATTGTTCAAAGGAAAAAACTTCTGTTCCGTCGAACTCTCCAACGTGTTTTTTTTTTTATCAACATCCTTTCGAAAATTTTTAAGTCCATTAATGGCTGTCGCCATTTGTTTAAATAGTCTCGACAAAATGCATAACATTTTTGAATTTCGTTCAAGAAATTAAAATTTCTTTAAAAAATTAAATCTTTTAAACTGGAATTCTTATGGCATTTTTTCACAAAAAAGTGAATTTAAAATATTTCTAGAATCAAACTCTATCTATATAGCCTGTATATCTGAAACACACCTATCAAGTAATATTAAATTTAATATACCAGGATATATAGTTTTGAGAAAAGACAGGAACAGCTCGAGAGCCTCTGGCGGAGTAGCACTCATCATCAGAAATAATATTAGCTTCTCCGAAAATATTATTCTCAGCATATTTAATATCGAATTTATATCCATCCGTCTAAACTCTACTCCCAGCACTGTTATCACAGCCGTATATAAGCCTCCAAATAAAAAGCTCAAAGAAGAAGAAATTCTTAAATTATTACCTCCGAATGAATTTACTTTACTATTGGGTGATATGAATTGTAAACATATCTACTGGAGGTGTCGTAAATCAAACTCGAATGGTAGTAAATTACTAGACATTTGTTCTAGTAACAATATTCAAATTACGGCCCCTCCTGAACCTACATTTTTTAGAAAAGGGTGTACGCCTGACATATTAGACATTATGCTATCAACAAATATCAGCCTACCTGTAACAACGAAAACAATAGCCCCTCTAAATTCGGACCACATCCCATTACTAATTCAGTTCTCAACCGAAACTCCTGAAATCATCACTTGGAGTTCCACGATTAAAGGATTCATTAACTGGGATATGTACAAACAATTCATGGAGGACAGTGAATACGAACTAAAAATTCAAATTTCAAAAAAATATGGAACAAATTAAGACGAACTGTCAAAACAGAATTAGAAAAATTCACTTTTTCACAATATAAAAATTACGTTACAAACCTGAATCCAAATGAACAATCCCTATGGAAGGATACGAGACGTCTGCTAAACAAACACGAAAAAATTCCAAGCCTATTAGAAAATTGTGATTTCATAACTAACGATGTGGAGAAAGCTGAAGCCTTTGCAGACTATTTTGAAAAAACATTTTCTATCCCTACAAGTGAAATAGGTCCGCCAAGAAAAAATTTAGCATATTATGAGATAAATGAATTTGTATCAATACCACCAGCAACAGCACAACGTCCACTGAAATTTACGACTCCAAAAGAAATTTTCGAATTTATTACAAGACTTGAAACAAAAAAAAGTCCTGGTCGTGATCTAATTCCAGCTATTGCCATTAAAAAATTACTGAGAAAAGCTATCATTTTAATAACTTCAATTTTCAATAGTTGCTTGCGGACTGGTTATTTTCCTGATAATTGGAAAAAGGCTGAACTGGTAGTTATTCACAAGCCAGGGAAAAAGGTCAAACAAATCAGCAGTTACAGGCCTATAAGCCTCTTATCAATATTAGGAAAACTTTTAGAATCAGTTATAAAAAGCCTAACTACATTTTTTCAAGATATAAGCGTTATTCCAGATTTTCAATTTGGATTTCAGATCAGTCATTCCACAGCGCACCAACTATCACGATTATCAGAATTTATAGTAAACGGTTTTGAAATGAAAAACACACTTGTCAAATTTTTAGATTTTCAACAAGCATTTGACAAGGTATGGCATCAGGGTCTTTTATATAAACCTAAATCAATAGACACTCCAAAATATCTATATGATATTCTACATTCTTTTCTCAATAACCAAATCTTCACCGTCAGAATAAACAACACAATCTCAACCACCAGACCTATCAGTGCCGGTACTGCACAAGGATCACTTCTATCGCCCATCCTCTTCAACTTTTATCATCACGATATCATCCAATCGTCTGAAACCTCCATAGCTATGTTCGCTGATGACACGGCAGTTTTTTCCGAACACGAAAATATAACAATAGCTAGAAATACACTTTAAACTCACCTTAATGAATTAGAAAAGTACTTCGACGAATGGATGATCAACCTAAATATTCAAAAATGTATTGCCAAAATTTTTACCCTCAGACGACCAACAGACCCACCGGAACTGGTTCTAAATGGAAACAGACTTCAGTGGAATCCATCTAATGAGGCAGTAAAATACCTTGGTGTTCATCTATATTGTCGCCTTACCTGGAATCACGACATCAATTTTAAACTTACACAGACCTACGCAAGGCTGTTAAAGCTGTACTCGATAATAAACAGAAAATCCACTCTTATAACAAATATAACTATCTTAGTCCACAAAACGATACTTAGGCCATTAATGATGTATGGTTGTGAAGTGTGGTAAGCTGCATCCTCTACCAAACGGAAAAAACTACAATCTTTCCAAAACAAGGTCCTGAGAATTGCTGTAGATGCTCCCTGGTTCATAAGAAATAGTCAACTACATCGTGAATTAGAAATAGAATCAATGAACGATTACATCAAAAAATGCTAAACCAGGTTTCATAGCAAGTTAACAGCGGTTAAAGGTGCAGTAGCTTTCAACATAGGAGCTTAAACAACATTCCGCAGATTGAAACCAAGACTAATGCAAGACGTCCTGATGTAAACACCATTGATATTTTATTCAGTATTTACTTCTTCTTTACAACACCAACTACTGCTCTTATTACTACAATTTGATTGTATTATTCGTTATTTCTTTCTTCATTTATTTATTTTGTCTTTATTATTATTCTCTTATATTTTTTTCTGTTATTTTTTTTTTATTATTAATTTTTTGTTAAGGAACTGATGTTACCGTATATTACTAGTATTATTATTTATCTTTTATTTCTTTCTTTCTTTATTTACTTCTATTTGTTTATTATTATTATTATTTTATTCTTTATTTTTTATTGTTACTTCTTTGCACTTTTTTTTTGTTATATACTTCCTCTAAAGTTACAATTATTCAAAAATGATTAGAAAACGTATCAGTTATGGGTGTCTCTTGCACGAGACTATACCCTTCCTTCTACTATTGTTAAATCATTATTAATATTGTTAAACCATCCATGTAAGGCTTACCAGGCCGATCTGGAAATAAAATAAATAAATAAAAAAAGAAATCATTTCTCTTCTCTTCGCTATTACAGGTGGAGATTAATTCTCTTTCTTTAAGTGGAACAAATTTTGCTTCTCTCGCTTTCAGGGTATCATCAAGTGTTTCCAAAATGTTTCCGATATCCATAACAGAATTGTTTTCCCTCTCAATTTCTGAAATTTTAGATTGAATAATGGGCATCAAGGAATGAACGAAAAACAAATAAGATTCGCACAATTCATTTTCAAAAAAATTAATAAGGACTGTTGGCAATTGTGGAGTTGACAGGAAACACATTTTCAGAGGCTGATACATTTTGAGAATTCTGTCTACTGCCGGGAAAAGGCTCAGCCACCTTGTCTTACTGTGCGACAGAAATTTCTCATAGTTAACCTCAATGTAGTCGCAATGTTGGTTTCATGGTTTTCAATGCTTTAGTTGGAACAGTATAAATGGAAAAGTAATTGAAGAGTTTTATCACCAATACTTCAACATCAATTTTCAGTGCGCCTGTTCCATGCTGCACGCTATAGTACACTACAGTACATGAGCTGGGCATTCTAGTTTAATAATATAATTATTTAAGTTTAATAATATAAATTATCTAATTTATTTTGATTTTGTAGATTTGCGAGCACATTTCTTCCCAGTGGTGGACTATTTATTCCACCAGAATTTACGTTAGCATTGTCCTCAGTGAATGAGATGGACTTTTCTAATAAATCATATTTTTGTAACGTGCTCATTATAATGTCCACAATTGTTTCGGATGCTTCATTTGGGGTACTATGAATATCCAATAATTTTGTTTGAATTCCTCCATTCTGGCAATCAAAATACAGAATCATAATAAGGAAAATTTTTTCGGAGCCATGGTTGCTTGCCTCCGTAGAAATTCCAAGATAGTAAATATTTTTCAAGGACGTAGTCAAATTGTTAACAACCCATTGACCCATCATCACACCATTGATGATTGCTTCAGTTTTCGTTCTTGAGATCTGGTTCGCAATATCAGAGTCGGGAAATATTACTTTTATCAGTCGCCCAGTACACTCCATAGAATTATATGATTGGTGATGTTTAACGGTATGAAAAGCTAGCATACCTTCAGCTGCAGACTGTTTTTGTTTACTTCCTGAAGACGATGATACAAAAACATCAGTGAGTTTCTTGTTAGTATTCACAGTCGTAAGTTTAGTTTTGTGTTTATTACTACTAATATACGTTTCAATATCGGTTATTCCTTTATGTTTAATAGATATTTTACAGTCACAAATCATGCAATAAGCTTCAGTTGCGACGAAATGCTTTACACTTTTGCAATATAGATATTTATGTAAAAACAAACACAAAATTGTAGGTTGGCAAAGTTGCCTCATCTTGACCTTACTTCTGGTGCAACTTCGCCAAATTATATTATAAACCTAAAGAAAAACTAAAATTTACATTGTTGAGTTGTTCTAAATAAATATTAAATTATGTATTAGACAAAATGAAGAGTTATTATTTACTTTTAAATGTATGAGCAGGATGCGACACTTTGTAAAGGTATCAAAACCAACTGTTACAAAACTAGCAAAGAAAAACACTGATAAAACCTGTAAACATTGGATAAATCTGATTAAACATTTTTAAAAAAAACTTCACGAAGTGCCAAACAACATTTTTTTTTTAAACTGGCAAAGTAGTTTTTTTTTTTGCTCCACATGGCAAAGTAGTCCCAGTTTACGGTAACTATGAATGGTAAAATTATAAAAAAAAAATTAGATGAATAAATATCATACATGATTTTATAAATATGTAATAAATCAAGAAAAAATAAAAAGAAGCAAAAATGTGTATTCAGTATAAATAAACTATTCCTTAGATAATTATAAACCAAATGAAAATAAAAATTCTAGATGGGAGGTAAATAACTTCTTAAAATACAAATTTAAGGCAAAATTTTAGCTTTTCTAAGGTAATTCACAAATGATAAATAAACTCAAATAATAGTTCAAATACCTAACTTCTTGAGGATTTTTAGATATTAAATCACATAATTCAGTCCATAATTGATGATTTGATTTTCCATGTTTTGAAACAAAATCATCAGTATTTACAATATCTGCCAATCTAACAGCAGCCTCATCTAGACGACTGATGGCAGTTAAGTAATCAATGTATTCTTCTGTATCTTCAGGACAAAGCTATAACAAAATAATAACTAATACATTTTTACAAAAGGAGATATAATTAATAAAACAATACCACTTTCATATATACCTTCAGATATCTTCGAAACACACGAACCGCAGTTTCTGGAATATTGTGCTTCTTTAAGAATTTTATATATAAAGGCCAAATGCGGTGATGTTGGGTGATAGGCAGTGCTCTTAAGGATCTATCAAAAACATGTCGTGCTTTAGTAATTTTACATTGATCGACAAGAAACTGACAATATTCCATCCATATTCGAGGCATCTTAAACCAAAAAAACAACAAAAAAAATCTTAACATCTCATAAATATTCTACCAAAAAGTACTTCAATGGTAAAACTAACAAGAGGACATCTCACAGATTTGAATGCCGATTTTTTGTGGGTAGTAAGGACCTATAATAGTGCAAAACTAGAGTTAGCCGCCAATGGGCATTGGAAGCTGAGAAAAAAAAGAAAAAAAAAAAGATGTAAATTACGTTTTATTTTTTTTTCTCAGTTCTCAGTCAAGATAGGGAAATGATTCTTTCATGTTAAATTGTAGTTTTGATATCCTATTTGAAATAAAAATACTCTCTAATTTTCTGAAGAAGCACGGAAGTTATGAAGTAACTTAGACTTTTAAATTACCAATAATCAAACGTAATCACTTAGATATAACCTATCTACCAATAATAATAATAATAATAAGTAACAACTACCTATTAACTTCAATCTTAGTGTAGTACACTAAAAGCTAAGAAATAAAAGCAATTTTTAAAAAATTAAACCGACTTCAAATTGGTAGATAGGTATACAAAAAACGAAAATCTACAGCATGCGTCGTCTCTGTTCTGGAAGGCGGACTTAACCAGCAATGCTGGGAATAGCCCAGTCAATGAAGGCAAGAAATTAGCCTTTGTCGCAACTAATTAGGGGAAAGCTGGATTTTTGCAAGGTGTTAGTATACAGGGTGTCCCGAATTTAAATGGCAAAACTTCAGGAACTTATAGGGGACTGAAAAACTAAGACAAAAAAGTCCTTTACGATATTTGCTCGTTATAGCTTAGTTTTAGAGAAAATCGCAAAAAAAGAAACAAAACAAGTTTTCATTTGTATACTTATTTATTTACATTTATAATTATGTTATGTTCTTTTTAATGTAAATATTGCTCAAAATGTCCTCTTGCACCAATGCAAGCATTACACCTAGCACTCACTTGATAAATTGCAGCTAAACATTGTTCTGACTATATTTAGTGCACTGCATCTATGAATTGGTCTCTTAATTGCTCTCTTGAGTTGATTGACACCGAATAAACTTTCTGCTTCAAGGTTCCCCATACGAAAAAATCCATGGGTGTCATATCAGGTGATCTGGGTGGCCAAGGTACTACTCCTCCACGTCCAATCCATCGTTGTGGATAATTTATATCAAGCCAAGCTCGAGCAACTCTGCTATAATGAGCTGGACATCCATCGAGTTGGAACCACATTTCAATCCGCTGCTGTAAGGTAATGTCATCTAAATAATTAGAAAAGTCGTTCTCCAAAAATATCTAAATGTGATACCATTCAATCTTCCAGGTAAAAAATATGCTCCCACCAGTAATCCGTTCCAAATTCCAAGCCAAACGTTAATAGCAAATTCATGCTGAAACCTATTCTCTCTAATAGCTCTGGGATTTTCAAGAGCCCATACATGTCAATTTCTTTGATTAACAATTCCTCCTATTGTAAAGGTAGCTTCATTGGTTTATACAATTTTTAATGGAAATAAATTATCATCGTGAATTATGTCAAGAAACCAGTTACTAAAATTCAATCTCTTGGCATAATCTTGAGGTAATTAATTCTGAACTTTTTGAAGATGGTATGGGTAGCGATTATCACCTTTCAAAGTTCGCCATGTTGCTTGCCGCGATATTGCTAATGCAGCAGATGCTCTTCGGATGCTAGTCTCAGGATTGTTATCGAAGTGGCGTTGGACACAATTTCTTCTCCGATAATCTGCTCTTATTGCTGCCTGGAATTGGTCACTTTCATTACATATTTAGAATGACCCAGTCTCTCGTCCGCTACCAATTTCTATTAAAAGTTAACGAAAAGACTCGTCAATTAGGCACTCTTCTATTTGGAAATCGGCGGGCATACTCCTGCACCTCTTCTAAAGCATTACCGTTACAGAAACCATACACAAAAATCATATCAGCGTATTCAACATTAGAATATGTATGCGGCATTGTGCGTATACTGCTGTTCATGATCATGAATAGTCATTCAGTTGAAATGCAGCAACAATGTAATAACGTTTATTTTTAGGTTATTACTTCCAAAGTGCATTTTTCTTTTGCTATAATTGTTTATAGTTTACTTGTATCACTGATAAAGTACAAAATTTAGCATCGAAGATTCAACTCCAAAAATCAAAAGATCTGACTGCTGGATATTGTTCACCACCCTTAGCGCTAAATGTGATAAAAAGTCTTCCTCAAAATATCTTCGGGTTTGGGGGAGAGAGGGGGTGAAAGTCGTATGTTGTTGGCTGTCTGATCTCGGAACTCGGAAAACGTTACTTTTAGTACATATATGCATAAAAAAGCAAAGCAAATATGCAAAAAATGTCATTTTATTCCTCTCTTTCCCATATCATAATTTTAGAGCAATGGGAGAGGGAAAAATAGAAGATTTTTTACTTGAGGTAAATCGCAGTTCTCCAGAATAACACGTCTGTCAGTACTCATTTGGCTATAACTCCGAAACTATTTGTCCGATTCAAAATTCTCTTTTTTCATATGAAAGCTGGTTAAATTTACTATAATAACTCAAATAATTAATTTTGATTTAGTCCCGTAAAACACCCACAGCAGAATATTAAGAAACCCGGACTCTTGTGAAAAACACGTATTTTTCGGCACATTTATCACAGTAACTCCAGAACTATTTCTCCAAATCAAATTCTATATTCTCCATCTGAAAGCTGTTTAAATTTATTATAAGACCCTTTATATTATTTTGATTAAATCCCGTGAAATACCCAAGACAGCACGCTGAGTACACCATACTATTTCGAGATTCACTTTTTTTTTTCGAAACATTTATCACTATAACTCCAAAAATATTTGTTTAATTCGAAATTTATTTTTCCATATAAAAGCTGGTTAAATTTACTATTAGACCTAATATACTTAATTCTGATAAAATTCCGAGAAACACCCACGCCAAAACGCTAAATGTGTATGTTTTGGCAAAATGTGACGATTTTGACACGTTCAATGGGCTTTCATAAGTATTTCCTGGGATTCAATCAGAATTTAAACTGAATAAATAGCTTTCAGATGGAAAAAATATATTTTGAATCGGAGAAACAGTTCTGGAGTTCTTGTGATAAATGTGCCGAAAAATGCGAGTTTTTCTCAATAGTACGGGTTCCTCAATATTCTACCGTGGGAGTTTTATTTTTATGTTATTACTTTCAAAGTGCATCTTTTTGCTATAACAGTTTATAGTTTACTTGTGTCATTGATATAGTACAGAATTTAGCATCGAAGATTTAACTCAAAAAATCGAAAGATCTGACTGCTGGAAATTGTTCAGCACCCTTAACTCTAAATGTAATAAGAAATCTTCTTCAAAATATCTTTGGGTTTAGGGGAGGGGGGGGGGGGTGAAAGTCGTATGTAGTTAGCTGTCTGATATCGGAACTCGAATAACGCTATTTTCATCACATAAAAAAGCAAAGCAGACTAGGAACAAATTTCATTTTATTCCTCTCTTTCCCATTTCATAATTTTAGAGCTATGGAAGAGGGAAAAAAAAGATTTCTTACTGACTTTATGTTTTTAGTGCATACTATTATATACTAACACAATGCAAAAATTCAGCTTTCCCATTATTAGTTGCGACACGAAACCTTTATCGACTGGGCTAGAATTCTTTTAGTTTCGCCGGGCGGATCATGTGACAGTCACGGCACTGCCACTTCACTGCTGAGTGTGAATAGGCCTTAAGGTATATCTAACACAAATCCGCTTTTGAATTTTGTTTTCCTTTTCCGTAGTTCCTAAAAAATATTATTTTTTTCCCTGTGAGTTCACTGGGTGTTTCTAATTTTGTATACCTATCTACTAATTTGAAGTCAGTTTAATTTTTTTTTAAATTACTTTTATTTAATATTAAAAGGTAAAACAGAAGTTATAATTGGTAAGAACATGGATTTAGAGTTTCTCCTTAAATGAAGGAGAATAACCTTTCCCCTAAATAAATCGGAAAAAGATAGAATGGATAAAAGGTTAGAATAAAGGTATTCTGGGCACGTGAAGGGGCAGGAGCCCCACTTGTGGACTGGTGCCCAAAAATGTGTTTATAATAAAAGTGTTGACATATACATTAAATGGACTATTCGTTTCCTTCCCATCTTTTGCAGGATGCTCTCCTATGTATATGTACTCAGTGTAAATAAGTCTGGGCTGTTCCTTCTAGTCTGGAAAATATTATTCCTTCTGGTGGCTTCTAGAAACCACCTAGACTTCCGATCATCACCCATGCAGCATACACGTCCATACCATTTAAGCTCCTGTTCTTCAATAATTTGCTTCATCAACCTTACACCAAGCTCCTAATTCTAATCTCTAATTCTTTTGTTCCTCGAAATATTATTACTAATTTTGCCGATAATTTTTCAGAGATACTTCATATCTGTGGCTGTCACTTTGCTGGAATGTTTGTCAAGGATTGTCCAACTCTGCACCATATAAGAGAACATGTAGGAACACTGTTTTGAATATTCTTATTTTCGTATCCTTGCTTGGCTATTGTTGTGGAGCATATGGAATAGAATAAATGGCTTTCCGGGCTCTATTAAGTATTTCCTGATCTATTCAACCTTCTGTACTGAAAAATGTACCAAGGTATGGATAGGAATCTGCCTTCTTTAGTCGCTAGGTATTACATGTAATGTGAATAGGCTCCTCTTCCTCATCTCCACTATCAATGATCATAATTTTACTTTTGTCTCAATTTATTTCCAATTCATTTCTTCAAAGCTCTTCATCCCATTCACAACTGTAACTTGCAACTTTTCTTGGGGGTCAGCAATCAAAACAACATCGTCTACATATAACTGAGCTTGTACCTGAACATGTATCAGATTCCAGAAATAAAATATTGCTCAATGTCCTTCACTTTTAAACTTTCCATACTACATCCATAACTATTTCAACATTTTTGAAAATATTCCCCAAATATCATAAATGTTAAGGCTCTTTTCAGTTCTTCAGTCAATCAAAAATGTTATATAGAAATGTGATTTTAGCCATATTTTCCAACAGTATTTAAAGCATTGATTAATTTAATTGAATAGTTTACACTACAGGCCCCCCACAATACTGACGGATCGGAGCACAGCACAGTGGAGTGGATTTTCCGACACAATAGGTTAAGTTAGTTAGGGGGCAGCCCACACTTTGTCAACATGGGGAAGAGCGCATTCCTATATTCCTATATAACCTACCATGTAGGTAAATCCACTCCACTGTGCTGCAATCCCTCAATATTGTGCACTGGCCTTAATACTTAATTCAACATCTCAAATTAATCAAGAAAAATGGTTTAATTTACTTAATAATTGTTATGCTCAAACACACTTAAATTAGACTCGCTATAGTAAGAGGACCAGAATTCTGAAATTCTAATAAATTTTTGGAAATAAAGAAAATATTCAGTAAATAGTTTTCTGTTCTGCTTGTCACTTTTCTGCAAATCTCAAAGGTAAATGCAATTTGTGATTTGGCTTATAAGTTTTAATGTGACTCAGCATATAAGAATTACTTACTTACTAAGTAGCACTACAGCCCGGTGTGGGCCTTGGCTTCCTGAACAATGTTTGCCATGTGCCTCTATCCTTAGCCTTCCGTATCCATGCTGCAACACCGAGGATCCCTAGATCTTCTTCAAGGTCCTGTAGACATCGTCTTCTTGGTCGGCCAACTCTTCTCTTTTTGCCAATTATAGAGCTATGCAAAAGTTTGCTCGGCATTCTATTAGAGGGCATTCTTATGATATGACCCAACCATTCCTAATGTCGTATTTTAATAAAATGGAAAACATTTACATCCTTGTATAAGGAATACAACTCAGCATTTGATCGAAGCTTCCACATATTTGATTGTGCATCGTGGACTGGACCATAAATTTTCCTTAAAAGCTTACGCTCAAATAAAGTTAATTGATTTTTCAAAACGGTGTTTAAAGTCCATGTCTCCACTCTATATGTTGGGACTGGCCGAATTAAGGTTTTATATAAGAATTATAGACGTTTTAATTTATATATAAGTTAAAATAATCATTTTTTTTTTATTTTCCCTTTGCACCAGTTTCAGGAATTTGCATTGAATTACATACAAATCTATTTTCAAATCCTGTTTAATAAGAGATTAAGATAATCTAATCTCTTATGAACAAATTATCAACTAATATTTTTTAAAAATAACTTACCTTATTCATAAATACCAAAGAACGTTCATATGTATTATTTAAATGTTCAAAAGAAGGATCAGTAATGCACCGTCCTTTAATCTGCCTTTTTCTAAGAATTAAATAATTGTACCATAGTTTATAACTAAAAAAGAAAACAAGGTTGTTATTAGTTTGTACCAAATTTTTATAAAAGATATTGAAAATATAATTAAACCCACATCCCCCGTCATGGCTTGCTAAGAATGAATATATGAGGGCATTCTAATCCCATTTGACAGAACATTCATAAATACCACCCTGTACATACAGACAAACTGAACCCCTATTGAAATCAAGGTTTAGGTAAATGGATGTAATAGAAACACAAGGGCAAACTAAGCCTAGTTAGGTTCAAAACTATCAGAATTCATGAAGCATGTTCACAGAAATAATTCAATATATAATTTCGCTTTTGAATTAAATAACATAACACACATTTCCATTAGATTTTTATAAGAAAATCACTAACCTTCCAGGAAGCTCTTTTAATGCTCTTTCATATATAATATTCACCCCATTTTTGGGGGCATCCTTCTTGAATTCTATATATCTTAACCAATGCTTTATAGAGAAAGGATTTCGTAAAATTTCCTCTTCATAAGGCAAATCTTCTTCATTCTAGATGACAGACAAATTAGAAAATTTATAGTTAACATATTTTTCAAACGTTGCCATTATCCTAAAATTGATAGTATTCTTACAATCACTATTTTGTGCTGGTAAATTGGCATTTCGTAAGCTAGGCGCCTTTAGAAACCTGTTACCAGTTAACAACAATGCATCAGGACAGAGAAAATATGTTTACCCGAAGGTAGCAATCCGGTTACTAAGATTGTTATGATTCATCAGCTGTGATTGTGACATTTACCATTTATCATGGCTCTGATTGATACACTATTTCTCTGTCAGAATTATTTCTTATAATTTTTTGCAAAACTGTTTCTTCATAATATGAATAAAAAGAAAACAGGCTTTTAATTGTAATCACTACCAAACTACAAGTTTTCTAACTCTTCTTTTAAAGCCATGTTTTCAATTTGGAAATTAGTGGTTTAGCAAGGTATGTCTATGAAATAATTTCATTATTTAATCACGAAATCATGTTTATAATGTCAAATTACTCCTGTAAAAATCGTTTGTAGAATGGATATTTCAAGTCAAATGCCATCAAATGATACAGTATTGTGGGACTACTTACCTGATACTATCCTTTTACATATTTTTAATTTTTTAAGCCATTCGGAAATTTTAAAAGTTGGATTGGTGTGCAGAAATTGGTGTCGAATATCGTATGATGAAGTACTTTGGAAACATTTATTCCACCGACATTTTGATGTCAGTGATAGCATTTCTATTGCTCCTGGTAAGCAACTTTTATAGAATAACTTGTATTTATTATTTTCATGTAATAAATTGAAATGCTTTTCTGTTACTTATTCAGGTAAACAATCATGGTATTTGGAATTTAAGAGGCTAATTTATCATACTCCACAAATTTGTTCAGAAGTGATAAGCGAGCATAGGAATGAAGTCTTACATGTCAGTTTTTCTCATAATGGTTCAATGTTTGCTACTTCTTCAAAAGATGGATATATTATTGTAAGAACTATTTATGATTGAGCTCTGAAATAATTTTATAGCAATGACAAATGAAACGATTCACTATTATTAGTAATGATTGGTTTATTGTTAAATTTAAATTAGTTTTGTATTGTGTCATATTATGTTATAATTGTTAAGGATTCAACTATACCACTGATTGAACAACATCAGTTTTAAAAGATTTACTTAAATAAATAATAAAACTTTTTTATTGATGGACAAGGACATTCTTTTAAACATATAATTTATGACTGCTCAATTTATGGCACAGAGATCCAAATTAAATTTGATTTCATATTTTGATGGAAAAAATGTTTAATTATAGAATATAACTTTTTCATTCAATTTAAACATGACTTTACAAAATTAATCTATAGTTTAGAATTTGACAAACTGGCCAAGGACTGGAAGGTGAGAGAATATCTTCATGACAGTCTTTAAGAAGTTGAAGTGGTAAATTAATCTGTAGATTGTTGTACAGATTTGATTTATTTTTAAGGTTTACCACTATTTAATTGCTCTGCCACTGCTCCCAAGTAAAAAACAATACCTTATTACGAAGTTCTGACCTTGAAATTATGTTTTCAGTGCAATTCTTCGATACTGAAATCACTATTATATTACCAATAATAAAAAATACATTTTGAATCGGACAAATACTTTCGGAGTTATAATATCCCATATAATATAATATCCCAGATGCCTAAAAACCTGCGCTGTTGTTAAATCCATGGTTTTCAGCACATTTATCATTATAACTCCGAAAGTATTTTCCGATTCAAAATGTTTTTTTTCTATCTGAAAGGTGGTTAAATTTACAATTAGATCCTATATATGAAATGTTTATCAAAATTCTTGAAATACACAAGCTATCATGCTGAAAATCACTTACTTTTGTAAAATACATGTTGTTTTGACACATTATTCGCTATAACTCCAAAACCATTTGTCTGATCCAAAATTTAATATTTTTTATCTAAAAGCTGGTTAAATTTACTATTAGATCCTGTATATGTAACTTATAATTAACACCGTGAAATACCCATACCAGTCTACTGAACATGCCATAATTTACATATTTTGCCAAAACATACACATTTAGCGTGCTAGCTTGGGTGGTTTACAGGATTTAATATTTATATATATATATATATATATATATATATATATATATATATATATATATAGCATCTGATAGATAATTTAATCAGCTTTGAGATAGAAAAAAGTAATGTTGTATCGGACAAATAGTTTCAGAGTTATAGCCAAAAGAGTACGACAAACGTGTTTTCGCTTTCGTGGAGCTGTGGGATGGATGGCAATTTCTCCATTTATTCCCAATAACGTAAGATTGCGCAAAATGGTCCGATTTCGGATTTCTTTTTTTCATTATGTAGGTACTAGTTCCAGCTACAATTAATAATTGAAGACTTTCTTCGAAAAAAGCTTCCTTCTGGTGTTATAGATAAAAAAAACAAAAATATGTTGTTGTTTTTTGTCGGTTTTTTGCGATTTTGAATATGAAGCCGATGGTTGCTGTGGTAGCAAACTTCAGGTTCGGATTCAGGACCCCAAAAAACATAAAGATCCGTTGAGAATAAAAGTTCCGCAGTTTTTTCTTGAAAACGGCCTTTTGGAGCCTTATTTTACTGGACTACACCCACTGAGCTACCGCTCCATCCCAAATTCAACTATGAAATAAATAATGGAAAGAACATGAATAATAACTGTTACAGTATTTATCATTATCCTGGCTATAGGATTATATCATGAGTGAAACAACAGAGTATTAAAATGAGCTAAATAGGACAGTAGTTAAAGTAACATTTAATTTGCTGTTAAAAGATTCTAAATATCTCTTAGTTTGTCTAGCATATTAGATAATATAACTATAGTATGGGTGAATGAATGGAACAATGGAGTATAAGAATAAGCCAATTGGGCTGTAGTTCAAAATAACATTAAATTTGCATTAAAGATTCTTAGTAACTGTTAGTCTGTCTCCTATATAAGATAATGAAGACAAGTTTTATTTTACAATAATAATAATTTTTTTTTATTTTATAGATTTTATAGAAAATTGTAATTTTCTATCAGCATTTATAAGGCTACGCTTAACATATCTTTATACGAAGTTCTAAATCTTTAAGTAGTATCTTAGGCATCTACCTAATGTTCTGAAAATGGTACCAGTTTTTAGTTTAAAAATTTTTCTCACCCATATTTTTATTTCAAATTGCATTGAAATTCTAGGATTGATGAATAATCTAAAATTAATATCAGGTTTTGGTTAAAAAATATGTATATTTTTTTTAAATGGTCTTATTTGAAATTTATTGTGTAAAAATTAAAATAATAATAATAGAAATAGGTCATTTTAAAACGTCTTATTTATATAATATAGGTGAGAAAATTTTTTAAACTAAATACTGATATTATTTATTTATTATCCCCAGCCTTTAATCTTGCCTTTATTTCCTATTACATTTATTTTTTCTTAAGTATATTTGACCCTAGATACTTAAACTGTTCTATGTATTCAGATTTAATCCCTGAGGCATCGACATCTCTAAAATGTTCAGCTTTTCTATTATTAACCATGTATTTTTTTATTTCCATTTACAATGAGATCAATTTCTTTACCGGATTTAATGTGCATTGTGATTAATTTAATGGTTTCTATACTTCACTCAACAGTACGATATCATCAGCATACCTAGACTAGGGTATTTTATCACTCACATTTTAATTTTTTTCCTGCATAAAATTCCTTTTAATACTAACTATATTTGGGTATGCAGCAACTAACGAGGAATCTCACTGCTTTCCTGTGCTTTTAAGATACTGCCTAACATTTTGTGCAGGCGACTCTTGCCATTTGCTGAAAGAGAATTTGGTTTTTACCAATGTTTTAGGAAGAGAAGATCCTCCTCTGACCAAATCTGTGTGCAGACCATTCTTGAAAAAGGGCGTGAATATAAGATCATTGACAAACCATCTTTTTGTCAACTTTAAAGCAGCATATGACAGTATAGTACTTGAAGAGTTGTACATCGCTCTCAGAGATTTCAATATACCTGAGAAGCTTGTATGTTTGATAAAGCTTACTATGAAGGATGTGAGGTGTACAGTAAGGGTAAATGGCAAAAGATCCAAGGAGTTCCTTGCAAGAAAGGGACTTAGACAAGGTGATGCACTGGCCTGCCTATCGTTTAATCTGGCCCTTGAAAAAGCAATTAGAGGTGCTGGTTTGCTGAGAAAGAAAAAATTGTTGAAAACTTTTAAAAATTAAACCTATGTAATAAAATAGCTGTTAAATTTCTAGTTAAAATAAGCTATTGTCAATTGTTCTAATGTCCCTGGGAATTCTGATGCCATCATGACTTTCTAAAGTCAGTTCCTCTTGGCTAGAGCTACAGGCTGCTTCGAAGGCAATGAATTGAGGATATAAATATTGTTCTATTTCCCTTCTTTTCTGAAATATCTGTTTCTGGATAAATGTCTGGTCCGGTTTGCTCTTACCTCGCCAAAATCCTGCTTTACTCTCCTAATGGTTTCTCTTAGTAGGGGTTCATTCTGTTTAGCATTATGCATGCTACCAGAAATAATGTCATACCTCTGCAGTTCTCACTATCAGTTTTGGATTCTTTCTTTTGTATTAGACATATGAGCATATGAGGATTGTGTTTCAACTCTCTGACATCTTTTCCTTCCCTCCATATTTTTAGAATGAGTTGGTGCACTAAATTACTCTAGATGGTCTCTGCCATTTTTGAACAATTCACGTGTTAAGCTGTCATTTCCTGGGACTTTTCGTCTTCTTAGTCGATCAATCAAGGCTTATCTATTTCACCCTGTGTTAGGTTCTCAACATGCTCCAGATTCTCATTTTCATCCACATACGAGTTCATGTTTTTTTAAAATATTTCTTCTATAGTTTCAACACTCTTCTTTTAACTGTCATTACTTTTTCATTTTTACCTTTCATCTGAGTGTTTTTTGCCTTTGAATCCAGTTCAATCCTTCCTGATAGCTGTGTAGAATTTGCATGTTTCTGGCTTTCCAATTTTTTTCAATGTTTGTAACTATTTGCTTTAGGAATTCTCTTTTCACTAATTGGAGTGTTGGCAGCTTTCTGTGTTGCTTCATACTTCAGACTCAAAAAATAGAAAAATAGGTTTTCATATTTGATAAAATAAGTCGTCATCATCATGATGGGCATTTAATAATAGGAAAAAAACAAAACAATGCGAGAATTTTAAACTAGAGTAAAAAATTTATGGGACCTTTGATTTGAATTTTTTCTAATCTTAAATTAGAATGAATATTTATATTATTTGGACATAGATGTTTATATTTTTATTGTTTGTATATCTTTCTCCAAACTGAAATATAATACAGTGCAATCTCAATAATCCAGTCCTCCAATAATCTTATATTCCTAGTAATCTATGCCTCATGCAAAACATCTCTTATGAGACAAATAATTTGATGACATTCAGAAATTCTCTACAACCTCAATGTTTAAACAAGATGACACTTCGTTGCATAAAGTTACCATGTGGGCAGAGAATAATTGTGATGTTAGTGATATAATAATGCTAAGAAAATTAAAGTAGAAAACTATACAACTCTTAGTAAAAGTTAAAAAGTTAATTTTTAAATAACATGAGTTTTTTGAAGTATCTGAGTTTACATTATCACTTCAAACAAGATTTTGGCGAATATCTGAACATCTAAATGCTCTAATAATGCATTAAAAACATTTTTGCCAAGCAATGGACTAAGAGGAGTGGAGGAACCGACTGAGGAAGAAGTAATTAAATGAAACTTTAAATAGTGAAGAAAATCCCTATAAAACAAAAGATCTAGTGACAGCTGATTTCCTAAAATAACATTTGAACATTAACTACAACAAATAAATTTGTCTAAAAATGGCTTGCTCAATCATGGGCATTTATCTTGAATTTTTTCAGTATGTATTATAATGTTTTCTTTCCTTAAATCACATCCCTTTTTTGTTTTGTTTTTTATAGCAATATATGTTGCAAGATAATTATGAATTTCGGATTTATTTTAAATATAACCTTTAGAATTTTTTAGAAATTTAAGATATTGTTCTTATGTAAACAGATATTCAAGCTAGAATAGTTTTCTCAATTGATCTAACTAAAAATAAATTGAAATGTTGCCATGAACTCATTAGTTAAATGAAACATATAATTATATTTATTTTTGTTTCTCTCTCTTCTTTTTTGCTAAAATTACATTTTTTATTTTAAGGTTTGGAATTCATTGTATCCAGCCAGTATAAAGTACTCCTATGATATGAAGGTCTTCAGTTGGAAATACACTCAATTTTCTCAATTTAACCAATCTGATACACTTTTATTGGTATCAGGAGTTCATTTTGGAGTTCCTACTAGCACTTCTGGAGAAATTGCTGTATTTTCTTTGCAAGGTATTTTACCATTTCAAATCCTCATCTGTACATGTTCAGAATTTACACATTTTTTTCTTTTCGAAGAGCTATGTATGTGAGGTATGGTTAAAGTAGGAGGCTGTTATAGATAACATGATCATAAAAATGCATAGGTACTTCTTTAAAACATATGGACACTATGCAATGAATTTATTGTTGAACTAATGGCTGACTGCCTGATAATCCTCTTTTGGCAGGACATTAAACCTACATTTTAGTGTGGGTCAGCCCTTTTTTTTGGATTAATTAAATAGTATTTTCATTATGATAACGTTACCAGTGAATTTTACCTGTTCTTGCTACAGAAATCTTGTTTTTCCTATCATTTAATAATTTAATACTTTAGGGTGAAGTGAATTCTTGCAGACTGAAGCAAATCATTTTATAACCATCTTAATCATCTAAATGTTTATCTGGCCATGTGATTGTAAACAACACCATAAATGTAGACAATCAATGCAATCATGATGGTGGGGAAAAGTAATATGGCTTGGATTGAGATAGAGATTTTTTTCATCCCAGAGTCTATACTATATCGTCATCCCAGAATTATGTTGTGCTATATCCCAAAACTCTTGTTTTGGGAAATGATATTTGAAGTTTATTTCTTAAAATACTTTTTTATTTTGGGATAATATGTAAATGCATTTGCAGTTAAATATACCTAGTATATTTCATATTTTAATATTTTAATAATCGAACTTACATCCTGATTGCATTTATTTAAAACTAAAACGATTTTATTTATTTGGATATAGAACAAAAATGACTATTTTTGCATAACCTTAAAGACTACGGGATATAGACCATTTTTAGATAAAAAAATTGTTCTATATCCCTTTGAACTAATCAATTTCTTTGTAATAATTGGGACAGTGTATTGTAATGAAAGCTCTTTTATTTTATATAAATTTCATTATTACAAAAAAAGTAATTTAGAAGTAAAAAAAATTAACAAATGTAAATAAAGTTTAAGTATATAATTTATTTTATCTCTTTTGGTTTTGCCTTCCTTGACTATGAAGTTGTTTCTGGTTTATTTTATACAAAGCAAAGTCTGGTAGAAGACTTGCTGTCTTTATAGCTTCAGAGATTTTAGAACTTTTTTGTCAAATAAATATAACTTCACTTTTTTTTATATTTTTATTTCACACATTACTTTTTGACAATATGTAACCTTCTGATTTTTACATATGATTAAAATATCAATCGATATTTTTATATAATTATTAATACGATTTGATACCCTACATTACTCCTCTCCCAGTAACATCAGTATGTTACGATATCAATTTTGACTTTGAGATTACATTGTCATGCCAAAAAATAAAGAAAACTATCTAAATAAGCACTTTTTCTAAACTGAAAAAAAAATTTTTACAAAACATAATTATACCTAACATTTTTTACATAACAATTATTTTCTCTTTCTAAAAAAAAAATAAGACCATAACAAATTAAAAAAAAAAATAAATAAATAAAATGATAATAATCCACTTCACTCATGTTAATCACTAGAGGAACATATCGCATTTGATCACTGCAGGTAATGCTGGGGAAACCTGATTCTTCTACCCATTTTTGTTGTTACCTCATTATTGTATCTTTGCATTTTCCTTTTTCCTGTTTTAAACAGATTCTTTTTCTTTTCTTTTTTTTTAAGTCACTTTTTCTTTTTTGGCTTTGGAGTGTGTTGTTAATATTCATTCTTCCATTTTTTTTTAATGAGCATTCTGTAACACCTTTTCTTCATCTTTTTTAATTTCAATTATAACTTTTTCTTCATTAATCGTTTTCTTTTGTTTCAGATTCTAATTTTAATTTTTCTCCTTTCTCTTTTATCTTCTTTGATTCACCTTCTATTATGGCTTTCCTCCTCCTTTTTTTTTCTATTTAGGTCTGTATATTTTATAATTACTTATTCTTCCTTATTTTTTTCTTTAGTTTCTGTTTTATTTGCTTCTTCAGCTTTTGTTTTATTTGCTTCTTCAGCTTTTGTTATATTTGCTTCTTCAGCTTATTGTTTTATTTGCTTCTTCAGCTTTTGTTTTATTTGCTTCTTCAGCTTTTGTTTTATTTGCTTCTTCAGCTTTTGCCTCCTGTCTTAGCCTCTCTGCGGCTTCTTTTTTGTTTTTAACTTCATTACCTTCTAATATTTTTCTTCATTCTCTTCGACTGGCTTAACTTTATTTTCTTCTAACAATATTTTCTTTTTCGTTTCACTTTCCTTCATATACTTTTATTTTATCTATTTCTGAACCGTACTTTCTGTATCCAGAGTATATTTTCTTTCGGCTGATTTTTTTTTTAAAGTTTCTGGTTTTATTTCAGCCACATCTTCATTTTTCCTTATCTTTGGTTCTGGTTTCTTTATTTTAGCTTCCCTTTTGGAATATTCAGTGATTTTTTTAATTTCCAATTCTGGTTTAGATTCTACTTTTACTTCTTCCTTATTTATATCTGTTTCTTTGTTTTTCATCTGTTTCGCCATCATTACTCTTGTCTTGCGGCATCGTGAACGTCGGGGTCACCAAATTGTTGCTGTCTTTATAGCTTCAGAGATTTTAGAACTTTTTTGTCAAATAAATATAACTTCACTTTTTTATATTTTTATTTCACACATTACTTTTTACAATATGTAACCTTCTGATTTTTACATATGATTAAAATATCAATCGATATTTTTATATAATTATTAATATGATTTGATACCCTACAGACTTTTTCAGTATTATCTGGTATATAAGGCAACATTTCAGTCAAGTGTCTTCTCTTCAAATTGGATATCATATTAGTGTTTAGTTCAACCATTGGTACGATGTTTGTAAAAGGGTTTTGTTCATGTATATTCTTTCTCATAGACTTAGATCCCTTCGACTGAAGTTTATTTTTTTGACTATCACTTTCGAATGATTCTTTATATTCTGTTATGTTCTCTCTTAGTGTACATGATGTACTTAATTCGAGTATAAGTCACAGTGGTATAATTTAATTTTTTAGAAACTTCTTGAAAATTGAAGTTATCATTTGGTATCATCTGGACAACCTTAAATAATTGTATTAAATATTATGAAATTTGTGTCAATTGCAAAAAATGTAATAATGGTAATAACAAGAGGTTACCTTAAATTTTAATTTCCATGATGAAGGAAGAGACAACAGACTTCTTAGTAATGATAAAGGACTCCATATTTCTAAGTTTCTAATATGTTTTTCTATGCAACTGTGAGCTGCATCGATTTCCTGAACATTGCCAGGTTCATTGAATTTTTGTTCAATGACCTCTAAATCTTTGCTACCTTTAGATTGTAAAAACACTGTATGACAAAAGTCATCACAGAATTTCGGTTTTAGAGGACGCAACTGTCCGACCATAAAATGATTCTTTGTAAGTGTAGATTATCTGTCATTATTTGTTTTAATATTCGAAACTTCCCACAAGCAATTTGATTAGCACCACGTCCGCTTATAAATTCGTGCCATATAGCATTGTAATCTGCTTTAGTTTTGTCCAAATGGGCAGTCAAGTTATAGGATGCTAGTTTCGTTATGTAATTAAAATTTGAAATGTTAGCTTTAGGTAACGTATTTTGAAGATCGAAAGTCACAATCGCAACCATATTTTCATTAACAAAGCTTGTTTGATCTCTGCCCCATTCTGTATTTCCAATATTTTTTTTTATCTTATATGTGCTTCCTATTTTTCTGTTTGTTCTGGAGTTGGTTCTTTAAGTACTTTACGCATAAATCTTTTTTTGGTTTAAAAAAACTTATGTTAAACTCTGTTTTAAATATCTCTCAGTTCATATAAAATTTCACTGGATTTTCTGTGAAAGATCTATACAAGTCATACATTTTTCGCAAACTTAATCCTCTATCCAAGTATTTTTTATTGGTGTAAGCTCTACAGTAATGTGACTCTATAGAAGGAAAGGGATTAATATGGGCTTTCACTTCATTTTTTTTTTTTAATTGATATAAACTTCTTCTTATATTTTCCTTGTAACGGAGGATTAGGTACATCTTCATCTTTATTTTTTTTTAGAAAGTAATAAATTCGATTTTTACTTATGTTAAGTGTGTTCAAAAAGTACTCTTGATATACAGGAATCTTTAATCCTGATACATTAAAATGGTATGCATAACTGTACTTCTTTTTACTTAATTCTTCTTTGGTTCTTTTTCTTAGGGGTATTGTACGCTTTATGTGTTTTGAATAGAAATGGACTTTCCCTTCATCATTTAATTTCCAAAATTGCTCGTGTATGTAGGGGAAGGTGCTGTACCTAAAGCACAGTTGTGCCAGTGGATATTTTTAATAAAGAGAGAGTGGGAGGAGGGAAATTTAAATTATTAGATCGGTAGTGCTGCAAGCATCTCCCTGCAGTTGCACGTGTGTTTTCAAGATTGTCAGATCAACAGTTTTGTAGAATTTATTATTTTTAAGTTTTTTTCTTCCAAATCCTGACCAATCTAACAAGTGATTTTAAATTTTTAAGACCTAAACTTAAAAATTTCCTAGGCAGTAATATTTCATTGGGTTGTCCGATAAATATATCATAACTTCATATGTTTTCATATCAGTTATCACTTATGGGTTTTGTGAAACAGAGCTTTCCGCACAACATGGCGTTCAGTTGTACCTGTGGACACCATTGCCAGCTGAACCTGTGGACAGATGGTTAAAGTGTCGCCAGGTATAACAGATTTTTCTCTTTGTTAATTAATTCATTATTTCAATTATAAATGTTGCAGAAAAGTTTGAAGGCATTCCGCGTGATATAAAATGCCTAAATTTGGATACCTACTATTCATATACCAGGTATGCAAGTTTAAAATGTCGTTTATTTCTTAAAATATATACACAGTAATTTAAAAAAAAGTATAATATATTTTATTCAAAGTACTGACCCTCGCTTTCTACACATTTTGTCCATCTCTCGGGCAATATATGGATACCATTCCAAAAGAATGCTTCATCTTTATTTGAAATCCATTCATCGAGCCATTTTCGTACGTTTTCGAAATTGTTGGAGTGTTGCTCCGCCAATGAGTGTCCCATCGATGAGAAGAGGTGATAATCAGAAGGCGCCAGGTCAGGTGAATACGGCGGGTGGGGTAGGAGTTCCCAACCAAGCGAAGAAATCGTTTCCTTAGTCAATCTGGCTGAATGTGCAGGAGCGTTATCATGCTGAAGAATGACTTTGGCGTGCCTGTGAGCCCATTCTGGGCGTTTTTCGATCAATGCGTGACTCAAATTGATCATTTGTTGTCGGTAGCGCTCGGTATTGACTGTTTCGCCGGGTTTGAGAAGCTCGTAGTAGACTACTCCCTTCTGATCCCACCACACACACAGCATTGTCTTCTTCCCAAAACGATCCGGTCTTGCACTCGATGTGGATGGTTGTCCTGGCATTACCCATGATTTTTTTTTTCGTTTGGGATTCTGAAAATAAATCCATTTTTCATCGCCAGTTACAACTCGACGCAAAAAACCCTTTCTTTCGTGGCGTAAAAGCAGCATTTCGCACACAGTTTTTCGTTTTTCCATCTGTCGTTCGTCCAATTCATGTGGAACCCATTTTCCAACCTTTTGAATCTTTCCCATAGCTCTCAGGCGATCGGAAATGGCTTGCCTAGTGACATTTAACTGTTCTGCCATCATTTGTTGGGTTTGGGTATTGTCTTCGTCTAATAAAGATTGCAATTCGAAGTCCTCAAACTTTTTTGGTCGATTTTCTCGTTTTTGATCAGTAACATCAAAATCACCACGTTTGAAACTTTGAAACCAACGTTCACATGTCCTGACGGTTGGAGCAACATCGCCATAAGTCTCAACAAGAATTCGATGACATTCAGATGCCTTTTTCTTTTGATTAAATAAGAAAATCATGACATGCCGCAAATGCTCTTTATTTGGCTTAAAATTAGACATTTTTAACACCAAAGAAAGGTATGATACGTCCACGTAAACGACTTAAAAATAACTGACTTTTGTAAACAAATGACTAACTAACAAAATAGCGTTTAGAGATAAGCAAATCCTTCAATAGGCTAAGAGCGCATTCTATTGGAATTAAAACGACATTTTAAACTTGCATACCTGGTAACCTTTTTTTTTTTTTTTTTTTTTTTTTTTAAGAGGAGAAAACCTGCCACTCACTATTTACGATAGAACCCCAAAATTTATTATCCATTGCTACTGATTATGAAATTGAAATAAGAGATATTCTAAAGAAAATTACCACCGCCATCTTTTATAACTGGCACCAGGAGATTATGTAAACAATTACATTTTCCTACATCTTTTCCTGAATACGATCTCTAATAATTCGATTTATTCCATTAAAAAGTCTATGACACTCGTTAATAATAGTTATAGGTACATAAAAGATTTATTTCTGTTAAAAGGTTTAAAAATAAGTTAAGTTTCTATTTACTTTCATACGCTAAATTTATTGTTGTCACCATTCTAGTCGCTAGTCGGCCTTCTAGTTCATAAACAAGTCACTTTCCTTGCTTAAATATTCTATTTTGCTTAGTACATTTTATAAAAAATTATTGCTGATATGTTTCTCTAAATATCATTTCAATTATCCCTACAAACCTATGAAGAAATGAATGTCCATTGGTACAACCACTAGTGTCCATAGGTACAAAGGGGGAAGGTACCTACGGACACTAATCAGTAAGTTACAAAACATTATTTTCTGTAAAAATGAAATTACTATTCAAAATAAAGACACCAGGGTTCGATAGCCACTTAAATTTCTTATCTAATGGTACAATAACCACTCAGATAAATAAACCACCGAAAATTAGAAAAATTCATTAGTGAAAATTGTTCACAGGTACAGCACCTTCCCCTACCTCCTTTCTTTTTCTGTAATAATTTTTGCACATTGAAATGTAGTTCGTAAATTTACGAATTACAGGTCGCAGTTTTAATCTCCTTTGCAGGTTTCAACCTTCCTTTGCAGTTTAAATGTTCTTCCCCTTTTGTTTTTGAATGTTTTGTTTCCAGTGTTTCGTGTTGATGCCCTCTTTGCATTGTCTGTAATATTACATGTTAAGTTTTCACTTTTGATGTTTTCTACCACAGCCTTATTGTTACCCTTGTTGTCCAAGATAACCACAGTATTCAAGCTTGTATTATTAATAATATTGCATTCTTTCCAGTGACTGTTGTAGTCATCGATATCTGTTATTTCCAATATTATTTTCTCGTCTGCACCGATAGTGTAATTTTGTTTAACATCTAGTTCAATATGTTCAATTATTTCGCTCAGCTCACTAAAAATAATTTAGAAATCAATTAAAATATAACGGTAATGAAAAATGAATCATAATGTCAAAAACAATTTTGAGGTTAGAAAACCTTAATAAAATTGTCTCTGATATTATCAGTAGGTTATTGAATTAATATAAAATTTACTTACTTCCTAGTATACAAAGAACATTCTATCGGTTTCTCAGGTGGCAAAAAGCTTATTTAATTCTCCATTATTCACAAAAAAAAACTAAAGTTTATGCGACACAATCATGGGTACAATATTACCGAATGGATATAGAACAAAATGAAATCTAACTGTCTATAGAACACTATAATTCCTCAAGCTACGAATGTATATAGAACAAAATGAAATCTAACTGTCAACAGTACACTATAATTCCTCAAGCAATCAACAGAACAAGATAATTCTTTAAAGCAGACACAAAACTTGGGTTATAGAACATTTATTTACTGAATACTCTATTATGGGCTAAGATAATACTGTTATTTAAATGGATATAAAACAAGAATTTTTTTTTCTAAATTTTTGGTGTATATAACTCTATATACCCTAAAAATAGACTTAGAACAAGATAATTCTGGGATGACGATGTTTATCACACCAGTGAATTTATTTTGAACACTAATAATTAAATACTTCTCTATTCAGCTTCTAAGTTTTATTAATTGTTTTTTTAAACTCTACTCAATAAATAATTGTTCATACAGTGTATACTGCAGCAAGGATATTAGTGGATATTATTTGTTGACATGTACTTGTTTATTTTATATAACTATTTCATTTTGATTTTCATTTAATTTACATTTTTTCTTTTTCAGATGGATTTAATTTGCAATGCCGAGTTGGAAATAAGCCCTATGATATTTTTGGAACTTGGTACAGTGATAGACATCTTCTTTCTGGAGATCACTATTGGTTAGCACATATGGTCAGCACAACCGGTCTTTGGATTAATAAAGCTTCTCAGGTTATATAACAGATATAGATATTTGTACTTCTAGAAATTTATTTTGAATTTTTCACTAAAATTTAAAAGTATTATAATTAATAAGTACATATACATTTTTTTTACAATATCATGTTTTAATTAAATTTGACTGCTTTATTTTGAACTTCTTAATTTTTGTATTTTAATTATTTCAATGCTGCCTATTATTATTTTATGCTCTTCTTCTGGTTAGGATTTGTATTGGTCCAACTAGTATTTTAGGACTTTTTTGTTTCTTCTACTCATCCTGATACCATAACACCCCTTTTCCTTTAACATTATTTAGCTTATCAATAGTTTGTTTGTTGGTGCTTAATGTCCTTCCTTACTCTAACTATAGAAAGAAAGATGGGTTATAATAACCTATTCTAGCTGAAACTAATTTTGTAGGACCACCTCGAAATAAAATAAACCAATCTAGTAGGGAATCAAAGCCACAACCTTTAAAACCAAGCACTCTGAAACCCTTGCCTCAAAGCACTCGGCACATCATGGCACACGGCCATCAATAGTTTGTGTATTGGTCCTTATTTTACTTATTTATTCTAATGAGGCCAGACAGGATGGTTTTTGCTGAAGGTTACCAACATATTCCAGCCAGAGTTAGAAGTTTGAGATTTATGCATGGAGATTCAGTATATTTGAATTAGAATTTTAATTTTCTAAACATATTCATATTAATTTATTTTTATATTGTAGCAGTTCACTTTGTAAACAATGTGAATGTTCACCTTATTCTCAATTTTCTATTTATTTACTTAAATTAATTACTTTTATTTAAACATTCTTTTCTTATTTGACTCTCATTCACCTATGGATAAACTCAGTAGTAGTATTGACTGAGGGTGATTTTGATATTCAGAGAGTTTTATACAAAATACTTTTTGCTCTTCTCAACTACTCTGTTTTCTAAATGCTTCTCAGTTAAAGTAATGCCGGTTCACAATAAATATTGTTTCTCTGGTTTCTGTACATATGTCATCGTTTCCTGTAACCTTAGATCTAAGATAGGTGAATTCCAAAACCCACACAAAGAAATATATTAAAAAACCTGCTTTCTCCACGGGACCTTTTGTGATAAATCTTTTTGTTAGATTAAAAAAAAAAATATGATTGTTAAGTTGGTATATGAAATATTTAAGGAATATTTCTTGATATAATTACATTCATAAATAATAAATAGAAAACTACATTTGCAATGAAAAAAAAAAAAAAAAAAAAAAAAAAATTCAAAACTTTCTATTACCTAAATGGAATTTTAACAAAATTAAACATTTGAGTTTAATGAATAGCTAATACAACCAAAATAAAATTAATGTTAAAATAAATATTCACTAAAAGTTTCTATTTTATTTTTCATTAAAAAAATATTTATCATGAACAATACCTAAAAAAATAATTTTAAATAGTAAAATATTCAATTTTGTTATAAATTTATTTAATATTCAATTGGGCCCAATTTCTTATCTTCTTTGACATTTCTCACCTTATTTGACCATGAGAAAGGTCAAATTTCACCATACACCAAAAACTGAAGCTGTAGCTAGACTCAAACTGCCACCTTAAAGTTTAAGAGAAATCTAAAAAGCTTGACAATCCTACTTGATTTTCCACCTTCGCCTTGATTATATATTTTTATCAGTTTGAAATGAAGCATTTATATAACAAATTGATATTGTTTCTATTATGCTATTGTATCTTTTATATTATGATTTGATATTTCATTACTTTTTCTGTACCTTGTAGGAAACAGCATCAGAGCAGACCCCAATATTAAATCAGCTTTTTCGATTTTATAATACTAATGCAAGCTCTGTTCGTGTTCTGATGGTTGCTGATGGTAAAATACAAGAGAGACCATCTGGAAACACCAGCTACGTGCCTAATGGAACAGTTTCTTCATCAGTTAAGGAGGAAAGTTCAGAAAGGTAATCCATTGTTTATAACTATATTGATATTATTGCATTTATTTTTGTATGAAATGTTAATAGCTTGGAGAAAACAAGAGAAAAAAGTAAATAGAAAATTAAATGGTATAGAACTTTTGGCCAAATTCATCTTATTTATTTCATAATATTTTAATTTCCCCATTATGCCTACCAGTAATATACAGTGCCTACCAGCCATAGGTACAGCTGTGGAGGAAGGTGTTTTAAATAATAACTTTGCAAGTTTCCCAATGTGGTGAAAGGCTGTAATCACGTTGTAATCTGGCCATGAGCCCAAACTACCCTACCGCCTTACATATCTCCTTCCTAAGGCCCTTGGTAACCAGCTACCAGCTGCCTTGGCAACAGCACAGAGTAATAGAGCACTAATTAATATAGCAGGTTTCTGTGAGGGGAATAACTACTGAGTTAATGCCCAAGGATACCAGGCTTTTGTCTGCCTTTGTCACCTCACCTGTGATACCATTTTTAATGACAATCTTCTCGAGTCCCAGAATTTTATCTGGAGGACCCCATCTGTAGTTAGTACTGTTTTCATAACAATAGAAGGAAGAAGACTAGTGCCTTGAATGATGTTGAGACCGCTTTCTCAACTTGGATGACAACTCCTATGCACACTCAAACATGGCACTACAAGCTGGGTACACAGTGCACTATATTTTTTGGAACTTATGCAGGGCTGGTTCATTTTTATTTTTCCTACCGAAGTGAGTAGTAGCTCCCCAAAACCACAATCAGATGATGAAATATTAGGGAAATTCAGGCTGGAAAGTGAAAGAATACATTGTACAATGAAAATTTCAATTAAAAGGAGTAATTTTGAGTATGTTCCTATGACTATCCTTTCATTACTTATGCTTGTCCCCAGCCTTTTGTTTAATGAAGAAAGATTATTTTTTATTTTAGTATTTATTTATCTGCTACTATTTATAGAAACCGAGGTTAGTTGCTAAAGGGAACAAATCAACTGATCAAAATTAAAAACTGTGTGGGTAAAAGGTGCTTGCTTGTCTCTCTTTCCAACCTAATTGTTTTTGTTTTTTAAAAAATGTAAATAGGTCTAATTAATTCCTCTGATTTATTCGACCTTAGGCAAAATCAGATTATTGTTTTAAGCCAAAAAGGTTTTGTATTATAATTAATCTAGTTGGAATGTTGAAAAAAAAATTTACCCACTAATAAAGAAATTGTAGGCAAGTGGTTGTATAATTTTTCCAATAAATTGTTTATACCCTGTAGTCTGTTATTATTTCAGCTATACACTATTTTCTTGGTAATTTTACGAAGCTTTTAGAAATAAGTCAAATTTTGTTCCAGACCAATTGAATAAATTTTTAGTGCTAAAGAGAAAGTTTTGGAATTTTATTGTAAGAATGTACTTTTTATTTCAGGTTTACTGAAGAAGATGATAACCATTCCTTAGAAGAGAGTGATTTTGAAGGTAGTTGATTAGTATTGTGTTTTAATAATCCCAGTATTCATTATAAAATCTAACAAAATAAAAAGGAATCATAATATGGTTTTATTAATTTAGTTTTAAAACATTTTGAGTAAAATTTAAGTTGTAGGTAGGTAGTCATCCATTTAAAGTTCTGAAAGAAAAACATTTTGTGAAATAGTTTTAACATACTGTTTTATACAGACACAATAAGTTTCAATTTGTTTATTTATCAAAGTGAAGAAATGTTAAAATATCCTTGCTGTGTGATTTACATTGAAATTCTCCTCTTCTACTGCTGTTTGTATAAGATTTTAATTTGCAATGCTTGTTTAGGTCTTGAATCCACTCTCATCCTCTCAGATGCCCTGTAAAGTTCTCTTGTCTGAAATGCTTTTCAATTTGTTGATTCTGTGAGTCTTCATCTTCCTGATGATTATTATAATTATTATATGCTCATTCTTTTTAATCTTATTTCTTTCAGTTGATCTTATTTGGATTTACTTTGACATCTATATTAATTTATTCATGATTTAGATAACCCATCTTTTAGGAGACATATGAAGAAGGACTTGAAGTTATCATTGTCCTAGTCTTTAATGATTTCTCTTTGGCTTAACAAGGTTATCATTACTATTTTTTATTATTTGTTTTATTTTATTTATTTTTTTTTTTGTGTTCCAAATATTTTGAACTTTTTAACTTTTTTCAATGGAGAAATATTCATTGTTACTATTATTACTATATACCATTCTTTTATGCCTTTTCTGTGTACAGAATTATTTTCTGATGTTAAACCTTAACATTTTTTTTTTTTTTAAAAAGTTCTTTTTTTTATTTTACATTTTTGAAAATACTTCCCTTGAACCATATGATATCTGTACATTAGTTTTTCATCATTCAAATCTTTATTTTAATTGTTTAGTAATCAACAGGTTGAAGTGGTTTCTTTAGTATTCATTAAGGTAAAAGAATTATCCCAATCTGTCAACTGTGGTTGACAGAGAGGGTGTGGGAGGTGATTTCTAGAGTTTCAAAGTCAGGCAAATAATAAGGTTTGTGAGTATGAACATTGTGGTGAAGTATTTTTTTTTTGCTATTACTTGTGTCTTTCCTTTCTTATTATTTTTTAAAAATAGTATTGGGGATTTATTCCACTTATTGATATTTATTTTTTTTTCATAAAGCATACAACTAACCAAATACCGCCTCATCTCACTTTAATCTGCTCCCTAGCAGCTAATCTATTTAGATCATATTAATCATATGATTATGATTTACATTAAAATACTTGTTTAGCAATTCATTCTTATCCATTCACAAAATCCCTATAGTAGTCTCTAAAGTAATATAGGTATTTTTGATTTAGGTTAGATTATCAGTTATTACATTATGTTAGTTTCCTTTATTGAATTTATTAAATGGTCTCGGATAGAAATGAGAGACCTGCTAATGAAGTGGTCAAACGAGCTTTGATTTCTGATAACTCTTCCCATTGGAATAATGGTTATTAGTGTCCTAGGAAAAAGGATTGGTATCTTTTTTGAGAGCGAATCCCATCAACCCTCAGTCAAATTGTTTTTATATAGAGTGAGGTAGTTCTGAATCAGATCTCTAATACTGATTCATCTCAATTGTTGTCACTGAGTGAGCTAGTGCTTTTTCATGATTCACTGCTTAGGGATGTACTCTCACTTTAACAGTGTTGTGAAAGGAGGAGATTTGGCCAAAATCACGCTCAATTGTCAGGTTTCCCCTCCTTCTAATTAAGGGTACCCACTGAGGGTCTCCCGACCTTAAAACCAACCCACGGCCAAAATAATAAAAAATAAATTTTCTACTCCCAGTCGGACTTGAACTCGGTCACAGGAACTTGGCAATCTAATGCCTTAACCATTGAGCTAGCACGCCTCCCTCATCTTCATAATCTTTTTTAAAATTAAATTTGACTTGATTTTAAGCACTAAAAATAAAATTTAAGGGTTTAACCCCTTAGTAGCCTGAGCTACTTCTCAAAATTGTATATAAAATATAGCTTGTAAGGAATGGACAGAGGGGAATACTGCTCTAAGTATTCCTCTGGGCTTGATATTTTTAAAAATATATATAAAAGAGGAAAAAAGATTAAATGAGATACTGCCCTTTGTTAAAGATTACTTCAATATTTACTAGAAAAATGTTTAAAGCTTCCAATTAATTACAAAAGACTTATTTACACAACTGTGATTAGACCTAATTGGACTTACGGAGTTCATCTTTGTACTAACTAAACCATCCAATTCATCTCATATCCAAACTTTACAATTTAAAATCTTTCAAAAAATCCTCAATTGCTCCAAGATGGCCCAGAGACCTTTTAGTGTAAAATTTTTATTGAAGTGCTACTGATGAGTAGTTCTTTTTAAGTTTTGACATGTTATTGTAATAGTTATCAACACATTTACTTGATGTATATATTTTGTACAGTTGTAAATTTCAATAAATTGATATAAAAAAATAAATTTACTGCAATAAGTCCCTCAACTATGTTTTGTTGAGCCTTCATCAAGGGTACAGAAGTATTTCTGTTGTGAATAATTCCATTACCAGATTTGTTTATTAGCAACTACATAAAAGGCAATCAGTAACTTGTAATTAGGCAATTAGAAGCTTGTGATTATATTTTATATTTATTTTCCAAGAAAAGGAAATGTTAAACAAATATTCTGTCTGTGAAAAATATGGATAGGAAATAGGAGCACTTTGTATTGAATTGATTCAGTATTTACTTATTCTGTAGTATTTAGTTTATTAAAAGACTTGTTACCGTTGTCAAACATTCATCTTCAGTTCCAAAAACATTTAAAATATAAGCAATTAAATATACAGGTTATACACTTCCCATCAAAAGTATTGCAACACCCATAATTCTCAAGATTTTCTTAGTTTTGACCTTAATCCATAATTTGTTTATATTTATATTTATATTATTTATTAAATGAGAGACATTAGTGTAGACTGGTAGTAATTCGAGATGATCAACGTCAGGGTGTCCCAGAATTTACTAATTCCATAGATGACCACTTAATTAAAATGCAAGCACTTTGGAAGCGTAATTTTACCGCTTCTTCCATTAAAAACTTGATTGCTAGTGTTCGAGAGATATCAATCTCTGAGTCAATGGTCATTAGAAGACTGAGAAACTCAAACCTTAGCTCAAGAAGGCCAGTAAAAGGTCCTCTTCTCACGATAGAACACCGCACAAAGAGATCGAGGGAACATCTATCTTGGACTGTGTAGGAATGGAAAAAAGGTTATTGATTGATGAGATGAGAGTGGCCTTTAACAGACCAGATGGCAAGTTTTTGGAGAAGGCCTGGAGAAAAGTATAGTCAGTGCTGTACGTTAGAAACTGAGCCATTTGGGAGGGGACTAACATATCTTGGGGGCATGTACCGAGTTAAAGCCAATGAATGCTTTGAGATATGTAGAAATTATTCTTCAAGATCATGCAGTGCTTTTATCTCATTCATAAGCTCTAAATCGATGCGCATGCATAATAATGCCGGTCCTCACAAGTCAAGATATGTTTCTGAGTACTGAAAAACCTCAAAATATAATAAAATATAATTCGATATAAAAGATATCAATAAAAATAAGATAAGTAATGCAATACAGGTGTGGAGAATGAAATAAGAAAGAAAATATGGCGTTAATAACCGATGCTGTTGTCCTGAAAACCAAACAAACAAACAAACCTCAAAAATCCACACCATTGATGGACCAGAAAGAGTCCTGACCTTAATTCAATCGAGCACGATGGGATTATCTCAAACAATAAGGTTCGGTCACAAGATTCACCTCCTACTACCCTTGAAATGCTAAAGGTAGCTGTATTGGAGGAATGGGACAATATACCCCAAGATTTTCTTTAAATCTTTATTACAAGTATACCAAGACAAGGGGAAACAGTCTTTCAAGCTAGAGGAGGCAATACGTCTTATTAAATGTAAATTAAAAATTGTAATTATAATTTAAAAGTTAAAATTGTAAAAAAGGAAAATTTTAAAAATTAAGTTTTTAACAACTTGTTTGTTTATTGCAAGAAATAGTTTAATTATTTTAATAAAACTTGTTTGTGCCCAGTTTAGAAATGTTTATTATAGACTTCAGAATCTATCTTTCTTATGCGAAAACAGAGGTTTTTGTTAAATTCAAATATTTCAAAGTGTTGTAATACTTTTGATAGGGAGTTTATTTATTATACTAATGTAAGAAATCTAATATATTTTGGTCTCACCACTCACCAAGGGAAGGGAGAGACATTGCAATCTGTTGCTGCTGATGGTGCATGATAGAAAAGTGATGTGATTGAGAGAAATGTGGGTTGAATACTCAGGTAAATGGGTTTCCCTTTAAGTGATTTATTTTTCTGAGTACATTGTCTTTCCAGTTGCATTTGGGTCATTCTCTTCTTTTTCTAAGTAGGATACCTTTGTAGAGTCTCTTCAGCATCCTCCTGTTATACATTCTTATTTGATGGCCTAACCACTTTAGTCTCTGGATTCTGGAGCTGTCTTAGATATTAAGGTTTTTGTATTTATTTTACAGATCCTTATTTTTTATAAACTGTCATATTACATCTTGGCAATTTGGGCTCCAGAACATTCCTAAATATTTTTCTCCGAAACCACTCCAAATTGTCTTTTTAATCATGGTCCATGTTTTGCTGGCATAGGTTACCACAGGTTTTATCATGTCTTTTACATTCCGAATTTTGTGGTATTACTAGTCAGTCTACTTGTTTGGTACATCTCAGAATCTTAGACATTCCAAAATATGCTTTGTTTTCCATCATAATTATTTTCTGTACTTCTTTCTCCCCATCCAGCTGTTCATTTATGGTGGATCCGAAGTACAGAAAGCTGTTCACTACTTTAAATCTGTAGTTTCCTATTAAGTAGTGCCTTTGTGAGTGGCCTTGTTCCTCCCCTCTCTGAATCATTATCTTAGTCTTCTTATCACTTATTTCTAGCTCTATTCTGGTTGTTTCATTCTCAAGCTTTTTGAAGGTATATTTTATTGAGTTTAGAAACCTCCCAAGAATAATTCCCTCATCTGCGTTAGCAAGGAGCTGTGTGGTTTTGTTAAACATTGCCCCACTTCTATCTACTGTAGCTCTGTTATTGTATCATGCATAGCCATATTAAAGAGAAGGGAAGGGGGCAGTGGATCTCCTTGCCTGAACCCTATCTCAACATCAATCAAAAGGTTCCGAGATATTTCTATAGCACTTCACATTGAGCATCTTGCTAATCTTGTTAATTTGATGGGAATCCCTATTTCAGCCATTCCTTTGTATAGCTCACTCCATATGATAGTATGATACGCTACATTAAAATCAATGAGTGTCATCCAGGTTGTTTGATAGATTTAATTCATTTTCTCATTTTTTAATCTTAGTGAATTTGTTTTTTTGTGGATCTATTACACAGAAAACCTCCTTGATATGCACTGATTCCTCTTTCCACATATGGCAGTATTCTGCTTTATTGTACAATTGAGAGAATCTTATAGGCTATGTTAAGCAATGATGTAGCACCGTAGTTGTCATGGTCGGTTGGGTCTCAATGAGGCCATCAATACAAATGAACTTGGATCGTATAGAAGGAACAGATGATAATGGATCTAAGGGAAGTGTCATTTATTGATAATCATTTTAACCTAATGTAGGCTGGTTTTAGGATTAAATATGTTTGCACACATAGGCAAGGGCACACAGGTTATTCAGATGAGAAAAAACTTATTTTGATTTTTTTGCAGTTAGTCAGCCCTACCACAGCTCATGTGTTAACTGATTTTTAGTTTAGAACTTAAAATAAATAGAGGCACACAGTAACATATAAACACTCTATTATTATTATTTTTCATATAATTAACGGCTAACAAAACTTATCTCATCCCACTCAAATTTTTCCAACTGATCAATTTAATCTATTTTCAAATCATGTCTTTAAGTTGAATGATCGTAATCAATAACATGTGTACCATTTTATATTTTTTTTTTAGTATATTGTATAATCTATTTTTTTATTTCTTGGCCCTGTATGTTAATCCTCCTTTTGTCATCAGAGAATGGCTTCTTGAGCTTTGCTTGAAACATGAGAATATTTTTGTACTGAAGATGTAGACTAATTGGTCCAATCTTTGCCTAGATGAATTAATCTTTCAGGTCTCTCATTGCTTGTTATTCCTGTTTTTTCTTAAAATTTGCCAATTCAATATCTGTGATATATAAACTGAAGCTAAGAAGTCTTAATTTATTTTTTTATTCTCACATTTTAGAGATCGACAATCTAGCAGTTTTCCTGATACCAGGTGTACTCTTTTACTTTTTAAGGTACCCAGATTATAGTGGGCTGGGTATTACTACTCTTTGCCAGCCATATTTAAACTAATTAAATGATCTTTGTTCATCAACTAAGGAAACTTCTCTTCAGTCGGAATATAGATTTCCCCCAAGTAAACTGAACTGTAAAGAAAGAAATCTGAAGTCTTGGAACCCCTCAATCCACAGCACTTGCAGAAAAGAAGAGGTTCTCTCAAGACTCCAGAGCAAGCATTCAAAAATGATCCACCTACATCTTCTCTGGAAATGTACCTTTAATATGTTAACACCTTGACAGTTATTCACATTTTTGAACTACACTCATTTTGAAAATAAAAATTAAGTAAAAGTAGAGACCTGTAAGTAGGCTTGTGTGGGTTCTGGGATCCGCTCTTGTTTTGAGCTCTGTCTGTTCCTAATCAGTGGGAAAATATAAATAATAATAGAAGAAAGATCATTATCTTTTTTTAAGCTCTAAAGCACTTCAAATCAGACAATATTTTGCACTAATATGAATGAGATATATTTTGAAAACCTTGCCATTAGCTAAAAAATTTAATTGAATTTCTTGTTTATTTTTGCTAACAGTTGTAAAATAGTGTAATACTTTGAGACATAATTTAATTATTGAACTATTATTTTTGGTTCTATCTTTTATGTTCCTTTTAAAGTTTTACTTTATTTTACTTGATTAAAATTGTCTTTGCTTTTGAAAATTTAAATATTATTTAATTTTCTAGATGATGATCTATCTGGACTGCCTGAAAAGTTATTAATATTTACCAGTGGCTCGAAGACATATGTACCCCATCAAATAGGTATGTATTTCCTTGGCAAAATTATTTGTTTTAAAAAAAATTTTGATTGGCTCTTATTTTTTAGTAATGTTACTGATTCAATGTAGTCTAACGGATCTGTTTTATGAACTAGGAAAGTTTATTTAATTTGAAAAACCCATTATGAGATGTAATGATTGTTTCCCTGTTATCCTCCTTTTTAAGTTTTAATAAAATTTTTATCGAGCATTTGCAAGTAAGAGTTGTAGTTACCAAGTAGTTGCATTATGTCTTTTTTAAGACCTAATATAGTAAATAAATCAATTTTAATTTTAATTTTTTACTTGTCGTTTTACTCAAAAAATTTAACAAAAGTGATATTTATATTAAGTATGTAAAGAGTTAAAAATATATGAAATTATCATGAAAATTATTGCTCCTAATCTTTTGAATGGAATAGCTATACATGCATACTTAGATATCTCATCGTAAATCAGGTTTTAAAAGGATAAAAGGTGTTAAGTTTCCCAAAGTAATCAATCGAGGACCAAGTGTAAAAGAGAGGTTGGCGAAGAGACGTGAAAGACTACATGGCGTTAGACCTTCTTTTGAAGAACCAAATTGGGTAGATTATCAATCTGTCGTGAGAAAGTATGATGAAGTAGATCATGTGATGGATCTTCATGGCCATATAATTGGGATGAGTCTTTCACCTGACCACAGGTAAAACATTTAAAGTTGTTTTATTTTCTATAAATTTATTACTTGATACTATCATTGTTTTTTTTCTTAGCTCTATGTTTTAGTCTAAATTAAAAAGGCATGCCAGTAATAAAAAGCATTGAAATAGATACAACAATGAAATAGTTGAAATGCCAGATTTTAACAGATAAATATGAAGGCTTCATTAATTAATAAAAAATCAGTTTGCGTATTCTTTCCTAATTTATTTAAAGTGTTATTTATTTTTAAAAAATCTATCAGATGCAGAATACACAATTTCTTTTAAATAAGGCAGTTAATTAATTACATGTAAAATCATTTTTTTAAAAACAAATTCATGGGTGTTTTTCAATATCATTATACAATAAAAGAAATTGATTTTTTTTTTTTTTTAATATGATTATAAATAAGTCAGAATATTTATTGTTTCTAATTCTAAAATTTTAACTTTAAAAACAAATATTTTTGACCAGACATTCATACTTGACACACTCTTTAAACTTTTATGTTTCTAAGAGTTTATATAAAATTGTAGGTTTGCATATTATGAAAAATAAATTTAAAAAGTTATTTTTTCCTTTATTACAATATTTTATTCTTAGTCCTAATTAGATTGCCATTTTAAAATGATTCTTAAGTGATCTCAATCAAAGTGGATATGGAGCAAAAAAGGTTGAGAATCGCTGCTATTTGGTTATTAAAATAATAACTAATCTTTAATCGATATATTGATTTGATTTTTATCATTGACATGTTACAGTGCCATCTAAAATATATTTTTATTATTTTTTAACAGATTTTTGTATGTTAATAACCGTCCTTGGCCTACTGGTTATACCATCACCAATCCTCTGGACCCTCCTCCAATTGCACAAGAAATTGATATTCATGTTATTGATCTAGAGAATTTCAAGAAAGTTGGTAAAGTTTTGAGATCTCATAAGGCATTTACACCAAATAATGAGTGTTTTTTTATTTTTCTTAATGTTTCTGAAGAATATGTTGCAAGGTAAGCAATTTATAGTTTTACTTTTTACGTGGTAGTCTTTTGTGTGTTTTACATGATTGCATGATGTTAGCTAGCAGAATATTTTGAAGCGTAATTTTTATTCTTTTCAAAACTAATTTCTGTATAAAACAGCATTTGTAATATGGATAAGTGTAAAACAAGGATGTATGCACTTTTTTTCAATTTTAGTTTTAAACTTGGGTTAAAACTTATTTTATGACGGATCTACCTAAACGAATCGCAATCTTCCCACAATCAAAAAATTCACATCAATTTTACTAATTATTCCCTCTTATACTTTTATCCTCCATTGATAACATGGTGGAATTCCTCTCTTCAGATCTCTTGACCAGAACTAGAATCTCTTATAGCACCTTGCTCTCTTAAAATTTTCTTTTCTAAATTTACCTACTCTCTGGATCATTCAAATAATTAGTGACCAATATTAAAAGGAAAAAAAATAGTTGCCATCTATTGTGTTCACCCCCTAATTCATAGTACTTAGCATTGTTTTCCTAAGTCATTTTCATTCCTTGATATTCCAAGAAATCAATGATCTACAGAAAAGGTGCAAGGATAAACATAGATGATATGGATATTTGTATAAGATTTATGGGCGACTACTAAGCGTTCCTCTAACAGCTAATGTACTTCTTATCATCAAATATTCCAACCCTATATTTCTTTATTATTGCCCAATCTTCATCCTTTCTAACATTTTAAAACTCCCCAATAGTTATTAGTGATATCCAGTCTAATAGAAAAACAAAACAAAAAACCTGTCCTTATACTTCTAGATTCCTCTAAAGCTATTGATTCTATTGAGCATTGTCTCCTTTTTTCATTTTAAAAACAATGCAATTTTTTATTAGTTCTATCCATTGGTTCTAATCTTTCCTTTTTAATTGTAACCAAGCAATGCTATTTCTAATCAACCCCTATCAGGTTTACTGGAAACTGCTTGTAGCCAATTGTGTAGGAAGCCGATGTTTGGAGAGTTAGTAAACTGGAGAAAGTATCCTTTTAACTATTTTATTTACATATTATTATAAATTACCATGGTTATTATAAATTAATATGGAGCTAATTTATTAAATCATTGCCAAATTATTGCTAAATAATTTTACTATTAGCATATGTCTGATTGGATTATGAACAGATGTTGGCATGGAGAGTTTGTAAAGAGGAATTGGTCAATAATGATTCCTAAGTTTTGATTGAGAAACAGAACCCGATGGGTTAATCTTTAATGTTTAAATTGTATAAGATCTGAGAAGGGGCTGGAGCCTATTGCAATGGCCTGAGTTTCCTCAGCATTTAACTTTAAATTATTTTTATTTGTCCAGATAGACTCTATCAAGGTCTTCTAGAAAGCATGACTTATAATTTGGCTGGGAAAAAGGGTAAATATATTCGAGGGTCATCTGCATTGAAATAATAGAAACAATATTATATAGGGCGAGAGAAATCGTCAATGTAGGAGCTGAAAGAAAATAAGAGATATTCAATTGCCCTAGGATTTCTATTATTTTAAACCTTTAATTTTTGTTTAATTTATTGCTACCTGGAAACTGCTTGTAGCCGATTGTGTAGGAGCGTGTTTGGAGAGTTAGTAAACTGGCAAAAGTATCCACTCAACTACTTAATTTACATATTACCATGGTTGATCCCTACTTCAGTAGTTATCTTATGTATTAAATAAAAATATACTAACTAAACTATAGTATTAAAATAATTTCAAAAATTTTATTGTTTATAGTGGTGCGGAAGACAGACATGGCTACATATGGGACAGACATTATGGTATTCGCATTGCTAAGTTACCTCATTTGGATGTTGTTAATTCTGTTGCTTTTAATCCTGTGAATCCAGAAATGCTTGTCACAACATCTGATGATTATGAAATAAAGATATGGAGGTCTAAAAATTTCATGAATGAACTTGTAATAAAAAAAATAATAAACTTAACGAATTGTCATTGTCATTAAATTCAAGTAGAAAAAAAAGATCTCATTAAAACAATGTGCTTTAGTATAGATTGTGATGTATTATAATTTTTTTTGTATGTAATTTTTAGCAGAATTCGTATATGAAGATTAATTTTTTAATGAAATATAGACATTTATATAAAGCTTTTTATTTTATTACATTTACGTCCTATGAAAATCCAAAAATTGAGAAGGGTATTTCAGGAAAAAATATATATATGGAAACTGCATTTTATTTTTTATAAATCTTGGAATATTACACTGCCCAACATTTTTTTTAAGCTTGTGGTTATAATGTACTGCTCCAATGAAAAAAGGAAATGTTTATACTGATAGTTTGATCAGTAAAACACCTATGATTCTGTCAATTCTGAAGAAGGAATGGATGGTTCCGTTTTTACTTTATGTTTTAATTCCACATGTCCAAAGCAATTTTCACATTCATCTTCACCTTCTGAAGAGCTCTCACCAAAATTTCTAGGTTTTTCATAAATACAGCAGCCTGCAAAACAAAATTAATATGAAGATGGTAAAGTTCACATAAGAAATTAAGAAACTATTTTACATGGATCCAAATATTAACTAAAACATTAAAATCTGAAGAGAAATGACATATGCAATCTAGAATAATCACATAACTAAATTTTTTATAAGTGAATTAGTTGACTGGATATACTAATAAATAAGGAAGAAAGGAAGATACATTCAAAATATATTATACACAGAGCATACATATACTATTTAATATTCACCAATGTTTGGACTTTCTTAAGGATTACAAAGAAGGGTCTTAAGTTTTTCCTAAGAATTTTTCAGATGGTCCAGGTTTTTTTGCAAAGTTGGAGCATGATTCTGGATGTTCCTATCAAGCTCTTCCCAAAGCAACTTGATCAGATTGAGGTTTGGACTCTGAGCAGGTCATTTCATATTTTTTACCTTCTTTTTCATGTAAGTATTCTCGACAGAGTTTAGATGAATGTTTAGGATCGTTATCCTGCTTCATAAAAAACACAATCAACCAAACGAGAAGGAAAGATATGCTCTATGGTCATCCAAAATTTTACAACCCTCTTTATTAAGATTTAGCATATTTTGAACAAGATCTCCTTGTCTAAGGAAGCCTGTGAAACTCTCACACAAGAACTGAGCCTCCTCGATGCTTTACAGCACTCGATATTAAGCACTGAGGAATACATTTTTCTGATGCTGAGTGGTGAATAATAATACAGTGCTTTTTAACAACTTGCTATGCTAAACCTAATTTTTTAACTACTCTCTATAATCTTACGAAATAATTTATAGCCTATGCTACTCAGTGATAATATACTTTTCTATCTGTAAAATAATTAGAAATATTGGTTCTACAGTTCTGGGGATAATTGTGTTTAAACCTAGAAATAATTTTTTGAGTTTTATAATATTAGTTACAAATCTATACTAACAAGGGGACGTTTGGAGTTGTAACTCACAGTGTGTGTGGGTAGTAGGGCCTATAATATTGCAAAACTAGAGTTACAGCTGCCAATGTGCATTAGGAGCCGAGAAAAAAAAAAAAAAAAATGAAAATCATGTTTTATATTTTTCTCAGCTCTGTCAAGATAGAGAAATGATTCTTTCACGTTTAATTGTAGTCATGTATGATATTTGATATAAAAATACTTCTGTTATGCTCAAGACATCAGCCGGCTTTGGGGTGCTAAAAAACTCTAAAAAAATGACAAAATTCCAAGGAAATCCGCTGTAAATCAGTGGAAACATTTTTTCATGAACAACTGACCTCAAACAATGGAGTATAAGAATAAGCACATTGGGCTGTAGTTCAAAATAACATTAAATTTGCAATTAAAGATTCTTAGTAACTGTTAGTCTGTCTCCTATATAACATAATGAAGACAAGCTTTATTTTACAATAATAATAATTTTTTTATTTTATAGATTTTATAGAAAATTGTAATTTTTTATCAGCATTTGCAAGGCTACGGTTAACATATCTTTATACGAAGTTCTAAATCATTAAGTAGTATCTTAGGCATCTACCTGATGTTTTTTCACTATTCATTTATAACTTTTGACAAAAGGGTAAATCAATCTGAAGGCTCTATTCTATGCAAGTATCACTAATCTGATCACTGCCTACCTCCATCCAACCCACCATTAAAACCCAAATCCACAAAAATAGCACTGACGATTATCCAGTTTTTGGGATTAAGCTATGCAGTTTTACGGCTTCTAGGTGACCTTAAAATTTGGTTTTAATCGGTAGCGAAATGTGTAAGATAGCGCAAATTATTTAAATTTTTCAGAAATTGACAGCATCTTGCCTTCTAAAATCATACAAAATTTTAAAGGAAAAAAAAAATTATTTTTGATTTCGACAAAATTTAGTTTCTACATGTTTTTTGAGATGAGGAATCTGAAAATAATATCAGTTTTTTGTTTAAAAATTTTCCTCACCTATATTTTTATTTCAAATTGCATTGAAACCCTAAGATTGATGAATATTCTAAAATTAATATCAGGTTTTGGTTAAAAAAAAAACTCCCCTTACCTATATTTTTTTAAAATGGTCTTATTTGAAATTTATTGAGTAAAGATTAAACTAATAATAGAAATAGATCATTTTAAAACATCTTATTGATATAATATACGTGAGGAAAATTTTTAAACTAAAAACTGATATTATACATTTAGTTCTTGAAAAAATGTTTCCACTGATTTACAGCAGATTTCCTAGGAATTTTGTCATTTTTTTAAGAGTTTTTTAGAACCCCAAAGCCGGGTGGTGTCTTGAGCATAACTGCTTCCCCTCCTTCAAACGTGCCGGGACCTGCACGCCTATGCAGGTCCATGCCTGCTCACTCCATACTCATCGCCCGCACTTCCTCAGTCCTGTCAGTCAGTGTCAAGCCTTGAAAGAAACCCCATTTTTACAATGTTCAAACTCGAGTACCGTGCGGTTATTAAATTCTTTTGTATTTACTCCTGCGCAAATTAAAGAGTGCTTGGATTGTGTATATGAGCAGTCCTCCCCCTCAAATTCCACAGTGAAAGAATGGCCAAATTATTAAAGTTAGGGAGAGAACGTCTAGAAGATGACCAGCATCCCAGTCGCCCATTGGAAGCTGTCACTTCTGAAAAACGTGTGGAATCTGAATTGCTGTTGGAAACAAGTGTTTTCAGGATCATCTAAGAACATTTACATATGAATAAGGCTAGTGCAAGATAGCCAAGGGCCATTGGATGAAACGGAAAAATATGTACACATTTTTTTTTTCCGATGTAGAATTATCAAAACACTATTGATTAAAACAGGGGCTCCCTGGTAAAAACAGGATAGGTAAGATTTAAAAAATTTCCATTTTACAATTTTTTTTTGTTTTAAATTATAAATTTAAACTAAATAAGATAGCAGAGTAATAATTTAAAAAAAAAAAAAAAAAAAAAAAAAAAAAAAACTTTTTCCTTCTCTACTTCCTTAGTTTCAGTAACACAGGGTATTCCTGGCCAGGAAGGTGGGGGATGGGAATTAATTTGCTACATGTCAGATCTTGAGTTTATCAGGCTGCACTATACCAAATGCTTAACTGCTACACTATGCCCAAACTTCGTATGAGGTGGAGAAAGGAACAATGGTGTAAGTCAATATAACATAGTTTTGAGAAAAAAGGTATTTTATTAGAACTACCAAAATATGTCATTAAAAATATTCAACACATTTAGTAAAAACTGCCTTTTTATAAACTGAATAAACTTGTTATAAAGTATTAAAAAAAAAAGATGTTTTTATGAGTTAAATGAGATAAATGACTTTTTCTACAAAGGTCAATTGGGTTGTATCTTAGTAGAGACATTTTGGAGAGTGAATGTTTCTCTCATAAGGTGTTAAAGATTAGGGATGATAAAGTAATATATACATATATAAAGTTTTAAAATGTTTTATTTTAGGAAAATGTACAATATTGTGATATTCTGATGCACATGTTTCAATATGTTTAATTAAACTAGAAGTCATTTTTAGGGAGCCTCTAGAAGCAACTGTTCCATCCCACCTCTACATCAATCCTATCCCACTTTTTAGTTTGTGGCACCTAAAGTTGTATAGATACGTAATTTGCTTTTAATAGACTAACGATGAGGTAAGTTTGGGAAAAGCAAGAGATTTTTCAAGGTCAAAAGTGAAGACGTAACATTTTGGGCCAGTCATTGCTTTTGCTGCATTATTCTTCATCAAGTTGTGGGCCGAATCTAGATTGTGCAGTTCATGCACAATCTCCAAGCGGATCTCTGGTAAGTTCATGAAGTAATGAATGGTCTGTTAAGTTCATTTTGTGTGTTTGTAAATTTTGGGTTATGAGTATCACCAGAAAGATATATTTTTTCTCTTTCTTTGTGTATAATAGTTATATAATAGTAATTATGTGTCTGATCCAGTGATGAGTATTTATTTGTGAATCATTGTGGAAAATTTTTGTTTTTTTCAAAAATACAATTTTTGTACTTGTAACACACTATTCACAGGTGCCATGGGAATTTAACAAATAAGAAAATAATCTATACTTACATTTAGATTTCTTTTTATTCATGTGTTCATTATCAACAGTTTCTGTACTCCACTTGACTTGTTTATCTGTTTTAGGTTTTTTTAATGTTACTTTCACTGCTCTTACATCCTTAAAAATATATATATATGTATAAATATTTTATGTAAAATTTAATGGATAAAAGCAAATAACAATAACATAAATAATTTATGTCTTATTTAGAATATACTAAATAATAACCAAAAAGGTAAAAAACAGAACTTCTGTTTAAGCAAAACAAAAATTGATAGTTAGTCACTTTTTGGTAACATAAAAGACAACTTTTAAATATATATTAGAAAGATAGGAAAGGTTTGTTGATGGTCTAGATGAGAATATCTTTGGATGTGTGGTCAATTAAACATAATATCAGGCAATTAATTTACACCAGCGTCCATCTTTTGCCCAAATAAAGGCTGAATCAGCAAGCTTAAAGCATACAATAAATATATTACCTCATGTGGTGTTTTGATAGACCACACAGCAAAACTCTTCTCCTTTCGATCACAATATAATTTATTATAGAAATGAACACGATAAATAGAACAAATGATGCATGTATTTACGATGACTATTTCAAAATCGTGAACATAAAAACATCTTTCGTATAAAAATATTTGTATACCTACTTCTTATTCAGGCTAATAAATATTGCAGTTTTCAAAAAAGTGTAGTTATTATTAACTATCACAGAGAGCCCATTTAATAAAAAACAAAAATGGTCCACTGTTATGAACAATAATGGGCATGCCAACTTTGGGACCCTTAAATAAGGCACCTTTTCCCAAAAGTCCCCAAATCTACTACTTTTGCTAATTCTAACACCCCCCACTCCCCTTGAACTTGATTTTTAGATGCTTACAGATTTTCTTTGAATTTCCAGTATTACTAGCCTAATGTATAACTTCTTTACATCACCTTGACGCTTACATACCTGTTTATAGTAATAGTTCTTGAATATTTGTTATAGCATCAATACTTTTACTACTATTTGGTAAAAAAGGATGTTTTTAAGTTAAAAGGTCTTTTCTTTTAGGGGACTCAATGGCCGTGTAAGTTGGGGCGAGATTCTCAGCACGCTCGTAACCAGAAGGTCGTGGGTCCGAATCCCACTTGGGCGAATTAATGTTTATTTTTGGCGGACCCATAAAATAAATCTTGACCTTCGCACTCTGGCTAGAATAGGTTGGTAACCTGTAGGATAACCCCTCCTTCCTGCCCTAGTTGGAGTACATAAGGACGTTGAGCCCCAAGAAACAAACAAACAAGTCTTTTCTTTTGAGAAGGAGAAAATAAACTTTATTCAGGGACAGCTTGTCCTCTAAGAATAACATATGAGGGCAATTCATGTGGCGATCGTCTGGCTATTAGAATTGATTAAGAATTAGATTATGAGTTATAAAAAAAATAAGAAATCTTGTAAAAAGATATAACTTACGTATACGTACTATTATAACATATATTACAAAAATATTCATATTTTACATTTGCTCAGAAAATTGAAAATACAGGAGGAAAAGAAATAGATGATGTTTAATAGGAAGTTAAAGAGGAGCATTTTTGAATTGAGATGGGCAAGGAATTCCATAAAGAGGAAGTGTCGATAATAAAGAATTTTTTGAAGCAGAAATGTAAAGGTTGATGGGTTGGGTTCTAGTATTTAAGAGGTGGATGGAGGAGCATAGAGTATATATTTGCAAGTCATGAGCATAAAGATGATATTAGGAGTAGTGGATGCAATTTTCTAAGTCATTCATATAAACAGAAAATAGGGTAGATGAAAAAGATCCCTGGGAAACTCCTCGCGAGTGTGGTAGTGAAGATGAGTGAGTTTTCCAGGTATAATCACTGATTGGGAATGGTGAGATGGTATCTTCAAGCCAACGGAGTCGAGACCTTCCTCTCCTTCTCTTTCCACCTGGGTGTGCCTTTAACATCATCTTAATGGAGCCTACTAGCTTCCATTCTTTGCAAATTCCCTAGCCATCTTATTCTTTTATAGTGGCTACAATATAAATATATGTATCATAATCAAAATTTACAACATATGTATTTATTATTGCAATCAAAATGACAGGACACAAGCGGATAAAAAATAATATGTGCCAAATGATGCTCTGCTGTAGCTAACATTTGTTTAGATTTTATACTTTTATTTTGGTCTGATGCTAATAAATATTTAAAATGAATTGTTATCTATATAATAATTATCTAATTTTAACTTCTTGCCAGTTTTGGTTCAGGAGCTTGACCATCCATCCACCCTCCTATGAGCTCTTCATTGCCTCCCAGACACTCCAATCCCATATAATAAACCTTCAAGAATGGTGTCAAAGATGGAGAATCAAAATAAATCCAAGTAAATCGCATGAAATAACCTTTATATTTCATTGTAAACCTACCACTTCCTTTTCTGCAGTATCCTTTAATGATATTTCACTAATCCCTGTTGAATAGATACGCTACCTAGGACTCCACTTGGAGAAACGTGTTACTTGGAATCCACATGCAAGACTAAAACAACAAGAAACTGCTCGTCGTTAGAGACTACTTCAACATTTACCAGACAAACGTTCAAACCTTCCAATTATTTAAAAAAGACTCATATACATAACAGTAATTAGACCAATTTGGACATATGGAGTTGAGCTTTGGGGCTCTACTAAACCATTCAATTCATCTCGTATCCAATCCTTATACAATCTAAAATCCTTAGAAACATCCTCAATGCTCCTTACTTTGTCACAAACAAACTTATCCACCAAGATCTTATATATACTTTACGTTCCAGACTTAGCTCAAACCAGATATCAATCCTTCCATAGTAAACTCCACAATCATTCAAAACCATTAGTATCACAACTTGCTTTTAATTCCATTCCAGATAACCCTCCGAGGCACCTGAAAAGGAGATGGCCTCAGGACCTTCTAACGTAGTACTTTATTATATTGAACCTATATAAGTGCTACCAATGGGTAGTTGCTTTAAAAACAATTGACGTGTCATTTTTATCATTGTCATCACATTTACTTGATGTATTATCAATTAAATTATATACAGTTATAAATTTCAATGAATAAAAAATAAAAATGATTATTTTACAGTGACTGTTACTTACAATACTGTTTTTTACATTTTGATAACAGTACAAATGATAGTGAGTCCAAATCCCACATAAGCAGGTTGAAATTAATTTAGTAGCAGACCAACAAAATGAATCTTTACATTCCAACCTGCCTAGAAATTGTTGGCAACCTGTAGGTTAACCAGTCCTTCCTGCCCTAGTAGGAGTACATAAGGACGTTAAGCCCCAAATAAGAAAATAAAATAAAAAAGAATTATGTCTTGCAAACTTAAAAAGTAATTATTTGAAGCAATAATGTTAATGTCTTATTTCAAGAACAAAGACCAATCAAAAATATTTACTTAAACATTAGTTGGAGAAAGCTAATGACAGTCTGAAAAGCTACTCAACTACAAAAATAATAAATATGAAAATATAAAAAACATCAATGAAGATTCGTCAAAATTAAATAAGGTCCAACTAATGCATTAATAAAATTAAAAAAAGACCATTAAAGTAAATTATTTTAAAAACATACAATTGCCCAAAGTTAAGAGATTTTTGTTGCGGTTTTTGAACTGTAAATAAAGGTTGATTTAAGAGTCAAAGAACATTTAGTTTTCATAAAAAGAAATTTGAATCCATTCAAGTTATTATATCCATTATTTGGTTAAAAAATGTACCACTACAACCCATGAAGGGTCTTGGGGTCAGTACTTAGGTACAGATGTACTGTTACTGAGCCGGAAAGGAGGCGATTCGGCCAGAATTCACACTCAAATACCAGGGTTTTTTTTTCCCAATTAAAGCTACTCACTGTTTTAAAGGTATGTCCTGGTTATGCCACAGGAGGGTCTTCTAACCTCGAAGTCCATTCACAGCTGAAATGACACAGAATATAAATTTTCTGCCTCCAGTCAGACTTGAACTCGGCTCCGGGCGAATGGAAGTGAAGCGCCTTACCCACTGTGCTACTGCACCTTCTATTATTTGGTAAAGAACGGACTTACCACACAAAACACCTTAACAAATTAATTATCTTCATAGCGACAACTTAGTAAACATTGTCCCTCTCAAGATATATTGTCATAATTCTTTTTGCTCACATTTTTTATCTAATGACCAAAAACTCAGTCTCTCACGAGAGACACTCAGTCTCTCACGGATCTTGTTAGCAATTTTTTTTTGAGGTTTCCGGTCAAAAAATATTAGACACGTATTTTGCCGTTCCGACCGATGGGCCCTAGAACCCGAGAAAAAAAAATAATAGCATTAAATTAAGTTATTTTATATCTTGAGTTTAAAAAATGATATCGACATGATTCTTGCACCAAGATTTTTATTTTTGATTGCGGATTTAAGAAAAAATACAGCCGCTCCATAAATTTTGGGTTAGGTAAATTCATTTCTAAAAAAATGGTTAGATTTTCAAGCAAACTACCTCTATAGATTTGTTAACACAAAAATTGATGTCAGATTCTAATTCAGCACCCTCAAAAACATTGAAAAACGTTTATTCAATAAAAACAAAAAATATAAATAAAATATAAAACATAAAACTACGTTCAATATACTATTTTCATAAGAAACGGCATCGGATTTGAATTCAGCATTATAAAGAACACTTAATTACAAAATTTCATTCAAAAATAGAAATAAAAATTCGTAAGCTTCATAATGTGCCTGACCAAATGGTAGGCAATTTTTGTTTAAATTGACAAAAACATGAATTACGCTTAGACGGTTTAACGTATCAACTTCATATTTTTATACAAAATATAGGGTGGTAATACTCTTGAAATTTCTTTGGTTTTATTTTCCTATCTGGTTTCAAACTCAAGTTAGAAATAAATATGTTTTTCGGATTTGCCAATATTTCAATAGGTTTTTGTTGATCGAAATTTGTATTAATATACATCAAAAGAAAGCTGAGGCTCTCCTCTTTCCAGCGATACCAAACAGTGAATCGCGTAACAAAGTATTAGCTATTTAAAGGAAAGTAACCAATAATCGTTTTAAAAATTTCTTCCCCTCGAAGAGGGTGAAAACTGATATTTTTTGTTTTTATTGAATAAACGTTTTTCAATGTTTTTGAGGGTGCTGAATTAGAATGTGATGTCAATTTTTTGTGTTAAAAGATCTATAGAGGTAAAACTACCATCTACTTGAAAATCTAACCATTTTTTTAGAAATGAATTTACCTAACCCAAAATTTATGGGGCGGCTGTATTTTTTCTTAAATCCGCAATCAAAAATAAAAATCTTGGTGCAAGAATCATGTCGATATCATTTTTTAAACTCGAGATATAAAATAAATTAATTTAATACTATTTTTTTTTTTTTCTCGGGTTCTAGGGCCCATTGGTCGGAACGGCAAAATACGTGTCTAATATTTTTTGACCGGAAACCAAAAAAAAAATTGCCAACAAGATCCGTGAGAGACTGAGTGTGTCCTACCCTTGTAAGATACATGTGGTAAACGTTTTAAAAAGTTTTACACAATAAAATGCAAATTGATTTATATTCTTTAAAATTAAGGCATTAATTATAATTTATAATCCATATATTGAAATTAGCACTCTTTGTGGTTTGAACTGTTTGTAATGATTTGTTTAAAACTGCATAAAACTAAAAAATCAATTAATAAAATAAAATCAAGAAGCTTAAAATTAAGTTTAAATTAATTTTTCATATTAATTATCCACCCAAATATAAAAGCATGGCCTAACATTGGAAATGTATATAACATAAGTAAACAAAAACCTATATGATATTTACAGATAAGATGGCCAGAGCTATGGTTAAGGCTTTAAAAATATTTCATTAAAAATTAATAAGCCATTATACTAATAAAAAAAAATAGTTTTTTTGTACTAATCAATCAATCAAATTTTATTTAACTTTCAGATCAACATTGAATGTCAAAATTTCTTGAATAACATTCAATGTTGATCCAAAACTTAAATAAAATTTGATTGATTGATTTAAACTAAAAAAATAGTTATCAAGTAATAAATTTAACTATACAAAAAAAACCACTGCGCTTCTATGACCCAAACCTTATAAATGCACTGCAATTTCACGTTGTGTAGCCTTCTAAATTTGTCAGTGTTTTCATTCTTTTTAGGGTGAAATATTCTATGAAACACTTCATTATAAAATTTTAAGACACTGTTCTTCCCAAGGACTGTAGGTAGAATAACAATCTTGTTAGTTCTAATTTTTGTGCCTCTTGAAAGTGTGCATGAAATGAATAGTTTTTCGACAGAGTAATAACAAGTATACCCAGGTTTTGACCTTGTCTATATTTCCTCTTAAATTTCAATCTTCAAGGCCAGGTCCACACTAATGCAAACAGTGTTCACAAATTGAATCTAGTGAACATTGTTCACTAGTTATATTGTTTGGAAAATATATATCACAAACGTTCACAGGAAATTTATGATGAAATAACAATGTTTGCCAACAAAAAGTAGTGTTCCACCAGGAAGCGGTAAACTTCAAAAGAAAGAAATGTCCATAGCCGACACCAACACCCCCTTTCCAACTCCAATTCCTCAGTTTTTCTTTAGCCATCGTTTATTCTGCTAATTATTTATTTTACACTACCATATGACAAAAGTTCCTGGTGGAGCGTAAATTTCCCGGCATTCATCATTTCTTCTTAACCCTTTAACAGGCAATGTATCCTGGAGGATACACATATTTAATGCCTTTTGCTCAATAAATGACGTAATGTCAGACGCATTATCCTACTCATAATCGTCTAATATCCTTTATTTAACCTTGATTTTCATGATAAATAAGTGGGGTTTAGCGTGGCTATAGTCATTTGAAGGAAAAAAAAAGAAGAAATGTATTCCAAAATTCCCGGCCTGCCCGTTAAAGGGTTAAGAAGTTGGGCAAATGCACACTGCAGATATTGCTGTCAGTTTTGAACCACCATCTTCTTTTTATTTTTGCTGAAGCCTCTACCGTATTCATAATAGTCGCCAGAGCACTGTACAAAAACTGTTTCGAAACATTTTGTTCACTAACATTGATCGCACTGGTGTGGACCCGGCCCAAGATATAATAGCAACCATATACTAAGACTTCTTTACATATTTAAACTTAAACCCCCTAAAGGTACATAAGTACATTATATATATATACGCCCATATACGAGGTGTGATCAAAAAGTTCCAGGACTTTTTATATACTATGGGAATGCAATGTCTCACAGCGATGCGGTTGGCAGCATTGTATTGCCTGACTCAACAGGAACACAGCTGTGTTTGCAGATCAATGATAACAGCACTGAAAGTAACATTAGCACAGTTTGTTTGAGGTTAGTTTTATAGAGTTTGGCTATTTTATGAAAATGAATGTGAAAGAAGAGCAACGTGTTTGTGTGAAGTTTTGTGTGAAACTGAACAAAACGTTTACTAAAACCTTTTTGATGTTACAAGAGGCTTTTGGTGAAGAATGTCTAAGCCGATCATGCTGCCATCAGTGGTTCAAGAGGAAATGCGTCGCGTTGCAGCAAAGTTTGTGCCAAAACTGAAGACCAAAAACAACACCGAACTCATGTTTCTAAGGAACTTCTTCAAAAGGCAAATGACGAAGAAAGCTTCTTGAAACATGTCATTACGGGAGACGAGACATGGGTTTTTGGTTACGATGTGGAAACAAAAGCCCAATCATCACAATGGACATCAAAAGGTTCTCCAAGACCCAAGAAAGCATGCCAAGTCAAATCAAATGTGAAGGTCATGCTTATGGTTTTCTTCGACTGTAAAGGTGTTGTCTACTATGAATTCCTTCCACAAAGTCAAACAATTAATCGTTTTGTTTATCTTGAAACCCTCAGAAAATTGATTGGGTCCTTCACCATGACAATGCTCCTGTTCACTCTGCATTAGTTATCCGTAACTTTTGTGTAAAAAACGCAATGACTGTCATTCCTCAGCCCTCCTACTCACCTGACCTGGCTCCAGCCGACTTTTTTCTTTTCCCGAAGTTTATGAGACACCTGAAAGGACGAAGATTTCAAACAGTTGACGAAATTAAAGAAAAAACAACGGAGCTGCTAAACACCTTTACAAAAGAAGAGTTTTCTGGGGCCTTTGATCAGTGGAAACACCGGTGGGAAAAGTGTGTAGCTTTCCAAGGGGAGTACTCCGAAGGAGACAAATTTGAATAACCTGTATGTTGTATGAATAAATGTATAAAAATTTTTGCCATTTAAATTCGGGACACCCTGTGTGTATATATATATATATATATATATATATATATATATATATATATATATACACCATTATGCTGCAGTGATATGGAGAGAAGCTTTAGATACACCTACATATGGAACACCTATGATTTATGTATATTGACAAAGGATCTTAAAAGTCATTAGTTCTATTTGTACTGTCTCATATTAGGCAGCTTGCATGGCATTTATCAAGCTACTATACTATACTGCTGAGGAAAGGAAGAGATTGAACTGTAGAATGGAATGCATTCCCAGAGCCAATGAAAAGAGGGAGACAATTATAGCTTAGCAGCAGCATTGGAATCTTGCTCTAAGTAGGAGATGGACAGGTAACATGGAGAAGTTTACTACTAAACTCAGTCGCTCATTGGACATGGACCTATCAGATGAGAGTGCAGAGCACGTCTTTTCATATGCCTTCACTTCCAGCTAGAGAGAAAAAAGTTTCACAAGGTCTGTGGAGTACTTTGGACTGTTGATGGTCTAGTGCAGTTGATGTAGGCTTCCGAGGAGACTGGATGGTGGCCCAGAGATTAGCTGCTTAGACCATTAAGCGGCTCAGGGAGAGAAGAGAAAGAAAGATGCAGCAGGATGTAACCTACTTCCATGAGGTGGCACCCAGCCATTTCTCTCCTGATGTAACACCTAATGGCGGTTCCGTGGAGAGGAATAACAGGTGTAGGGGGGTGATTTTTAGAGGGTAAGAATCCAACCCAGGGCTAAGTACAGGCCTAACCATGTATTTTGAAGATTTCCCTTGTCCTCATAAAAAAAAAAAAAAAAAAAACAAAGCAATACATATATCACTGAAATTATCATTAACATAGAATTCTGTATAATTGTTATTTATTACTAGAGCTATTTTTCTACTAACTTAAATGAGTAATTTAATGGTTTCCATATTTTATCCATCAAAACCAAGACCTTTTCCTGACCACATTTAATGACTAATAATAAATAATTATTGATTAAAAAAAGAATATATAGATTGTAAATTAATAGCGACGTAATTTTAGCTCATAAATTTTTGTTGAAAACACAAATGACATAAAGAAACAAAATTAAGAACATATTATTTATTATTAAATAAAACTACATGTTATAATAAAAATTGTCTACAGAAATCAAACTTTTTAATGAGCATATTAATGACATCAAATTATTATTAAAGTTCCAATAATACTTTTAAAAATAAAAATTATTAAGAATGAAAAGTAATTTAAAAAAAAATTAAATAGTAAAAATATTCAGAACTGTTGCTTAACTAATTTCACCTATAATTCCAAAAAAGTACAATTTTTCTTAGTTTACGCAATCAATTTCAATATCTAGACCTTAAAATATAATTAATATGCACCTATCATTTCAAATTCAATATGATTATAAATGAAGATAATAAAGATTATGAATATATGTTTATATTAAACAAGCACCAGACAATGAATGGTTGTTGGCAACCAACCATTGACTTTTTAACTAACCATAAAATTATTTCTGTAGCTATCTACATTATCATTTCATAAAGTTGATGAATTCATGGTTGTATATTTCAAGACAAGAAAATCATTTAACATTATTATTTTTTTTTAACTATCTTATGAGCAATAAAAAGTAAAACTATTGACAATTCCACCAAACAAAACTCAATAGTAATAAGTGGCCAAATGATAGTTCACAATAAATAAACCTATTTAATTTAAACTTAATATAACAGTGACATTTTAAAGAATTTAAATCAACAGACTACTAAACGATAAATAGGTAAATACACAACTAGACGTGAAAATGTACATGTTTTACCAAACAAATTTTCAATTTTTGAAAATTTACATATCTTCTTCTTAAAACCACAAAATGTTCATTGAATATCACCATTTCTTCTTAGTGAGTCTATTTTTTTATTAGTATAGTTCAAGAGATCCTTTAATATTGTATCTGTGTCTTGTGCCAATTTTGGGGGAGGAGAACGAATTGAATTTTTCAACTGACTAAATTCAACTGGTGGCCCCACAAGGTTTAAAGTTCCTCCATTACACTTGACTTGTTTGACAATATTAATTTCTTTAATGTGTCTGTCCTCAAAAACCTGTTTCAAAAATGATTATTCATTAAGACAATTAAGAAGTTAGTATCAACAAAACTTCAATTAGAAATTGACTTACTTCTGACATCTTGTTGATGGGACCATAAGGAAAGGAAGCGCCTTCAAATAATTTTAAAAGTGTTGAAGTATCCTCTTTGATAAACACTGATCTTAGTATCTTTAAAAGTATCTTTCGATTATGAACCCGTAACTTATTAGAAACAAATCTCCTATCTGATATCAAATGATCTAGCTTAAGCCTTTGGCAAAGTGAACTAAACTGGTTATCACTACCAGCACCTACTGTTATATATCCATTGGCAGTTTTAAATGCTTCATATGGGACAATACTTTCATGTGCTGTTCCCCAACGTGTAGCTTCCAAATTTGCATTTAAATAATTACTACCTATATTTATGAGACAAGCCAATTGAGTATTTAATAAATTGCAATCAATTCTCTGGCCTCGATTTGTTCTTGTACGTTCCAAAAGTGCAGCTAAAATAGCCCCATGAGCATATAGACCAGTGGCAATATCTGTCATTGCAACACCTACTTTACATGGTTCTCCATCTTGTGGTCCAGTTATATTAACTAAACCACCTATAGATGCAGCAATAACATCATAACCAGGTCTGTTCTTGTAAGGTCCTTTCAGTCCATAACCAGATATAGAACAGTATATTAACTGCGGAGCTATATTATTAATAGTTCTAAAGCCCAAACCTAAATCATCTAACTTTCCTGGAACATAGTTTTCAACTAGAACATCAGATTTTTTAGAAAGATCATATATTATTTTTTTGCCTTCCGATGATTTAAGATTGACACACAAACTTTTTTTTGTTGCGATTTAAACATGAAAAATAACAAGAAAAGTCTTGATCGGCTTCAGTAAACGGAGGCCAACGTCGAGTTTCATCACCTGTACCAGGCTGTTCAATTTTGATCACTTCAGCACCTAAATCACCAAGGATCATAGTACAATATGGTCCAGCAACAATACGAGTTAAATCTAGCACTCTAATGTTTTCAAAAACACCTGAAGAAAAATATTTGATAGACAGAAAATTGTTCCAAATACTGGAACTATATTTATTAACCCTTCTAAATAACATTTTTCGAAAAAAATAAAACAATCTAATAGAATAAGTTACTTACTTCTTGATTATTGTCAACTTCATCTACAGTTAAAGTTTGTGTTTCACTAGAGAATGAAGGTCCTATAACTCTTTCCGCCATACAAAAAAACTTTGAGATATTTACACTACAAGAAATATGTGATAAAATTTAAATTATCGAAATTTTATATTGAAGAATATCTACACCAAATTAGTTGACCCATCAAACCTGTAGAAAATACCCTACAACTACAATAGATCAGCTGGGAATTACGGTCTACCTACAGGCTTGCCATAACATATCCTTTTAAAAAAATATTTAAAAACAACATAGAACCTTTGAACATGCAATTTTGTCTAACTCAGTTTTGAACTGTAGCGACAATAATTAACAGGTTCTACCCTTAATGTAAACAACGGAAAAAATTTCATACATGATAATTCCATAGAACTTTAAATTAGTTAGCTTTACAAATAATTTTATTTTAAGAAATGTTAAGACAATTTTTCAATGCAAACCCGGAATATTCCTTTAATAATTGTACAATTTTTACTTATCGTGGCTTTTGACTTTTCATAACTTATATCTGTCAATATTCGTATTCGACAATCACTAAATAAATGGAGTCTCCACAAAAAGTTTCAAAGGATTAAGAAAGAAAATCGTACCTCATCCAGGACGCACATCAATTTAAAAAGAATACCGAATTTTTTCCAGCTTCTATTCTTGTGTTTCCTGATATAGGAGCAATATCCTGATTATAACGCTAATGTTTTTCTCCGTTCCGTTGGTTGCAATTTCACCAAATTCAATGTAGCCAGCCTTGAAAGAAAAATTCTATGCAACTATCCAACGGGTATTGTGGCAATGGCAACAGGATGGTAAGCTGCAGGAACTGATGGAAATACAACTTTCGGAAGAAACCAGGTCCTGGCACATGTAAGACTGGGCAGAAATGTTTCACAGGCCACACAGATATAATAAAATATGACCCTTTAGATGCTTGGTACCGACTGTCCCTCAGAGTGGTCTTCATATCATCAAGCAAAGCATTGGAATTTTTCCTGATTTTTAACTCCACTTGCAACTCCGTAATTGGTTCCTAGGGCCCTCTGAGTGGATAAGATCGTTCTTCAGTATTACAATCTTAAAGTGGTACCTGTTCGAGAATCACTCGAGCAGTGTTAACTGAAGTGGTTTGGGCATGTACAGTGATGGAAAAAAGTATTTGCACATCATGTTTTTATGACTATATGAGTTCAAGGAAACAAAAAAATTCGCTTTCCTTTGCAAAAATGAAAAGTACATACCAAAAGATTCTTGAGATGGTGTTTTCCGGTTATGTGGTGTTTTCGAACATTTTGGTCAAACACAAGCCATAAATTTTCAAATATATTCAAGCCTGGTGACTGTGGAGGGGTGTGAAGTTGTTGAACATTAAATATTAACGATTCTGTAGTCTTATAGGCTGTATGTTTTGGATCATTGCCCTGCTGTAAAATGAACTGATGCTGGATTCCCAATTTAGCTGCATTTGCTAAGAGGTTACGGCGCAAAATCCTTATATAACCTTCTACATTTAAAATACTTTCAATGGGTTTAAGATTTCCAACTACATTATTGGCTACGCATTCCCAAATCATTACATTGCCGCCTCTCATGGTTCACAGTAACAATAACGTTTTGCTTTTCCAGTTCCTTATTTATCCCACGCAAAATGGCCTTGCGTCCGTCAGATCCAGATAAATTAAACTTATTCTCATCAGAGAACAGCACATTTTCCCAAAAACTAATGGGCTTGTTAATGTATTCTCTAGCAAAAGAAAGTCTTTCTTTGCGATTGGTCTCGCTGATATAAGGTTTCTTTCTCGGGACCCTGCCATAAAGATCCTGATAATTCAAAACATTCCTTACCATTCTCGTACTTACACACACCCCAGAAGTTGATTCAACCTTATTAGATAGGGCACTTACACTTCCAGCCGGATTTTTGAGGGCTTCAATTTTGATTTTTTCTTCTCCATTCTTTGATTTAGTTTCCTGGGACGACCTTGCGCCGGTTATTTTCAGTTGAGCCTCGCTCTTAATATCTCTTAATCAGGTATCTTATTGTGGTAACATGAATACCCAAGAAATCTGATATTTCACGGTACGATATTTGTTGATTGCGCAATAAAATCACTTTTTCACTCAGTTCACTTGTTTTTGGCATTATTTAGCAGTTAAAAAAAAATTACATGATTGAAATTTTTAGAATAATGATAGGAAAGAACAGGAATATACTCTAGGAAGTAAACTACAACAAATAAACAAACATACCTTTGTACTTATGTGCAAACAAACAAAGTATGCAAATACTTTTTTCCAAGCAATTTTATTGTTTTAAATTTTTTGTTTCATTGTGAAGTGTTGTCAAATTTTTACAAAAGGTTTTTCTCAGTTTTTAATAAATGTACTTTTCATTTTTTCAAAGGAAAGCGAAGGTTTTTTGTTTTCTTGAACTCATTTATTCATAAAAAACATGATGCGCAAATACTTTTTTTTTCCATCACTGTAACCAAAATGGGCGATTAAAGAAAAGATAAATTATTATTAGAAGCCAGACCAGAAGGAAAGCGCCCACCTAACGACCAAGGAATATGTACATCGATACACAACGCAAAAATTTGAATTAGAAGAGACTGCTCTCTTCACCGAATGAAAGGAATGGTACGGGATCGCGACATTTAGAAATATTGGAGGGAGGTAAAACCTCCACCCCTTGCGGCAACTTGGAGTTATAGAAAGAAGTTTTGTTCTTTTGATATCTTTAATTCATTGGAAGTCTGCAGTTTCGGAAGACCCTTTCTCTCTGCGTTGAGGTCGGAAACTATGAATCTACAAATCCTTTTTGTTTATTTCTAATCGATAAGAATTCTTATTTTTTTAATGTATAGATAAAAGTTCCTAAGATTTAAGGCTAAATGTACCCCTTTCAGTCAAGCGCTGGAAACAGTAGAATTTATTTCCGGAATTTCTCCGGAACTGAACGTCCGATTTTCAATCTGTAAAATTCTTTGGGTATTTGGTAAACACAGAATTCACGCTACGAAGCGTTTTTTTCTATAAATTCAATAATTAAGAAAATAGAACGTAAAAATAGGTGTTAAATATATATTTTTAAAAATATGAGGTTATGGTCAGTTGTAGAAACGTTTTCTAAAACGAATGACACATTCCAACTAATCATAGCATGCATATTACGATCGTAATGTGAAAAATACGAATTTTGTTTACAACCGGATGGAATTGCGTCACCGGCTGAAACGGTCTCTTCCTTACCGAAATGTCTCTCACATAGGTATTCCTCGATTTGTGAAGAGCCAAAGAAAAATTGTATTATTTTGTTTTCTTGTTATTATTATTTTTTATGTGTCGTTAGATTCATTCTATTAACTATTCCTCATTTTAAGTAAGAAAGTAAGTAAGAATAAGGCAATTAAATTAAATTTTTCGAAATTGACAGAAGCTGAATTCAAGTTTTAATATATATTTTGATAAATTTATTAAATATTTTATTTGTCTATTTATTACCAAATAAAAAAACGACATTTTTTTATGCAACAAGGAAACATTGGCCCTTTTCACTGACTAATTATTAGGAACAAACAGGCCTAGCTACAATATTTTGAAAACTTTTATTTTCACTTGAAGCGTTTGACGGTCCAACAAGTTGAATGTCAACCACGGTAATTGAAATATATTAAAAAACCAAACAAAAAACTTTTACTATAATGTGTTGTACAGAACTTTGAAGATCCAAAAATCTGAAAAATCATGAATTGATAATAGCTGCATAGTTAACTTCTAGTTGTGATAAATATGTCTTTTTATAAAGTCAACAAAGGAGTTATTGTCTATTTATTTTCAACTAGAGAATAAGTTTTGTTTACTTACTGCAGGAAGTCTAACACTATCTGACCCTTTTCACCGCTAATGTATTTGGGACAAATAATATAAAATATTCTAAATAAATTCCATAAGTTACCTAGCCGATAGATACCTATGTAATTATATATAAATTTACATGTATAAATACATATGTTAATTTATTACCTTGTACCTAATATAAATTTAGGTAGCATGTCGGTATATGAAGTTAATCCGATAGTAAAGAAACCAGGTAAAAGATATTCCGGAAAATCCAATAATAATTAAAAATATTTCCTGTTCTGAACATATTGTATTTCCGTTCAATTTCTATCGTTGTAAAGATAGAATATAACAAAGAAGAACAATCTATTGGACGTAGATATTTTTATATAAATAGTTCTAAATCCAAAAAGAATCTCCGCGTATCTGCTAGACGAAGAAAACCTGAACTGAAAAGAAGAGCTGATAATGAAAAAGAGTACGTACCCATATAATATTTACTATGATGTAATTTAAAAACATAGTGTTGTTACGCTGAATTGTTCGAATTCAACTTTGAAAATCAATTATTTTACATTAGTTGACTGTAAAAATCGTAAATAAAATTAAACAATGACTGATGAATAAAATCAGTTTTATAACTGGCTCCTTGGAAATGTTTTAGAATTACCGTTATATAAGGTAATTTCATTGTTCCCAAGTCTCGTGGATAAATAATTTTTCCATAGCGTATACCATAATAATTATAACATATTTTTAAAAACATAACCGGGAAAAGTAATTTTAAAGTGTAATTTCCTACTAATGGTTGGATATATGTACCTACAAAACGCTTTGTCCTTTTATATTCGTATGATTTGATTTATTTGGTTGTAAATACAAGTAGTGGAAATCAATTGAAGAATGTGATTTTTTTTACTGATTTCTCTCGGCCACATCACATTGTGGGGTTCGTTATGTTTTCTTAGCAAACTATAAAAAATATATCAATAATTTGTATGAAATTGAGTAAAAAAGCTCAGGAGTTGACATTATTACAGATGCTGGGACTATAGCGGTAGTCAACATGAATCAGAGTCAAACAATAATAATCCCTATACAATCATTGTTTTTAGAACATTTTTGAAAGGACATCGTATGTTCTTAGCTGTTTGATCAAAAACTCGGAAACCGCTACTCTTAGCACATTTTCGTTCTTTGGATAAAGCAAATCTAATTTGCAACAACTTTAGTTTAATATACTTTTTTTTATTAAATGTGCTTATTTTCGAATTGGAAGTATTCTCTGTTTTGTCTATCTGTTTTTTCAAGAACCATACCCAAACACACCTGGAATCCTGACACTAATTCTTTTCTAACTCTGATTCATAGAATATCTAAACTTTTTTTTTTTTACTATTTAATGAACAATAATCAATATTATTTATTGCAAGGTGTTGAATTATTATTATTTTTTTTTTTTTTTTTTTTCAAAAGAGCTCAAATGTAAGTATTGAGTGAACATTTAATTTAAAAGAGGGTTTGCATAAAAGTTTTAGTTCCTACTACTACTAACGTTCGAGCTATATAGTAAAATTACTTACTTTATTAATATTAAAATAAAAAAGCTTTTGCACTTTTGCTGATTTCATAAAAAATTGTTAATTTTTAACAATTAAATTTAATTTTGAACTTGTAAAAGTTCAAAAAGTTATAAAATTTGATACAAGATCATAATGGTTTGATTATATTGTACAGATTAGAAATCTGATGAATTCTAATATCTACAATAATTTTAAATTGTAATGTACGTTTTTTCGTAATCATAAATTATTATAGAACTGCCAGTGAGAAATTCCACCAAAACTCCATTCAAATAAGGATTTCACCTCGGAAAGAAAGAAATGAAGCTAAATTTTTGCATATACCTTTGTTTTGGCATTCTAAATAAGGGGCGAAAAGTCACCTTTACCTTCCAAAGACTCCTAACGAAGCTGTGAAGTCAAAAATAGTCGCATATTTTATTTGTAGAGTGCATACTCTACACCCCTCATTTTAGCACTCTGACTGGGGTCGCACTTCTCCGCGAAATCAAGTTTTTCTAAAATTTTATTTTATAAATTTAACTTATTTATTTATTGATTTTATTTAAAAAAAAATGAAATTTCAGATCGGGCAAACAGTTTTGGAGTTGGTTCCTCCTGAGATCTCCTGTTTCAGTTTTTCGATTATATCTCGAAAACGGTGAACTCAGGAAAAATATGGTACCAGTCAAAATTAAAGCTAATTAAATTTTCTATAAAATTGTTTCTATAAACACTTGTCTAACGCTCAACGGTTTTCGAGATATACGTTATTAAAAATAGATAATAATCGAGAAAAAACAAATTGTTACCTCAATTTTTGTCAAATATTTTTAATTAAGTGCAAAATGTATATACGAAATTAAAGAAAATTTAATGCTCTACAACTTTTTTTTCTGAGAAACGATTGATGAAGGCACTAGAAGCAAATATTTGTCCGAACCGGGGCACGCTACTGTTTTCCCCCCCCACTATATCTTGAAAACGGTTAATCCTTAAATAAAAAAAAAAAAAAAAAAAAAAAAGATAAAATAAAAAAAAAAAAAAAAAAAAAAATGAATGGAACCCAAAAAAATCATAGAAAATATTATTATCTACAAGTTTTGTAACCTTCTCGATTGACGCCCGAGGCAAAGACATCGAGATATTTGAAAAAAAACAACTGATTTTCTGACCTTTGACCATGAATATTATTATGTTAACATGCTGAGGTTGGTTACTTTTCACCACTTATTTAGAATGCCAAAACGAAAGTATACGCAAAATTTAGCTTCATTGCTTCCTTTTCGAGATTTGCTGTCTAAAACTCCTTATTTGACTGGGCTAGTAGTACTCTCAAGGTATAAATATTCTTATTGACCAATATTTTATTATTATTCCGAGATATCATTTGTTATTTGAATTATATTTTATTTATTAATAAATAATTTTCATGGATCGAATGAAACAAATTGGTAAGAGTGAATTTACACTTACAGAGACCGATAAAAGTTTTTCTTTTAATTCTTTGCCAATGTAGTTAGTTCAGGACTCTTATATTCCAGATAATTTCAACTTACATTATGAAGTTCTAATGAATAATTAAGGTAATTTTAGGATTTTAGTAATAAAATATGTTCCTATAAATATTATTTTCTTCTAATATGTATGTTGTTTTTACTTTGTATTTCTTAGTAGACATACCAGAAGCTTGACTATCAAATTTTATAAATATCAGCTGTTACATTCTATATTACAAATGTGTTTTCATGTTGAAGGGTTCAATGAAACAGTTCTTAGGAATTGATAAATTATTAACAGTTATATATTTCTTAGTTAACTGTTATCAATAAAAAATTAAACATTTTACTTCTTTAAATAAACAGTTGTAGTTTACTATTTATTTCTCGATTTATTTACCTTTTGTGGAAAACTAAACACATATTTTGGTCCTAATGATTACTTTACACTTTGAATTCCGTTGTTCGAATATAATAATCAGTGAAATAAATTCCTCTTGAACAATGCCAAAATATATGTTTAGGGTTTTTTTAATTACCTAAAGTATTCATATGTTAAGTCGATATTTGAATATAACGATATGTATATAACTCGAATGAAAATATCATTTTTTGTCGGTTTATTATTTTTAATATCTCCTGGGTTTAAAAATGTTTATAAATTTCATAGATATTCTAACTATGCTTTAAAAGAGTATGTTTTAGTTTTTTTTTTTCCTTTTTATTAACTATGGAAGAACATATATAGTTATTTTGAAATTTGCACACAGGTTCGTTTTTTAAAATATTATTTATATCTAAAAAGTGTATCAAATTTTGTTGGCCTCTATTCTGTCGGTTTTTCCACTATTGGGGAGACGTTAAATCGGTAGCTGACTGGGAGCTGGGTCCTCACAGCCCTTCCCCCACTACTACAACAGCAGGTAGCTTACTAATCTAATCACCCGCTTTCTTACAAATCGTATTTTTCAAATTACGATCAACCTATCCAACCGAAAATGAATCTGTTTGCATAATTGTGTTCAATTGACTTATGGCTAAGTGACTATAACCAGCTTTTATTAAAAAAACCAATAGTTCGCCAGATAATCTTTTTAAATTCTAAAATAATTGACAAAAAAAAATTCGGAAAACGTAGCGTGAATTTAATGGGTTTGTTATTACTAAATCCGTTTACAGATCTAATATTGATGATTATGTTCACAAATGAGAGCGAAAATAAATTTGCCCCAAAAGTGCTGCCATCTCTTGAAAAAAAATCTTACTAAAAATCGGGATGTTTAGCCTTAAGAACAACATTTAAGCCTCTGTACCTTCAATAGATCCACAGAATGAAACATTGACAATTTTTCCAATATTTTAATAATTTCATAAATATTAGGCATATTTTGAGCTAAATATCGGCTCTAATATTCATCCTTCTAAGATATTTATTAAAAATGGTATTGTAGTGCAATAATTTAGAATTAATTTAAGTACCGCCTGTAGACCTAATAGTTTTCTTTTTATTTAAAAAAAATCCTGACTTTTCAGTGAACATTCAAGGAATCCGTTTTCAGTGTCGGAGTGTTGAATCAGATAAAATTCTTTCGAGATCTTTTTTATCTCCTGTTCTGATTTAAGTGTAACATTTATGCGGAATATATAATATATAAGGAATTAGTGGAAATATACAAAAAACAGAACGAAATCATAGATCAGTATCCACCATTCCTATTCAACTTCTTTCGCTGGAATTACTTAGTCAGTGGAGTTTTATAATCATAGAAATTACAATTTTATAATTTACATTTATTCAACTGGTCTGTTTCGACCATCTGATGTTTCATATAACCTTTTAATGTCTTTAATGCAGCGTTAAAGCGTTAAATATTTTTTAATTATTACAGGCCAACTATAATCTAAATTTTAATGAAGATTGGAAAAATCAGTGTTCTTCCCTTAAATGGTAATGTAATGAGGTAAAATTAGGAATTTATGGTCCTCCACGTTCCCTTAAAACTCAAGTTCCGTACCTCAGTTGAAGACGGCAAGACTAGATTTCTTTCTTCAGAAAAAAACCTGCACCTTTAAGAAATGTATTAGACTTTCTGCACACCTTCTCCGCACTAGCAATAGGGACTGGAGCCAATACGAAAGAAGCTGAACATGTGGTCTCTGAGCCTATTGTAATCGGCATCTTCTATAGGTCATTGATATTGATGCCTCCCCTAGTCCATCGCTAGCTTATGGAGACTTAATTTTTTATACTTTTTCGAGGCTAAGGGCACAGTTGAACTACGGATGTAAAGGTCCATTGTTGACTCACGCTGACGACTCATGTTAACACGTCAGCGTCAGCCATTGTGTGCACACTGTTCTGACGTGTCGTGACGAATTCATGCCTGTTTTAATTTAGTTTTCTGGAGGTGCACATCGTTGCGTAATGGAACTTATGGCACAGAAGACTTAAGAAATGGCAGATGCTGACTCCAGCATAATCTAGACTCTATATAAACATCCCCTCCAAACAGCCCATCACTCCGTGTCCACTTCATGACTTGTATTCATTGAGTTTATTTACTATTTGTTTAATTGTTTATATTCAGTATTTATAACTTGTGTTTTTATTTAAATAAATCTTTTTAAAAAGCTATTTTGCTTTTCGTACTACATAACTGGCGCCCAGAATCGGGACGACGAAGACTGAAGAATAGCAGCTGTGTCCATTTGACCCAGTATTCTCAGGTCACCTTCAGGTGTTTGCTTCGCGAGAAGAAAGAAGAGACCCTCCACCTTCAACATAAGAAGTCAACGGCTCCACAGTGAGTAATTCAATAATTAAACCAGCAAAGTTCAAGATGCCTGATCAAATTCATTATAAAATATCAAAAGAAAATTACGATCACATTCCCCCTTTTGACGGTAACCCTTCAGAGTTAAGTTTTTTTTTGTGATATTGTAGAAGCAGCGTATTCACTAGTCTGCGCTGATAATATTGTAGAAAGAAATTATAATCACGACGTTTTATTAATAAAAGTAAAAAGCAGACTAGGGGGTCCTGCTAGGAATATATTATTGTCCCATCAAGTTGATCACATAGCAACTTTATTAAAGCTATTAAAAGAAAATTTTGCTGATTCAAGATCATATGAAATATTGAAGGATGAGATTTTCCAAACAAAATTAAACTATAAGGAAAGTCCCATAGAGTTTGTAAACAGAATTCAGGAGTTAAGAAATTTAGTTTATATTAGATTAAAGTTAGATGGCCTAAACATAGTTACATTGACAGAAATTATGAACAGAACTGACAAAGAAATAATTTATCATATTTACAAATGCTTCCCTTCACAATTGACTAACCACATAATGATTTTTAATCCTACTAACTTAGATGAAGTAAGAACTATTATTTATAATAAGTGCTCTTTTGTGATAGCTAATTTAAATTCAAAAAAATTCAATCAACATAACCAACAACAAAACCATTCACAGACTAACAACCACCAAAGACATAATAACTTTCCTCGAAACCAGAACTTTAACCAGAACTTTAACCATAACAGGCCACAGCATCAGCAGCAATACCCAAGACCTCAAAACCAACACTTCCAAAATCCCAATCATTCCAATAACCCTAATCATCCTAACAACCCTAATCATCCTTTCAACCAATACAATCAGAACAGATATAATAATTTCCAAAATCAACCCCGTAATAATAATAATGGATCGCAAAATACTGTTTCCATGAAAACAGTCAGTAATTTACAAAAACAAAGACCGCAAAAATTTATATCACCATACGAACTGACACATTGCACTGATTCAGTTCCAGAAGAAAATGAAAACATTGAAAAACCGCGTGATGAGAGAATGGATAGAATTGAAAACATGTTTATAAAAATGGCGGAAAAATTTGATCATTTTTTAGGACTAGGTCCCAACAATCAAGAAGACCCCCCGAATTCAACTTAAATTTAACTAATAAAACCTTACCTTATTTCATAGACAACCAGTATAGAAAATGGCTAATTGATACAGGTTCCACTGAAAATTATATACACCCAAATTCAGTACCTCCTGGTACTACTTTATATAATGACCCCTTCATAATTGTGACTCCCACCGGAAAAAGGAATGGAGAAAAATCTTGCTTTTTAAATACATCAGATATTTTTGGTTCCGAAAAACAAATTAAATTTTACCTTTTTCCCTTTTCAGAAAAATATGATTTATTATTAGGTTATAATAGTATGAAAGAATTAAAGTTAAGTGTGCATCCCCATAATGATAATCTTACTCATCCCCATGGAGTAATCCCTTTATTGTTAAGTCATGAATTAATAGAATTAGAAAAAATTAAGTTAAAGAAAGGAATGAATGTTGTTGAATTACCTATTAAAAATAAAAATATTAATTATGGAATAATAAATAATGATATAAAAGTAAATGATAATGTTATTATTAAAGAAGGTTTATATGACGTTAAAAACGACAAAATTCTTTGCCATATTGACTCCACAGAAGTAATGGCCATTTGCCCCGAACCTATGGAAGTTGACGAAATAGAGGAGATAAGTGAAACTATACCTGGTTTAGTCGTGACCAATTGTCCCGAACTGGCTAGGATGAACGATGAAATTAAAAAAGAAATCCCACAATTAATAAGAACAAGTCACATGAATAGTGAGGAAAAATTTAAAATAATAAATTTATTAAAAGATTTTCCAGAAGTTATTAAAAGAGAAAACGATAAATTAACCAGTACAGATTTATTAAAACATAAAATAAAAACAACAGACGAGGACCCCCAATATATACAAGAAATTACAGATATCCGGAAGTTTTTCGAAAAGACATTCAATTAGAAATTGATAAACTATTAGAAAATAAAATTATACAACACTCAAATTCCCCGTATAACAGCCCCATATGGGTCGTTCCCAAAAAAACCCGACGCCTCCGGTAAAAGAAAAATTCGCATGGTGATAGATTATAGAAAACTTAATAATAAAACTATTGAAGACAAATTCCCACTCCCAAACATTGAAGATTTATTTGGTAAAATTGGTAGAGCCAATTATTTTTCAGCAATCGATTTGGCCTCCGGCTTTCACCAAATCGAAATGGAACGCGAATCCATCCCTAAGGGCTGGGACACACACAGCGATTTCTCCGACGCGATCTCCGAGTCGGATTTTATCATAGTGGCCAGACAGCGCGGATGTTATAAGCGGATTATAGAGCGGATTCATCTTCAGCCTTGCGAAACCTTCCCAACATTCAAAAACATTCCCATTCCTCGAGCAACAGTGTGTAGTTGAAGTGCAATGAATTCTGTTGAAAAGGCGCTCCTGGTATCCCTGCTGTATTACCGATGGAAAAGACGGACAAGAAACAGGAAGATATGGATTCATCCAATAGTGGAAATTATACGCATATCATACATGTCTTTGTTCAATTTAATTCGTCTAATAAATACAAAAGAAAAAACAATAGAATTTCTTCAGGAAAAAGTTATTATACATCGAATAACACTTTATAAAATATTTAAATAAATAAGTAAATAATTTTTTTTATTTTTTATTTAATTATTTAATAATAGGAACAATCAAACGATCTCTCATTGACGTGTTATTACGTTTGGGAAGGTCTCGTAACGTAAATATATAATAATAAACTCAAAATGAAATGCTGGGAAGAAGTGCAAAAGACCCAATTAAAATTTGTGTTGTATAAATACACAACTTACCAAGTTCATTTTTTCTCGCTTGCTGTCATCTCCTCATTCCCAAACACCTCACATATTTCTTCCCAGCACTTCTTCCTTTGATTACGATCACTGTATTCCGCAGTCCTCATATCCCACAGAGCCGGACGCTTTTGAACATTTGTCGATGTCAATTCTACTCATGATTTATAATAAAGAGAAAAAAGAAAAGTTGAAACAATTAAAAGTTGGAAAAGAAAAAGAATAAGTAACAAAATCCACGCGGAAAAAGCGCTGTGTCTGTTCAATCTCACTTCATTCAATGCAATGACTATACGCCACGTGGTTCCCAAAACCGAGCGGATCTTGGCTACAACCACCATCCGCTTCGGTTTCAAAACCGCCTGCAATCCGACACCGACGTGTCTGTCCTCTCCCACTATAAACACATTGATGACTCTCCGCGCCGTAAAACCGCGCGGATATCGCGTCGGAGAAATAGCTGTGTGTGTCCCAGCCCTAAAACTGCCTTTTCAACAGAATACGGACATTACGAGTTTCTAAGGATGCCGTTTGGCTTAAAAAATGCCCCACCTACATTCCAACGCGCGATGAATATAATATTTTCTAAAATTCCGAATGTATTAGTTTATATGGACGACATAATTGTTTTTTCCGATAGCCTAGAAGAACACATTAAACATTTAAAAACGGTTTTTGAAAAATTAAAGCAACACAATTTAAAGATTCAATTAGACAAAACGGATTTTTTCAAACGGGAACTTTTATTTTTAGGACACATAATATCAGAAAAAGGTATACAACCAAATCCCGCTAAACTTGAAGCAATTTCTAAATTCCCTATTCCTAAAACTCAAAAACAAATTAAACAATTTCTTGGACTTACGGGATATTATAGGAAAATGATAAAAAACTACGCTAAAATCGCGAGACCCCCCTAACCCAAGCCTTAAGAAAGGACAAAGAACTTAAAATCACTGACGAGTACTTACAAGCTTTTGAAACACTCAAATCCCTCTTACAAAATAGCCCCATTTTACAGCTTCCAAATTTTGACAAACCTTTTACCTTAACAACAGATGCCTCCAACTTCGCAATAGGTGCAGTACTATCTCAAAATTTCGATAATAAAGACCTACCTATCTCCTTTGCCTCCAGGACACTAAATAAACAAGAAGAAAATTATTCAACTATCGAAAAAGAACTTCTAGCCATTATTTGGGCATGCAAACATTTTAGACCCTATTTGTACGGAAGAAAATTTACTATACAAACGGACCACAAGCCTTTACAGTGGCTACATAATCTAAAAGAACCCAACTCTAAATTAATCAGATGGAAATTACAATTAGCGGACTTTGACTTTGATATAAAATACGTACAAGGAAAAACTAATTTCGTAGCAGACGCTTTATCTAGAAATCCCCCTAAAAGAAACGACCTTAATGCAATCGAAAATTCAGACCCTGATCCTAACGAAGTACTTGAAGAATTCTTTTCGGCACCAACCCCAGAATATAATAATGACAATATCGAAGAAATTGCAAGAACATTACAAATTCCCTTAGAAGAAGACTTAGAAAGCTTACAGACACAACATTCCCAAGAATCATCAAATGACCAGATATTAATAGTGGACGACAAAACAAAATGCATTAACGTGGAAAAATTTCAGATTATTATAACTCGAGGAAATCCCGAAATTCAAAAACCCGTGGAAAAACCTTTTGGCAAAACCAGATTTCATTGGTACACTCGATATCCTTTTTCAAAAGACATAGAAGAAAATTGTCTCGAATTTTTACAGCCGAATCACACTTACGGTGTTTTATGTTCCCCCCAAATTGAAAATTCTATAGATGATGAAATCTATAATCAAATTTTTAACCATTTAACGGAGTTAATAAAAAATAATTATCCCACCATTAAAATTAAAAGATATTATACAAAAAAATTAGACGTAACAAATCAATCTGAACAAGAAGAAATTATTTTGAATAAACATATAGGAAAAACAGCACATCGCGGAATTCATGAGACTTATCAAAATTTAAGAAAAACGTATTATTGGCCAAGAATGCTAGAATCTATAACTAAAATAATTAATAATTGTTCACTCTGCAAAGAAGTAAAATACGAACGAAATCCTATAAGACAAGTTTATGAAATAACCCCCACACCTTCCAAACCTTTTGAAAAATTACAAGGAGATATTTTGCACTATGATGGAAAATTAATATTCACCTTAATAGATTGCTTTTCAAAAAAAATTATACGGCAACATCATAAGAAATAGTTCAGCAAACGAAATTTTAAATTCATTAGAAATCTACTTCAGTACTTTCCCCTGTCCTACAATTATACAGTTTGATAACGGAACAGAATTCAAAAACGGACTTATTGAAAACTTTCTAAAATATCATAATATTAAAACACACTTCATAACACCCAATCATTCAGACTCCAACGGACTTATAAACAGAGCACACTCGACACTAATTGAATTAATGAACATTATTAAAAATAATAAAGAATATTCCCCTTACAAATTATTAAGATTAGGTCTGATCGCATATAATAATTCAATAGTTTCTAATTTAAAGATGACACCAAACGAAATAACATTCGGTATTCAACCAGAGACACCAGCCCAAGATCTAATTTTAGAACAAAAAGTAAAAGAATATCATGATGACAAGCAAGTAATTATAAAAACAATAAAAGAATTAATCGAAAAGGAAAAAGAAAATCGCACTAACAAACTAAATACAAATCGCGAAAATATCACAATACCCCACGGAGAAATTTTTATTAAGGATAAACAATTCGGTAAATCTAAACCTAAATTCAAACGCGGAAACTTTTCACAAAAAACTAAATTAGCAACGATAAATAAAAAATCTTTTAAAGTACATCCCAACCTTATTAAAAGACCTAGAAAATACGCAACTACTCCTCCTATCACTGTTTCAGATGATCCTGGCACTTCCCGCAATCAGACTGCTGACGCTTGTTTACTTCCTTCACTCACTATCAATGAACAAAGCACTGACTATAACGGACCTGACTCAGGGACCCGGAATAATTCCTATCAGACTACCTAATGCGTATATCCTAGACAAATACTATACATTCATCCACATAATTAACACAGAATTAATAGACACGGAATTAGAAGACATACATAATATCATAAACTCTTCACATAAAAACAATAACACTAACCATTATGATTCCCTTTATAAATATTACACATTCTTGAGAAATAAATTGGACCATTTGATACTTAACAAACAAACACGCATCAAAAGAGGACTTATTAATGGACTTGGTACAGCAATATCATGGCTAACCGGTAACATGGACGCAACAGACAAAGAATACTATGACAAAGTCATACATTCACTTGAGAGAAATTCTATACAACTTACTGACAACACAAAGAACCAACTGGCCATCAATCAGAAAATAATTAAAGAATTCAACCGTGACATTAAAATCATTCAAATTAATAACCAAAAAATTAAGCAAGCCCTTACCAATTCAAAACTTAATCAAATAGAAATCAATCATAATTATAATATCATATTTCTAAATTTAGTATTAATTAGTAACAAACTTAACGATATTGAACTATCTCTTGAATTTTGTAAACTCCAGACTATTCACTCTAGCATTTTATCTTTTAAAGACCTAAGAACCTTACAATATATCTATAACATAACTTTTATTTCTAAAGACATAGAAATCCTTTGGCAAATTAGTAAAGTACACTGTTCATTAAAGGGCAATAATATATATTATTTTGTAAAAATTCCCTTACGTACCCCACCTTTAGAAACCTACTTTCTCCTCTCATACCCGGTAGAAAAGAATAATAAAGTGATCACCATATACGAGCACCCACCTTTAATTTTGAAGAAGAAAAAAAAGAATTACTCACTGCTTCATGCGACGAATACAAAGACTCACTCTTCTGCAGAAATTCGACAAGTGTAAATAATAAGTGTATTCAACAAATTATAAACAATACTAACCTTTTTAGCTGTCAAACTATATCCACTGACAGCGAACCTTTCATTAAATATATCCCTTTTATTAACCAATATTTAGTATTTAAACATAATAAAATAGAAATAATTAAAAATAAAAATAAGGAAGAAATATTTGTAACAAATAGTAGTTTAATCAACCTTAGTAGTAATGAATCAATTTTAGATATGCACATAATTCCTGTATTTAAAGAAACTAAAGCACTTAGTATCAATAGTTTAGTTTTTAATCACCAAGACTTTAACATATCCTTTGACAAACTACACACTATAAATCTAGAAATGTCCAAACTTAACACTTTTATAACAACACAAACAAACCATACACCATATATGTATTTACTTATACCCTTTGTCTTAATCTGTATTCTAATTTATTTGATATATAAATATTATTGTATAAGAAAAATCAAAATCAACATTGTTTCCCCAAATATGCCAACTGTACATCCAGGACTACCATCGTTTTCGCAGGAGCTTCAAACTTAGGGAGGGAGGACTTATGGCACAGAAGACTTAAGAAATGGCAGATGCTGACTCCAGCATAATCTAGACTCTATATAAACATCCCCTCCAAACAGCCCATCACTCCGTGTCCACTTCATGACTTGTATTCATTGAGTTTATTTACTATTTGTTTAATTGTTTATATTCAGTATTTATAACTTGTGTTTTTATTTAAATAAATCTTTTTAAAAAGCTATTTTGCTTTTCGTACTACATAACTTGGATATGAGAATTTCAGACTCTTTAGATGAAGACAAAGAATCTATTCATGTGATTACAGCTTTATAGCCGCTCACGACTCAAGCAGAATATAGGTGCACCCTATAAATAGTTGCAGAACAATTTAAGGGGTAAATCTTCTTATTTTATGATCAAAAGGTAGCCGACTGTTGCCGCCATTTGACAAACAAATAATTTGTTGGCAATGAAAAATTTAAATGAAGCCCTAAATATATAAATTGATTTTAATTTATTGGATCACCCCTTCGCCATTTTTTACATTTTACAAGATTAATAACCAACTGTTGCTACCTTTGATTAAAGACACCAAATTTTATGCTATGGCAATTCTAAAGAATCGCTAAATAAATAAACATGCTATTAAAGTGTTCGAAATATTTTTAAATAAATAAAACAGTCAACTTTGCAAAAAATTAGTAAATAAATGTAATTATTAAATGGTATTTCTAGAATTCCTCCTGTTTCCCTCCATGCTTCGTTTCGTACTTTTTTATTCCTATACTCCTTCTCAAACGGGTCAAACATAAATAGATATCTCTTCACATGCTGGATGAGCTGTTCCTCAATATTCATTGCTGACGGGCCGATGCCTGCTGACGAGATATAGGAATTTATATTTTAGCGTCAGAGAATGTGTAGCGACACCACACAACATGTCAGCGTAGTGTGAGCACTTCTATTCAAAATAATGGTTTATATTTTTTCGTAACACGTCACGTCAGCGTAGTGTGAATGCACCTTAAAGCTCCTTTCTTGGCCAGCTTGTCTGCCCGTTCCTCGCCAGAGAGTCCGAAAACATGTTCTGCTGCTTTTAGAAACTGAGTTCTATTTCTTAAATAATGTTGGCAACTTGAGCTTTTTTTGAGTTCAATCTGTGAAAGCCAGAGTGCTCAAGAACTATGAGGTAATTTTTTTGGATCGAGTCTAGTAATTTGGTTATTCACAAGTTTCTCTTACAGCTTCGCCCACACATCTAAGTAGAGCTGGACACTGTTAAATCGACCACTGACGATTGTTCCAAATGGAACGAAGACAATTTCAAGGGCCTCACTGACGATCATTCCACTCCATTTATCTTTAATTTAGTAAATCTATATTAAAAAAAAGGAGGAATTTACTGGACTAAAGTTCCTATACAACGACTTTTAGAGCTAACTTAATGACTATAAATGCTAAAGATAAGTTAATTTTGCTAGGACGTATAGAGCAAAAACTGCTAAAAAAAAAAGAAAATTTTTTTTAGAAAATTACAAATTATTGAAAGCCTATGGGTGATTTCTATAGCTATTCGTGAACTTCATTTCCTCTCCGAAATTCAAATTTAAAATTATTTGTCTTGGCAATGTTATTTTCTTCTCATTTTGAAAGCGACAACAATGAAGTATTGGACATGAACATGACAATATTTTGTATTCTCATAAAAGATCCAATTTTCTGTTATAATTTTTTTTTTTTTTAATGAAGGATTTAATAAAATTTGACCATGAGCAATTATGGTGCAGAAACCATCGGAAGGAGCAGTTTAAATCATAAAAGTGATAATAATTAAGATAAGCAGGAAAATAATGTTGAAAATGTACTCAAATGTCATTGTGTCATCGTCATATACTAGTTAGAGGCCATAAAAATAATAAAATGGACTTTGAAAAGAGTTTTCTCAAGGACTTATTGAAATTAAAAACAAGCATCATTTTATAGCGCAGGCCGAAAAAAAATTATATTTAAAAATACTAATGTTTCCATAAGTTCCTCGGCGGTTTTCGATTAGTGACTGTCTGGTAACTGTTACTTGAAGCAAGTAATCCCTGCACTTCAGCGTAGCTACTACATCAAAACACAAGTCATAACACACAAAAATCCTATTTTTCCTATGATAAAAGCTCCTTTATTCAGGCCATGACAATGACTCAGAACTCCACTTATAAGAACAAAATACATTACTAAAATTTCACTAACAATTGTTAATTTGAAAAAAAAAAAAATAAATAAACACTGTTAAAATATCCCTGAATAAACTAAAATAAAATAAATCTTATAAAGCTTCAGGAAGGAAAAATAAAACTCATCGATCCGTACCTTGGGGAAGTGAAGAACTTACCAAATTACGTATCGAAACGAACATATTAAGAAAAAAAATATCAGAGGATAACTTCTGACCCAATTGCTAGAGAAGTAGCAAGAATATCATATAGTTCCTCTAGACACACTTATTAACTACTTATAAAACAATCAAAACTAAAATCATGGAAAGACTTCTGTGGTAATATCGATAGATTCTCATCGTGGGGATTTCCATACAAATATGCAGCTGGAAAGTTGAAAAGCAACATGATGAAGACAGTAAAAATTAATATAGATGAATATACAACTGGTTACGGAGATACTTTGAAGCACCTTTTGAACTCACTTGTGAAAGATGATGACATTTATTCCGACACACAACAGCATAAGTATGTAAGAAAATTTATTAATAACCTCCCAGAAACAGAAAATGACCCAGAATTAGAAGATTTCGAAATTTTTAAAATAGTGAAAAGTCTAAATCCTAAAAAAGCTTCCGGATGGGACAACATTAGTGTACCAATCGTTCAAAAAGTAGCGGATTTGTTTCCAAAAATGTTCACGGCAATTTATAAAACCCTATATTTACATAGCTTTTTTCCTGGGAAATGGAAACAGGCTGTACTTATTCCAATTCCGAAGCCAGGAACTTCTAAACACAAACCCATTAGTATTTTATCATCACTATCAACTATAATAGACAAAATTATCAACTCACGCTTAACGCATTTCTTGGTATCCCAAAATATATTCAATGAAAACCAGTACGCTTTCCTACCCCAAAGAAGTATCATTGACGCACAGTATACAATTATGGGAATAATTACATCAGCTATGAATGTCAAATCGAACGTATTAATGATCAGTTTAAATATTGCTGGTGCCTTCGATAACGCTTGGTGGCCTGCGATATTTCAAAACCTAATAATTTATTAATTCCCCAAAAAACCTATACAAAATCACACAAAACTTCTTCTAATGCAGAACTGTTGAAATTAGATCTAAAAAAACTATAAGCAAGCGAAAAATATTACTATAGGAACACCTCAGGGCTCCAGTTTATCACCCGCTCTTTGGAATGTACCAATTACGATAATTCTATATTTGACATACCGAGACCTACAGCAACATACCTTGTAGCATATGCATACGACATAGTTTTATTAATTGAAAAATAAATCCTTTGAATATTTAGTAAACACCGCTAAAATTCTTCTTGACTTAACACAATGGACGAAAAACAAACAAACTACAATTTAACATCGACAAATCTCATTACATTATTTTTTCACGGAAACAACAAACTACCAAATTTAAATATTACACTTAACAACACTGCATTAACAAAGACAGACACAATAAAATACTTAGGGATTATTATGGATAGAAAACTAAACTTTAAAACACATATTGACAATATCTATGGAAAAACATTGAAACTTATAAACATGTTAAGTATTGCGGCCTGAACCACTTGGGGGACGAAATCTGACACATTAAAAACAATTTATAATGAAGCAATACTCCCTAAAATTCTTTGTGGAGTTCCAATTTGGCACAGGGCATTAGGGAGAGATAAAAACCTCAAGAAATTAAAACGCTTACAACGTTTAATAAATATTAAAATCTCTAAAGCTTTTAGAACAATTTCTTATGCAGCAAGCTGCGTTTTTGCTGGAACAATTCCTATTCTATTCTCTGCAGAAAAATCGGTGCTAATGTACAACATCAAACACTCTCACATACAATACAACAATTTAACGCCAGACATGTACGACATTAACATAAAAATGAGTCATTGGTTACTCCCTGCACAACATGCAAAACTCATAACACACCTTGACAGCAATTGGGACGAACCTGGAGACATAACAGATGCATACACTGACGGAAGTAAGACAGATGAAGAACCTCCAGAGGCAGGAGTTATAATATTTACTGAACATGGGCAAACGATTGAGTATAAATATCGACTAGGACCTCTAAATTCGAACAATCAAGCGGAAAAATATGCAGTACTGAAAGCGACCGAATTAATTACTACAATACCAGATATACATCAACATATAAACATACACACTGATAAAATGAACATTCTACATGCGATAAGAAATCCCAATATTCACGACAGACCAACAGAAGACATAAAACGGAATCTCATCAAACTTATTAAAAGACACATTACAATTAAACTGAATTGGGTAAAAGCTCACTCAGTTATTTTAAGTAATGAACTAGCAGACCACATTGCTAAACAAGCAGCTACAGACACTACACTTACTCCAAACCTCGCAAAAATACCACTCACATATTTTAAACGTGAAATGAGAAAAGAAACAAAACGAAAATGGAACGAACACTGGACACAATCAAATAAATCATATTACTTACACCAGTACATACCCCTCATAACAAATACAAACTTTAATACACTAAAAAGTTTCGTCTACAAAATGACTCAATTCCTGACAGGACACGGACAAACGGGACAATACTTCAAACGATTTCACATTTCAGACACCGACATATGCAAATGCGACGGACAGACACTACACCTTCTACTTATATACTTTCCTCACCTTCTTTTTAGTTGTCCAATTTATGACAAGGGACGATTTCCATTAATTCGCAACATAATATTAGATGGAGGAACTCGACCGGAATCTCCAACTACAATTTTTAATAAATATTACATACTATTAAAAAAATTCATAAATTCAATTAATTTTGATAAATTGAAATAAAAATAAATACAACTATAATAATTCAAGAATCTTGTTGTTTGAAAAGGCATACATCAATGGTTCGATGTGCGCCACTTCATCTATGAGCTTATTATTGCTGTATTTCTCCCTTCTTTTATTTCTTTATTTTATTTTTATTTATTTCGTATTATTATTTACTACTGTTTCTACCTATGTACTTATAAAACTATACAATGAACTGTACTACAAAAAATTGTAACATAACCAAGCGTGTAATTTGCCTCGCACGGCAATGGCACACGTTTAAATAAATTGCCTCTTCATAGGGCTACCATGAGGAGGAAAAAGGAAAAAAATAAATCCCTGAATAATCTCTATGTTTTTTTTGCTTGTGTGATTATTAAGGATGAAAAATAGATTTGAAATATGAAACAGACTCATTTTCACGCCACGACAATGCAGCTTTATAAAATTTGGAAAAAAATACAGACCCATAGTGTCATTTATAAATTCAGCAACTTTTGGGTTATCTAATAGCGGGGATTTTAAACAAAGAAAAAACAGATAATAACTGGGACGTCAAAAAATCGTTTCAATTTAAAGAATTCGTCGAAAAACAAAAATACCGACGGATAATAAATTAATATCCTTAGATGTTATTTCATTATTTACTAACTTGAAAAAAGAAATTGCTATACCGGCGATCTTAAAGAGATGGAAATATATTACAAAATTCACTTCTATCCCGAAAACTTTATTTATGAGCGCAATAGAGCTATGCTTGGAGGCTTCATATTTTTACTTATAAAAATGGTTTTTTATGTAGTTCTTTTCTCTTCAAAAATAAAAAATATATTTAAAAAATATTTAGTAAACAAGAACCACTTCATAATTTAATATATATATATATGACAGCTCGTCAATAGATCTAATTAAAGTAATGTTCAATTTGAACATTCATCCCCGAATTGTACGTCGCAATTGCGAGTGCCCGGGGGTATGGATCAGTGAAGAGAGAAGATTTCCCTGGTTCGGATACGAGCCCGGTAGCCTAGTGGATAAGGCGCCACGCTAGAGAGGTGGAGACTTGGGTTCGAATCCCAACTGGGGTCAAATCTTTTCTCTTCAAAAATAAAAAATATATTTAAAAAATATTAGTAAACAAGAACCACTTCATAATTTAATATATATATATGACAGCTCGTCAATAGATCTAATTAAAGTAATGTTCAATTTGAACATTCATCCCCGAATTGTACGTCGCAATTGCTAGTGCCCGGGGGTATGGATCAGTGAAGAGAGAAGATTTCCCTGGTTCGGATACGAGCCCGGTAGCCTAGTGGATAAGGCGCCACGCTAGAGAGGTGGAGACTTGGGATCCCAACTGGGGTCAAATCTTTTCTCTTCAAAAATAAAAATAAGTGATGCCTCCCCTAGTCCATCGCTATAGCTTATGGAGACTTAAGTTTTTTTAATACTTTTTCGAGGCTTAAGGGCACAGTTGAACTACGGATGTAAAGGTCCATTTGTTGACTCCACCCCGCCGACGGACTCATGGTAACACTTCAGCGTAAGCCATGGTGTGCACACGGTTCGGACGTGTCGCTGACGAATTCATGCCTGTTTTATATTTAGTTTTCCTGGAGGTGCACATCGTTTCGTAATGGATATGAGAATTTCAGACTCTTTAGATGAAGACAAAGAATCTATTCATGTGATTTACAGCTTTTATAGCCGCTCACGACTCAAGCAGAATATAGGTGCACCCTATAATAGTTGCGAACAATTTAATGGGTAAATCTTC